>OX384541.1:34504246-35754246 GCA_947538895.1 Neoitamus cyanurus | reverse complement strand
ACATCATTTTTGAGAATTTTCAGCCATCTATGTGCGGTCATTTTTTAGTAAAAAAATAGTGAAAAAAACGTGTTTTTTTAACTTTCGGGGCTATTTGCAAGTTAACAATTGCACCTAGCGACCTCTGTCAGGGCTTATTTTTTAGGAAATTTCATAAGGAACAACTTTCTCAATGCATATGCTATACTAAAAGTCCAGAGGAACGGAGATATTAAAGGAAATAGAGAAAAAAGCACTATTTTCGTCACTAATAGTTAATTATAAAATCAAGCACACCAACAATTTGTAAGCAAACTTAGGGGGTTGAACTACACCCTAAAATGAAGCGATTCCAACAATAATCTCGCCTGTGCCCGAAAAATACACTTTTTAATGTTTTTACCTCCTCGCCGTCTAGCCTATCAATGAACAATTAATACAGCAAGTAAGCTGTGTTAACTGCAATAGTAAGAAAGAATCTAATCGTTTATTTGATTTTGTGCAGTAGCGGTGTGTAGACTGTAGAGGAGACTATATATGTATAATACATTATCAGCAATGAGTGAAATGGAAAATACGTTCATTAATAAAATAGATGATTATGATGCAACCTACTGTTCACAGTTAGAGAAAGGTAGAACAAAAAATTGATTGTTATTTGGATTTTATATCATTAAAATATAACAATCAATAGAAAATGATAACGACAGTTATATCAGCGATGCTATTTATTGTGCAGAGCTGGAAACGGGTAAGAAAATGGAGAATATTTTCCAGAGTAACAAAACGTAATAACCTGACAACAACTTAATTCTCAGATGATGAAACAAGTGACGGATACGTAATTTTTGTCGAAAACGATACTGACCCAGTTATTGTTATTAGCGACTGTGATGAGGACAACATTGGTTATTTATTTGAACATATGTAGAATATAATAATTAAAAATTTATCATAGCATTTAAAAGGTCATAATAAAATAAATCTACATATTAGCTGTGTTTTTTCACCGTTTTACACTAAATGTAAAATGTCCATATGGCTTGGAGCACTGACCAGATTGCATTAAGGAGTGAATATATGTATATAATAATGTATAAAACAAGGTAACTAAACACAATATCATCTTTCATGTTCTTCATATACATGTCATATGTTAAATCTTAAATCACATTCTCCTTGGAAAACAAATCAATATTTTGGCATAACGTTTTCGCAGATATGCTCTGTAAATAACTTGCATACTCGTATTTTGAATAAATTCATTCCCTGTGAAAAATGGTTCCATATTGCTTTACCTAGAACTTATTTATTAAGAATAATATTTTGTTATGTTGTTTGTAATGTCAATACCAACTTGAATGGCACTTCTTTATATGTTATATATGCCCAGGATAATAAATATACAAAGATTATTTGATACTAATTTAATAATAAAGTACCTAACACTTCTGTTAAAATGTAATGCATTACATTACAGCTCTGACTGCAACTTTGTACACATTTCCAGAGCTTCCAGACCTCAGTGGACCCTTACGGGGGTTTTAAGACTATGTGTGGAGTATTGCCGGAAATCATTTTCTGATCTTTATTTTAAGAGCAAAACTTATTTCAATCGAAATATGATTTTTATTTTTGAAAATCGAAAATAAAAATAATTTTATGATTAACTTTACTGTATCTCTGCTTCCAATATGCGAAAATGAAAAATTCTTTAACAAATGACCGTTATTATTAGATTTATTAAATAAAAGTCATTTGTGAACTTTTTTATTTGACTGAAAAGTGAAAGTCGTTTGTTTACTTTTCTTAATTGACTGGAAAGTAAAAGTTAAAAATTACCGGTTTTTTCATGACTTTTATAAAAAAAGTCAATTTGTTCGTGATCATGCGATCATTAAAATATTTTTTATCGCAGTCGCCATTATGTAGGTGACTTTTTCGTTTGAAAATTAGAAAAAACTGGTTATTTTCGAGCCCTGATTGTAAGTGCTGCATTTATGTAACGTTACGCAGAAACACGAAAAAAATAAATTACTACAAAAACCTAAGTTAATGTTTTTATTCAGGATGTAATTCTTTTCTGTTGTTAGTTTGTTCATATGGAGTACAAGCACAATTTGCTTAAACTGTACATAAATGCAGCTGCAAATTCGGAATGTCCTTATTTTTCAAAAATTACGCTTTTTCAAATAAATATTTTCATCTAAATATTATTAATTATGCATATTTACCGTTACCTATGGAATTTGTAACATTACAATATCTTTCACATTATATAAATTTGCCTGACTTTAAATGACCTTTTCTCGAAACTTATCACCAATTTTTTTCTCTCTATTTACAATTTTTTTTATTTTTTTACCTGCATAAATTCACAAGAATTGCATATAAAATAAAATAATATCTTGTTCCAGCCTTTTTCCGAAACTGTTCGACTAATTTACTTATTCTTTTAGACAAATATTGAGTGACCAAATTTATTAACTCCCTAAATTAATATCGTTAATTTGTATTAAGTAATCATAATAAAAAAAATGTGTTCTAATTAATTTTTAATTAATATTACATTTTAACACTACTTAACAAAATATTACTTGATACTAGAGTGTAACTAATAATTTGCCCATTTATAATACTATTAACTGCATTTGCGGCTATTTCTCGAAGTAGAATTAACGTTCTCAAAATGTCGGTTCTTGAATATGCAGAACAAACGATAATTTTACCAATAAAATCGAGAAACAATCGGGGACACTAGGTATATACCGAAATATTTTTCATCAGCTTTAGAACTATGAAATTCAATTATTTCATTTGAGCCGAATTTCATACTCCTATACACAAATGGATTTTTTTGAAATCTAAAAAACAAAACTAGAATTTGTGGAAGTGTATAGGAGCGTGGAATTGGGCTCATATGAAAGCTGAAAAGCGACAGCGCATCAGGAAAAGAGAAAACACTTTCCTAAAAATATTGTCCACCAACACGACACACTGTATATTTTGTGGGCACCTTTCCGCCTATATGAGCTATATTAGTATATTAGAAGTATTAAGCCCAATGTTTCCGCCGATTTTCGAACTTTCCGCTGCAATAGACGCTTAACCTTTTGTCACAGAGTAAAATGTTACATATGAAAATTATGGTGGATTTTATACTCTAGAGCTTTTGTATAGATATATTTTCTAGTGCGAAATTCTAAATTTTTAATTTTGTTCTACTTTTTTAACATTTTTCTCGCTTTAAGGAAAAAAAGCTGATATATGTATGTTATGTAACCGTAGAGTATGTTAAGATCTAAAAAATTGTTTTTAATTTTTCATGTAGCATGTTTGGAAGGTGTCATATGTATTTACGAAAAACGATTTTTCTAGTACAGTATATATAATTAACATAGCGGTGAAAGCTCAAGGTATGCGACTGCAAAAACTCCCACATAAGCTTTTCTAACACCTTCCACATATTCTCATCACCAATGCCTTTTTTTGACAATTTGGCTGGACTAGCTGAGAACTGTCATTCATCTGCTCAGGAAAAATTGTATGAGCACTTGCGGGTACGAAAAACTTAGCTAAGTTACGAACCCTTCTGCTGAGGAGTACTTTGCGCACGTGAAAGGAACACAGCTAATATCAACAATACGTACGAAAACTGCCGCCAGCCAGAATGGAGTACTCTAATTACTAATCATAAATGTTGTGGGTCGTGAAAGGTCAGAATGCCTTCGTGAACACAAAGTGGTTAAATGTTTCATGGAGAGCTTGAAATTGTCGTCCTAATTATGTAAGATTTAATAGTAAACAAATGTTTCAGCTCCACATAGTTAAGTGCGAATTTGTCAAATGAAAATATAACTCAGAAAAAGCATGTTTTACAATTCTAAAGCTGCGTGTTACACAAATCGTTAAAAATGTGCCCTTTATCTATGAGTTTCTATTGTAGTTCGTTTTCTATAACCTCTCAAGTGTGATTTGTTAACTCTCTGCACATAATCAAAACATACAAATGATTATTTCTTTATAATAGTTTCTTACTAAATCCTTTATATCATATGAGAAGGCTTCATGCTTTATAATTTTTGTATGCGTTCATGTACATAATACGGCAGTTTTGAGGATTAATTACCTAATATATTTTATTTTTATATTTATTAATATCATCATCAATATCAACGTTTCCGAAAATTGGATAGTTACATAATTTTTGTTAGGCTTCTTCTAAAATTCTAAACCCATGCCCATCAAAGCTACCAAAATATACATATTTTGAATCAAGAAAATCAAAATTTTTGATAATAAAATTACCTCGAAATATTCTTTGGCTTCTTCATTATTAGCAAGAAATTCTTGAGAATTAGGTTCATCCCTGCAGTAGGCGACATGTTTATCAAAGTCTCTTTCCAGTCTTAAAAATGTTTTCCCAATCATATTCGGCTTATTGGCGTAGTACTTGACACCTTCAATTAAAACACTTTACAAGAAAAATAGACACGCCATGATGATAAATTATTCGAATTACTTACGTATTATGAAATTCGGCGATTTGTTCGAGGTTTCCAAATATAACATCTTTATTATCCCGGACGACACGGGGAACTGTAGGCTTGTCAATGGTCTTGATATACTTGTTAACAACAGCCTGTAAGTCTTTTCCAAATTCTTCCTCGGTTTCAACGAGCTCTCGGATAACTGCCCTGTTAGGAAGAAGTTTTTAGATTACTAGTACACTATTTATGTATGTATTAATAAATTACTCTCTTCTATAGGCAGCATCGTCTGATTTTTCACCAAAAACAGCTGCACCAATCTGCTGAGTGTCTAGGATTGAAACTGGCACCCATCCTTCTTTGGGACTATCACTGCCATCGAATACCCGAACTAGCCATCTAAAAATAAAGGTGTTTTTACAATCATTGAAAGATAAAGCTATTGAAAAGATAATAAATTCTAAAGTAGTGAACTTTTACCAAATTAAAAGGAAAGTTCAATATACAGTGAGCGTCAAAAGTGAGTAAACACTCAAACCAATTATATTTACCTTGAATAAAAATGCCCTAAATTGTGGAATATTTTTTAAATTATAATTGCACATTGGAATACAGTTCATACAGGTAACGAATAAACTAAAATTAAATTAAAATTCATTTTACAATAACTAAATTAAAACTAAAAAAAATTCTTGAAAATTACGCATCATAAGCCACCTTTGGATCGAGTCCACTAATTTTTTTGTTGTAGCTGTAGATATTAGGCTCCACTCTTCGGACAAAGCTGTTTTGAGGGTCTTCCTATTCGTAATATTTCTTTTACGAATCCTTCTATCAAGCTCTTCCCAAAGATGTTCGATTGGGTTGATATCTGGTGGTTGGGGTGGCGAGTGAAGTTGTTTTGGGGTATGGTAAACTAACCATTCTCTCACGATATGTGCCGTGTACTTGGGATCATTATCATGTTGGAAGGTCCATGCCTGTTGGAGTCCCAATTTTTCGACGCTGGATTGCAAGCGACCCTTTAAAATATTTAAATAGCCATACCGATCCATTGTTGAATCTATAAATACGAGATTACCAACACCAGCAGCCGCCATACACCCCCACACCATCAATGAAGTACCGCCATGCTTTACAGTAGGTGCCAGATTTTGGAGTTCCATTTCAGTATTTCGTGTCCGCCATATTATGTTCTTTCTTTGGAGCCAAATATTTCAAATTTGCTCTCATCAGTAAAAATTCTGACAATTTTTCGGCAATTCTAACAGCACTTGAACGCGGACCTTTCTTTACATCTCGAACTATTTTATTTATGTGCTTATCATTTAATTTTTTTGGACGGCCAGTGCGAGGCTTATTATTGATATTGCCGTGCTATTTGAACTTATTTATAATATTTCTAACAGTGCATTGATTGCGCTTAACTAGCCTCGCTATTTCGCGTAAAAATTTTCCTTCGGAATGTAACTGTACTATTAAATTTCGCATTTCCAACCCCGTTTCTGTTCTTCGCACACTCATCTTAATTATAGCTCTAGAAATTACTGCTTTTGCTACAAAGAATGCAACAGACTAATGGAGTGCGCGCAACTAATTTGTTATCCCGAAATTTTTATTCCAGTCTCAAGCAAGGATACCGTTAGAAAATGAATGTGTGATGGAGTGTTTATTCACTTTTGATGCGTAATATGCACACCTTTTGCAAATTTAAGATTATTTATTGTATAACGGAATATGTTTTTTATTTTCGCATTTTAATCTAAATGGACTGAATTACAATGTGGTATGAAATTTTTAAATATTTTCCAAAAATAAGTGCATTTTAAATCCCAAATAAGTGTTGCTAATTGTGGTGTTTACTCACTTTTGACGCTCACTATATGTATCTCGTCCCCTGAATAAATATTTGTCGTACATCTTTTTTTTGCGATTTTGAGATAACAGCAGTTTCTGGGAAATTTTGTTGTGATCTTACGAATGGTTTAACCCTTTTTTTCAAAACATTAATGGTTCTTGATAAAATTAGTATGCATTTTCTTGTATTATGATATTTTTATGGTTTTTTATATAATAATATATTAGGTCCGCAACTAAGTTCCCGCTGTTTTTCAATAGATGGCTCCAGTAGTAAGAGTTGGTCGATTATAGCATTACTAAAACGTCATGAACCAAGCTTAGACATATGGTAAGCAAGCCGCTTTGATACATTTGTGATTTTGTTTTTGGAACATATACTTTTGGTTGTGTGAAAATGTCTGATTATGTGCCAAATAATCGTCATTTGCGGGGAAGTGTTGCTTTTCGTTTTTCATTCGAAGAAAACGGTGGCTCAAGCGCATCGAGAACTCCAAAAAGTTTACGGAGATGCTGCTCTAAGTGAAACAACGTGCCGTGATTGGTTCCGTCGCTTCAAAGACGGTGATTTTGATGTTGACGACCGTTCGCGTGAAGGAAGGCCGAAAATCTTCGAAAACGCTGAAAAGACGTTGAAACCGAACGAAACGATCACTGGGGAACGGTATCGAACTCAATTGATGCGATTGAGCCGAGCACTGCGCGAAAAGCGGCCACAATACGATCAGGGCACGAAAAAGTGATTTTACAGCACGACAACGATCGGCCTCACGTTGCCAAACCCGTCAAAACCTACTTAGAAACACTCAAATGGGAAGTCCTACCCCACCCGCTATATTCCCCAGATATTGCGCCGTCCGATTATCACTTATTCCGTTCGATGGCACATGCTCTGACTAATAAGGAGTTCCGTTCATATGACGACATCGTAAATTGGCTTGATTCATGGATAACCTCAAAAGACGAACACTTCTACCGTGACGGTATTCGAGCTCTGCCAGAAAGATGGGAAAAGGTTGTCGCTAGCGATGGGCAGTACTTTGAATAACTCATTTGTAACCATTTTTTCATAATAAAGTTTTATATTCATAAAAAAAAACAGCGAGAACTTAGTTGCGGACCTAATATTTTTTTGTTTTATGTGGAGAAAATTTGCTACATACGACAAAATCTCATACAAATAACAAGAAAAACTATTCAGTTTTTAAATGACGTATGTGGAATAATTTTATTGTGTTTAATAATATTATAGTAAAATCAATTCAGTTGCGTTACTGCAATTTATACATGATCATGAAAGCATCATTCAAATTGAGCAAAAGATTTCCGCACCAGGTCATTCCGCAATACAGCGAGTCCACTGCGTTCACAACCGTGCCGTTTTAAGACTTCTTGGAGCCCTAGAGCAGAATTTACCCGGGCACTAATATTTTTGTCAATATTATCCTTACATTTGCATTTTGAATAATTTGCCAAAAATAATTATTTTGCTTTAAGTTATTGTCTTCATTGCAACTTCAATAATCTAATTCTTATTGGAAAATTCATGGAAAATTCTACAAAAATACCCGGAACTATGTTATTTGCATGTTTGTATTACACAATTGGTTGCAGTTTCTATACTTTGTTTTGAACATTTCACACAAAAAAATTGTAATTTTTTCTTACAAAGTTGGAAAATTGCTTAAGGGCGTCGTGACCGTTTTGTATTCTTACATGGGAAAAGAGGTTGGAACGCATATCTCAAAATGTGTGTGACCAATATTCTTAAAATTCTTTAAGCAATTTTTAATGGAACAAACATAGCCCGGAATTTAAAACTAAAATGAATATTGACCGTTCTTGCATTTATATTGCAAGTATATTGACCGTTCAAACATTTATGTGATTTTTTTTCAACTTTGATGCATTTTTTTTATATTTTTTTTCTTTGTGGCGAAATTTCTACTTTATTACGAAAAACTTAAATTCAGTAAATCATACTTAATAAAGATACAAAATTAGTTAGGTAAAATAATAATAGTGCGGCTAACAAGAGAATATAGTGTTTATCTGTACAGAAGCAACCCCTCGAATATTCGATTTCGTTTTAGATATACAAAATTTGCTTTATTCGTTCCATTTACATTAACAAATCCACGAAAACTTCCATAATAAACAAAGAAAATTGTACAATTAGTTGGTTACACACAGGGAAAGAAGCAAAAAAAAATGGAAGCGCAACCCTTTACAAATAAAATTTGATTTGAAATTCTGTCTAGAGAAGAACCGAAACGCTCGAATCGCGCTTTTTATCTCTGTGTGTTTTCGATCCATCTACTCGATGCTAATTTTATTTACTCACTGCTTTACCACTATAGGTTGCGCGAGTCGCCTTGATCGCAGAGCCCTGTGTCACCATCGTATCTTTATGCAGTTGATACTGAAGGGCCAATTTATCCGATTCAATTCGAAGTGATTTGAATTTATTTCTTGAAACAAACATTATTTCAAAAAATCCTTGACTACGTTTCTTCTTAGAAAATTCTGAACCTGATTAAATAGCATTATAATCTGATCGATAGAAATAGAGTGAAGTGTATCGGAAGATGAAAAAAAACTGGTTTTCTGCCCAAAATCGGTATTTTTTACTCCACAATACAATATTAAAAAAATAAATGTAGACATTTCCAAATATATATAGTCCGATCCAAAATCGCTTATTAATAAAATTTTATAAAAAGGTATCGATTTTCAATTCCCAAAACGGTCACGGTTCTCTTAAAGAAAATAATTTTTATAGCCACGAGACTGTCTGTAGATCAATGGTGAGAGCTGTAGACTACTGCTCCAGAGGTCGCGGGATTGAATCCTACATAGTAGGGGAGCCCACGATGCTAAATGGTGTTTTACTCGAGCGTCGTGGGGACCTATTGGTTTTTGAGGTTTAGATGGTAGAAAGAAAAAAAGTTTATTTCATGTGTACTCTTTTACCGGTGGGGGGGAGCGACTACGGGCTTTCAAAAAAGTAAAAAAAACAGTCTGACTCTAGCGCATCAGATATTGATAGTGTATATGCCCCACGTGTCTCTGATGACGGATGTATATTAATCTGCCGGTTTGGATGGTGGGGGCGGCGGTACAGAAGGGTTAAAAATGGGGACGAAAAAGATTTACTCGAGCGCGTCAGATATTCAGAGGGGATTTTAAGTGATCCCGAACGAAGCTCCCATTAAAAAAAAACTGACGATTCAGATGTGACACAGTCTTGTGGGACTTTTTGAAAATGCAAAAAAAACGCTATTTTGAAATACTCGGACGCGTCAGATATTCATACAGACGTTTCAGCTTGATGCCTTGCTCGTGCTGATCCATAATCTGACGATTATTTGAAAGGATTTTCTTAATCTGACCGTTTGAAAAACAAAAAATGTTTTTCCTGATTTTTTTCTTCTTAAATCATTCAATGTCACAAATAAAATGCACGGAAAATAGCGAATAGAAAAATAAAAAAAATAACAAATTTTGTTGAAATTTGTAAGAAAGTTTTTTGTTTCGTTTTCTGTACGCGTAAATCTATTTCTTTTAATTATAATATATATAAACACATATATTGTGAGAGAGAGAGAGAGAGAGGCGCGGAGTGGGGAATACATGCTTCACTGCAGCTGCACGCGCTAAACTTTATTGACGATTTTTGTTACTTCGGCTTGTGGAAACCGGCAGATTATATTTTCCCGTTATCTTTAAATTATTTCCTTCAAAATAAAAACACATTGGGCTGCGCTCGAGAATGTCGAGGCGACGTCAGGCTCAAATCGTCAGATTATTGAAACGCACACTTTTCAGCATGTAATTAATCCACCGTACCTTAATCTGACGCGCTCGAGTATTTCCAGCTATCGATTTTTTTACTGTTCTGATCGGCTGCCCTACACGCGCGGCCCTATCTATATACAGGGCTTAGATATGGTAGAGGTACTCAACAGGATGCAAGGTATCCCCCCATATGTTAATCTGCCGCGCTCTAGTAAATTCCAAAATCCCCTCTTGGGCTCCTCTACTAACATGATTGATATTGTTTTGCCTTCTAAAGAGTCAGATTATGTATAATATATGTGTAGCAAATATAAAGTGAAATTGGGGTAAGGCTAACACGAGAAGCTTGGCGTTGCGAGTTCGAATCCTACCAGAAATCACACGAAAACCAGCAGACATTTAAACGTACGCGTCCCGCTGTCATGAACATAGAGAGGACATTGTGATTGTGTAGATTGAGTTGGTTGGCGTGAGTTTGATGTCGCTGCGTTGAGTAGATTAAAATAAAAAACAATAAAAAATAATGTGCGTACCGAATTTATGAATCACTCTATAACTCCCAAACGGTTGAAATGAACCCCCTTGCCACACAATTTCTTGTATACCCTGTATAGCAAAGGTCGAGGTGTTACTTTTGTTTGATTTGCTGTCCAATAACTCATAACCTTGACGTAGTCACTTTTCTTAGAAACTACGACTGAAAATAAAAATTGCACCAAATGTGGTTCAACCGCAAAACACTAAGAATAGCACTCTTTGGAAATGACTCTTTCAAGTGTTTAATTGCACCCGCGTCCAATCGCATTAAGCTAACTTGAAAGCGAAAATTTATTGCGAATTAAATTTTGACGGCTTGTGTAAACAGCGGTCAGGATAAGAAGAACGCAGCACCTTAATGTGATTTATCAAACACGGGATCCTAAAAATACCTGACGTATGAATAATTTGCATAAAAATAAGCTGACCACAAATACCTCACAAAACACTTTGTTTACCTGTCGTCTGGTTTTATCTCCTGTGGGAGTTGTGGACTGGCACTTCTTCGCTGACCGCTGGCGTAATTCTTCTTCGGTTTTATTGCTATTTTGTGTTTTGCTGCGGTATTATCAAGCAGATCTGTCCTCTCCCCTACGTTGAGTTCTGGGTCCAATTTTGGACGCCTGTTGAAAGCAATGATCATTAATAATCGCATGCGGCACACATTATCTCAATTGCCTTTCTCCCGCAACTTACTTAGCCAAATTCTTAACACTGCTGTCTCCCGTGTCAAGTACTTCGACAAGATCCCCACGAGTCAGGGTGATGGAGTCGTTCGTTTCGGCGGAGTAGTTTCGATTGACCACCAAGATGTCACAAACCTAAAATAATATGAGACTTTCATGAAAACTTCATAGCATAGTAAAATTATTATTTAATAGGCGCATCTGCTGCTTCTACATTAACTTTCGACAAATTACTACTCATTTGGCACACGACGAGATTGGAAACTGGTGCAATTTCACAACATAACATTGACCGTATTTTTAAATAAGTGATGGGTTAACAGCCAGTAGACAAGACTATATTGCTGATTTATTATGACCGAAAAATACATTTTTAAATTGAGTTGAATCTTCGCAGCTATTAATATTGAATTACAAAAATATTCAATAATATGTAAAACAAACACTTACATATTGCTATAATAGATTCTACTTTTTAACTTCGTTCAGATGTTTGGAAAAATCAGAATTTTAATTTTAATTTTTAAGAATGTATTGAAAAATGTTCAACGCGAAATTAATACAAAGCGCGGCTAAGCTATTCAAATGTGTTTTTGTGAAAACAATTTGTTTTCACCTGGCGCACTAATCCATCGATTGATATGAAATAGTAAATATGTTCTTCTGCAAACGAAAATTACAATATTGTTACGAAATTTTCCAGCCGAGCGGCTAGCTGACAAATCTCGGTGACAGAAATGTTCAAAAAAAGGAATTGAAGGCGGCTCGAACCGCGGACTTACATAGGTGTGGAAGTCCGTGTGTTTTCCGCTGCACTACCGAAGGTTTTGTAGAAGTGCTCGATAGCAGGGAGCAAAGCTTGCTACAGGGCCGTAGTTCCGTACACATTAAGGTAAAACACACCAGCTCGAGTTTTTAAATTTCAATTTAATGTTGGTTCGTTCATTTGACACAATAATCGAGAATCAATTTACAAAAAAAAAATAAGCCGTCATTATCGCTCTATCGCCCCCACACATTCAGTTCGACTGGTCCATTCTCTCCTTTGAAGATCAACTCATGCCGATTTCGGAAATGCAGGGGATTAGTCCAGATATTGAGGACTGGCTTATAGCTAAGCCCACAAATGTTTTGAACCAAAGAGCGATTTTTGTAAGAATATTATATTAAAAATATTATATCTTTAATATCGAAACTCTTCTGAAAAAACAATAACGCGCTGCTAACTTGCTTTTAAATTCTGGAGCTGGCTTTATAATAGCGTATATCATATTAATCAAGTCTATAAAGCATTCAGTAGTAAATATTAATAGGCTTATAAATATTTAAATTATAAATATATTAAAAAATAATATAAATATAATTATATATAAATACAAATATTTATATTTAATAACATTTATTTAATTTTTTCCCTGAAGATAGCAAACATTTTTGTACATAAAATAATTAATTAAACGAGTTACAAAAATTGACGGTTTTTCCATTCGAGAAGTCGATCCCATCTCCTTGGTATATACATATTACACATCTCAATCTTTCTGATTAATCTAAGTCAAGAAATTCCAGATGCCTTATTGAATTGGTTGATTTTGAAATTTTAATTTCAACAGAATATTCAATATCAGCTAGTATAGAAATTTATATATGTATGCTATTTTTCCTTGAAAATGAAAAGTTTCGTTCTTTCATATCATATTCTGAATATTCTCACATTCTTTTATTTAATGGCAATCAATTAAATTAGAAGTAGTAGATGCGAAAATTTCTTCAGGTTAAAAAGTTGCCAGTTTGAAAAAAGCAATTTTTGCTATAGAAATTCAAGATCTGCACACCTAAGAACCCCTAAGTAAGATAAGTGGCATTCCTTTGAAGTTTAAACTTTTGGGTTATTTCGATGTTTTAATTTCCAAACCGACAACGTTGTATCATTAGATGGTCCGCTATCTAGAATTTTGAAATTTTGGTGGATTTTAAATCAGTGGCCCTTTAGTTTTCTTTGTATTTCTTTCATTCAAATTCCTTGAACTTGAATTATTCCGATCGCTATATTCGCCATTTTGAATTGGCAACCTCGTTGCTTTTATTTTCATGGCAATCCGTTGAAGTTTAAGAACTTTGGTAACCATTCACGAGGTTCACCTTCTTGAATTTTGGTAAGTTTGAAACCCATATCTCCTCAGTCTTCATAGTTCTTTATATTCATTTCCACTAAAGTAGCTTAAAGTGGAGGAGTTTTGGTCGCCGTATTGGATTAATATTAATATCAGATTATAAATCAACGAATCCGAAGAACTCTTGCAGCTAATTTATTAATTTAACTAACTGGTAGCCATCTTGGAGTCGCCATTTTTAAAGCTCGCCCTCTATCAAAATAGCAAGCCTACATGTTGGAAATTACAAATAACCTACTTTCTGTGAAAAAATGAAGTCTATCAACGCAACCGTGTAGGCGACATTGCGTAACAAACAAACAAATAAACACACTACCATATTTTTATATATTTATGTTAATAGATAGTGTGTGTGCGTATACCTATTCTATCGGTAGAAAATATACGCATGACAGGAAAAGCGCTTGAGACGAACAGGATTCATTAAAAAACGCTCCCCTGATATCACATGATTTCATTTTTATTCCCTGACACTCGTTAAAACATGTTCAAACTTGTTTTTCTTACTAAAAATTTTATTTAATTTGCAATTTCTTGGGCCGCTTTAAATCAAATTAAATCGCGTAAAAAGGGGGTGAGATATTTTTCTTCAATCGTGTTAAATTCGCGTAAAAGCAGAATTAGATGTATACATATATATATATGTTATATGTAAATGCATATAATAGTCATTATAATGCCAGAAAACGTTAAAACGTTCAGTAGCGTTAAAAAACTGCTACAACAGCTTTATGAATTGGGATTATTTACAAGGGGCTAGAACTTACTTTAAACCTCATATACATATAAAGTCGCGATTTACGGCGAAGAGACATATTAGGCATAAGAAATATATTTAAACATGATGGTCTTACTGCATTCTCACCTTATCACTTATGAGTTATTATTACCTATTACCTAGGAGTTTTAAACGTGAGATGGAAACAGACGACGCCGGCAGCCAACATCAGTGCCGAGAAATTCACAATTTTCTTTCCCCTGCATTTTCTTAAATTTAAATGATTTTTCTGTTATACGTACTTCAACTTGCAATTGGAAGTGCGCTTTAATTTGAATATGTAGTAGTGCCTAAAAGATGAAAACTTATGACCCAAGTCAATCCGAACATATACATAGCTTGATATATAAGATAATTTGAAAGCTGAAACCCTATTTTAATCCCATATTAAATGTAATGGAATTACAATGGGTTTATGTATAGCTTAATTTATTTAAAATGGTTATTAATCTTAAAGAAGGTTGTATCTAATGAAGACTGCAAAGCTACAGTAGTCGCAAAGCATTCCTTAAATTTTTCCTAGTTGTGTGTGTGTATAAAGTTCCGTAATATAATATGTATTTAAAAAAATATAAGTAAAAAAATTTTTTAAGTTAAACGGTTTTATTAAAAATAAAGATAATAATGATGTAGTTATTGTATTAAAAACTAAAAAAATAATTCAGTAGGTCCTAGGTACCAGTCATCACACCACTCCCCTCATCAATCTAGGGCATTAATCAGACAAACAAATAAAAGCGTGAAATTTATATCAACAGTCAACCGCTCATATCATTATAAATGCTATTGACATATTTTCTCAAATTACGCTAAGACACACGATTTTATTTTTTTGTCTGATTAGTGTGATGACAGGTACCTAAGACCTACTGAATTATTTTTTAGTTTTTAGTACATTATCTACATCATTATTTATTTTCAATAATACCGTTTAACTTAAACATATTTGTACTTATTTTTTTTAATGTAAGTATAGACTGTCTCTACTCTATGATCCGCCATGCACTGTGTTCTACTTGTAAAGCCCTTTCATTTGATACCTATATTGAGGGGGTTGTGAGAAAATTCGTCATCCGCCATTTTTTAGAGGCCGCCATCTTGGATTTAAAATGATACTGAATATATTAAATTGTATTGACATCAGAACTAAAGGTGTGTACGAAATTTCAGATCAATCTGTCAACAGGAAGGGGGTTAAATTTCAACTACTAAATTTGACCCAAACAAACAGGGCAAGCGAAATAAATAATAATAATAAAATAAACCGTTTAAAAAAGGAATGATGAGCTTAGTTTGTGAAAATGTCCACTTCTTCGGCTTCTACCGTATTTTGGAAACGTTATAAATATTTTATAAACAAATATCATAATTCCACATTTCCAATAAATCCTCCACCTTCACAGAATATTGTTTCCAATTAGCGTCAACTTTTAGTTATTCCATCAACAAGAAAGTTTAATTAGTTATCCATTTAAACAAATTTTCTCAACCTTCTCGTCTAGATATATAGAATTCCAGAATTAACGAATTAAAATGGCAATACAATTATTGTTTCTATTGGTTACCATTTATAGATGCATACCATTTTATTGCGTGTACCATCGGAAACAAGATCCAGATACGTATGTTATGCTGCATTGACGGGACAGTGAATACTGGATTTACGTAAAAATTGGCTGCATTCGTGGACAAATTTAATTTTTATTTTTACTCTATCTCACCTCAAACATTTCATAACACCCAAGACAAATAATATAATTTTAGATCAATTTAAAAAAAATCCACTGCAATTAATCATTAGATTTTGGAATATTTGTCTCTTTCATTCAAACATAGGTTGAAAGTTTTAAATGTCATCCGTCGATCACTATACGTCTATAACTTCGGCATTCCCCTAATTTCCAAATTGTTGATAATTAAATCGTCATATTAAAGATTCAAAAAAGGTGAAATAAAAACGTATCAATAAAATGTAGGTATGTATGTACATGTTACCAAAAAGTAAAAACTGAAATGGTGGCAAATAAAACAACATTGACCACGTCTAAAATTATTATTATGTATAATCACAGTAAAATAGTTTACAAAAATATATTATGGATCACAAAAGGCAAGTTCAAAATCCAAAAATTCATGGTTTAAATATGTTGAGGTATAAATGGGTTTACATTCTAATTTAAGAATGATGCATAAATCGCTTCTATTCACGAATTATTGATTCATTCTGAGAACTCGATGATATTAATAGTACAAAACTGGAAGATTAATGAGTCGTGGCCGTACGGCCTTGTTAGTGGGATTTATTAATGAATCATTAAAATAACAGATTGGAACTAGAATTATAATAATCACTATATCATGTGAACTCCTATTTCATATTTCAATGAATTTCAATTTTATGTGACACGTGCTTCGTGGGGAGTAAGGTGTTAATATGTGCTTTATGTTGCGTTGTGTCAATTAAATTCTTAACAAAAATTAAAAAATATTTACATTTCATATATTTACAATAGTGTTTTCTTGTTACCTACAAAAGCATGCGTGATAATGAGTATGAGATTGGTGCAATTTAGATACGTCTATGTATCAATAACAGCTAAATGATAGGTACATAACATATAACAAAGTATACAAATTAAGTTATTAAATTCTATATCGATAATGGGATTAAAAAATGTGAAAATAAATCGTCGTACAGCGAACTCTGCATCCAATTGGTATAAAATAATCCTTATACAGACGTGAAGCTTCGCAAACAGTCAGAGTATACTTCTAAATATCGTAACGTGGTACAAATACTGCTTTAATAACACTATAATAAAAAAATATTTATAATTAGCTTTATAAAGATCTCAAAATGGAAGTGTAGTAGTTTGATGATGGTATAGTAGAGTAGCATGAAAAAAGCATGTGCATGCATTTTTTAAGTAAAGTGTACTACATTTTTGATCAAAAGTATTATTTTTTAGTTTAAGTAAGGATGTCGTTGGTGCATTTCACTGGTTTCCATATAGGAGGAAAATATCCACATGGTGTTTGCTATTTAATCTAGATAAATTTTAATTTTTCCCAAATGGATTAAATTTGTCCGAAATATAAAATCAATGCGGAAGGATGAATTTGTCCTTCCGTGCATCGTTTATGTCGTTCATCTGTTCATCCATTCCATCACAATTCGAGCTCTAACATGAGTTATGGTTTATTTCCCTACATATGTATGTGACCCTGAATAATAAAATCCACCTGTGTCAAATCGAGTTTTCTATAAAAACACGTTGACTACCGAGGGATAGGTGATTAGTCCACATGTGTTAGTAATGTATCCCAAGATTAGCTTAATGGGTTTTATTATTCAAGGTCACATATCACACATTAATGGAGAACGAAAAAATCAATCGATCAAAAAAATCACCGACAGGTAATTTGAATTTGGTGGTTAATATAGAGGCTAAATAATAGTGGACCCAAAATCGAACCCTGGGACACCACACGGTCGAGAGGCAATAGATTTTTTGGTTTTGTTTTTGATACGTTTCTGACAAAAAATCTCTTATACTGCCAAAATGCTTAAATTAAAGAGAATGGATGCAATGTCCACGCTTTCAAAACTCTTAGAAAAATCAAGTAGAACAAGCGCAGTAAGATAATCCACACCAGATTTTATATCTGTGGAAACTTTTAAGATAGCTGACTCATAGTCACCTCAAAATCAAGACTACCATCGAGATAAAATGTTACCTTATTTGACCATCCCACGGATTTGTTTGTGTATTAACTTTTCTAGCATCTTAGAGAAGAAACACAATAGACTGATTGGGCGGGGAATTCTGGTGGTTTTTTTTGGTACCTACACGAATGACCGTCGCAATTTTTGCAATCAACGAACTTTCGATACACGCATGCAAACATGTATGTATATGGACCATAGAAACTTATATACGCCGAGCTATCACTTATACTAAAAAATTAGCTAATTAGACCGAAGCCCAAGTTCCGTACGATAGTGTGGGGTTCTTTAGCCATCTGAGTATTATTTAGTCAACATTTTTAATTTTTAATATTGGACACCAAATTAGAAATAAAGGACCCCTAAAACCCTCGTTCGCCACGTACATTACAAATACAACAACTTGTATCATGTCCGGAAAAGTTTCTTCAAAAACATAAAGCTAATATACATAATTACACGAATACGCGTACAACCGTTAGATAAGCGCCGACTATTTCAAAATATTGTAGAAACGTTAAACCTATTTTAGCTACGGAATGTTTAAACGTTCTTTAAACAATATACACCTTTAAACGTTTCTCTAAATGCCTTTTCAAGAAACGTTATATGATGTGTCGACGATTAAATGAAGCTTTAACATAAACCCGTAAATAAGGAGATTGAATGTTTTATAAAGTTATTCTAAATATCAAGTTTTCTTAACAGGAACGATGCTGGGAAATAAGCCTGTTACACCAACAATTGGATATATTGTGTAGTGCTAATATGAATATTTGTTATCTACGCATGAGTTTTGCAAAACACAGTATCAAGTGCGACGTGCATTATTTTTCTTCATTATATTACAGTAGGTACGTTTAAAATTTACTTGTTTTTATGGGAAATTAAGTAAACATAAGGTTTGTATTATATTTTTGTATTACATTTTCAGTTTATTTTCTCGGAAAAATATCTGCTTTTACATAAGATAAATTTAGAACATAATTCAAAATCATTTTATTTATTTGTTTTATTGTGTAGAAAGATATATAAAGTACTATTGAAACAATTTTCTTGAGAAGTCTGCCTCCGAAGGCAAATAGAAGCACATTTGTATTTATTTACACATTCTACTTCGCAGAACACTTAAATCCTAATTAATGAGTGCCTTAGCCCAGAAAATAATTCCTCGAAATATACATATAAAAGGTGTCAAGGGAAAATCAATTTTTCTCGAAGAAGCCAGCAGCCATTTACCGTGAAAGCAATTAAAATTTGCGCCAAGGTAACGTGGTGTCCATCCTTCACTACTCATCAAAGTTGTCTACGCGAACGTGTCATTTTTATTCTATTTTCACACGAGCGACCCAGTACCTCTGCGCAAATTCATTAATTGAGATCGCACAAGGTGCGTGGTACTCGGAAAAATTATGTTTTCTTCTCGTCAATTATCGAACCATCAGGAATGGATTTAGTCGTGTGTTTCAGAAAAATAACAAGTTTATAAAATGTATTTTAGTTTTCGGGTCTGTTTTCAATAAGTGGAAATTATGTAATCGCTTGCCACTTTGGGGTGGGATTTATTGAATGAAACATGATTAGAGTTTTCAATTTATTTAAAAATATATTCGCATATTAACGTCGAGGGAAAAACTCTCAAAACTAGGCGCTTTTCAGCAATCTATTATTGAGTAGGTGGCGACTCATGTACATCTGCCCGTGTCAGTTAATAAAGTGCAGTGATGAAATGATTAATTAAGAGGCCATTTGCCTGTGTCAGCCGAATTTGTTATGAGAATTTCAATAAATTAAACTCAATTGTTCGTACGACAGGACCAGTCTTAGAAATACAGTTTTACAGATAAAACAACTTTCTTTGAAAATTTGCCAGATTTGAGCGATCGCATGTAAACATGATGAAATTGCACAGAGGCACAATTTACATAGGCCTTCAGCATTAAAGACATACTTCTGTTTTATGTGAAGCGTATTTGCTCTGATTCAGTGTTCTGCTACACTTCAATCAGTGCAACATTTGTTGATTGACATTAAAATGGAATACCATCTTTTTCATTTGATTGAGTTCGTTTGAGGAACCCGAAAAATGCAATATGGATTCTTAAACACTTTATCTGCTTAGGAGCGGAGGAAAGGAGGACAAAGGCTAATGAACTAAACATAAAGGTAAATATTCTAACCGGAAATAAATAAAGGGTTTCCCAATAGGGATGACCTGGTTTTGATAACTCATGGCGGCCATATTTGCTTATGGTTTTTTAACAAGTCTGTGCAGTTATGTTCAGTAAGGTTTGCGATTTCATCATGACACATTTCACTTTGATCCAACGCTTGGAAATTGCCCAAAATTACTACGCAAATTCGCATTCTCTTGTCGGTACTGTAAGAACGCTTCGTGCAAAAAACGGTCGTCATAATGCTCCTTCTGAGCGCGCTATAAGACGCATATTAACAAAGTTTGAAAGTGAATTCACTCTTCACGATACAAAGGTACCTGTAAGCCAAAAAAATCCCCGAAGTGAACAAATTATTCAGAATTCGTGAAAACTCAAATGCGTCTGTTCCGCGCCGTTCTCAAGAGTTGGGGCTCTCCAACGTTTGGAGACGTTTGGTGTGGATTATGGTATTTCTTTCGAAATGAGACAGGAGATGCCGTTACTAATAATAGCAACCGCTATAACACAATGTAGATCGATTTTTTCCCGGAATTTGATGCGGACGACCTTTATTTCCAACAAGACGGTGCACCGCCTCACACTTCCCGACTTAACATGGACTTATTGCGCGGTAAGTTCGGTGAGTCGTTAATTCCCAGAAATGGTCACATCGCTTGGCCGCCTAGATCGTGTGATCTAACGCCTTTGGATTATTTCCTTTGGGGCGACATTAAATCGAGGGTTTACAGCAACCATCCTACAATTCTTGAGGCATCGGCCGAAATGTTGCACAGAGTCATCCAAAAATTGGCGTGAGCGGATGAACGTGTGCAAGAGGAGCCGCGGTAGCCATTTGGCCGATATTTTATTCAAATCATAAATCGCATAAAAATTTTGCTCGAAAATTGTGTGTTTTATTCAAATTTAAAATTTTGATGTTCTTATTGGGAAACCCTATATATGCACACTTAAGTGTCACCGACAATAAACTCCGTACCTGGTTACTCGTTGGGAATACATAAACATATTTAGCAACTACAGAAATCAAATTTTACCTTTACGAATAATGTGAATTTTTTCCTACCTAACATATGTAGGTACATTATATATAAACCAGAATTCCAGAAAGTCGAATAAACCTACATATAACCAAATCTTCTAATATATGTATGTACATACCTATATATTCCTTGGTTCTTGATACTATATAGTATATGTGTAAATCAATAATGGGCAACAATAATAATGGCAAATAATAGACCCAGTTTCATTTTTCCGGTACCTACAAACGATCCAGAAAAATATCACACAAAAAAACGTAAAAAGTGGCGGTGTACAGGTACCGGCAAAAGTTTAGTAGTACATATAGCAGATCTTTGAAACCTGTAATACTTAAAACGATTCATATTCATATACATATGCATTCGTGAAACAATTTGAATTCATTTTACTAGACTTTGTTAAATCACAATCGTGTGAAAAAAGACAATGTAAAACAGAACTGGGTGTAAATGGATACAAAGGCATTTCCTTGGTCTTCTGTTTGAAGAATACAAAGATATTGAAGATTTAATAAAAACGTAAATTAACATATGTTTACCTGAGCAAAGGTATATGGACGTGTTAGCTTACGTAGAATAAATGCTCTCATCAACGAAAATAACTATTATACAAAAGCTACATTTTAACTGAGATCATCGCTCACATTTACATTGGGATGTAACGATATAGGGTAGTAGCGATAATGTCTACTTTTTGCATTACATGGAAACCAATGAATTCATTGAATACAAAATATTCAGTCTTTATCAGTGAAATGAGCAGTTTTTTCATTGATCGAATTAGGATGGGGAGGTGAGAGACAGAGAGGAAACTATGTCTCTCTCCTTCCTCATCCATACTCGAATTAGAATTCGAATTCAGATATTTTCAGCTCTAGTATAAACCAAATGAAATTGGGTTAAGAAAAGTATTCATCCAATGATAACTTCTCAGCTTACGCTAAAACACCACCGGTCAGAACTCTGTGCAGCTGCCGTTTTAGTGACCCATCTTGTGCTCTTTGTTTTTTTTACGCCGTATAACGCATCACTCCAAAGCAATGACATTCACCGCCCTCATTTTTTCCTTACCACGTGGATGACTTTTTCATCGACTACATCTTTGTTATGATCATCGATGCAGTCAAATGTGAAATTTCCATGAATTCAAATATTTTCTGCTGGGATCTTATATTTACTTCTATATGTGTACATAATCCATGCCTATGTGTACAGATAGGCGGAGAGCCCACTACAAAAAGTGGAGTCCGTAATCGGACTACACGAAATTTTCAGGAAAGATTCCTTATGCTCGAAGTAATAACCTAAATAAATTTGGTGGGCACCCGTCCTCCCACATTTCCGGCGTTCTGAAGAGGGTGATAAAAGTAAATCTTCGAATGGAAGCATGCAATTGGACTCAAATGAAAGCTGAAATCCTCTACTTTAAGAAAAAATACTGAATATTGTAATTTGTTTCAACATTTAAAATTCAAGTTCTTTTTTAGACACCGTTTATCTTTGCCATGCAACCTAAACGGTTACTCTACGTTCCGCTGAAGCCTTGAACATTGCTAAGTACAAGGAATAGGGATAATATCTTCTTACTTCATACATCAAAATATCTTCGCAGTTCGCAGAAGATACTATAATGTATTTCACTGATATTTATCATGATAACACAAACACATTTCAAGTAAGAAATGGTATGGTATAACCTCAAACAAGAGGTCTGTCGGTGTATCTGGTTAAAATATTATTTTAAAATTAATAAATGTAATTTTAATCTAGAAGTCGATGCCATTGAGACACAAAGTAAAAAATATTAAAACCGACGTCCATTTCATAAAAAAATATTTTTTAGTTCTGCCTCTTGTAATATAAAGCTAGTTGGCTAGCTTTATGAATTTTTTAAACAACCTTATACGTTTATCCATTCCAGGGGAATTCGGTTGTACGAAAAAGACGGACAGGCAGGCAGACGGACAAACGAGTGATTCTAAGGAGTCCGTGCCTTTTAAGGTATGGAACCCTAAAAACAGATATTTTAATTGTAAATAAATAATATTGCCTTTAAAAATATATTGATATCTCGCTTTGAAAATTTAAAACCAGAACTACATATGTACACCAACTTTCATCCAAATCGATGAAATACTTTTCTAATTATGAGTTGGACGATTTCAGGCATCAGATAAATATGTACGTACCTACGTACATATACAAAGTATTACAAAGAAGTTTACAAATTTTGATGGCCGCCATTTTATTTAACCGGCTTCAAAAAAAGGAGAAGGTTCTCAATTCAACAGTATTTTGTTTGTGTGTATGTTACGCGATGACTTCGCCTATTGTGAACCAATTTCAATGATTCTTCTTTTATTGAAATTTTTAATAAAACTTGGGGCACATAGGTGCAGTTCCACTGAAAATAAAATATCATGGTGACCTAGAGCTGATCTGGTGTTAGAAATGGCAGGCAGTCGAGGTGAACTCTTCAACGATTTAGAGCAGCTACCCCGTGTGGGCCCATATATGATTTGGTTTTGACGAGGACTTCTATCTGGGTTTTGACCGTCATCTAGTACGCCGCGGCCACGAACACATCGGAAGTTGAAGCGGGCAGGAGCAGTAAGAAAGATTATATGTGTTTGTATGGAGCCGTCATTTGTATCTGCTCCCGCCATATTCGTGGCCAATATTGTTGGAGAGTTGTGTGAGAAAGTAAAGTTCTACAACTGTTTTAATTTGCAAGTATGAAAAAGCCCGTGGCGGGTCTGAACTAAAAAGTTGAAAATAATTGTTTTTGAAGTCGGTGCCAAGCCGTAACATAAGATACGTGTCTGCGCTGTGGTGGGAAAATGACTGTGAACGACGCCTGCCCGTTTGGGTTGCCCACTCCATCACGTTCGTCCCTGGTCGACAAAGTTGCGGAATTCTAAATATCCTAATTATTATTTTTATTTTATGCTACAGCCTGTATGTGAGTATTTCTCATTAAATTCCGAAATTAAAGTCCCGAGCTATTAGTGCTGAGTCACGTGCATTAATTACCAATGTAATATTTTTATTTTAATGCAAGTTAACTATGCTACCTACTATAAAAAAGAGACGTGGTACAATAAAAAAAAACATGGTCAATTTAATATCATGAAAATCATTCCCTCACGTTGTCCCCCAGTCCGAGTTAATTGATAGAAAAGCAGCTTTTCTAAAAATAAATTATGTTCTTATCAATTAAATATTGCTAAAATATTCGAAAGATAGTGTATATATTGTATGTATACTTTTTTTACGATACGGCAAATACATAAATCATACAATAATTTTAAGTATCCGTCCCTTAAAATAAAATCATTCCCTCACCGTGTTACGAATATTCGATTTATGATCGTACCGATCTGTGAACGCAATCTTAAGTTTTAAAAACCTAGGAACACTCTTATTATGTCAATGTGGCGATTTTTTTTCAACTTCACCGCTGGTTTGTGCAAGAATGCATTTGGTTCAAATTATTTAAAAATTGCATTTCTATGTATCATTACCTCACTGAACGTATATTAAAAATAAAGTTAGTATAAATGAATTTTTAAATTTTTTTCAATACGTTTTAAAATGCATAGTTTAAAATTCTAAATCAAATTGATCAATCTGCCTGTGTTTTCTTAGTTTTTGTCTGAATTCGTCATTCCCTCGTCGTCATTCCCTCACTGTCATACAGTATCATAATAACTACCTACATATATAGAAAATGAACAAAAATATGGAAGACTATTACTCTCAAATAGACCTCACATAGTCAAACTTTGGATTTCTGCTGTAAAAAATGATTTTCTTAACACACAAAATTTAGATGTAATATAAACTGAAATTTTGTGATTTAATTAAAAATACCCATGTATCTGTGATCAGATACATCCTAGTCGGGAATATTAGAAACCCTTACTTATGTGTTTCATTACGTACTTCATTCCTGATTTATTGCATAAAAGTAATCGCTTGAAATGTTATGAACGTATAATCAAGTAACGTTAACGAGCCATATAAACTAAGTACATATTTATTTCCCACATTCCCTGGTAACGCGGAGGGTAATACCTCTATACTTCTTGTTCGTTGATAGCAGTTGGGTTAAGTCACCTATTAAGGAGAAAACTTTAAGTACACAAGTTTTAAGCTATATTTCACTCGGGGCATAATCGAGAATCATCCAAATAAAAATTTAACAGCAACTGCTATGGCAGCGGCCTTTGTTGAGAGTTCCGTATATATTTATAATTCTTACATATCCGCAATTCTGTGTTAAGCTGGTAATGAGTAATATTTATCTATGCATATTTTCAGTATTAATGTGGAAGGATCTGCACTTTTAGTGCTGTGCAATTATCTGCCACTTTCCCTGGTAATGGAAAAGGTATTGTCTCTATTGCAATTCTTTTGATTCTATCTCCCTGACCTGTGAAAGGCCTTCCATGGCTATGATACTTCTATGTTAATTGTAATCACCAAAATAACGCAACGCAGCTGGTAATGTATAGTATGTACTTACAAAATCATGAATTCAGCATTAATCTGGAAGCTTTTGGTTTCCTAACTGGCATATCTGATGCTTATTCGTATCTTCCTAACCTATGTATTAACTGCTGCCCATTTGCGTTTATTGTAGTGAAATAAATGGAGTATCTTTATAAGAGAACAATATGTACAAAAAATTCCTGATTCCGCACACTCCTAAATATATTATAATATATATATTTGGAGCAAATAAGTTCATGCGGCTAATACGACGTCCTATTCGCAATTTTTACTCCCTGCCTCTTCTACATTCCTAGGGGCAGTAATGGGTAAACGTATAATGTATGTGTCTGTAAAGATATCCTTTTACATTTTCACGTTCAAATTTCGCATTTCTTGCATAGTTTCCTTATTTACGTAAAGACATACATAGGTATATGATGTATTATTGCTTAAAGCGAAAACTTTATGTATGTAAGTATAAATAACGATAGGATTTTAATATGGTAAAAAAACCTTATTACATTCTTTTTGAGTTCACTCACCCAGTCATAAAAAACTAATGGAAAGTGCTTTGAAAATCACTATAAACTAAACTTCCTAAAAACTAACTATCTATCATGAAAATGCAGGAAATCTTCATGACACAATTCCATATTTCTCTAGTCTGTTTTTTGTTGTTGTTGGATAATATAAAGAATTGGATTATCATGCCCGGCATCGTGTAAGAGCGTTTAAGATGCATTTTATTTTATTTTATTTTAGTGTGTTCATTACAAAAGATATTTAAAACCTGCAAATTTTGCGCAATATTTTGATTGCTCACTTTGTCTTAACAATAAAAATACGGACTGACCTATTCCCTGCTCGAAAATTTACGACACAACATAAAAAATAGGTCGTTTGTACATGTCCGAATAAAAACTGATAGTCCCCAAATGAACTCTACGTAGGAATGGTGATGAATCTAGTTTCTAGTCTAGAGGCATACGTATCACTGAATCACAATATAATCGCACAGCTGCAGCTATATTTATGTCTGATGGAAAGTGGGAAAGTTGCCCACGCGTCCGCAAAGAAAATTCCATCCTGACGCAAAACGAAAGTTCATTAGCATTATTCGCTCGGCTAATTTAGCAGCGTTGTCCTCATTCATGCCTGCGATAGTGCTTTATGCCTGTTTGGACGTTCGGGGCTACTTCGATGGAAGATCAAAGCAGATGGCAACAGAGGTTTATTTGCGAACATCTTGGAAATTGATTCCTTCCGGATCAAGTGTCCTACTAAAGTTTTTAATAGCCGGATGAGCCGCGACCGAAGTGGACTCGAAATGAAAGGTAACACGTGGTGGCCCAAAGAGTTTCTGACATGAAACCCATGGTGCGACTTAAGGGGAGATATACACCTAGCATGGTCGAAAAATCAATTTTTTTTTTTGCATTTTCTTGAAGATTGAGTTCTCAAAAATATCTGATAAAAGACTTACACTATGGCCTGGTATCGATGATACCATGTAAGTTGACAATTTCATGATTTATTCATTCCCAAATTTTCAAACGCGTTTTGCTCAAACCACGTTTTTAATCGGTACCCAAAATTTCTGGAAAACCAATGAACCGATTGCTTGAATTTTATTCGTGGTTATTCTATACACCATTATCCAGTACTTGTCATAGGATTTTTTTTTTCGTTACTTAATTTTTGTTTTATAGGAAAAATAATAACTAACTCTTGGTCCAAAAATCACTATTTATGTTCAAACGTCCGCCAATTTGTCATAAATCAATATTTCCAAAATCGGCTATGACAAGTACAACATTATAGTATCGAATTTAATAATCTTTTTGGTTTTTTTTAGATGATTTTTGAAGAAACGCCAGTGGGTACCGTTTACTCAGATTTTTTTACGACGCAAGGATCATACAATTTCCTTGTATATTTTTGATGGTTTTAAATAAAAAAAATTAAACATGTTTCTGAATGTTAAATTCCCATTTCGAAACTTCAAAAAAAATGCACAAAAATTACCTTTTTTTCCAGCTCCTATGTGTACATATGTATATCTCCGATTAAGAAGGGACTTGTTTGAAAAATCCCCGGTAATAATAAAAGTGGAAATATTACGTCCTTAGCGATGAACTCGTATATTATCGAGGTGTGATTCACATCAATGTATATCAATTGTTTGTTTACAGCCGCCGACGTAAATATTTCAGAAAGCCGTGTGTCTTAATCGGATATGTCTTTCAATTTTAATTATAAATTAACGGAAATGCAGTGAAATGCCAACAAACAACAGCTTAATTGGACGAAGACCCAAAAGGAATTTTTTTCAAATATTTATTTCTGGCTATTATTGGCAATCTGCCGAGGCAGGGGTGCACTCAGTTGTCGGCTGCAATACTCCTTTGGTAAAATGTTACTTCTAAGGACTTAATTAAAAATTCATAATATAATTAGATCCGTCTGCTATTTTTATCCTTACCACATGTTAAGCAACAGCAAGAAAATTCTTTAAAAATATAAAAGAGTCACATGCATCATGCCCATTTCTGCTTATGTTTATTAGTGGTTAATTAAGGCATTCAGCATATTTTTTTTGGCTGCCGTTAATAAAGTAGGCACCTATATGAATTTTTATTCATACATATAATATATGTATATATATAAATGAATATTGGATGTTAGGTTAAACTATATTGCGATTTTTGTAAAGGTTTCTGTTGACCTTTAAAAGTATATCTGTCTAAAATCACAAAAATAGAGAGCCACTAATTAATTATCAAAGGAACTGTAAAAATAATGCCAATGTACATATGTGGCTCAGTACCTTTACATTAGGTACTTTTAAATGACAGTATTAATGCGATATGATTTCTATATTCTCAGTTTCCTTATTCACATTGAAAATCTAAAATATCCATCATTCATAAAAAAGTTGATATACCTAATCAGACCCATAATAATAATATTATATAATATAAGTACTATGTAGGAATATATAGAGTATGAAGAAAACTAATTGTTTGTTCTAACTTCTTCTATTCTACACAGATTGTTTTGCTGTGCTTTTAACTTAGTCTAGCCGCTTCTTCATAAAAGAGGATAAAAGTTATACAATAAAAATATAGTAAAGTTTGTATTTTGTTTATAAAAATTATAATACTGATGTATGGTATTGGCAATGTGTCAAAAACTTTAAACAAAATGTGTCAAGAACTTCCAACCTTTAAGAGGTATCGGGTCGAAAAGATGGAATTAAAAATTATATTGCATAGATCAAATATACAAAGAAGACCAAAAACTAGGCAATTGAGGGTTTGTACGATTTCAGCGCAGCCTTGCTTGAGCATAGCACGAAACCAATAACCAAACAAATGATTCGTGGGCTGGCAAATGCACGCGTGAAGAGTTTGATGAGCATTTGGGGGACAAGAAATATATTATTGTTTTGTCTGCTGCTGGAATTGTTCGATATTTTATAAGAAAAATGTAGATTTTCTGCTGTTTAGAGCTAGTGCTCCAAATCTGAAAAACAATTTGCATAATCGATGATTATATCATTTTAATGTGAAGGTTATCTGAAATGCAATTTTTAAGAATGTGGAATTGATTACTTAAAGTAAAAACCAATTATAAAAATTACTGTTGTCTTGTTTCCTTTCGAAATATTATTTCTTTAGATAAAAGTTGCAAATTGGGATATTTTAAATAGGAAGGAAGTTTACTTTACTAGAAATCCGAGCGCAAAGTGTAAAAACTCATAGTGCGGAAATAAAAAATTATGCACATTAGCTCATACAGAGAGCCCTTCTTTACCATGCTCAAGCAAGGCAGCAGGTCAGCTCAGCTATCGTACGAATCCGCAGTTGCTTTGATTTTTGGTTTTCTTTCTTGGAATTTTCCCTGCACAGCACACGAACAACAGGGCACACTGAACAATTGCGACTTCTTCTGCGTTAAGCTCGGCTGTTGCCATCGCACATGTGGAAGTATCTCTGTGGAAAATTTGGTCGCGTTTTGTTTTTTCGAAGTGGGTAATTTTTATATTATTTGTTTATGATACTATCTAATGAAGTACTAACGACTAACGACTTTTGCGATAACTAGTTTAGTTTGTGGACAATTTCAGTTTAAAAAATAAAAGTCTTCCGATAAAAGTACGGCAGTAGTTCAAATGTGAACTACTAATTAATTTGCTTAATTTCGCATTTCTTTCTTTATTTCTGTAAATTACTCATTTATTTCATTTTGCTGCATAAAATTTGTATTTCCGCAATTTATAATTGATGCTCATAAAATATTGTGATTCGTGTAGTATCTTGTGCGTGAAATAAATGTATAATAATACATAATGAAAAAAAGATGGAATTAAATCCGTTTGCATTTGTTCCAGGGTGAAAATTGTGTCCGGAATGAATCAACTTATATCGACACAATTTATATTAATATTTGTACTTTTGAAAATAAAAGCATTTGTAATTACTAATTACAAGTACAATACAATACCTGAATTTAATTTTCGGTATTATTCAATTCATTTGAAAATTGAGGCTAATTTTTGGTCCGCTTAAAAACAATAGAAATACATAGGCGGCCATATTTATCAGTGTAGCCCCGAAATACTACCTTTTTCTCTATACTATACCTTGTTATTAATAAGTTTGATGAATTTTAATTTATTATTATTAAATACATATTTGGTTGGAACTATTTTTGTTTTATTTCCGAACGATAACTACATTAGGGATATAAAATCAGACAACCGTTCTCTTGCTGATAATCTATAGGGGAAATATCACGTGCATTATTGCATTGGTGCTCTAAGATTTAAATAATTTAAAAAAAAAATTATGATTAGTGTAATGATCAAAAACAAGTGTGCCTAAAGTTTAGGATCCGATAGCTTTTCTTCCTAAAGATAGCTTTTGTTTGTAAAGTTGAAAAAACCATTTTTCATATAAAAAAAACATTCGTATTAAAAGGCTCCTACTTATTTCTACTTTTTTTAAAGAAATGTGTACATACAAATTTTAGTAGACATTTTTAATAGGTTTTATTCCTGGTTAACACATATGCCCATTCACATTACTAAGGTTCATTCCTTTCATGTTATTTAACGCCTGCATAATGGCCATTGATTAAGTTTGTGTTTAATTGCAACTTAGTCAATTATTTTGAGTTACACTTTCAACGTAAAAATTGTCAAGAAGCAGCTAAATTCAAATGTTAAAAACATCACTATAAAACTTGGAATCAATTATCTTTTATTTAAAAAAAAACCTATAGTAAAAAAACGACCATCTGGCCAATTGGGAATATTTAATATCATTAAGTGAATTTGAAATTTGCTTAATTTGTAAACATCAGCGTGTTCAAGACGTTATTTTCCAAAAATGTGTCCAAAGTTAGTACAATAATAATAAAGGTAAAACTACAGTATCACAATAATATCAGTACATTGAACCTAATGCGGCCAAACGAGTAATTTTGGACATGAGTGCACCCAATGATTTATGATTTGTTGGTTAAATTTAATTGTCTGCGGAATCTCTGTAAGAAATTGCGATATTTTTGGATATTTCTATTCACCTTTGTTCCACTGAGAAGGGCACGAATTCTTCTTCGTGTCGCGAGCAGTTCACTGTTTTCCCTGAAGCCGTTCTCCTTCCTTGGTATGTAGATGAAGGGTCTCAATTTTCTCTCCTTCAGGTCGGGGTCAATTAAGTTCGGGTCAGACTTGACTAGATTGTCTGCATCCGTTCCCTCGTGGGCATAGTCACATGAGTAAATGGCGAAGCGGTGCGCGTACCTTGGAGTGCTGAGCTTCAAAGCTGAGAATACGTGTAGTGGCTCAAAGTGTCGTATACCATTCTCATCGAGTACTGTGTATGCGCATTTTCCTGTTAAGACATCTCTACTGGACTCTCTTGGTACCACAGCTTGTAGGCCTTCCTTGACGATTAAGAAGGCACCCTTGCTTCTGGTTTGCCGGCGTAAGAGAAAATCTTCCATTGCCAACTGGTTGTCCATACTGAACAAAGATAGCGGCACATCATTTGAATCTACTAGTTGCAATTTCTTTTCGGGTATAATCGTAACGACGCCACTTTGCCTAATGAGCATTCGAATTGTGGCGTCTTTGCGGGCCTCGTATGGGTCTTTCACAAGTAGTTGTAAGGCTTCCATCGATTGTTTGCAGTTTTTGGCTAGTTTTCTTATCACAACCGTTCGTTTCACGACCTCTACAACTTCTTGATTTTCAAAAATGTGGGCTACGCTTTTCTTGCCCTGTAATACGTCGTCGATAATAATGGAAATTTCAATAAGGCCCAGTGCCCTAGAGAGAGAAAGGGATTCGCTTAGTAGTGCTTGGATGACATTTTCATCTCTGTTCATCGTGAACATTGCTCTTATTTCATTTTCAGAGACATCCTTAATGGCTTCCACAATGCATTCTTTCAAGACCTCTGCCACTTGTTCATTCGACTTAGTCCTCTCCTGCTTGTCCTTGATACGATTGAGGATTTTGTACAATACCTTCGGCTCTTGCTCCACTAGCTTCATGAAAGCCGTGTGAAGATCGTCATCATCGATCAGAGAAGAGAATTTGGTGGTCAGTTCTCCTTCGTCATGTATTTTCTTCTCAATAATATACGAGATGGTATTAAGCTTGCTGCAGTTTGCACTTACTGCTGCGACCTGCTTCCGAATAGCTTCTAGGACGCATGCCCTCATTTTATCAGAACTTAGTAGTTTCTCAATAGTCTTAACATCCAGATCGATAAGGTTGTTTTCAAAGGCTTGTCCAATAAGTTCGAATAAGCTAGGTTTTGAGTTTCTAAGGCCGTTCTGAGGTGATATCTTACTATTAGAAGCAGCGACGTGAAGCACAGCCGATACTATTGCCTCTATAATTTGCCTTTCTTTGTCTGAATCAGTGTTTTCTATCTTATCCTTGTGGAAGCCGTTTATTAATCCATGCCCGTTCGTAATGCTTCCACGGTAGTGGTGAATATCCACAACAAAGCTTGATGCAATTTTTTCGACATTTTTCAAAAAGTCCAATAAAACGTCGCGATGTTTTGGCGGAATGCCAATAATTTCGACCAAATGTTGAACAGTTTGCGCGTTTTTAGTACTCTGAAGGACAATGTCAACAGCAGAGGCTTCGATTTGTCTTCCGATTGTCATGCCTGCTTCCGACAGCTGCCTTAGCATTTTCGAGTCAATGCTCAGCTCACCTTTTGTGCTGGATGGATTCCAAGTGTGAGTGGGCTTCAACAAAATAAGCTCTTCCGGTGAAACAAGGAAACTTTGAACTGAAAATTGCTGTTCCCCATCCTCATTGTCTGTTAAATCAGGTGCGACGAATTTGGGTCCTTCTGAAGTTTGAACGATTTGACCTGGGATAAAAGTGACTTTGTCACCACTTTCAATAACCCGACCAGGAACGAATCTAGGGCCATCTTCTGTGTCAACTACTTGACCAGGAACAAAACGTTCACCTTCTCCTTCAGTGTATATGACTTGACCTGGGATAAATGTGGGCCCAGCTTTTGTGAGAACAATTTGACCAGGTACAAAACGTGGGCCTTCTGGGGTATCAATAGTTTGGCCAGGAACGAATTTGGTTCCCGTTTTGGTTTCAATTACTTGGCCTGGTACGAATTTAAGACCCTCGGCAGTCTCAATAACTTGTCCGGGTATAAATTGTTCTCCTTTCTCAGTCCAAACAACTTGGCCAGGTATAAATCCACCACTTTCCATAATACCAGGAACAAATTTTGTGTCCGCGTCTTGTCTGATAAGCTTGCCAGGTATTTTTTTCCCGGCGGTTAAGTGACTAATGTCTATTTTTTCTGGATAAAATTCCACCCCATTTTTGGACTGAACCATGTATCCATATACTGAGAGGCATTGATTGGACACTTCTCCAGAATTGCTATCAATTACATACCCTGTTGAAATTGGGTCATTAAAAACAACATCAGTAACAGTTTTTGCCACAGCGAACTCAATAACTCCGTCCGCATTTATAATAGATTTTCCGGGCATAAATATTTGTCCCTGGCTGCTATTTACAACTTGGCCTTCTATGAATTTTGGACCTTGTTTGGTTTCAACGTTAAGACCTGGAACAAATTTGAATCCTTCGGGTGTATCTACGCTTAATCCGGGAACAAAAATATCTTCAACATGTTGACCGGGAACAAATTTAGCACCTTCGGGTGTAACAATTGTCTTGCCTGGTACAAATACATCTTTTCCATTACTCTTAACTGTTTGGCCTGGAACAAATTCCCAGGAGTTCTCTTCGGTATACTGATTTTGACCAGCAACGAATTTATGGACTTCACCGGTAGAAACGGTCTGGCCAGGTATGAATTTAACTCCTTCAGGCGTAGCAAGTTTCTGGCCAGGAACAAATTTATTAGTGTTTTCGTCTATAACTCCAGGGATAAATTTAAATCCATCTGGTGTTGCTACTGTCTGACCCTCCACAAATTTAGGAGCAGCTCCAATATTAAAGGTTTGACCAGGAATAAATTCTCCCTCTTCGAACTGGCCAGCGATGAATACGGGGGAATTTGGATTATCTTTTGGTGAAACAATTACACCAGGGATAAAAGACGGTCCATGGGGTGTAGAAACTGCTAGTCCTGGAACATATACTGGCCCTTGCGGAGTACTGACCGCTTGTCCGGGTACAAAGACTTCTCCATTCGGTGTTTGAATATGTTGCCCAGGGATATGAACTTTCCTGGCTGCTGATATATCCAAAGTAAGACCTGGTACTTTGTCTACTTTTCCTGGAGTGCCTTTCTTTATATTTTGAACGATTTTCGGAAGTTCTTCTGGAGTTGGAATAAGCTCTGTTAGTTCGGCACTTTCCGCTATTTTTTCTGAAAGATTCAGTAAAGGTTCTAGTTTTTCTTCAGGCATTTTTTGAATTCCTTCAACAACGCTTTGTTCTGGTCTTTCCCTAATTGGCGACAATGGACCAATGCATGGAATAGAGTCGAATCCTGTGGTGTCTTCTAGTAAATGCTGCTTTATTTCAACATTTTCGGATGATACATTGATTGGCTCCATTCTGCAAGGTTTTGGTATGTGTTTGGCAATAGGACTACAACCATCTTTTCTTACTTCTCTCTCGAAAGTTTCCCAATCCCAGGACTCTATAACAGGTTTAACAAGATCACGTGGGTCTCTTATATCGAAAAATAATTCTTTTGCCGCCTTTTTGAAATCTACTTTGAAGTAAGCTGCACTTTTATGGAATTTCTTCCTTCTTTCGTCTTCTAATTTCTTACGCTTCAAATTTCTGTGTATGAGTTCTTCATGCTCCTCCATTTCCTCGGCCTGTTTCTCCATATCTTCAAATATTTTTGCTCTACTCCCCAAATTCTCAAGTTTCTTAGATATCCTCTTTTTCTTTAGTGCTTCCTCTTTCTCCAGTTCCAACAAAACTTCGTACCGTGGTCCTTCACCCTCATATAATATCTCTTCTTCTTCATCGTAGTCTAATAGGTCAAGAGAGACATGTTTTCCTTGTCGCATTTTTAGCAGAACAGAATCACAATTTTTAGCCAACATCACATCCCTTACATCACCATCTCGGACGGCAGCTTCTAGCTGTGCTGAAAACACCAGCGAACATCTTCTTTCATCCACTTTGTAAACAAATTTGGCTTCATCTATCACACTCTTAGAATTAAGGAGATCTAATAAACCTTTCTGCAGATCGTCTGTCTCATCCAACACTGGGAAAACGTAGCGATAGTCAGCCAACACAATATGCTTTCGCTTGCCATAGGAAATATCTGGCATGAAATGATGTGGTCCAAGTTCGTCAGATACATTTGTTATTTTGCATTTGCTCCTCCCTGAGAGCGTTGTGAGCATTACAGGTATATAATGATGGGACGGTAGTCCGTAGGCTTTGCCAGTAATTCGACAAAATCTTTTTGCGTCTGCTGGAGAAATTGGAGCCAGTAGTGGAAAATAATTGGGCTTAGGGAGGGCCCGTGATTTCCCCGTAATTCGGCAGTACGACATCTTATCACTTTTTTTATGGTTCAAAAATTAACAAAAATATTTTTCAAGCAACGGTCATAACATCCACCTCCTTATATCGTTGCTGCACCACTTCAATATAGGCCTAGCCGAATAGGCAACTAAATAACCAAAAGTTCGCAACCAGCAGCCTGCTAATTTTAAAATTAATATCTCAACGATGCTATTCCCGAATGCACAACACTGGAATTACCGTTCGCACATCGTTTACTTTTCTGTCTTTAAGACCAAAAGCCCTGTAGGCACTATATCTTACACAAAACAGTTCACATCTCCCGGTGCAGCTTCGGCGTTCAAAATACATATGTCTAGTAAAAATGGAATGCTTTCTTGTCCTGCACAACGATCACCATGTAGTACTTCCACAAATCGGCTTCCCTTGCCTATTCCCAAAATGTTTCACAATGCATATACGTACGACACGAACCAGAGTGTTTCTCGTTCAGGGCACCGCGATGACCGGCAGTCGAATCAAAACTGATCTTAAGGAGCTGTGATCTCGTGAAGATCAACATTTCTTAAGACCCGTACATTTACGGTCGGCTTTATTTATAGGCACCGGCTGGTAGAAGTAAGTCCCATGTACCATTTACCCATACGACTAAATCATACACGCTCCCCGGCGACTGACTGATCACCGAACTTTTCCGAACAGGAGAAAAAAGAGTATTTATGAAAAATTGCAGATTTAATTGCCCCCGTCGGGGCTGCTCCTTTGCCGCGCTTATAGTCTCCCCTGCAAGGAAGAGGTGACGTCCATTGACCGTTTCGCTTTCCAAAGGCTGGTAAAAACGTAAATCTTCAGACTGTCATGTCACCTCATTTCAAGTGAAATTCGCACGTATGCACGTCACGTTTTACTTTGCTTTGTTCACACGCACCTCAGAGAAAGAGGGCCATTCATCAAATCCCGAGGACTTCTCAGGACATCACCTAGTCAACGACTGATGCAATTTATAGCTTTTCTCCGAATTGCTTATTAATCGGCGGAAATTGCTAGTGCAAATATATTTTATGTGGATGAACAACGTCGTTTCCTGCCGTGAATGTATTCTAATGATGGCAAGTATTCTAATAATGGCATAATAAATCGTACTGAGGCCTCCAGAGGCGCCCTTGGCAATTAGTGCCGACAAATTAATATTGCGTTTTACGAAAGGTATGGCCGTTATGCCAATAAATTCTGCTGCTACTAATTAGTCTGGTTTTCTAATAAATATAACTTTTTATAATTGTTATTATTTGGCAGGGGAATACGTAGTAAAGAGAAAAATACGTTAGACAACTTTAAGTATAAGTGTAAGATCGCTGAAGTCGTTTATCTTTGCAAATGATGCATAAAAGACATTTTTTCCGTACAGGAGATATTGGCTACCTGATGAGCTGACTTCTGTGTGACATGTGAGGTCTAGATTTATTTTTTTGACAAACATTTTGATTTATTATTCGGAGCATCGTCCCCGATGGGTTATTGACTCTCCTCACTCAAGAAATCATTGTGGAGGCATTGAACAGAAATTGAGAATTTGGTGTCATTGCCATAGCCCACGGGCACTGGTAATTTCATTTCATCCAGAAATCGTTTGTACAAGTGCAATTTTCTAAACATTTTGCTAATGCCAATTTATTTTAAAATTAGATTTTTTTGCAATACATATAAAGACGCCCTTTCGGGCTAATTTTAAAATTTGTTATTTTTGTGCTGTTAATTTTATGACACGAACGTTGCGACAATTATGTAATATAACAATATAATAAGTTCTAGGTACTTACTACAAGTCGAACGAACAAAACCTTTAAATGTAGTTTGTTTTTATTTAGTGCAAGTAAGATAAATATAGCCCTTCCACCGCACAGTGGGCCAAAACGTCGAAAACCTGGTCAAAATATGAAAGCATCAATCAATTTTCGTAAAATATCGTATATGGGAGTTTTTTGGGTCGCTGATTACGAATCTGGAAACATTTTTTCGAAACAAACAAATGGTTACCTTGTAATTCTAAAAAAGAACAAAAATCCACAATTTTTATTATTTTTTTTATTTTTATTTTTTTTATTGCAAAAAATGAGTTTAGGTTAATAAAAAAACATTGTGTTTACGTTATCAAACTCTATCATTGAGTGAAATTCATGTTATATTAAGTTATAAATTCAGGAAATACGTTAACTTTACTGTGCATTTATTCACTAAGATTCTTACATTCGCGCCTATATTATACGATCAACGCCAAAGTAGCATAAAGTAGCAGCTAAATTTTTGTGTGCTTACTAAAATGGGTTCGATAAACAACTTCTGGATGAGTTTGGAACGGAGGAACGCGAAGGAAGTAACTTACTGCTTTTGAAACGCATAATTTTTATTACTGAAAAACAAAAAATCTCTAATGTTTTATGGCTCGGTATGCATATTAAGAATTGGCTATGTTACTCAAATTTCTTCATTTTACTTACTTGCTAGAGCACATTCCATTTTGCAGAATTGAAAAATATTAATCTGTGAGGAAGGTCTGTTGCAAACGATGCGCGCTCACTTATTCATAGAACAGCTGTTTGACGCGGCGTGTTGCACATTCACATTACAAATGAATTCCTGACGCAGGTTGCGCCCTCAGGCCCTTACCGGCGCTCGGTTTCTTATACTAGGGGTACTACTACAACGTTTTGAATCGTTGAAACGTTGAAAAAAAATCTTCGATTAATGAGTTTTGGCCAGCTTTTTGGTGTTTTGGCCCACTGTGCACCGGTACAAGATTGTAAAAGAGTGCGTTATCCGAAAAAAACTTCAAGTAGTCGTTTATACATATAGAATATTTGGATACTAAAAACTTGTAACTTCTAATGAGAAAAATCAGGCAGGGCTATGTACCTTAGACTGACCCAAAGAAAACCAAAAATAGATATTTTCTGGGATCAAGCTAGATTACCTTCTATTACATGTAAAAATGAAGTCCTAGAAATTTCATTAAACAATATTAAGATATGAACGTCGCTAATGGGACTTTTTTCAAGTGCACCAGGGCGTCCCGTCGCCGAGATAAAAACTTATAGAAATGGAAAAAATTTTGAATACCATTATAGGTCGAAATTTATTTATTCGGCTTTAAACTACAAAGTAGAGTCGTTTTGGCCAATTGGAAAAAAGTTTCAGGCAAGCTATACTTGCGCAAAGGTCGAAATGGACACATTTTCGGAAATTATTCATTTGTGGTTCGTGTGTTTCTCAGGAGCAAAAAATATTTAATTATCGCCCGGATTTTCTTCGTCTGTACTTGAACTATAAGCTTAGATGGTTTTGGTCAGGCAAAAAAAATTTCCATCTCATTTCTGCATGCGTTTTACGAAACACCCTATATAAAGTAAGTGCGGCAATAATAACGCTAACTATGTAATTTGGCGGCATATAACGCTAAGATTAATACTATTTTTTAGCAATTGAAGAATCATAAATTAGATTGATGTTTTAGTTATATTTATGTAAATCTGTTAAAATTATGAAATAAAATCTTTTTGGTGGACGAAATTCCCCTCACCTGCCTTAGATAAAGTATAATTCGAATTTAGAAGAACTTGTAATTAGCCCACTGACTGATGAGTAGTCGAACGAAAGAGCTCGCTATTGCAATCAACTGAGATTCATTCACAATAAATTTTGTTGAAATTTGCAAGCCATATTGAGAAATTCATCCCAATCACCAACAGTGTTCCTGACAAAAATCGTTTCCAATATTTGAAAAAATTCTTAAGGAGTATGTCAAACATTTCCAGACAGTAAGTCTCCCAAATACGAAAATAATTTTACTACAACTATTAAACATTTTTATATTGAAATCGAAATAAATCAATATTTAAAAATAAAAATCTGTTATGGCCTTGGTTTGGACTAATAGAACTATTTTCTAAAATTGGGTATATGCTTGAGAGAAAACCACATTTTTCCGAAATTATTCCAAGAATGCTATTAACTACACACATCAAAAAATGCTAAGCAACACGGGGTTTTCCGTTGCCATTTCCAGGAACAATTACCGATCATTTTCATTTTTCAACTGCAGGTAGGCAAAAGGTATACGCATCGAATGGTCAACCTGTTTCAGGTAGATTCCCAAAAGTAGTGGGCAAATAGCAAGTTAAGTGTCTTTTTCTTTCAATCCTGTGTAAGTTGTGTACAGTAATACTTCTTATTATTCAGTAACCATCAGTTTTAAAGTTCTGAATTGTTCAGTAAGATATGGAACCGGGTCGTACGCGTCGCCATCTCACCTCTAGCGAAATGTATTAACCGTAGGAATGCTTCAAAGTGGTAGCAAGAAGCTTTAACGTCGTTAGAAATGTGATTTGCCGATTGTGGCAGCGACAATGTGCTTCAGGGAGTCCACGCGAACAACATACTCATCGGTCTAGGTCAACAACTTCGGCACAAGATCGGTACATCGTCCTTCAAGCTCGACGGGGTCCGACATTGACGGCTCGTCAGTTGGTTGCAAGCCTCTCTGCAACATACAACGTCACGGGCAGTGACCAAACAATTAGGAATAGACTACATGAGTCTGGCCTTCACTCACGTCGTGCTTTAAGATGTCCAGCACTTCGACGTGGGAATCGAGACATGCGGGTTCAGTGGTGTGAGCAACATCAAAATTGGGGTACAGAACAATGATCCAATTGTTCACAGTTCACTGATGAATCTCGATTTGGATTTAACCCAGATTCAAGACGTATGCGAGTTTGTAGGTGATCTGGAAATTCAGAATGGCTCAAAGCTGTTCAGGAAGTCACCAGCTACCAAGGAGGCACCCTTTTGGTATGGGCTGGGATAACGATTGGCGGTCGAACATCTCTCGTTTTCCCACAAGGCAATCTAAATGCTTCAGGTTATTTTAGTGAAATACTGGAACATGTTGTTCTTCCATTTGCACAGGAAGTTGGACCCCAATTCATCTTGACGCAAGATAATGCCAGAATACACATTGCAAGGAGCGTTAGAGAATGGTTGAGTTCAAACAAAATCAACGTTTTACCATGGCCTGCGCAATCTCCAGATTTAAATCCAATCGAACATGCAAGGGATAGACTACAAAGAAGCATTTTAAACGATTTGTCATCAGTTTCGTCCAGAAGCGAACTATGTGATCTGCTTCAAGAGCATTGGAGCAACATACAACACGATATCCTCGATAATTTAATTCTTTCAATGCCGAGAAAGTGTCGTGCTGTTTTATCCGCAAGAGGAAGAAACACCTCTTATTAGACTAAGGACGAATATTGTCATAGAAATACACTTTCTTAGAAATTTTACAAATAAACGAAATTTAAATTTTATTACAAAAGGCAAAATCTTGTTTTCCCTTAATAACCCCCCAACTTTTGCAAATCTACCTGAAACGGGTTGACCACGCGATGCGTATACCTTTTGCCTACCTGCAGTTGAAAAATGAAAATGATCGGTAATTGTTCCTGGAAATGGCAACGGAAAACCCCCGTGTTGCTTAGCATTTTTTGATGTGTGTATTTACGAAATATTTAGGGAGTATTGCATCTTATTTAGAAATGGTCGCGAATTATAATTTTCTTGTTATATGTAAGTCAGCTGTTTTGGTTTTATAATTTTCAGAACTAAAATAAAGAAAACCGGATCACATATAAGCACATTTTTTTACAGAGAACAAAAATTTCAAATGCTTTCGTGGCGACAAAAAAAAATAACTCCCTCTTTTGCTTCTTCAAACTCAAACAATTCTTCCAAATTCAGAGAAAAAAAATACATAAATGTTGATCAAAGGGGATCTCATACCTTATTTGCACGCCAAGTGTTGAGTTACAATCCGAAAAAAGCGGGTTTCGTTTTACTGGCTTTCTTTGTTCTGCGTACTTTTCTGGACACGTCGAAATTCCTTGAAGTGGACAAAAACGTAAATGCGCGACTTTAAAGAGCTGACTGAACTGTCACCACCGCTCTCTCCACTCGACGCGCCTACACGTACCGTCGGCGTCGCTTCTGCTGCTGTTGTGCTCCAGATATACATATTTTAAACTGGTAAAGGGTGGCCCATTTAAAAACTGGAATTTCTTTTTGTTATAAAAAAAACGGCTCAATATTTTTCAATGGTTGAACATTTAGTGGAGGTTCTTGTTACCTGGGCCCCACTTTTTGGGAACGGGGTTCGAAAGATTTTGCTGTGGTAATTAACGGAAAAATAATGAAAAAATTCTATCTCGACCCGTTTTCGATATATAGGTCAATTCGCGAGCCAGCTAACGTTCGTAACTTTTGGGAAAATTCTATTATATGTATATCATAATTTCCCTTTTACAAACTGTTGCATTTTGCTGTGCTAATTAACGGATAAATAATGAAAAAATTCTATCTCGACCCGTTTTTGAGACATAGGGCAATTCGCGAGCCACCTAACGTTCGTAACTTTTAGGAAAATTCTATTATATTAATATAATTTCCCTTTTATAAACTGCCGGTGCAGTTAATTTTCCTTTTACAAACTACTGGTGGAGTTAATTAGCACAGCAAAATGTTTCGAACCCCGTTCCCAAAAAGCGGGGCCCAGGAAACAAGAATCGTGCCAACATTTATTTCAAAGGTTGTTTTCTGTAATTTATTTATGAAAAACAATTTCGGTCAAATGACCACCACGGCTGACTTGGCATTAGCCCATTCGGTCCACCCAATTTTTGAGCACATTTTCGATTGTTTCGGGCCTTATGTCAGCAATAGCAGCTTGAATCTCTTATCCCGCTGGGAGATATAGGAGAGGGGGTGCAATAAGGAAGTGGTGTAAAATGAAGAAAACTAAATTTAATAATACTGTTGGAAAATATCTAAAACATGTGCAAAACGCAAATAGCAAAACGCTGGATGGAGAGCCGGTGGTGCAGTAGGGAGGCGTTGTAAAATTTAGAAATACAAATTTAATAGTATCCCGGGAAACGCCGGGTCCAGGCAAGCTAGTACCCTGTACCTAATAAAAGCTGTCGTTATTGTCTACACTACGTGTTCAAACTTCAATTTCATTATTCTCACAACATTGCTTTTTAAACTGATCGCCATAATATCTATACCCGGAAGTTATATTTATGCGCATATTATTCAGTATAAAAAATATATGTAATTGTTTCAAATGATTTTTCTAACATTTCGTACTTATTTGTCACCCTGGAATAAAGAAATGAAATCCCTTTTAAAATTATTTGACTAACATCAAGTGCTTACTGGGGTGACACCCCACGCCTACTTTGAACACCTAAAGTATTCTATTTGGGTTAACAAATTGTGACTACGCTCTGTTTGTAGGAAAGGATGTGCGTTGAAATTATTCAATGCTCAGTTCTCGGACTATTCGGAAAATACTTTTGTTTCCGAGTATAAACATGATATGGGGTGTAGGAAACCCCACGCCTCCATAGTTCTTCTGTCCCCATTGCAATTTATTTGAAGTTAAGTATCAGTAAATATTGGATATTCACGATATCTCGCATCATGTTGGTCGGAGTTCAATGGAAATTCATCAAACATCTCAAAATTCTATACGAGTATACAGAAATGCATTTATACTATTCCGACACATAAAGCAAATAAAGTTGCCTACATGTTAGTTATGCGGCCATCAACCTACCTCCAAAGTGGTGCGGAAATGGTTGCAGCGAATGCGCTACACTTTACTTTATATTTAGCAAATGGTTAATAACAATAATAAACCGTTTTTGTAGTGAATTAAATTATCTACTTATATTCATAATAGCATTCATTCGGGTGCGACCAACAGGAAACGAGATATTCGCGAATAACCAAGCCATAAAAAACATGACCTGTAAAAAATACCATGTCTCGCTACTCAGTTCTTCAATCGTAATCGTAAAAAGTTGTGAGATCCATGTAATACCAAGTCGGTCAATTTATTCAGTCCCTACTTAAGGGTCCTTCTGTCTTAAGTTATTACGTAATTGGCTAACCTAACAACATCTTATAGTGACCATATCAATATTAAAAATCTTTTATGTTTTAAATAAATAGATTGACTTGGCAATCGCACTAAACACAATTTATCTTTTTTTTATTTTTTTTTATTAAAAACACAATGTATCACACAAGTAATATTATATTAAATTAGTAGACCCTTAAGTAAGGACTGAATAAATTGGCCGACTTGGTATTACATGGATCTCACAACTTTTTACGATAGAAGAACTGAGTTGCGAGACTTAGTATTTTTTACAGGTTATGTTTTTTATGACATCCCATTTCTTTTTGTAGGTAGTCTTCCGTTTTTTCTTTTTATTTATATGTACGTATACAGGTACACTGATTCATTCACTGCAAATGTATGAATTAATCTGGGGTCCTATATTTATATGGGATTACAAAGTTATTTATGCAGTTGGTGTATCTAGAAAACTGGACCGAAATTGCAAAATATTTTAGTTTTTCCTTGATTTATACACTAAACACTAATTGTATTCTAAATTTGAAGTTTCTATGTCTGCTAGCAGTGCCTTAGAGTTTTGATGATCGGTCAGTCAGTGAGTGACAAAATTAAGAAACTTTGATTAGTTATAATTCTTAAACTACTGGTTCAAATTGAATGAAATTTGAAATATACCGTGTTTATACAATGCCTGCAGGCTTCTAGTTTTATCCACAACGAAGTTATAGGGGGATCGAAAATGGCCTGAACTGCTTCGAGAAAAGGATGGTACGGAGGTGCTCGACTTGGCGGGGGCACTGCCGTGCCTCCAGATTTTCATGACACTTAACCTCAAACAAAGTGCTACGCGACCCGGGGAAGTATGGGAAACTTTCAGTCGTTGGTTAAAACGATAAATAGAAGAAAGCTGTTTAAAAATAAAAAAATTTCACTTTTGTTTATTCCGCAGTTAGCACTTTTTTTCTGACTGAATGACTGGACTGATAGGCGGACAGCCACACAAATGATTTTCATCGAAACCACTTTACTGAAATAATTTTCCTCAAATGTTGTGAACTTTTTTCTACAAAATTCACATTTTTTTGCGATTTGTCCGCCTTTTATTTCCAGAAATAAGAGGAGGCGACGGGGTATTTATGTTTTTTTATTATATATGTTTGTTAAAGAAATTCGGAAGAAATACCGCATATTCTTATCTTTTAGATTCCTCATTTGAAGCTTCGAATCTCAAATAAGATTTGAAGAAAATAAAGTCTTCGAAATAGCCAAAATGCCAGTCAAATGTTCAAAATTATATCTTTCAGAATTTTTCTTTTGTATTTGTTTTTCTTTTAGTAGTTATGCACTAGCCTTCTGCGCATATCATCCAACTGAAATTCAAGCAATTTAATTTATTAAGACTAATATCTAATATTGATAGTCGGGCAGTTATTAGAGTTCCGTTTTCCCTTTATAATATTTTAGAGAAAAATAATTTTGATTAGTGGCAAATCACGAAAAAATCAGACAAGTTCGAGTGGACTTACACGTTAAGGGTTCTGTGCGCATGTAGTAAACAAATTCGATATCTCGAAACATGTTTGAGCAGCGTGGTTAGTTATATTATTTATTAGTTAGAAGTGGTCTTACAAGGTAACACCAAAACACTGTTTTTTCAGCTACTATGACACTGACAAAAAAAGCGTCCGTTTTTTTTATTATCTATGACTCTAAACCTACTAACCCTGATAATATCGAAATCTTAGCTTTAGAAACCTGGAAGATCGGGGACGGTACCTACATGTATCATAAATGCCTACGATCATTAGGTTTCAAACTTATGTTAACCTTAGCTTAGTAATATAAGAAGGATCTTGAAAATACGAACTCTATGTAAATACATAACATATAAACTCAAGCTCGCAATGTGGATAATAATCCCCTATATGCAATTCACATACCTACTATGGGATCAGCTCCAATGGAATTCAAAAGCACTCAGATAATTTCTTATTTTTGTACCGTTTTTTGCACTTTATCATTCATCTGAACGATAAATAAATTATGAAGTAATTCCTCTGAACTTTGTCGCAAAAAATTCTATGAAATCTTAAAAAAAGTTCTGCGGAACGTTCGACCTTGGTTTCCGTAGTTATTTTTGGTACATTGAGAACTTTGGTAATTTAAAATTACATAAAAGCTACTTCATAAATTTCAATGATTTACAACGTTGTAAATTACAGAGAGAGCTAATTAGGGAGTTAAACGAACTACAAAATAGCACGTGACGAGTGGGCATGAAAAGCTAAATTGGATTTGGATGATTGATTTACTTTATGCCATCCCACCTACCACCTGCTGTTAGAAAGTAATAAACTTAAATGTTTTGTTTTTGTTATTTATCCAAAAATATCAGAGGATTTCCTGAGACATTGTTAGGAATATTTCCAAGAAGTGGAAAATAAATAACCTTAATTCGGTGCTTTGAAAGAAATACAACGGCTGGCGGGCAAACATGTTTCACCCGGCTTACATGCTTAATTTATTAATCAAGTTAATTTGTAGTACCATGTTTTATAATGCGAGGGAAGTCCCCAGCCTACGACAGCTAGTCCGCTCACCTCCCACTCCAAGTAACCGATTTGCGATTTTTAAGCATGCAGTGTGACAAAAATTTATCCGAATCGGCCCGCGAAACGCATCACTTTATATTCACAAATGAAAAAAGGGGCGGGCAGCCAGCCGACAATCTTTATATAGTAAGGAAGGAATAATTCTAGGAAATCTATGAAAGAAACTGGTTCAGTGGAGTACCAAAATTTCTCAAAAATACAATTTTTCACAGCTATTTCTGATAGGTGCGATGGCCTCTTGATATTAAGTGGGAGCATGTCACAATTTCCCCACATTGTGCGATATAAACAATTTTATTGCTCAAAATTTAGTTCATTATTCAAAAACATCAAGGCAGAGCCGCTTTGGAGGAACCGGCGAAATATTTACAGATTCTAAGTGGGCCAAAATTCGCGCATGACTTCAGGAATTTTATTTGAATGAACTTTAAATAAACAAATCTCAGAATTTGGAGTAACTCGGAAAGCAGTAATTCTTTTTATCTGGCCGAAACATGTTCGAGCAAGCTACAAATTATGTACGATATAAAGTTGCATAACAAGCAAGACAATGTCACGATCTTATATTTCTTGCTTTAAATACGCGAATACTGAATCCGTATGACCTACTGTTTCGCTCATCCATGGCATCTGGATTTTGAGGAAAAACAGAAAGAATGAGATAAATTTAAATAACATTTAAATGATCTGCACCTGCATACAATGGAAACAGAAGTGGTTAAGTGTAAATTAATGACATGGATGTAAGCCCTAGCCTTATGTTATGGTGGATACTATAAATTCAAATTTGTTAAATAATGAAATGACTAAAACTAAAGCTAAAGCTAAGACTTAGAAAAACAAGATGAAAAGAGAAAATAAAGAAAGAGAGATGAGGCAAGAACTATTTTGCTCTTCCATGGGGCTATAGGGTGTTACACCTTATGCCTACCGATCAATGTTGAGGTAAGAACTACTTTGTCTTCCTTGGACCTATAGGGTGTTATACCTTATGCCTATACCTTGTGTGTTACACAGAATATTTGTAACTGCAAGGCAAGATATTAAAAAGGCTACGAGCGGCGAGTATATAAAACGAGTGAATAAAACCAACGAGCGCTGTTGTAAATGGACTGAACATTATATTAAGGGGGTATTCTAGTCTAGGAGTAAAAATTTTAGGTGTTTTTTAAAATTCGATAAAAAAAAACTAAGAATATTTTTATGAGCCATTTTTTAACTAGATATTTATTAATATGTTAACAATACAAAAAAAAATATTAAAAAAAGAAATTTGGAAATTGAAAAAATGACAGGTTGGAAAAGGGGGGTTAAAAATAAGGGTGTGTCCTTGTTGACATGATTCCAACCCTTCTGGTGATTTAAAAAAAAAAAAGAATAAAAGATTCTTAAACAGTAAGAATGTCATTATAGTCTGATCTAGGGAAATTAAAAAAAAATTGATTTTTTGCCCTCTTTTCAAAGTTTTGGATTTTGTAAAAATAGTAAAAAACAAAATGTTTGCATAATTTTAGTTCCAACGATAGAGGGATATATGTTATAAAGAAGTTCCACGCCCAATTTCAAGTTAATCGGTTCATTAGAACTTGAGAAATCACGTCAGACGTGTTGGAAAAAGTAGTTTCGAAAAACGCGTTTAAAGCGTTGAGCAAAGTTGTAGGCAGTCTGGACTTACATCACCACTCACAATTTTTTATTTTTGAACTGCACACACACAGAGTACGTACTCTACTACGTAGCTCAGAGCAAACTGGGGGATAGTCACGTAACTGTGTTTCGACCAATTTTTCAGTCGATGACTTAGGTCGAACAAAATTCATTTCGGCGTCATGTAATCCTTTCGACCGTGAAAAGAGTACTGCCATAATTTCAATACATACACAAATATCCGACTACTGAACCAGCTAAGACTTGTCAAAAGGTATTGTGTCCTTAAAGATATTAAGGAATTAATTTGAATTGCTGGTTTTGTCGCAAAACAAGGGAAATGATATTTTTAAATAGCAGCAGCGATGAGGATGAAGACCGAAAAGCTTTATTAAGGATACAAAGAAGGCGTTTGCGTGATAAAAGTAACCCGTTTGAATTAAGGGAAGCAGAGTAAGTTGAATTATTTTACGTTATATCTACAAATTTAGTGCCTCTAGTTTCAGGAACAGTTTTCGAGTTTCAAAAGATGTGTTTAAATATCTTTTAAATAATTTAAAAATTTCAAGTGGAAGTTGTAGCACCTCTATTCCTGCAGTAATTAAATTGGCCACAGCCTTAAACCTTATGGCCAGTGGAAGTTATCAGTGGTCAGTTGGCGCAGGCTATATGACTGCGCTAGCACGAAAAACTGTTAGTGTAGTATTTTCGGAAATATTAGGTCATTTGGAGGATTTGTGTCCCTTATGGATTCAAATAGACGAAAGCAAATTCAATGGAACGAAGGAATATTGCTTCGAGAAATATAAAATTCCCGGAGCCATCGGCTTAATTGATGGAACACAAATTGGCATGTTAAAGCCACCTGTAGACGAGCAGAAGTACTTTAATAGAAAAGGCTATCACAGTATCAATACAATGCTGGTAAAAAATATATGGTACACATTTTTGTTCAATATTAAACCAAACACTTTTCAAAGATATGTAACCACTCTATGAGGATAATGGCAATCAATTCATTATATGGAGTTGCTGCACATGACTCCTTTGTATGTAGTATGAGCAACGAAAAGATATATTTCGAAAATTTGTACAATGATGAGCATACAAATATGTGGCTTTTAGGTAAATGTTCTAAAGTACGTTAACATTCGGAGTTAATGGTTTCAGTAGCTTTCCGTTTTTCATTGTTCTCCTTCCTTATTGTAGTCCTATTTTAAAATATATTTAAAAGAACTTATGTTCTGAAGATTTTTGGTGTTTTTTAACTTACATTTCGAACAATTTTTCTAAGCGCGATCAACTTGCACCTTTCGACTTAAATTCAGTCGCAACGTCTGTCAAAGTTTGGTCGATTCGACTTACATGACACCGTTTTCGCGAATGGTCGAAAATTGTTGGTCGTTTCAAGTTATGTACATGACTACCCCCCAGAGCTTCACTTCATACAGTGTATAAAAGACTTTCTGTAGGATAATTCACCCTCAGGTAGTCAGGGAACGTCTACCGCCTATTGTTCGATTCACTGTGGCAGGTCCGGTTTACTCGCTGTGTCACTAAAATATAATAGCTATAACTCTGTAAATATTTGGAATTTTAATAGTATTTTGTGCAACTAGCGTGGAAACTAGCCGATTGCCCACGATGGCAGTGTCTGGCGTCTACTGCCATCAAGGGCAATCGGCTAGCTTTCACCCGAGTTGCACACTCTATTTTTCATCACAAGTGCGGCGGTGGGTTCGATAAAGAGGTGGGGGTGGAACGGGGAGTGCCGAGCCCCCCGCAAATAAAAAAAAACAAATTTTTGCTGTGATTATTTCTCAAAAAGATATATGTACGGTACGTATCTTAAAGAAAAGTAGTAAGGAAAGGTTTTTATGATATCTAAGATACAGATGTTCAAAGCAATATACTATTACATTACATAGTCCTAACTACTCTGGTGACCATGTGATATTTACTCATGCGCGGCTAAAATAATTTATTTATGTACCTGAAAAGCATTAAAAGGATGTTTAAGACGTGCGAGTATATAAAAAAAAATGGGATTTCTTGAAGAAATATTCTCAGTGCATTTCTATTTCAGGTACCCGTGCGTTATTCTAAGTCTCGCGTGCGTTCTTTAAAATTACCAGTGGGTTATTCCCAACAGGCTTTACAGTGGGCAATCGGCGAGTTTCCACCCATAAACCCGTGCGGTATAGTATTGGTTTCCCGCACGTGTGATGAAAAAATTCCTTTGGAGGATATATTTTTCAACGTCTGATCTTTTAAAATATGAAAAAAATAATCGATTTTTTCAAAATTCTAGACTAGAATACCTTAACTTAACAAGCACCTTAAATAGTCTACTAATTTACTAACACTTAAAACTAGATCAAAGACAGACGCTCCCGTGGGAGCGCACAGGTTCTGACGTTACATATTTGCTGAGTTTGCATCGCGAAGGTTACAGTGACGCGCTCCCACGGAAGCGTACTGGGCATTACGGTAAACAAAAGTTTCATGTTATTCGCTGATAAGCGCAAAACATTTTCACCTGTGCGATAGGAAATTCTATTTAGGGAGGCGCATTTTATGAAATTTAACATCCTCCCCTCGTTGAATAATACAATAGTTCAACAAGTGACCTCTACTGATATGTAGGATTTACCTTAGCCAAAGTGTAGGCGTCTTATTACATTGAGTACAGGCTTAAAGCATCTGAGGGAATGCAATTTTGTATTTAGCACTTAAACTAGCAATAAGGACATTGAAATATATACTAAGTTTATCTAAGGTTACACATTAAAATCTACACCATTGCTGCCGGTATCGGCTGCATCCCGTTGACTGAGGGGAGTCGGCTGAGACGTCATGGCTTCCTCCTTGAGGACCTTGGGGTGGCCGCAAATTTGGAGTTTTCGTGCGATGAGGTAGCCGATGATGGATAGAGTTAGCAGGGTGGCGCTATATCCAATTGAAAGCTGGTGGTCATTATGCTCATGAATTTTTGTTGGGAGATCCTCGGGAAACTGAGACAGGTGGGCTTTGAGGGCTTCCAGTTGTGTTAGATGCGGCTGATAATGCGGAGGGTTGTACAGAGACGCAGCCAATTTTTCTGGTTTCACTGAATCTGTTAGGGTTGCCGATGGCACATATGACATCTTGAAGATCGATGGAAAAATGTTGTATCCTCTTATTGTGATGACACAGTCGTCTTTAATTGTGATTATCCCGGCTCCTTGGAGCTGCAATTCGGTCACAATGTCGTGTCGGCACAAACTGTGTTGATTACTGTCCTTTGCTTCAGTACGTAGATCCAGCATTGTACAGCTGGATCCAGTGGGGACCTTTGTTTGTTTTCATGATTTGGCATGAATCTGATTGTGGCTGATGGTTAATGAATTCAACCTCACATGCGCTGATGCTAGACCCCTTGTGGTAGATGGGATGTGTTTGTCGGCACAAATGCTTCTCTGTTACGATGGTAATGCACGACCGCAAGTCCTGCTCAGTGATGGGGTAATACAGGTCTCGATGAATGTTGATGATGAGATAGCGGGTCGATGTGCTTATCCAATCTTATCTATCTTAACCATGTGTCTTTAATTGGCACGGGAACCGGCGTTATCTTGTAGAGTTCGAAGTTATTGAGTGTGATTAATGGCAGCTTAATTAAAATTTAAAAAAAATTATGCACTTTTCTACTGAGCATCCTTCTGTGGCGGCCGTTGCGGTTCTTTTCACCTTGGTTGGATTGGGAACTTTGAGAGTCCTGGTAGGTGGTTTCCCCGGTTTTGGTGGTAGTCACCACAATTTTATTTAAATCGCGGTTGTCCTATTTTGTACCTTCTAATAATTCCGAGTGTGAAGGAAGAGGGTAAACAAATTATCAGTAGCGTTAGGTATAACCAGATTTTGCACTTTGTCGTTTTCGCACCTTGAAATGGGTGTAGATTTGTACGGGGAAAATCCAGTAGTTTTGAAATGAGAAGTAGTGATTGTTTTAGATGAAATGTTAGTCGGTCAACAATTGTGAGAACCTTAGGAGTCGGTCAAGTATTGTGAGAACCTTAGGAGTCGGTAAATAATTGTGGAATCGTAAAGAGTGAATGTATGTAATCAGTCCAGCTTTAAATAAAATAAAATATATGTAGAACCATTTAAAGTGTTGTTTTGTTGTGACTTCGTGCGGTACAATTTCTTCTCGCATACAACATGTATATTCGTGGGTCTAAGCTTAGATGAGCCGCAAGCAGAAGAAGGGTTATTAAAAGCCCCTGCATAACAAGACACCCCCCACACTTCAATGGACAGTTGTAATTCAGCATGCTATCCTGCATGGTTGGAAGTCGCAATGTAGACGGCAGATTCTTCTTTATCTTTGTCATTTCTGCCCTTAATTGAGAAGGTGAGAGCAAATTTGGGTTGACGCTCCCATGGTGTGTATCGACGACAACGTCTATTATAGCATCTTGCGCTCTTCTAAAGTTGGAAGCTATCAGCATAGTTTGCATTCCCAATAAGATGAACTGTTGGGAGAATTTCCTCTCATTGAAATAGGCCTCAAGCTCCCGGGAATAGACTGATACTGTTGCAGCTTCCTTAGCGATAATATTTATTGTTGAATCTATCACGGTGGTTTGATTTTTAATAAGACCATAAGGAAATCTTCATTTGTACTCATGTTGTCAATGGTTTGCGACATTTCCTCAGCGTAGTTGGAATCCAATACCCCGAATAGAGAATTGGCTACATATATTGCCTACTCCTTGTTCTGAGATATTTCCTCATTGAGTTGTTTAAACTGATAGAGGGTTTGGGAGCATGACTTCTTATCAGTCAATATGGCACAGAGTTTTTCCAACTGGGAGGTGCAATTAATAAGGGCGGAGAATTCCTACCAGTAAGACATCATATCATAGTAAGCGATAATATGCCACTCGCTTGTTATGATGTTTGCTGATCCCAAATTTTCGAAGTAACATAGATGCCTGGCTGGGACTGCAATGGGGTAATTGTAACTGACGAGGCACTGGACTTTGGTAGAATTATGCGCGGCAACTATTACAGACCCAAACGACAGCCGCTGCCTTTTTCGTGGATGTGAGTCTTCTCCGACTCCCCCGGTGTTGGCTTCGTTCTTCTCCTTTGAATCGATATCTAGGCTATCCAGAATTCTTTCGGGCTCAGAGTAAGTGCTTCCATTATTTTTATTATTTTTATCCGTGCTTCAATTCACGAAGCTTTTGTTTGAACTCTCGTTCTTGCATGGGTCGAAGTATCAGCACCTCAGAGTTATCCAAGTTCTTTCCAGGTTAATAATAGGGTTTTTGTTTGTTCCCTTGGCTCCGAATCCCTTGAATGATTTATGAATCGCAAAACACAGCTCAGGATTCGTTGTAATCTTCTGAAAGAATATTTTTGGTCCATATCATTAATAAGCCCGTAAGGTGGGCTTGCTGTAAGAGTGGTTATTGTGGCCGCGTGTTTCTTGCGTTCTGGATCATTTTCAGCCGCTTGAACGGCGCAGGCTATATTTCTTCGGATCCATGCAGAAATTGTGGGCCATAGAGCCAGAGCGTGGAGTTGTGTAGTTTCTCTGGGGGAACTCCCCTAGACAAGACATCAGCGGGATTGTCCTTCAAAAGGACATGACGCCATTGGTCCGGTGTGGAGAGTTCCTGTATAGCGGATACTCGATTGGCCACAAATGTTTTATAAGAGGATGACAGCAAATTGATCCATGAGACTACGATTTCGGAATCACTCCATAGATAAATTGGCTCGGCCTGGAGGCTGAGGTCCTTTTTGATTCTTCGTGCCAAATCTGCTGCGATTTTGGCTACGCACAACTCACGCCTGGGTAAGGAAATGGTCTTCCTCTGGGCTACCCTGGACTTAGCGCATAATAACCGTACTACTATAATCCCATTATTTTGCACAGATCGTACATATGCAGCGGCCCCATATGCCCTTTCTTAGGTGTCGGCAAAGATGTGCAACTGTGTGGTCCTTGGGATTTGGTGGGAGAAGACATGCCTGGGAATTCTGACTTTGCTTAATGATTTTAATCCTTCGCCATATTGAATCCAGGCTGTATGTAGTTCTTGAGGTAGAGCCGCATCCCAATGTGTTTTTAGCTCCCATTATTTCTGCAAGAACATCTTGGCGACTACTGTAACTGGAGCGAGGAGTCCCCAAGGATCGAACACATGAGATATGTCAGATAAGGCTGTGCGCTTTGTTACCCGTTTATTTTGCATCCATGACGTTGTTATTATTAATTCATCCGGAGATGCCTTTCTGCTAGTGTAAGACTGCTGTTGAGGGGTGTTGCATCCTCTAATATCCAGAATCTTTCCAACTGCTGATCAAGCTCGTCCTCTGAGCATACACCACATGCGGTGTGGGGAATGCTGCAGACCTTTCCAGCTACAGTCCAACCAAAAACTGTGTTTTGTATGACTGGCAAGGAGTTTCCAATATTTATTTATACTATGGAAAGAATCGAGTAATAGAGTTCTGCGCCAATCAAAAGATCTATTGAGTCCAGTTGATTGAATTGTGGGTCGGCTAATTTCAGGTTACTGGGAATACGCCGAGATGTTTAAAGCTAAATTATGAAAGAGAATATATAGAACATGTGCCGCGAACCGAACATTGTAGTGTTGTTAATGGATTGAACCTTCACATTAACCCTGCATTGAGCTTGTTGTTTGCGCCGACCAATTCCTTCTATCAACATAAGCTGATGGGCTTCCCTTAGTCCCAATTGTTTGGACATTTTTTCTATGACTATGTTTATTTGAGATCCGGAGTCCGGAATTGCCCGGTATCGAATGATGTATCCATTATCGTTTACAAGGTTAACTAAGACTACACTAAGGAGCACATAATCTCTTGACGCTGGGATGGTCTTGGCTGGATGGGATGGAGCTCGAGGAGGCATGCGTCATAGCCTTGATGCTTGAGAAAGAAGGCTTACCACCAGAGGTCCTTTCTTTCGACATTGCGTCATGTTTTACTGGCACCTGAGAAACATTTGCGGGATGAAGTAGGGTATTGTGTTCGCGAGAGCATTTAATGCAATTGCCTGTAGAACAAGAAGCTGAGTGGTGCCCAAGTCTTAAGCAGTTAACTAAACTTATGTCTAGGAATTCCAGGAAACTTTTCAGTGATTGCAGATTCCTTGGGTACGTAAGAGAGTGACAAAGTGTGAGTGGTTTTGTCCAACTTTTTAATCATAATTTGCATCAGAAGAGGGTCCCACTGCTCCGTGGGTACTCCCAGCTTCAGAAGTAGTAAAGTGCCGAATAAGTATCTCGGCCTCACCGGAAAGGCTTGTTTTTAGATACCATATCTTTTGACATTCCGCGATCGGTTGGTTGTGCACTAGTTCTATGAATAGATCGCGGAATTGTCTCATGGTCATGGTCATGGAATTGTTCCCAAATTTCGCAATGAAGAGCTCGAATTTCATTCCACTGTTCTTCAACAGTTTTTTTTTATTTTGTAGTAGTGAATCGATTGATTACCTGAATCTTTGATAAGTAGGCCTAATAGCAACCGCTGAAAACCTTGCATGAGCACTTTGTGTTTGCGAATGATTCCACTTTGATTTAGTGGGTCCTGCTTCGATATTGATTTTATCGAGGTTTTTACCTTAGAGATGGCTCCAGTTGATCTCGACGCTTCGGAAAAACCCGCTGCTGCGCCTTCTGAACTATCCGAATAACGTTCCCCAATCGCTGGATTGGCAGGATCATGTTGTTGGTCAATCATGTTTGGCTCAATATGGACTTGGCCTGCCGTTGCCTGATTGTGGCAAAGGTCCCTTTCGCCCTCTGAGTCCTGAAGATTGGATGGATTACTAACTGGAGTATTGCTGAATTTCTCCAGCCGTGATATAATATCGGCTCTCATGCGCATGTGGCCGGTTTGAATGCCGCTGTAATAATCCTTCACAAAATAAGAATCATCGACTCGATCACTAAAATCCTCACGAATTTTATAGTCAGTGGCTTCAAATTCCTTCCACAAATCGTCAAGCGCACGAAGCTTTCTTTGAAGCCGTTCAGCCGTTTTCCGGGTGTTTGAATCCTTGCTATAGTTAACCCATAGCGTTCGTATTGCTTCTCCAGTCTCTATAGCAAGGATTCAAATTGAAGAATATTTTGCAATGAAAGAAAACCTGAAAGATCGTTTCAGAAACGCAAGACCGATACCAGCGACACAGAAAATCCATGAAATTACGCCTATTGGGGAAGTAAGGCAGTTTTCCCTTTCAGGCAAGTTTACACATCACAGTACAATTAAAAAGTCTAAAAAGCAATCGTTATGAGAACAAAAATAATAATATTAAGATTATATGATATGTAAAATAATATGATTAAATAAAAGATTTTTAGTTGATTAAAATAATTAAATCTCTAACACTAAAATTTTTTTCCATTTTTTTGGACGATATTTATTCAAGAAAGTGAAATTATAGATAACACTAGTTTACAAATTTTAGAAAAATTTCGAGTACCAGAAGAAAAATATTTTTTTTAGACTAATTTGGGGTCGCTGAACACGAATCCATTTATTTTTCCAAGGAAGCGTTTTTGAGATATTAGCAAAATACTGGTTTTTGGTTTTTTCTCCAAAAAACGGCCAAAAAATCCTACAACAATACACTGCTCCAACCTAAAATGTATACTAATAGTAAGGTACTCGTTTCCCCTTCACGCCAATATCTTGGTTGTGTCCACTGAAACTGTATTTCTTGAGTTACAAGCGTTCAAATTGTAAAAAAAAGTGAATTTTCAAGCTTTCTTCTGTAAAATAAATTAATTTGAATGCAATGAAAAATGTTTCAACATATTTCAATGACTGCATGTGAAAGATACTTTTGTTACGGAAATACAAAATCAAACTGGGCCAAAATCAGATGGCAATTGCAGAAGATATAATACATTAAGTAAAAGTAGATTTTCAAGTGATGAGCTTTATTTGGTGAAGGCTTTCAATATACTCAAACTTTTGGTCGGAAATATTAACATAACATATGTTTGCGGGTTGCCGCGCGAACGAAAAGTTCATTGTTCTTTTTTTAATATCTCCTGCATTTATCATCCGATTTGAGCCCAATTGGAATTTACATTTCCGTAACAAAAGTATCTTTCACATGCAGTCATTGAAATATGTTGAAACATTTTTCATTGCATTCAAGTGAATTGAAACCAAAAACCAGTATTTTGCTAATATCTCAAAAACGCTTCTTTGGCAAAAAAAAATGGATGTCATTTTCGTGTTTAGCGACCCCAAATTAGTCTAAAAAAAATATTTTCCTTGAGGTACTTTTTTCTTGTAAACTAGTGTAATCAATTCACACAAAAAAATTGAATTTTCAATATTTGACAATAAATAGAAAAAATCATGATCACATCTCGAACTGCGGCTTAAAAGTTGCGTAATATAAGTGATAATTACTTCGAATAATTTGCTTTTATTTTTTTCTGAAACTACATTCAAAGACGAAAGAAAATAATGATATCCTACTTTTTATTAATATCGATATTAATTACTAGTCTATCATAAATTGAAAATTTTGTGCCTCAAAATTTAAAAAATTGATTACTCAATAACAGTTTGGAATAAAAGGCTGAGAATTGATGTGTAAGTTGTTTTGAATACGTACTAAAACATATCAAAGAATGAGCGAAATCGAAGAAGGTCGGGTTAAAAACTCGGTGATTACGCATGGAATGCTCCAGATGTAAGTACTGTATAGCAGATTTTGAACTAGTGGCGGGTTCTACTGAAAAAGTCTCTTTAAGAGCATCAATTTGAACTAGAATTTAGAATTTATATTACCATAAAATTTTTCGAGCTAGAAATAATAGAATTAAGAGAAATAACTTCGCGGTTCCTTGCACCGCAGTTTAGCAATAAACCCAGAAAAACGAAACTATTTTTAAATTTTGTTGTTAATTACCAGTCCAGCAGAAAGCTATCAACAGATGCCGTTGCACAGCCATAGTCATGTCATCTATTGGCAATTATTTTTGCTTAAACTTCCGAGCCGGTGGCTCTGAAGCTTTCAACTGCATAAACTTTTCAATCCTTGGAGGGTAGCCAAATTTTTGCTAAATATAAAAGCTTTTCGTGATAATTTTCAGAAACGTCTCGGAAATGTGAATTGTGCGGCTGTGCAGTTATAGTCGTCACAAGCGGGAAATGTTGGTAGGGTTGTTATCCCCATTAATTAAAGATCCATCCGACATTCGCAGGATTAAGAAAATCGGAAAAGTCTGGTGGGGCTGCCCGCTGCTGCTACTCCTGGTGCAGCTCTCAGAATAGAATGGTGCAAAAATATTTAAAGCCAGCAAGTGCAAGGAGTACTCCAAATAACGCAGACAATAAGCAAACAGATGAAAACGTTCTATTTTTGGCCCCGCTTTTGGAGCTAGTGAATGCACCGTTTCAGTCGTTGATGACGAATAAAATGTTTCTCACATTGTCATTCGCGGTGAAAGTTATCAAAACAAACAAACACTTCCTGTTGCCAAATATAGTTATCTGGTACTGTTTCGATGACGTCATATGTATCACAGAATACGAGTAGAACACTATAAAATGTCGATCATTTTTTATTAATTGAATATATTGAATACAGAATTAAATGTAAATTGCATTAGTCATTACCTATGTTAAGTGTTGAAAATAAGTTAAAAGTACACAATATACATAACGAAATAATGAAGGTGAGTGACCTATGTTATGCCTAATGTCAATATATTGCTACATCCTTATGCCACCTAATACTAATCTCCGAAAACTATCAATAATTTAATTATTATAATTATATTCATTTCAATACTAGCTTGCCCGGACCCGGCGTTTCCCGGGATACTATTACATTTGTATTCCTTAATTTTACAACGCGTCCCTACTGCACCACCGCCTCTCCTATGTGACCCAGCGTTTTCCTATTTGCGTTTTGCACATGTTTTAGATATTTTCCAACAGTATTATTAATTTTAGTTTTCTTCATTTTACACCACCTCCTTGTTGCACCCCCTCTCCTATATCTCCCAGCGGGGTGGGGGTGATCTCATATTTGGAAATTTGAATAGTAGATTCGAAATCAGTGATCCCGAAAATTCCCTAGTGCGGATTTTCAGGGAAATCCCTTGAAGTTTAACTTTTTCGGTCGCCATATTGGATCCGCCATCTTGATTTCCAAAATTTTGATGGCAGATTCAAAATCAGTAACCCCATAAACCCAAACCAAAAACAAAAGTTCGGATTTTCAGTGAAATCCCTTGAAGTTTAACTTTTTCGGTCGCCATATTGGATCCGACATCTTGAATTCCAAAATTTTGAATGCAGGCTCGAGACCAGTGACCCCGAAAACCTCCAATTGCCCTTTTTATAAAGATTCCTTGAAGTTGGAAAATTCGCTGTTTCGCAAAACGGAAATTTCGATGTTTTCGATTTTCCGGCTTTCCTTTGGGGTTTCCCGAATTTTCTTTCTTTTTAAACCTCCCCTGTATTATAACGAACAAAACAAAAGAAAAATTATCGAAATCGCTCAAGCCGTTTTTGAGTTTTAGCGAGACTAACGCACAGCAATTCATTTTTATATATATAGATAGAATAAACGTATTTGTGTGACACGAAAATATGAGGTTGCAACGGAACCCAGTGTCTGTTTATGTCTCATCTCTGCCCACAGGCTTTTGTTACAATATCAGATGTTTTGTATTTTATCAAAAAAAAAAATTATGGATAATTTATACGAAGAACTTGGTAATATTTTTCATCTTAGGGAATAAACAAATATTGCATTAAGTCGTTCGTAAATTAAACATTTCACTTCAAGGAAAATTTATTACATCTGATGTATCGCGGGATAGTCATTTAGATTCACTTCTTTTCAATTTAGCTATTACGTAACGCTATCTCACACCTCCTTAAGTCCTGCCAAATTTTAGTTGATGACAAAGGCATTAAATTGCTCCTACATACGAAGAATATTGATGACACTGCATTTTGGTTTAAGGCGATTTGAATAAATTCAATGTCAGAATGACAGTTCGGATTGATACTTCTTAACGGAAAATCTATCTAAGCTAAAAGAACAACTATTTATTTTATTGTAAGCTGGAATTCGTTGAGCCTATTAATAATCGTATAGTTGCAAAAGCTTTGCCAACTTTAGGGTTTATAAAAAGATAGTCGCCTGAATTCTGTATGCGATCCAGATGTGGTCTCCATTATTATCATACTCATATCAATAACAATAATAGTCTGTCTAGCGCAAAGTTATTAGATTTCCAGGAAGATCTTATTAATCTCTTTCTTTACTATATTCGGCACTCTTGAAATACATGCATTCACTGCAAAAATGTCGAGTAGTTGTAGCACCAATACATAACTAGTAATTTGATTCGCAGTCACTAAAAGATGGTTTTACAGGGTCTTTCAATAAGGACGCTCGACTTTCAAATGTGAATAAAACAAGTTGTGTGTGAGATATCCACTCCATTATTATTTTATGGTTTAAGTTTAGAATATAACGTCGTTCAAATGTCCGTCGCGACTTCGCTTGGTGGCAGGTATTCGGGAGGTCGATTATTCTCGATGACTTTGACGCATAAATCTGGCTGAATTTGCTGGATGGCGGTCGTTATGTTGACTTTGAGGGCATCAATTGTTTGCGGTTAATTTTCATAGACCTGTGATTTAAGAAAAAAAAAAAGGAAGAAGTCTAAGGGCGTTAAATCGCTCCCGCTCAAATCGCTCGTGCAGAATACCCATCGTAGCATGCGCTGTGTGGCCTAGCGCCGTCCTGTTGGAACCACATGCCGTCGGTATCCATATCATTCAGTTTGTTGCTTATCATCGATCTGTCGCTTCGTCTCTAAAGTAATATTTTGGCGAACTATGGGTCAACTTCCGAATACTTGTTATATTTACATTTAAAAGTATACACTTGAATCGGTTATTTGAGAAACCCCATAAGTCACTGGCGTATAAGTAAGTATTTGCATATTTAAGGTGATTAATTGCAACCCTATTAGAGACTGCCTCATCTGGAGACTAACCTTTGTAAAGCTAAGTACAGTTTTTTAAACCCACTAATACGAGTATAGCTTGTGTTTGAATGTAAATAAGCATACTGAATTGCTTAATGCTCGCATTACTCGGATCAGTGACCTTGGACCATATGGTGAGCAATTTCATAGATCCGTGTTGCTCAAAGCTTGGACTAAGCTGACGATTTGAAATACAAAAACGATTATCTGCATCAGGATTTAAAGAAATATGTATATTCCATCAAAACGAAGAACGGACGGGGACGATCCAAGTGCGGATAGTAAAACAAATTTCTTCTTAAAGTTTGGAAGATGTGTATTATTATAAAGTTATTGCTGATATTATATTGAGGGTGATTTTTCGGAAGACGGTTAGCTATACAGGGTGTCTCTAGTCTACGTACAAATTTGTATACCCTTTCTCTACGTGGACAATGGACATGTTGTATCTCCTTAGAAAGTCAACAAGATGGGCAATTCAATAAAAATAAAAGGGAGCTGTATTAATTACATAAATTTCGGAGGAAATTTAAGTGGGAGAAGCGCGAATTTCAGAACATTTTAGGGCATTTCTAAATTTCGCAAGTGACTGTACCTGCAGTGCTAGAGGTAGATCAAATTTGATAGCATTTTTGGAAAGCACATTGAGATAGTACTTGTTTGGTGTGCGTATATGTCGCTGCGTTGGGTAGATCAAAAGATAAAAGTGAAATAATAATGTGCATCCCGAATTTATTAATCACCCTGTAACTCCTAAACGGTTGAAATTGTCCCCTCTGACCTATGATTTTTTGTTTTCATTCATTCATTCACATTTCAGTTATTCATTTTTGTCCCCCACAGATGAAGCGGATTTATGATGTGGATACTTAAAGTAAAACGCCGCCGTTTAGTTTTTATAGAAAAACAAGATGTTTGGTATTTATCCACACAAACAAGGGGCTGGGGTGGGGAGGGAGCGTGTCTTCATTCACCGGGAATAAATGCGGGTAATGTCTTACCATAAGAGACAAGGGTTCTGACCGGTGGTCCGGAACCCTCAAAATAGATGCATTTTTTGCATACCTTGTTGGTGAATGCTCTCTTTAGGCTAATGTCAAAGTAAAGTTGAGGTTCAGGAAAAATATCACTTTTAGTCTTCCTTTAAAATAGGTATGTTGTACATATATTATATGATTTCAGAAAGAGAAGATTAGCAACTAGTAGATATCTACATATACAAAGACCCAGGGGTGGCGGAACATGTGTGGTGTGTGGAAAACTCCATACTAGGAAATCGCAATGGGCGTTTTAGGTCTTTAAAAATGTGTTCGGGCTTTTTGATGTGAAACATCTATAGCCGCGGGTGAAACTGATTGTTGGCGTGGCGATACATTCCGTGGCGACGCATCGCCACGCTATACGATTGTATATAAATATATATACAGTCTATGCGTAGTACTGTGTACGGTGTGGTGGTGGTGGGTGTACGCTATACGATGGTATATATATATATGTATATACAGTCTAGTATACAGTGTGTTTATATACAGTGTGTACGGTGTGGCGACGCGTCGCCATTCGCAAGCGACTGTGCGATTCTCTTCCCACTCGGTTCGGCAGTGTTGTTTATTATAGTACACATAACCTGTGTTTTACTTAAACAGTTAATTTTTAACAATAAAATATGACTGACAGTGATAATTTAGAAAGTGAAAGTGAACAGCCTCCTGCAAAGAGAGCAACATTAGCCTATGGCACACTATCAAGTAGTCATCAGTAAGTTGCTTATATTTATGTTGTATGGTTTATATTTTTCAAGCATCAGTAAATGTAAAATCTACTCTCTTGGTAGATTAAAATTCACACAATTTTTATTGCATATATTTTATTGCATATATTATTTTTAAATTAATAATTAATTAAGGGGGTGTTCTCATAGAGCAATTTCAAAAAATCGATTTTTTTTTTTGCATTTTTTTAATCTATACATAAGTACAATTTACCATGTGAAAGGATTTTTCGGAATTCGATCTCTAACATTGCTTAAATGACCTTTGAAGTCGACATGTAAAGCGCGAACCGGAACGAAATGCCGACATTGCAAAACTTTAAACGCGTTTTTCTCGAGAACATGTTTTACAAAACGGTTAGCAAAATTCAGACGACTGTAATTGACCGATCGACTTGAAATTTTCACAGAACGTTCGAAATACATTTTTGCAGGTACCCACGTACGGATTTTGCGAAATCTTAAAAATTCGATTTTTAATCCACGTTTTTATTTGAAAAAAAACGCGAAAAATGAATTTTTTTTAAAAATTTGGCGCCATTTTATCAGTTTTGAAGATATCGAAAAAATCGTACGTGGGTACCTAATCGAGAGGATACTGAATGATAACATTTCGGTCATTTCTGTTTCAGACCACCCACGGAGGCAGAATCCTGCAAACACTTTGCCTCTGCAAATTTTTAGACCACTTTTTGGACTACAGCTAAAGACGCCATTTTGAATTTTTATGTAATTCAATAATTTTCTTAAGTGTATTAAATGGTCCTTTTGAACCTCCAAAAAACTGCAAGTGTTTATCTTTATTCGTTTTCCCATACAAAAAATAAATGTAAACCCTTCAAAAATGGTGCTTTCCATGAGAACACCCCCTTAATTTCAATTTCATTCTCATTATTCTTTTCTTATTAAAAATAATGCACTAAAACAATTGCTTGGAGTATAAATTTAAAATTTAATAATGACTGACAAAATTGTATTTCAAAATCAGATGGTAGCAAGTAGGCCACGAATGTTTTTCTTTTGTGACATACTTCAGTTATCATCGAAAAATTGTCACAGCAATATCGTCAGAGGCAACATCGAGTGTAACGATTACTGAAGTCACTGAGTAAAAGAAATAAGTTGTCGCAAGTTGAAATAAATTTTTGAATTTTTGTATTTAATGAAAATAAACGTTAAATAAATAAATAAACAGTCATCATTTTATTTCACTCGATGTTTCACATCTGCCAGGCGTCCCGTGACGGCTCACATTGATTTTTTTTATATTATTAGCAGCAATGCGCGTTCGAGCGAACGAGTCTACGATTTGTTAAAGCGTTTTGGATATCTATGTTATAATATCAGTAATAAAATGGGAGCGTTGGGACTATAGGCCTAGGAGCTCACTAATTCTATCCATTGTCGTTCCGTTCTCTCTTGACTTGAGGAAATGGAATGAGCTTCGTTCATGCTCCGCCCTTTTACATTTTTCTGTTAATATTCGAAATTTGTGATTGTTTTAAACCTCCCCCTTCTCTACCGATCATTTATACTCGAATTCCACACAAGGCTTGGAACTGTTCAGCCGCCCCTGTATAGACTCTTGGAAAGTATTAGAATAATTGAAGAAAATTTTATTTGAAAATTTACATCTCTCGTAAAACTACAATTATTTTCTTTGTAATCCAAACGTACTTACACCTTAATTACACCTCTTTTTTAAATAAGTAGCGGTTTTCAAAATGCAAGTCGTTTCTCGCAGATATTAAAAATAATTTTAAAATGACTACATTTCATAGAAACTTTGAAAGAAGAATTTTTTGTGGGTAAGAATTGTATTCTAAAAATTCAGGCTCAAATATTATTGCTTATTAATTATTTGAATTATTGGAAACATTGGAAAATGTTAAATTAAAATCGAAAGCTAGCCGAAATTATTTTGCATTCAAATGCTTTTTACGCATTACTACTACTAACATGATCCTACTGAAATCTTTGATTTCGGAAACAGTTTTGGTGTTATGCATAAAAGGCCATTTTATAGCGATTTGACTTAGACACTATGTAGGTACCAGTTGTTTATACGTTGAAATTTATTTAAGTAAGCAGTTGCCTGCAGTCCATCTTAAAAAGTTTAAATTAATAGCGTTCCGATAACGGCGGAGGTTATTTTTAAAGTTTCAAGATTCTGCGTGATTGTTTTTTGAGAAAGATCTATTTCAGTTCGTATTAAATAGAACTACGGCGGAAGTACTTAGTTGTATTCTGCTCCAATTTCAAGATTTTAATTACTGGCTATAAATCGTCTTGTATACAAGTAGCCCAGATCACTTTTCCGTTACACAACCTTCCTCAAAGCGAATTTCGCAAATATTTATAAAAGAGTGCGCCACTGTGACTAAGATGTGTTATACTAACCTGCATTTTAGTGGCCTCCCGGATTTCCTGCTGTTTTGTTGTCATAGTCTTTTACACTTTTTCCTATATAACGTCTGCGCCAAATTGTGGGGCGCTGTAAAAAAGGAAGAAAACATTCCAATAAGCACAAAGTCTTTCCAAGTATAATAGAAACAATACATTTGCACCGAGCGCGATATATTCCCCAAATTCCACAGGTGTTTCGAGTCTAAAGATAAATCGCCCGGCCGAACCCGAGGTCGTTAAATCACTACCTCCCCGTACTTTCTATCTTTCGTTATTTTTTCACAAAGACCATGTTGTTTTGCACGAAAGCTTGGTTATGGCAAGCTTTAAGAGTTTTTCGAAATCTATTTTTGTTAAAAGCTTAATCTGATAATTAATGAAAACATGAAAAGGTAATTTGCTCACGAGATCCCTTGTCGAGAATGGCCACAGGAAAAACACAGGTGTACATCATTATGGTCACGGCCTCGACATGTGTTTATTTTGGCGTTGTGCTTTCTCGTTTTACGTAAAAATTGAAATTCTTTGAACATGTGTTTTTGAAAGTTAATCCATATCTTTTTATTTTCGAATCCAATTCGAACTCCTTAGGATCCTTTCAATCATAACTTAAACAATTTTTCAAGCTTGAATAACATTTCTCTTGACTGACTTGGAGATTATTTAAAAAAGAAACTTTTCATGTTTCAAGGGTAATGCTTTCACTATACAATACATATACGTTTTCAAATGACTGACAAAATAATATTGAAAATATTGGCACTGATAAATGAAACGCGCAATTAGCAAAGCGCTGCGTGCGTTGGCTGAATTTCCCTGAAAATATGGATTTGGCCACTGATCGACATTGGTGAATTGGAGGACTTAACATTTTCTAATTAAAACTGACATTGCTGCAATTTATGAAAAAACCTTGATCTCAGGCGGAAAGATGAATTTCGTGTGTTCAGCAGGGCAGGGCGGAGGTTTTATTTTCGGAGTAGTTTTATCGCGAGCACCACATCCAATTAGTGGCAAAATCTATGATTTAAATTTGCGCTTACACGTGTAATTAGCTTTGATTAGCAGTTTTACAATTAAATGTTGTTACTTATTTGTTTCAGTATAGAATACCCAAATAAAATTCCTCCTACAGAACAAAACAGCCTCTGAATGACTGTACAAATTCCGTAAGTGTTTTGTAACCAACAAATATGTTAAATTAAAGTTTAATTGCCTAACAACTTTTTGACAGCCGAATAAATCCTTGGTGGCGAAACATCAATTTTTATTTATAGCTTGAAAACTCACCATAAGTATTTTCCTTCCCTCTGTGATTTTATTTTGATCGTTGATTCAAATACTAAGTAATACCGCATCAATGAGCGCAAATTTGCAACCACTAAGGCGTGCTGTGCTTGTATGCTCAACTCAACACTGCAATTAGGTCGAAGTATTGAGTGTACAAATTAGTTCTCCGCTCTCTTTGATTTGCTGCCATCTATTGGATAGTTAACGAACGAATCGAGTCGAGTCGTACGAATAACTGATCTGGGGCAAGTAACCAAAGCAACTGGTAATCTGAAGGCAGTGGTGAATAAGCCTCACGGGGGAGAATTTCTAACCCAATGATTATACTGGGTGTATCGTATAACGCTGCTAAAATGATATGGTGTGATACATAAATATATGTATCTTAGCTTGCCGAACAAAAAATCGTATCGCAGGAGGATCCCATCCGTTTTGGAATTACCAGATGATTCATAAATTCGGGTTGTACATTATTATTTTATTTTAATCTTTTGATATAATTAACGCAGCGACATCAAACTCACACCAAATTCGTACTATCTTAATATGCTTTCCTAAACTTTTTAGCCACTTGCGAAAATTAAAAAATGCTCTAAAATTTGAGAAATTTCACGTTTTTTGCAATTTCTTTCCGCAATACATTTAATCAATGCACCTACTTTTTATTTTTATTAAATTACCCATCTTATTGTCTTTCCAAAGAGGTACAACACGTCTAGGTAGAGAAAGAATGTAGGAAATTATAGGTAGAAAAATGTTTGCGCAATATTGAAGAAGTTGAATTTTAAAATTTGTTGTCCAAATTAAAAATTTGTAAGGTACTAACATTATCTGTAATAAGGTGTTCATTTAAGTTAATTTTTTGTAAAATCCAGATTTTTTTAAAATTCCGCAAAAATTGTCTGCGTATAAATTCGGATATCCTTTTCTATACCTGATCTGCTGTACCTTTATGAAAAGGCAACAGGATAAATTAATAACCAATAAAAATAAAACAGAAGTGCATTAATTACATGACTTTCGCATAAAATGTGGGAAAAATGTAAAATTAGGAAATTTTTCACTTTCGCAAGTAACTGTACTTGCAGTAGTAGAGGTATATCAACATTGGTGGCATAGAAAGCACATTAAGGTAGTAGTTGTTTGGCATGAGTTTGATGTTGCTGCGTTAATAAGATCATAAGATAAAAATAAAATAATAATATGAATCCCGAATTTAACTCGAAAACGGTTGGGATTCCCCCCCTAGATATGCGATTTATTGTACGGCTAGATGAGATCTATTACCCCTATATCATTTTGGCGTGCGTTATGCGATACACCATGTAATATTGGTCCAGCATTGTTATGCAGCAATGCGTAGTTCCTGCAACCCTTTGAGCCACGTTTTAATAACATATACATACGTACGATAAAACACAATTTTTCCCTAGAGAGCGACCAATAAGTCAATTCCTCAGAGTCGGCAGCACTGTTTAGCCATTTTATAAGAACCTGTTGCACCATACAGCGGCCTTTGAACTATTAACCATTTGCACTTTAAGGTGATCACTACCGCCTTGACTCTAGTACGGTTAACTATTAAAACTCTCCATCCACAAAACCACTTGTCCAATCAAGATCAATTTTTTAGTTATTGCTTGGGGGTTGTGCCAAACTATAGACAATTCTTATTATTCACCTCCTCTTAACGCATTTGGTTTATGCTAAATGTAAAAATAATTAGGAGTTTAGGACACTCCAAAACAAAGCAAGCATTTTACGTTATCTTCTAGTGCTCTCATGAAAACATATTCTTATACCAGGAGACGCAATAACAATCTACTTTCAGAAAAAAATTATATTAAGTTATACTTCTTATATATCGTAAAATGAGCGATCTCCGGGACTTTCAATCTTTAAAAAATATGTACGTATCCACGAAGAACTATTATTCGTTTTTGCTTAAGTTACATAGTTTTAAGTAAGAATAAGTATTTTTAGTATTATGATTCCGGCGCGCGGCGTCCATAGGTCAAGCATTTTTTATCTGGCTCTATTTCTATAGCCAAAGTGATACCTTAGGTCAAAAGAAACTCGAATTTAGGGTGCACGCTATACAGGTTGGCTCAGACCGATTCTATAGAGTTGTCCTGGCCAACCTTTGTTCCGAGACCTTCCCCTCTAAAATTCACCGTTTAAGAAATACGCCTAATTTATTGTAGATATTTGGGTACTTTTTCATTCAGGCCATTCATTTGGTGAAATAAAATTATGTAAAAGTTTCGGTCATTTTTCAAATATTAATAATTTCCCCTAAATTCATTGACAATAAAAAAATTTTAAGGGGGCGATACATGTAACCGCCTGAATATTGACCGGTTTTCAGAGGCTTATTTAAAAGGTAAGGAATAAATGAATCGTTTTTAAATTCAGTATGTTTATGCATTATATATTAAAATACAAGAAACAGAGTTCTTTTCAAAATGGCCGCCGTAGTAATTAATCTCCTGAGACCCTCGTGGCGAAAGGCATCAATCGGCGGGATTTTTAGCTTTTGTTACAGCAATCGGAAATCAAAAATTTTGGTTTAAGCGTGTTTATAAAACATGTATCTTCTAGTTGAACCAATAAAAAACAAAAAATTCAAAAAATCGTAAATTGGCACGCCTCAGAAAAAAAAGTCCGATTGTTCACCATTTTTTTCGATGGTTTTTGGGTCAAAATAGGTAATTTTTGAAATTTTTTGGCTTTTTTGAGGTTCTACTAGAAGCTAATACTATAGAGAAAACGTGTGCCAAATTTCATAAGAATCGGTTGAGAACTTTTTGAGTTATCTTGCCCGCCAATTTAAAGAAAAGTAGTTTCGAGAGAAACGCGTATAAAGTTTTGACACACAGAGACTCTATGATTACAGCGACTTACCAACTAGTCGGGCATAGAGAAGTCGTTCATGGAATTAAGGAATAAAGGAGTTTCTGAACATCTGCTTACCAGGGTCTTCAATACAAAAGACCCCAAGGTCAGAAATTTGAAAAGCAGGTAGCAACAGTCGAACGCTCCGGTACAGGCAATAGCGCTCGAGCGCCGAGTTGAGGCGGAGCACTAATAATGCGAATTTCATTCTAAAAATTTACACTCATATTTTTAAGATGTTATTTTAACTATTTATGCAAAAAAAAAATTCGTTTTTTTTTTTTCATGTATCGCCCCCCAAAGGATGATTAAAACTGGTCTAATATTGGTTGGGCCTATAGCCAATGCAATTACGAGTCAAACTTTACTAAAATCAGATCATTATTTCTGGAGATCACAGCAACCAGATTTAAATAAGAACTTACTTTCTAGAAATACCTGAATAAAATATTGAATGTAACTACATAAGTATGTATGTGTATAATTGCTGGATAACTTTTTAACGCTCATAGTCGCCTTCAGCGTTTTTTCCTTACAATCTGAAGAAACTAAAACGTTAAAAAACCCACTTCGTGTAAATACTCCGTTAAATACTAGCTATGAAAATGCCAAACAGTCGCAAAAAAGGAAGTTAGTTAAAGATGAAGAAAGGACAGAAGAACGAAAAACGTAGAAAGGCATTATGGTTAATGTATACCTATAGAATGAAAATAAGACTCCAACCCGCACGATAAACGATTAAATCCCTTATATTGGGAAAGGGGTACTTACGCATTTACACTATCATTTGTTGTAATATAGTTTTTAAAAATATATGGAGATTCAAAAGTCCATATGCATTAAACATACAACTATACTATACTGTATACTAAACTGTGTATGTGTATTTTTACATACATATGTATATTCGCTAGTCGCTCAAATAAAATTTTAACGAAATATTATAATAAATAACTTTAAAATAAAGAACTTTTACTTGTATTTCTTGTATTTCAACAAAACAAAGGCAACAGCAAACATTTTTAAAACAGCAAGAAAAGTTCAGTTCGCTTAACAATCGTTCAATTATTATACATACATATATTGGAAGTAAAAAAAATCCTAAGCTTTAACTAGAAGCATCCTTCACTGTCGAGTGAATAAATTTGTATGAAAAAAGTAGAAATATAAATTAGGAAAATGACCACTGCTTATGCTATTTGTGCATGCCTTAATAGTGCATAATTTGAGTCTAAAATTTAAAGCGCAAGTACTACTTTAAATAGAAAACTAAAACCTGAACCATGAATTAAAAAATAAACCACTGAAGACAATTTACTCGACTAGTTACTTGCCACATCGAATTTCCGCGATATATTTCATCAAGTCTGGGATACTAGCATTGGGCTTATTGCCAGCGTGTATCTTTTCAGCGTGTAAATCTTCAAGCAGTGAATTTCAATTTCATGGAAATTTATAATGCGCTCACTACAGGAAAGTTAATAATACAATTATATAACACGTTGCGAAATAATGTTATACAACACAAGGGATTAGTCCGCGGACTTACGGATTTTGAAAGTCTAAGAGGACGAAGATGCGCTCAGATAGATCGGTATATATTGTTTCAATTATTGTATGTGAATATTTATTGTCTTTTAAAGAAATGTAATGATTGACGATGCTAAAGTAAATGTAGCGAGAGAATAGTTAGAAAATTTGAAGACATTTCAATTAGAGCGATTTTAATCGCTTTTTGTTATTTATGCACTTACCAATTGCTCAGCCGAATCTCTTTCATGTAGAAAGTTATTAATTACAAAGTCCCTTTTAACAAAAAGAAAATATCTCTTGTGATCACTAAATGAAATCAAGTCTCGGTCTACTGAAAATAAGAAGGCGAATCTGCAAGAAAATCACCAAATATTGAACCACATTCAATTCTAATAGAATAAATTTATTTCGATCGCGTCAAGTCTTGTAATTAGATTTGACCAGGACAAGTCTCGAGCTGTAGTGCTATTCGTATCCACTAATCTTCCCCGTAATCCGAACAATACGCACGTCGCCAAATTCAAAACAAAACGACAACCGAGTATTCACTTCCGCGTGCCGAGAGGCAATTCTTGGTTCGATTTCCACACGCTATAATTTATATCCAACTAGCGAATATTCAAATTAAACAAGCGAAATCCAAACAATCACTGAACAGATATTTCCCTTCCACTGTACATAACGACGCCGTCGACCGTTCTATTTTAATAGGCACCGCGAAAATGCAGCTAAATTAAATGGCTCAATCGTCAGCTTCGATATCCTGATTGAGAAGTGTGATTGAAAGCCGAGAATAAATAAGAACTAAATGTCATGCTCTAGATTCTAAATTCGACACTCGATCACGTCTAATGACCAAAACTCACGCACTAATCCATACAAATTTGATGCTATTAACGACTATTGGAATTTATTCAACTTATTTTTAAAATCCATCGATCGATAAGCGGCGATATTCCGATATATCCAAACCCCACTGATTTGTGCCGGCATAAAATTATTAATAGTCGTAGAAATATCATTGGTGGCCTCACTGCATCACCTTTTATCGATTTTCTTTTTATCAGGTGCACCTTAGATTACTGTAGCACTCGGAAGTGAAAATTTCACTAGGAGGTGGTAACTCGCGATATTTAGAAAATCAAACTGATCCTCTTCAGAGCAAGCGACTTAGACGAGAGTTCGTTAAAAACTGATTTCAAATCAGAACTATTTGATACAGCATTCTGTGGCGGCCGTAAATGTCGGATCGCTCGACAAATGTTTCATTCAATACAAAGAAACCCTGGTGTAGCTAGAGAAAAGGAAAATTTTTAATTGCAACAAACTAGAGGCAATTCGAATGTATTTGTGTTGGGCATAATTACAGTGCATTTACTTTGCCACATGAGATAGAATTAGCCAACAGACTTGGGATGATTTCAGCAAATGAAACAAACGGTAGGGAGTACTTCGTTTTATTTAAACTTTTTATAGTAATAGTATTAATATAAATACATGGTGGGGAAGTTCCTCAACATAATTATATATATATTCCAATCTTCCAAATACGACTTCCCAAAGATTAAATAATAAGTATTTACATTTTTATAAATAATTAAATTAGCTATATATAAAGATTAGTTGTAGTTATTTGTTCTTCATGAACCCATGTTGAAATGGCATCAGGAAAGCAGTGGCGTAGCTAGGTCCCCAAGGGCCCTGGGGCAAATCAAAAAGTGGGGCCCCACTGCTACCTAAACTGGTTAGGTTTTATCAAGTAAAAATACTAAATATACAAATACTTTAAAAATGCTAAGTTACTTTATCATCAGCTATTTTTAGTGCACTGCAGGGAAGGTAATAAAAATATTAAACAGTAACAACAGATGTTCATACATCATTTGGATAGTCTCTTATCAGTCTTTCTAAACTTTCTGTGATTTCCTCCTTCGACGCATTTAAATTGACAAAAAAAGAGAATTTAGCCGCGATATCAGTGTATGCCTTAGCACATTGTCGCAAGTTGGTTGTCAAAGAATCGATCATCGGAAGAAACAATTTTATCCGAAAACTATCACGCGGAGACTAATTTTCAAGCGCATCTTCAGCAGGCCCGTCGGTTACACGGATTTTTTCATTTCGCATTTTTTATTTTTTTGTTTTCAAATTTCCGAATGTGTTTTCAAAATATTTCAATTTTTGGGGCCCCGCTTGGACAGGGGCCCCAAAAATTGAAAAATTGCTTCCTTTGCTTCCCGGTAAATCCGCCACTGACTCTGCGGCTGCCGCTTGCCGACGGCAAAGCTTTGCCGGCCGCAAGCGGTTGGCGGCAGCTTCTGGCGGCAATAATAACCGTTCTCGAAAAAAAATCTTGACTGGAATTCACAATAAAACGCACATCAATGAATAATAAAACGCACATATCGCTATCCGTCAAATTGACAACACTGCAAACCCACAGAAAGAATTTAGGGGAATTCCCTAGGTATAACTTCCGAATTTCTCTCAACTGAGTTGCCATGATTAAAGTCGGGCTGCAACCTGTCATATTTATTTTGAAAATGGGATAGGTTTTCAAAAGTTCAGTTCGATCGAGATTTTCTGGTAAGGATTCGAGGGCCCCCTGAGCTTGAGGGCCCCGGGGCACTGCCCCGCCTAGCCCCTTAGTAGCTACGCCAGTGCAGGAAAGGCTTACAGTGGAAATAAAGCACTTCGTATACCATGGCCTCGAAGTTTTTAGCAATAGGACATAAATTAGTAATAGTCCAATAATTTGAGATGTCAGATCTATTGCCCTTTTTATGCATAGGATAAATCACGGAAACTTTCCTAGGATTTGGAAAGACACCAACAGAGAGAGAGATAAATTAAAAAGTTAATTTAAAAAACAGGAAAACCCGACTGACTGTACTAAAACCTAAAAAGAAATAAGCAAGACACATTCATGATTAAATATATAAAAAAATCAGTAATATTAAAATCGCACTTGCGTCGTTCTAGTTGTATGCTGATAGTGGGTGCACCTAAGGGTATATTATATTGCTAACATAAGTACTGATGTACCTAGGTATCTAACTGGTCAATATTTGTAATAAACTGACAAAGTATAACTAATTGGCAGTCGGAGGCTACGCATATTTTTGTTAGTCTATTGTTTTGTTGTAGAAGTCCCTGTACTTCTATTAAACGTGTTGTTTATAGCGAATTCTACTTTGGTTAAATATCTTCTCCATTCCCCGGGGTCTATTTCAGATTCTTTGGCTAACATAGGTGTCAATGACCGATTTACTTGTCTATTAGACTGGGGAGAAGCTGTCGCAATTTTAATATGTTGCACGTTGTTGTCATTGCAAAATTTAGGGAAGGCATCGGATGTAAAGCAACTACGCCGATCAGAGATAATTTTAGTTAGCCTACTATACATGTCGAAATACAACTGAAGACATTCAAGGACCTCAGCTGTGGTGGTGGTTCTGACTGGATATATATATAAATCATGTCTTCTATATTTTATATATTATAATAATTAGCATCGTGTACTAAATTGATATCCTTTTATGGGTAGTTAATTTTAAGAGGTCTAGCACCTCCAGCTGAACTATTTATAATCAACAAATAAATTAGAAGTTTCCGAATTACAAGAAAACTTTCGTTGGGTCATAAAAAGAAAATACCTGAAACATTATTTCGATGATAGAGATATGAATGATTAGGTCGCGAAAAAAATTTAAAATTTTTAAAAATCCATTAGAGGACTCAATAGATAATATGGATGATGCAACGCTCAGCAAATGCAAAGTTTTGCCATATAAACTAATGCCGGTGAACTTCCTTCATGGCGACAGTTGCAAAGCCAGTGTTTTAAACACACACTAAATGGCAAAAAATTGACAATGCGAATTCGATCAAAGGAGTTTTTAAATAGCTCAAACTAATGGTATGTCTAAAACATTGAATTTGATATTTCATTTCAAATTACAAGAAAACTATATATTGGTTTATTAATAAAATGTGTACAATGTTTAACTTTATCTTCCGTGCGTTAGCCAGAGAAGATATTTAAAAAAGGAATAACTTTTAAAACTCTTAGTAGATTTATGCTGTATACGTAGTGAAAAATACACTTGTTTTATTTATTTATTTATTCAAGGTTGAAGTCAATAAGATGGAAGAAATTATTATAGTATCTACACATGTTACTTATAGGTTCGAAAGATCAATGATTTGTTTAATGAACATTCTAAACCCAAGACACCCCAAGATAGCGAATCATCTCTATCTTCATAACCCCCTTGACAAGGATATCAAATGAAAGGGTTTGACGAGCAGAAAACGATGAGATATGTGACATCATTACCTTAGGATAACAAAGACAATTTATGGACGTAGATATAATACTATATCGTGGGCCTTTCTTAATGATGTCGCGATATAACATACCTATACTTTACATATTATCTGGAATGGATCAAAAAATTTGAAAATAAAAAAAAATTATTCAAAAATGAAAAAACCGGCTACAAAAAACCAGGTCATTTTTATATTTTAAGTAGTTAGGTACCAACTTAGAATCTTATTTAAATTTTAATATTACAGGTAAAACAGACGAGACGCATGCGACATCCCTGTTCAAATATAATTAATATAAAAATTTTTTTTAGGTAGGAATAATAAATGATAATTTCCAAGCATCAGAAAACACACCCAAAGACAGATACTAATGAAGTAAATTATGAAGTGCAAGACCGTCACAACATTGCTTAAGGACTATACTAGGAATACCATCCGGACCAACAGAACAACCCACAAATAGAGTTACACAACAAAGAATTTTTAATATATGGCATATTAACGTCAATAATGGGACAAGATGCAGACAACACGATAAATAAGAACAATTTAAACTAACATTATTGACTCCGCTCATTCCACAAGTAAGGACAATGTTTTTCTTTTAAGATGGAACTCATTCAAACAATGATGAATGCGCCGATCTGTGAAAGCTAAGCCGATCTAATCGGTATGGCGCTTAGCTTCTCTTCTATAGTCACTCGGGCAGGGATCGAAACCCAATTCCAGTTACTCAGAATTCCAAGTACGAACTATAACGAAGGTAAATTTCATTTGACAACTTTGAATCTAGTTATTTATTAACTACTCCTAGAGAATGAGTTCTATCTTGAGAAAAAATGTCCCTCACTTGTGGAGTGAAGAATTGTAATTTTTGCTACGTATTTTTCCTGCGTATTTTATATTTCACTGCAAATGGCTTACAATGCATTGAAAATAATTGAAAACTTGGAACTGAAGAACTTCCCATCAGCTTCAAATTAATGTCATTCCATTTAAATCTAATAAAATTGCATCATCAATATGAGTTTGTATTAATCACAACTTTCCTTAAAAATGACTTTTCTTTTTTAGACGAAAACTTTGATTCTGCATTAAAATCGCACCATAAGCTTTTCAACGTCACCTCACCTGAGGTTGTTTGTTGCAAACTCTCTTTTGTAGTTTTCTATTATTTTAAGCACCAGCGGTGGTCTACTGGCTATATACCGGTGTTATTAGACCCATCATAACTTATGCGTCTGTGGTCTGGTGGATCAGAACAGGAAAAACATCTACCTGTACGATCCTAAACAGAGTACAGAGAGAGGTATGCATAGGGATCACTGGGGCCTTCAGCTCGACGCCTGGTGCAGCTCTCAACGCAGTGCTCAACTTGCGACCACTGGACATTACAATCCAGGAAGAAGCAATGAAGGCAGTCTGTCGTTTGAAGAGACAAGGACTCTGGCACTCGTACAGTATGCCAATGGATGATATGTCACCAGATGGTCCGTGTTACAAACTTGCAGACACACCAAACTCTTTATAGGTCGTCCCGATAAGTGCACTGCAGAAACTCTCCTGAAATTAAGCAGGAAAGAATGCAGGAATCTTGTAGGGATTGTAACAGGTCATAGTACATGTGGCAAACATCTACATACTCTGGGAATCGTCAGTGACCCTGCATGCGCGTCGTGCGGGGAGGATGAGGACAGCGTAGAACACTTTCTCTGCGAGTGTCCCGCATTCTCCCAAGCGCGGCGCGCTGTATTCGGTGCTGACGTATTGAAGATGGAAGAGATCAGTCCTCGACCCCACCTATCTGAGGTTCTTCAGTTCATCAGCACAACGAAGAAGTTCGGCTAGGGTGGGGGCAGAGTACAATGGACTGTTCGTCTGAGTGTTCGGGGCTTCGCTCCCCCCCCCCCCCCCCCCCCTTTCAACAAAATACAAAATTTATAAAAATAGTGGGAATGAATGAATGAGATAATTCTAAATAAAAAATATATATGAAACTAATTTGTGTAAATTTTTATATTGCACAGAAAATCGACATGTATTTAGCTAACTGTATATAGGTACTTAAGTTTTAAAACGAATGAAAGAATTGAAATTTAATAACTCAAAGTGTGCACTTGCAGAGCTTTTGAAAATGTGGGCCTCATCTGGCTGACAGTTTTATTTTTGTTATCCTACCTCTTTTATAATTATGAAGAGCAATAATTCTTTTGTAAGGATGCCAAAAGTCATCTTAATTTTACGAACGTTGATACTTTTGACTACGTGCGATATGTGCTTTCAGCAGATCTGTAAAATCTAAAAAGCACATATAGAAGAAAAGTCAACTAAATTACACTTATTAACCTTGTTATGAGTGCCGGTTCTACTTTAAATACCAGAAACTTAAAATCTGATGACAGTAATATTTCAGATAGCTCAACACCTAATTAAAATAAAATATCAAATATAATATTATTCCAAGGATACCTGAAAAAACTGTTAATATATTTTTTGGTTGAATCTCATGGGACATGTGCCGTTAATGTTTTAAATAAACAAGCTTTAGTAGATCGTTCGAAAGAAAAATAGAAACACAATACTCAAAGCATTCCCAATCTAATAAAACATTTTATATAAAAACGATAAGCTAGAATATGTGCTTAGATATTATTTATTTTATGCACAAAGATTCTGCTACTTTTGAGAAGGATTGAAAATGCGAAAACTCATAATACTAAAATTATAGTAGGTAGTAGAAGCATCTAATGCAGTTCTATGGACGAATGATTATACTTGCTTTGCTTCACAAAAAAATATTTCATAACATTAACATACAAGTTAGTGTTATCAAATTTTTTTCATAATTTTTTTTTAGTTTCTATAATAGGTACGAGTACATAATGTAGCTTGGAATTACCTGAAACATTTTCAATCAATTTAATTGCGTAGGTACTTATGTTTAGAATTAATTCATAAGAATATTATTCGTATGCAATTGATTAGATTCATCATTTTTTTCATATTTTACGCTTACCTAAATAACACTAAATTGATATATTTTTACAAATATATTTGTTAACGTTATGAGTGCGTTAACGCCTGAGTGCAATTCACACGTATTTACGTTAAGGGGTGAGATGCAGTCAGAGGCGTGGAAAAAAAAGTATTTTTAGTAATTAAGGTTATTTCATGAAACTAATTACACAGCATTTTTACATCAAGTGTCTGTCAACTTTACTTTCACAAAATTTAACAAAAAAAATTATTTATTAAAATATCGCCATCTTAGTAGCAAGTAGTGCTTCGCGGTGACCATCAGTACATCTCACTGGATGATCTCAAATCAATAAAACAAATAAAAATCATTAGTTTAATAATAAACCTAGTCTTCAATCGAAGCTTCTTTTTTTTTAAATTAACAAAAAGGCTGTTTTTGACAATTTACCTCCGATTTTCGACTAAAAAAGCATTAGTTTATTGTTAAAAAGAACTAATTTTCAACACAAATAAAAATCCTTCGATGAAGGACTAGTTTTTAATGCTATTAATAAGCTGTAAAAATTTCATCAAAATCCATGGAGTGGGTTTTGAATGATAGTGGTCACCGACTTGGAAAACATAGTTCCGAGATAAATGCGTCCAAAGCTCCTGCTGCCGTTCGCTCTACCATGGGGATCCATGGCTCCTTCCGTAATTGTAGGATATCTCGGAAACTATTCATCGGATTGACTTGAAAATTACAGAGAATATTCTCAAAATATCATACTTCAAGAAAATGCAAAAACAAAAATATCGATTTTTTGAAAATCCTGATGAGATGCACCCCTGATCGTCTCAGTGTGACCCTCCGAAAAATCACTGATTTTCGCGATTTTTTTTTTAACGTTGAAATAAACTAATCGGTTCGGTTTTTTTTTTATAAATAAATACATTCATGACGAATACAAAATGATTTTTTTATGTTTATTTATTGGATGTATAATAGTTGAATAAATTGTTGAAATGACACGTAAAAAAAAAGGTCCTGTACGGTTTCCACGATTGCGGCCGCAATTTTGATCCGAAACAAAAATTTCAAAAAGATTATTAATCTGTAGGGAAGCCGCTATCGCGCTATGGAGGGTTTTTTTTTAATTTGACAAAATGGCGACGACTTGAACAAAAAGTATCGAATTTGCCCTTTTTTTCGACAGTTTTTCGTAAAAAAAAATAGGAAGATTTCAAAAAAAAAAAAGCTTCCATAGCGCGATAAAGAATGACGTTAAAAATGTTCTCTCCAAATTGGAACTAGATATCTTCACAACTCTTCCTTTGAGAGTGGAAACCGTTTTGAAAAACACCATTCTGAGAAAAACGCGTTTAAAGATTGAAGCGCCCGTACATCTCTCTAACAAATCGTCGGTGGTCAAATCTTCGTAGATAGGCTTCAAAACCTCTTGGACATCGTCATCGAGCGCTGATGGATGAGAACATTTTTCCTGAAATCCATTGGCCTCAGCTTTGCGCCATTCGCACCACGAATCTCCTCCCGAAGGACAATACTGATGCTGGGGATTCTCATCAGTTCCCTCCGTTCCCTTTCTACAAGAAACGCTGTAGCGACCGTAATAATTTGAATTTCGATTTGAGAGAATGTTTACTACAGTGTATACTATCCAATAATGCAACAAAAAAAATCGATTTTTCGAAAATTTCACACTGAGACGATCCCTTAACTCAAATAGGAAATTTGACACATGGGGCATTCTTTAATGTCAAAAAATAAAAAAATTTATAGATGCGGAATATGACCCTTGATGATTAACAATGACAAGTAAACAATTGCATTGCCGTTTTTCCAACAAGCGACAAAATGCTGGTCCTAGAAGTAATGATACTCTGTCCCGTCAAAGCGGAAACATAATGCCAACTTTGTCAGTCTCAACTTTGATACCTTACGGGCTTATAATGCCAAAGTTAAACCTGGAGAGAGGAGATCGCCACATAGAAATATAAACTAAACACGGAACGTTTTAGTTTAGTTTCTATTTCTAAAGATCATAATGCCGTTGGTGGCATGCACTATCACTACACCCCACCAACTTCGACAAATACCATACTGTTTACTTCGGCAAAGTTGGTGTGCGCAACAATCAATTTGTTCAAACTTTAGTCGCTGGGCAGTACAAGGATCGTGTCTAGGACAAATGTGGAAAGGCACAACGGTTCTGGATTTAGTATAATTTGGTTATTACCTACTTATGCGACTGGGACATGGTCACCTGCCACTTCAACAGCTGAAGACAGAATCAAGAAGGCTGGCGGTGTCTGCTTGCTGAGAGCTTAAGTTACTTTTAGTTTTAGGTGATCATTCGTTACTACCGGTGTATTCTTTTAAAAAAATCGGTATTGTTCATTATTTTGCCGAAAATGTATCAAACGACCCTCGTATTCATTCAAATAGTTTGGACAAAATTGCGATTCTGTTTTACTTTTCCTATCACCATCCCAATATGCAGCCGCCCACCAACGCCTTGCACAATACATTAACTAAACCTCCACTACTCGTATGCACAGAAAGACATTCTCGAATTCAAAAGTTTTAATCGCATCAAAAACATATACGAGTAATAGGTGATTTTTCGTGTGCCTTGCCAATGAAGCAGTGATCAATTGGCCTGGCCCACTTGAAGATAATAATGAATTTATTTTTAGTGACTTCTTGAGGCGCCAATAAAAAATTACTTCAGCGAGGAAACATTCTTCATCGGAAAAAGTGCAGTGTCGTAGTGCTGCAGTATCTTAACATATCGCCATTCTTTAGCAAACCAACAGCTTTCTTCACACCTGTTGGCTCTCTTATAAATAGCCAATTTTTCACGTTTCCACTATGGCCTCCTGCAGACTGTAATTACTCTGCTCGTCTGGCATTTTTGTAGGGCATATGGATATGCGTACATGCAAGTTTATACATTTTCTGATACTTATTAGGCTAAATGTTGGGCTATTGTTAGTGTGTTTGCAGGAAACCTAAAATTAGATGCTGGCAAAAGCATAACTATTCGAGCAAAGATTTAGTCATTGCGTTACTACATGTTCGTATTCCAAATATTCAGTCACGTCAAGTAAGATTGCGTTAGGATTCTATCTGATAACATTTCTGTAGTACTCACGACGGGAAATTTCCTTATTTTCTAAGGAATAGTTTTGCACCAATGACAAATACCAGATATAATACGATGAAAAAAGACACAGTGCTGCTGGAGCACTGAGTTCTCTTTCTGTTACGGAAACACAAAAATCTATTCAAACATTCCAAGGCACCAATTTCCTTTTGACGTCATGATTTCTTTTCCTTAACCATATTGTGCTTAATTTATTACGCTTTAAATTATAGAGTGATAACATAAATTATTTTACCCATCTTTTATCACCCATAAAAATCCATGACAGAGCAGTTTTTTGTATTAAAATTTTTTATTGCATATTTTGGTGTTGAATGCGAAGTCGAGCATTTGACATGTTTTTCAAATGTTTGCTAATTTCAGATTAAATGTAAAAAAATATTTATTTTGATCACGGCTAAATATTTCATTCCTGGACATACCTTAGTATAGGAAGTAAAAAAATACAAAACAACAGCATTGAATACTTAGAGATGCACAAACCTTAGTCAAGGTAGTTCCATAAGGTAAGAGCAATTCATATCTGATATCAAGACCCGCGAAAAGTGTGAGTAAATCCACACGCTGCTGACTCAAACTCCGAGTGGAAATCCACACCCTAATAGACCGAACAAATACATATGTACTTATTATATTTATTTCGAGCTACACGCAATAATAAATATGTAGACGATCAGTGTGAAAAAAGATTTGTAGTGCATATTTATAGCTGTACTGACTGACAGTAACACGGTATACAGAACACAAGGTATGGTAAGGAATGTTTTTGACATTTGGCTGTGACGTATGTGATGTAGCTGTGATGCGCTGCGACGTCAATTTGCACGATTTTTTTTTATGAACAATATATTCAAATCGTGCGCAGTGACGCACAGCCGGCAAAAGATGGCGGACCTTGTTGGTTCATCTTTACTATGCTTGTGTTGTTAATACCATATGGTAAATTTATATATATAGTGATAAGAGGGCTTCCAGATCGTGTGCAGTGACGCGCAAGATAACGAACCCTTGTTAAATTTTACTATACCTTGTGATCTGTATACCTTGAACAGTAGGCACTGTCGTAAAATCCGCGCAGGGACATTGCCTTAACGACTCGTACCCCACCATGATACAATAATTTTATTTCGCTTAATACAAGCTATTATTAATAGACAAGGTACATACAGTTCTTCCCTCGGTTTTCGTTCAGTTCTACGATGTTGCAAGACCCATTGAATAATGTTGCAATCAGACACATTTATTCCATTAACTCTCCGAATAAATGTTGGATGGTTGCAACATGGTTCAATGGGTCTTTCAACATCGTAGAACTGAACGAAAACCAAGGGCAGAAGATAGCTTGCATTTAAGATGTATCTCAACTTTGTTCGATATTTCATTATTATTTTTTAATATAAAAAAATGGTCGAAAAGCGTTATGTTTGACTATTTAGCTCTAAATTTCTAAAAGTCTTACGTCATGGAGAATTTGTTCTTTCAGACTTCTATTCTATGGAAAGAAATGCTATCCAAATAATCTATCTTTTTTTTAGGCAAGAAAACACATGAAAAATGTAAGCTGGTGTTATTAATGAGGTGCATTTTGTAACCCTCTCTGGATCAAAAGTATTGAATGAAGATAACAATTTTAAAATTTGTATTTGCTTTGTGTTTTGTAATATGATGGCGCTGAAGCCAGGAAAAATAATACTTTTGACTAAGGTGCCTCAGGTCAATTTTAAATACATTCGACCTCCGTAAATAAGTTCCCACATATAACCACAGAACATTTTTATAAAATTATTTTTCATAATACGTTTCTTTGAACTTGTATCGTCACTCACAATTTTTGTCAAAACTCTCTGATCACTGTATATTTTCCGTCCAACCTTTTTTTAATTTTCACAGACTTTAGTTCACGGTCATTCATTCCAAATCGTAAATAAATCTAAACAGTCAAATGACTATAACAATATTATAAAATACACAATTCAAAATTGCTATAGAGTATTAGCCTTAATAAATACATACATACATGTAATGTCAAATATGTATATTCTACAAAAACATTGAAAAGGATAATAAACTTATAAAAATTAATAAGCTTTGATGATAATATTTAGTAAGTACCTACGCACTTTGAATTTGCTTTTATAAGTACATATGTATGTATTGAATAAAATCTGCTATCGGCGTGAAGTAAGTATACACAGCGAAAAGGGATACGCACGCTCCTCGTAATATAAAACAATGAAATGAAGATTATAATATAACAATTTATTTACTTACAAACAATTATTGAATCGAACAACTGTAAAACATCAAACATTTTTAAAAATGTGCAGCTGCTCCACTCATTCCCCTTTTTGCCTTATGGCCTTCCAGATCTACACTCAGCTTGTCATTCAAGTCCTGTAAAAACCGAATTTTATTGAACATTTCATTTTTTGAATGTTCAATAGCAGCCTTTTCAGTTTCTAATTCTTCGAGCTTCTCAAGGAGAGCGTGCATATCAGTCGATTTCGATATTGGCGATTCTATCTGAATTTGGTTATAAGAGGTGGTCTCCTTCACTAATACGGACAAGTTGTCCCGTTGTTCAACTAACGATTTTTTATCATACTAAAAAATAATTATAAATTTTATTGTAGCTACTATACAGAACTGAACTTACCTCTAGCTCCGAAATCTGTTTTTTTAACGATTCAATTGCACGAAATGATGAATTGAGTTTTTCAAGTTTCTCAGCGAGGAATAAATTTTTTTTCTGCTCGTCGTTCAATTTTAATGTAATTTCACCTTAATGGAAATAAGATATAGAGAGTAAGTTCAAAATTATAAACATATACTGACAATTCCTAGCTTTTATTGCTTGAATCTGCAAATTCTTGCTTTGCACCATATTGCAGTTTTGTTCTTTTAGCTTATTTGTAACTTCTCGAAAATGCTCCAGTTTGCGTTTCAACCTATTCACTTCTATATTTTCTATGAGAAATTTCTTCAAATCAATTTCCGAAAGCCTGTGCTCCAAATTGTTTTTTTCTCGCTGTAATTGTATACAGAGCTCTTTCTGCAATTCGTAATCCTAAAATTAAAAACAGTTTAATAACTAAAATTAATAACGGGTCTTCAAATGGAACGAATTTTGTATGATGCTTTTATTTCCTAATCATATTTACAAAAAACTTTCTCAGAATGAAAAGCAAGTTTGTTGTATCGTAAATGTAAAATGTAATTATTTTGAATTACAAAAACTTGTCCTTTTTCCAAACTGGTGTTCCACAAGATTCCATTCTTAGTCCGCCGCAAAACTGCTCACCGGTATGGTCTTCTCACCATCAAAATAAGATTGAAAGAATTACACGTGTGCAGTGGACGAAGACTCTTTGGAAAATTTAAACAACCTCATGTTCCATTCCCTTGGGATCCCTATTGTTAACCCTCATACTCTTCTTGATAGGAGACTATATCTGGATGAATGCATACTTTATCGCGAATCCTGCACACTTCCTTAATTGTCGAACTAAATTTGCGGGTCCCTTCTTTCAATAGTAGAAATAACGATATTTTTAATCCACCCAATCTCCTAGCCCCTGCTTGATGTGTATTTTCACTCCCCATTGTTATGTTGTCAGTAAAATCATGATTGGTTGCAATTTGGTCACCTGAGTTGCTCATTTCACTGTTGCAAACAAGTTGTTTTAATTTGCCTAATTCCTATTCTTAGTTCTTTTCAGTAGTAGTAGTAATAATTTCTGTACGAAGTTATGTAACAAAATAAATAAATAAACTGCTTTTTTACATACCGTGGGCGTAATACATATCTCGGTCAACACCCAACTTCAATTACCACCAACACCTCTTTTGTATTGGGGTATGAAAGTCCAGTTTTCATTTAATTAAAATAATTTTAAAAATATGTTTTACGCCTTTTGTTTACGTTTTTCTTTGAATATTCTCGAGTTATTATGCCAACAATATTTAAACTGTTTTAGTAAATACGATTAGGAAACAAAATGATTTCTCCCAACGGAACAGTATAAAAATAAGTCGATATCGATAATGTCCAAATGTGAACAATATCTTGTATTTACCTTCACGAAGCTTATTTCGAAGGTGTATTTCAATAATATATAAGCTAAAAACAATGATCATTAATGTGATAACAAACCTTTTCAACAGTTTCAAGTCTTTCTTTAATCGAGGCTAGCTCATTTCCTTGTTTTTCGAATTTTTCCTTCAAATTATCACTCTGCTCCTTTGGACTGGAAACACTTTGTTCGGATAAGTTCTTGTTAAAAAGCTTGTTTGCATTACTGGAAGCACTTAATTTCCGGTTCCTATTAATAGAGCAATTAAAAAGGGTTTCGTTGGTAAATAAACTGACTTCTTATAAATCGAGTTCAATGAAGACGCCCTGGCTATAATTTTATCGCTTCGATCTGTGCCGCTCTCTGCTTCGTGCCCTTCCACTGATTGGCTGTAAGATTTAACAATTTAGTATGTTTCCCATGAAGGTTCTTTAAATTCAGTGGTGTAGCTGATATAAAATAATCGCGCATTAACGCAAAAAATTCAAACCCATATAACACAGGATGTCGGTACACACATACATATATGTACATATAGTACAACAGTCAACCGCTCACATCATTATAAATGTTATTGACATATTTACTCAAATTACGCTACTCTCCACGATTTTCTTTTTTTGTCTGATTATTGCCCTAGATTGATGAGGGGAGTGGTGTGATGACTGGTACCTGGGACCTACTGAATTATTTATTAGTTTTTAGTACATTACCTATCTACATCATTATTATCTTTATTTTCAATAAAACCGTTTAACTTAAAAATATTTTTTACTTATTTTTTAGCCACCCTAACGCCTCGACACGATATGAAATCTTGACTTGGGTGGGAGATCTATGCTTGAATCCCGATTCTAAATTGACGAAGTTCTTTGTTTCGATTAGATGCCTAGATTTTAATTTTAATGTAAGTATAGACTGTCTCAACTCTATGATCCACCATGCACTGTGTTCTACTTGTAAAGCCCTTTCTTTTCATTCTCATATTGAGGAGGTATGAGAAAATATGTAATCCGCCATTTTGTGGAGGCGGCCATCTTGGATTTACAATGATACTGATTATATTAAATTGTATTGTCATCAGAACCAAAGCTGTATACCAAATTTCAGATCAATCTGTCGACAGGAAGGGGGTTAAATTTCAACTACTAAATTTGACCCAAACAAACAAATAAACAGGGCAAGCTAAATTAAACCACTTGCCTGACTGCGTTTCATTTTAGTTTCAGTGTTCATATACGCTTACGCTACGCTTCCAGCGAAGGCTTTTTGAAGCAATTTTTTTTTCGCATTAATGCTTCCTCCCAATGACATCCCAATGTTTAAAAAGGCTAAGTTAGAAAGGAGAGTTCATACCAACTATACATTACATCGAAAGAAGCATTCGCAATTGAGTTCTAGAATATTCCAATTCTCGCTGGTATGTAACGCAAGGCCTTTGTGTTAATTTTTTATTAAATTAAATTAAATTAAACGAGCCAAACCCATGTAGGATAGCGCAACTACTATAGCCGGTAGATTTGTATTTATCTAAAATGCGAACAAAGTGAATAAAAGAAACATATGTACATTTTGTAATCAATTATGCTGTAATATAACTTTAACTAAAAATAAGAAATCCGTAGCTGGTACTTAGAATCTTAGCTTTAATTTACAACTTATGTACTATTTTCACCATTTTTCATACTTCTAAATTTAGCGCTTGTTTGAATGAAGCGTTACGGTAATGAGAATGCAAGTGCGTCTGAATTAGTGCCTTTCGAATATATGACAAGCTACTAAAAACCCATCAGTTCAATTCACAGCTCCCACTATCAAACAAGCAGCGAGAACCGGTTCTCTTCTCGGATAATCTGTTTTTCTATTGAATAACATAATTTTTGTTCGCCTGATTTTTTTAATTTTTGTCTTCATAAATAAACGTTAACAGTTATTGTAAGTGTTACAGGTCTTTGATCGTTTATGTTTAAGAGAATCTTTCAAACGTCGAAATTATGATTACGTCACCAACACCGTGTGTACAGAGTTTCGTTAGCGTTTGAAATAAATTATATTGATAAATTAAAAAGGGGCGCTCTCGGTTCTCAGCTACGCCACTGCTTAAATTGTATAAATAACAGTATAAAGCGGGCTTGTGAGCTATGCCATACATAGGAAATCTTTATGTAATATTGGACTTATAATTACCATAATTACACTTAAATACCTCTTGGTAAACTTGATTAAACAAATTCTGTACATAAATAACAATTGCTTACAATATAAAATGCCATACCGTCCCGTTTTATTGTCCTTCAAAATCGCTGAAGTTGAATGGCTCCGATGGCACTCACTTAAACGTACTATTCTCGCAGTAAGGAGCTTAATCCTTTCCTCACTCTCATTGTTTTGTCTCTTGAGAAAGAAATTCTCATCGCATAAATCAATGTACTTGTCCTCAAGATCCTTTCGCGATAGTTTCGTCACCAGCTGCCTCTTATGCAATAAATCACGTTCATCCGTCTTAAAAGGGTACTTAAAGTTTTTCGAATACGGCAAATTATCACCAGCTTTTCGAGTACTGCACCATAAAAGGAATAATAAGTAAATTAATAAATGTTAAGATAAATATAATCGTGTAAATAAATTTAACGCCACTAAAAATTTCGTGATTGTTAGTTACACAGTTCCAGAGCGTCGAAGAAAGTTTCAAACAATACTTTGAAAGGTAAATTTACAAGGTGTTCCATAACTTTGAATGGGAATCAACCCAGGCAATCCAGAAAGACAAAATCCAGAACGACAAAATAACGAAAGACTAAAATGGAGAAGAAATCCAGGAAAATAATCCAAAATAAATGCCCGTGAATTTTTTCTACATTATTTCTGGATTTTTCTTTTATTCATATACATTATTGTTCATTTGAACCGGGATATTATAATTCAGAAGACATTTTGTAAAAAGCAAATCCAATATGGGGCGTAAACGCGGAACTCAAAATACCAAAGGTGTGAAAACCGCAGAAGACCAAATTATTAAATCGTCAAAAATCCAGAAATTACATAATCCTAAAATATAAATATCGAAAGAGTTAAACACCTAACAAATGGTCGCTAATTTGGTTACGAGATTTTAATATTGAGATATTTTTTCGGAATTTGGTTTGCTAAATTTCGGCACCAACCAAATCGTTAACATAAATAATAAGAGTGCGCCAATATGGTTCCTTGAGGTACCAAACCTACAATCTGATAAATAAGAACGAAGCCTAGCAAAAAGCAAGTATGAGCGAAGAATAATAAATATGCTTTTATTCTGAATTCTCATGGCTGTGTGCCAATTGATTTTTCCTATATCATTTCAATCTTTGGAGATCAAATTTACTCTGAAAATTTTTTCCCGGCCATTTATTCCTTTCTAATTTTCAGTCTATTGACAAAATATTTTATAGACTGAAATGTGCCTTTTACAAAATAATATTTTATAGACTGAAATACAGACCGGGAGAAATTTAGTATTCGGGGGAAAATTATAAGGGGAAAAATGACGCACAGAAAATAGGCAGAATAAAGTTGACCCCCAATCGTTCATCCACTTGAGCTTAAAGTAGCCGTCAAATGTCAAGAAAAGTGTGCCATATTTTTAAAGTATGATTTCGACTGTCCTAATATTAATTAAGTCGTGTTCGTTTTAATAAGAAAGCCATATTTTAAATAATATTATATGTGTATTGAATTGTACTAAGAACATATAATGTAGATGAATGCAGAGGAGCAAAATTTTATTATATTCCTTGGCATTTTTAGTTGCAAAATTGTATCTTAAGGGGTTATTACCAGCTTATTGCCCAAAAATGAGAGTTGTTTTTAATGATTTTTCATAAATACATTTAAAATAAATTTTATAAGTATGATATTACATTTGATTAAGTACTTCTTGAACCACAAAAAAAATTCTTTCGTTGAAAAATATTCCAAAAGGTCGCGTAAACTACCATTTAAAAAAGGTCCTTCCACGGCCGGCAGTAGAGGTCTCGCCCAAAGTAACTTAAAAAAACCAAAAATTGTTTCATTATCTACATGATTTTTGCTACCAAAGTACACATAATTATATTTTTAGAATTTTTTTTTCGCAAAATGGCAGTTGTTTGAAAAAAAAAACGTTTTTTTCGGCGAACTAAATGACTTATATTTTTTTTCCTGATATACAATCGCTATAATATTGTGTACTTCGTATAGATAATTTAATAATAAAAATCCAGTTAAGATTTGAAGTCAATCGGATTAAAACTGTTCGAGTTCTACTGCCGGCGTAACGTGGTTCCGAGGAAAACGTGTTAAAAAAAAATTGAAAAAGTGGCTTCGGAAAAAATGGTTTAGAGACATTTTAACATTTAAATACACCTTTCTACATACACCTGTTTTGATTCGAGGGATGTTTAGGCATTATTTAAGCCAATAGAAAAAAAATTGAAAAGAAAAAATTAAGCTGGTAATAACCCCTTAAATAGAAGACGGAAGTTATTGCATGTTTAAAATATTTATAAACCATAGTTTAACACGCCCTCGCAATTTGAATTTACATCAAAGAAATTATGCTAAATGTGAACGATATGCAAGCATTGAATGTATCATTTCGTCACCAACTTGTATTCGAAAATAAAATGATTGAAATGATATCATTTTTGCATTTCAAACGGCAGCAGTGAGCAATTCGTCTAACAAGAATTCATCTATTATCAGGCGCTCCAGCTCACATTACATTTCGTAGCAATGTGCTCGTGCCGTGACGATCGTGCTTTTCTAATAGGAATAGCCAAATTCAAGTGGATGCCTCACGCATCGAAGGGGTATACAGATTGGTTTGTTTACGTTTTTCCACCATAGAGTTTTCTGATGCGCTCCAGCTGTGCATAGGAAGGCTAACTTGCAAGTACGGGGTGATTCTTTGTGATGAAGTGTTTTTAATGATTTTGAAGATAATTTGTGGCATATGGGACCAAATGGAACATTATTTTTGCGAAGTTATAAATATTTCGTGGATTGTATTTTAGAATAAAGGATTCCTTTGTGGTTTGGTATTATTAATTGTTGTGAGAAAAATAGGAGGAAAAGATCATGTTGTTTATATTACCTGTGCACCCTGTCCTGTAACATTGTTTGAATTACTTCAAATTACCGCTTCGACATTGTTCGTTTCTCTTCAACCACTTCTGTCGACTTTTATCAAAATTATAAAGTAAAAAATAGATAAGGAGTAAAATTTCCCGAGTGAGGGTAGAGACATCTCATTAATAATCTACCGAAGAGTAGTCTTTGGTATGAGTCCAAGAGCAACTAAGTTATGAATTGATACATCATGATTTATTGTCTGCTTTCAGTAAAATGTATGTACGCTGAAAAGATCCTAGAAATGGTTTGCAATGGAAGCGAACATCATAAATTAAATTCTCATTTTCTTAGTAAATTTATTTAAATTAAAACTAATGCCTACGTTTATATGCCAAAAGCCTGCACAGACCTGCCTGGATCTTCTGGTTTTGCCCTTATGAATTGCACTAATTGTAAGATACATTGAATTTATACTTAAGGTATTATTTGCATCCACCCTATCTTTCCACAAAGCTCCGTGACTGAGACTTGTTACTGTATGACAAAAGGATAGTGGTCTCAAGCATTTCACTCAGAGGGAAATTTAACCACAAGTTACTTTTGCCTGCCAGATATTTTGCGTTCATATTGATTCTTTTCCATTTAATACCGCACTAGTTGCCTTTAATCACTTATATTTCATTTATTTAGACATTCTATTGAACTTCACAGTTAACGCAGTTCTAGTCAAAATTGTTTACACTCCAAGTCGTTGCCTAGTTACCACGATACCAAGAGGAAGCTATACAGCGAATTTTTGACCTTGAAGTAAACTTTGTACCTCTCCCCATGCAGCCAACATTGTTTCTGTTCTTCCGCAGACATTTTGCAGGAACTTTGTTGAAATAAAATAAAATACAGATACCACTGCAAGTAAAGATATATCCCGATCAGACTGCAATAAGAGTTTTTTTCTGTTTCTTGTGACTCTACTTAGAATATCTTTTAGTGATATATAATGCAAAGAAGACAACAATTTTAAATTTCGCGGTCTTCTAAAATTTGAAGTATAAGTTTCTATTTCATGTTCTTAGCGCCATCTTAATGTAAGAACAATTACTTAATAGTCACAAAAAATATCCGGCGAAAATTCTTTTACTTCATGTGTTTGCCACGTCGGGCGAATAGTAGCGCTAGTTAAGCTCAGATTTGTATGGAGTTGGTTTGATTTATGGTTGCATGTCGTGTGTTAAATTTGTGATTTTCCGTCAATGTTTAGCGGTAAGAATTGAATTAGTATCAAGGAACAACATCCGCGGCCAGTTAGCTACGGTACACCGAATAGTGTTTTCGGATATTGTGTTATTTTGCCTGTGAAAATTGTAAACTTCCACGGGACCGACGGGACTATACTCCCTGAAATGTCATGCGAGCAACGCCTCTCCGCAGGCCGAGCGGAATTATCAATTTTTTTTTGTTGATACATGGAGCTCACAGCATTTGCCTCTGCAGTCTGATAATAATGATCCGCTCCCACCAAGTGTTATCTAAAAAATTGCAAGGAAAATGTAAGAATTGGCAAGATAATGTCATGTTCGCCCCGATGACGGCAGCGGACGTGTTGGAGGACTGTTTTATATGCGATCAACAGACTTTTTTCGGGAAGTTTTGTGTGACAGGAAATTCCCAAACATTTGGAATTCTGCGGCACTCTCTCTTTGCTTACTAACGTTGCTAGCTTCTGTGTGGCGATTCTGTTGACAATGCTCAAATGAGTCATGCGGTCCCTCTGGACCTATGAGAATTATGTCAACTTAGTGCCTTCCCAAGTATTTCGGTAGATTTCCCTAACTCGTCATTTAGCAGTATTTAAGTGAATATCGAGGCCCTGATGGATTAATTATTTAATGAAAGAGAAGCGATTAGATAAACGGAAAAATCCCGCTAAGTAATGAGAATTTTTCCGCAGGATGCTTTCGCTGAAATCGGGCTGATCGCAGCCCCAACTGTTTTGGGTGTATAAACGGATTCTGCTCTTAATATAAATTGTCACAACGCAAACAATCGATACACTTAAAGTGGCTGATTCAGCTCTATCCGGAGCTTAGTGACCCATTTCTTTACCTGTTGCGGGCACTTAGAATACACCACAGTCGACTTGTTATTTTCTCATCTCGCATTTAGCGACATTAAAATATCTCTTAGTTATCAGTGCTGTAAAGAAAAGGGGGTCTCACCCATAACAAGTGCCCCTAAATTTGAAAGCGGGCTTCGAGGCACTTTGTTGTCCTATCAACGGAAAATTATTGGAAAAACTCGTGCTTGTCCCGTTTTCCAGATATTTAATACAATAGTTATTATTTTTGCACTATTAAAAGTGCCTACTGACTGATTATTTACCTTTTAAAAACTGTTTCGAAGCCCGCTCTCATATTTATCAAATTTAGGGGCACTTCTTATGGGTGAGCTGCCAAGAAATGCAGTTTATTATGAACAAACTGGACCTTGAGCTAGAAATATAAAAAAATTAAAGTCGCATGACGACGATTACTTTATTCTCTAGTGTCGTACCGGTTTTGAGTCTCCATGTGACTGCATCAGGGGATTTTAATTTTGCTAATAATGAAAGGTCGTGTTCTATTAATTCAATAGTATTCTCCACCGTTTGCATATCAAGAGTCAAAATATCTGCTCTGGATGCTGCCGAGCTTAAAATTTTTATTGATTGCCATACTGGATTTGGCTTGTGCATTTCTTTCAATTTGCTTAACATGAGCTCCAGTTATTCCATTCTCGTGATATCTTATATTGCTGAAAGCTTGCTATTAGGAATGAGTCCTCCATTTAATACGAATGAATTTATTGTGAAGTATTGTTTTAATTAAGACCGGTATCAAGTCGGGAAAACCATTGGGGTGACCCGTATGGTGGACACTGTGACCTAAAGATCTTTGGTGCGAAAAACCATACTTAAGATCAAACAAAGTTCCAATAAGACTAAAAAAGCCAATTTAAATATTAGCAAGGTGTGCACTCCACCAACAAATATATTCTTCAATTTTAAACTATTGAGGCGCAAGCAACTAAAAAAGCTTCGTAAGCTTTGCCAAGCAACCTTTAATTTCTCACAAATTATCTGAAAACGACCATTTTGACCTAGTGTTTACAGTAGCCAACATAACTGGAATGTTGGAATATGAAAATGACCAGGAATAATTGCTAAGCGCCAAATGTCAATCGTTTTATTGAAGGTTTGGGAATTGTCCCATTTGTGCCATAACATTCCTCGAGAAGCAAAATTACTTAAATGTTTGTTTTCCATTAATATGAATCCAATAATTAATTTTACTTCAACATTTTGCAACTGCATATTAACGGCAAAAGAACAATATATTTTAATTTTAAATCCATAATCCCTGCCCTTCGGCTTTTCCAATGCCAATAAACAAAAGTCCTGAACTCGACTATTTGTGAGCTTAGGTGGCCTGACGTGCCGGTATATTTACATTGCTCCATATGGGAAATTAATGAAAGACAACAAAAATTCCGCTTAATTCAGAATGTTTTACAATCGCGCCAATAAACTCAAGTTACAGGGTTTTTTATAAGACGTTTCTATTAAATTTGCAGATATTTTGCCAGACTTTAGCCTATACCCCATTGGAAATTCCAGTTTTCTCTGTTGAGTTGGCTTGAAGCATAAAAATTTAATGTGTTTTGTTAAATACCTTAAAGAGTAAAAGTAAAACAGTATATTAAAATTTCTGAATTTAAACAAAAATCAAATTAAACGTTTGTAACGTACTACCATAGACAAATAACATATAGATTTCCATTCTGGTCCTAAAGCTTAATCCATTGAGCTTTCAATTTGGTAGCCTGATGTCGCCTGATCTTACTAACACATCCCTAACATGGCTCGACATATCATTTCGGGAGAGAGAGAAAATTGTTCGTTTAGCTCACGTTCGGGCAAAATCGGCTCCCGAGTGCTCCGAGTGCAAGCGAAAAATATTTCTTTATCTCCTCATTGCCTCCTGCAAGTGCAAGTGAGAAATGCATAGTCCTGTCCTGAATCAGTGATGGTGGACATGTACTCTACTCACTCCTCATTGCGTTAATGGAGCGACCCGAAATTCATTCAGGCCCGGCTCTGTAGCTCAGCACGCGGGCAGCATGGATTCTGCGGTGGCGTGGCGGCGACATATGTCTTCCTCTTCTCTCGAGTCTCAGCCGTCCGTTAGCCCCTGCAATTCGCTTACAGTATATTGGGTCGTCTGTTTGGAGTCGTCCTAAACCATGCCGATTTGCACGCTTTCCCGTAGCCGTTATAGATTCCTAGTAAAACAACATTTTTTCTACGAATTTCGTGCCTCCTACTTCATATTTCCGACCTTTTGACCAAAAATAAGAGTCCCGTGAGAAATGTATTTATTCTATCAGGCTAATAATTCCTAGAACAATCTGTTTTTGCAAAAGTTCTCAATTGGGCTGGTGAGCGGGCTCAATATGAAAATTGAAAAAGAGGCAGTGTTCTGAATTGAGAAATATTCTAAATATTTATCTCACGCACACAAACTTAAAGGAAGTTGAACTAGATGAGCTTTCCGCTCAGATTTGTTTTCATAGGAACAAATTTTGCTATGAGATTGGATATCTATCTATTATTTGTCTATGGTACTACTGTGAACTGTAATAAGCTTTTAATTTTAGAAAAAGCCTTTTGTCAAATGCAGATTTATTTTAAAATTCTTCTTTTTCTTTCTCTACCTGGATATGTTGTACCTCTTTGGAAAGATAACGAGATGGGCAGTTCAGTAAAAATAATAAAGGTGTATTTATTATATTAATATAGGAAATAATGTAGGAGAAACGTGAATTTTAGGATATTTCACGAATAAATTTTACTTTCGCAAGAGACGGCACCTGCAGTGGTGGTAGAGGTAGATCAACATTGGTGACATTTTTGGAAAGCACATTAAGACTAGTTATTTGGCGTGAGTTTGATGTCACTACGTTGATTAGATCAAAAGATAGAAATAAAATAATAATGTGCATCACGAAGTTCTTAATCACTCTGTAACTTGAAAACGGTAGAGATGACACCCCCCAATACAATGTTTTCGTATGTCCAGGTTATAAGCTATTTATATTTTGAGAGCTACATGGAAATTTCCGAGGTATTTGCAATATTCGTCTAGGTGTAGGCATATTGTCATACAGACTGATTATCAAGATGATAGAAAGCTTGTGCCGTTCGTTGTATCCTTATCCATATTTCGTTGTCCTCACTCGGACATTGAGGATAATTTATCCATTTTAATTTAATGCAACCCAATAGATTTTATATAGAGCTCATATCAGGTTCGTACTCAATATATATATATAATTTTCTCAAATTTCAATTGATCATCGATCACAGCTTCTAATATTATACTTAGTCCAATTAGAATATACAAGTTTGTAATCCGATTTGATTATACTTTTGAATCAGCTTTTAAATACTACATGCAGTGTTCCGAACTTTTTACTAATACTTACTAACCTTTTCCAATTTTATAATATTATTTTCTTGTGACTCAGGTGTTGATCTGGGGTAGCAGCATGTAATTGTTTCGAGTTAACTCGAAGCGACTTAAAATAACTGAATTCCATGTAACGGATTCCTATAGGAATTTTACATACAATTCAGCTATTTTAAGTAAGTCGGACAATTGTTATGCTGCCACCATTTATGATACTAGGAACCAGATATTTGGTTCAATAGTAACCATACCGTGCCTACCTAAGATTTGAAATGTGTACAATAAAACCACAATAAAATGTTGTTGAGTGATAAATGAATAATTAGTATCCATAATTGATAGTCGCAACCTACAGGTTTTCAAAAAAGCTGGAGAGATGTTTTTAAATTGGTCTTGAGTTTTTACACTCCGGGTGTAGTTTGCAAGTTATACATCGCAAAACTCCAATCATGTCGTAAATTTTCTAGCAACTAGAGCAGTGTTATTTTAATGTTCCATATAGAACTTGCTACCACCCTCCCCATTCCAAAAAGTTTTTTTTATCGTGAACAATGCAGAGATTCTGTATGGAGAGAGTAGGAAAAGTTCTATATAGAACATTAAAATAACACATCTTACAAGTGAACATCATATCTTTCAGTTTCTTAACTCAAACGCAACATCCCACCTTCCACAATTGGCCAATTGATTGCATCGTTGAACACATTGGTAATACGATATGAACCGAGATTTTGTCCTTAGTTTGGACTGGGCATTATTGATAGTTCTAAACGTAAATTTACCATTAATTCTAGAACAGCGCATTATTTTAAAAGCATAGTCTTCTATTTCTCTTTAATTTATTAATTTTGCATGTTTGTATACTACAAACTACTACAAAAATTGGACACAAACCATTTTAACTTTCTAGTTCTAGTGTTAATTTGTCAGTCAGCATTACCATACTTTGGGAAATGATTTTATTAGACCGCTCTGTTATATTTCTATGTTCGAAACGGTATTAAAAACCGACTATATTTCATTTCGATAAGAACAAAATATTTTGAATATAATACTCCGATAGTCATGAGCGATCTTCTCCTCAAATTCCCTCAATTTGGTTTTTACAGGCGTATAAATGGAGTGACTTAGTGGATTAGCGCTTTTGAGGTCATATGCAACTGGTACGTGCATCAACATTTCGATATGAAATAGCATACGCTATTACCAACGGAAGATTTCTTTATATACTCTATAAAACTATAAATTTGCATTTTCACGATTTGTAAAAATAAGAAATTAATTTTTTATTTATTTCATTTTTATTTTATTTGCAGAAGCCCCGTTTGGGGTATTTAGGCGAAAATGGGAAAACTGCTATCTAAAATATTCGGCAATAAAGAGATGAGAATTTTGATGCTGGGATTAGATGCAGCTGGTAAAACAAGTATCCTTTTCAAGCAGAATGTACTAAGCAACAAAATAAATATTTGAAAATATCTAGTTAGAGGCGTTCGTTCATTAAATAAAATGATAATCCTTAACCAATCACCTTGTAGCTATTTTGTACAAATTAAAATTAGGGCAATCAGTGACAACAATACCAACAGTGGGCTTCAACGTAGAAACAGTAACGTATAAAAATGTCAAATTTAACGTCTGGGACGTAGGAGGTCAGGATAAAATTAGACCTCTTTGGCGACATTATTACACAGGTAATTAGAAAATCTTACTAAAAGACTGTTAATCGATTTCTAGACAAGACATACAAAGTAATATCCCAATTTTTGTTACAGGCACACAAGGATTAATTTTTGTCGTTGATTGTGCAGATAGAGATAGGATAGATGAAGCAAGAACAGAATTGCATAGAATAATCAATGATAGAGAAATGCGGGATGCAATTATATTGATATTTGCAAATAAACAAGACCTTCCCGATGGTAAGTTTCAACACTCAATAACTCGGCCAATTTAAATCCTAAACCATCGATTTCCCGTATCATTCTAGCAATGAAACCTCACGAAATTCAAGAAAAATTAGGTTTAACTAGAATCAGAGACAGAAACTGGTACGTCCAGCCGTCCTGTGCAACATCCGGGGATGGACTCTACGAAGGTTTAACGTGGCTCACATCAAATCACAAGTTATGAGAATAATTGAAATTAAAGTGTTGCCAAAAACAAACAAAACGTGGAGTTTTATCGGTTATGAGACTCTGCTAAGATATAATAATTATTTAAATATTAAATATGTAGTGTAAATGTAGAAAGCAAATCATTCAATTACAGCGCAGTGGATGCATGAATCAAACAGTTCTCTAGCATACTAGGTGTATCACACACATATTCCATTCAGAGGAACAAGTAAAGTAAAATAAAATAGTTGGTAACGAATCCTTGTAAATTCCATCGACTGTCTGCATTAGCATTATGAACGTATCTTAAACTTAATGTGAAGTATGGTTAGGAAGGAAATGCAGTTTTTTAACTATGCAAAATGTATACATACAACAACCAGCAGAGTAATTCGCACTACGATATCTTTGCGCTACTCGCGCTATTCACAAACCTCTCGTTTAGTATATTCCTAAGTTCATTTCCGAGGATGTAGAATGGGAATGGCGCTGCAGCCAAGATGTATCATTATCTCTAACTCTTATAATCAAAGTGTAATTATTTTTAATGCTTTATTTATTTGGCGTGGCCGAAACACAGAATTTTAGATGAACTTTAGTTAATATTCCCTTCATAAGTTTTATGGAGTTTTTTACGTTGCCATTTGCGGAAGATTAAATTTTAACAGTTTTATTTTTGGCATAATACAAATTTTTTTACAAAACTACTGTGTTTTCACTGATTGTCTATCCGAAACCCGTTAGATACGTAAAAGATAAATTCATCAGTTTACAAGTACCGTCGAAAATAGACAACCATTATTCATTCAATATTTCCCGTTGATTGTGATAGTCATTAAAACATGGTGAATTGGTTTTTTATATGTCTTTACCCTTTATCCTTAGACCAGCGCATGTAACAAATTAGTGCGTGCAATATGCTATGGCTGATTTTGCTTGGCGTTTCTTCCTACAAATAGCATTCCATAGAACCTTAATTAAAACAACGTTTGGACATAGTTTTTTAGTAGCGTCTTTTAAACGCTCAGAGAAAGTGCCTTGATATTTAAATTTTCACACACCATCAAATACTCATTTATTAATGGTACATGTCAACATGTGCAAGGTAATTATATGCGTTTATAAATAAGTTCAACTTTATACATAAGATTGACGACCTATTTTAAATTAGTTTTATGCCATTCATTCATTTGGAATAAGGTTTACTTTGTAGAACAAACCGAAATATTTTAGGTATGTTATCTATTTTATACTTGCTTTTGCCGGCAACTTCACCGTTCAAGCTACTTCCACCGGTAGGCTCTCGTTTTTGCACTGTTTTATGTTGAAGTAGAGATAAATTGTTTTGTGGGTTGAGCATGCCGGATGGAAATGGTATTATAGAAGTTAATGATAGATTCTTTCCAAGCTGTTCATAGAGTTCCATATGCGCTAACACAAAGTCTTTTACTCAAATGAATTTCATTGACAAAAATGTATCATTGTATATATGTTCGTTCACTTTAATTAATTCTCTTAGTTAGTTGCTATTAATTAGTGAGATATACTACTTACTGATCAGATGGGAAGCGAGTTTCAGAGGGTAATTTTATTTCTAAAGGGACTAATAAACATGAGGTATAACCATAACCCTTATTTATATGACACACATCCCATCACATATAAAATTTATACGTAAGTTCAACTAGTAAGGATATTGTAATTTAGTTAAAGTGTGACTAAAGAAGTAAATACATATGTGGTTAACGTATTTGTTCAGTGTGCAGTTTTCCTTGCAAAGTATGATTAATATTCCTAATAAATTTTAATTTTTTGAAAACCGTTACTTTTGGTATGTCATCTTTTTGAACAATTTATTAAAACAGTACATTACTTTTAACGACCAACATATAAAAATTGAATGCTCGGCATATGATTTACATAAACAAAAATCCCAACTTCCCAGTCTTACGAACTTAGCTGGCAGTTAGCATACAGGAAATATAAACTACATATTTATTGAATCCGTTACAATGTAAACGAAATTTAAACAACCAAGATTTTATTCTCATTTCTTCCCAATTTTGCCACTTTCTGAAACTGACATCCACTCATTAAGCAAAGAGGCGAAAATTGTCTGTAATAGCCCCGCTTTCTAGCTGATAAAAATATTAAATCGATATTGGGCTAAAACTGGGCAAAAAATAAAAAATTTAAACTAATATAATTTCTTTATACACTTGCGAGCAAAATATTCGGCCCTTCTCACAATGTTCACATTTCTAAAGCATAACTCAAGCATGGTAGGGGGTCACTTTTTCCATTCCAAAATTTCCACTAGGACCTTTTTTCCGTTCATTCTTTTTTCCATGGTCTTTTTTTTCCATTGTCATTTTTTCGGTAAGGGGTCACTTTTTCCATTCCAAAATTTCCACTAGGACATTTTTTCTATTCATTCTTTTTTCCATGGTCTTTTTTTTCCATTGTCATTTTTTCGGTAAGGGGTCACTTTTTTCATTCTAAATTTTCCATTAGTACATTTTTTCCATCAAATATTTTTTCCATGACTGAATATTTGCCTTTAACAAAATGTCTACTGATTGAATTATTGCCTTTTAGAAAAATTTTGGGTAATGGCAATTTTGGAAATTTTTGGAAAAAATGGGATGGAAAATTTGGACATGGAAAAAATAGAATGGAAAAAATGACCCCCAATCCTCAAGCATAAAAGATTCCAGTTAAAAACAATTAACTGTAATGAGAAGAATAAATCCTTGACTTATTAAAAAGGAGATAAACCGTGGGGTAGAAAGACCCTACTTAAAGTGTTTTCTAAGAAATGTTAACCTAAGTTCATAAAAATTATCAAATAAAATTTTGCGATATTACAACTTGGTGGGCTATATAAGCTTGTGCACCTATTACTATGTCATCAGTTTCAGATCAACAATTACCCTGTTAACATTGCTTCCTATTACGCAAGAAAATAAATACCGGAAATTGATAGGACGCCGGAACAAGCCAGTCAAGCAGTTGTGCTCCTTCAAAGTGGGCTAAGGCAGCGTGTTTTGGCGCCTTAATTTGAGCAGGTCAGTGGTTAGACACTATTACCAAATTATCAGGAGACCTTTGTCAGACAACCGGTATTAGGAAAAACTCAGGCTGCCTCGTACAGAGATGATGATGATTTATTGGTGTCAACATTCTTGCGAAATCGCCACCTCACTGACCTTCAAGTGCAGCAGCGGCTACATGATGCCCGGAGAGTGACCATAAGCAAATGGACACTTAGGCCAAGATTAAAAGGCGGCCTGACACCCCACAGGTCTGTCCGTGAACCAAAGTTGACAGCAGCTCATGGAAAGCGTGTCTTCGTCGGGCCGTTTTCTTCACGGACGTATGTAAAATTAATCTTCACGGTAATGATGGAAGAAGAAGGGTCTACCGAAGAGATGGAGAACGTTTTGCTCAAGCCTGCATTTGGCGGCGACTCGAGGACTATCTGGGGCGGCATTTCCCTTGGAGGAAAGACAGAAATTGTCTTCGTTTCTTGACCGAGATTTGGCTGTTTGACTGCAATCCGCCTACATCGCTGGGTTTGTTTGCAGGCATTTCCTAAGGCATGATAATGCCCTGCTTCACCTGGCAACAACATTCCTGTTATGGAGTAGCCACCGCGGAATCCGATTGAACATTTATAGGCCGAACTTGAAAGATGGATTCGGGCTAGGTCTCCAGTCGTTGAGTAGCTCCTGGAACTCAGAGAGGCCATAGAAGACGAAAGGGACAATATTCCCCAAGATTTCATCGTAAGGTTGATAATATTAAAATGAAGATTTTTATATCACAACATTTTATTTAACGCTTTTATGGACTTAGGTAAGTATTCCCTGGAAAACACTAAGTAAGATCCTTATACCTGAAGGTTTATCTCGCTTTCAATAAGTTAAGGGTTCATGCTTCTTTTTACAGTTAATTCTTTTTTACTAGAAACTTCTACTTGAATCATGCTTCAGAAATGTGGGCCGATTTTTTTGCTCGTAAGTGTACTTTCGCCGGGTTTACATCTTTGTTCTTGTATTGGAACTCCTATGTTAGTTTTTGTGTATATACACACCAGTTCCAAAATCAACATCAGGAAAAGAACGAAGATGCAAACTTGACTTTGTATTGTCCAGACAAAAATCTTTCAAAAAGTTCAGTCAACATAGTACACATAAGGAGTTTTGTCCATCGGTAGATGTGGGGAAATTGACAGAAAATTATAATTTTTTGTTATCAAAATGTTTCGTTTTATATGTTACGATTGGTTTTATGGATTGACGGTAAAAAATAAAATAAAAACAACTACGGTTCACGAGGGTTGGAACATTTTTTAAGTTTTTATACCCGTCCCCGACTCTCGATCAAAAATGTCCCTTTCATCTGAAATAAATATTTGCTTCCTCTTTGGTATACTATTCGGGAAAGATCATCAACGTCCAATATTGGAGGAAAACACTAGCAAGCCTGTACGCTGCAGCGTTCGAAATATTTTTTGACCTTACGAGCCGTGTCGATTGCTGGATTCTTGCTGAAAATGTAGGTTTGCAAACAAGTTTCAGGAATGGACAACCTCTTCATCCACGAGTTTGAAGTGGTGATTCATATATCACTAAAATTCTCTGTATTGTTCGTTTTTCAGGCCTATCTTGGAGTATGCATGCATTTGGTGCCCCTTTTAATCTGCACACATTAAACGTATTGAGCGGATCCAGCGCAGATTGGAGGTTACTAGGTTACTTTACCTCCGTTTTCTCCAGATCATATGGGTTTTGCGGTCAATCGAACTTAGCGATACTGCCCGATACCTGTATGTATCGTGTCACGTATCGCTAGCGCTTTTACTATTTAAGGAGCACACCAATATATCGCTGCAGCAGTAAAAATAGTTCTATTATTTGTTATAGAAACACAAAAATTGACAATGCTTTTAGGAATACTTTCAAATTAAAAGAGAAAAATAAAAATAGGTCATGCAATAAACACTGCTATGAAACTTATTCCATAAAAACGCTATTAAAATTTGCAAGCTAAAATTGAGGCATTTAAGCCATTAGTAGGCAATCCCCAATAACTTTGTAAAAAGTAGCCATCGATACAAAAGTATCTAGTAATTGTTGTTCTAATTTGTAAGAAAGGGGGGAGCGAAGCCCCGAGCACTCAGACGAACCGTCCATTGTACTCTGCCCCCACCCTAGCCGATCTTCTTCGTTGTTCTGATGAACTGAATAACCTCGGATAGGGGTCGAGGACTGATCTCTTCCATCCTCAATACGTCAGCACCGCATACAGTGCGCCGCGCTTGGGAGAACGCGGGACAATCGCAGAGAAAGTATTCTGCGCTGTCCTCATCCTCCCCGCACGAGGCGCATGTAGAGTCACTGACGATTCCCAGGGTATGTAGCTGTTTGCTACATGTATTATGCCCTGTTACAATCCCTACCAGATTCCTGCTTAATTACAGGAGAGTTTCTGCAGCGCACTTATCGGGACGACCTATAAGGAGTTTTGTGTGTCTACAAGTTTGTAACACAGATCATCTCTGCGCATGGATTTTCTCCATGTGCCGAGTTATCCAGTTTTTCACTATTGCAGAATTCACGCCAATCTGTGGTTCTGGTCCAAAGGGGCTGCATTTCGCGCCTTCCTTTGCTAGGCTATCAGAGTTTTCGTTACCCTCGATGCCTTGATGACTAGGAACCCATATAAGAGAGACTTCATTGTAGCGAGCTACCGACAGTCGTTTCTTACATTCCAGCACAATTTTCGAGCGTGTGATAGGATTTCGTAGTGCTGCAAGCGCAGCTTTGCTGTCGCAGCAGATACCAATCTTCCTTTCATGCCATCTCTGATCAATTATCCAGTTTGTCGCACTCAGAATAGCGATGATTTCCGCTTGGAAAGCCGATGCAATATTTCCGAGAGGATATGAGTGTTTGATTTCGTTGCTCAAAAACCATCCAACGCCCGTACCGGTAGAGGTTTTCGAGCCGTCTTTATAGAAGACATCGGAAAAACTCTCCAGTAGATAGTGTGGGGTTTCCCAGTCCTCTCTATTCGGGATTTCAACGTGATATCCCCTATCAAACAGTGATACCGGTGGCATATCATCCATTGGCATACTGTACGAGTCACAGTTTTCCTGGAGCCTTCGTGATAGATCACCATGGCCGTTTCTGTTGTTGTGCCAGAGTCCTTGTCTCTTAAAACGACAGAATGCCTTCATTGCTTCTTTCTGACTTGTGATGTCTAGTGGTCGCAAGTTGAGCACTGCGTTGAGAGCTGCACCAGGCGTGGAGCTGAAGGCCCCAGTGATCCTCTCTCTGTACTCTGTTTAGGATCGTACAGGTAGATGTTTTTCCTGTTCTGATCAACCAGACCACAGACGCATAAGTTATAATGGGTCTAATAACGGCGGTATATATCCAGTAGACCACCGCTGGTCTCAGACCCCATGTCTTCCCAAAGGCCCTCCTGCATTGCCAAAAGGCATTTAATGCTCGGGAGGATTTTTGTTCGACATGTGGTCTCCACGGGAGCTTGCTGTCTACGATTACTCTCAGATGCTTAACCTCAGTGGACCTCAGTTGGATTGTAACACCCTTTAATATTGGAAGTTTAAGGTTATTCAGTTTTCTTTTCCTAGTAAACATTTGCGTCGTTTTACTAGGGTTCACTGATAACCCGTACTTCTCGCACCAGTTCTGGATTTTATCTAGAGTCTTCTGCACTTTATGGCAAATTATCTTTATTGAGTATCCACAAACTAGTGCACACACGTCATCGGCATAGGCCTGCGCGTGTACGTTGAGAATCTGTAACTCATCCAACAGCGAGTCTACTAGAAAGCACCAGAGCAGGGGCGAGAGTACGCCTTCTTGAGGGCATCCTCTGCCTACCTCAGCCCTGGTATCGTCCGCACCGTCCGCGATTAGTAGTCTCTGTGCCAGCATGGATTGTATCCAACGTACCAGTACATTGTCCACCCCGTGCGCTTTGGCTGCGTTACACAGGGAGGAGAAAGTGGCATTGTCAAAGGCCCCCCCAATATCGATGAAAACGCCCAGTGCAAAAGCACTCTGTTCCATCGCACTCTCGATTCTTCGAAAGTATCTAGTGCTGCCGTAATAAAATAAATGGCGACTGAACATTTCTCTAAGATGTAAGATTACTGTACTACCACTTTATTATTCAATTCTGAGATTATAGAAAACGTTCAAAGTGGAATTAATTTATTCACTCACTAAAACACAATACTTATTACAATTTCTGAATAAGAATAATAATATGAGAAACAATTCACTAACCCATTTGGTTGTTATCATTACTTTAATGTATATGATTTTTTAATGTCGTGCGAAGCTGGATGTTGTGCCCTCAAAATAAAGGAGTTACCAATATATCACGGAAGTTTTACAGAAAGTTTAATAGTTGCATTTGAAGCACCATCCCTTCAATTTACGAGTACCTAAGACGATTGGCTTAGGGAAAGCCGCTGAAACTGTAAAGATAAAGTTGTTGTGTAGGTTGACTTATCTAGGTCAACCAGAGTCACCATAAACAGTTTCCGCTTGTACAAATCATATCTCTCCAGCCTCGTGAGCGGGTAGGCAGTTATTAGTGGACGCTGTTTGCTTTTGTTTAGATCTCAATGACGAACTTGTGTCGTAAAGAGGATATTCAATGAGGACATTAGTTTTAGTCATGGCTTTATTCCAAAGGGGTTGTGTTCGTCTTAAAATTAAAAATTGGTCATATAATTTATTAGAAAATATTCATATTCATAAATGCACAAAGGTACTAAAAAAATCGTTATTCATTGAAAATTGACATTTTCCATCAAAGATTTCAAATGTTTCACGTTTTTTTTTTTAAATTTCGATTTATGATTTTATAATTTTGCAATTTCGTTGGCAGCATGAGTGATAAAGGCGCGTTGCCTAAAACGAGCGGTTTGCCTTCGAAAAGTAAATCGCCTGATAATGCATCCATCAGTGGAAGCAGTTCATCCGAACATAAAAATTGCACAAATATTTGCAGCAAAGAAACTTCCGAAGAATCTGGATTTGAATTGCAGCCAAAGCCTAAGGTGATGAATATACCACAAGAAACTGGGAAGGACGCATCATTATCCAAAATTGACTCTAGTAATTTGTAAGTGACATAGAATTATGAAAAGATTTATTGATCACCTGCAAATTGTTTATTAGAAGGAATTCAGAAGATGTCAACGTCGTTTACAAATCTAATCAAATGCAGAACAGTTCTCTATCCGTTTTGTTTGTTGGATCAGCTAGCACCTTGAAAGTCACTAGCAAGGATGATGACTCAAATTGATTCATTATAAGAATTTTCCTAATGCAATGGATTTTAACATTTGTGAAAATTGTAAAGTAAGAAAACATTTACCCACTTACATTGACTAAGAAATATAAAAGCTTTAGATATCATTTGGTGTTTTTTATAAAAAAAACATTTGGAGGTTGGAGAAAATATCAATATTTCTTCATATGTCGTTAAAAAATCCAATGGGCTATATTTTGAAAATCTGCTTACAGCGAGATAAGAATACCGCGTTAAAGTTCTGAGTTAAACTTACCATTAAACTGCAGTTGCTTTAAATTTTATATTAGGCATTTTGTACGAGATGAACATCGCATGTGCTATGATTTGTGCCTTGTTTACTAGTATACTTTAGCTGCCGCAGTTTATTTTTGCACTCTTTTATGTGTATGGTGTATCTACCCATTTTTTAAATCAATTTCAACACTATGTATGTATATTGCCAGGTAGCGTTAAATTTCTTAGACACAAGGGGGTTTTTTCGACCAAAAAATCAATTTTTTGCAGAATTTTGTAGTTTAACTAATTAAGATCATTTCTGCAAAATGTCAAATAAAAATTCTTAAAACCGCCGAAGTTACAGAGCTTCGCGCAGGTAAACGCTCAGAGACGCTTGTCTGCCTTTTAAGAATTTAAACGTTAAATCATTTTCGAAACTAGTTGGCAAGATAAGACAACTGTTGCATCGATTAACTTGAAATTTTTACAGATTGCTTTTGTAGCTTTTTCTATATTGACAAAAATAGTTGCTTTTCCTGTTCGTTCGTTTATTTCGATTTGAGATAGACTACGTATACACGATATCCAAAGTCGCAACTTTGATCTACCATAGCCCAAAATCACGATTTTCTTTACCGAATAAACGGGTAAGTCCCGACTTTGGACTAGCCCCAATTGCATCGGGCCTAGGCCTGATATTTCCTAGCCCACTTTGTGTCGTTTACACGAGCAACCCTGATTTTGGCTTACAGCCAGTTTGTAGTCCTGATGTGGGACTGTCGTGTTTACGTAGTCATTGTCTGAAGGGAGTTATCGTGCCAACTGGTCCTGGAGATGAATTATAATCTATTAGTATTTGCGGTGAGGAAGTTGTCGCTCATGTGTTATGGGTACTTTTCTTTATCAATTTAAATATCGCACTAACTCGTAGACGCCTATTGTGATCTATTACTGTATTTCCATGCAGAGTTAACTCAAGACTAACTCGCGTTAGAGTCCATGGAAACTAGAGTTTAGTTGAGTTGAGTTTCGTACTCAGAGTAATTCAGATAAACTCCCCGAAAGAGGTGCAGTATGACTGAGGTACGTAAAATTGTTCATGAATATTTTACTCTTATGTTGAAAATAGCGTCCGGCCGATTTTAGTTTTTTGGGCAGATGAAGAAATTGAGTTGTTATTAAATGTTAACTACATTTTTACTGCAAGATCGATCAAATTATCTTGACACGCAACGAAAACTCAAGCCAAACTTAACTCTGTCGATGGGAACACAGTATACGAGTATGCCGTTGATAAGGAGCTAAGCATAATTACAAAAATGGAAATAACATTGTAGTGTGCAGTCGTTCTTAATGTTATGTATTTTGTTGATGCTAGCGTTAGCCGAAACGACTCATATGTATGATCGGCGGTATGGAATGGAATAGATTTTAAGCACACTCGAACGCGTAGTAAAACATCCATGTCCTAAAAGTCTCTAAGAGTAAATGCCAAAAATACAATTCAATCATTGATGAAGCATCTGGCCGGTTTCTAACAAGTTCGTCAACATTTTTGGAAGGGTGGAGACAAAGCTCTGCACAGCACTGTTGACCTATTTTAAACTCGCATTCCTCTCTGAACTATTTTAGGGTGCAAAATATTAAAGCATTGAATACATAGTTGTTTAAGTACAGAATACAAAATATGTAAATGCAGCGATGGTCTTAAAATTTTATAGTCATGAATTCCTAATCTGCATTAAAACCAAAATAGCTGCAGCTCTTTCATTTGATTTGACGTAGCAGCTCAAGCTAATGACATATTATACTTAAATATTTATTTGGGCTTTTCACATTAATATTGTATTCAACCATAAATACGGTTGCACATTGACGAAATGAATATATTATATACTGAATAGTTTCTCGATGTCCTGGATCCACTCATGATTCAACAGTTTTCTCCCACAGAAATCTTTGCAGAGTTGTGAAGTGTGTAGTTAACTTCCAAGTAACAAAAAATATGGCGGTTGGATAACTAAAAGTATGAAGAAACCGGGCATTAAACCATTAACTACATAATTTCAAGACTTCCACCTTTCAAAAAAAAATTAAAATAAATTGATTTTTCGACCTGTAGGAACCCTCTTTAACCTAGCTTTGACGAGAGTGGAATACGTCATAAAAATAACATACATATATTTTATTAGATATTTTCACATACAAGAAAAAAATTACTCCAAATGCTGTTTCTTTCCTTTAAGCTGATCAGGATCGTCTTCGACCTCATCATACTCATTCAGCTTTTTTGCCAGGAAATATATTTCAGCCAAAGCAATAGTGAGCGCGCACATAATTCCCAACAACAACCTGAACCCGAAGTCCAGATTTCCAAGAATCAGTTCCACACCAATGAACCCAAATGCAAATCCAGCCGCAACGGAAAATATAAACTGCAATACAGCAATTAGTTGGCGATTCATCGATTTTACTGCAAGTATATAATAAAAATGATAAGACATTTGAAACAATTGGAACTAAGAACTTACTTTGATAAGCAATTGTGTCATCCGGATGATCCATCCGAGCGGCATCTACATTCTTAGTCATATTTCTGTACTCTCTTACGTTTTGTTCTTCTCTAAGTTTTCTACATCGAGCTTCCAGTTCAGGATTTCGGGGAATAATTTCATTTTGAGGTAGTATCAGTTGGCATTTATAAACTAGCTCATGCAAATAAAGATTGCACTCATTTGACCTGCGACGTTCTGATAACAATTTATCTAACCACCTGAGATCACTTAGCTCTAAAAGGATTTTATGTTTGCTCCTGCGGTTTTTATGACTTTTGCGCTTATCACGAATTGTGGATATTTCTTCTTTTTCATCTTGATCTTCGCTGTCCCCTACAAAGGGAACAATATCCTCAACATCGCTGTGTTTTTCACCATCTAATTGCTCCAAGCTAATACTTTTAAGAATTCCTATTTCTCGTTCGGTAAATTTGTCTTTTGTAGTTACTTGGTTTTCTATCCTCTTGATATTTTTGTCTCCTTTTGAATTAGTTTGATATATACGTAGAATATTGTCGGGCATTGACTGGATATTTTCCAGACCTTGGATGAAATCTATTAAATCTTGCGATGGTTTTACACGCACTCCGAAGTTTGTAATTGATCCTTTAGACATATTTGCGACAGTATATTTCTTTATTTGTGAATTTGAAGCTTTCGTTCCAGGTCTGAATAGAATTCGACTAACTCCTCTTCTTTTTCTTCAAAGGTTAAATCGATCCTTGAGCACTTGTGGGTCATATCATCTACGAAATCTTGCCAAGCTTTTTTTCGTGTGGCACGATTTTGTTCTAATACGCCGAGCTAAGAGAAAAGTGTTTCATTTTATTAATTATCTAAAATTTAAACTTCTTTTTCACAACATTAAAACAATTGCGATAGTGCAGATTTGTGTTTGCTTATATTTGCGTCGTATAACATCTTAAGGGGTTAGGTGTAGTCAGAGAAACGAAAAAATGACAATTTTAAATAATTTTTTTTTGCCAGTAAATTATTTTATTTAATAAAAGTAAAAACATAGCATCAATACATAAGGTGTCGACTTGACTTGGCAGAAATTTCAGAAAAAAAAATCAATAATTTTAAAAGTAATGGCTCTTTTTCCAAACCATGTATTTTGAATTGGTGACCACTGTAGCTCGAAAACCACTCGATAGATTTTAATGAAATTTATACAGCTTTTTGAAAACATGAAAAGCTAGTGCCTGAGCGAAGCTTTTTTGTTTTCTTTAAATTAACAAAATGGCGGCCCCAGGAAAATTTTTTTCCAGATTTTCGGGAAAACACCAACAGTTAATTGTTTATAAAAAATCGAAATTAAAAACAAAAAACCAGTTCAAAACACATGGTTTGGAAAAAGAGCCATTACTTTTAAAATTATTGATTTTTTTTTCTAAAATTTCTGTCAAGTCAAGTCGAGATCTTATGTAATGATGCTATGTTTTTACTTTTATTAAATAAAATAATTTACTGGCAAAAAAAAATTATTTAAAATTGTCATTTTTTCATTTCTCTGACTACACCTAACCCCTTAAGGCTGTTATGCTAAAATTTCACCCAAATTTCGTAAAAATATAAATTTTGCAAATACAAAAAAAAGCGACGCCAATGGAAGTAGCAAATGTGAGGATTTTTCGAAACCCTTTAAACTATATAGCCGGAATATTTCATTGCAAAATTCACAAAATTGGCGAAGTTACAGTCATTTAAACTCAAGTAATCACGGACGGTCTTAACGCACGCTGCCACCACAAGTACATCGTTACATCGTTAAGGGCTCTGCAGGGAGCTACCTCTTAACTTTGGGAGAAAAAAAATTTTCTTTTGGAAATCAAATGCCACAACATCCGAAAGGCAGTTATATGGATATGGAATCGGCGATGTATTAATATGAAGACAATTCTTTTTTCTCAGTAAAACATTTTCAATCCATTTTTCTCGAATCTACATTTACTAGCACTACCTTAACGACTATCTGCATTTTTAAACTTTATACGGTTTTTATATAAATAATTAAAGATTGATTTTTGATTGAAAAATCAAAAGTTAAATTTCATAAAACCGCCATTTTTCGAAAAATCAAATTTTCAAAATCCAGGTTATCAAAAACTGCTTTATCATACTTTCAGAATACGTTTTCGCGTTTCTTCACATGAAAATTGAGGATCATAAGAGTTTTATTTACACCTCGCTAAAATCAATGTAACGAATCTAATCCCTAAAGTGGTGACTAGGATCAATGAAATAGCGCAAAAAGTAGCAACTGCTTCAGAGCTTTGGCTTACGACTCACGATCAGATCGAATGTATTCACCGCAGACCGCTTTAAGTTTAAATAGCTCCTAAATTTGAACAGCACCATATTTAAATTCTACTCAACGTTAGATATAAATTAGATGTGTAGGCTAGTCGATTAGGCCGCCACACACGGGGTGGTTTTATGCGTACAAGCACGCGTACTAACATAAGATTGACCGTGTGTGGGAAACTTGGCGTACAATCATAAGATTGTCACAAAACCGTCCCAAATATCCTCTTTGTTTGATATTTCTGTCGGTTTTACGTCAAACATAATGAATCGCTCTGAAATAGGAACTTGGACATGGCTCCTTTACGTGCAAATTAAGGAATAGGTGGTCAAGTGAGAGCTCCCCGAATGTCACCTTCATCAACTTTCATGACCTGGAGGTATCTTGGAGAACTGTTGATTTTCTGGCCGCATCTCCCGATTATTTTTGAAATTGTTATTGGTCTGGTGATGCCAGCAATAAGTAGAAATGCGAGTGGTGTCTTGGGTGAGGCACTCAATTCGTTCCTTTTTCGGGAAGGCGAACACATGTCCTTCCCAAAAACATTCAAAGAAAGAATCACAAGTGTGACTTGTAAGATTGATCCAAAAAGAAAAAAATATGTTCCGAAGGCATGGTTGGATGATGAATTAACCAGGGATTTTAAAAGAAAGTACAATCTACGCTCCAGATTTACCAGAACGGGAGTCTTGGCCCATCATGTGACTTGCGACAGGGTAGACGCCTCCTTTAAAGCCCAGATACTCGCACCTGGCGGATTGTAACTCCATTCGGGAAGTCCTGACTCCTAGTGTTGAAAGCAGATTGAGGTTACTGGCGGATTTTTAACTGAAGCGGATATTAGAATATAGGTGAAACAGAAGGTTTGTTCTTGGATGCCCTGCGCTCTGTGCACTGGCTTCTTTTGTCCCCGGGTTTCTTCTGCGACTGGGGCTGACTTGTCTTGGTGGTTTGTAGGTGTACATAGGGTTGTAGTCCAGTTATGTAGGTGAATATGCTTAAATTGGAACACATTGAAATGTCTTTAGAAACTTTCCTGATAGCAGGATAAAAATGTGAACCCGGCTCATTACTCCATATGTCATAAGAGATTAAATTTATAAATTGCTTTCTTTTGTCCAAACCAAATATGTTTTTTGTATGTTTTATCTATATGGCGGTCTCGTCCGATCTTTACTGTGTATACACAGAGCTATTATTGTCGTGTGGATCGTGGTGCAACCTTCATCAGGGATAGTAGTGGCTAGAGGCATCTAGATGCACTCTGAAACCGTCAAAAGAGAGAGAGAACGAACTATCACGGATCACCTTGCGAGGATTGCTTGCTGAAGCTATTAGCCCCCCCTACACAAACTGGATTCAACAGGGCGCAACATTGAGTACGTATACACGACAGTCCCAAATCAGGCCTAGAAACCGGTTGTAGGCCAAAATCACTGCTGCTCGTATAAACGACACAAAAGTGGACTAGGAAATTTGCTCTTGTGTGCTATCTGTGTGCGCGTAAGATTTAAGTGAGTACGTATACACGACAGTCCCAAATCAGGCCTAGAAACCGGTTGTAGGCCAAAATCACGCCTGCTCGTGTAAGCGACACAAAAGGAGACTAGGAAATTTGTGTGCTATCTGTGGGCGAGTAGGATTTAAGTGACGTTTTAGGCAGTGGGAAAATCGGAAGCATCTTCTCGAGGAAGCAGCGTGGTAGTCTTCCACACTGCATCCTTTGCATGCTATGAGGAAGATTTGCGCATTGTTTCCCTTTTGTGCGTAGCGCGGCACGAAACGAAAAGCTATATTTTTAGAAATGCTCGTTGAGTCATCCATATCGCATGTGATTTTCAGTTTGCGGCGACACTTTCACGTGAATGGTGTGTTGGCAGTGAGTGCAGCGTTCCATTTTTCTATATAAAAATTAAGGGTGAGCATTTGCTCAGTTTTTATGCATAAGAATCAATATTATCGAAACAGCTTCTCAGAAAGCAATCTGGAAGACAAGTTGCTTAAATTCCTAAACAGATTCTCCGGACGCACTAAGGAAGAAAAGCTTTCGCCTTTGCTTCCTCCTAATGACATGCAATAGTAAAAACGAAATGGGATGGGATACGGAAAGGAAGCAATTCTAAGCTTCCAAAGAATGCTTCCGCATGGCTTACAGTATGCTTCTTTTTCCCACTGGGGGGATCGAGCACACACATACATATATATCAGTCCTAGGCCAGATTTGGGACTTGCCCGTTTACACGACAAAGATAATCGCGACTTTGGATATCGTGTATACATAGTCATTGCGTAAAATCAAATCACTCATGTCTAGTGGTCGTATGGCTGATTGGCCAAGACCAGTAAAAGCAAAATGTCGAAGCAAATCTAAAACTACAACAAGAACTTGGAGTAGGGAATTTTTCCTGGATTGCATTTTCAATTATAGGAAAACATTCCGTGGTCGTGGCGAGTAATATTTGGTAATGAAACTTAAAGAATGAAGTATATGACCATGTCGAATTTTTGCTCGCAAATGAAACTCGACATCGTGTGTGGGCACTGTGGCGTACAAACCATTGATTGTCTCAAGATTGTCAGAAAGTTTGTATGCATAAAACCGTGACCGCGTGTAGCGGTGTATGAGCACTATACGGGCCTTCTTCTCTAAGGAGCTATTTTTAAAACCTTGTCTTGCTTGGAAAAAATAAATAAAATAAACCTACCAGGGCAGGATCCCTCTCCACTGATGTAACTTCTTGGCAGACAGCTAGAGTTGCCTCCAGACTCTCCTTCAAAGGAGGAAAATTTCTTTGGCAGGACTGCGTGCACTTCGGTATTGTATTCGCTTTAAGCTCAGTAAGTGTCTGCAGAGTAGTGAATAAGTTTTCGACTTCACGGTCGGTTCTTTCTGCCTACAATCAGAAGAAAAGAATAAACGAAGCGATTCTCGTATTTTATCATTTGAAAATTAACTTCAAACTTCTCAAGGATGAAACTGATTTCCCCGCTTAGGAAGGGTCTGTGGTTAAATATCCGTGAATAAATGTCGCCAATATCTGCAACAAGTGCTTATTATTCTTTCTCAAAAACAACTTAGCTAACCTTTTACTATTTCAGTGGACATTTTAAGTCCATTCAACTCCTTTTGAAATTTGTCATATGACACCTGTCTGAAATCTGTGACAACTAGCATGGATTAGTATTGCAAGATGAAGATTTTTCTATTTGTTTTTATTGGAGGATTGGGCATTCTTCACTAAATACTAATTTTTTCAATATTTAAAAAATCGAAATAATTTTAGGGTTGAATTAAAAGTAACACATTTAGTGTTTAGTTCATTTTTCGAAGTATATTACAAAGTAGTGATTTTATATTTCTTAACGAACAGAACCCATTGTATCGAAACGTACCACTACACTACTTTGAGTCTCGATCGATTACCATAATCAAAGAAGAAAATGCTGTTTTCCACCATTTGGTTTGACAGCAAAATTTAATGCAAAGTATTTTTGAAAGTAGTGAATATATCGTCAGTGAGGATAATGTAAATTGTTTAGGGTAAGTTCCTGTACGTAAATTCGATATTAATGCGAGCGCAACTATGAGATGTGTTTTGTCTGTAAAAATTTTTCGGTGCAATGCTAATGGCGTTGTGGATCGAAGTTTTTGCCAGCAGTTATTGACGCGAAACATAGAAAATGCAAACTTAACATTCAAACGAGTGCAAATGTTTGGGAATGTAACAATAAACAATAAATAAATCCGCCCGAAGTGTCCTCATTTCATTCAATTGGTGATGTGAAAGTTTTTCACCGAAATGGCGTTCGGTGCTAATGAGTTCAATCGAATGTTGAAATGACCCGCAAGGTAATTTGCCGGATTTTGTTTACATTGTTAATTATAATATAGGGGGGTGGCTTATCCCCTCTTTCGATCTGCACTAAGAGCTCTTCGACGGAATCCTAAATTATTATTTCAGAGAGAAATCTGCTCCCTAAAATAATTTAACCTCTATTTTTGTTAATTGAATTTCTCTCTATTTATTAATTAAGACGGTGCCAAATTCCAGTTTCTCATTCAGTAGTAAGATGTAAAAAATCAATTTTGATTTCAGCCAACTAGTCGATTTAAAAAAAACATTATACTAACCACCAGCCAACAAATTATATTTGGAAGTATGCCACAATTAGAAGCTTGACTTTAATATAAAATATGTAGGCAATGTCTATTTGCACCCGATTTTCCCGTGTAAAGTTTTTGTTACACGGGTTGCTTGGTAAACTTCGGGACCATTTGCACCCGACTTTTCCGTGTAAACTTTTGCTTACAAGCGTACACGGGTTTCTCGGCAAACTTCGAAATCGCCTGTCCGTGTCCGAGTTTCCCGAGTAAATAAAGAAAATGTCCGTTTTTGTTCAATGAAATTGCTATCGATGTCCGATTATCATCGATGTAATACTGGAAAAGTAGTAACTATTTTATTAAATATCTCGAAAACGGGACAAGCACGAATATTTTCAATAATTTTCCGTTGATTAGCTTTCAAATTTAGGGGCACCGCGTATGGGTGAGTACCCGAATAGACCTGCATGCAAAGATAAGTAAAAGAATCGTCAAGCCAAGTTTAATGACATAAGTCGCTACGATTATTTGCTCGTTGCATCGATGTCAGGATGTTTGGTCATCGCCATCGCTCAACATTGATGTTTCGCCCCCCGACATCAATGTTTTGGAAATATCGATGAACATTGAGCATTCCTGGCTGAAATGTCCAATAAATTCAAACTGTCAAATGAGCAGCTGCTGCCTCAAAAAGCTGTTCTGTTTGTAGTTCTCGATTTTAAAAGTGAATAGAGAAATGGATTCGGCAGCTCATTTGACAGTTTGAATTTATTTTACCTTTCAGCCAGGAATGCTCCACGTTCATCGATATTTCCAAAACATCGATGTCGGGAGGCGAAACATCAATATTGAGTGATGGCGATGTCAAACATCGTGACATCAATGCTACGAGCAAATAATCGAAGCGACTTATATCATTAAGCTTGGATTGGCGATTCTTTTACTTATCTCTGTATGCATGCCTATTCGGGTATTCACCCATACGAAGTGCCCCTAAATTTGAAAGCTAATCAACGGAAAATTATTGTAAAAATTCTCGTCCCGTTTTCGAGATATTTAATAAAATAGTTACTACTTTTCCAGTATATCGATATTTAGCCACATATATTAACATTGATGCTGGAATTTCGTAACATCGAGTCTTCCTAATTTCGGCGCAAATTTAAGCAATTTCATTGCGCAAAAACGGACAACATTTTCTTTATTTACTCGAGAAACTCGGGCACAGACAGGCGATTTCGAAGTTTGCTGAGAAACCTGTGTACCCGTGTAAGTTCACACCCAAAAGTCGGGTGCAAATGGTTCCGAAGTTTACCGAGCAACCCGTGTAATCGTGTGCCCGTGTAAGAAAAAGTTTACACGGGAAAATCGGAGGCAAATAGACACTGCCTAATATGTAATGTCCCATTTATCCGAAAATCCGCACTACTTTTCCTTTCCATAAGTCCGTAATATGGATCTCGAAAAAAAACGTTTTTCTAGTTTCTGGGGTTATTTTTGTAAGTGGTACCTATAAGTCCACTTTTTGTCACATGAGATTATCTACCTGCTAGGATTAAAAGCATATTCTTAAAATTAAAATAATTTTTTCCCCATAATACATATACGGTCTGGAGCAAGGAAACTCTACTGCTCTAAAATTAAAAACATGGAAAAAGGATACGATTTGGATTTGAATTGAATAATTTTTTTGCTCATTCGCCGATTTTTTTCGGTTTATCTTTCGGCACCCTCGGTTGTATTGAAAGCATCAGTCACGTCAACAGTAACAATTTTTAATTGTATTCAGGAGTCAATAAATTCCTCGGAATTGTTGGAAATATTCAATATATCTGTTCCGGCACGATCCTTCAGGAGGTATAGGCTACTTGATATAAATAAAATTCAACTAAATCCATACAATACAGAAAGAAATGGTTTTTTTCTTACATATTTCAAAATATGCACATTACGTTATATTTTGGGCAGATAGTTGAAAAATTCCCGATCGTTGTTTACAACAAAATGTTCATTTTGTCTAAAAATTCTTCGACGTTTCAGAATAGGCGTGTCATCATCAGGAAGTGACTAATATTGCAACGATCAACTATTTTTGATTATAGCAAATTGTTTTGTTACATTTATTAAAAAAATAATTTTATTTCTGAAGCGTTTATGTTATCCAATTTTTTGTAGTAACATTTTAAATTAACTATTATTAAAATAATAAATATTTTTCTGATTGAAAGCGGGTCTACCATTTATTAAAATATTCGCACATTACAATGTTTTGCACAAATTTCAATTGACATGTCTAATTATCGGCAACAGCAGGTGGTTAAGCCACTTACCTTTTCTAACTTTTTTCGCCAATGGTCACAAATTCAAGAGAATTTTCAAAATATCGATTTTTTCATCGCATACCTTCTTTTAAGCGTTCCGGAGAAGGTTAGACTTTATGCCCACGGAAAGCTCATTAAGCCTGAAATATAAAATATCTATTTTACTTAGTCTTAAGGCCCTCTCATATCTATTAGACATTCATGATTTATCTATCAATATTTGCATGTCTCGACATAACGTAGAAGCATAGCATACATATACATACATATATGGCGTTCAAAGTCAAAATCCGGTATATCGACTTTTAAATTAAAATGTGTTAGATACGGAGAACATCAAAAACACATTTTATACCCACAAGTTCCGAAGTCAAAAGTTATGTATTTGGAATCAAAATCCTATATAAGTCAAGATGAAAAGTTCAAAATCCGCAATATCCAGCAATTGTTTAAACAAATTTCCTGTTAAATACATAACAGGCGGGCTGAAAAGTTCGTAGGCTAACACATAGATGGCGCTACTAGTATCAAATCCATATGATTTCTAGTTAGCCCTAACCTTCAAAAGACGCGTGTATAAATTTGACAGCTGTTGCACTATTAGTATCTGAGTTATAGCATTTTGAGTGAAAGAACTTTTGTTACTTTGCAAAAAATGGACAAAAAAGAATTTCGTGTGTTAATAAAGCATTGCTTTTTAGGGAAAAAAAAATACTGTTGACACCAAAGTTTGGCTTGATAAACATTATTCGGACTGTGCACCAGGAAAATCAACCGTAGAAAAGTGGTTTGCTAAATTTAAACGAGGCGAAATGAGCACCGAGGACGATGCACGCAGTGGACGCCCCAAAGAGGCTGTTACCGAGGAAAAAATCAAAAAAGTCCACAAAATAATTTTTGATAACAGTAGTAAAGTGAAGTTGATTGAAATAGCTGAGACCCTAAAGATATCAAGGGAACGTGTTGGTCATATCGTGAATGAATATTTGGATATGCGAAAGCTCTGTGCAAAGTGGGTGCCGCGCCAGCTCACAATCGACCAAAAACAACAACGGATCGATGATTCTAAGCAGTGTTTGGAGCTGTTCAGTCGTAATAAATCCGAATTTTTGCGTCGATATGTGACGATGGACGAAACATGGCTCCATCATTTCACACCAGAGTCCAATCGACGGTCAGCCGAGTGGACTGCACGTGGTGAACCGACTCCAAAGCGTGGAAAGACGCAAAAGTCGGCTGGCAAGGTTATGGCATCAATATTCTGGGATGCTCATGGTATAATATTCATTGACTATCTTAAAAAAAGGAAAACCATAAACAGCGACTATTATGTAGCGTTATTGGAGCGTTTAAAATACGAAATCGCGGAAAAGCGGCCTCATTTGAAGAAAAAGAAAGTGCTGTTTCATCAAGATAATGCACCATGTCACAAATCAATGAAATCGATGGCAAAATTCCATGAATTGGGCTTCGAATTGCTTCCGCATCCACCGTACTCTCCAGATCTGGCCCCCAGCGACTTTTTTCTGTTCTCAGACCTCAAGAGGATGCTCGCTGGACAGAAATTTTACGCCGATGAAGAGGTGATCGCCGAAACTGAAGCCTATTTTTAGGCTAAAGACAAATCGTATTATAAAAATGGTATCGAAAAATTGTATGACCGCTATAATCGTTGTATCGCCCTCGAAGGGAACTATATTGAATAATAAAATCAAATTCTATCAAAAAACTAATTTTTTCTATGCTAGCCTACGAACTTTTCAGCCCGCCTGTTACAACATGAAGCCACTTAGGTGGAAAAAATGAGATTAGGTAAGGATTGGAGGGAAACCAGAAGTAATCGATGCCAAATCCGTTTATAAGGGAAAACCATTGTCAAAATTCAAACTGTTTATATTTAATAATTTTTAAACTATGCACGCGCGTGAAAAATATCATATAAGCCGTTTGTTTTATTTTTACTCGACGGCGCCAGAAGGAGAGTTATGTGCATGTGTATGTGTGTATGTATGTATATATTTCTTTGTGACGCTGTGTAGCCTAAACGGCTCGATGGATTTATGGATTTTAACTTGAAAGATGTCGTTAGATTTGGCTTAATTATGAAAATGACACTGGACATATCAAAATTATAAATATTAAGATGGCCGATTTTTGGCGCAATATTAGATGTCTTCAAAATTCCTCCCTCAAAACCTATCGAGTGGGTTATCAACATAACGGTTTTTTTAAATGGCTTAGAAAAATATATACAAATCTTATGTTTTAATGTTATTTGGTATGAGAATTGTTAAAACAAATCAAAGTTGGAAAAAACGAAAACCCGAAAAATTGTGAAAATAAAATGTGCAAACTTAGTATAATAAATGAAATAAAAAGATAGAAATAAAAAAGTTTATTTAAAAAACCAAAAAACCCTACTGACTGTAAAAAAGAACTAAAAAGATGTAAACAAGACACATTCATAATTAAATCAATCTATAAATAAATCAGTGCTATTAAAATTGATCTAACTGGTCAATATTTGTAATAAACCGACAAAGTATAGTTGACAGTCGGAGGCTACCTACACAGACTAACAAAAATATGCGTAGCCTCCGACTGCCTTTCCCTAGTTCAATTGAAGTAGAAGTAGTGATAGGGGCTGATGAAACAAGTATAGTGTTTTCACAAAGTATCCGCATTGCGGATTATTAGTTCGAACAGTGCCCAATAACCGAATGTTGATCGAACTTTTTCGGTGGTATATCAGCGTTCAATTTGGTGCTCAATTTCGAAATACACTTCTGCTATTTATGTACATATATCTAAATTTTGAAAATTTTGGTTTTTCTTAAAAAAGGATCATCGGTGTAATAATAATAAGTAAGGCAAATAAAAATTATTTTATCAGGATTTGAAATTAAATCGCCACAACTAAAGTTAATCACGGTTTCACTTATAACTATTATTACATTCACGATTCGTTGACAGCAGCAGTTGTTATTGTAATGTAAATTATAATGTAATGTATATGTAAATATACACAGGAATTGGCTACAAGTAATGCGCAAAAAGTTTTGTATTTTTAATTCTCTATCTTGATTTTCGTGGAAATACACGATGTTGAAATAAAATCAAATTCTTTAAAATATTAGTACGTACCTACACAGACTAACAAATATGCGTAGTCTGCGACTGCCAATTAGTTGTACTTTGTCAGCTTAAGGTGCATATATTGGATTTTGACTTTGAACGTTACATACATATATACCAATATCGTAACGTAAAAAAATCTGTCTGCCATGTTGCATTAAATTTATGTAGATATATTGGCCTTTAGCGGGAAATCCACATTAAATGTAAGAAAAAACGATATTTTTTCATATTTCCTTAAGGGAGGTGGTCTAGAATTTTCAAAAATCGATTTTTGGTTTTTTTTTATATTGGGATCGATCGCGCGCTTAAAATTAAAGAAGATAGGTTACGACAGCATTCCAGTATCAATCTCCTTTTTCCATTTAAAAATCGACCAATGAAGGGCAGTCTCAAACGTGTGTCTCTCTCTAATACTAGACTGCGCTTCTATCAACAATTTTATTCATTTTGCAACAGTTTAAATTTACAAATGTAGAAATGCCCGAGCAAAGCCTGGACGGGCCTGCTAGAAAACTATAATATACGTTTGTAGAAAATAACGAAAAATTAAATAATCGATGAAGAAAAAGTATAGTTTAAAATAATAAGAAGTGAATTTTGTATTGAAGAAAAAGTATAGTTTAAAATAAAACCTTACATTTTCACTGTAAAAAAAGAATATCCATAAATGTTGTTTATTACGGAAACGCTTTAACGGTTTTAAATGATTACAAAAAATAAAGTAATCTTTTATAAATTTTTTCAACTTTTTACGGAGCGATGCACGGTGATAAAAAATATAAAAGAAGGGTGTACGAAGTACACAGTACAGTATACGAAGAAGGGCTCTCAATATGCTTCGTGGGTTATTACAATCCGTTCATTTTTCGCGAAAAGCCTTCTGAAGATTATTCAATGGAAAAAGCAGATTTCCAAATTTGTAGTCATGAACATTCACATTTTTTTCTTTCTAAAAAAAAAAATTATTTATTTCCACCATAACTGGGAGCTGCCTGGCATAGATTTTCAGAGTGGTGATTACATTTTTATGGATTTTTTCCACACAGCTAATTTTTAAACTGTTGGCTGGGGCTGGTTCTCTATGGGGACTCAAATCTGAGGACTAACGCTTGAAACCCATTTCCCTGAAACCATTATTTTGTTCACCAACTTGTTTTAGATTACTAACTCTTATACAGGTATCTTTCTAAAAAAAAAAATTATTTATTTCCACCATAACTGGGAGCTGCCTGGCATAGATTTTCAGAGTGGTGATTACATTTTTATGGATTTTTTCCACACAGCTAATTTTTAAACTGTTGGCTGGGGCTGGTTCTCTATGGGGACTCAAATCTGAGGACTAACGCTTGAAACCCATTTCCCTGAAACCATTATTTTGTTCACCAACTTGTTTTAGATTACTAACTCTTATACAGGTATCATGTATGTATGTATGTAGATGTTTAATAAAAATTCAGTTTAAGAAAAACGAAATGCCGAAAAAAACAATTTTCTGTTAAGGAGTTATATCTAGTTGTGATCGGAAAAATTACGTGATTTTCATGATTTTTTCTTGGTCGGTTTAATAACTTTTTATTGCAAAGCTTTTAATGATATTATTCTGAGGTGCTGGTAAAAATATTTTTATTACAATATTATAAAAAATATTAGGTCCGCAACTAAGTTCTCGCTGTTTTTTTTTATGAATATAAGACTTTATTATGAAAAAATGGTTACAAATGAGTTATTCAAAGTACTGTCCATCGCTAGCGACAACCTTTTCCCATCTTTCTGGCAGAGCTCGAATACCGTCACGGTAGAAGTGTTCGTCTTTTGAGGTTATCCATGAATCAAGCCAATTTACGATGTCGTCATATGAACGGAACTCCTGATTAGTCAGAGCATGTGCCATCGAACGGAATAAGTGATAATCGGACGGCGCAATATCTGGGGAATATAGCGGGTGGGGTAGGACTTCCCATTTGAGTGTTTCTAAGTAGGTTTTGACGGGTTTGGCAACGTGAGGCCGATCGTTGTGCTGTAAAATCACTTTTTCGTGCCCTGATCGTGTGGCCGCTTTTCGCGCAGTGCTCGGCTCAATCGCATCAATTGAGTTCGATACCGTTCCCCAGTGATCGTTTCGTTCGGTTTCAACGTCTTTTCAGCGTTTTCGAAGATTTTCGGCCTTCCTTCACGCGAACGGTCGTCAACATCAAAATCACCGTCTTTGAAGCGACGGAACCAATCACGGCACGTTGTTTCACTTAGAGCAGCATCTCCGTAAACTTTTTGGAGTTCTCGATGCGCTTGAGCCGCCGTTTTCTTCGAATGAAAAACGAAAAGCAACACTTCCCCGCAAATGACGATTATTTGGCACATAATCAGACATTTTCACACAACCAAAAGTATATGTTCCAAAAACAAAATCACAAATGTATCAAAGCGGCTTGCTTTCCATATGTCTAAGCTTGGTTCATGACGTTTTAGTAATGCTATTATCGACCAACTCTTACTACTGGAGCCATCTATTGAAAAACAGCGGGAACTTAGTTGCGGACCTAATAGTATGAAATATGGCTCTTTTCCGGCAGCGGCTATTTTTAGGACAGCACTTGCGGTAAACACAAATACTCCCGAACCGTTTATCCGAAATTAGAACCCCAGAAAGTTATGTTAGTGTATTGCATTATAAAATTATAAAAATTACAGCAATTTTAACAAAAAAAAATCACTTTGAGGGGTGTTCCATTGTGGTTTTTTTCAAAAAAAAAAAATCCTTCGTTCGTGCCTATTACACCAAATTTTAAATTGTTCGGATTAATAGTTTTTAAGTAATTGTGTTTATGGGAAAGATGTTTTTAAAACAACACACTTTTGAGATAATTGCGTTTAAAGTTTCAAGTCTCTGATGTTGGCATGTAGAAAAATGTTTTTTCTGCCGCGCGTCGTTAATAACTTTTGATTGATTGACAGATTCTTATGTAATTTTGTGGAAGTGATCGATTTTTTCGACCAACGCAACGATATAATCCCTTAATAAGATGTATAAAATCTTATAATATAAAGTGAATCCCCTTTCAAACTTCAATATTTAGTTTAGATTATAGCATAATCATTGTTTCTTAACACCGACTTACATCTAGATACCAGATGGCATATTTTGCACTACGCATTGGCATCACTCAACAGAAGTGCTGAGCCAAGCTCCCTTTACCTCTTTCCGCTTTTCTATAAATGATTCAAATTAGATGGCTTATCGTCCCATACCTTGTTCCCTTTATCATTCCAAAGGTTCTCAATAGGGTTGAAATCAAGACGTTAAGGAGGCCATTCTAAAAGTTGGTTTCTTTTTTGTAAGGCTTTACTTCACTACCCGGATCGTTGTCGTGTATGCATATATATAATTATTTCTGCGAAACTTAGAATGCGTAGCTAGAATCAAACACTTGAATTTTTAATAGTCGTGTTGGTTATCTGGCTAAGTAAATATTTGTTATGTAATCTCTGATCAATTAAGTCACTTCTTATTTACTCTATATTATTTACTGTACTTTTGAAATTGAAGTACATATGCTATTTTTGTGAACACTTCTGTATATTGGAAACGATCCTTTACCCTTTATACTTTACTAGTAGTCCATTGTCTGTCCGGCTGAAGCCGGACTGGGGATACTGTAGTGGGGCAAAAATTCTCTAGTTTCCAAAGTAATAAAAAGACCAAGTACAAAAAGGTCCGCCAGTTGAAAACACGACCATTATAATTGAATGAATAATTGATTGAATAAAAATACAATGTAATTTAATTTGATTAGTTTATCACGCATGCGGCGAATTTACCAACCACTGAACAGGCAAGGGAGAATTACTTTTGTATATGAATCTTATAGGAAGGTGGTTTTTTGGATATGAATCTAATTACATTCTCACCAACGCCATCTACACTAAATTTATGTAGTAGAGAAAATTTTCTCTAGCTTCCAAAGTACTAAAAAGACCAATTAGAAAAAGATCCGCCACTTGAAGAATAGTTTTTTTTGTATATGAATCTAATTACATTCTCGCCAGCGCCGTCTATACTAAATTTATAAAAACTTAAAATCTGCAATATTCTATTATTCCAAGAATATGAACAGCACAAACAGAATACCGAATCTCTAAAATACGGCAGGTGGAAAAATTCACTACTTATTCAGTTTAGGTACATTGTACATTCTGCAAAATAAAATAAATGCGAAATGTGAGTACCCAAATAAACCTACATACAGAGATAAGTAAAAGAATCGCAAAGCCAAGTTTAATGTCATAAGTAGCTTCGATTATTTGCTCGTAGCATCGAAGTCACGATGTTTGACATCGCCATCGCTCAACATTGATGTTTCGATGGCCGGCAGCTTAATTACCAACATTATTTTCTTTAAATTCCTTGCGCTAAGAATAATATTGAGGTATTTTTGATTTGAATCCCTTAATACAAAGAATCTCTTTGGGATATTGCAATCTCTAGAAAAGGTCACCCATTTCGGTAGTGTTTTGCGCAATATGTTTACCGTTACGCAATGGCACAGAATACAGGCAAATATAGTGCGATTTTCTACGAATTTTTGATGGGTCGCTGCAGCTGAATTTTTGGCCGCTTCTGAGAATTTTCGATGTTGGGTTTAATTCCTTACGCTCTAGCCCAGAATGCACGTGCACGCACCTCACAAATTCCGCCCCTGCAATTCGCTAACAGTATATTGGGTCGTCTGTTTGGAGTCGTCCTAAACCATTTGCACGCTTTCCCGTAGCCGTTATAGATTCCTAGTAAAACAACATTTTTTCTATGAATTTCGTGCCTCCTCCTTCATGTTTCCGAACACGAAAAAATAAGAGGACAGTTCACGCCATGGAAATATGAACTAAGTACGGAACGGCTGCAAGCCAGATTTAGCGTACCACATTTCCTGATGTGTTAGAATTGGCTGTGTTCGTATTAGTCACGCAGTACAGGCGTAAATATGAAGCCATAATCAGGAGGGGGCTTACAATTCAAAATTTTCCGAAGTTCCTTCCATAATGTCTATGCCCCCCTTAACATCTATTTACACGCTGCCATTCACCGCTGGTGCCGATGCTTTTGTGGGAGGTAAACAAATCCAGCGCAATTAAAAATAAGGCGATTTTCTTAATTTTCTGAAGTTAATGTAACTCCTTTTTATGCGGTTTGATGAAATAGAATGTTTATCATGCATTCCTATCCATCCACTTACCTAGAAAACGATTTACCACGCGGAAATTGCGAGTTGTTGCGACAACCCACCACAGAGCACTTCATATCGTAAATTCTCGGACAGTTTAGCTTTATTGCACTGCTAACTGCACTGAAACAACGCGTAAAATAGTTCTTTATAAAATCCTCGCGGGCTATTGCCACAATTAGAGTATAAACTCGAAAACTTGCACTTTTCCGGTTTAATCAACTCAAACTTCGAAGTAGCACAGCTTAAATTTGACACTTCAATCAGGTGTTTTATTTAGCTCTCCCTCATACACGCTGTAGCTGTTCTCCTCTAGGAAGCAATATTTGGGTGGTCGCTCACGTATAGGGTTCATACCATGGAAATATGAACTAAGCACGGAACGGCTGTAAGCCAGATTTAGCGTACCACATTCCCTGATGTGTTAGAATTGGCTGTGTTCGTATGGTCGCTCAGTGCAGGCGTAAATACGTAGACATAATCAGAAGGGGGCTTACAATTCAAAATTTTCTGAAGTTCTTTCCATAATGTCTATGCCCCCTTTAACATTTATTTACACGCTGCCATTCACCGCTTGCTCCCCGCTTGTGAGGATTCTTATTTAGCTCTCCCTCATAAACGCTTCATAAACGCTGTTGCTGTTCTCCTCTAGGAAGCACCCCTTAGGTGGTCGCTCACGTATAGGGTTCATACACGATACAGCCGTTCCGTGCTTAGTTAGTATTTCTATGGTTCATACACGATACAGCCGTTCCGTTCTTAGTTAGTATTTCCATGGTTCACGCGCCCGGCGATATGAAACGTGTGTCAGTGACGTCTTTATTTTCATACAAAACGACGCTAATTCCGCTAATTCCGGGCTAGACCTTACGTAATTGAACCCAACATCGAAAATTCTCAGAAGCGGCCAAAATTTGTGCTGCGGCGATCCATCAAAAATTCGTAGAAAATCGCACTATATTTGCCTGTATTCTGTGCCATTGCGTAACGGTAAACATATTGCGCAAAACACTACCGAAATGGGTGACCTTTTCTAGAGATTGCAATATCCCAAAGAGATTCTTTGTATTAAGGGATTCAAATCAAAAATACCTCAATATTATTCTTAGCGCAAGGAATTTAAAGAAAATAATGTTGGTAATTAAGCTGCCGGCCATCGAAACATCGTGACTTCGATGCTACGTGCAAATAATCGAAGCTACTTATGACATTTAACTTGGCTTTGCGATTCTTTTACTTATCTCTGTATGCAGGTTTATTCGGGTACTCACCCATAAGCGGTGCCTTTAATTGAATCGCAGAAAATTACTCAAAAAATTCGCGCTCATCCCATTTGCGAGATATTTAATAAAGTATTTTGTACTTTTGCAGTACAACATCGATGTTAAAAGTACGATGATCGGACATCGATACTTAGCTACAGATGTTAACATTATGCTGACATTTCGTAACATCGATCATTCCTAATTTCAGCGAAAATTTAACCAATTTCATTGCGCCAAAACGGACCACATTTTCTTTATTTATTCGAGAAACTCGGGCATGGACAGGCGAGAAACCCGTATAACCATGTACCCGTGTATTTACACGGGAAAATCGGGTGCGAATAGATACTGCCTAATAATAATGGACTACCCAGGCTGTTGGATTTGGTTGATTTAAATTTGGATATGAATCTGATAGGAAAGTGGTTTTTGATTAATTTGAAGTACTATTAGTAAGAAATATGATATTTTATTGGTATTTCGTTACACATGGGGAGGGTAGTATTTAATAAAAGAGTGATAATTGAGAAAAGTTACTAATTACAGAAGTTATTAAGAGAAATGTGGAATGTACGAACAAATGGTATAATGACAGTGGGAAGGTGGTTTTTAATGAAAATATCATACTATTAGTAAGAAAAGTGATATGATATGGGTATGTAAAAGACGGGGGAAGTAAGTTAGGATGTTGAAATAAAATAATATTTGTATATATTTGGATAAAAGTCACTAATTTTTGAGAAAAGATGGTAAAAAGTGGTGTTTTGATTTTTTTTTAGAAAAGTACCATTAGTAAAAAAATAAAAATTAGATAAATGGATTTCTAAGAACTGATGTGAATTTTGAAGACCATAGCGAGGTGTGTAGGGTTGATAGTTTAGAAGTTAGTACAATACATCATAGTATTAGTAACAAAAATGAGTTGAGATTAGAATTAAAAGATTGGGAAAGGATCACAGATTACGAATATGAAAAAAAAATGTGCAAAAAGAAAGTATTTGTATGGGAAAAGAGGAAGGAAAGTTTTGGTTAAAGAGATGTGTAGGCAAGATATTTTAAAGTTGCAAAAATTGATAGTATTAGTAACAATAATGAGTTGAAATTAGCATAGAAAGATTGGGGAAGGGTGACAGATTGCGGATATGCAAAAAAAATGGGGAAAAAGAAAGTATTTGTATGGGAAAGCGATCGGAAAGTTTTCGTTAATTGGCTTCTGTATGGCTTTTGTTTACAAAAAGAAAGCAAAGCACCGCATCTTGTGGTCTTTTGCCGTCGAACGATGGGAATTTAGAGAAAATAGGTTTTTGAGTGAAAAAAGGTGAAAGTTTGAGAGGTGGTGGAAAAAAAAAAATATACTTAATTTTCTTCGAATGTGGACTAATAGATTGGGAAAAATGTGTAGATTTGCAGAAAAATAGTGAGTATACGGAAAGCTAGGTTATAAGAAGCGCAAATGATTATAGAGTTGAAAAAGGGGTGAAAAAAGTGAAATCGGGGGCGCACATAAAGTTGAATAGATGTAGTATTATTAACAAAAAGTATATAGAGTGAGTGAAGAAAAGTTGGAGAAGGGTTTAGCGCGTCGAATGGTTGTAGAGCGGAGGGAATAGGAGAAAGGGAAGTAGTTGAAAAGAATAAGTTTAGTTGGGAAAAAGAGGGTGAACAAAGTTTGTATGGGGAAAAAAAAAAATTGTAGTATTAGTAGTAAAAATATGGGGATAGTTTTAAATGAAAGCTTGATTTTTTTCACGATTTTAGAGCTATTTGTGGAGTTTGTGGGATTAGTAGTTTAGGCAGGGCGGCCTCGGGAAGTGAAAAGGCTGTTTAGCTTTATATATATTATAAAATGGTTCTAATCTTTGTGCCTCTCTTGTTCTTGAGAATAAATCCAAAATATGTATTGGTGTTATTTCTACTTATTTATTCTTATGAAATTCCCGTAAAATCTGAGATGAAGAACTCGACAGCTTTTATACCTTTTTTTAAAGGTCCGCGTGTCTGAAACATATAAATATAGGCAAAGAAATAATTGATTATATAGGAGGAGTAACGCATAATGAGTAAAATGTCCATTGCAATACCGAATCGTCTAAGACATTCGTTTTAATACCTACTACTCAATTTTTGAATAATGTGATTCAAAATTACATATTTTCTTTCAGGTGCGTTATAATTTAGCTGAAGTCACCTTAACAAAATTGTTCACATAATGTCGGTGCATTACAAGTTTAAAAGTGCATTGGATTTTGACACAATTACATTTGATGGCTTGCACATTTCAGTCAGTGATTTAAAAAAATCAATAATTCATCAAAAACGGCTTGGCAAGACTGCGGATTTTGATTTGCAAATAACGAATGCACAAACAAAAGAAGGTTTATTATTTTATTTGTACTTAAACCGAAAAAATTATTTTTAAATATAATCTTAGAATATACTGATGATGCCACATTAATTCCAAAAAACACTTCCTTAATTATTGCCCGTATTCCACTTGCTGTGCAGCCTAAAAAACCATGGGATCCACAGGCGGACAAAGTACAGGGAGTAAGGCAAGCTCCGGAACCCGATAGTGGTACATTAGATTTGTCTCAAATGAATGGTACAGAGGAAGATAAGATCCAAGCCATGATGATTCAAAGCACTATGGACTACGATCCAAATAAGTAAGTATATTATCTAATGTATTCAATATTTTTATCATTCTGCTCGTTGCACGCGCACATTGGATTTATCGTCATTTTACAGATTCAAACACAGGTAAATGTTTTTCTTCAACTGGTTTAAATTGTGATGTCCATGCAATTATAGAAATGCAAAAAAAGACTATATTTTAGCAAATCATTGACCTTTTTGAACTTAATAACCTATAATAAAGGTTCTTACATTGTTCTCAATTTGTATTTCTCTATAAAGTTATCAGAAAATTCGTGGACAGGGTCAAACAGGGGAAGTTCCTGCAAACTACAGATGCTTTAAATGCCACAAGCCTGGGCACTGGATTAAAAATTGTCCACTTGGTTCAAGTGGAGAAACAGTAGATATCAAGAGAAATACCGGCATTCCTAGATCATTTATAGAGCGAGATTCTCAGGAAAAGTAAGACACGTAATTTATAAATACGGAGAAATTGTCTATAAGTTTTTTTTTTGTTTTTTTTTAAGAAATGCAGAACAACAACCGCAGCCACCTCCACCTGTTCCAGAAAAAAAGCAGGAAATTCCAGAGGATCTAATATGCAGCATATGTAAAGATTTATTTACAGATGCTGTTATGATTCCCTGCTGTGGAAGTTCGTTTTGTGATGAGTGTAAGTAGGTTATGAAGAATATTAATTCTCATTGAATCAAGTACATTCAATTTAAAGGTGTGAGGACTTCATTGCTGGAATCTGAAGACAATGAATGCCCCGATTGCAAAGAAAAGGGTAGCTCTCCAGGTTCATTGATCCCGAATAGATTTTTAAGGAATTCAGTGAATGCATTTAAAAATGAAACCGGCTACAATAAGCCCAGGCAAAGAAAAGGTATATTAAATAAATATTTACGTGTCATCAAATCGAAATATAATTGTTGATTGTTTAGAACCCCCAAAGGCTCGGGAGGTAATTCCTGCGCCAGTACCAACATCAACGGTAAGTCAAACCGAGGAGAGAGAGAGTTCTTCTTTAGAAGTACCTAAAGAAGCCAAAAGTAAAACCGAAGAAAAAGAAAAAGAAATATCAAAGGAGAAAATAATAAAGGAAAAAATAACAAAGGAGAAAATAACAAAGGAGAAAATAACAAAGGAGAAAATTACAAAGGAAAAAAAAGATTCAGAAGTAGTTGAGAAAAAGGCCGATCCTGGTGCCCTATCTTCGCATGATGAGTCTGATTTCGAAGACAACATAACAGTCACCGTGCCCCCAGCTCATATGCAAGGTCCCATTGGATTTAAAGAACGTCAATATAATGGTAGGCATGGAAGACATCCTCGGCCCCCTGGTATAGAAAATTCTCCAAAAAACAGTTCAACAGCTCATGTAAATATTTAGGTAGTTGGTAATGAAATTGAATTAATAAGGGTTGGTCACAGGTTACTTCACCAAGTGACCGCCATCGTTCTGGGACACCGACTGTAGACGAGAAGGAAGCATCTGGCGATGGAGGCGAGCAACCACAAAAGCATCAGCCAGTTCCGTCGCATCATTCGTCCTCCAGGGATAGAGAAAGGGACTCAATGCGGCCTCATAGGTCAACTCCATCAGACATGTACAATAGTGGGCCGCCAGTAGGTTCTTATCAGAATCAACCCATGATGGGTCCGGGCCGGCCATACGACATAGGTGTCTATGGAGTTCCAACTGGACCTGGGTATGTCTTTAATGCTTACTTTTTATAGTTGAGGAAAATAAGGTTGCTTGTATTTTAGTTACCCTCCTTATATGATGAATGACAGGATGCGAGGACCTTATCATCCACCGCGCGGTGGATATCCTCATATGCACCCAATGCGTCCCCGTCATATGGCTCCGCCAGGGACATTGGCTTCTGTTTATCAAGGAGTAGCAGCAAAAGTTGGCACAGGGTGCGTCCATAGTCTATATATCCCTAACGTAAATTAAATATTTTCTGTTAATATTAGAATTATTGATGACCCTTTGGAGGCATTTAACCGGATAATGAGAGAGAAAGAGAAAAGGAAGGAGGAACGACGGCGTTCACCAGAAAGGAGGAGATCACGTTCAATTGAAATTAATTTAGGCAGAATGAGACACTCTCCACCAGTTTATAACCGTGCACGTATTAGAAGTCCCGAAGAAAGACGACTTCGTACACCACCTTCAAGAGAGCGTCGTGGACGATCACGTGAGAGAGAGAAGAGGTCTATGGAAAGAGAGAAGCATCGACATCGCTCTAGCTCTTTTAGTGATAGAAGTTCCAGGTAAATGATTATTATTAGTGCATTATTTTCAATTTTACTTTACTTATAAATCTTTTCCTAGGTCCCGATCATGGTCCATTCCACCACGGAGACGTACTAAGTCCCCTGTCGTTATCAGAAAGCGCTCTCGTAGTCGGTCGCCTTCCTTCAGTATGAGCAGGTGGGATATATTTACATTTCCTTAGAATTATATTTTTTCACTATTTTTACGACGAATGTGATTTACTATTGTGAACAAGAACTCATGTAATTTCCATTAATATCAAAGATGTGTTGCTTATTCTGGAATATGCAATTGTGCTTCATACAACTCTGCCTAGTGTAGTATTTGAGTATTTTTATTTACGGACAACTGTATAGTATAATTCATTCGCAAGAGTTGCAATAGTTGTATTGTTTATACGAAGTAGTTTGCCGTTTTTTGCACTTGTGTAAATTGTTTTAATGCTTTAGTCTACTTATTTCTGTAGCGTCACTACAGGACAATTTTATATAAAGTACATGCCCACATATTTACTGCAATGCTACTTTTAATATTACTAAGTAGATTGCTATAATAGTCGTGCTGCAATTACGTTTGTATTATGGAAAGAAGATACCAGAGGTTTTGCTGGGGACACAATTTATTTATATTCAGCACTGACATTATATGAAATTGAATGCTCGTCCAGTATAATTTGATATAAACAAGTGAAACCAGTTTTACCATAAATAAATTCATCATCAGGATGAAGCGAGTAAAACAGCGCAAACACATTCAAAAGAGAGGAATATAACTCGATAATGAAAATGTTTGCCGAACCCAGTAAAAATACATAACTTTTAAAAACTACTGGATCCAAAAATAAGTTTTTGTGTTAATGTTAAAATCGAATACCTTGTAACTTTATTTTCAAAAACATAAAAGCCATCGCAAGATAAGAACAGTATATATTTTTTATTGCTTTATCTTGTCTCCGGATCAATAAGTTCCAGGGTAGAAGAATCTTGGATTCGAACATTTTTGTTGTGTTAACTAGCAGACCCATCATAACATAACATTGTTGTGTTAACATAGCAGACCTAGCTCTTTCGTCATTTGTTGAAATAAAGTATGTAATTTTATGAAATATATCGAAATAACAGAGTGAATCGGAAAGATGTATTAGCATATATCAATTTATTTATCCAATTAGTTCGCTATTTGAAATAACAAATAAATTTTTCGAGAAATATTACAAAATGTGACATTATTATATGTTATTATTTGAATTGTTAGTTTTCAATTCAATTCAATTTATTTGCAAAAATAGTTACAGCAAGATAGATACAATCTTTTAGAGTACCTACTTGTGAAATAGTTTGTGTAATTAACAAAAATTGGATAATTGGTGTCAAAATTACGGCAATAAGTACAGCTACTGTAATAAGAGAAAGAAAGAAGAAGACCAAGAAGGGAAAAGGGAAAATAAAAAGAGTGAGTGATCTGATAAGAATCTAGCAGAGGGTGTGCCTGAGAAGTTTGCTGAACAAGCTGGATGAGTACGCTGAAGTATGTTCTTTAAGGGACAACACCACTGTGACCCCCTGTTTTTTTTGCCGTTTTTGAAGAATTTTTTTTTGTGGGAAAAAAAGACATTCTCCAAATTTTTTGTTTTGTTTTGTTTGTTGTTTATTAAAGATACATAAAAAAATTTTTTTTAATTTTTCACGCCCCATGGTAGCGCTGGGGAAGCTCCCGCGTCAGGTGCTGTTGCCTCTGCAGTGATCCGCGGCATGCAGCAGAACTGTTTTCAAAGTCGATCTGAAAAAAAATACCGAGTGTTTTCGCTAATAATATGATTTTTGAAGAGAAGTACATAGGGATTTGAAAAAATATTGATTTTTAAAAAATTGGCACGCTTTTGAAATGTAAGGTCGATTTTCGAGCAAAATTTCTCGTCGAAAAAAGGCTATAACTTTTTTTTTATTAAGATATCGAAAAAATCCTATGTACTTCTTTAGATAATCTAGTTTTATTGATGCAGTCCAAATTTGAAGTTGATCGGATAAAAATTGCTCGAGTTATGTATGCTGCATGCCGCACTCAAAAAAGTGGTTTGGAGAAAAACGCGTTCAGTTGTTTGAAAGTTTGAAGTTTGTTAATTTATGTGTGGACCCCGAGCTGCACCGCTCCACAAAATATTTAATATCTCCGGAAATAATTATTTTTTCGACCTGGGACCAACGGCATTCTATTCTTAAATGTATTTTAGATTTTTCTAGATGGTTTTCAAAAAATCGATTTTTTGAAGCCGTCACAGTGGTGTTGTCCCTTAAGTTGTTTAATTCACTGAAGTAGAACATTTGCATTCGTGATATTTTATAGAAAATTTTTAAATATTACTTTTGGTTATTAACAAATTCCCTAACATAAGTATTATTGTTTTTCGGTGTATTGTAAAGTTATTGATTATATCTAGATTTGCGGCTTACTTAAACTAACCTAAATTTCAAAAACAAATTTGGATGTGAAGTTCAAATGTGTAAACATTATATCTTAGATTCGTAAATAGTCGATGAAAGAAAATAATTATGAATTTAGTTACACAATATCTCTCATTAACCCTATTCTTCCACGATATCACTGGTGGCACATTTACTTTAAGAATCAAATACAGTACAACCTTTATAAGTCAAAAGCCTTTGTAAGTCTATTATTTTATCCATATTATCCATTTTTCCACTGAAGCGAAAAAGCTTAGTTAGTAGAAATATTTCAATCGTTTAATTGAAATTATTTACGTGATGGCAAGGTTCCGCATAATGATGGGGCCTATTGTGGAATCCGTCGGCGTAAGGCGAATGCGGTTCATACATTCGGAAACTGAGAACATATGAAATCCGTATTCGAATTCCCGCCAACGGATTCCACAATATCGAAATTAAGTTTTGTAAGCCGAATTTCTGCTTACTACTACTACTACTAAACATTTTAAGTTGAAGTTTCACTATTTTCCAATGGGGCTCTATAAATTGAATTTTATTGAACCGCTTTATCTCGAATAAAAAAAATTAGATACTTCTCTCATACTTTTGCAACGGTATACGTGTGCAACTTTTGTGCAGTCTTGACACTATCGGCTCAATGTGTCCTCCCCATGGAACTTATGTGCGCTCTTTTACACGGCACAATAAATTCACAGAGTCGGCACGGCACGTCTTCCACACGTTGAACTCTTTCTTTTTTTTTTTTTTTTTGTAATGCTTGGACTAAGTTTGATTATACGTATATTAATGTATCTGTCAGGATATCAATTTTTTAAGTTATTTTGAAAATTATTCCTTAGTCGTTTGGTTTTGAGCAAAAATTATATTTGCCTTTTTGGGTACTAGTAACATGAACATTTGATTTTAATAAATTAAGATTTTGTAAGAGGTAAGTAGTTTCGAGAGTCCTAATGAATGAAATTTTATATTAATAAAGTGGCACCAAATAAACAAACCCTAATAATGTATGAATGAAAAGAAAAACTCATTTTTAAGTATTTATTCAAAACTAAATTTTATAGGTCGCGTTCACGTTCAAATTCACAAGGTCGTTTTCGGGGGCCTGCGCCTCCTTTGCGTTACAATCGCTCACCAATACGAGCAATATCACCTAGGTTAGTAAGATAATTTTCTAAAATCGCTAAAAAAGTTGGGAATTTGCACATATAATTAATGTTTCAGCACATTTTACAATGAATGTGTGCTTTATTTTTAGTTTTATCACTATGTATTTTAAGCAGATTTCTTAGTTTTACGTATTTTAAAATAGTGGTAATGTGAACGTTGACTAATTTCTCCTTACATGATATGTATTATTCCACTACTCAAATTTTAATTTTATTTTACAGATACCGCCAAAAAGAAAACCGTCGACCCGAGCGGAGGGAAGAGTTCCCCAGAGAAGAGTTTCGAGAGAGATCACCCTATCATTATCAGACAAGGTTTGTCTCTCTGCAAACTGTTAAATAACTTTAAATAATGAATGCGTTATTTATAGAAGGCCCAGAAGCAGAGGGCGGATGGTATCACCTGGACCACATAGGCAAGAGAGGCCCCCGGTTCACATGCAAGAGCAATTTTTCCACCAAGCGCCAATGCCAGGGATGTATAATGAGGCTGCATATTCGCAAAACAACAACAGGTACGAATATTTCAATTGCTTCAATATTTTTGAGAAAATTCGATTTGGCCTATTGAGTTGTTTGGAAATTCTGGTCAAAGCCATAAGAGTTGTATAATCGTTAGAATTTTCTTATGTGATAAGATGAACTTGTAAGTGTGACACTTTTGAGTATTCTTTGCTGTGATAATCTGTGATATTTTAAACTCATTTTTAAGAAAATGGTAAAGCAGAATTTTGAACTGTGTGAGGTTTTACCTTTTGCAGTAGCAAATATTTATTATGTGAGATTTTTTTCCTTATATTGAACGAAAGAAAAAATAAAAGTAATTAGCGTCCTTTACAACATCTGTGATAGTAAATTAAGTTCTAGTGTCTTTTATAAAGAATATAAACTAATATACATAGTCCCTCTAAAATTTGTTTTAAGTTTAACCTGTCATCCATTAAATTCATGCTAAACTCGAATAAGCTAAGCTGGCTTGCTAGCTGTTGGTTAATGAAAACTTATTATTAATGGAACAAGACTTTCCTGTTCCTGAAGTCGAATTGTTTCTAATTTGCATGAATTTTATATTTTAATAAAACGAAATACATATGAAAGAAAAATAAGAAACACAAATCTGTATTAAGTTTGCTCCAAAACTGAAAGATCTAAAATGAAGGAAGGAAAATCTGGTAAGTTAAAATATACTCTGTTAAATTTAATTTCATTAAATATTTAATATTGGGAAATATATTTTTACAAAACGGTTCATCACTAAAAGGACAGGATTAAATGAAGGGTGCTTAAATAATACATTGTTTTCAGTAAAAAAAAAATTCTATTTCCAAGAATCACATTTGCAATCAAGTTTTACTTCGAATATATTTGCTATCTTTTAATATCATCTTTATGTATCTCTTTCAAGTCTAATGAAATAATTATATAATAGAGCTCCATGAGCTTAGAAGCATATTTCCCTGATATTTTACAAGAAAAGATAATTTTAATATAATGCTGTGATAAGAGTTATTACAATGACAATATCATGAATGAATAGGAAAATTGGCGTTCATAGTAGTATATGGTAGTAGCGTAGACAAAGTTAATCTACTAGATGTCCAATCGCTATATAAATTTTCGTGCAAAAAAAGCCTAAAAGTACAGGATTCTCTATACGATTGCTTAATTTTGTTAATTAAGCCCTTGCTTTTTAAAGAGAAAGTACGCTCGTTTCTCTTTGTTTTCTACAAAGTAGTTGTAACTTGCGTGCAACGTTTCATCCATTGCACACTCTTCGCATTCAGCCGCATGGGTTTGGTGCACATTTGATAGCCAAACGAAGGAGTAGAGAGAGATCTCTACGCACTCGAACAATGATCAGTGAATATGGTATCTCTTCTGCGTTAGAATCCTCAATATATAAATTAAAGAGAAACAAGCGTATTTTCTCTTCGCTTATGAAAAGAATTTTCTTTAGAATGCATAGAGCTTCCCTTTAAACGGCTTTTTTTCGATTTTTTGGGGCACGAGTTTTTATATAGCGACTAACATCTCGTAGGTTTAGTTTGTCTATCGTAGTAGTATATGGTTGGTCTGCAAATGATTGTATCTTTTACATACTTTGATGTGGATCACTCTCATTTTCAACTTAAAATGTTCTATTTGCTTGCCATATCTAGCAAATACGCATACATATACAGGTATCCCTTGAGTTACACGGTTAATATAGGTTCCGTGTAAATCGAGACTCAGATTTAGTACAAAATAACAGATGACGTTATGCGTACCGTGTAAATCAAAACTATAGAAATTCAATTCTTCACAATAAGAAGGAATTTCAGTGAATACAAACGTTAGATATCTTGTGTATCAATACAAATGAGCGCTATTCTCTCTTCATACATTTTCTAATGAATTCCTATGCGCAAAAAATTATCAGCTAAGTGGACGAGTACTCTATACATCGCGATTTACCGTAATTAGTTACACATATCGTTAAGCTTAATGCCCTGCAAATGTCCACTTTTCGAGAGCAGGAATAAAAAGGATTCGGTAGGTAGGTAGCGAGTCGGAATATAAGTGCAATCCTTATTACTTTGTTATTTGTGATAACAATTGGTATAAAACCGTGTAACTCAAGTGCTTGTAACTTGAAGGAATACCGCAATTTTTATCCGTGTAACTTGAAAACCGTGTACCTCGTGAAATACCTGTAAATGTATGTGTGATTTCTGTGCACTATCATGTCCGCTATGTACAATATTGTCGAAGATGTATTTCAAGTTCTTTTAGGTATTATGATTTAAGATTTTACAAAGATGGTACTGTCGTAATTCTCTACATGACTTTTGATATGCAAACCCAAACACATCGTATTGGTGTATTTTTTTTCTTAAATCATGGCTCTCGGACCGTAATGAACACATCACAGCTTAGACATGAATGAGATGAAATGTTAAATTTTTTTTTCATATGAGGAAAGTGAGAACTTCGAAAATACACCCTTGTCCTTCTACTATTAAGATTAAGGTAAACATATTATGCGGGTATATGAACTCTTCAGTGCATACAATTCAAACGTACATTTCTTACCGTAAAACAATCATATATTACATTTTGTCCGTTATAAATTTTGAATATTTATTTATTATATTATGATGCTTTTGCGTGCACTTGAAAATAAGTATTAAAATTAGTTTTGAGTTGAGTTTTAGAAAGAAATATACATATATGTATGTACATATTTAGAATTAAGTTTTGTATAAGAAACGAAAGTTTAGTGTGCATACAAATTTACATTGAAGTGGTGAGCAAAATCTTCTATCGCAAAGGAAACAATAATTGGTTATTCCAATTCAGCTTAGGGAAAAATTATTATACTTTATGAAAAATAAGATAGGCTGATTTAAATTTCATCCGGAATTGGCAACACCACAAACTTGTATTTTGTAAACCACTTAAAAAGGAGTCGATGTGAGAGTAATTCAGCAATGCATATGTTAAGTTTTGGTTTACCGAGATTTTGTAAATATAAAGCTTTGCTTTGCGAAAGAAAATATAAACCACTTAAATCGTTTTTGTGCTAAAATGCATTTCATACGCATGAAATAGTCAAGTCATTCAAGTTGTTTTCCATGCGGTGCACCGGTCCATCCTACAAAATGTTCGATGCACACGCAAAAAATGTTCGTCCCGAAAATTTATTGGTGTGGACGCGGCCTAACCGGTTAATTGGCAGACGGGGCGCGATTGGAACTCCTCCTGTTCACTGTTTAAAAGTGCCAGCTACCCAAAAAGAGTTTTAAGGAATATACATTTTTTTCTGTTTTTAGATTTTAGCTTTTGTTAAATAATAGCAGTTGTTTGCACCAACAATAGGAAACACATTATATAACTAAAGGAAAGAAGTAGAAAGCAGCGCCATCGCGCTCTTTGACTTTTTTAGACTTAGAAACTGAGTCAGCGCTGTACCGGCACTTTTCGACCGGATTTTTCCAAAAGCCTTTTCTACTGCCTTGCCAAAAACCAATTTTTCGCAGCATTTATATAAAATTGAACACAGGACCATAATCTAAACTAGTGCTAATTTCATTCTATTGAAAAGCATACATTTATGTTTAGGTTGTTTGTTGCTTTTTATTTGTAAAATATAAACGCACGATTTTGGGAGTACAGTTCTACTGCTCCATAGCACCAATAGCACTCACTCTAAGCAAAAGATTCAAAACTAGCATCTTTACGTACCTTAGTGCCGATGACTATTTTTCCTTAAATGCAACAATGCTAAACACGAGTGGCAATGATATTCTATGCTCTATTCGTATAGGCATCAAATGTAAAGTTAGAGCGTGGATTGGCAAGGAATGCTGTTAAACTGGATTTAACTACTTTTGCATTTATTTTATGTTCCAAACAATAATGTACAATCAAAGTTAATAATGATGAAAGAAATATTATGGGGTCACGTCTGTTCAACGTGTTTAAAAAATCGATAAATCTTAATTTCATAGATCTTAAAAAACATATTCGTCGAAAGCCAATGTAAAAATTCGCAGAATTGATGAAGTTATAGAAATGTGAATGGAACCATTTCGCCATCAACCCTAGGAAATATGGTCAGACTCAAAACTTCAAACGACTTTTTCTCAAAACTAATATTTTAAGATGCAAATGCCATTCCGACAATTGAATAAAAATTTTGCATGTAGATTTCTAATAATCTCACCAATCCAGCAAGGAATTTGTTGTCAATCTAAAAAATTTTCATGACGAATCAAACTTCTTTTCACCATTTTTCATTTATTTCCGATTTAATTTACGGTATTTCTAGCATGCACACTACGGTGTCGACATATAATAAAAAGAGAGAACACAACTTTGAAAAAATAAAAATTTGTTTTATTGCAAATATATATATATGTAGTTGTGAATTTCTTAGTGTGTGCGGTAGCTATGGATAAGAAATAAGAAAATGTGTCTAATAGAAAAGCGGTGAATGAATCTTTAATAATTTCTCAATATTTCAAACAGATGTAACCCTTTAAATATCAACCCGGTAGATCGTGAAGAAGAGAATTATATAAATTTTATTGATTAAACGAACTTACCCAAGCGAAGTTCTATCATAATTGTATGTAGCGCCTCTTCGAGATGATCAATTTGTAGTCCCCTCCCCATGCACCCTTCGACCACACGTTTTAAAGACGTAAAGTAAAAAGAGGGCGCTACCTCTCGTATCGTAACGCCGGTCTGCAGCCATTTTCTCATAATTTTAAAGTAGCCGTAACTGTAATTTTTCGGGTATTCCAAATGGAATAAATGGGTTTCATAATAAAGACACTTGTCTTTCTATTTGTTTGCCATCAAACAAGGGGTGGGAATTGATCATCTCGAAGAGGCGCTATGATAGAACTTCACTTGGGTAAGTTCGTTTAATCAATAAATTGTATTTCGCGCCTCTTCTTCGAGATCAATTTGTAGATGTTTAATTAAAGTGAAGTTACGGCTGACAAGATAAATTAAATAATTATCTTATGAAGTAATTATTTTATTTAAAGAGATACAATCTGTTATAAAAATAAAGAACTAATCACGTCCGTGATTCAAAATCGCATTTGCAGAAACTGTTCTATCTTCTGTTAACTCTAAATTGTAATGATTTGCGAAAACAACAGAATTTTGGGTCCAGTCTGCTGTTTTTCTGATAACATCAAAGGAAATACCAACTCGATTTGCAGCAGATGTAGAAGCATGTCGTGTGGAATGTGCGGAAAAAATGTCCGTATCAATTCCACTCTCTTTCAAAACTATTTTAATCCATCGACTTAGTGATTGACTACTCACCGGTGAGTGCGGTTTTTGAAAAGATATAAACAACGCGGTTGCTGGACCACGCAAATCTGCCGTTCGTCGCAAATAACATTTTAACGCAGAAAATACACAAATCTTTGGGTTCTCCCTGAACTTTGGTAATAACAATACCGGTTGTTTTCTGCCCGGACCAGATGTTTTAATCGAATCTGGTATTTTTATTTCAATCTTATCGCTAAATTCGACAATGTTTCTAATTTCGATCAAAGACAAAGTTTGCCTCCGCTGGGCCGTAACCAGAGCTAGCAACGTTAACAATTTGTATAACAAAAACTTCAATTCGCAAATATCATTTTCAGGTAACGAAGACAAATATCTTAATACTAAAGCTGGATCCCAAGAGGATTCATATTTGGTTCTGGTGGTCTAAGATTTGCACAACCTTTTAAAAAGCGTTTTATCTCGTCGTTATTTGCTATGTTCGACCCTACCAGCATCGCAATCGCCGATCTCGCAGAATTTAAAGAACCGTACGCTGCGCCAGTATCATATAAATGTGAAAGAAAACTTATAATAATAGGAATAGAATCTGAATACACATCAAAATTATTTGTTCGACAGTACAACCACCATTTTTTCCATACTACTTCGTATTGTTTAAAAGAACTGTCTTTAATCGAGGCTAGGATCACTTCTGCTGCCCTGTCCGAGATCGTTTTCTGTTTCAATCTTTCGGTGAGCAGAGACCTGCCACCAGGGTAAGCTTCCTCCAAAGTGGATGCGGTTCCTTGTTGAAAGAAAACAAAAGATTCTTATCAGGATTCAAAAATACTGGGTCAGAGGACAACAAGGATTTGAACTCCGGGTACCAAGGCTGTGCCGGCCAGTAAGGAACAACAACAATTCCTCTCGCTTTTTCACATCTTATCTTCTGCAAGACCCGCAGAATGATATAAAAAGGGGGGAAAGCATAGAAGAAGTAGCCAGCCCATGAGATAGTGAAAGCGTCGACGGAAATAGCATCTGGGTCTGGAATCCACGAAACATAAACCTGACACTTAATGTTTGCTCGACTCGCAAACAGGTCGATGTCAGGTTGACCAAGAATATTGACGATCTTCTCGAACGCGACAGCGGAGAACTCATACTCTGTTTCTAGTTTTATTTGACGTGATTCGAAATCAGCTTCTTTATTTTCCTTCGATGGAATATAAGAAGCGAAAATCCAGATGTCGCGCTCTTCACACCAATTCCAGATCTGTCTTGCGAAGTCACTTAGATGAACAAACTGAACACTGCCCATTCTATTGATATAAGAAATGGCAGTGGTATTGTCAATTCGTAACAAAATTTGACAACTTCTTAGATCTTTAGCAAAACATTTTAGCCCGAAAAAAGCTGCACACAGTTCCAAGTAGTTTATATCATGAGACGAATCTTCTTCGTTCCAATGACCATGAGAAGAACGACCTTCAGCAAAAATACCCCAACCCGTGCGGGATGCGTCGGAAAAAATTTCCAACTTATAAGAGAAATCTCTTATTGGGTTTTTGAAAGAGGCGACATTCTTCTCCCACCAAACAAGGTCTTCCTGCAGGTATTTCGGGATTTCCATTGAGGAATCGAAGTTGTTCTGATTTCTCTGTAATGCTAAGAACTTCTCTCTTTCAAATCGCTTTGTATAAGGCCAGCCGTAAGGAATCGCAGGACAAGCTGCGACCAGCAACCCAATGAATTTTGCAAAAAACCTAATCGAACCTTTGTCCTTCAACTTCATCTCTTTAATCTGAGCTTCTAATTTCAGAACTTTACGGTAGTGCAACTGTCATGTCTTGGGAGTTGTAAACGAAACCTAAGTAATTTGCAACTTTCTTAGCAACAAGTTGACTTTTCTGATCATTCAAAAGAAAACCTAGGAATTTCAATCAATAAGAAGTTACTGAAACATTTTTCAAGCAATCACTGTGCGTCTGACCTAATAACAGAATATCAAATCCTTCTTTTCTCAATAGAGAAAATAAAGGCTTGAGTATCTTGGTAAAAACATACGGGGCTGAGCATAAACCAAAAGGCAAACAGCAGAACTCAAACAAAAGCCCATTGAAATAAAATCGAAGGTAAATCCTATCTGATTCCTTGATTGGAATCAGATAGTATGCATCTGTCAGATCTATCGTTGCCATAAAACAATCTTTCGTTATCATTTTAATTACCACCTTGTGGTCTTCTAATTTAAAATGTTCCGTTTTAACGAATTCATTGAGCCTCTTTAAATTCAAAACAAGGCGTGATCCACCTGAGGATTTCGGTACCAAAAAGATCTTAGAAATGAACTGGCCAGCAGTTTCAGAACATACCCTGATTGCTCCTTTATCGAGCAATGAATCGATTGCAAATTGAATTTCTCGCTTTTCTGTGGAAGACCACTGAGGCTCGGTCGGCACAACCTCTTGTATAACCTTGGTATGAAAAGGTATCTTGTAACCTCTGACCCATGATAAAATCGTGGAGTTTGAAGTCAAGGACTATTCCAGAAGCAGCTTAAACGGCCTGCTAAACTTACAGGATCCTCCGATGTATCCTCACCTGAAGCAGAGTCCGCAGCCGACGAGTCGTCCTGTAGCGACGAGTCTAGTTCCTCCTGTATGGACGACGCGGGGAACGACGTCTCTTTGACAGATACCTTCTCCCATCCTTTAAATTCTTCTGGCGATGAACTCTCCCGCCCTGCTGAGTCTGATTTTGATTGACACGCTTGGGCGGGACTTTCCCGTTTTTTGACGAGGTTTGTTTCTCGGCCGACTTAGCTTCTGGCTGTTTTAACAGCTTCAAAGTACCCTCCAGGGATCTTACTGACTTGAGTTTCTCTGGTAAATCCTTACCAAATAAAAACTCGTCCACGTCCGTTGTTGAGAGCGTATCCTTCGCAGAAGCACCTAAGTAGGCTATTATCAGGCTGCGACGAATCATCGATTCATCACGTTGAATGTCTGCCAGCAAGCGAGCTGCATCACTGATAAGTCCAAGTAATGGACGATCCTTTGCCTTCACAGTTAGAGCTGTTGCTTGGGCAAGGGCCGCCAGAGCCGCTGTGATCTTTGCCTGCTTGGCTAAGATCCGAAAGATCCGATCATCTCTCTTCTTGGTCGCGTCGTTGATAGCTGCTTTGGCCTCTGGATTGAGCTTTGGAGGTTCTATCTCGAAACAGTTTTGAGGAGCTGTTTATTTCTTGACAAGCTCCACTTTCTCCTCCGAAGGTAGGCCTTGCTTGACAACTTCGATCCATCTCAGTGCAATGTCTTGGTGGATTGGATCGCTATAAACCTTCTCTGCAATCAGTCGGTTGCCAATAACCTCCAAAAGCTCTTGGTCCAGTTGCACCGCGCTGCTGTCCAGCGAAACGTTAGGATCTGTCAGATCACCAGGTCCTGATGGAACTACGGGAGCTGCAGGCGGAGGGTCAACGAACTCATTTTCCGAGTGTTCAGATCCTAAAGACGAAATCACATTAGTGAGAAAGAATTGCAAAATACTAATGTATTATTATAGGTTAGAGCCTATAAAACATTGTGCAAACAACAAAGCCTCTTTGAGGTTAGGGCCTCAAAATCTGCTGAATCATGAGGTTAGCGCCTCATGATTGCAAAAAACCGAGATTAAAGCCTCGTGTGTACAAATTTTGAGGTTAGGGCCTCTCAATTTGAACGCAAGTCTCAGCAGTTTAGAACTTCTGGACTGGATCTTATTCGAAGAAAATAATTTTCTTCCCACTCACCAGACGAGCTCGAATAAGATTCCGATGTTGAGGAGCTCGATGAAGAAAAAGATGAATCGGATGAAATCCGCTTCCTCTTTTTAGCCTTCTCCTTGGCGTACTGCTTCTTCACCTCCTGTCTTATCTCCTTCGCCAGGGCTTTCCTCTCCTTCTCCTTCCGCTCCTTGGCTGATTTCTTGTGTTTCGAAGGCATTGTTAACCAAATTCTTCGAAAAAACTAACCCGTGATTTACAAAACTGGAGACTTAACAGAAAATACCGTCGGCCCCAACAATCCCTAATATGGTCAGAGCACAGAAACACTTCTTACAGATTTACAAGTTTATTAAAATCAAAGTAAAATGTTCACAAAGGTTTTTTAATATTATTGCCCGTTCTCGTTGGCGACTCTCGACAGACTGTCTTCGCCTCCCATTTCCAAAAAGTCATCAAAAGCCACCTCTACTGGGCAGTGCAACGTGACTTAACTCAATTCTTACCCGGTAAGCATTCTTTCGGTGGGAATGTGGCCGGCCGTCGTTCCCATCGGGAAACTTAAATGCATTTCTGCAAAATTGCGGATTCCTTGGGAATCTGTTACCAAGCCATAGGCTTCGGCTTTGGCTTTATTTGTGAGGTGTCAGGTAGATCCGTTGCCTGACTAGAGTTACTTGACTGAAGGTCAATATATGTAACTCCTCCTCTGTTTGAGTCAGAAGCCTCCGGATTCGTTTTATTTATTATTTTAATTTTGGTAGTCCTTCGTTTTATTAATATGTTACTATGGCCAATATTCCCATGATTACCACCGAAAAAATGCTTATACCTGTTCCATACATTATGTTCCTATGGTATTTTAATTCTTTAATTTCTTTTATATTATTTACATTGTCTAAAATAATTTTGTCAAAATTAATAGGTTTCGAAAATATGATGTTCTTTTCGTTTGAAGGATAGTAAAATTTGTCTACAAAAGTTACTTTTTTATTATAAAATTTCTTTTCTCTAATGCCTATGCTGCAATTGTTAAAATTTATCAGATAATGTCCTGTTAAAGTAAATGCTCTCTTATCACAATTATGCCACATTTTATCTTTCTTCATATTTTTCAACAAAATTGTCTCATCATCTATTTCCTCCAAACTCGTCACGTTGTTGTATATTAGTTTACAATTTCCTTGAGTAATACAATTTTTACTTAATTTCAGTTCTTTTAACAAAGCATTTTCGTTATACTGGTATGTTTTATTATTTATGTCGACAATCAATTCGTCTCTTTCATTAATTTCTAAATGTTCTGAATTTGGTATTGGTATAATTAACTTTAATTCGGTTATCAAATAACTTGTCGGAATTTTAATGGCAAAAATTAATAAGTCATCATTATATTTCATTGCTCCAGCTTTTAGAAGTTTTAATTTATAAAAGTCTACATGGTACATCTCCAACTCTTCAAGTGTAAGCATACTTGGATGGATCATATTATTTTTTGTAGCCATTATATTATCTAAGATCTGATTCACTTTATTTTCGAAATATCTGAGTTTAGTTTATTTTAGTATTTTATATTATTTAGTTTAGTATTTTATAGTTTAATTCTTTTACATTTTCGTTAGTTGAATTAAGGGATTCCAAAAATTTTTGTCTATCATTTTCAATTAAGATTTTTAAATCTACTAAAGTTTTATTAAAATGACTATTAATTTTGATCTGTTTATTTAAATTTTTGATCGCTCTATGGTTGTTGGTGTCAGTAATCTGTAAGTGTTCTGTTATTTCCTGTCTGTCTGTCTCGTCCATAACCATTTATGTGCAGAACCTACTATATTCAACAAACCTCTTTTTTGTCTAGCGGGATTTTGAATCGTTCGGAGTTTACCTTTAATAGTTTTAATTTCCGCATTGAGTGCTAGTCTGTCTTCAAGTTTAAAATGTTCAATGTTGAGCTCTAACTGATTTAAAATGTTAACCATTTCCATTGGATTGATTACATGCAGGATTATATCTACTTCGTTAGCTATTTCTACTTCCTTAATTTTTATTTTTACATAACCTTTTTCCTCCAGTATTGGATGAGCCTGCAATCGGCCTTGTGCTGAGCCTATCATCATGATCAGTATGGTGATTACCTGTAAATTTATATGGTCTTTTAATGTTTGAGGGATGGACATTTTTGAGCGGATATTTTCTGAAGTACGGTTGGTCTTTATGCCGTACTCTCTTATAATTTTTAATATAGCCTTCCTGTCTATTTTCAATATAAGTCTCTTTCCTTTTATTAAGCTTGTTAATATACTCTACCTTTTTCTTTAAAATTCTTTCTACTAAAGTTTTTACATCTGGTAAATTATTAGCCTGTCTCGGGGTCATCTCAAGAGTGGAATGATATCGGTCATTGTAATTACCTATTGCTCTATAAATTTTGTGTTCTAACGGGATATTGTCGTCTATCGCTTGTGTTTTTTCTATTAGAGTAGAGTGTAACCTTTCTATGTCGGCGTTTCCAGTATGACTATTGGGCTTCGTCCAATGGACTTCTATTTCTTGTTCCTGTAGAAAATTCTTTAACTGTTCTGACTTGAATTCATTGTCCATAATAAGTTTTTTAGGTTTACCAAAGGTTGCTAAATAATTCTCTAACATGGCAATTTTAGTGATCCAATTTCTGTCAGTTATAAGGTACGCTACTGCGAATTTAGTAAGCTTATCTATAATTGTTACAAAAGCTTGCTTACTGTAATGAAATATGTCAATATGAATTATGTCATTTTTACAATTCGGGGTTTCCGTTACGCTTAGTTTAGGCTTTATAGGGTTTCGGTCATATTTGATACACTGACATTTCTCGCAATTATTTATAATAAGTTGAATTTGTTCCTGTAATTTTGGGTAGTATATTTTATCTTTTAATGCTTTATACGTTTCATTAGTGCCGCTGCGTAATGATTCTCTGGTGTGATATAGCGAAATTTGTTTGTGACACTCTTCTTCTGTCGGAATTTCCTGTGCTCTTCTGGTTGCTTTGAAAAACTTCATTCTTTTATCACTTGAAAATAGTCTGATAATAATTTGCTGTACTCTATTGTAATCTGTGTCACTAACTTCAGCATATATGCCAATGTGTCCCGGTTTTATATATTGCTTCAATACATTAACAATTACTCCCTCTTCATCTTGTGGGTTAATTTGTATAATCTGTCGTTTGTGACTTACTTCCATTTCCTTAGTTGGACTATAGGTCAAAATAATTTGAATTCTATATTTATTAACTATCTCATCTTTTATACCTATGTGGTCTAAAAGCTGTTCTTCTACTGAATGTATTGTTCCAGACAGGTCCATATTGGATTCACTGCTATTACATTTGTTGATATAGGGGCTGTTCTCTAGCCTACTGAGGAAATCCGCCACTTTATTTTCCTTCCCCTGGAGATAGTCAATATCGAAGTTATATTCTTGTAACTTTAAGATCCACCTCTGGTTTCTCGGTGAAAACTCTTTTCCCTTATATTTTGAGTTCAAATATTTTATTGGTGCATGATCGGTGATGATTTTGAAATATCTACCGTACAAATAAGGTCTGAAATAAGTTACCGAGTAAACTATAGCCAAAAACTCCTTATCTGTGGTACTGTAGTTTTTCTCATGCTTATTCAATGTTCGCGCCACATAGCACACTGGGTGACCTTCTTGAGAAAGAACGGCTCCAATAGCGTGATCACTTGCATCTGTAGTAACTGTAAATTGTTTATCGTAATTTGGAAACTTTAAAATAGGATGTGACGCTATCAATAATTTTAATTTTTCAAACGTTTCTATATATTGTGGGTCTTTGATATTAATTTTTGTATCTTTCTTCAAATATTTTATTAAAGGGTGAGCGACTTTTGCATAGTCTTTTATGAATTTGCGATAGAAACCAGTCATCCCCAAAAAACTTTTTAGCTGTTTTTCAGTTTTTGGAAGTTCAACTCTTTTATTATCTTCTATTTTATTTAGGTTCGGTTTTAATCCCTCCTTGGTTAAGACATGCCCTAAAAATTCGGTTTCTCGTCTCATAAAATTACACTTATTGGCTTGAATTTTTAAGTTGTATTCTGCCAATTTAGAAAAAATGTTTTGTAGTGAGTTTAGATGTTCCTCTAGAGTTGTTGAGAAAATGAGGATATCATCTAAATAGACAACACAAATCCTGTTGATGTATTCCCTTAGTACTTCGTTTATTAAACGCTGAAATGTGGCAGGTGCATTCTTTAACCCGAATGGCATCCTGACATATTCATATAGCCCTAATGGTGTGACAAATGCGGTTTTCTCAATGTCTTTCTCAGCTACTAAGATCTGATGATAGCCTTTTGCCAGATCTAAAGTCCTGAAGTATTGAGTTTTTCCCAACTTGTCTAAGATACTATCCATGTTTGGTAATGGATATTTATCATCCACCGTTACTTGATTCAGTCGTCTATAATCTACTACAATTCGGTACTTTTGAATTCCTGAACTATCTATTTTTTTAGGTATTACTATTATAGGGGAACTGTATTTGCTTTTGCTTTTCCTTATTATTCCCTGGGCCTCCATTTCCTTCATTTGTTTTGTTACTTCGGCTTCGTGTTGGGGTGGATACCTATATAATTTAGAGTTTATCTGCTGATCCGTCGTGGTTCTAATTTCGTGGACTATTCTCGTGGTGCTAGTAAGTTTATCCCCCTCTTTATAAAATAATTTTTTATGTTTACTTAATAAATTTTCTATCCCGGATTTTTCTTCCGCATTCAAATGATCTAATTGTATATTACTTAATTCACTTGTCTCTAAAACATTCACTTCTTCTAGAATCGCCCTATTTAGAAAAGGTAGTTTGACGTCGTTTTTTAATATTATTTGTTGATCTGCTATATTAATAATTTTGACATTATTTTCCACCCAATCCATCCCCATCAAGAAGTCATATTGTTTTTCTAATTCAATTTTTACCCATTTCATTCTTGCATTATCAGTTTGCCTAAATTCTTCCGGGCATTTCGTTTTAACGTATTCTGTAGGTTTTTTTGTTTCTCCCTCAATAGTAATTATTTGTATCTTGCTACCATTCATTTTTTCATATATACTATCTGGAACCCGTTTTGAATTTAATAAGCTGATTGTGGAACCTGTATCTATCATAGCAACGAACTTAATTTTATTTATTGTTAGCTTGACATAAATTTTCTTCGTTTCCGAGGCTAATTTATAAAAAACTCTGCCTCTTCTAATGGGTTCACTTCGTTTACTGTACCTAGTGTATCAACTTCCATAGGTTGAGTTTGGTTGTTATTATTTTGCGGTTGATTTCTGGGCGGGGTATTATTATTATTATTATTAGGATTTCGTTGAGGCTGTCCGTAATTATTGTGTGAATTACTGCGATTTGGTCCGAAATTACCGTGTCGAAATTGATTGGAATTATTGGTGGGGTTGTTAGTTCTAGATTGACCCGGATTACTTTGGGCGTTATTTCTGGATTGTCTAAAATTATTTTGAGAATTGTTGTGCTGTTCTGACTGATGGTTGTTGTTATGAGTCCGACTGTTATAATTCTGTCTGTTCTGTCTTGGTTGGTATCTGTCTTTTGGAACTGGATTAGGTCTGAATTTTAAATTGTACTGGTCTTGTCCTATGTATTTGTTAATTACTGGCCTTATCTCTTCTAAACTGAATTTATTGAACAATTCTGAAGCTAGAGTCCCTGCTACAATTTCTTTTATCTTTAAAACTAGAACACTGCTTAAATTATTTACAATTTCACTTTGGTATTCACTAAAAATAGCACATTCGGCAATATCACTAATGAAATTTCTAATTTTATCAGATAATTCTAATATTGTACTTACTCTTAACATGCTGATTTCTTTCATAATAAGTCCCTGGTCTTTCGATGGTCGATATTGAAGTTTGAGTTTCTGCTTACAATCCTCCCATGTTGTTGGTGGTGCCGTATCCAGATAATTCTTTGCTGGTCCTAATATTTTTTCATGGTAGATTATGCTGTATACTTGAGGGGCTTGATATCCATATTCCGCCATAGCTCGATCCACTGATGCAATGAATGAGGGTAGAGTCCCGTCTTTTCCTTCAAAAGCTGGTAGGAATCGTAGCTCCTTTTCAATTCGACTTCTTAGCGATGGTTGGTGTTGAGTCTGCCGGTTGAGCACCTCTGTTATGACTGCCAGACATTGTTCCATCATGTTTCGTTGACCTTCTTGTTGCTGCTGTTGGGCTGGTTCTTGCTGTGCCATTCTTCGATTTTCGTCTAGAATTTGGTTTCTATTGTTTCTCCTTTCCAGGATGTTGGTGTTCTTATTATTTCTTCGCTTAGCTGTCGTTTCTTCGTATCCCACTAAATGGTGCTTTGGGCTACTGCGTTTCACACTTTTGCAAAAAAAATATCACTCAACTTTCCTGTTAACTGTACAATCAATATTGATTGATCGATTCGTATCACTGGATCCTATTTCATCGAACAGGATCCTACCGACTGCGCCATTTACAAAACTGGAGACTTAACAGAAAATACCGTCGGCCCCAACAATCCCTAATATGGTCAGAGCACAGAAACACTTCTTACAGATTTACAAGTTTATTAAAATCAAAGTAAAATGTTCACAAAGGTTTTTTAATATTATTGCCCGTTCTCGTTGGCGACTCTCGACAGACTGTCTTCGCCTCCCATTTCCAAAAAGTCATCAAAAGCCACCTCTACTGGGCAGTGCAACGTGACTTAACTCAATTCTTACCCGGTAAGCATTCTTTCGGTGGGAATGTGGCCGGCCGTCGTTCCCATCGGGAAACTTAAATGCATTTCTGCAAAATTGCGGATTCCTTGGGAATCTGTTACCAAGCCATAGGCTTCGGCTTTGGCTTTATTTGTGAGGTGTCAGGTAGATCCGTTGCCTGACTAGAGTTACTTGACTGAAGGTCAATATATGTAACTCGTGTGTCTCGTGAGGCACACAAAAAAGGGATGAGAAAATGGCTGCAGACCGGCGTTACGATACGAGAGGTAGCGCCCTCTTTTTACTTTACGTCTTTAAAACGTGTGGTCGAAGGGTGCATGGGGAGGGGACTACAAATTGATCTCGAAGAAGAGGCGCGAAATACAATCTACTGTCATTGCCATGATTCTGAAGTCTAGTATAAATATTTTGGCGTTTATTATTTATGTCTACAAAAAGTCTTTGAAGCTCATACTAACCCAAATGCAAATTATTTTTAATTTCAAACCTATCCAGTTCTCTTAGATCTCATAAATCGTACTTTCAACTCCCCGAATCATAAAAATGGTCTGAATGAAAGCTCAAAAGTTACATGATCACCGACATACGTACAGTACCCCGTCACTCAATTATGTTCGATAAGGAAAACTTAGAGAATTTAATCCTTAGATAAAAAAAAAAATTGTTACATGAGTACTAGCAAATTTAAAGCAAAATATTTATTAAATGCACCACCCATTGCCTGTATTACTGCTTGCACTCTATTTGGAATACTTTCCATGCAATTCTTAATTTTTTGATTCCTTCCTCGTCGGTTGTCCATACATCTTCCATGTTTCTTAATTCGTGAATTGTTGTTTCTGTCACTGTATTAACTTCGATTTTAAATAGGTTCAGACGTTCTTAATTGGGTTTAAAACCGGTGATTTGCCAGGCCAAGTCAAAATTTCCAAATCAATCGAATCTAGGCAGTTCAGTTCAGTTCACGACGTGTAATGGCTTCATATTGCATAAAGATGTATTCCTCCTTATATAGATTTTGATAATGAGTTTTACAATATTACATTGGACAAAAAAATTATCGCACTGTTTCGAAAACCAATTCACTTTGAAATGATTCTTAATGCATTTTTGGATATATTTAGGTATATAATATATGGAATCGTCATAATTTGAATTTAAATTTGATTTTTGTAAGATTTCCGCCACCTTCCTTGAATTATTGTAAGCTCGTCAGCTTATTACAGAATTCCTTCTCATAAGCCAATAGTCTGTGCAATTTTCAATTCGAGCGGATAACAAACCGAAATTGTTTCATATACCATTAGGTTAGTTTTTGTAAGTACTAATATACCGATAGAAAACTAACCAGCTTTTTGAAATAAATCCCCACATATAATAGTTTTTCTATTATCTGGGAAATCGGGTTTTTTTTTATTCCGTATATTTGGTTTTACAATTGTATGGATCGCGCGGGGGCCCCTAACATACATTATTTCAACTCTTAAAAACTAGGGTAGGGTAATCGCCTTGGCACAAGTGTGCGTCTGGGATGTTTTGTCGTTAGTAGCTAAACATGTTGGACTATGTATGCTGCACAGTAACGGGGTTGACGACAATGGAGTTGACGACAATGGAGTTGATGACCTTACCGGTGTTGTCGACTTTTTTAGACCGGTAGTTCCCCATGATAAGTTAGAGTAGGTGCTATCGCTATGCTGTAGTTCCGTGGACTGGGGGTTTAGCGACTCGTGCTTGGAATTTATTTGATTCATGGTCGATTATTTCAGTTCGGCTCAGCATTTTCGAGAGGGTCTTTTCTTTTGAGCGTCTTGTACCGAGCGGCCTTGAGTATTTTCCTTGCCGTCGGGTTGAGGTGATTTTCCAGTCTGGTTTTGTACTTTCTGCTTAGTTTTAATATTTCTTGCGAAACTGCTGTTTCATGTCCCTCAGCAAGATTTCATTTCTGACGTAGCGGGGTTCTCCGATCATTGACCTAATTATTTTCGACTGGGCGTATTCAATTTTTTGTATGTTTGATTTTTTTGTGGCTCCCCAGAGCTGGAGTCCGTAGGTCCAAATTGGCTTGATAATAGACTTGTAGACCGCTATCTTGATACTGAGGTCTAATTTGGAGTGTTTGTTCAAGAGCCAATGCATTTTCCTCTAAGCTAGTCTTGTTTGGTACCGTTTTTTTATGACATAGGGTTTCCAGGTAAGCTTATTATCAAGGTGAAGACCCAGGTACCGAACCGATGCGACTATTTTAGCCTTTATCCCGTTGATGACCACTGGGCGACATTTGCGTTTCCTTAGGGTGAAATTGATTTGTTCGGTTTTATTTTCGTTGAGCTTTATGTCCCATTTTCTGGCCCAATCTATTATTTTGTTTACATAGGTCTGTACCTCTCTTGTTGCCGTTTGAGGGTTCTTATGGGCAAACATAATTGCCGTGTCGTCAGCGAAGGTTGTCGTGAGTATCTCATTGCTTGTTGGGATGTCCGCTGTGAACAATGTGTGCAGGACTGGACCAAGGACGCTGCCTTGCGGTACTCCTGCTGTGATTGAGTAGGTTTTGCTGAGGTTTCCGTGGTACATAACTTGGGAGGTTCTCTCCTGGAGATAGCTTGCAAGTATGCTGTGGAAGTAGGCGAGTGATCTTGTTCATTAGTCCTTGGTGGTTGACCTTGTCAAACGCTTGGGCCACATCGAGCAATATGCCAAAGCAATATTGGTTATTCTCTAGGGCTGTTTTTATGAAGTTTACAATCTTGTGCACTTGCTCGATTGTGCTGTGGCGATTCCTGAAGCCAAATTGGTGGTCCGGTATGAGGTGGTGATCATTTATGAACTCCTGAAGCTCTCGCAGCAGCAGTTGTTGGAACAGTTTAGAAAGTATAGGAAGTAGGCTGATTGGCCTATAAGAGTCCACTTTTTGTGAGTCTTTACCATGCTTGTGGATGACGAAGATTTTCGTTTTTTTCCATTGTTTGGGAATGTACCCAACCCTTAGCATCGCGTTAAAGATGTATTGGAGCCCAAGTTTGCCTTCCAAAGGTAGGGCTTTTATTAGGTTGCCGGTGATCTGGTCCGAACCAGGAGCTTTTTTAGGGTTAATGTTGTTAATTTCATTTAGAATTGCTTTTAGGGAGAATTTGAGTTTTTTTTACGTTATTATGGTGGATGTGGTTCTATTTGACAGGTTGTATTTTGGAATTCCTGCATATGGCTATGTAGACTGGGCAGCCTCTGTAGTTGGCTGTATGATTTCCATCGCAGTTACTACAGCGTTTGGTAACAACGTCTTTTTTCTCATTGGTGCAGTCTTTGGTGTTATGTTGGCCCCCACAGGCTACGCAAACGTTAGTGAGCTTACATTATGCCTTTGTATGGCCAAATTCTTGGCAGTTTTGGCATTGTACTAGGCCCTTCTTTTTGTGGAGTTCCTCTACCGTGATCTTACGGTTGAGTACATATATATAGTTGGGAAAATGATTTTATGAATTACACTGGTTGGGTTGTATGTTTAAAAATATGGACATTTGATTTCCTATTTGATGATGAATCATTTTAATATTTCTGCTTCAACAAAATGTGCTTGCAGGTATATCTTTTTTTTTTATTGGCGTTTATTTATTTCTTACGTAAGGATTAGATCGTTAGCCCGATCTCTAGCTTACATTATTACAACTCTTAGATCTAATTGATTTAACTCCCGTAACCAGTGCCTCCGTGAGTTTTGTTTCAGGTTTGTTCCGACATCGCAGATACCGAGGCCTATCTTGGGAAGATCCTAAACTGCTAAACTGTCAAGTACTTCTTCTTGATGCTGCGTCTGTAGTCCTTGTAGAACTGGTAGATAAGCGAAGTTCCCAACAGGGCTGTCAAGACTATCAGGATGGTTTCCAGTCGGGTTGATATCACGTCCACCGGGTTGATTACGATCGAATTGATAACCTCGCCCGTATTATCCACTTTCTTGGTTTGCGAGTTTCCCATTGTATTGATTTAGGCTGCTCTATATTTATAAAAATTTAATTATTCACGATTGATGATTTGTAGCGGGTCGGTTCGTTTGAGTCGGTGAAATTTTTCTTTGTTCAGTATGTTTTTTGCTGTGATATTCGGGTGCTTGTTAAGTCTTTTAAAATACCTCTTGCACACATTTTCTTTGCTTCGTCATGGACTGTTGCAATACCGGAGTCGCGTTGGATTATTTTGTTGTTGACGTAATGAGGCGCGCCGAGTATTGGCCTGATTATTTTGGTTTGCATTCTCTGGATGATTGCAATTTTGGATTTTTTGGCCGAGCCCCAGATCTGCAGTCCATAGGCCCATATTGGTTTCAGAATAGATTTGTATATGAGATTACTCTGAGACCTTTGGCACTTTTGAGTTGGTATGTATAATATTTCTTGTTTTGGCTGTCGAGCCAGTTAACGATCTGGGTGTAGTGTACCTCTTTGCGGCTTGCACTTTAAGTTTCCATGATGTTGCCACGAAGGAGGTCAACAATGTAGAAATTGTTTTCGCCGATGAGTTTTTTTTATTCCGTTAACTAGTTCTGAGTCACTTTTTGCCTGATATATAATGGTGGGGGCCTATTTCGGAGGTGGTGGTTTAATTATTCGTAGGGTTTGTCGGCGCATTGTCTTGTAGGGAGTAGTAGTTGCTGGATGATTCTTTATTTTTTTTGGAAATTTTTGCAGCTCTTTCGTTGATGTTAGCTTGCGGGCTACGTTTCCTCTTTTCAGTGACTGTTATGTATCTTTCCATCTCTGTTTGGATGGGGAGTTTTTTTGGTTCGCTTGCAGGACTGGAATTGCCTGAGGCTGTGTTCATTGGTTCAATCATTGCGTTGTTACACGCTGGTGGTACAATTGGATCGGCGTCCGTGGGTAGGATGCTTTTGGCTACTTTGCTTCCCTCATGAAAGGGGAACATTTGGATGCTGATCTGTATTAACTTTTGGTTAGTTTAGGGTTCAATAGTCACCAGTAAGTAAGAAATAAAAGTTTGCCTCATATTGGGGTCACTGCGTACAATATGATTGCGCAGCTTTTTACGTGCACAGCTTGCAATTTGGTTTTGTTTATCACTGCACTTTGGGCTTTCGCGCCCGAGCACTCCACTTGTTGTTGCTGGTCTGTGCACTTTTTCGCAGTTTGGGTTTGCACTTTAATTATTTTGGGCGATTGGTTTTACTGGAGAGTTTAAAATTGCACGTCCGTTCACCGCGGCTGCTTGATTGCAACTCGGGTATATCAATAAATATTAAAAACTGGCAGGAGCGTCGTTTCACCCATAATTACGAGCCTTTTTTCTGCCCGAGGAACCAGTCCACGTATTTGGGACTTGCCTTTTTACAGAAGCTACATTTGTAATTTGGCCGTGAGACTGACTCGAGTTTGCCTATGGCATCAAAACATTTTGAAGAAAGAAATAAGTGAAATTACAAATCGTGTTAAATGTTTTTGTCCTTGGGGTAGTATGTATTAGAACTTTGATATGTAAATTTAGTTTCATTAATATAAACAATAAGGCCTTGTGAACTAATCAAAACTCCCAATATTTTCGATTACATCCTCTATTCTATAACATACTGAAATTCAGCAAAAGCAGAAAAGCGATTCTCATGCGCGAACAGGAAAAGGGACTTTTTTTACAAATTATTTTCTTGGTGCTGATGATAAATTATGAAAAAAACAATTTGACATTTATATAACATTCAAATAGAACACACAAAAATGTTTATACTTATAACACTTTTTACTATTCAAACGCAGCGCTCCTGTCGCGTCATGGTCAGTTGGCGGCTGTGGTTTAAAATCACAGGATTATGAGAAACAAAAATTTCAAAGAGATATTAATCAGTATGAACGTACCTCTAGGCCCTAGTAAATTTAAATCATTTTATCAAACATTGGGCATTGAAAGTTAATGTTGTAAAATATTTTTGTTTTTAAAGATTTTTTCAATGAAAAAATATGAAATTTTCAGCATATGAATTTACAAGGAGCAATAGCTAACAGTATGTAGAATAACGTTGCAAAATTGCAGAGACGGTTGAATGGGTGGAAAAAAGTGAATATTTACTGGTGAAAAAAAGTTGAGCAGTGAACCACGGACCCACGGGTCCCCGTACTATCCCATTGTTGCATATGCTTACCATTGACCCACCGCTGTTGAAATTCGTTCAAAGTTTGTGGCTCATAAATTATTATTTTTGTTGTACAGTGTTTATGCATACTTTCAAGTAATTCGGATCAAAGAAAATATTTTTCCCCATTCAAAGACTTATACCCCCTTGGAGGTTGAATTTTGAAATAATATTATACTTGTTCCATTTTTTGGATTGTAGAGTGTTTATACAAAGTTTCAAGTAAATACGTATTTTTCCTCGTACAAATATTTATACCCCCTTTTAGAAGCAGATAAATCCAGGGGCGAATTTTAGAATCTATCGCCCTTAGTAGGCAGTCGTAAAAATTCCCACCCTTTCTCGCCTCACATGGATATTTTTACCACAATATCCAAATGGGTTGAGTTTGAGATTGCTAAAAGTTCTTTATCTTTTCGTTTCTTTTCTGAAGCTCGTTTGTTGTACGCTTACTTAATGTTTTACGTTTAATTTTTCTAATATTCGTCCTTCAATTTTAGCCTCTTTGGACTGTAGTCTCAGGCCACTGCCGCCCCAGACAACTGCCTAAGTTGCTTATACGTTCAATTCGACACTCGCAAAAATTTTCGATAAATTTTCAGAAAATTAAAAGTAACATCTTAAATACTTTTTTTCAAAATTAAAGTATAATAACAATATAATAAGTTAAATTTTTAATCCAAAACCACCAGAAACCGCATCTGAATAGAGAGTTACTTAATAAAATCGATATTTTCTGTTAATTTTTAAAAGTGTGAAATTCACAAAATTTATATTTAACTGATTTACAGCACTTTTTATAAGCAAATACGGACGGCCGTAAAATTTTAAACCTTAAACACGTTTTCGAAGTCTGTGCCAACGAGATCTAGGAGACCATACAGCGCATTACTTGACTTTTTTTATGTACACCACTTGGCATGTAAACTAATGGACTGCTTGTATCGCTATCTCATGTGAGACACGTTTTTTATGCCTTGTTCTGATTGGAAAATCCTTATGAATATACCAATCTGGAAAAATTTAACCAGAAATTCATTGGCAAATAAATTCATTTTACGTTTTATGTGAATAATTTCTGAAATCCCAAACAAGCTGCATTTTATTCAACTCTTCAAAATTTTTCGTTTCAAATAGTTAGAGAGAGTGCAATAATGTGTCAGTTCCATCGACGAAATATTTTTGTGTGTAGATTATGCCCGCTTTGACAAATTATTATTATAAATGCAGGGTCCATATCACACCTGGTGGCCAGGAAAGCGCGTCTGAATTGTAAAGTTGCAACATTGCAAAACTAGTGATGTCCATGGCTGAAATTGGCTGCATTTGTACGACCAAAAAATGATCTCAATTATTAGGTCCGCAACTAAGTTCTCGCTGTTTTTTTTTATGAATATAAAACTTTATTATGAAAAAATGGTTACAAATGAGTTATTCAAAGTACTGCCCATCGCTAGCGACAACCTTTTCCCATCTTTCTGGCAGAGCTCGAATACCGTCACGGTAGAAGTGTTCGTCTTTTGAGGTTATCCATGAATCAAGCCAATTTACGATGTCGTCATATGAACGGAACTCCTGATTAGTCAGAGCATGTGCCATCGAACGGAATAAGTGATAATCGGACGGCGCAATATCTGGGGAATATAGCGGGTGGGGTAGGACTTCCCATTTGAGTGTTTCTAAGTAGGTTTTGACGGGTTTGGCAACGTGAGGCCGATCGTTGTCGTGCTGTAAAATCACTTTTTCGTGCCCTGATCGTATTGTGGCCGCTTTTCGCGCAGTGCTCGGCTCAATCGCATCAATTGAGTTCGATACCGTTCCCCAGTGATCGTTTCGTTCGGTTTCAACGTCTTTTCAGCGTTTTCGAAGATTTTCGGCCTTCCTTCACGCGAACGGTCGTCAACATCAAAATCACCGTCTTTGAAGCGACGGAACCAATCACGGCACGTTGTTTCACTTAGAGCAGCATCTCCGTAAACTTTTTGGAGTTCTCGATGCGCTTGAGCCGCCGTTTTCTTCGAATGAAAAACGAAAAGCAACACTTCCCCGCAAATGACGATTATTTGGCACATAATCAGACATTTTCACACAACCAAAAGTATATGTTCCAAAAACAAAATCACAAATGTATCAAAGCGGCTTGCTTACCATATGTCTAAGCTTGGTTCATGACGTTTTAGTAATGCTATAATCGACCAACTCTTACTACTGGAGCCATCTATTGAAAAACAGCGGGAACTTAGTTGCGGACCTAATAAATTTTCAGCTAATTTGGCCAATCCTAGTGGGTTTGGCGACATTTCAAAAAATAAGAAAAATAATTTACCACACATAACTGACTTCAGGTGGATCTTAATTTTTGATTTCAGTCGTCCATTCGTCCGATTGTTGATTTCAGTGATTATTATATTATTATGATAGTGACGACGAACATGATGGATAATAGCTATTTCGATCTTCTTAACGAATAATATAAATAATTACACTGTCTTAAAATAACTATTTTGAAGTTAGCTCTTGTTAGTTCTTTAAAAATCGAACCCACGTTTTCAAACAATTTTTCCATATTTAAAAAAAAAAATTAATTATCGTACAAAGTCGAGATATGTACATCTTAAATTAAAGCTTAAAAACAAAAACATATTGTACCTATTCCAGTATTATTGAATATTCTTGGTCCATAAGGTCACATTAACATATAATTTAAATGCAATACATAAGTATGTTCATATTTATGGAAATGGACATTTTATATTGGCGCTAGGATTGAACAATTTGGTTGAAAATCGGGTTTTCATCTTATGGAGCTCCACAAAGGCATGGCACCATTTTCAGCCAAGAACACCACACTCTCTCGCTTTTATAGACCCGAGATAATTGTTTCATCAATCTAAAATATTAAATTTAACTCCTGCCAAGACACGCGCAAAATTACTTGCCTATCTCCACAAACCTACCTTACCTAGAAAGCTGACTGTTACACAATAATCACTGAAATTGGTTAAATTCAGTGGAAAATTATGCTGAATTGAAAATAGAGAAACCCAGGCACCACCACTGAGCATCACCATAAATACATACTACATATAGAGAATTTTTGTACGTGACGTCAAATGCAAGTATTAGGGTACTCTTCTTGTACAATGTCGGGTGAGATTGGGGCGACCGTTCTCCTTTTGCTACAATTTAAAAACTAAATTCATAAATGACGCTTTCTTTTATAGCAGCTTGGTTCTTCCGTTAGCTCCTTTTTGTTTTTTGTTTTTAAATTATTGTTTGGAATACTACAAATAAAATAAGTCTTAACCCTTAAATGCATGATTATTTCTTTAAGAAACCTGATTTTTCGAAAGATATGGAAATTTCAGTGGAAAAGTAATAAATGGAATGAAAAAAAGATGGTTATCTACATTAGTTAGTATTTTGAAAAAGTCGTTTATAGCTGAAGAACTATGTTCTGGGTTTAGAACGTCAAGGAGAACATATAGGTTAAAATATGCAAGCAAACCTTTCTTTTATATGAAGTGAAATTTTTAGAGTTTATATTACAAGAAAATACGAAAAAACAGTTTGTACCCAAGCATTTCAATGCAGAAAATACGAACAGGTAATGTTTACAAAGAACAAGGGGCATTTAAAGAATGCACGGCATATATTTTTATTATCTATTATATGTATTCTGTAGACTGCAATGTGCATTTATACTTAATGTTGGTGCTACTAAAAACTTACTAAATTATGCATTTAAGGGTCAAGTCAACCGATGTTTTATTTGTGTGTTTGTAGGATTATTGACTTAAAATTTTAATTTTAAAAATTATTTTGGATGACAAATGACTAAAATTTTGTTACAATTCAATTCATCTCTAATAGTGTGTATTATTAACGTCATCCACCAAAGATGTACATTTATACAATTTTTGAGTTCGTGTCGATTATAACGCCTCAAATTTGACGATTTAAAGCAAAAATATAAATCGGTAATTTTGCACTATTGTTTAAGAACTAACTAATAAATATACTACTTTTCAACTTCCTGACTTTTATTGTTTGTTCCCAGAAAATCCTCAAACATTACTTACTTTTCGAATAAAAAGACCGGAAATTCCCTTTAAAGTAGCGTCTTATTTGTAAGGCAATTACCCGAATTCTTTATGCATCAACGAAACAAAATAACAAATGAAATATTTCACAATGTATGCCGTGCGCTGCTTCGCCTATATCTCATTTTCACTCACTTGGGTTCGAATATACTCAAATTCTCTAGAAGAGAAGTCTTCCAAATTTTTCACTTACCGCAAATCGGTTTTTTTTTTAAATTGGCCCTCTTTTTTTCTATATGCAGGGAAACAAATAGGTGCAAAGCATTATATAATTTTTGCTTGCCACGGTTCTAGTTCGGACACCCTCTCCATAGGTGCCCGCATCATTTTGACTTACATTGGTTCAACATCCATATCTGGGCTTCCAAGTAACATTTCGAGTTTATTAGAATTAAATCAACGTTTAAACTATTTCTGATAATTAATATTGGATTGGTGTTCTGATAATCACTATTGAAAAAATCTTTATACCTCTTCTTATCCTTTGTAAAATATGCTGTCAAAATTTAATTTGAAAAATCCTATTATTTCGGCTGTTATAATCAATTAGAGTCAAAGCGAATAATAATAATGAATAATTCTCAGGACTTTAAATGCGTCTTTCTCGAAACAGTATATTTTGAGCCCGATTATACCCAAATTTTAACAGTTTATTATGTTATAGCATTATTTTGAAAACTATTTCTTTAAATAAAACAATATTGGAAAACTTCCAAATTCAGAACAATATTATATTTTTCTATGAAACTTTTATTTTGGTTAAGGCGATAGCGGCATTCTTACGGATAGGAATATATTTGATTCTTTTCCGATTAATTAAAGTAGTGATAACAGCCCTGCGGATATGCCCTCGCCACTTTTAAAGCCACGATTTTGTGGGAAAACAATTTTTTTAATGTTTTTCTCATGTCTGTATATAGTAGTTTAAGTTGTTTACTTAAAAAATAATAATTCCAAAGCTTCATTATCAGAATAAATCATGTTCGGAAATTCAGTTTTTTATTGTTTCAATTTATCAGAAAACATTTGCAAAAAAAATTAAAATTTTATATCATACTTTCTCATGCCGACAATTTTTTAAATTCTTTAATTTACATTATGAATTCGGGTATAAAAACAATTACTAATGAGTTTCTTGGAAGGGATTTTGAAATAATGAAACTTGATAAGAAAACTTCTGAGCAAATAAATTAATATGGTCGACAAATAATGCTTTTACTCCCTTACCGCTGAGAAATATAGTTGGATTTTTTACTTCGAACATAAAACACACACACGCCGATCTCTACTGTTACGGGTACACTGCCTCGCATTGACCCGGAACGCTTCAAGAAAATGTTCATTTCGAAAATGCCGATCGGAGTACAAACAAAATGGGAGAAAGCCTTTCTTTTTTGATCTACCGGATCCGAAACTAGCATGCTATAGGTCAATTTGACATAACATATACTGTATATGGTAGTCTTGAGTTTGAGGCCTTTAATTCCTTTACCAATCATTTTTACCGCCAGGAATCGTCCGAATACAATTGATCCACGTACAGAGAGCCGAATCAAAATCAAAAGAATTGCAGATAATTAATAATGAACAATTTTCTATTAAAAAGCTACGAAATAATTTATTTCTGGCAATTAAATGAAAGAAAAGTTAAAATAGGATGTTTTCAATTTTGTAGAATCGCCTTTGGTAACATTTAAAGCCTTATTCAGCCTGGTACAATGTTAACAATACACACTTTCACTGCCTCTTGTATCTGTAGGTATTATTCTAGATATGAACAAATTGTTTCAATTAGACGAGTTTTAGCAGTCTCTATTTTATCAGTCCACACACAAATTCAATGGTATTTACATATGCCTGGCGAATTGCCCGATTAAGGGCGCGATTACATTGTAAGTGGTTTCGAGTGAATTTCAGTGACGGTGACAAATTTACGCTTTTTGTCTCAAGATGACATGATTACATTAAAAGCTAAAAGTTGTTTAGTTTTTATTCATAATGGATATCTGCAATGAGTAAGTACACACACAACGCGGATACCCATTCCAGCTATTCGTCTCGAGAAATCACGCGATCAAAAGCGACGACGCGAGATAGATTCGTTTGTAGTGTAACAACAATCTTAATACCTTGACACGTTGATTTTTTTTCGCGACGTCTGCAGATAAGTGCTCGTCTGAATTCGCATACAATGTAACTAGGGCCTAATTCAACAGAGGTATGTTTTCTTTTTCTAAATAAAATTTGACAGATCGGAATCTTTGCGTAAAGGCGAACACTTCGCCATTTGCGTAACTGAGGAACCAACCAGTTTTTGAACGTATCCTTGAATTTATCATGTCTTCCTATTTACCGCGTACAGGTCTCCCAAATATTGCAGACCACAAAAATACGTTTTGAACATTTTCGCTTTACAAATTGAGGTTTGTTCGCAAGTATTCCAAAAGTGCTTCCTTGACTAAAGCCGGCCGAATGATTCAATTTGAAGTGTAATAATAACTACACGTTGTCATATAATAGTAGACCGCAATGCAAACCGATCTTTTAGTTGGGCTTTCGAGGAGGTTTTTGTACCCTGATATTCATCGCCGCAATTATCTTTGCTCGCACAGGTCGTTCAGAGAAGCCTGACGTTTAAAGTTTCATGCTTGGATTTAATTTATTTCAAACTACAGCATAAAAACGGTTTTTCTTCGAAATTTATGTTTTCTCACTGAAGTGGATTTTGTCGGAATTAATTAATAATTTTGGAATTTATTCTCCTCACAGATGGCTCAGTCGCTTTTTACCTTTATATAAAATCGCTCGATTGGAACACATTTTTGTACTAAGCAGCGATTTTATTTCCGTTTTTTTTTGATTTTAATAGGCTCTTTCCTGGGTGAATATCAACAAATAGCACTCAAGAATATTTCTTTTGCATTATTTTATTTTATTTTATTATTTCGCTTAATTCAAGCTACAAAGAAAATAACAAAGTAAATGGCTTAAAAATAAACAAAATCAACTTAAACTCTGACTTGAACTAAAACAAGGAGCAGGAGGGGAAAATTAAGATCGTGGGACTGGATGGTAAAGGGAGTGTCTGAGGGTGGCTTTAACAATGTGAAAATCGAAAGGGGTAGTATTGTAAGATTTACGTAGCATTCTCGTAAAGGGTTCAAAGTGACCATAGTTGGTGCGGTGGGTGTCAAGACGGAAGAGTGGAAAAGATCTTACATAGCGGGGGTTGGTATTGAGAGAGATGTTATGGAAAAATTAAGATGATCGAATTCAAATCAAAACAACAGGTGAACACTAAAAGCGTTGGCCGCACTGTCTTTTAACGCATTCGTACCTGCAGTTTTGAACTTATTTCACATCTAGCGACGCGACATATCGATAAAGAAGCGTACAAAGAGTAATTGTTCAACATTATTTTGATAACTCATTAACTTTAATTTATTCGAATTGGAATAATTAACATAGTTAACTCCAAAAATTGGAAAGTACAAGATGCGTCCTTTAATTTATCAAGGGCTATTTATAAATATAGTGTAGTGGTTTCTTTATGATTAAATGCCAACAGTCCAGCCACTTAATACATTTTATTGGCCGAGTGCCCTAACTATATTAACCCGAGTTACATATTGAGTTTTTCTGATCTATGACAGAGTTCCTAAAATACATGCATGTGATATATGTTTTGCCGTTGATTGTCGACACAGAAAGGGCAATTTCATCGAGCGTCGAGGATTTGTTTTAATTTAGTATCGTGAATTGAGGAGTTATACACTTAGAAAATCAAAAAGAGTAATTTTAGAACCAAAAATGGAAATTCGATTCGATTGTTTTTTGAGTCGATATCAAAATTTGTTATTTGGTAATACAAAGTTGAAGGTAAAGATAAATTTAAGTGCAGCAAAATAGAAGATCTTCCTACACTATGCAACATTTTTCATTTTTTTTCTTTTCACAAAAGAAACCATAGATTATTTGGATAGCATTTTCCCGTAGATTAGAAGCCTGAAAAATTATTCATCACGTAGGACTTTTAAGAAAATTAAAGTTAAAAAGTCAAAAGCAACGTTTTTCGACCATAATAACGAAAATAATTAAGTATCGTACAAAGTCGACACTACCTTAATGAAAGCTTGGAACTATTGCCTAAAATTGCAAACGACCCTAGAGCTTTGCAAAAAAATGTCAAAATCTTGGATTTTAATTATCGCGTGTATATCCTTGCAGAAAATATTCATTTGGCGTATGTACAAGGTCGTTTGTCGGCAATGATGAATTTTATTTTTACATCGCCCTTTTTTAATTGATATTTAGTTACAATAACTCGAATCTTTCTCGTTTAGTATTATTATTATACTATACTACCCTTCAAATGGCTAGAAAGCCACTTTATGAGGCATTGGCAACATTATCCAGAATTTTGTTCCATATTTGTAGGAAAAGTTTTTTTTAAATGTTTCCAAACTAAGTCTTTTACGTGATAATATTGAGGGGATTTAGGTTTGGTGATTACGACGATCAATCCTCTTTAGAATTAAATTTGGTACATTTTCACACAGCCTTGTTGAACATTTAGCGCTATGGAGTGGAGTGGAATCCCGTTGGAAGCACAAGTAATCATGAGCATACAATGCGTCGGCATAAGGCAGTACATAATTTTTTACAACTTTTTGAAGCAGCCCTTCTTCTGAACCCAGTGAAAAAAACAGTTAATATCAAAACAAAAATTAAAAGTCGTTGTTTTGCTTTAGAGGGTTCAGATTTATTATTATCGAGAACTTACAATATCACGTGTTGGTATATGTAAATTTTGTAAGGCACTAGTATATCATACACATATGTATAAAAATTGCAAAATAACACTATAAATAAATAATAATAAAATTGCAACCTCGTTTTTGACGATTTTCTGTTCTGCTCCAGCCAGGGGTCAACAAATCAGTGGAGTCGTAAGCAGGCGTCATTGAAGTCTAATATGCACCGAATAGTTAGATATTCCTCACTAAAATTGAATGTAGATAAACGTTAGGTAGAGACAATGTATTGTGATGCCCGGATACCTTTTGTTTCCTTGACTTAAGCCAAATAGTCAGCCTTGAATTGGACAGCTCTTTCTTTAGCGGTGATATCGTTTTTCTCTCAAGTCTTAGCTGTTCGTTATATTAGTCTAAGAGCTCGTAGCACAAAAACGACGCGTATTGTCAGATAATAAGCAGAGTCGAAAGAGCTCCGCTGTGCCTTTCTATGCGGCCCTGGTAATCGCCTATCGGGTAGCTGGAGCCTTCACAGTACTTAATTTGCAATAAATATTTTCGGCTTTTTGAAAACACAAGTTATTGTCGTTTGATTTTTTGAATTGTACAAAGGACTCGTGTGCTGTACACGAAATGCGATTTGTAACCGCTGTGGCTTTTTAAAGGTGGTAACCGATTTTTTATTACTCCAATTTTAGCGACTTTTACTCCTCGTAGCTTATCGTTACGAAATTTCGTGGGCGTGATAATAATTTTCATTATTCATGTATAAAATAAATATGCATTCTTAAGAATTTTTACATGACCCTGTTCTAACTCCACCTTTATTAACTAAGTTTATGTTGGCATAAATCAACACAATCAAAGCAACGTTTTTATTACTAATCGATTTGAGACTTTCTCATAACAGTAGTATAGTTTTAAGTAGACATTTACATATAATAACAATTTTCCAAATCCTACTATACAATATTAAATTTAGTCGAATTTATGTAAAAAAACGGAAAATGCATGACGTGTCGTTGATGCTAAGGGGTTAAATATTCAGTTGTTTTTGTTAGAAAGCTAAGAAATCTTCAGTAATCTAATTAAATTATAAAAACAGATGTCATCATTTTTTTGAGTTTTTTATCGCTTTGTTTTATAAACCCCTTTTGTGCAACGGGTTTATTCAGTAAAATTTTCATTGTAAAAAAGTAAAGTACTATCCGTGTATATACGTATATGCAAGTTTTCAATAAACACAAAATAAATCTTTAATTTACATAACATCATCATCCTCGGGCGAATTAAAAATGTTCCAAATATTTGCAGAGTTTCCAAAATCGCTTTTTTATAGCTCTAAAACGTAAGGGTAAAGTAAATACAAAAAAAGTAGCGGGCAATAAGTAATATTTATTTATATTATTTTGTGATGCTCGAAGTTATTTCTAAGCTATCATATAAATACATGTCGGCCACTATAATAAGAATTTTTATTAATCTTTTCTTTTTTTTTTTGTTCTGCAAACAGCAAACAGTGATTATAAGTTGAAACTTTAGAAAAAATGTTAAAATGGGAGCAATTATTCAATTTGCACCATGTGAGACTTGTTTTTACGATTCACGTCCTAAGTTATTGTTGATTTCATACATTTGTAAATGGAATTCGAAAGGATTTCATTAAGATTAAGTATCTACTCCACTACAACGGGATCCATTGTAATATTTCCTTTATAAATAGTACAAAAAAGTTGCTGCAAATCAACAAGAATATTGTTTTGTAAATATATCCTTATAAATGCATTTGTTTAGTATTATGTTTCATTTTAGTTTTTTTTATCAAACAATTATTTATGAACTTGTAAATGTAACAAACTGTAAAACTAATAAAGGATTTTAAAAAGAAAAATTTGTATGTTCTAATTCCTTTCAAATTTAAGTAAAAAATCTTCAAGATCAACATCTGGAAAAGCTGTGAAGTCACCGTGCCAGAAGCACCTTATACATGGGGATTGTAGGTTTCGTGGGTACAGAAGGTTTGATGTTTGGGCCTCACTTCGTTTTGTTGAAAATTTTAAACATTTACTATAAGTTTCCTAAATCGTCTGTTATTCAGGAATATTAAATATTTTCCTTTTACCTCGCAGGTACTCACGGGATCCTCCAGTGATGTTACACAGAGAACCTTATGGCCGTGAACGTAATTCTGACTACAAGATGGAAAGGTTCGATGATGGTCCGCAGGGCCCAGATGAACCTCCGCCTCCAGGATTTGAGAATTCACCTGAAAGAGTACGTCGCAATTCATGGAATCTTAACCAATTTGATGATCATGGCTATAGAGATGACTACAGAAGTAAGGATGCACCCAAAAAAGAGTATATAGAAAGAGCTCACACCCCAGAATTACATGAAATACAGTGCGTGGAAAGAGAAGAGCGACATCGACATGAAATGAGGCAAAGAGAGGGGAGATCTTGGTCTAGAACAAGTCGACACAGCTCTAATAATACACGAAGGCGTAAGAGCCGCTCACGTTCTCCAATCAGAATGGAACGAATTCCAGAACACTTCTCTGCAAGGGATCGTAATCCAAGTAAAGAAAAGCATGCAACCCGGGATCGATATAGTGCAGAACGTGCAGCTCATATTGAAAAAGAACGTGCAGAGCATGAAAAACGTGACAGAGCTGAACGGGAAAGAAAGGCTCCTGATAAGAAGCATAATGATCGAAAAGCTCACGAAAAAGAAAGCCGACACACCAACAAAGAAGAAAAAGAGAAAGAAAAAGAGAAGCATAAAGAACAAGAAAAGGAGAAAGAAAAACGAAAGGATTCTTCCGACGAAGATAAAAAAGATAAAAAGGCGAAAGAAAAGAGGAAGAAGAAAAAGGAGAAAGATCCTGAGAAAAAGAAAAAGAAGGAAAAGAAAGAAAAAGAAAAAGAGAAGAAGTTAAAGGAAAAGGAAAAAGAAAGAGAGAAAGAAGAAATCAAAGCAAAGGAGAGGGAGGCTGTAGAAGAAAAAGAAAAGAAGAAGGAGCAATCGATTATAAGAGAAGCGTCAGTTGACAAAATCAAGATTATTACCGAAGAAAAACGACAGGATGTGGAAGTTCCATTAGCTGTTTTAGAATCAGAACAGAGCAAACCTGATGAAGAAGACACTCCATCACAGGAAGAGGGCGAGATTCCCGACGAAGAAGAAGAAAAAACTTCTGACGAAATAACAAAAGAATCTGAAGTGATTGATTTGTATGGAGATATTTGTCAAGAGGAAGAAATCCGTTATGAATATAACCACAGTTTGTCAGAGAATTCGGAACCTGAAGTAAAAGTATCGAAGGATGCAAATAAAATAAGTCCAACTGAAATTAAGCGATTTGATTCTGTTCTCGACATTCATGACTTTGAGCCCGATTTGGAAGATATTCCGAAGGAAGACAAGAGAGATGCCGGGGTTCTAGTTCCATTGCCAGAATTGTCGAAATGGGAACGTGAGGAGGAATCTCAAATTAGAGAAGAAAAGCGACCGCTATCTGCTTCAGATCCATATACTGGAAATGAAGAAAAGGGTAAGGTCACCACGGAAGTTATAAGAAGAGCTGAAAACGCGATATTTGCTAGAGCAATTAATGCTATTCGACCGATAGAAATAAAGAAGATAAGTGTCGAGCGGCAGAAGTTATATTCGAACGAACCCCTTAGAGATTTATCTTCTCCACCTTCTATGATAATTAAGAGTCAGAGTCCAAGCAAGGATTTGCCAACGTTCCAAATCACCGTTCCGACTAATAGCAACTCTGCTGAAAGATCAGTTGAGATAAAATCTGAGAAACAAAAGAGGGCAACTCCTGTAAGATCGGTTAAAGACCGTTTGGGAAGTAAAGTTACTGAACCACCCGCGAAACGGAATAGGTCCCGATCACTTACTCCTCCAAGAAAAATTGCTTTAGAAGGCAGTCGTATTGAAAAAGTTCGACCACAAAAAAGCAGATCTAGAGAGCGCCGTAAGATGGTAGAAGACGGTAAGGACACGAGAAGGGGAAGTGAAATTAGACGAGCTAATGAATCCACTTCAAGTCGAATTAAAGAAAGGTATCAAAAAGATTATAAAGCGCCAGACAATAGTCGAAGTCGCGACCCTTCTCGAAATGAACGAAGAGATACTGAGAGAAGAAGAGATAATCCCCAAGAACGTTCTAGAGAACGTCAGTATGATCAAGATAGAAATAGAGAACGTGAGAGGGAAAAAGAGAAAGAAAAGGAAAAGCTAAAAGAACGTAGAAGAACGCCGGAGAGGATTGAGAGAGGTAGAGAAAGACCAGGTGATCGTGAGCGCGGTCGTGAACGTGAAAGAAATATACCACGAGAACTAGAGCGTGTTCGAGATCGGCAACCTAGTTCCAGTCGAGAAAACCGAAGCAAGGAAAGACCTAAGAGCAGGCAGCAAGAAATACCTAGAAGCAAGGAGCAAGAGAGAGTAAAACCGCGCCAGGACAAGAGGGAGCGGTCACGAACAAGAAGTTCAGAACGAAAGGAAAAGCGAAATAAGCGCGAAAAAGATACAAAGCGAAAACGTAGCCAAGATAATTTGCAAGAAGGAGAGAAGAAGTCCAAACTTGAGAAGATAGATGTAGATCCAAAAGAGAGGAACATTCTTCGAAAGAAGTCGATGATCGATGAAGCTAACTTCATCCCTGACTATGACGAACAACCTGATCAAGAGCATTCACATAAGACCAATGATAACAGCGAGAAGAAAACTGATAGACCCCCTAAAGAAAAGGCCAAATCGCCCGAATCGAACAAACGGTCTCATAGCGCTAGTCCTTCCAGCTCATCCTCTTCAAGCAGCGATTCTGAATCCAACTCAGACTCTGAAGATAATAAGAAGAAAAAGAAGCGTAAGCACAAGAAAAAGAAGTCTAAACGAGCTTCATCTGTTGAATCAGCAGCTAGTGCTAAACGAAAGAGAAGCAAAAGCAAGAAGAAAGCCAAGTCAGCGAAGAAGAAGAAGAAAAGCAAAAAGTGAACTCCTAGCAAGATAGTTTTAAATATACAAAGATGAGGAATGAAGAGAGATAGCAGGCTTGAATCGATCTTTTAAATTATTTTACGCAGTCTTACGCTGTATTGTAAATATCTCTCACAGTACTAAGAATTTAGTTACACTTATAATTTATACAGTACTTGAAGTAGTAGTATAGACCTGAGTTAAACATGTATAAAATAATTCAAATAAAAGTTTGAGAAATATGTCTGCATTTTACATTTAACTCTCCTCATGTTTCATTATGTTTGTTTTCGTTGTAGATTTGATAGCAGTTTTTAATAAATTAATTGATTTTCGTTTCATTTGTTTTTCAATACATATTCCAGCAAAAAGAGGAAAATTTCAATGGTTTTTAATATTTATGCAACTTTAGCTGATGGATCTCACAGGTCAAAAGGAAAATTTTCTTGAAAGGTGTTCTAAGAAGAGTTAAGTCGCCGTTGAGTAGATTAAGCCCAAATCTTTTACCATAAATCATTGCTTTAACCAAGCTTTGTGGTTAATGTTTACACTAGAATCGCGATCACCATCTCTGCGTCTCTTCACCATACTCAAGTTGTCAGTCTACTGTTTTTGTTGTATTTTTCTTTTCGCCTGAAAAAATACGCAAGTGGGCGACTGTAAACTTAAAAGTCACGTATGCGGTGTACACGATATATTGGGCTCCACGTATCGAATCGACTTGAAATTCGAAGCAAATAGTCAGAAAAATAATATTTAGTTATCATCTGAAATAGGATATTTTTGCTAACTTCAGTAGTTTATTCACATTATTAACACAAATTATCGGAAAGTGAATTATTAAGGAAAAAATTCAAAATAACAGTGAGATTTAAAAGAAACTACTACTGATGATAGTCAATAATATGATTAATGAATAATTTATTGTGTGTTTCTGACCTATCAGGTCTACGGGATGTACAAACATGTATTCATACGAAATGCATTTGAACGATTTTGACTTTATTTAAATCTAAATTTTCAATATTCGATTTAATAATAATAATCAGAATACGTCATGCTAAATTCTCTCCCAAATCAGTTAACTTTTAAATGGAACTTGTAAAATCCCACTTTCATACGATTTCGCCTTGTGCTCATTCAATTTTTAATTCTCAAGTTTGATATATTAACTATGTTTTATTTTCGCCGAATAATTTTCTTCATTCTTACAACTTTTACAGGGTGTCCTGGAGCAGAAATTTTTTTCCAGTTTTTGTACTGATTACAATTTAATAATTATAACCAGAAAACTTCGACTAAAATGAGGTTGTTTACTCCGCAAAAACATTTTTATTTTTAATAATTGATTTCATTTAGTATATTTTTAATAATAATCATATTTATAAGACTTCAATAAATGATCTTTTTATAAACAGTGATATGCAAAAATCTGAAAGTGTAACACAAACATACATATAATACATAACAAGTATGTACTATTCATATTCTTATAATACCTACCACATAAATGAATAAACGAATGGGAACTCTTTATAAATAAATTTATTCATGTATTAGTATCTACATAGATAAAAGAGCTAGAATAATTTTGCGTGAGTCTGAATACAGTAAAATATTTTCTTAATATAGAAATTATTAATATTTTGTTAGTCAGCTTTTCAGAGATAGCTTGTATTCGCCGGAGCATAGATTCCATTAGTTTTGCTGTCACATCGGCTGATATTTTCGTCCACTCTTCCTTTAATACTTCTTTTATTTGTGTTTTTTTTCTCGATATTTTCGATAAATGTATGTTTCCGCACACCTTTGTCTAAATTTACCCAGCCAAACACTCAATGGAATTAACAGCAGCCGATTGCGGGGAGGATGTGTTAGACAATGTATAAAATCCACTGACTAACATTATACACTGTATGTTTGGGATCATAAAGCTTAAACCTTTTCTATATGCATATAGAACATAATTTATCACGAATTTCAATAGTTTTTTTCTGTTTATGCATAACATATGTACATATGTATGTATGTATGAATAGGAAAAAAACAAAAGGAAGACTAATTAGAAACATGATATCTACTTATGGCAAAACTTTACTTATTTCACTAATTTTGTATAGGGGTTGCTAATACCTTGTAGGTAATCCTTTATTATTTCTTAAAATTGTCTTCCCATTAGTGAAACAAGACGTCTACATCTCTAGACTGGTATACTCTCCCATAGCGCATTAATTGCGTTAAACAATTCAATATTATTTTATTAGTTTGTGTGGAAACTGCATTTTTTACATCTACCCAAAGATGTAAGGCTGGTTTAGATCGCGACTGCATGAAGGCTCAAAACAAACTATTGAAAATAATAATGAATTGTTTAACGCAATTAAGGCGGTATGGGAGAGTATGCCCGTGAGAAGATGTTGACGTCTTATTTCACCAATAAGAAGACGATTTTAAGAACTATTATTTCAAACCGGATTTCTAATAAAGTATTAGCGCAGATAAGTAATACAGATGCCCAGTCGAATACTTAGGCAAGAAAAATGCAAACCCAGCAGGAAATTTACACATGACGGCATCGAGGAAGTCATCAATAAAAGGGCATGTATACTCATTCCAACATCGATGACATTTCTCACGGCGATGTCATTGGAAATTCATGCATGCCTTTCTGCATGACCACGGAATGTATGGGGTCATCACAAAAATACCAAAAGAAGAAGATTTGGATTACTGAGAAGCGCATGAAACAACAAAACCCCAATAAAACTTCAGCTCACTTGAAACAAACAAACTCCTATGCCTTCCTGTTAGCATGGCTATGTCCTCAGAATTGGCATATGTACATACCTTAGTCATGCATGAAATCATCGATGTACAATTTCACGCAATCTCCAATTTCCTGCTGGGAAGTTGCCGAATTGCCTTTTACTTAGGTACATGTACATATATATAATACATAGGTACAATTTGGTCGAAATCCGCCGCTGAAAATGTTTAAACAATATAAATCTTAGCTGGGGCCTCTGTACTTGGCCACTTGGTCGAGGGTCAGGCCACGAGAGCAGCGAAGAGTTTGTAGGCATTGACCTAAACAAAGATAAGGCGTGAGAGAATTTCAATGTTTTAATCGGCACCAGCCATTGTGTGGTGGGGTTCCAAGATACTGAGAGATTCTAGGAATGAGTGCGGGTAAAAATACGAAAACTCGAAGGCAAATTCTTAGAATATTAGTTGATGACGACGACGCACGGGTTGATTTTGAAAGCAATATGTAAGAACTTTGTGTGCTGTGATAATTAATTGATTTATCCAGGCAGATTTTTCAATTTTGTATTTGGTTGTTCAGCTTTTCATTTAGTTGATTTACGTAGACCTATTTGAATTGAATTTCATTGACGTAAATTATAAAATGTTCTACTTATATAAAATACGATTTCTTTGGGTAAGTCCGATAAAAATTGGAACCTATGAACAGATTTCGATGCGGCTTTCACCAATATTGAGAATTTTTTTCGAGGAAATATTTAGGCTACATACTATCACGCCATACTATCCAGAGGGTAAGCAGAGAAGGAAAATCTTAAAAATGTAGAGTTATTATCGCAGAAGGCTTAAATTTGATTTATTTTCTTGTGGGTTTTGAACCATTTTTGTCAAATTGATATACGGTAGAGTTATGTGATATCGGGGAGATTTCTCAATTTTAGGGAATTTTGAACTCTTTTCGGGCTCTACGGGAAACGGGAAAAATGGATTTAGAAGATAATCTGAGAAAAATTTTGAGCTGATATGGGTAGAAGTTCGAAAAACCACGGGCAAGGCCGGGTAATTCCAGTTAGTTATAAAATAATCGAAGAAAATAGTTATAAGAAAAATCGTAGTTTATAATATTCTGCACAAAACAGTCCCTTTTCCTTTTGCCGTCGAATCAGTACAAACTATTTTCCATCCAAATTATCCAAACTACCATATTTTTGTTAGTCTCTGTAGGTAGCCTCCGACTGCCAATTAGTTATACGTTGTCAGTTTATTACAAATATTGACCAGTTAGATCAATTTTAATAGTACTGATTTATTTATAGATTTAATTATGAATGTGTCTTGTTTACATCTTTTTAGTTCTTTTATACAGTCAGTCGGGTTGTTTGGTTTTTAAATTAAATTTTTTATTTCTATCTTTTCAGTTCATTTACTAAGTAAGTTTGAAAATTTCAAGTTCACAATTCTTCACCCAGTCGGGTCTTTATTTTTTTGGCAATATTGTTTTTTTTTTGCATTTCGCATGCCTAATTACATTTAAACATATAATTTGTATATATTTTTGTAAGCCATTTAAAAAACCCGTTATGTTGAAAACGCACTCGATAGGTTTTGAAGGAAAAAAAATGTTTGAAGACATATAATATGGCGCATAAAATCGGCCATTTTAATTTTTATAATTTTGATATATCCAGTGTCACTCTCGCAATTAAGACGAATCTAACGACACTCTCAAGTTAAAATCCATCAAGCCCTTTAGGCTACAGAGCGTGGCAAAGAAATATACATCCATGCATACATACATACACTCGAAAAACATGACCCTCCTTCTGGCGCAGTCGGGTAAAAATTCAGCTTGGTCGGACTTTTTTCGTGATTTTGACCTTTTTGGTAACTAACATAATTTTACTGGGCTATAACCCTAATCTTGCATTCATATTTATTGTATAAATTCAATCAAACTGCTATTTTCAATAATGTTGACTGATATTCTCGTAATTTTTTTCTATTAAATGCGGTACGACGCGTATTTCCTTTAAAAAACATGAAACCCAATAAATTCATTAAAGTACGGACCTTAATGAAATGCAATTCAAATAGGTGTACTCAAATCACCTAAAAGAAAAGCTGAACAGCCAAATACAAAATTGAAAAATTTGCATGGATATATCAATTACTTATCACAGCACACAAAATTTTTAAATATTGCTTTCGAAATCCACCCGTCGTCGTCATCAATTAAAATTCTAAGAATTTGCCTTCGAGTTTTCGTATTTTACCCGCACTCATTCCTAGAATTTTTCAGCATCTTGGAACCCCATCTCACAATGGCCGGTGCCAATTGAAACATTTGAAATTCACTAACGACTCACCTTCATTTAGATCGGTCCCAACAAACTCTTCGCTGCTCTCATTGCCTGACCATCAACCAAGTTGGCAAGTACAGAGCATAGAAATACAAACTAAGCATGGAACGGCTGTTTCGTGTATGAACCCTGTACATGAGCGACCACCTAAAGATAGCTGCGTAGAGGAGTACAGCAACTGCGTTTATGAGGGAGAGCTAAATAAGAATTATAGCAAGCGGTGAATGGCAGCGTGTAAATAGATGTTAAGGGGGGCATAGACATTATGGAAGGAACTCCGGAAAATTTTGAATTGTAAGCCCCCTTCTGATTTTGTCTTCATATTTACGCCAGCACTGAGCGACCATACGAACACAGCCAATTCTGACGCATCAGGGAATGTGGTAGGCTAATTCTGGCTTACAGCCGTTCCGTACTTAGTTCATATTTCCATGGATTTGCTGTTCTAAATCAATGTTTATCCAAAAATGAAATTGGAATGGTGGCCAGGTGCAAGAAAAATTATAAAGAGAAAATCGTTCTATCTGAATTTATTAAGGATGCTTCTATTTAGTAGTCCATGGTTTACATATAATCATTTATGCATTATGTAACCATCTAAGGTCCTTAGTGAAATGTCAAGGAATACACAACCATGCATGCATTTTGTCAAATTTACTTGATGTTCTTTCTGTTCCCAAGTTTTCGACGGAGCAGCTCGAGTACACTGTTAATTTCTGTTTTCAGGTACCAATCAGTGGAGTCAAGTTATCAAAAAAAATTAGTGTACTATATGAACAAATAACTTACATACAGAGCCACTCCACTTTGTTTTGACAACGCCATTAGTTAGGAGTAAAGTTTCAAGCCTACTTGAAATCAAGTATGCAATTTAAGACACCACACTGCAGATTGAAATTTCAGGTCATGTCCTCAATCCGCCTTATATGTAATTGATGAAACTGAACTTCGAATAAGCTTATTTACGATTTTTCAGCACACGTGCGGGGTAAGTGGTACCTTACCGCACGGGTTTCCATGCGGTAAGTCATCAATTAACCACGGTGCGCTAAGGAGCCGATTGCCCACGATGGCTATAAACGAACTCGCTTCGCTCGTGCGTCTAACACCGCCATCGTGGGCAATCGGCTCCTTAGCGCACCGTGGTTAATTTATGAGTCACCGAATGGAAACATGTGCGGTAACGTACCTACTGCTTACCCCGCACTCGTGCTGAAAAATAGCATACGTAACTCGGGCGGTAAGTAGCCGAGTGCCCATGATGGCTGTTAACGCACTCGCTTCGCTCGTGCGTCAACACCGCCATCGTGGGCAATCGGCTACTTACCGCCCTTGTATCGTAATATACTATTAAAGGGTGTACAATCAGCTTCTCGTAAAAACAATATTCTAAACAGACAATTACACACTTACTATCAAGCTATCATCTCATTTGTACGAGGAGTCTATGCAATGATAATTTCACACCGGCCAAATATTTATTCTTTTAAAAAACATAAAAGAGGATTGCTGATATAGATTTAAATATCCCGCCAAAATATGAACCATTTTAAGTTTGAGAGCCACTAGCTCTTACCTACCTAACGCAGCGCCAAGCGGTGGAAAATCACAACTGTATTTCAAACTTCAACAGAACGAAGCAAATCGAAATTTGACGCGGAGCATTAGTAGTGACTTATTACGTTTTTATTCTGAATATTGTGGTCTTTTAAATGATTTTGGTTTATTCCTTGTACCTGAAGGAGTTTATACATTTGATTTAATCTCAATAAAATGGATCCATTCACGCAGGTTTGTGTTAAAGCTTCCACAGAAGTGCAAGACTTTTAGTGTTCACATTTTTAGAGAATTTTGGAAAAAGCCGAGCAAAGAAGCAAAGCACTAGGCATCAGCAAATCAACAAAATTTCATCTAACCGAAAATGAGCCAAAGGGCGAAGTGCATCAGCGAAAATTACAAGTAATCGAGAGAAAAGAAGCAGCAAAATCCATGGGCTCGCCCACAAAAGTTACTCGGCAGTTTGCAGTAGACAAGGAAAATATGGACCTGGGGATCGAAATAAACATCACAACAGGACCCGATGTTCAAGTACGGTTCATTCATTGCGCTGGTGGCTTAAGAGCATTTTTAAGAGATATTTTCCACTGCGTCAATTTTAGGTACAAGTTGAGGTAGAGGAACAAGACATCAACCAGCAGGGAGGCAGTGGTGATAGCCATGAGGCAATCAGCTCTGCGGCGAAAATACGCGACTCTTCGCGCAATCGCTTGCAACGGCTAGGAAAACTTTACTCAAACTCTGACTTATCTTCTCCGATTCAACGTACAGAAGGGAAATTTCACGAGGAAGGTAGCGAAGATTGTTCGAATTCAAGAAGACCGAAGCAAAAGTTTAATAAATTAGTGGCTCTTGCGGATTCTATTAAAAGTTGGGAAGACGATACATCACATCCAGACTATAAGCATACAAATTTTAACGAAAGGCAAATTCAGGTGGATGTACACAAACCACTAGAAGAAGAAAGTAGTAGCAAAACAGAGCGAACGAAATCTGAGAGTACTACAGAAGGTACGCCAGAAAACAATGAAAGATTTAGCAAGTCTGAGGCTAAAATAAAGTGGGACAAAACAGTTTTAGACTCTTTGGAAGCTCAGGGATTTCAAAGGCGTGAATCCTTAAATACAAAACTAAGCTATGAGTATAACAAGCCTAAAAGGTCTGAAGAAAAGCAGAGGGTTGTTGTGGAAGAGAATAAAGCCACAAGCGAAAATAGGCCAGCCAAGGAAGAAAAGAGATTTGGAGCTATCAAGAGTGGGCTCGTTTCTGATCGTGCCGCTGCTTTTGAAATCAAAGCTTCGTCATCTCCGAGCAAATCTGATAAAGATCCAGCTGAAATGTCTCTGAAAGAAAGAAGGATGATATTCGAGAAAAATAAAGGTAAAGCCTTAATACCTAAGGCTGCTTTCGCAATGTCTGCTCCCGTTGAGAAGAAACGCGAAGAACATTTTATGAACAAAAATGTTGCAAAAAAACCAAGTGATGCCATAAAAGGTAAGTGAATATTTTTAAGACGTCACTCCCAACTTGGTGATTATATAAAATGTATATACTATCTGGGAAAATCAGAGCACGTAAAACAAGTAACATAAGTAAATTGTAGGATTAGATACTTAAGTTAACTGGGCAGAGAACACTAGTGGCATTAGTGTGCCAGCATAGTATTGGCGCTTTAATTGTAGCGGGTAGGGGAATTTGCTGCGCTGAAAATTTGTTTGGATTGGATAATATAAAGCTAAAAGCCTGTGAGCTTATATTTTATAGAACATTATTCTTATATAATATAATAATAAGTGAAACATCGATCTCTCTAAATCTTGATTTTATTTTTAATAAATTTTCCATAGTTCTATGCATACAGTAAAACCCAATTAACAAGTAGTGAGTTATTATTATTATGTATTCATAAACCTAGCCCTAGACTCAAATTTTATTTGTTATATCTAGAAAATTATAATTTCAATCATTTCATTTGAAAATTCTAAAACGTCCAATTTATCTCATTATGAAACAAGCGTACAACTTGGAATTTTTCCCACATATTTGTATTATTAAATTGTCAAAATTCTTCTTAAATTTATTTAAAAAATATTGTACTTAAAGTCACACCACTAAAGGCTTTGATTAATTTATCGGATAACAGGCCTGAAAGAAAAAACAATTTATAATTAGATACATTGAAGCTAGTACGCACTACGTAGTTGAAATGTTTTTCCAAAAATGTATAAAAAGGTCTTTTACCAATCTTATGACAATTGGGATTTATTTTTTGGTTAGCAAATTTAGTAAAGATTGCACATTTATCTCGAAGAGTTTTTCTTTAAGGCGTAAATTAACTGTCTACGTATGCAGCCGGTGAGTTGAGAGGTTGCAATGGTGACTTGCAAAGCAAACGAATTTGATTTTCAATATTTTTCAATTTTCAAACAGGTTATATAGATATGAGATATCTTAGTCACCACCACCAAAAACATATTATTCAGAAAAACGTATTTATGGGGTCTTTTTTTTTTAATTGAAAAATTGACAACGTTATCATTTGTGCACATGATTGTACTCGTATTATTAAAGTATCTAATATAATTTGTTTGATCATGTAAGTTAATTTTACACTTTTATAGAGGGCGTTAAAACTTAGCCTATCCGCTTTTTGGTTGCCATCATAACTCTACTACAAATTTGAGGGAAAAATAAAAATGAATTACCATCACCATTTAATCTTCACCGTGTGTAGTAGCATACTTACAAAATACAATTTTCAAGAAAATGATAAGCATTTTAAAAAAATTGCAAAATGACGTATATTTTTAGCTTCGAACCATTAAACAATAGCTTAAAAATGATTAAAATATACGAACTGAAAAACTAATTAATTAGTAGTATGCCTTCATTTTTCCTCCATTGGATAAAAACTACTAGTCATATCGTGGCAACCGTTTTGAGAAACTTAGTTTTGATAAAGACAGATTTTATACTTGTAAGAACATGTATGAACATAAACATGTATAACTCTGGATATTGTTGGAATTTTATGCTGACTTTTTTACCACGTGTTCCTAACAGTCAGCAACATAAATATGGAAAAGGAATACACCTTAAGGGGGAACGCCAGTGGGTAAAAATTTGTCAATGTTTGGGAATTTTTTCACTGGTATAACAAATTTTTTAGGGATCGGGTAAAAGGTATTTTATTAAGTATATATTCAATTTATTTAATACCAAGCAATTATTGAAAAATATTAAAAATTTGCAGTTATGAGCCTCTACATGACAATGAAATTTTTTTCCTTCCATTTTTAAAAACTATTTTTTACTCAAACGTTCTTAAAAAATAATAATTATCAAAATTCTAAAGATCGGTTACAATAGCGAAAATTTAAAAAAAAACTGTATATAATTTTTAAATCGGTTCATTAATCTTCGAGTATTCACTTGGACAAGGTAGAAAAAAAGTCGTTACGATTTTCTGGATTAAAATTAAAATTTTTACTTCGAATATATAACTATCTAGTCCCAAGTCATATAAAAGTTGTTGATAGTCATCTTCAATACCATATATGTCTTTTTTTGTTTTTGTTTCTTGTGGACCATATTCGTGTTGTTTCTAGCGGCTTATTGTCTTAGTCGACGCAGTACGAATGAAGTGTCGGAGCGCTACTTAATCTCACTAAATTGACTGCAATTCAGTTAATTTTCGGTATTTTAACTTAAATTGTTTTTTTACTGTATTTTAAAGAATCGTAAAGAAGAAGAAAGAAAATTGTTTAAACCGGCACGCGTTATGCAATAAGCCAACATATGTTAACTTCTTTTTTTTATCAGTAATTTCTCTCATTAGAATCTAGTTCTACAAGGTTTAAATAAAATTTAAAAGATACTGAATTTTAGATCGACAAAAATATTTTCTATATTTACTGTGAAACTAGTGAACTTCAAATTGCTTTATTTTGTCTTTTTTCAATATATTATTTAGATTTTTTTTTTTAAACAAATTTTTTAAATATCGTGCATTGCAATAGGCAGTTTTAATCCTTCTTTCAGATTTTCCAATTTCCGATGTCAGTATTCGTGATAAAGTTGCTGCACTTGCTGGAGCATCAACTACGATTTCAGAGCAAAAGATACGAGCTGATATAATAAAAAAAAAGCAAGAAGACATGGAAGTCTTGGCAAATCGTTTTAACAAACAGAAAGAGTTTGAAAAATCTCCAGAAAAACCTGTAAAAACAAATATAGCTTACGTTCCGCCACCCCCACCGCCAATGCCACCCACAGGAAATGAAAACAAGAAACATTCCGATCTCATATCCTCAACAAATAACAAACGAAGGAGCCGTAAGTTTCCCTCTAATTTTAAGATTTCCTTCTCTAACAGTATCATTCTTCAGCTGGAGTAGGATTTATCGGAACAGATTCCTCAAAGCCATCTGAAGACAGCAAACGTTTGAAAACAAGCGCCTCCAACAGTTCTGGACGCCTTTACCCAAATCTATCGGATCTGGAAACCGAGATAGAAGGTGACTACACGACAGCAACAATATCGGCTCCCTCAATAGAAGAGAAGTATGATTCCCAGGATAATAATGACAGGTGGGATAGCTTTGTTACGTGTCTGCTGTTTTTTCTCTGCATTGAATAAACTCGTTCGCAACATAATCTCCATCTGCTTTATTGCCTCTGTTTGCCTCTATTAACACTTACTGACCCCAGCATTCAAACTTGCAAATGATATATGTACTCGTATCACCCAAGGGGCTTGGCTCATTTGCTGCTACAGTGCGTCTCAGGGATGTGAAAAACTTTTCTTAACTAATTAAAACCTTTCAGCTACATGGATTCTGAAGACAGCGACAGCACCGCATTTGGGGATGTGAGTCTGGGACGTGAGATAATGAAAGTTGTTAAGTCAAATGAGTCACGTAACGGTGCCGGAGCCAAGGTACTGTCCTTTCAGTGCGTTCTAGAGATATTCATTAACATTTGCTTGCATAACTAGCCGATGAGATATTCTGATACGAATGGTGATGGCTACTGTGGCGATAGTTCTGTTAACAGTGGCACGACGTCCTTGGGATCTGTTGGAATTGACGATTACCTCGATGAAGCTTTGGCTGAAGAGGAGGAAAGCGACGAAGAATTCAGCTCGAGTACACGGAGAAATGTATAATTGTAAATAATTTGAATTTGAATATCCTTAGTAAGAGTTTCAATTTTACACAGAGCCACGGTACTACTAGCTCCAATAGCTTCTCTTACCAGAAGAGATCGCGAAAATATTCTGGTTGCCAAGTAATTTCCGAGGAGAATGACGATTATGAGTGCAGTCCCAGTACTTTCAAAAGCCCGGTAAAATCTGCGCTTACAATAAATCCACCTAACGATGACAATGTGGTTACGTTAGTGCATACAGTGAGCTTTTATAGACGCCAGCAAGCTTCCAACGTAAGTCGATATTCTCATTGTTATCTTGTGGATTAGTTTTATTCAACTTTTTTTGCTTATGAATTTCAGAGTAACAATTCAACACCGGTCAGAGCTGTTCAGAGAGATGAACGTCACGTTTACATGGAGAGAACGGCGAAACAAAATGATTCTGAAGATAATTCCAGTGACGAGCCCGATGATGAGGAAAAGCATTTAGTTCAGGAGAAAATCAAGAAACTTCTTGATGAGGTCTGCAAGCAACAACAAGTTATTGCACAAACAAGTCAAGCTCTTAATTTATGTGCTGCTACAATTGAGTTTTCTGGGTCCACTGAATCCGTAGAGGGAGAGAGGCATCTCTTGGTTGCAAGTAAGTTGCATGTTTTAAATATAAAGTAATAACAAAATATAAAAGAAGTATGTACGTATAAGGAATTATAGATTTCTTATTATATTTAGAGACTAATAGTCGGTTTACACGGTGCGAGTTTGAGTAGTCATTATAGTACCGATTTTCAGACAGAAATTGTAGCTAGCCGTGTAAACAGTACAAATTCGGGATGCACTTCATAGAAATCATACCTAGGCCCAATCCAATCGTAGCTGGGCAGAATTTCCAACTGGCGTGTTTATACGGTAAATACAAGTTGGAAAATTATTACACTTGTTTAATAGATCAACAGTTTAAGAATTCATTAAAAAAAGCTTTATAACATAACTTTTCGACGCGTTTAGTCTTACAAAACGGTGAATATGGCGAACCCATTGCCAATCCTCTACTCTGCAAATAAATTTTTTCATTTACCACCATAAAATAATTCTGATTAATACAGGCGTCGAAAAGGGGTTTTCCCTTTCTAAATGTCTGACTAATAGACTGAAATGTGCCTTTTACAAAATATTTTATACTCTGAAATACAACAAACAGGGGAAAAAAGATCGGGAGAATCTAATAGCTGGGGGAAATTTAATAGCTGGAGGAAAATCGGCAAAGCTTGATCCCCAATGGCCGGAAAGATATATGCCGTATTTTTGATTCCGACGGAATTAAATTCCGCTCGAAACGAAGGAAATTTCCAAGCAGGCTGAATGTGGCAGAAAGCTCAGTTGAATTTCGTCGGAACCAAGAATACAGCTCATTAATTGTGATGCTCTGTTAGTATTATTTATTTTGTCTTTAATTAGAGAATTAACTGCCTCCTCTAATCTTTAGTCGGGATGGAAGGGAACACACTACAAACATAGAAAGAAACCAATTTGGCATTAGGAATTTTAAAATCTTTTAGCTTGTAAATTATGTTGTACGAATTTAGGTATATTTAGGTTTGAAGTCTAATATATGTATTTGGTAATATTTTTGTGAGAAGTCTATCGTACAACAGTTTTGTGTATTTTCGGAAGTTCATAAAGAATAACACACAGCACTTTAGTAAAAGATCGTATCGCTGTCAGTATTATTACTTTGTGTGTTTGGTTCGATATTATCACAAATACACAACCAACTCACACCTGCAACTGGCCAATTTATCTGCTAGTGTAAACACCCGAGCCGTGTGGGCTATAACTACTGTCTTCTGGCAAGTCAGCTGCTCGCACTGGTAAGCCGGCCATATATTTTCAGGTTTATGTTAATACGTATGTTTAGAGAATTTTTTTTAACTATTACTTTATCTAATATAAAATTCTGTCAGGCTTTCGTATTTAGAAGGTGCCAGTACTCTTCCGAGATGAATGTGAATATAAGGTAAATTCATAAATTGATGCACAAGCTCCAGAGACTACTTCGTTGAATTGTGCATCGAGGCGGTTTTGATGCATTTTTGAATTTACCCATATACATGTAGAAGAATACCATCGGTAGTGAAGCCAGTGGCAATGAAGGATCTAAATGTTTTAAATTGTATTCCTTCCTTCCTTATCCTTCATCAAGTCTCAATATCACTTTTTGCTCTAATTTAGCTCACCGTCGCCAAGCAGCCTTAGATGAAGTTCAACGCCTACGTGTCGAAGGAAGACTCCTTCCTAACAATGGCGCCGAAGAAAAGGGTCGCCTGATTATAAAAGATATTACAGTGCCATTAAAACAAGATTATATTCGAAAACTCTCAACGGATGCAATTTCCGGTCATCATTTGGTTTGCCTTTTAAAATGCAATGAAACTGTTCTGGCGACAAAAACCGTTCCCACACTTCCAGGATTAATGGCTGTTAAATTTCCTGATGTTTTGCAAATGGATGTCCACGCAGATTTTAAGGTACGTCCATCAAGTATTAAGTCTATAACAAGATAATTTGAAATATGTTTTAAGGCCGTCATTGAAATTTATGGTATGACAGCGCAAAGAGAGGTTTTACCACACGAAGTTAAATACCATATAAATTTGAACAAGAAATGTGGTATTAAAACTCCCAAAAAGAAGAATACAGACTCTCGGTTGGTTATGCCTATGGTGCAATCACCGGCTGGACCTCACGTTGTACGGACTCCAGCTCTCGTTCAGTATGGTTTTGCAATTTTCTCACTTAGGGAAGTTCAACGTACAACCTGGACCTTAACAAAAGTAAATAAAATCATACTATAATTATTGGTTAAAAATATATATCTTTCATAGTTCTCCGGTGTAAGTCCTTTGGACGGCACTATTCACATGAAGATGAATTGCGAACTCACAGTCGTCCTTGAGTATAGAGGATTTTTAACAATGTTCGAGGAAATCTCTGGATTTGGTGCATGGCACAGACGTTGGTGTTGCCTTAATGGCAACATTATCAACTACTGGAAGTATCCTGATGACGAAAAGAAAAAACCACCAATGGGGTCAATTGATCTTACTGCTTGTATTACTCAGAAAGTAACTACAGCTCCCAGGGATCTTTGCGCACGCTTAAATACCCTTATGCTCGAATGTCAAAGACCCGCTAGACAAAGTGATGTGGAAACGTTTTTAGTAATTCCAAAAGGAAATACAACTGTAGTAAAATATTTGCTATCTGCAGACACAAAGGAGGAACGCAATGAATGGGCTGCGATTATCAATAAAACGATAAGCTTGTTACGCGCTTGGAAATGCCCCAATCATTCTAGGAACTAAGAAGGCGACTCGCCAGTATTATATACTATTCGATTAACGTTATTTGTAATGTTTTATACACTTTCATGTTTTATTTTTCAACAAGGAAAAGTGCTTTATGAATTTGATACTGTGTATATATAAACACATTGAGTGGATATTATGAAAATTATGTAAAAAATGACTTTTACTATTTATAAAATGCTTCATAACATTATTTTATGTCAAACCACATTTTTTTTATTTATTCCTGGAAGAAACTGCTTTTTCCTCTTTTGATTCTACATTGCCCGTGAAAATTGTCGCAATGGAAATAGTTTTGGCTATAATGGATAAAGGAAGTCAATGTTTTATAGTTTCTTTTCCCTCGTGCATCGCCGCGACATGATATACTATCTCTACATGTTTTGCACAAAGTAACACAAAGTATAGGTAAGTGTTTTTGAAAGTATTATTTGAATTTTATTCAAAAATTCCTATTTTATATTTTATTTATATTATTAGTCAGATGTTAACGGGCGGAGGTTTTTCACCATTTTGTTATCAGTGAAATGTATGTGTCATTATCACTGCTGATAGTAGTTCGTTTCAATGGTTGAGTAAGCCGACTGTGAAGGAATTCTGTAACGTTCGGACCTGTGCGAGCCAGGTATGGTATCCATACTCCATATTATCAAAATCATATTCACAATATCGGGACTGTCCAGCGTAAATTTTAGGTATTAGATTTTCCATGGGACAACTGGGTAATGATTGCTAGATGCTTCTTGACACGCATTCATAAGGGTATAGTAGTTGCAGATATTGTTTTTCTTCACCAGATAGTAGTTGGTGATATTGAATATTGATTCGCAGACCCTAAGAGCCAGGATTTCATTCAGGGCGGATCTCAGAATAGACCCCAATGTGTCTTGTCGTCGTGCACTTTGATTGTCTCATTTTCTATGGTTCGGGTTAACTAACATCGGATCATATGATGAATAGTCCTACACACTAGATTTTATTTGTGCTGCTTAATAGCTTGGACTAAGCTGACGGTTCGATTTATTAGAGCCCAACTCGTTTCCTTCCGCCGAATCTCTGCGCTAATTTGATATTTTTTTCTTCAAAAATACCTACTCCACACCATCCATCAGAAATCGTGAAAAATGTTGTTGTGTTGGAGCTAAATTAAAAAGGCTTGATTAAAACATAACTAGTCAAATTAACTTTTATTTCTTACAATTTCTTGATAAACATGAGAAAGTACATATTCGTTAGGATAATTCGCACATAAACGTAACAGATACAGACGAAGACACGATAAGTCAAAACCTAACAGAATTTTATGCTTCTTGGCCTCATCGAAGTGCAGCGGGTGTCCTTGATCGTTAAACCTTATACCTACAATACTAACTTGTCATTCATAGCCATACATTTACCGAGTACACGACTTACAGATATCTAAACTTTTACATTAAGAATCCTGTGTCAAAATCTGAAGGTGAACTGAGTCTCTAGTCTACTAGTAGTGACATAATCTCCGTAAAACGGATAAGTGCTTGTATACCTACGCTACATGTTCTTAAAATATATACTTAAAACGTACAGTTCTGGATAAAATCACCCTGTCTACATTTGATATGAAAACTAAGTTATTTGTCTGATTTATTGTTTCTCCGGGACACTTGACGCTATTCATTATACGTAATATGCTTCTACATTACTTACACGTATCTGGGAGTATATGAATTTAATTCTACGGATGCTATATACCACGATCCCATCTCATTAATAGGTCGGCGATGGAGAAGGCTGCCATTGCTGGCGAGGACTACACTTGTGAAACATTCTCTCGCTGTTTCGTGCTTGCGTTAAGAGTATTAATTAAGCAAATGATTATTGTGGTGTTGTAAAACGCGGTTGTCTTACAGAAAGTAATGAGGAGGTCGGTTTAATTTTGTTTTATGTGTGCGATTTCAAAATATAATAAATATCCGATTTAAATTTTATAGTTCAAATATTTTTTGGGACTGATACGAGAATTAATGCGGTATGTTCATATCTACGGGCATCCACTAATTTGTTTCAGTTATTTCCGAACTGCTGAACGGCACTGGATATGGATTTAAACGATTATTAAACGTGGCTACAAATTTAATTTTACACATAGTCTCGCGGAGGAGACAATTTTTTTGTTTTGGTATGTGGTCGATGGCAGCCAGATGAAATCTCGAATTAAAAAATTTATTAAAATTATTTTGGCGATGTGATTTTAAAATAAATCTGCAAGTTGCCTATGTTCTATTTGCTGCTGGAATAAGAGTATGAATTTTCAGATATGTTATTCCATTCACATCTCACAATTTACGTTTTGTTTCGTTTTTGATTCATTTTTCTTGCCGAATTGTTTCCATGCTCTCGTTCCAAATAAGTAAGTCAAACGATGGGAAGGAAGTTCCATACACAGCCTTCACATGTGAATAATAATAGACCGATCACTAACCACTATTAATAACAATAATGCGTAAATTATTCACAAATGGAAGTTTGATTTTCATCATATATGTTTAGGTCCATTAGTATCCTGTTGTGTCGAACAGATCGGGTAAAACCAGCGGCGGACAATTGTGTGGGCTGCATGTAACTCGAGGTGAATCGCTTTGGCTGGCACCTTCGATACAAATGCATTGTAGGCAGTTTCCTGTTTCCTGCGGCAGGACTGTGCCTATTTTGTATGAAATTCCTGGGAGAAGAGAGTAAAAAATTTTAAAATGATTTTTGTAGTAAACAAATGAAATTTAACATAATTGCGCTGACATTATTAAAATCTTCAAATTTTAAATGTAGTCATTTATACGAAATAGATATTTCGTTTAATTAGTGTGCTCATTCACCTTACAGTACTTGACCTTATTCGAGCAAAAGTAAAAGGATTGCTCTTGTTTTTTCAAAAATGAATATATCAAAGCCAGAAAGGAGTAATTCGAACTAATGAAGGCAAGTTTCCCTTTAAATTAAACGACGAGGTGAAGTACCACTCAGCTCTACTTGGGACGTGTAAGTAATTCGCACTGCTCGAAAGCTCTATTCCGAACTTTTCAGCATTCAATAGCAAATAAATGAAAATATGTAATTCAAGTGTAGTCCTACCTACATAACTTTCTACGGAAAACTTGAGTGGCAGTACTTCATATATCCCAGCTGAACTTCAGAATAAAAATGTTCCCAAAAATGAAAAACGTAGTGTTATCTTTTATGGCAACAAAGTACATTCGTATGCAAATAGCGGGATGAACTTTTTCCTACTCTACTCATATTTTAATCTCTCTTTTACCACGAAAAGTAATCAGTATGATACCCATAGGACCAATCAATCAATGAGTACTTGTAGCGTAGTTATACCATAAAATCCAATCAAATAGTACTGTACAAACAGAATATGGAATAACGTAAATTTATTCTCAAATCTTGTGAATTTGTGTTTTGATTTCCCTCACATTTAACTTTTGTGCGTCCATAGTACCACGTTTGATATGCTGTTACGTAGCTTGTAATTAGGTCAAAGGACCGACTTATGTATAAATAGAAAGAAAAAAATACAAAAGCAGTAAAGTTGTGGTTCTGGGAAGTTGGCTTGGATTGAACTAGCCTTTGGGTATAGCTTTATTTTTTTTAAAGGCCTGCGTTAGTATCTCTTTCTTGAAAGGCCTGCGTGCGCGTATCGCTGCTTCACTAAGCCATCGACGAACTATTGTCACGTGTAGGTTGATGTAGTTCATATTTAGCCATTGTTTCTTTTTGGTTTTTTCTAATACTATTCGCAGCAACGCTTCCCGTTTTGTGAAGCAGCTTGATGATATGGTTGGCAGTGTCTTGAGAGACTTCAATTTACGAGCGATTTTTCTCTGGACATACTTGTGTGTTCCTTCAAAATGGTAATCCTTACTCATTGTTTTGCTGTAGAATCCTTAGTAAGAAAAGCATATCGCAACCTGCATACAATAAACCAAACTTCCAAAATAGTAAAAAGTAAAACCTGTGAAACCTGCGCCTAAATAACATTTCTCGGAAGTAGAACAAAATATGATGTTCACTGTTGTCTTATGCGCCCGAAAAATGTGGCCCAAGGCGCATTCGATGTAAACGGAAAAATGACATAAATTTTGAATTTTCATTTATTATCTCTTATTTAATAATGACCTATAGCTAGACGTCTATATTTTATTAATATACTAGCTGACTTACTCCCTTTTCGGCGGCGGCGCGTGACTGTACTGAGTTAGAGCTTACAATGATCCTATTTATGTGTTTAATTTATTGCAATCGATTACTTGTAGAGATATTCTGGTAAGCCCACAATTCTTCCTATTTAATGGAGATCTAGTAGATGCAAAAACTTTTCAAATTAAAAACGTTCGATTGCCATTTTGGCCTGCCATTTTAATATAGCTATATATGCTATAAAAATTCAAGACCTGTACCCTAGAGCACCTATGTATTAATGTGAGGATTTTCGGGCCAATCCTTTGAAGTTTAACTTTTTCGGTATCCATTTTGAATCCGCCATCTTGAATTTTCTTAGATTTGAATTCTGCAACCACAAAGACGTTTTTATATTAAACTTCATCAAAATTGCTTACAATTGAGGGATTTCAGTCGCTATATTGGATTCGTCATTTTGTATTGGAAACTTTCGAAAGCAGATTTGAAATCAGCGGTCGCGAAAACACCCTAGTGTTGATTTTCATTGAAATTGAACTAATTTAACTAACCGGTAGCTATCTTGGAGCCACCATTTTGAAACCTTGTATTTTATTAAAATAACAAATAGCCTATATCTTAAGGGGGTCCTCTAGTTTCTCGGCTGTTTTTTTATTGCTTTTTCAATAATTTTTTACGAGCAAACCATCGAAATAATCAATCTCATTGTTTTTGCATAATCTTTATTAACATTTAAATAAGTTATATAAATTTTTTGAAGTCAAAATATGTAATAGAATAAAAGTAATAGTAGCCGACAGGAAGACATCAAGAAAAAAAGATGCTTAACGGTTAGCAAGATTGCGGCTGTTCTGCTTATCTGATATCAAAAAACCAAACGGCATTATAATCTTCATATTTAGGACTAGCGATTGAACTAGAATGAATTCTAAATTACAAAAATTGACTTTTTTATACATATTTGAAAATTACATTCCATTTATTACTCATTTTTTCTTAAGTTTTTCGCTCGTAGAAAAAAAACTATCGAAGAAATCATAATAATCCTAGTTCAATCGCTGGCTTATAACATATTAAAGATGCTGTATAAATTTGAACAAAATCGGTGCAGTAGTTTCTGAAATATCGTGCTAACCGTTTCGAAAAATGGTGTTTCGAGAAAAACGCGTTTGAAAGTTCGCGCATGTGATTTATACTATTATTATTTACGTATACCTGCTCCGTTCCAGGGCCGTAACTTGTGAACCATTTTGAATATCAAAAAATTTTTTGGCACACATTTTCTACACATGTTGTAAATGTGATTTATGAAAAAACAAAAAAAATATATTTTTTCGATCCGAGAAACTAGAGGACCCCCTTAAGTTGGAATATCTACTACCTCGTGCGAAAAAGTGAAGTGTATCGAAGCAACCGTTTAGGCGTGACGTAATAAACATCCAAATATCCAAACACAAACTTTCACATTTATGCTATGTATTAGTAAGATAAGACAGAAAAACATTTAATTTAGTAAACCAAAAAACCCGAGTGACTGTAAATGAATAGTAGTAATAATGAAAAACATGTAATTACATCTATAAATAAATCAGTGCTATTAAAATTGATCTAACTGGTCAATATTTGTAATAAACTGACAAAGTACACCTAATTGACAGTCGGAGGCTACGCATATTTTTGTTAATCTGTGTAGGTAGCCTCTAGTAAAAATCGCAAATTCGAAAAACTTGCATTTCTTCAGGCCAGACAGACTTTAAAGTTTTTATGTGCTACAACTACATATACCTAAATAGTGATATCGCACTCCATGGTAATTTTCACTTTTAATTTCGTCGTGTATCCACTGTATTCACAATAGCTTATCGTCCTGTTTCTGCGTGTACCTCACAACTACATATTATACAAAAGAACAAATTTTTTGATTAAATGTTTCTAAGGTGCGTTTCATATTTATAAAGCCACCAAAAAATGAATGATTTCTGGAAAACTATTGATTCTAACGGAATACAATATGTGACGAAAATTATATTAATAAAGAGGAACCAATCATTCATAATTTATAAACTGATTGTAGCCTTTTTCATATTTATAACGCCACGTACATTTGCAAAAAAAAAAAACAGTTTTATTTCTATAAAAATATAGTAACGCAAATTCCATTTATCAAGAGTAGCTCCGTTCTTCAAAATTGTATTAAAAATTCTCGTTTTTAAGCTATTGCTGAGATTATGAATTAAGTTTAAATCAATAGCATTTGATTTTTCGTATACACATGGTGAACTAAAACTCCCCAGAGATTCTCAATTGGATTGAGGTCAGGAGAGGATGGCCACTCCAAAACCACAATCGAATTAGAAGAGAACCAGGACTTGGTTTCGCGGCTGACATGAATGCGAATGAATCCTGCTGAAAAACCCACTGTGTTGCAGTATTTTGCCGAATAAAAGGAACTAAACTCATCTAGAGCACATCCGTGTAGTCATTGCTTCATTCTTGACGAAGTAAATTGCAATTCCAAACAGCCAGTCACAGAAAATACACTCCAAACCATAACGCTTCCGCCGACAAAATTTCTTTTCTTAAATTTCGGCAATAGCCTCGAAAGCAGTCCGGTCCATCTAAATTTCACTTTTTCCATCACCTATTTTTTAAAGTTTTTATTTCAAGGCGTTCTTAATTTTACTTTAATCGAAAACTTACAGTGTGCCAATTTCTATCCATATTTTTTCCTGCGAATTCTACTCTTGCTTGTTTACGGCGTTTTTCTACTCGAGGAGTAGACTTCATTTTCGCATGTGGAATATTTTCGTTCCGATTCAACACTCTCCAAACCGTGGAACGTGAAACAGACGGTTAAGTCTTTCAAGTCTTTCAAACTCTTGCTAGAGTTATTTGCCTCACGTAAAATATGGGAAACTCCGCGTTGATCAATCTTCCTTTTTCTTCCTGGACGCTTTACTTGCCCATAGCCGTCTGGATTTTTCAAAAAATGTTAGACAACTCTACGGCTTCATCCAATTCTTCGTGCAATTTCACGAAACCCAACAATTTCTTCTTTAAAAGCAAAAATTGTTCCTTCTTCCTTGGCTTGTTTCACGTGGCATCTTTATTAAAATTGTTTAACACACTTTACCCTGCCAATGCCGATTTTCCAGCGAAGCTACCTCCAACAACGGTTTCCGCAAGGGGCGTTATAATTAAAAAACCGCTATTTCCTCCCAAAAGTTGGCAAATGAAGTGGTGGGTTTACAATTTGTGAGTGATTGTTTCTTCTTTATTAAAATCATAATTTTCGTCATATATTGTATTCCAACAGAATCAATACTTTTCCAGAAATCATTCATTTTTTGGTGCCGTTATAAATATGAAACGCACCTTACTACATCGTAAGATGCTTCTTAAGTATTTTAAATGGAAAAAATAAATTTGGAAAAAAATGTAGATACGAGGTTCACGCAGAAACCGTACGTTATATCGTCTGCTCATTTATAATGCATCGTCAATTTTAATTAGTTTTAGTTTAATATCGTCTCCCAAGCGCAATCTCAACCTATAAGTGAATTAATCGGCTTTTAACGTACACATAATTAAAATTTTTATTTTGCATCGATTTTATCTACATTTCGTTGTTATTGCAGGTCTTCTTGAATTACGAAGTACTCCCTTTGTAATATTCAATGAATACATGATACGAGATTGAGTATACTCCTCACCTGGCTTCCACATTTTGTGATTCAATTTCAAGATAAATGTGATAATAAAGCATGATACGTATACTTTGTGCTGCTCAATATTGAATATCGGATTTTAAGAGACATTCCACTTTTAATCTTTGTATTTTAAAAGTTTAAAATGTTTATAAGAATATTTTTAAAGAGAGATAAATGCCACGTATCGATTCTTTACCCTAACTAGTTTATTTATCGTACAGAAATATGTTATGAATATATAACAAGCTTATTTATTTCGCTTAAGTAAATTCACCAATATTCTATTATTGAATATCAAAATTGCGACTTTCTTTACGAAAGAACTGTTAGCCGTATGTTTTAGCGATTTATTTACTGAGCAACACCCCGATTCTGCATAAAAGTTAAGACCTCTTAACCTTTTGTCGGTGATGCGCCCTCAAACTTATGAAACAGTGTTGTACAAAAAAAAACAACCAAAAATTGTTTTTTATGCTCATTAACACTCAATGAGGAAGAATAACTGTTTTGGCAAAAACGATCTTACCAACAATAGTTTAAACTTGCAAGGTGCATCGCCGATAAAGTAAGTTAATTTTAAAATATTTAAATCCCTAAATCTAGTATATGTACTGCAAACCAAATTTTACTTATTTTCGATGACTTTAATAGGGGCGGTGCTTAATTAATTTAAGGTTAATCGGAGCCTACAAAATTGGTTTATATTTTGTGTTTAGATTGTTTTTTTTTAAAATTATGATGACTATTTTTTCCCTCATCATAGTACTTTGAAGTGTACACAACAATATTAAGAAATTTTAAAACATTTTTCTCTGACAAAATGTTTGTCCTCAAAGTCGCGCTTCGGTGGTAGTTTCCTCAAAAACCAGCCGTCGATTTGTTTGAAGTTCTTGTCTTATATTCTATACACTATTAATTTTCGTGTTAAACTCGTGTTTCATAAAATACTACACATTAAAAAAATTAGATAAAGTTTGAAATTTTCTTATTTCTTGGGTACTATTTATAAAAAATTAATTTTTTGCAGCGTTATTCGATAGAAACATCTTTTTCGTGCTCCTATAAATTGCTTTATAAGCGAAAAAGCCTATCGATAATTTTGTATACCACCCCCACCCATAATAATTTTCAAAAGCTTCACACTTATATCAAACCTTCCACACACCACATCAACGTGCGTACATATGTGTATTGTATTCAACCAAATTTGTTTGTTTACAAGAAAATGCATAAATAGAAGAAGGAATGCGGACAGGACTGGCTTATCTGCCAGGGTCAACTCGAGTAATTTATCGCAATAAATCACCTTAATGCGCCATAACGAGAAGACAGCGTTGGAGCGCTCTAAAGTATTTGAGGCGCACTTGAGCCCAGCTCGATGAGCGTATTCAAAATTAAATATTTATTTCTTAGGGGAAATGTTCTTGAAATAAATTGGAAGGGATTTATGTTTTAATACTTAATGCTGACTCGGCTGGAGTGTAAGTAATTACGCATAATCTTGTTGTTGTCGGCTCACGCGGCCAAGTTAACACTTTGCTAAGAGTCCAGTCCGAAATTGTGTTTCTAACAAATGGAAGATTTGGAAATTCCAAGTCCATTAAAATTGTTACCCTGTCGCTGAAATCTCTAATTTAAGGCGGACTTTGTAGGGAAGGCGTCTGCGGAGTTGTATATCGCTTGATCCCGTAACAAGGAGATGCCAAATGTGTCGTAGTAATTTGTGTGATGTAAGTAAGCACCTCGGGCTCTTCGTGAAAGCAAATTCATCACGGCTACTCTAATTACAGAGTGAAGATGTGATGCCTGCGAGGATGTTAATCGAGGTTGAAACAAAAATTTCACGGCACGTATGCGCCCGTCTTGGAGGTCTGTCGCGTACCCATCTAGTGGATTTCTCAAACTTTTTCAAATTAGGCTAAGTATGTTTTCTCTAGACCTCATTTTACGGGAGTTCTGTTTAAAAAAAACTTTAATTTATTTTTCCGCTGCAGCCCAAAGGGTTCAGTTTTCTTTTCTTAATTAAACTGCATTCCTCTGCTCATAGCGTGGGTGCCCGAAAGGCATTCACCACGAAAGGAGTTCATAGCTCGTTTAACTGAAAAGTAGCTGGGTAGGACTAGAGGACTATAGCTTGCTTACTTACCCATCACAACACACTCCTGCTGCGCCGTGTAAGTGGGCACCGGGCCCGTATCAGTAGTTGAAGTGGAGGCTGCAATTTGCTGGGCAACTTGAAAGGGTGAAGCTGATTGTGGAGGAGGTGATTCAGGTACGATGGCGGAGTTCGAAAGGCCCTCCATCGGTTCCGATGAGGAGCGCGTTCTTGAAGGCCCGTCAACATCGCTCGCTTCCACAGCAGCTGAGTCTCTGCGCATGGTGTCGTCGGCGTTGCCACTTTCCACAGATGGCGAAGAACTAACAACTTTGAAGCCGTTGCGAAATTGGGATAAAACGTTCTCACTCGCCAGGATGTCCGTGTTTTCTATGCTCCCCGACGAGGTGATGATATAGTGTTTAGCGAGCGGAACGTCCACAAATTGAATTTTTTCCGCTTCTTGTTTTTGTGCAGACTCGTAGCTCCCCTTATCTTCCGAATCCTGAGTATTTGTTCCGCCAGCAATGATGTTATGGTTAGCAGACGAATGCTCTCGTTTTGGTAGTTCATTGTCTGGATAATTCATTTGGTTTTCGTTTTCAACAAAAGTTCCATTACCATTTATCAAGTTTTTCTGTCTGAATAGGTTTAGTTGGAGGTTCTCCTCGCCGAAGCCTGGTCGCTTTATCTTATTTTTATTCTCTTGCGCCGAGCTCGTCTGATCCTGTGGTAATAAAAACAAAATTGAAAAGGCGGATACCTACACTTACGCCCTGGAATTTATACAATTTTCATAAAGTGGCTTATTGTTTGTAAAAATGTTAACGTGTACTTGAGCCTCTTTGCAATAACAGGGGCAGACGGAAATATGATTAGGAAACATGATACGTATTTAGCCAGGAGGCATTCATGTTGTTCAAAATTATGCTGAAAACTCTATTTTAGGTCAACTAGTGCCGGTGAATATGATAAATAAAAGAATAATAGCCACAGCAGAGGTAAATTCAGATTTCTTGTATAATACAAATATTTTTACGCAATTCCTGCTTGCTCGAGGCAAATGAAGGTAACTTGAATATATTTGAAAATAACATTTGGGTACAAGTTTTCAACACAAAAGAGAAAAAAAGATAACATGCAAATATCGACCTCCGTATTTCACATCATATTCAAACCAGTTTTACATGCAAAGTAAAAAGTATAAAAAGTAGTGTACGTGGGAGAGTAAATTAGTAACACAAAACGGACCTCTTGTCACGAAATAACACAACTATACTATTCAATCTTCATCTTCAGGGCAGATTCCCCCGTGTCAAAACAAAATAAATGTGGCGCATTTCTTGCCAACAACTACTTAAAAATCGTTTTTGTTGCCAATTTTTTATTATCTTCCTTGGGTCATAGGATACTTTGTTCTAAGTGTTTTCAATTCGTAAAATATTTTTACTGAACCTCTAGAAATGTTAATTTTAAATAGATTTTTCAAATATAAATTTTTTTTTGTTGCTAATTTCGGTATTTTTAATCGATTAATTAATTTTTATGAATATAATTTATCGTAGAATCAATTAACAAACTGAAAATAGAGATTGTGGAATAGCGAAGAAAAAATCAAGATATGGTCACCTGAGCACAAATATTATTTTTGAAGAATATGTATAGTAGTTTTATTCAGCTTAACATTTATCTGGCAGGGGACGCCTACACGCTCAATATTTATTGTGATCCGTGGAGGGTCGTGATATATATTGAACGTGTAGCTATAGTGTATTGACGGATCGCGAAACGGATTGCAGGATTTCTAGATATCTTGAAATCTGGATCGCGGTACGGATCTCGATAAATATTGAGCGTGTGGCGTTCGCTTTATGATTACCTCATTTGTCGTGAAATTTTGCTTAAGAGCTTTATTGAGTACGTTCAAATATCTCGACTCGACTCGATAAGAGTAGATTTGACTCTCTCCGGTAAATTCAATATCTCCCTTGTGGTAATGTAATGTGTAATTCCTCTCCTTTTTGCATTACTTTTCTAGTAAAAATTAGCATGTGCGTTCTATGTGCATACTCGTAATTGTTTGATTTTAATTACGAACCTAGTGTCTGACTTTTAAAACAAAAATTCCCTAGTTAAGGGGGGAGATAGGTTTAGAAGGCCTAATTTAAGGCTTTTTTTTGTGATTTTTTTGAACTGGAAGAAAAAATTTTAACTCTTTGAAACAAATAGATCTTTTTATTTATGTTTTCAACAATATCTGTGAATTTTTTCAAGTCATTCTCATGTACAGTTACTTAGTTATAAGCTATAGTTGACAGCGGTGCGATGTCTGGGCTTTCCGGTTGCGTGACACACAATTTTGGTCTAAAACCCAAACGTAAATTTTTTTACATATTTAACATATTTATCTGCGATATGAACCTAAATTTGGATAGAAATTCAAAAAATTGAGTAATTGAGAGACATTTGAAAAAAATTGCTGTTTTAAGCTTTTTTTTAGCTCATTTTTTGCAAGAAAAAAAATACTTATATCTGTTTTTTTCCGAATTTAGGTTCATATCGAAGGTAATTTAATAACAAGTCAGAAAAACTTTGATTCATTAAAATTGGTTGAAATTTCGTTGAGTAGCATGCCACGCAAGGCTTATCTGTGCATCTACTGTGTGATGCAGCTAACATTTGCTCGGTAGACGGTAACGAATAACACATGAGCACTTTTACTTTTGATTTCTGCAATAAAAAAAAGATCGATTTTTTTTGACCTCATAAACCTATCTCCCCCTTAACTGGTCAATTTTTGGCTAAACTCTGTAAATATTTATAAGCCATCATTTTATAAAATAAGTGCTGTTTTCAGGAAAATAAAAATTGTACACAGTTCGTCTATTTCATTTTCTAATTTCCGGTCATAGATTGCATTTGCATAATCTACTATACCCTGCTTCATTTCCATCCGAAGAGAATATTAAAAGTTTAGCAAATAGTTTACAACAAAATGTGAGGCTGTTTCGAATCAAAATGAGTTCATATGATAAAATCGCAAAGCAAACTTAATTTTGGCATAACTCCACAACTATTCTCCCGCCTCTTCTGAACTTCTCTAATAACACTTTTTGTTTGTGTTGGACTAAAGGCAAAATTCGAACTCGTTATGCGCGGAGCAACTTTTTTATTATCTGGGTGGTAGAAGAGCTCGACATTCTATTGAAACAAATGGTCACAAAAAAGTTGCAAATGGCAATACATAATATGAATGATTCGGGACTTCTACTTACAAATATGTACATAAAATATGATAAAATGGGCTTTAGATACACCCTCATATGCCACATCCCACGAGTGGCTTTTTTGGCAATTTTTTGAGGATTAAGTGTATGCAGAATCATTTCTTTTCCGACTTGCAAATCATGACCCAAATAAAGTAGCTTTACGGCATGAAGATAAGCAGCATTATACCCAGGCATCGATTGAACACTCGCCAGATTAAAAAAAATTCCCACAATTCATAAATCCCTGGATTGTGGTTCTATTTGGGGAGACCAACTAGGGCACTCACTTACCAGCTCTGTAATACTTGAATCGTCGAAAAACACATTGTTGGGCAAGGCAGGATCATGCTGATAACTCATTTCCGCTTTCATTGAATTTGTCCTATGCGATTTCGGCAATAATGTGGCGGTCCCAGTTTGTGTTTCATTCGAATTATAGTCGAAGTGAAGGATAGCTGGCAGATGCTGGGGGAAGCTTAAGACTTTTTTAGGAATAAACTTTATCATTTTGAACTTTTCTGAACTTTTTTTCCTCATTTGTCTCCGATTGGCGTGCGAGACTTTTTGTTTTCTCGCCTTTTGAGCCTCCTTAGCCCACTTCCGGTGCTCTGCACAGAAAAGAAATACGGAAAAATAAGGAAAAGCCGATTTTTCTTCGCATGAAAGAAAATGTATATGTATGAAGTTCATTGGCGAATAAAATTCTGCACTTACCACACTTCTTCCACCAGCAGAATATTTCTCCGTCCACGCAGAGGCACATCTCACATGGGTCGGCTCTCATCACCTGGAACGATCCAAAAATACACAGAAATGAAGTGAAAAAATAAAGCACGGCGACGACACTAAGCCGACATATAGAAAAGGAGGTTTTCCGGAACGGGAACGCCTTGAAGAAATCAAGTAAATGTGACTTTACTGTGTCTGATTTGAAATTGTGATGAAGCTTTTATGTCCATGAGGCCGTACGGGTAAGTGTCTAGCCCTTGTCAGGGCTTAGAATTTATTCAACGGATATGGCGAAGCGCCTGCAGGCATTTATATTTGCAAGTTTATATTTTGATTTGAATAGTTTTACCGAGGCAGTAATGACAAAGGCCCCTTTCATGTGCCAAGAGAATAGTGGACCGAGCAACCAGCGATTGTTGTCTTTTGAATTTCATTGAATTTAATATATGTATGTGGGAATGAGGAGAACCGAAGGAACAAAGAACCTTTTTGTTAACGTAAATAAGTTGACTCAGTTATAGACTTAAACCAAGTACCGTCGTCCCAGAGCAGGGAACTATTTTAAAATACCTATTTTTAGTCCCGCACTCGAAGGGTTCAACATAATGTCTGTCCGTCTGTCTGTTATGATAATGTCCTTTATTTCGCAGACTATGAAGGGTGTGTGGTTCTGTGTTTTTGCCATTTTATTAGCTATTCAAGGGTAACTTAGAAAGAACAAAAAGATGACGTACAAATGTCTACGCCAAAAATGACGAAGTTGCGATTGTACTCAGAAGATGCTGACATTTCAACTTGCAGGATAAAGTTCCGTTATTTCCCGCTCGCTGGTAATCCGTTTACCTTTATGTTTTGGGACATACTGTATATTGCGAAAAGTTTCGAGGTCTGAGAAAAATCGCAACAACAACAAATAGACAGACGCTACAATTTCACTGTATGTATTCACTTAACTTACCTTTTGACCATGATCATACTTGGTGTTCGCTGTATAGCACGGGGTTGAACGCTTTTGAGATGATGAATGATGTTCTTGCAGAGCCTCCGATAGTAGACGAGAATCATACCGTGCCTTCGATTGCTCTGTGTCGAAATCATAGTTCGATTCACGATCTAAACCCATGATGTCATACTCTGCGGGAACTGAAAATAAAAATTAAGAACTATAATATTTTGGTATACGCTCCATTGCTGGAATAACACATTAACTGTTGCGTATGAAGTAGTTCACATTATTTTTCTAGTAAGAAGTGAAAATTGTAGTTTTTTATTGAGATACGATTTCTGATCGATTGGTCTTGTCAAGTCTAGTTAATGAGCTTCCATCCACACAATAGCTGAAATTACGGGACGGCTTTTTCCTAAAAAATGACAACTGTACTGACATTTATCCACATTCAATGGAAGACGATTAGAGATGCTCCACTTATAGAAGATATTATATGTAGTTAAGTTGGAAAGCAAAAAGTGACAATCATTGGAAACAACACGAAATAAGTTTACATCATCAACATAACAAAGCGCTCTGGTCGATGATAGAAACAAGGAGACGTTGTTGATGTACATGATGAATATGAGTGGGCCGACAATGCTACCCTGGGGCACACCGGAAAAGTTAACTATTTCCGATGAGAGAGAAATAAAACTCGTTGCCCCGACCAGATAAATAAGGGATTGCCAATCAATAAAAAGATGTTAGAAACCAACTACCGAAAATCTATTTAGCAAAAGTCTATGGTCAATTCTAGCGAACGGCTTACTGAAATCTGTAAAGATACTTTATTTCTCGATTCAATTGCAGGAAGGCAGTAGTGTACGAAGCTCATCAGCAATTTAGTTTTAGTCCTTTTGTAGTTTGTAATTATGTACCTTTGGTAAATCCGTGCTGTAATGAGCCTAGAATCAAACTACAATGAAAACGTAACAAATCGTTCACCAGTGTCTCGAGAATTTTAGCATAAATTGGCAACAGGTCAGTGGTTTGAAATATTAGATTTGTTGTCTTTTTATATAGATGAAGAATTAAAGAATATTTCCATATCTTTGACAACCAACCACTGGACATAGACAAATCAAATAAATTATTCAAATTCTAATTAATACGTTCTAGGTTTTATGTTTGTATTTATGTATAGCTTGCTTGGTGCTACAAAGCCAAATTTAAAGTTTAATAATTCTAAAAATAAATTTAGAAGTGAGAGAAGACAACTCGAAAAAAATGTGTTTGTCATCTATCCCATTTATAATTGTGCAAATAGTAAATATATAAATTCTATTGGAAAGAATGGTTTCTTAGTTAAATAGTTGAACACAGTTATAAACAAAGGAAAGGACAAGTTAATCATAACTTAAACTTGTACTTTCAACAATATCTTTTTGTTGTGTACGATTGTTATCAGACTAATTAGACAATGACTTTAAATGGAAAAACTGAGGCTGTTTTCAGAAAATTATTTGTTCGAGTGAAGTTTTTGTAACAAAAGATTAAATAAAAGTGAAATACGTAAAAGTATGAAGTTTTCATTGTTACCTTCACGCGCAGATAACCACCTGAAATCAAAATTATAGTCCATAGAGAATCAGCAGAGCTGAAAACAATAAAAATTCTGTGACCTGTGGATAATGTTTAAAGGAAGGGAAAAATTCCTCACTTTCCGTCCGTTATATCCCACTGCAAAGGAAGCTAAATTAAATAAAGAAATTATCTTTAATTGAAACTACCAACACTTTAAGTTCGTCTTCATCATAAACCAGAGGAGTTTAAAATGTTAAGAAAGTTTGCCCCACTTCAAACTACAATTCCTGTCAAACACCTTCTGAACATGCTCACAAGTAGGGCATGGAGTAGCTTTTGGGGTCACTGAATTTATAAGAGCGGCTTGTGTGTTTCGAGCCTAAAACTTGCTTTTTAAAATTTATTAGGCATTTACCAACGTTTGCCGAGTACTGAGAATATTCCAGCAAACCCCTCAAAGTTTGAACTAGGAAACTGAAAATACATAGAGCTCAGGTTTTTATTCTAGAGAATGATAAAATTAAACCAGCCCGTAAAATATTCATGCAGAAAAGTCACATTTATCAGCGTAGAGGCGTTTGTTAAAACATATCAGATAGAGAAGTGCACGGCTTCAGTTTTCCTCAGAAATGTGAAGGACTAATTAATCGAAGTCATTATAACCATGTGTTTAGGTACTCAGGAATGTTAATCGTATTAAGGCTCCCTTGTTGGTTTGTGTGTGTGCCGTAATTATACTAGCACTCAACATATATTATATTTATATAGAACCTAATCCACTGATTGACGATGATTTTGGCACATATCGAAACCTTTTTTTAGAAGTATTAGCAATAAAAATGCATTAATAACTTACTATGTGTACTCTTATAACGTGTCACACTTCTTCCATTTGGAGTTGCTAGGCATCTAAGCCAAACTTTTTAATGGGAAACTATTTTTTGATGCGACTTTTACTGTTCCGTGCTCGAATAGTAAATTCATTGTCTCCATTTGTTCGTCCGAAACCTAACATATAATATTAATGTGAAATGTTTGGAAACCAGATATCCAAAAACACAGGCAGATGAGACATTTTTTAGAATGATCGCCCTTTTTACTGTTTTGGATAATAAATTGTTCGGCACATGTTCAACAATAGTATTCAAATATTACAAAAATTAGCCAAGTTAGATCAACATCGTCGGTTGTCCCTGCAAGCTTCTCCGAACCTCTGGAACACCTGCACTTGATGCATGTCTACAGCGAGTCTTTTACGTTTTCGCGGTATCGAAAGAAAATAGTTCGTAGGGTGCGGTGTGGCAGTTACGCCATCCTCCTGAAACCACGTGTCATTTACGTATTTTTCATCTATTAGCGATGGAAGATTATGCACTCCAAAATGAGCACGTAAATTATTAATTATTACTGTAAAATGTTCTTCATTTTTGTAATGTGTTTTCAGGGGTGATACCTATAGAATATCTACTTACTGAATATTTTCCTTTTGCAAAATATCTATTGAGTGAAGATTTTCCTTGTATAAAATAACTAATGTTCTACAAAATACAAATGAACTAAAAAGTAATTAGTTAAAAGAATAATTGAACCTTAATTGTTCGTTGTTGTTATGAGGTTGGTTCATCTGTTGTTATGACTACCAGGCGCGTTTTGCTTTAAGGGGTTACGCCACTGTAGAATTTTTTAAAAATCGATTTTTTTTTTATTGACTTAAAAAATACTTATATAAAAATACCCGTAGCTAAAATCATTTTCCTTCCTTGGAAAATCCAGGCTTTCGCTTCGCGCGTCAAACCGGTTTCGAGGCAAACTGTTCCCATTGCAAGCTGTTACCGAAACTTTAAACGCGTTTTACTTAAAACCATATTTTCAAAATGGCATGCAGCAGTGCTCGAACAATTTTCAATATTTTGGTTTCAAATTTTGACCAGATCTTAACATTAATATTATGCTGTGATTGTCGATCGGGATTTTTGATAACTTGATTTGTTTATTTTTAATTAACAAAAAAACATGCGTTGTTTTAGGTCGAAAAACAAATTTTTTCTTCAAACTCGCGCCAAATTTTGGAAAATCAATATTTTTGAAACTCCGATCGACAATCAGAGGTTAACACCCTCTAGAATAACGCAAATTTTTTTTTTGGTTGTAGATTTAAATTTGCACAAGGCGTGCTGCATGCCCCAGACCCCTACAGGAAAAACACGTCGCGGGAGGATTACCATGGAGCCGCCATTTTGTTTTATTTTTTAATAAAAACATTGCCTTGTAAAGTTTAATATATGACTCATAACACCCTTAATAGGTTTTTTCAAAAAACCATTCCGTTTGCGAGAAAAAAACCGTTTTTTTTTCAGCGTCTACAGTGGCGTAACCCCTTAAACAATATTAAATATGGCAACGTAAATGTATCATCATATCGTTGTCAAATTTATTTATTAGTAAAAGTGGTATAAGTATAAGCTAACTAAAAAAAAATAATAAAAATATTTCACAAACTTCAACTTTCGAAATATGTATGTGTGCGTCACGAAGACCAAACATTATGCCAAATTTAAAACTCCTACGTATCGTCGTTTTCGAGAAAAACGTCTGTGGCAGATACACGGACGCACGGGTGATTTTATAAAGCTTCCGTTTTTTCCTTTTAAGTACGGCATCCGTACGACGTAAACTCTATCCTACGCAAGTGCCCTCACACAACATGGCCGGCGATACTTTCTAAGCGGCAAACTCACACCTCCTTTATCCACTATCCAGTTATTTATAGTAAACATATTTTGAAATGTCCATATATCCACATCACACCTACTAAATATGACTAAACATTTGAAAGACGGAAGTGCCGCACAATTCAAAATTAAGTTCTCGTTTGTCTTTTATGTAGTTCAAGTAGGTACCGTAAACACGGGTTTCTTTAGCCTTGGGGGGTAACTTTAACCCAAATTGTAACAAAGTTTAAACTTCCCGTCACATCGTAACTGCTTAAGCGAGGTTTGTTATTACTACCGAAAATAGTGATTCGGAATATAGGCGCGTGCCTCACCGCTTTTTTGTTCGCGTTGCGTATGTGTATGCGTATTGTAGTGTACTAGAAGAATAGGCAGAGAAATCACGCGTATTCTCGTTTGCAAACTTTGTAGGGAAGCTGTCATTTTTGTTATTTAGATATTTTGTGTTATAACTGCATTAAAATTAGATTCTACTTTGCCAACCTGTGATAGGGTTTCTTTCGTATAAGATAGTTAAAAGTACAGGCACTTTCACAAAGCAAAAACCGTAAGCCAAAGTTACTCTCCCGTAAGGACAACTTTGACCCAAAATTGGGACATAAATATAATGCACTTAAACATAATTTAGTTTTAACTTGCGCAGTGTTATTTGTTTAATATTCTTCAGAGTTGATATTAAAGTCAATGTAACATTAATAGGCCAATAATAAAAGAAACCACAGAGTGATTTGTGAAAACTGTTCATATTTTTGGTCAAAGTAACCCGCAGTTTCGGTACCATGAAAAGGTATTAAAAATAGTCCAATATTCAACTGAAATTGTAGTAACAATTAGGTACCTATATTTTAATTGTAATAATTTTTCTCGCTTACGTTACTGTAGTTAATCGATCGACAAGAACCAGGTAAAAAGCAATGCGAATGCAAAGCAAATAAAAATGTTGAATGTTGAGGTGGTATTTGTAACAAAAAGTTTCCTCTTTTCGCAAAAAAAAAAATTCATTGGCGTTGGAGAGAGTCACACAGAGAAAACGAAGTGGAAGTATGTAATATTTTTAAATATCGCCGTTCTAGAAGAACAATGGCGTAACTGCAAATTACAGTAATTTGAGTTAAGTACAACAATATGTAGCGCGTATTTGAGAACAACGACGTAACTCTAGTTGCTCTCATGGCCGCTAGGGGAAGTTGCATCGTTGTAGAAATATGAGCTGTTTGTGACAAAATTTCGGTAGAACAACGCCGCATGTGTCAGTTCTGTGCCTGACGTGATCGAGTCTGTGTTAGTGTCCGGTGGAACAACGACGCAATTGTGAAATTCGGCGTAATTTGGACTTTAACTGAGACTTTATTAAAATACAACCTTTCGGTTTTTTGCGTTTTCTGAACAATTTCATTTTGGCAGTTACGTCATTGTTCTTCTGGAACGGCGATATGTAGTACCAATTCTTAAAAGGACGCCGAACTGTGCAGCTCACTGCACTGTATATAAAATATATGTATGTGCATTGTAAACATTTCTGGGACTACCGTACGTATTTTCTCTTCATTAATAAAATAAACACGATTCGCACAGACATCTTTCCGTAACTTGGTGACATTTTGAATAGTTCAACTTTGCCATTCTGGCAAACCAGACAGCTGTTTCCTGCCAATGTTATTTATTGGACCAAATATTTCACGCCTTGTGGGCTCTGTGATGATTTCATTTCGCCATAAATATTTTCTACGCGAAGGATTTAAAAGGTGTCGTTTGTTCGATTTCGTTTAAAATTACCCGACCGAAGCGCATCTGTCGCGCGAAAAAATAATAAAGTAGAAATTTGCACAGTTCACAGTTAACAATAAACGTGCAAGCCCAGTACACTCCGAAGATAAATGCATTATTTGCTCCTTTTTAGTTAAAATGCAAATACAGCTAAAAGCTCCCTAAACAGACGAGAGTAATATCTGCACCTGCTCCCTTAACATTTTCATTTTAATGAATTGCAGTGTCCAAACACGAGGAGGACGTTATTGTACGTTGTATGAAAGCAGGGGCTGTGCAGTGTGCACATACATATTTAATTACTTAACCAAGTCATAATATTGAAAATAATGTATTTAGGGCGAACACGATTTTAAATATTAAAGTTTGTTTGTTTAGGGAAATAAGTTTGTAGAAAATGTTGAAATATTCAGCAATAAGAATTTCTCCAGTTTGTGGACTGCAATATGTCAACTGTGATAAATTCGTTCATAACCGTGTTGGTTAATGGTTACAACTGTTAACAGAATTTGATTTGATTTTCTGAATATTCATGAAAAGTGGCAAATACTATACAAATAATAGAGCGATAGAATATTAAAATGTTAGCAACCCAACTTTACCACACATGGGTCACGGCTAAACGATTGCTTCACCAGGCTTCATTTTTTCACACAAGGTAATACACAGCCCAACTTCAGTTATAGGCTATTTGTTATTTTGATAAAGTGCAAAGTTTCCAAATGGCGTCTCAAAGATGGCTACCGGGGAATTAAGTTATTAAATTAGAGGACCTTCAAGGGATTGTCCTGAAAATCCGCACTACGAGGTTTTCGGGGTCGCTGATTACGAATCTGCCATCAAAATTTCCAAGTTCAAAATAGCGAATCCAATATGTCGACCAAAATTCCTCCACTTTAAATAATGATAAATAAAATTACATAATAAGACTGATAAGCTCAACGAGCCATTAAACAAATTCTCTTTTCTGCTCAGCATTTCTTTAAAAAATATCATAAATTCAAATCATTTTATCTCATAGTTCTTACAAAGAAAATAATTAATTTCTGCGCCGCCTGTATGACTTGATTTCATTTATTTTTATATTTGCCACCTTGCTTTTTATATTTAAACCACCGTAAACATTCTTTTGGGGAAACCGGTCATTGAAAATTCGGTTAGCGCTCTGATTGCGATAACCCTTGTATAAAGTGTAAACTCGCAAATATACATATATATGTATATATATTCGGTATAACGCTGTTCAGTGTTGTAGCCCCACCGACGAATTTGGCCACGAGCCGCAACTGCATATAGTCAAGAATTTTTCGTCCTTTTCAAGTTTAATTTTTGCTGGAAATTTCCTCCAGATTGACCCAATTTCCGCGCATGATATAAAACATTTCATCCGACATTTACAGCATAATTAAAAAAATTGGTGCAAAATTTTCCCTTCAAAAATGTTCGATAATTAAGAAGAAAGTAAGATGCCATTAATATTAAAAAATCCCTCCTGAAATATCGCCAAGTAAGTGACGGAAAATACCATAAAGTTCAACCCAATTACGGACATAATCCTTTTTGCAAAAACCTCGGCGAAATCAAAGCGCGTTGGTGATTCATAAAAATGACTGCACAAAGCGATCCACTTGTTTCGGTAATCCGGTAAAGGTAATTATTCCGCTTTGTTTTCCGTTGCCGGAAAAAGTAGGTACTCGTCGGGAAATCACAGTAAAATCACACGAAAATAAAATTTCCGCGACCACCCTTTCGCACCCTTAAAATTTAATTAACTTTCTTTGAGAGGACTGTCATTTGCGAGGGTTTCCTCGACTATAGTTAAATGTTTTCCAATACCCCATTGCTTCGGAATTTATTGCAAAAGTTTTTAAATTTTATTTCATTTAGCTTTTATTATCGATGAGCGGCAAAGAAAAGGGCGTTTCCAATTCGTCGCCGAGGGGTTTATACCCAATGCGAGCAAAATACGAATTTTCCCGTCAAAGGTGTCATTTCTATGAACAAGGATTAATTCGAAATCCCCCGGGATCGATCGGGAGGATAATTTTTATTTTAATGGAATTATCTTCGCATTTTTGCAAGGATTTTCATATTATTATTGCATATTATGTTAAGTACATAGTGGCGGGCTGTCGTTCGGGGCATATAATGCAACCGGCGCTTTCAATATAACCAACACTCGACAGGCTTACAGTAGTTTGCCCCCAGCTCAAGGATTAAACGCATTCCATCAATCGGGCATGCAGGAAATTTTCATTTCAATATTTAATACAGCTTAATTGGCTCTTTTAATAAATTGTGGTCAATGACAAAAATCACATTTCGCTATTTCATAACTTTGAAAGGAGCGAACTGCAGGGAAATTTTAATTTCCATTTGAAAATGTTAAAATTTGAAGGAAATGTTCGGACTGAAACGAAGCTTATTACTTCAAAGCATAGAAGGTGCGGCTCAAACTGTCAAACTGATTATCAAATTAATTGCATAGTTTTGTTAGATATTGTTTTAACAATGACAACCAGCAACCGAGAAACTAATATAAAAATATAAATCAATTTTTAAAAACACTGCTTATATAAATATACTAAAAAGAGTAAACTAACTGTTTCCTGAGCTTACAAACAAGTTTTTGTAGCAAGACTTCTTTAAGGAAGGGTAAAGTAAAAACGATTCATGAAAATGAAAACGTTACGAAACTATGCAACGCTCCCCACCATTGACGAGGTAGAGGATATCTATAAAATTGGGTCCCTATATGTTTTCAAGACCACAGATCTCGAATCTACTATCGGAATTTGAAAATTCAAGATGGTGAATTGCTATGAAAATTGGTCCTTGTATCTTTTCGGGATATGCTGATGCTATTGAAATTCTAAAAAAACACCTTTTGGAAAAAATATGTTCACGGATTGATTTAATAACCACACCTCCTCTCCTTTTGAGGTTGGTTAAAAAGCGCTGAGAAATTATCAGAATACACTCACTGACTCTTTTCATGCGGAATCGTATTTCCTAACGGAAATAACGTTAACGGATGCTTAGTTTTTGTTTCTGAGACCCCGAAAAACAAAATACTGGTAACAATATTTTTATTTCGTCATGGATCCCCCATATATAAGTTTGGTATACCTTAGTCGCCGCCTTATACTCCCAAAATAAGGAAATAAAATACATATAACTAGTATAGAATTTTTAGATAATTATACTCAGCCGACTCCATTAGTCAAATTGGGAGAACTGTAACAGTTAGATACAATTCAGACCGTCAGCCCAGTCCAAACATTAAAGCAAAATTTCATCGATTCCGTGTCCTTCGGGACTATGGTCTAAAATTTCGCACAAAATTCACGCTTAAGAGGAAAAGTAAATACTCATTTATTCATTTCCATAATTGAATGTACCCAAACCGTTGAAGCAGCTTCCATTACAATTATAACTATCAGGAAGATCTCTGGGGTAAAGCCAGACATTCCAACAACTTGACTTGTTCGGATGGAATACAATTAAATCATCGACAATTTGCTTGTAGTACTGAAAAATTGCCACCCAGAAATTTAAATAATTGCCCTTTATGCAAATCTGGAAATTACTTTTTATATTATTATCAGTCACTCGAACCGCAAAGAACTTGATTTGAATTCAATCAGTGGAGCGAACATAACTTTATCCGATTCCCCGGGTTACGTGGTCCTCTGAGCTGAGAGCAGTTTGCATAAAAATATATCAGTTCACATATTCAATATATCAGGGGTGCTACGGCGTAGGGCGCCGTTATACATACCTACATATATAACAAGTGTGACTACCTCTCAAGGTGTCTAACTTTCCCAAGAAACAATGGCAGCAATTTGCCTTTTTATCATGCGAGATTTGCTAGAAAGGATTACGACACCAACTGAATAGATGCGATACGTGCACGGGGACACATCAGATATTCATGGAAATTTCTATAAAGGAATTTCGTAAACGAAAATTATCTTGGACCGAACGGAGAAAGGGAACTGGAGAGTGTGAAGAACCCTTTTTGCGGAAATCATTAGTTCACGACCTGTATATAGCTTAAATGGCGGTACGGCATCTGAAAAGGACACCAGCCTCCAACGGCGCAAGGTAATTTATCTATAATTCAGAAGCGATTAAGGCTTTGATTGTCACAGCCAAACATCTAGATAATAGCAGCAGACAAAATGCGGGGGTGCAAGTTGAAATGGTATGTACTGTACTTCTATTATATATTTAGCAATAATCACCTCTAATGAAATTTGGGGCTTAGTTTTTGAAAGGGTTAACTGTCGGAAGGATTCTGCTCGTTACTTTCTATTTCACCTGAGCACTAATTAATTAGAGAAAAATCTTCAATTCAATAGACACTTCAAGATATCCTATTTTCATTTTGTAGAGTATAATAGAACCCTTCAATCCATTTCATTTATAATGAGAAATTCCCGGAGAGGCAAACATATTTCTAATAATTTTTGATTTCAATTTGATTTGAATGAACTACATATGTATATGTTCAGGACCACATGAAAATGATGGGCTTTATTTAACTCACTTTTTAAACTGCTTGTTAACCAATTGACAACTCAAAACCTCAAAAAACTATTTATTTCAATTGGTCGCCATTTTGTCAATTTTGTTGCAAAAATAAATTACAATGAGTCAGAATATAGTGGTACTCTTCCTATTTAAGGGGAGGGTAAGGTATTAAAATTTTTTTTTTCGAATTTTTTTTTATTCGATTTTCTAAATGAAGAACCTTTCAAAAATATTGTGTGAAAATTTGAGACGGGTCGTAGCAAAACTAACGAAGATACAGCAGTTTAAGCAACTCGCTTATGAACGTTTTACTCTAAATTTTTTAGTGTTTAAAACTTTAAGGCGTTTTTCCCACAACTCATGTTTTCAAAGTCGGTGCCCCTCATAAGTTCAAAACTACTACACCGATTCTTTTGAAATTTTGAACATTATTGCTGTACATAATTTACGAGGTAACACGGGAGAGTTTTTTTCACATTTGTTAATATTTTTTATTTTATAATAACAAATTATCCGATTTTCTTTGCAAAAATCGCGTTTTTCACTTCAAAGTGTTCCCAAAAATTTAAAAATTTAAATTTCGAAAAACCCCTCCCGCGTTACCTGGGGAAAACGATTATCTAACGACAAAAAATTTCCGTTTTGATTTGAGATGATCCAGCACCGAGTTATGAGGGGCACCGCAATTCAATTTTTTTCTGAGACGCTTCCAAATAATGGCTGCCATTGCCTTATTTTTCAATATTTCTACATAAAAATTTTACAAAATATTCTTCAAATACTTTGATGTACCATTAGCTTTAATGAATAGATTTTAACTGAGTTGTCGAAAAAATTCACAAAAATGTGCCTTTTTTTGTACGAATTAACCTTACCCTCCCCTTAATACACTTCTTTATTTTTAACCGACTAGGGCGCACTAAAAAAAAGGGTTATGAATTTCATTAGGCTATATACAGTATGGGAGACAGTTATGATGTGAAATCGTGAGTCTAAAAACTTATTCACTTATTACCATACCATAACAGACAATTTCTATCATCGTGGTATGATGCAAAATTACTTGTTATGAATATTAGCTGCCTGTTTGAATTATGTCATGGCATTACTTACATACTCTACATATTTACTCAATAAAAAAGTTGTAAAAAAAATCAAAGTTAAAACAGCCAAAACCCGAGTACGGAAAAAACGAACTGAGAAGTATGAAACAAGACTCCTCTCGACTTAGGTGAAAAACTATTATAATTTAATAATTGGGCACCTAAATAGACAATTTACTTAATTCAAGTCGACACATGAGTATATTAGATTGTAGGTTTAGGTACGGTGAATTAGGGTATAGGCGTGGTCGAATACCGCTTTATTAAAAAAAAAAAATTATTAACAACTTTTTTACATTCGTAAAATTACCTATGTAAATGACAGCATTTTGGAAAAGAGTTTATTTTTTTATAAATTTAAATCATTAAAACTCGAAAAATCAAAATATCGCAAAATTCAAATGCTACATCAGAGAGAATCTTTCTTTAAGCATTTAACAAAAAAAAAACGGTTTAATGGTTTCTGAGATAAACGTGTCGTGCACCCAGTTATATGCAGGTACAGTACCTACGCGTTAAACGTTAAATGGATTCATAGTACTGTGGCATCAATGTGATCTTTAGTCAATTTAATATTTTGGAGAAGACAAATTTCAGTCTGTAGAATATTTCGTAAAAGGCAAATATTCATTATCTACTGACTAAATGACTTTGTAAAAGGGCAAGATTTCCCTCGCGGCGTTCATTGATTTACATAGTACCTCTATTTAACGTTTTAGGCGTAGGTACCGCACCTGCATATAACCACTTTCTTTATTTAAGGGGTCTTTCTCGTAAAACATTTTTTAAAAATCGGTTTTTTTAATTTAGCAGTAGTCTCAGGAATGTGTGTTTAAAATTGTACATGAATATCTATAATAGAACGCGAGTTATATCGTATTTAGTAACAGTGCCTTCTTATAATCAAAAATAACTTTCTTATAATCAAAATTGTATAAAGATATTTTTGAGAAAATCAGAGTGGGGCTCACATCTAACACAGAAAGACCCTAATTAAAATTATACGTCTCGAGAATCAAAGTGTACAAGTACATACTTATATACATATCTAAATTTTTGTCGGGGGTATTAGATCTTCTCAATTTATAACGAAACTATTCGCATGGATATGAATTAATATGAAGCCATATTTTATCCAGAAGTAATCAAATGAAACAATATTTATTCGGCATACCACCTCTATTTCCTCTTTTATAACATGAAAAATTGAGACAAACAATTTTTCGGTATGCAGCATAATTAATAATAATTGCGATGAGAATTCCAGCGATACAAAACTACACAAGTCAATAAAATACAAACAAAATAATTAATTAAAACTGAACTGTGTTTGAAAGGAATTACCCATAACTGGAAAGCTGCCAATTTTATTTCATGGTTTATTGGCTCAAATACATGTTCAAACCTAAATGCTCCAGTGCGTTCAAATAAATTTAAAATTAAAATCGCTTTCCAGATGAATAATTAATTTATCTGAACATTGTGTTTATATTTTTTTATTATTGAGTTATAGAAACATAAATATCACTTATTAAATTATTAGTAGGTCGTCTCTTTAAATAAGATAAAACAAACATTCACCCTTCACTAGTGAATGAAACTTTACATCGTAAAATTAATATCATTTCCTAGTGCGCCCGGTTGAAAAATTTTTTAATTAAAATGTGAACTTTGGGTGGGATAGGAGGACTAAAATAGCTCCTGTCGAAAATTTAATAAATTTTCCACTGAAACTGCACATAGAAGAAGTCATGCAAGTCAGAAATCTAATTATTAGTGAGTGGTGTTACAGGCAAATTAGCTGTCACTAAAATATTTAATTAACCATGCTGTTCTCTGCAGCTCTCTATGACCCAAAGTCGATTTGATGCTGGACAACCTTTTTATTTTTTCAATATTTGTACTCAATATTTAATGACTTTGTTTCTTGTTACAAATTACATACTTAGATTGCATTTTTCAAAGTAGGCACGTTTTGTTATTTTCGTATATGTCATCGATACAGAAGTCCTCCATGGGTTAACCCTTTCCTACCAGCTATAGTAATAACTTTTTTAAATTTTAACTTAAAATATTTGAAATACATGACTGATAAAGAAACATAGAATTTTTAAAAGCTCTAAGACTTTTTACAAAGCCTAGACTTATTAATAATATTTATTATTATTAAGAGTAATTTTATGCAAAACAATACGACATTGTTGAGCGCATAAACTAATTAAGTAATAACGAATTTCAGTACTTGGTACGTACAATTATATTTTTAAATAGCATTTTATAGATTGTAGCAAACTACTGTTTTCATCGCACTAACAAGATCAAACTTGAATTGTTCACTGAGTGGCTGTTGTTTGTCATAATTCAAATCACACGCTATGATTGGCTAATGTAATGGTACTACACATATGTATTAAGGGATCGTCTCGGTGTGAAATTTTCGAAAAATCGATTTTTTTTGTTGCATTATCGGATAGCATACACTGTAATAAACATTCTCTCAAATTTTCAAATCGAAATTCAAATTATTACGGTCGGTACAGCGTTTCTTGTAGAAAGGAAACGGAGGGAACTGATGAGAATCCCCAGCATCAGTATTGTCCTTCGGGAGGAGATTCGTGGTGCGAATGGCGCAAAGCTGAGGCCAATGAATTTCAGGGAAAATATTCTCGTCCACCAGCGCTCGATAACGATGTCCAAGAGGTTTTGAAGCCAATCTACGAAGATTTGACCACCGACGATTTGTTAGAGAGATGTACGGGCGCTTCAATCTTTAAGCGCGTTTTTCTCAGAATGGTGTTTTTCAAAACGGTGTGCACTCTCAAAGGAAGAGTTTTTAAGATATCTAGTTCCAATTTGGAGAAAACAATTTTAACGTCATTCTTTATTGCACTATGGAAGCTTTTTTCTTTTTTTGAAATCTTCCTTTTTTTTTTACGAAAAACTGTCGAAAAAAAGGGCCAAATTCGATAGTTTTTGTTCAAACCGCCGCCATTTTGTCAAATTAACAAAAAAAAATTAAATTTTTTTGGAATTTTTGTTTCAGATCAAAATTGCGGCCGCAATCGTACACACCATACAGGACCTTTTTTTTTACGTGTCATTTCAAGAATTTATTCAAGTATTATACATCTAATAAATAAACATAAAAAAAATCATTTTGTATTCGTCATGAATGTATTTATTTATAAAAAAAAACCGGACCGATTAGTTTATTACAACATAAAAACAAAATCGCGAAAATCAGTGATTTTTCGGAGGGTCACACTGAGACGATCCCTTAAGGGCGGGGTAACGTATTAAAAAATTTAATTTTTAATTTTTTTTTTATTATTTAATATGATTGCATAACATCTTAAGATTGTTCTGTCAAAATTTTAAACAAATCGGAGTAAAACTAACTAAGATTCAGAACTTTGAGCGTTTGTTGCTTTCATGTATACTACTCGATTTTCAGGTATGCAAAACTTTAAAGCGATTTTCTGACGCTTGTCATTTTGAAAACCGGTGAACAGTTTACAGCAAAATCTACTCGACCGATTGTTTTGAAATTTTGTATACAGCTTCTTTACATAAATGACCAGGTAACGCTGGGAGCTTTTTTTTTTTTTTTCATAATTATAGATTTTACAATAACAAATAGGTTCATTTTTTAGACGAAAATTGGTGTTTTCACTTCTAAGTGTCAGTAAAAATTGAAAAATCGAAAAAAAAAAATTTCCTCCCAGGAATACCTTTGGAAAGCGGTTATCTAATGACACATTTTTTTTTTTTTAATTCAGATGATCCACTCTTCAGTAATATTGTTCACCGACAAACAACTTTTTTTCGAGGCGCCTCCGAATATTTGCTGCCGTCGGCTTAATTATTTATATTTTGTTTTAAAATATTAAGGAAAATATTGTTCACAGGTTGTACTATAATGCTGCGATCGACTAATTAAATTTGTATTGCCTGTAGCGTCTGGAAAAATTCTTGAAAAAGGGCCTTTTTCACGCCGAATTAACGTTACCCCCCCCTTAAGGGTAGGTAGGTCGAATGTCTCTTCACACGAAAGTATGGTTGCAATATTCGGGAGTTCGCACCATATTGAAAAATTCTGACATTATTGATTTTAGAAAAAAATAGTTTGAATAAAAAAGTATAGAATTTTATCCTACACAAAAAAATTCCTTATTGTTTTTGTCGTAAATCCAGCCGACTCCGATATATTCGCAAAAACAATAAGGAATTTTTTTGTGTAGGATAAAATTCTATACTTTTTTATTCAAACTATTTTTTTCTAAAATCAATAATGTCAGAATTAAAGCATATCAAAATTTCCTTTCTACAATTTTTGTAAATTATCCTGGTAATCATACGTTAAATAGTCATTACCAGACAAAATTCCAAAAGCAATAGCTTTTGAAAACTGTTGTTTCAGATTTATCGGTATGATAAATTTACACTTGTAAAATCCACAAGGGGCAATATATATTTTTCAGCACACGTGCGGGGTAAGTGGTACTTTACCGCACGGGTTTCCATGCGGTAAATCATCAATTAACCACGGTGCGGTAAGTAGCCGATTACCCACGATGGCTATTAACGCACTCGCTTCGCTCGTGCGTCTAACACCGCCATCGTGGGCAATCGGCTACTTAGCGCACCGTGGTTAATTTATGATTTACGCATGGAAACCTGTGCGGCAAAGTACCTACTACTTACCCCGCACTCGTGGTGAAAAGTAGCATACGTAACTCGGACGGTAAGTAGCCGAGTGCCCATGATGGCTCTTAACGCACTCGCTTCGCTCGTGCGTCTAACACCGCCATCGTGGGCAATCGGCTACTTACCGCCCTTGTATCGTAATATACTATTTCCTTTTACCTCGGAGCAGGCAAACTTTACCTTCATGGGAGCAGTATACCTGAGTGCATTTTGGGTCGCTCCATTAACGCAATGAGAAGATACATATGTAAGTGTAAGGTAAGGGTACTTTTTTTTTCCTTTTCCCTCGGTACCCGAGAGATACTGAAAAAAGGATCCTTTATGACACAAGTTTATGTAGCTGTTCTGTATGACTTGAAATTTGGCCGGCTCCGCTTTAAAATAAAACCCGGAGATTCAAAATAAATTACGCAATTTTGAAAGGAAATGCAGTTCGTAAATAATACATACATATCTTAAAAATGTATTATTTAACCAACGTTCTATGACAGAATTGTTCTAATTTTTCTATATATTTGAATACGAAAAAAATTAATTCATTTCAAATTTTTTTTAAATGTAAAAATAGTTGTAATTATTGCTTAAATAATAATTTTGTCTGTTGTGGGGGGCTCCGCCCCCCACACCCCCCCTCAACGCCCCTTCCTTAACCACCCTCTTCCGACGATCGCATGCCTCACTAGTGCGGAAAAATAGAATGTGCAACTCGGGCGGTGCGTAGCCGGCTACTTACCGCACTTGTTGCACAATATACTATTTCAACGTACTCGCTCACTTGAAAAATTGATGTGTTTTTTGTTATATTAAACGAATTGTTCTAAATGCCTCATGTGGAATGGAAAAATGTAGCCAGTCACAAATTATTTTTATGTAGACGTCTATTCTTCCTGGATTAAGTTTTAGAGTAGTAGGAGTATGTTTATTTCCTTTCTGGACATACACTATGACTTGTGGGTTTATTCGATATGCCGGTAAGGAAGTGCTTTATTTGCGATTACACAAGAAATGTTTCTGAGCGAGACGTTTACAGACTATTTTTCAAAGCCACATGGTATTTATGACTTGAAAAATATCCATAGGATGTGTTGCCAAGAAGAACTTGTGTAAACCGAAAACTTATAGGTTATCTGCTGAAAGATCACAATTTTCAGCTAATAGTCCATGAGTTGTTTTTTTTAATGTATAATCTTTTTATTTTATTTTTTAACGTTTGCGTTTACAAGTATATGAATCAGCAGGTGAGTGCGTCTAACATGTATTTTTTCAAATCTTATCCTAAGTTAAAATATGCTGCTAGAATCTATTTCTAGGCGGCTTTGTTGTCATGGTGTATCACTCCACAGCTGATATTGGTTGAGGCTAGTGTATAAAGTTGATAGGCGAGTGATAGTCCTACCTCGATGGCGAGGATTATCAGTATTATCTCTGTTTTCGGATTTGATGTCTTCTAGGTTGATTATGACGGTATTAACTATATCCCCTGCGTTGTCGACGTTTTTTGAGTTGGTGGTTCCCATGTTGGCGTGTTTTGTCTGAGCGTGGTGTACTTTGAGTGTTCGGTTGTGACTGATGGTTATTATTCACTACGGCGATTTATAGCCTGTCCAAAGTTGATAATGGGCCATTTGAAGTGGGTCACTTCTTTTGAGTCGTTGGAACTTTTTTGCTCTTAGTGTGCTTTTGATTATAGCGTTATTGACGTATCTTGGGGCACCAAGGATGGATGGGAGTATACTAGTTTGCATCCGTTGAATTATGGCGAAGTTTGATGCTTTTACGGACCACCAGAGCTGAAGCGCCAATGTCCAGATGGGTTTTATAATTGCTTTATATAGCACTACTTTGGTGCGGATGTTCAGTTTAGATTTCTTATGACGAAGCCAGTAGAAGTTGCGATGTGCTGTTTTGAGTTGTTCCTTTTTTTTCTATGTGGGTCCTCCAAGTGAGCTTTCTGTCAAGGTGAACTCCGAGGTATTTCACCGATTTTGCTTGTGTTAATGCTGATTGTGTTGCAGGTGACCTTCCTGAGTGCAAACGTATTTTGTTTGGTTTTTGTTTAATTTATCTTGACTTTCCACTTTTGTGTGCATTCTATTATGTCGTTAGTGTAGCATCCTTTTAGCTGTAGTCGGGTTGCTGTGAGTGAGAAGTATGGCTGTGTCGTCAGCGAAGGTGGTGGTTGTAAAGTTTTTGTTCACAGGTAGATCCGCTGTGTAAATTAAGTAGAGAACAGGTTCTAGTACACTGCCTTGTGGAACTCCGGCTCTTCTAGGATAGGGATTGCTGAGGCTGCCTTTGTATTTCACCCTGAATTTGCGGTCTTCAAAGTAGCTGAAGAGGATTTGGTGAAATTTGTGTGGTGGGCTTATAGAGATTTTATATTTTAGGCGGTGCCAGACTTTGTGAAACGCCTGCGCCAAGTCTAGGAAGATTCCTACGCAGTATTTCTTTTGGTCGAGGGCTGCGTTGACCTGATTTACTATCTTATGCACTCGCTCTGCGCTTGTCTTTGAATCCAAATTGATGTTCCGGTATTATACCTTTATTGCTTAAAGCAGCATTTTATCCAGTAAAAGTTTAAAGATTTTGGAGAGGGTAGGTAGGAGGCCTAGTTTAGGTATGAGGATAATTCTGGCATCTTTTCAGCAAGCCGGGTAGTAGTTGTTGCGTATGGCTGCATTAAATATGTGGAGGATAGCTGTTACTCCGGCGATGGGGGTTTCCTTGAGTAGCTTGCCAGTGAGTAGGTCGTGACCTGGAGCTTTGTTGTTGTTAATATTGCTTATCTTTCTGGCTAGCGCGGAGAGGGAAAATGCCAGGCGTTTGTTGGGTTGCGCATTACGGGCTGGAGTGGGCAGTTTTGTGCTATTAGAATCCGGATTGTTCGGGGTAAATACGTTAGCTAGGAGGAGTGCAAATGCCTCGGCTTTGCTCGGCTATCAGCTAACCATTTTCCTTAGGAATCGCTGATTGCGGATTCGACTTGCATTGGTTTTTTTATTCTTTTCGCTACCTTCCAGATTGAGCAGCTGGATTAGGCGAAGTGGTCCAAGCCGGCTACGAACTTTTGGATTTGGGTGTTTTTGTCATTGCACAGGGCTTGTTTGAGTCGTGGTGGCTTCATTCAGGGTTTCTTTAGCTCTTGGGGATCTTGTTTTTTGCCATTCTGTTCTAGCTTTTCTCTTGGCACTTAACTAGTAGTTCTAGTATTGGCTTGTTGTGGTGGTTTGGGGTTCTATCCTCGCTTGCTGTTTCTGGAGGGGTTGCCATTTCTGCACATTCCCGTGATAGTTGCTGTTTTTAATTTGATGCGTGGGCAAAAGGTTCTGTCGAAGGCAATCTGGTATTTCTCCCAGTTAGTTTTAGAGTTTGTAAGTTTTCTTTTTTTCGTGATGGGTATCGGGTTGCTACTAATTGTTATTAGTGTTGGTGCATGATCGGATGATAGTTCGTTTGTGGTTGATGCGCTTATGTGGGATTGGTTAATATTTTTCGAGATCCCGAAGTCTATGATGTCAGGGATTTTCGTTCGATCAGTTGGCCATTATGGGTGAGCCTCCTGATATGCACTGAAGATTTTGCTGATATATTGATGTTAGAAGTTGTTTGCATTCCATTGGGCTATTTTGAGGTTGTTCATGGTTTTATGAGTTTTGTTAGGATTTCTGTTTATTTCATTAGCATGGATTGCATTTCTTGCATGGTGTGGTAAGTTACTGGATGTTGCTTGCAAGTGAAATTAGGATCTGTAGGATTTCTCCTTGCTGGGATGAGTTGTGCGGCTGAGGGTTTGTTTTTATAGCTTCTGCATACGTCAGGTGTTTTGTTCTTTGGCTGTTTGGTGAGGGTTGGGTTGGTGTTGCCTGGCTGAAGGGTACTTGGCTTGGAGCTTGATTTGTTGTTATATTGATGTGTGGACGGGGTGATTGTCTGGTATAGCTACTTTTCATGTTAAGAGAGGTGAAGACTGCAGTCAGTTGCTGCATCTTTTGAGTTCGGGCTTGCTTTTGTTTTTGTTGCAAGCGATAGTTTGATGTAATTCTCCAAAGGCTACGCAAACATTCTCGGCAGTTTGAGTACTGGACTATAGACGTTCTTTTATAGGGCTCCTCAACTGTAATTTTGCGGCTGAGAACGTATTTGAGATTATATATGGGGTGTACTTTGCCTTTAGGGGCAATGTACGTACGTTTGAGTCAATGCCTTTGATGATTACTCTTAAGCCTTTGGCACTCGTTGGTGTATTATTTTTCATTTTGGGAGTCGAGCCAGGTTACTATTTGTGTGTAGTTGACCTCTTTGGCTGCTTGGACCTTGGTTTCTTTGATATTACCTCTAAGCAGGTCTACTATGTAAAAGTTAGATTCACTGATTATGACTTTGATGCTGTTAACCAGCTCAAAGTTACTGCTTTCTCTGATGTAAATTGGGGGGGTTTAAATTTAATTGCAATTATGTTTGCCTCAGGTTCTTTCGAGTTTTCATCGTTGTTGAGAACTTCGTAGTAGTTCTTATTGATTCTGTCATTTTTATATTTGGCGATTTTGTCTGCTCTCTGGAGATTGCTTGATGGAGGGGTGCGCTTCATTTTTTCTGTTACGGTTATGTACCTTTTTCTCGTGGAGATTTTTCGGGGCTAGAGCCCTGGTCTAGGGTCATTGACTCTGACCTGGAATTTTCCATGGTTGTTTCATTGGTTATATTGGCACGTGCCTTGAATTTGCGATTTTTTTGAAAGCAGAACAATAATTTGAGTCGGCACTTATTTCATTGATTCCGCGAATTCTGCTGACGCTCAGTTCAAAAGCGTGCGTCATTATTGGAGCACTGGAGCTAATGTGCTGACGCGATATTGCTTGCACTCACGCACTTCACTGGTATTCTTCCGTTTTGCACTTTTGCGTTTTAGCACTTCTTCACTTTTGTGGGTTACTTTAATGCCCTAATTGCTGGTAAATCGAGTTCGAGCTGAAAACACGTCCGATCGCGACGGTTGCTTGATTGCGACTAATGTGTAATCGAATTTGTATAATAGAAACTTGGAAACAACGTGACTGAATACGAGAGATGAACAATTCGTTGCCTTCCGAGGTCTTGTCTTCATGTCCAGGACAGCCAAGTCAAGGTTACAAGGTCTCCTGAAAATAATGGATGGTAGGGATACACATTTCGTCAAGAAAACATCTCCCTTGTATTGACAGTTGTTATAATGATATGGTGACCATTACTCGAAGATTTTATTGCACCTATGCCTAGAACCAACACACAGAACAAATGATTACCTTGAAAATTATACCCCTTGACATGTGATGCACAAAAAACAATACAAGTACAGATGCCGTATATTAAGTATTGCCCCGATTTTAAGAAGTAACGCATTTGTTTTCTGTTAAGTATGTATATGTAAAAAGCGTATTTCACAAAAATAGAGTTAATGCGCAAAAGTTCAATTCATTTTGGTCCGAATTCAGTTTTTACAGGGGTGCCTATGGATCGAAGGAGTCCAAGTATGTACTTTGATGGTGGAGCGCAACAGGGATAAGAAAATCAACCAAACTGACTGAACTTATTGTTTGTCCACATAACTTTAAATGGGACAAAACAACAAAAACATATCATACCCGAATAAACGAATAGTACATGATAGCCCTACAATATCTCATAAAAAAGTAACAGAAACGTTTTTGCTATTAGGTGCAGGTGACAAATTTACGAAGAAGATAAATCAACAAAGCTCTTTATTTTTCGGTCTATTTAGTACCTAACGTAGAACACTCAGCGCTGAATGTTCCAAATTGGTTGGTTGGGATCCAAAAATGCTCCAAATCACCGGCAAAAGCAAATAGCCAAAGACCATAAAAATATTTCAAGTGAAAAAGTTAGCAGCATTTGGGGAAGCAAAGAACGACTAAACTTGCTAACGAGATTCAAAAACAAATAGTCCTGGTGACCATAATTGATCTCAAAACGTTTTTCAAGGGCTGTACCAAAGCACTGTGAATACGGCCGGCTATATGTGGGCCGTAACAATAGTCGCGCAGAAAATGGCAACTACGCAACATTTCATGGTGCTCCAGTACAGGAACAGGAAGGAGGCAAAACATTCCGAAGATAATTTGCATGTGAAACATTCATAAATACAACAAGCCAGCACAGACACACACATCATATTTCCCGAGTGGGGTGTCCGCAAAACTGAGAATTAAATTTACGTTTGGATTCCGAGCACATTAATCATTCCAATTCGGGTTGAGATGATTTTGAATTTTCTGTGCTCGCGCCCTCCTGATGAGTTAAATACGAGAATTTATTTTACCGGACCTTTCAAGCGCTTGGGTGGGCTCTTTCATTTGGGCAAATTAGTTTGGCTTTAAAGTCCCTCTTTAAAACTTCCCTTAAACTGACTTTGACAAATTCCACCGATAAATCAAAGTTTATTGAAAGGTCCTTTATCTCAAGCCACTTGGTACCTTCCGGAGTTTGTAACAATAGCGAGGTTTTCTTAATTAAGGATGTCTCATTAAGACAGCTGGGAGCAGAGGCTAAGGGCCAACAGTTTCTGAACTCGATGTGCAACGCTCAAATTAGTTCATTAGAAACATTTCGACAAATATCTATAACCTGCTGGGGGGAAAATTTTGTCCGTTCAAGAAACAGAACTAAGATTGAATCTGTGCAATGTTCTTTCGGGTTGAACGAGACGCTCAATGAATTTCCCCAACTGGTTTATTTGGTACACCCAATATTCCAACAGGGACACAAAGTTGCACAGTTGGAGGGTATTCAAATTTCACCTGGGGCATTTCACGTGAAGCGGACAGCGAAAAAAAAGTGACGTTCTGAAATTTGTTCATATTCGGCTTAATTGTACTTCTAGTAGGTATGAATGTGGACGCACAATATTTTTTTTGTATGATGTTTATTTGTCAAGTTATTGGCTTCTAAAGAATTGTCGTTATTGAAATTCGTATTTTTTGGAAATAGTTTTTCGAATTAAACAAATTTTTTTTAAAATATTAAATATGGCGGCTTAAATAGAAAATGTACTGTTCTTTTTAAATACAAAAAAAAAATGGATTTTTTATTTTTTTTTAATATACAAAACCGGAAATAAACTTTTCAAATCAGAATTTTAGTAACTTCGACCAATTTGTTTTTTTATTTTTTTATTTCAAAATATAGCCTAAAGTATATTTATAATACACCAGAAGTTTTAAAATGGGATCTGCAATAGTTGAGGAGATAAATGAATTAAAGTACATACGTGCCGCATTGAGCGTCGTACTCCAGCTTCCTTAGGTCGACTGGTTTGCGCGATATCACACTAAAACGCTGCAATATTTATTTTTACTATCCTATTTAAGCGTATTTAAAGCTCTAGCAATGTTATGGGGTATTTAATATTCAAATTAAAATAGTACTTATTGAACAAAAATAGTAAGAGGAAGCAGTAGGTAGTCTAAAACAAATTTTGTGATAAGTAATAAAAATCGACTGCTGGCGCCACCTCTTAGATACGAGAAGTATTAAAATGACAAATAGAAGCTTTATGTTAGAAAGAGATAGAAGCATGACACTAAGCCATTTTGTATTTTCCGTTATGTCTGTAGTTGTTGTTCTAACCTCTTAGCGACTTGTGCACATTTTAAGGTAGTTATTGATAGTGTTTAAACTTATCTTCAGGAACGAACGGTTCATCTTGGGTGTTTTGCGAAGGTTCACTCGATGTTGACTGCACTGTACAAGATCTTCATTAATTAGTACTGGAGGTGTTTCATATAAGAGTCTTTTCCTACAAGAGGCACATACATAAACATCGAGTGAAAATCTCAACTTTTGAGCCAAATGTTCAGATATTTTTCTTAAATTTTTAAACTTTCGATGAAGTACCAAGCGAAATGGATTAAAACATCGATCACCGTACGGAGCCATTATAAATCAATAACTACCTTAAAATGTGCACAAGTCGCTAAGAGGTTAGAACAACAACTACAGAAATAACGGAAAATACGAAATGGCTTAGTGTCATGCTTCTATCTCTTTCTAACATAAAGCTTCTATTTGTCATTTTAATACTTCTCGTATCTAAGAGGTGGCGCCAGCAGTCGCTTTTTATTACTTATCACAAAATTTGTTTTAGACTACCTACTGCTTCCACTTACTATTTTTGTTCAATAAGTACTATTTTAATTTGAATATTAAATACCCCATAACATTGCTAGAGCTTTAAATACGCTTAAATAGGATAGTAAAAATAAATATTGCAGCGTTTTAGTGTGATATCGCGCAAACCAGTCGACCTAAGGAAGCTAGAGTACGACGCTCAATGCGGCACGTATGTACTTTAATTCATTTATCTCCTCAACTATTGCAGATCCCATTTTGAAACTTCTGGTGTATTATAAATATACTTTGGGCTATATTTTGAAATAAAAAAATAAAAAAACAAATTGGTCGAAGTTACTAAAATTCTGATTTGAAAAGTTTATTTCCGGTTTTGTATATTAAAAAAAAATAAAAAATCCATTTTTTTTTTTGTATTTAGAAAGAACAGTACATTTTCTATTTAAGTCGCCATATTTAATATTTTAAAAAAAATTTCTTTAATTCGAAAAACTATTTCCAAAAAATACGAATTTCAATAACGACAATTCTTTAGAAGCCAATAACTTGACAAATAAACATCATACAAAACAAATATTGTGCGTCCACATTCATACCTACTAGAAGTACAATTAAGCCGAATATGAACAAATTTCAGAACGTCACTTTTTTTTCGCTGTCCGCTTCACGTGAAATGCCCCGATCTAAACTCCTGCATTATGAATGGCATTCGGTGAGGGATATCAATGATTGATCAAATTTATTTTTAAAGAACGGATTGAATAGATTGATTGCATTTTACCATGGCCTTGGGATAATGGTCAGTAAAAGTTTCAAAAATTATTTAATTTATTCTGGTTTGTACGAAAAAATGTAATAAAACTTACAAATCGTTCATTGCCTTAGTTGAGCATTAAGCAACAAGAATACCGTCATTTTGAGTAAAAAAGGGAGAAGGAGAGACGTGGTTTCTATGAATTTCCTTGGCAATCCATTGACATTATATGTTAGGAACGTTTGAAAAATTCCATCTTAACAGTTTTATTACTCTACTACGGTGAAGCTAAAAATTTATTTAGCCATGACAGCACGCACATATGTAAGTTTATTACCACCTACACCCAGGCTGCGAACATTTCGAAAAACTCACAATCTCGGCTATACAACATCATATTGACATGGCTGAATTTATTTTTTCTATCCCATCAAGCCATCATGATGAACATGAGTTTGAAAATAAGTGTTTTTCAAATTCTGATACGAATTTGTTTTTTGAACAATCAATATGCATATAACGTTAAATTTTGTTAAAAGGTATCTTCATTTCAAACGACAATTTAATCCATGCAATTGCACTTTGAACATATTATCATTGAAATGACCTCAGCGTTCATAGGCGCAAAGTCATGTGGTACAAGTGAAAAAAGATCAAGCTATCAAATAAAATATATGTAGCTAAAATGATACAAAAACAATGCAATCAATTATGTACATACTATATGTATTGCATTCAGTTTCTTTGTTATATCTCTACGTTTTGAGATGAACGAACCGCACTACTTATCGCAACTTCTATAGGATAAAAATGTGTAAATCAACATTTTAAAAATAAATTTTGTAAAGGAGTTTCTCTTCTTTTAAAAAAAAAAAAAGACAATTTTTGTTTTGTTTCTGTTGAGAACGCGTGATAAGCTTAAAATTCCAACAGAATCTAGAGTTATACCTGTTTATGTAAATATGTACATATTGTAATATTCTAACGGTTTCTTTTCTGAAAACCCTGACCACGATATCTCGTCTATTACTTTTTATCCGATTTTGAAAAAATTAAAAGCATATTATGTATTAATTAGTTTTTTAGTCCATGTAGGACTAGGACGTTATTAATTTGATTTTGACCATTTTTTTAAATGTTTATCGTTTTCTTGAATTTTTTTTTTTTTGTAAACATCCTAGCACAAGATTAAAAGGTCGTCTTCAAAATTATAATACATTTTTGTAAAGCAGACATAACACACTTTACTTTACTTAATGCTCTCTATAAAAGTATGAAATTAACTTACATTAAAACAAATTGTTTTATATACTTTAATAGTTTTAAGTTTCTGTATAAAAAAAAACATTCGAAAAAAAGAAAAAGACTCCCGAAACAATTATTTATTCTGTAAGCTTAATAATATTAGAAGGACCGGAAAAATTGCATTATTATTGATCTTAACAAAAAGGTTTCTTATTTCAAATAAATATTTCAATACTAGCTTGCGCGGGCCCGGCGTTTCACGGGATACTGGGGGTGGTCTCATATTTGGAAATTTGAATAGCAGATTCGAAGTAAGTGATCCCGAAAATTCCCATGAGCGGATTTTAAGTGAAATCCCTTGAAGTTTAACTTTTTCGGTCGCCATATTGGATCCTACATCTTGAATTCCAAAATTTTGAATGCAAGGTCGAGATCTGCGACACCGAAAACCTCCAATTGCCATTTTCATAAAGATTCCTTGGAGTTGGAAAATTCACTTCCTATACAAAACGGAAATTTCGATTTTTTCGATTTTCCGGCTTTTCCTTCGGGGTTTTCAAAATTTTCTTTTTTTTAAACCTCCCCTGTATTATAGCGAACAAAACAAAACAAAATTATCGAAATCGGTCAAGCCGTTTTTGAGTTTTAGCGAGACTAACGCACAGCAATATATAAAAGATTAATTGAAAATAGATATATTTCATATTTTATTTATTTATCTCAGCTTCATCAAAGTTCTGATTACTATGTACAATGAAATACCATATGTATCAATAACAAGCCCACGCCCTAAGTCGACTTTTCAGTTGGCTTCTAGAAACATGAAAATCAATAACGGGGAAAGAAGCATTAAAAAAATGAGATATTGATGACATCGGTTCATTGAAGCCATAGTTTGAGCGATGGTATGTAAGTAAAGAACGTCATAGTTCCTCAGGGAATGGGAAAAAATCTTAAAGGCGGCAAGCATCCCGGGGAGTTGATAAAGCCTTGCAAACTCAAAATCAAAAGCCAAAAAAGTTGTGGAGATTTTCAGTCTGAGTTCCAAGGCTTCGAGGGTATAAGTTTAAGCCTATCGGAGTAAGGAGGTAATACAAGATCATTATCCCAAAAAAGACTTCAGACAGGAAACCGTAAAAACGTACGTTGAACATATTCAATCCGCTTAATGTGGCACCCATTAAACGGAGACCAAACTAGCCTTGTTTTGAAGATCGGTTTGACAAAAATTCAGTATAGAAGTCTCGAGATGTAAGGCTCATTTAATTCCTTTGACCAACGCTTTACAAAGCCCAGAGTCGCGTTGGCTCGCTTAGTAATGGAATCAATATGATGCTCAAAAGAGGATTTATAAATAATAAATGTAAATTATAAGGCACCAAATTCTTTTTACGTGTGAGAGACACGCAAGTGCATTTACAGACATCTAAAGGGGGGTGATTAGTAAAGAACCATTCCTGGAATGCATCTAAGTCAGTATTTAAAAGATGGCAGTCACGCCCACTAGATATTGAGCGTGAAAGTTTTGCGACATCAGCATAACAAAATTCTCGAATGAATAGGAATGAGACGCTATAAGACGCATAATAACTAAGTTTGAAAGTGAATTCACTCTTCACGATAAAAATGCCCGAAGTGAACAAAATATTGCCGCCGTTAAAGCCAGTGTTCGTGAAAACTCAAATGCGTCTGTTCCGCGCCGTCTCAAGAGTTAGGGCTCTCCAGGATAATAACCTGTCAAATTTTGCGACTGGATTTGGGTCTGCATCCTTATAAGGTGCTTTTAGCAAAAGAACTCAAGCCAACTGACCATCACATTCGTCGTCAGTACGCTGATTGGTCACTGAAAATGTTGGAAGCCGACGGCGATTTTCATAGCAAAATCATATTCTCAGATGAGGCTCATTTCTGGCTCAATGGATTCGTCCACAAGCAAAATTACCGCTATTGGAGTGAGTCAAATCCACGAGTCATTCATGAATCACCATTGCATCCACAAAAATTGACCGTTTGGTGTGGATTATGGTATAGCGGAATCATCGGACCCTATTTCTTTCGAAATGGGGCAGGAGATGCCGTTACCTATAATAGCAACCGCTATAACACGATGTTGACCGATTTTTTTTCTCGGAATTTATGAAATTGATGCGGAGGAGCTTTATTTCCAACAAGACGGTGCACCGCTTCACACGTCCCGACTTAACATGGACTTATTGCGCGGTAAGTTCGGTGAGTCGTTAATTTCCAGAAATGGTCCCATCGCTTGGCCGCCTAGATCGTGTGATCTAACGCCTTTAAATTATTTACTTTGGGGCCACATTAAGTCGAAGGTTTACAGCAACCATCCTACAACTCTTGAGGCATTGGAAACCAATATTCGTCAATCAAAATAGCTGAGGTACCGGCCGAAATGTTGCACAGAGTCATCGAAAATTGGCGTGAGCGGATGAACGTGTGCAAGAAGAGCCGCTGTTGTGACCATTTGGCCGATATTTTATTCAAATCATAAATCGCATAAAATTATCTTTCAAATAAAGCAATCAGAACCATTTTTGCTCGAAAATTGTGTTTTATTCAAATTTATAGTTCGGACGTTCTTATTGGGAAACCCTTTACATATATTCTATGTTATTATCAGCTGCAAATTCATGTGGTGTCCCGATTGCCATTCTGTTTGTTTTGCCAATGAGTTTTAAATGTTCTTGGACTTTTAACCATGGAGAATTGACCTTTCCTGATATTTCGTCAATTGTTAACCTTGGATCACTTTTGACCACTTTTAATAAAGAATGTCTTTCCGGTCCGCATATTATAATGTGAGAAATTGCATGATCTAGTTTAATTTGACGACCTTTTTATGCGAAATCGATTTTTTTTACTTTTTTACATGATGGACTCAATGCCTACTTTGTCAATAGTGTTCGTGGCCAGGATTCCTCCTCCCATACCTTATTATCACCCGCTAATGACAATAGTTCTAATCAGTTCTCTTTCCGTAGTGTTGGTGAAATGGAAGTTGTCCTAGCGCTTAAATCCATCAAGTCTGATACCGTTGCGTTTGACAATATTAACTTACGTTTTCTCAAACTCATCTTGCCGCACATTGTTAGGCCGGTTACGCATATTTTCAACACTGTCATTATGACTGCTACTTTTCCGCGTCAGTGGAAAATTGCCAAGGAAAACTGCCCAGCCCTCTGGTCTACAAGATTATAGGCCAATCAGCATCCTACCAGTTTTATCTAAAGTTCTTGAGCGCCTCCTTTATGATCAGATAAAGAGCTATGCCGATGCTAATAGCCTCATTGTGTATCAGCAGTCAGGTTTTAGACCCAAACACAATACTGTCTCAGCACTTTTACATCTTGTTCAGGCGGTTAGGTGTAACGCAGAGCTTACACAGGTCACAGTTCTGTGCTTGCTGGATTTCTCCAAAGCCTTTGACTCCGTTGACTTCAGCATCCTGTATCAGAAAATGATAACGCAATTTAATTTTGAATCGACAGCGGCAAACCTGGTTCTTTCTTACTTAACCAATCGCAAACAGGCCACCTGTTCCCATGAACGTATATCTAGTTTTCTGTCCTTACCCTCAGGAGTCCCGCAAGGTTCCATCCTAGGCCACTTCTTATTTATGTTATACATAAACGACATAGTCCGTGTTCCTAGGTTCTGCTCTATTTTGCTTTATGCTGATGATGTGCAACTATACCTGTCCACAACTAGCAATGATGCCTCAGCAAATATCGCTAAATTTAACTCTGACTTATCTCGAGTAGTCTCATGGGCACGTGATAACAAACTCACGTTGAATGAAAAAAAACCCAAAGCATAATACTCTTTAATCGTCCTACTGACACCTCCACGTTTCCTCCCTTATGCCTTAACGGCACATCCATTGCTTTTAAGAAAGTTGTTAAAAACCTAGGGATGTATATGGATTGCACATTATCATGGACTAATCATGTTAACTCAATAGTTTCTAGGGTCTACGCTGGGTTAAACAGTTTATGGCGGCATGCGCAGTACACTCCCAAGGCTTTACGCGAGCGGCTCGTCAAGGCATTAATTATGCCTATCATCACATATGGCGACTGTGTGTATTGCAATGTTGATAGCTGCTGCCGTAGAAAGAGTAATGTTGCATTTAATGCCTGTGCAAGGTACATTTTTGGTCTTAGACGATTCGACCATGTGTCTGTGTTTTCAAGAACGATTTACGGTTGCTCCTTCGACTCCTACTTCAAACTTAGGATGTGCACCATGATGCACAAAATCATTAACAATATGAGCCCTGATTATCTGTCAAGCCATATCTGTTTTCTCTCGTCGCGACGCACAAGATTGCTGTCAATTCCGCGCCATAACTTCCTGTTAAGTTCCCGTACCTTTTTCATCCACGGAGCCAGGGTTTGGAATAGCCTTCCCCTACACCTTAGGGTTCTGCAGTGCCCACGGGGTTTTGGAGTGAGAACCCTTGAATTCTTTCAGTCAACTGATTCGAATATCACCTAGCCTGGACTTTGCATGCTTTTCCCCTCTTTTCTCTTCCCCATCTCTTTTCCAGCTCTTCTCTCTTCTCCCTCAGTTATTTCTTTAATTCAGATGTTGATGTTTCCGCTATCATCTTTCCCTATGTACATATAATTGAATTATATAATTTCCTTGTATAAGCCATTACCTTACTTTGTAAAGTTTAACTTACCTTTTGGAGTAGGCATATCGTAAGGAGTTTTTGTTAACTCAAATGTGCCATTAATAAAGAATTACTTACTTACTTATAAGTAATTCTTAGAGTTCCGAAATGACGGATGCAATATGGCGACCAAAAATGCCCAACTTGAATGGATTTCCGTGTAAATGATTATATAGAAGTTTTGGGGTCGCTGATTTTATATCAGTTATCAAAATTTCGAACTTCATAAAAATGGAATCTTGCGTCTGTATATAGTAAATAAGATGAAAGAGAATAAGTGAAATTTCGAATGTGCCAATTAAGGTTTAGAATTGAAGATGACTTCCTCTAAGGACTGCTATAATAATGCATAAATAGATGCTTTTTTGGTGTGGATAATTTTAAATCTACCTTCAACATTTGGGAATTCAAGATTGCGCTTCATATGAAAATTAGATAAAGTGGTAGGTATATATTTTACTTGCTAATATTCAAGAATGAATTAGCCAAACAAGGTCGAGTACAGGTCTGCTAAATACAAAAAGGTCCATAAGAAATATATTTTTAAATCATTTCATAACAATCTGAACTACATAGTACCGGGCATTCCACAAACTATTAACTCTAAAACTGTTGTTTGGTTGCGCAACATTCTAAGCGTCTTGTTATTAACCGACTGCGCCAGAAAGAGGGTCATGTTTTTCGAGTGTATGTATGTAAATTTCTTTGGCACGCTCTGTAGCCTAAACGGCTTGATGGATTTTAGCTTGAGAGGTGTCGTTAGATTCGTCTTAATTGTAAGTGAAACTGGATTTTTGGCGCTATATTACATCTTCAAAAAATTTTTTCCCCTCAAAACCCACTCTATAGGGTTATCAACACAAGGGATTTTTAAAATGACTTGCACAAATATATACAAAATATATATTTAACTGTAATTTGGAATGAGAAATGCTTAAAACAAAAAATTATTGAAAAAAACAAAAAAACCCGACTGCGTGAAAAACTGTAAACTCAAAATTTTCAAACTTAGGTACTTAATAATAGATCTGAAAAGATAGAAATAAAAATGTTAATTTAATAAACCAAAAAACCCGACTGACTGTAAAAAAGAACTGAAAAGATGTAAACAAGGCACATTGATAACACAACCACACACAAAAAAAAAAAATTTCGGGCCCGGGGATCGGACTATGTGTTTCATATGTTTTTGGGTTCGCTGAAACTGAATCCGATGTCAGTTCAACCCCATAACGTCAGGTTTCAGCGACCCCGAAAACATTTAAAAGACATGGTCTGATCCCCAGATTGAAAAATTTCTATTTTTTCTCTCGTTTTTGCTGAGGTTTTTTGAGGTTATGTCAAAAACCTGACGTGATGGGGTTGAACTGAAATCGGATTCAGTTTCAGCGGCCCCAAAAATATATGAAACACTATGAAACATATAGTCCGATTCCTGGGCCCGAAATTTTTTTTTTTGTGTGGCTGTGTAATTAAATCTATAAATAAATCAGTACTATTAAAATTGTACTTGCGTCGTTCTAGTTGTATGATGAAAGCGAGTGCACCTAAAGGTGCAAATATTGACGTTAGATACCTAGGTACATCAGGTACTTATGTTGCACAACTAGAACGACGCAAGTAAAATTTTATTTATAGATTTAATTATGAATGTGTCTTGTTTACATTTAGTTCTTTTTTAACATTAAGTCAGTTTTTTTTGTTTTTTAACTTAACTTTTTTTTGTTTTTCTTTTTAGTGTGATATCTCGCAGAAGATTTCAGTTTTCCATTTCACTCTCCTTCTGGAGTAGGTACCTATGTAACTCTCAAGAGTTAGGAAAATCTGGTCACTTTTGGCGTTCAGTAAAATTTCAACTATTCCACCCCGGAATTTAACTTAACTTTTTTTTGTTTTTCTTTTTAGTGTGATATCTCGCAGAAGATTTCAGTTTTCCACTTCACTCTCCTTCTGGAGTAGGTACCTATGTAACTCTCAAGAGTTAGGAAAATCTGGTCCCTTTTGGCGTTCAGTAAAATTTCAACTATTCCCAGTCCCGGAATGCCTAGATAGAATTTCAAGAATCACGCGATTGAATTTCTTGTAAAATCAACCAATTTGAATGCTGTTTTGTCTGCTGGTGGTTTAGAAGATTTTTTAAGTTTTAATCATATTATCGCAAAAAACTAACTAACAGATTTTCTATTATAAAGTTAGTATGTCTTCATTCAGAATATTTTGCCATAAGTGGTCGCAATTGGATTTCTCGAAATTTGTGAAAATTTAAATAAGTTTTCCAGGACTTAATTGGAATTTCAAGTGCAAGTTTTTCCCAACAAATTCAAAGCACTTGGACAAATAGGACAAATAAAACTATTTTTGAATACAACGCGAACGAGGAGTTTATTTGATGAACAACTCTTGAAAATTTCACGAATTCCCCCACAACTCACCACCGAAAGTGGAGCACTGTGCTTGACAACTGTTTAGTGAATTCTCTTGTTTGATCAGGAATGCGTATTTAATTCAGGTCAAAGTGATATTTCCAGGGCAAACGGTACTTTGAGCCTGCTTTTGTGAATAGTGAATTTTTAGGATGAATCTTTTAACATTAAAACCATAAGAGACGCCACAGTCGCCATTAAATGATTTATGCTCCCAAGTAATCGTGTGCATGGATATCAAAGAAGCAAAGTAGTAGTAAAACGGGCACGTGCATTCAGCGTCCCGTAGCGTCTTTGAATTCATACCTGTACACTGCCTCAAAGTGAGGTTGGAATGCCTCATAATCAGAAGTACTTAAATATTTAGCACGGAGAATTGCTCCCGTTCAGACAAAGAAAGCGCATTAATCTTTCTCTCGTTTTTTGATATCCTTGAAAATTTAAAGCAGCCGAGGACGGAACGTTGAGAATTCAGGCCCTCCGGTATGATTGATGGATGGATGAGTGGAAATAATTTGTTTTCTGGCTTGACTTTGTTCAAACTGTTTGCCGAATTCTTTCACTTCAGGCGGATATTTAAACGCAAATTGGTATTTATCAATGAAACCGTTGCCAAACAAGTGAGTGAAATATCACTTGGATCTGGATGTCAACGATGTGTTGTCGCCGTCGGCGATCGTTCATCAGCTCTGTTTAATTTAATACTTAATTCGGACAAAGAATTAATTACCAATGAATTGCACTGGACAGAAGTACTCGGCGTCCCATACTTTTGGTTTCTGGGAAAATGGGGAGAAAATGAAGTCCTTCGGGATTCTGCTCGTGATTAATGGCAGCTTTGCAAGGAGAAAACATCTGCGGCTTAAATAAATTAAGTTTTATATCAATCCCCCCTTATCTGCTGCTTAATTGGATTTCGTGAGCCAACACAGGTTCCCCGATTGAATATTACATTCGTTGCCAGCCTGCTGATAAATCGAAACTAATGTGATTTACTTCTTTGGGAAACACGATGAAAAGGCCTTGTTTGTACTCTCCTCCCACCCGCCATTTGGTTGAATGAAGAAACCATAGGCACTTGCGACTTTTAAGGAGGTAAGGAAAAGGGCACTACACAATTCATTAAGGGCTTATCTTGTTTCTGGTTGTTAAGATTTTATTATACAAAAGTTCTATAGTATTCTAAGCCCTTTTTATGACTTTCCCAACTCTCTTTTTCCGTAACCACAGCCTTAAACCGAAGGATGAAAGTCACAACAGGTTAGAGCAGGTGCGTATACGCCAGTGTATTATGCCTCATTTTACATCCGTTGGCGAGATTAAGTAGGATCATGAAATTTCACCCTTCCAGGAATGGACTTGAAAAGTCAAAGATTTGTTCTTACTGTCCGGGCGGTTGTTTGGGGTTGAGTAATTGTATAGTTTAATTACAGCAATAATAGTGATTTAATCATGGAAAACAGATTACACAGGAATAATGTGCTCGCCTACATGGTTTTTTCCAAAGTGAGTAAAATTTTGACCATAAAGTTATATATAAAGACATAGATAACTGTCAATCTGAGCTGTCATTGTAACTGCCCTTTTTGATAAATTATGTTAGATATAGCCTGGCAAATAATCATGAATAAACTCACAGTTGAGGACACGTAATCGACCTTCGGAGCAAGCCAATCAGATATATGGATAGATTTCGCATACGTTTCTAGTGAAAACTTTCAATTGAGAAAAGAGGGAAAATGAAAGAGAAACCTTTCTCAGCAAGTATCCAGGCACGCAACAAACACTATCAAGTGAAATCAAACGTTATCAAATGTCAAATAGCCCTCAATTGACCAATTAACGTAAAAGAGTAACCCAACCAGCGTTTAATTCATTTTTATGCGTTCAAAGGTGTTTGGTGAGCATCCCACTACAGTAGCTGATTTTGTTGCAAAGCACTTTCCATTTCACGTCAAAGGACAACCTAACCTGAAATATCAGCTGTTACAGTTTTTAGCGCAGTATGCTGTTCCCAACAAAAGAGCTCAAGGAAAAATGGCACTGATTCTCAAACGGCATTTTGACAGTACAGGTCAAGGGAAATGAACAAACGCACAAAGTTATTTGAAAATCAAAAAACAGTGAGCCAGGTTTGCAATTTTGTCCCACGTTAAATACCTAACATTCATACCGCAAGGAAAATTACTCGAGAATCATATTGATAAAGTTACAAGCAATTTAACCTTCCCCACTTTCAAAATTAACGGCTCATATGTAAATATTCCACACTAACTCTCGTGCTCGGACACTTTTTCCTTGCGGTAAATTTGACTTTTAGTAGAACAGTGCCATTTGCCCGTGAAATTATAACGAGGTTTTTCTTTTGCATTTGACAGCGGGAACGAAAACAATTCCTTGATCATTCCTTGATCGTTTTTTACATAGGTTTGGTATATTCCAAGAAGGGGGTTCTAAACAAAACAAAACCTGTCCAAAAGTAGATTAACTGCGCAATAGCGCAATATTGTAGTTCTTGGTCGATCCGTCAACGCCTTGAAACCGATTCACTGAAAAACGAAGCATGTCCATGTTTTTTTCAAAAACAAACAAAAACAACACTTTTCCAGGCAGGTTTTCAAAAAAAAAGGTACGCTTTTGAGATTTGGACAAGAGAGCCCCACAATTTCTTGGCCACAGCATACTGGACTTTTCAATTTTTCACACGGCGAAATTTGTTGAGTAAAAAGTTACGAAAACTTCTTGACGTAAATGTGACGTAGGCAAATTCTCTCTCAATTCATAAGATCGTGAGAGCGTTCCGGTAAAAGCTTTCCAAAGTTTTTGTATGCATTTGGGTACGCGAACAGATCTATACAAAAACCAAAGATTATGTGAATACATACATATAAAGATGTAGCAAAGTGGCTAAATTCCACTTCGCATTTTAGGGGTCCAATCCAGGCTGGCCCCCGTAAATGTATTGGTGGCACACCTATAGGAACTCTCTCTCTCAAATTTTTAATTTCTCTGGCTCTGTTTTCCGAGTGCACCGAATGAAACGGGAATGGAAGACGAGGCGCGCTCATGAACCTGGCGAGCATTTTGAGTTCGCCATCTTGAATTTGTAAAAGTAGAACCAATATTTCAATACGAAATGCCATGTGCCATTCTTTATGAAAATCGGAATAAATTTATTGAAGTCGGAAAATTGGGAACCATATTTGAAATCAGCGACCCTAAAAAACCCCACATGCAAAACTTCAGAAAAATCGAAATAAGGTTGCTATTTTTGTTCGTCATATTCGGCATCATGTTTATCAGCAGATATTCCAAATTTTGAGAAAAGTGCCGTTCGGCTTTCGCGTTTTTCATGTTTCGAGTCGTTTTGAGGCATTACAGATTTGGTGACGGTCTGAAAAATAATTACCCTTGCTATAGAAACGAACTCTCGCATTCCGCTATTACCGACAATTGGGCAAGATTGGTTCGGACAAATGAAACCAAAGTCAACTAATCCAGGTTGGTTGGACGGACAACAAAGGAAATTCGTGAGAGGTTTTACCTATATTGGGTAACGCATGCCCCTCTTATGAAACCGTTCGACTTTGGTTAAGTAAGCTGAATCGTGGCATATACGAGTACATACATAGACATCAAAGATGCAACACGCCCTGCAGCGCCCAAAACAGGTGTAACGCCAGAAAAGTGCAGGCTATTGTTTTGGCGGACATATGAGTGAAACTATGGAAGCATCTCAACTGGGTGGGTTCATTTAGATTTATGATAATTAATTAATTTCACATGAAAAAACTTGCCGCAAGGTGGGTGCCCCATCTGCTCACTCAGGAACCAAAAAGAAATTGCACGCGAAGATTGACCGACTGTTTGGAAGTGTTTAAAAATAATCCAACTGATTTTTTGTCGTGCTTTGTGACTAAACAGAACTTAAAATTTAACTGCATCAGGCGAACTAGCGAAATGCGTTCCACACATTGACTGTAATGGCTTCAGTTTTTTAGGCGTAAAAGGAATCCTTTTAAGTAACTAATTACTGGAGAATACTACCATCATTTCACTATGATAACCCACTTCTACGAGGGAATTACGAAAGTGGAGAAACATTGTTGCAAGTGCGTTTAGCTTCGTGGGAACTATGTATGTCGAAACATGAAAATTGTTGCAAAACCGAACTTGTTCTCTTTAATATCAAATCAAGTTATTTATCAAACCACCCTCGTATATCTTCATATACCCAATTACGGGATTTACCGAATTGGTAACATTTTGAGGACATGCCTACTCCATCCAAATTCCAATGATTAGCAATAACTAGACCACTTCTAGTGTACGGTGGCCGTTTTCTGAAAGACGAATGAGCAGAATGTTAATGTTTATGTGGAGTCACGTCCCATCGGGTACGCTATCGCAAGAATTTATTCGCATTACAAAACAACGGCAGCGATAACTTCAGCCCGTAACTGTGAGTAATCTGGCAACTCAATAAATCACGCTGGTCCATTGAAAAGTTTTGGTCTTGTGGCTAAGTGCTCCCATTAAACTTTCCATTATTATTGTTGTCAAAATCAAAGCAGAGATGAAAAAGCTCCGGGAAAGTTTCTGTCAAGGACGAAATTCCTATTTTAGAGCTCGACAGGATTTTAAATTGCCGGCCCGGTATGCATACACGAATGCGGGCCCTGGCAGCCTCGCTGCAAGAAATAATTCTTCAGATTTCAGAAGCAGTTGGCGTGCTTAGCTCCGCAGCCTTGGTGCTGCAGCAGTAAATTCTCGCCCGCATATTATGAATTAAAGCGCCCGCTTCACAGACATCCCTCAGTAAAATAATTTCTGACTCTGGAACGCCGGCTAGATGCTATCGCATACTGGAATAACTCGGAACTTTGCGGGAAAGTTATTACTTGAAATTGAAAAATGTTCCAAGTTACTTTCGATTTCAGGCCCGATAAGGACTAGTATTGATTTGATCCACTAAACTTTCTGCGGGTAATTTATGATTCTTCCGAAGTGCCAAATATGATATATGTATGTATAGCCGCGAAAGAGCCTTGAAATTTTGCGAACAAATCAGAACATTGCAACATAACAGAATTATTCCGAGCAGAAAAGCACTTGGGAAGGGTGAAATAAATTTCACTTTTTCCGTGGTTCTAACAGGTCCTCATATGTACTTGTTCTCAGACAGGGTGATTTTTCCGAAATTGCCCTTCAGCTGCAAGCGGAACACATGCCGAGCTTATCTTTGAGCAAAGAAAAAAATTAATTTTGGCGAGAGCTGCTATAAAACAGATTTCATGTGGAAGCGATTTTCCTTTATGCATCGGAAATTATCCAATATAGCGCCTGCAGATAAGACATTCAATACAATGTAGACATATTTGCCTTTTATCGCTTGTATCAATCACAGATGTCGTCGAGAGTTTCTTTTGTTGACATGGTTCGCTTAATATTCGCTCGGGTGAAAGGCATTTCTTTGCGGCATATCCCGACTTCCTCAACTGGTTTCTTTCGGGGAATACGAAATTTTCTTTTCAATTTGCTACCCTCTGATGACTTCTCCAGGCCCGACTTCTTGTCGTAGAGATTGGAGCCCTAAAATGGGGATAGAATCAGACCATGTATAGTAAATTACTCCCCTTTTGGAAGAACACCGTTGACAATTTGGACTTCGCATCAGCGACGAAGAAGTGCCTTTACTTTGCGAGTTTTGACTTGTTTAGGGCTTTTAAGGATTTCGAGCGAATGTTCGTGGACAAATTATTGTTACAGTAAAAACCTTCTGCTCTATATACATTCCTCATTGAAATCAGATAAATAGCGACACGTATGTAATGTACCAATCCGTTGAAAAAGCAGTTAGAAATGAAAACGCCTTGAGGCAAAATTGAGAGATCTTACATTAACAAAGCAGTCACGCTATAGCTAGAGTGACTGGATCAATATATTCCTTGCGTTATTGTTCTGTTTGGATATTGCTCGTATATTTGCTTTGCAGCGTACATAATAAAACAAATTCCATAAGGAGACATTGTCGGATCTCCATAGCAAGTTCTGTTCAGAACGATGTAACCCAAATACATATGTTGTATATGCTTTACGATAGTTTTAAATTAAAGTTTCTCACTTATTCATATAAGCATAAAAAATTTACAAAATAAAAAGAAATAGCAATACGAGTATATTTATTTTCTACTTCCAATTAGGTAATTATTGTGAAATTTAAGAAATGTAGAGGTGGTAAATTTAAAATACTATTTACGACATGGGCAAAATATCTTTTAAATAAAACAGGAAATACAATCCAGTACTGGACAAAATATTTTCAATAATTAATAAAGAATTATCCAAAAAGAACTGAACTTAATAAAGAGCCAAACTCCTCAAGACCCCTTACAAGACGCACACTCATCTGAGGAAATTTTACATCACGTATTCAAGAAAATCATTCTAAAGAACGAAAATTGTGGTTAAGTAAACAAAGAAAGCTGTCGTATCTGCAACTCTGAAAACCTAGAGAAATTGTCGAAAGTTCTGCAACGAGTGATAGTTTGGTTTGCGGTTTTGAGCTGGTGCCATGATTGAGCTGTATTTTTTTTTTAAAAATGAAACTGGTGTCACCGTCACAATACCGCTATTAAATTACCAAACGATGCTAACAGTTTCTTTGTAGCCAATAATCGACGCATTGGGCTTGATGTTTATTTTCTTCAGGATGGCGCCACGCCCCACACAAGCCATGAAAGATTAAAGTTAGTGCGTTAGAAGTTCCCGGGACGTTATTTCTCGATTCGGAGACATCAGTTGGCCAACTGGGTCGTGCCATTTAGAGCTATGTTAAGGATAAAGTCTATACCAATGTTGTACAAACCATTCAAGCACTAGTTTGAGTCTGCCATGGTCCAACATTTTGAATTTGTAAAATTGGAAACCATATTATATACATATAATCATTAACCCCAAAAGCTCCCTTTCCTTTTTATAAAAATCTAGTCATTTATTATTATTGGTTCGCTATCATGAAAGCAAAAAAAATGAATAGCCTAAAGCCTCCCTTGAAACATTACCTACTTAATGGCGAAAACCGTATTGTAAACGGTTCAGAGGTTCTAGAATTTATCATGAACACACATCTAAACTATTGTCATTTAAAATGTATAGATTTGTGTAGAAATGCAGAAATTAGTGTTGATATGTAGTCCACGTCTACCGATATTATTTTTAATATGTGGTATACGATATCTGACCTATTAACATGCAAACGTTCTTTCAAATATTCCAAAGGAAATAATTGAGAGCAGTTAAATCCGTTTATATTAAACACGAATCCCCACTACTATAGTGTTTAAAAAAAAATTAATAACTCTGAAATAAAGAAATTAAAAACTATTCAAACCCCTTTGTTTCTGTTGCTTCACCCTGTAGATTCATAGCGTATGTCTTCTGAGCAATTACATGCTCAAAATCGGCTCAGTAAATGCCGAGATAACTTCTCTTAAATGTAACAAACACATTTGCTCTTTATATATCATACAAATAATACAAAAAATACCAAAATACAGAAAACTTAAATTGTAGGTTTATAGGCGAAAAACAACACTTCTTTTAGTTTCACATTTACTTTATTTCCTTTTATTTATTTTATTTAGAGAAAACAAATTAAATGTGAAAGTGTTGTTTTTCGCCTATAAACTCCCTACAATTCCACAATAACCAATAAAGTATTATATTTACAGAAAACTTACTTGGGGGCAGAAGAATCATAAATATAGCATGTATGTCCGTGTAATGTGTGTTCGATGCGGGTGCCTAAAATTGACTGTTGGTAACGAGAGGGAATTGGTACTCGTACCTAACTGCGTACATACTATGAAATTTTGTTTTACGCCTAAATATGTATGTGCTTGGTGATGGCATGTTACTTTCGTATCCATGTTACTTTTGTACTCGGTCGCCTCAACTTGATACATACTTTCAAGTCCTTGATTTCAACGATATTCAATCTCTTTCCCGAACTAAAGGTCAAATTGGGCAGCCAGCGATACAATAATGCTAAGGAAATTGGACACATCGCCATATATCACCCAACATTTGCCTTTTTATGAGTCGATAAATGCACAGAAAAAAGACGATATCAATGGTGTATTTGAATTGAGATTAATTTTTTCGGAGTTTTTAATATATTACTTTCCATTTGTCCAAAGATTGAAGAAAACTTACTTTTGCGCTCACCTTGGCATTGTTGAAAATAAATTTTAGTTGCTTCAGTATCAGACCCGGTAACATTACAGGTGTAAAATAGAACCCATAAAAAGACCAAAATTGCGTATTCACTTCAAATAAAAGCTGTATCAGAATTTCATCTGGTATTAATTATGCCCAGATCAGCTTGATTCAGAGTGGTTGTGCTTCCTCGTTTTCTTTTCACATAGCTTTTAGGTATTCTGTGCTCGCCTTTGAAGAACTCCGCTTTCAGTTCAAAACGCAGTGTACTTTCAAACGGAATCCAAAATAGATATTTGAATTAGTTTTCCAAGGTCAACAAAATTTCAAGGGCGGAAGTACCTAGTAATATTTTGTGTGGTATATTTCGGGTATTCCGATGTTGACTAATTGAACCTTCATTATCTCGAAATCGATAAGTACCGTCAAATGAAGTTAATTTAAACTATTTATTAAAAATTTTGTTTATATTGTATTGTTTAAATTTAAAGTCACATAATAGCTGATAGACACTATATTCTTCCTGAGTCTTCAGGCCTTCACACATTAGGTCGATTTGACTCAAAAGTTTTGAATTATGCCAAGAATTTATTTTTGTTTCTGGTTTAGACTGTTTTGAAAAATGGTACGTAATATAATTTTGTATTTTCAAAATTAAAATAATTCAGATTCAATTGGGAAAACCAGTTCTTTTAAGAGTTTTTTAACAAAATTGGGAAAATTGAACATTTTTGGCCTCGCTCCGGTGTCTATGGCTGTCTGTTTATCTGTCACAACCTCCCAGAATAACACGGTACAAAATAGACTTGAAATAAAACATAGTGAGGGCTTGTTATGGCCCAATGGTGTGGTTTAGAATGGATAAATAATTAATTCGTATAGTTATGGGTAATAATAGGCGGTCAAACAGGTTATGAAAAATTTACATAAAACAATACAACCTCATCGAGTGGGGTGTCTATTGGAAGATAGTGACCGCATTGGAAACCATCAATTGTTTTAAAATTTGATGGTTTTTCTTTCAACAAAATTTAAAAACTGCAAAAATTGCTTGTCTCGCCTCATTTATTCCTAAAGTAGGTATTAATTGGAAAATTCTAAAATAAATTTAGCAAGTGTATCATAACGGCAATATTGGTCAAAAAATATAAGCAATATTGTAAATATTAATAATTGAAAGAAATTATAGATTATTTGTTGCGACGCTGCTCAGACAATTTCCAGGAAATGGAAACAACACTAGTCATTTACTTATTTCTTCAGTATGTTCACTATCAAAGTGTATTGGTCACGCACTCTTTGCGTCAGGCCCGACTCTCACTGACCGCTTTTTGCTTTAGCTTATAATTGAACATAAAGAAAGGTAGAAGAAGCTTCTACCACAGAATACAGGACTTCGAGATGAAAAATTTATAACCAGTCCATCTGGTTCCCTTTTATTTTACAAAAACTATAATAACATAATAATAAAGATTTTGGCAACCTTCATGTCGCAATCAACACATTTTTTTAAATAAACAAAATAAGTGCTACTGGCTTACATGATTTGTTCGAAAGAGCCATTTATTCCGAAAATAAAACATACTATAATTTATTAAAAAGTGCAAAACTGAAACAAGTGAATGTGAACATTTCAAATACTGGTTTTGTCAAACGCATATTTGTTACAAGCCTAAAATTTCTGCTTTCGGAAAGCTCGTTTTGACATAATTTTTTTTTCGTTTTCCGACAATCAGTATAACAAATGCGGAAAATAATAAATAGAAATTTTTTAATTAAAACTTGTATGACTTCCTACAATTTGATTCACATCCATATCCACCAGTCTTCTCTGTTACAATAAATTTAACTTAAATTCGAATTATATGGAAATAAATATAATGACTCTAATTACATATATCTCTTAATTCGAGATTATAATATTTTAACAAAGAATTGGGCCCAAGAACAAAATTCTAACGAAAAGTGTTCCCTGCACCTCGCTTCATATTCTCTAAGGCCCCAAAGGTAGGTATATGTACATTGTACAAGCTATGCGTGGAAGTACCTAAAACTCGGAGATCGCTCGCTGTAGCTGGCTATATAGTCATTTATATATATAATACATGACTATGTACCCAGCTCCATATATCAGTTCTTCTGGGATTACGCATAATGATAATGTACCTAAATAATTATTTTAATTTTTTTGTAGATATGCGCACGTATTATTATAGTTATTGAAAACCTACAATATTAAATGTTGTATTGACCAACCACTTCTCTTGATTTAACAGTTTTAACAGCCATGCTAATTAAAACAAAACCGGAAGTTTGCTTATTTAACAACACAAATTATTATTTCAACAGATGTTCTCTTTCAATGTAAAAGTTTCTCTTATTTTTCGAAAAAATTCGACTGTTGTTATTAGAGTACTCTTTTCTCTCAGTGTGTGAACCGTTGTACTGTATTATCGCAATATTTGCACTTATATAAATTGTTGGTATTTGTTTTTAGCTTAGGGGAGTGCTAGTCAAAATAATGTTAGTTTAGGTATAAGTCGTATAATTAATAAGACATCCAAATATTTCGTTTCGGAGCTTTTAAAATTCAGCATTTTTAAAATTAAATAAATTTTCTTTTTAAAACAGTCGCCCTCTCAATCTTTTTCTTGATAGGAATTTTAATTATTCTTAATAAAAAAAAACGCTTTTAATAAGGTATTATTTTTGACACAAATCAGAACAATCATTATAATGTAAACAAATAAATATACTAATTACAATTTATTATTATTATTATTATTACAAGTTAATTGGTCAAGTTTTTTTTAAACAGAGTCTTCGATCTTCAGGACCAATATTTTGTACGCATTATTGCCGCATAAGAAAAATATATGTTTGGTTGTTTTTATTTCATTTCTATTCCTTATAAAACAATAAAAAAGGAAAATCAACACCTTTCATATCACTTTAACAGCATTTATATTTACATACTCGTGAATGTATTTTATATTGTTGGCATCTTCCGGCTCCCTAATCGCAGGTTAATAAATAAATTGTTTCCAATTAGGATCATATTTACAGGATACTTGTTGTACGTCTAATGGGAAACACACGTATTTCAGCTTTTGAAAATCACTTTCTCGGGACGAGATTTGAAGTAAACCAGGTATACTTTATCACCGCTTAAGGTGCGAGGGAATAAATTTTTATGCCAGCCAACTTTGGAGTTATTCATTTCATGTGCTCATATGTGACTTTAATATTTCTCATGAAGTATGCAATCTGCAGTTAAAAATATACACCAGAGGGATGAAAATAAAAACTTGGAACAGTTCTGATGGGGTAAATATAGAATTTAGAGCGAAGATGGCGCCTGGATTGCTTACTCCCGAAAAGTATTAATTTCAATGGCTGGCGGTCAACTTTATCCTGCCCATTTTCCCGCGGTCATTGTTCCACTTCTTGGCCCTGTTGTATTTCAGTCAATTTCAATATTTTGTAAAAGGCACATATCAGTCTATAAAATATTTCGTAAAAGGCACACTTCATTGTATTAGTCAGAAAATTAGAAGGGAAAAAATGACCGGAGGAAAATCGGCAGGGTAAATTTGACCTCCAACGAATATCAATAGGTTTTACATAAAATATAAACGACATTGGTTTTAGCGTGCCACAATTAGTTGGAAAGAGGGGGCACTAAGTTTAGAATGTGTGATTTACTTAAGGATTTTAGAATAAAACTATTGCCTAGGCTATATTGAATTGTATATTCTACATATGTATCTATAGATCATACATGTTTGACGTTGACAAAATGCGATGACAGTATTGTATAAGTGGGTGTGATATAATACACTTTCTTGCCGTAAAAACCAATAGTGCCCGACTCTTCCCTAAAAATATTGCAAGCGCGTTTGTAAATTTCCAAAAAGCAAACAAGGGTTCTATAATAGCTTATAAAAGTGCTCCGCTGCAATAGTTATAAAATTTGATAGACCGCGTTCCCTGGACTTTTAGCCAAGGAACTGTAAGGAAATATCACCAAAAAATATAGCGACTTACCGGTCAAACCTTTCAGTTATAGTGATGCCGTATATATTTGAATATAAAAGTCATAAAAATCCCCGAACAGAAAGAAAGGTGCAAAAACAATTGGCGAGCCACCGGACCAAACCGGGTGAGAATTGTTATTAATATTAACAGGTTAGAAAGTTCTCATTATCCAATTTATTTGACTGTAACCCTTTTCAGGCTACCTGAAAGGGGTGAAATTAGGCGAAAATTTCTGAACCAAATATTTTGTGTTTTGAAGGCCCAACCCAATGAACCTGTGAACGGCTAGTCCGAATTTTTTATGCATTTTAACTTATATTTATCAATGTTTTAAGCCCTTGGAACGACAATTTTCGTAACACTTGTCAGTTTAAGCCGCCATTTTCAGTCCGTCATTGCGAATTCAAAAAATAGCCACACAGACAGCAATCGAAAGTAGAGCCTTTTGCACCACTGGAAGATTTATTTAAATTAAACCAATTTTTGGGAGGCATAGGGGGTCTCCGCTCAAAAAGAATGTCTCGATTTTACGACACTTTTACTAATAGGACAATTTTACTAATACTTATTTTTACTAAAACCCACTTTTACTAATACTTCTTTTTACTAAAACTCACTTTTACTAATACCACCACAATTTGATTTAAATCGCGGATGGGCACGATGTTTGAACGGATTTCGAAACCTTTTGCTGTGCTAATTAACTCCACCGGTAGTTTGTAAAAGGAAAATTAACTCTACCGGCAGTTTGTAAAAGGGAAATTATAATATATAATAGAATTTTCCTAAAAGTTACGAACGTTAGGTGGCTCGCGAATTGCCTTATATATGTATGTATGTAACCTGTGAAATTTACATAAGAACTCGACTGGTTGCCTCGCATAAAGTAATATTGCCGGCCCTATGTGCTCGTTTTTATTCTTTAGTTAAAAAGTACATTAGTAAAATTGTCCTTTACTAAAATCGGCTTAGTAAAAGTGAATTAGTAAAAGTAAGTGAATTAGTAAAAATGTATTAGTAAAAGTGTCTCCCTACCGAATGTCTCGTATATATTATAATTATATACACATATACCAATAACGCACACTATAGTATGTTTTTCAATTTTTTGTTTAGCATAAATACAAACCGTGAATCATGCACACATATTGGCCATGCAACGAATGGAACTCGTCAATAAATTGACTGTATTGCAAAAAAAGTGTTAATAATTCCCAATCAAAATATTAATGGTGTTGTTGTAGTACATTTGTAAATGTATTTTATATGTACGAAATTTCAAGTCTGTACTATCTATAACCGCGCAAGTCATGAAAAAATGTCTTAATTTCACACTGGAAATCGGTGACAAAGCACTCATTTTTAACAACAGCAACTGAAATTAAAGCCAATCCTACGATGTTTCTGCAATTTCTCCCACAATGATGTCCACTGTATAGTAAATAAATTTGTAATTTGTTTTTATTTTAGAAGTTATAGTTCTACAACAAGAGACGATACGAGTTTCTCTTGAAGAACGATTATAAGATGCATAATTCTTAAGTTAGCAGAGTATATGAGATGAGAAGGAACCCAACACTTTTATTGCTATTTTCGTGAAAGCTCAAAAACAAAAGCTAAGGTATACTCGAATTGTAATTGCGTAAATCGTGAATCACACCTGAAATGCAAAAGAACCTCAAACAAACAATTTAAACTTAAATGAAGTTTGACTGTAAATTGTCATCTCCAAAACAAGGATCTAAGGAGGACGGGAAAGTGAAAAACTTGGTTAAGAGGTGCAAGGGAGGCTATTAATTAAAATTGTCGTCCTCATTTGGCACGTAATCATTAAATAAACTGACTTCGTAAAGGAGGCAAACAAGCACTACTGCTGCGCGCGTGTCGCGTCTCATCTGCTGCCTAGAAAAATTGTCAGGGATTTAATAAATTTCAGTGTAAGACATAAAGCTCGTAATCCACTCTCTCTGGGATCATCATGGCAAAGTAATTAAAGCCGGGTGGAATTCTCATTCGAAAGAATTAGATTTAACGCGACAGTCAGTCAGTCATTGTAAACCAAATGGTTTCACCAATTCCAGAGACAGTCAATGTGAAGTAATTTCCGTTTGTTTGTAATCAGACCCTGAAAGGGGTAGGCACCTTAATTGAAGAGTGGATTCTCTGGAGGCATTTCGGTAAAAGAATAAATTTCGCTCTAAATTCGTTAATTATCCGTCAGGAAAAGTTGCAAGGAATTTTTCGTCCTGCGTAAATGTTTAATCAGACGTTACGGCATAATTTGGAAAGAGATCCCATCCCTTTCCGGGTATATTTTGGGTTTTAAAATTGCGTGCACGTTTAAATTATTTTCTTGAAAGAGGAATTTGAATTTTAACCAAGAAACGTAAGCGTCGCAGAGTGGAGTAGTTATTTGAATAAGTTTTATAAACTTGGTCTTTTGTATTATAAGTTCACTATCTAAGTATATGTACATATGTATATGCCCTCGTAGAAGACCTCTCTATTTTAACCCTTATGATCTAGTTTTCTACTGAGGTTATCTGTATCTTATTTTTAACCATTTTAATAGTCGACACTATAGTCCAGCAGTCATGTACTTTTGCATAGGACTCGAACTCTTGCGAGCGGAACGGGCCGGCTCCAAAATGGTTTTCGCATGTACATATGTATGAATGAACTTAGGCACGACTACAGCTATTTTTTATTTATATATTTCATGCACTACAAGATTGATAATGACGGTTTTTAACATACGAGTAACCTGTAGACATAATTTACAAACACTATAAATAGGAAAAATATATCGAACAAAGAAAGTAGAGAATTTTACCATCTACCAAAAATGTTCATATTCTCAAAAAAAACCGGCAACTGAAATTTACGCTCAACGGGCCGGGCCCTCCTCCAACTATTTCCAATTTGAAAATATTATTCGGCGAGCCATGTATTATATTGTTTACCTGACTACTGGACCATTATATGGAAACCGACGAACTTATAATAGTATTATGTAGCTGTCTCCAATGTTATTTTCCTGTAAATTGTTAAACAAATAATTTATACAGTGCGGATACAAAATAATAATAATAATAAAGCTAAAAAGTACGATAAGTATCAAAATCGCGTATAAAATCTCTTTTGTCTCAAATGTAATCGGTACCGTTATTTCAGTAACCAAGTGTTCATTATTTATCGTACGGAAAATTATTCTTTCAGTCAAATTCTTGGTGATACACTTTGAAGTTAAAAAATTACTATAGTTTTAAAGTAAGCTAAACAATAGATAATTTTTGTTTGTTGGTGATAAAATTTGTTTTGTTAATTAGATAAAAAATTGATTGCATTGATTTTAGGCATATGTAAGTTAACCTCATTAAGTCATTTCTTATAAGAGAATTCTGCACGACGCGAGTACGCTTGTTTTATTAAAACAATAAATCTTTTCTAAGTCTCACAAGCGATCTAATAACTATTATTTGTGGAAATGCCGAGTTCTCAATTGTTTAGAAACTGATTTCAAATATTGACAAAAAAAATTTAAGGATAACAAAAGCTTATCCTTCAGACCGTCCAGCGACATCCACATTTCAAATGAATCAATCAATTCTGGCAGGAAGTGGAAATTGAGTAGAAGGAGCTGTTTCCGTAATATATGAATCATTTTGAAAAGAGGTAATGATAACCGACCTCCATTGAGTGCAGAGCTATCATCTCCCAAGCTTTTCTTGTGAAAGTTCTTTAAGAGGCGAGTTACGAAATTTCTCCATCAACTAAAACTGAAATTAAGGAAGACGTTCGAGAAGAAAATCATGTTTCAGCAGGTTTTCTATATAAGACAGCGCTTAATTTTTAAATACTAAATTTTGCAAGGCTACCTTAAATATTATAATTAGGAAATATGTATACGCATAGCTGATTTAAAACAGTAACACTTTTTCCCTCGTTTTAATTATTGTGTACAAAGCTCTACGGTATAGGTACACGCAACTATGTACTTCCTCTAGCTGTTTCAAATTACTTAATTATAATTATCGACTTAACACAAGCGTTAAAAATATAATATAATATAATATATTCTTATAAGCAAAATATTTAAGATTCAAGAGAATATAACACATTGAAACACGTAAACAACAAATTATAAAAAATAACAAATACATAAATAAATATTTAAAAAAATATATAATGAAACCTTTATTCGCATCGTCTGTGTCCATGTAAAATCTGACATACACGGACTACACGGAATCCGTGGAAAATTTGCCTTTTACAGAATGTCTACTGACTGAATATTTTTCTTGTACAAAATAACTATGGACTTCAATTTGACTGTTTATACTGATGTGCGATGTATTTCGCGGTATTCCGCGCCGTGTATTTAGCATGTACATGGACACGGATCCCGTGTACTCCGTGTACGTCAGATTTTACACGGACACGAATAGGACCTCCTAATATATAATACACATTGCCAATATAAAATAGCAAGAATTAAAATGGATAATATAAATAAAACATAAGTAGCGCCCGAATACCAAGCAAAGACATGATGGTATTCGACACCCGCGGTCACTCACGCTCACATACATACACAGTCACACACATATATATATATATATATACAGGGTGATTGGGAGATGGGTGCAAAGCTTTAAGGCGCAGCTAGTAGAGACAATTTAGAACCATTTAAGCCATGGTTGTCTTAGACGAAGTCTGACTTTTTTTTTTTAAATGAGGTCAGAAAACGGTATTCTTGATTTTTTTGAAATTTTTTTCATAAACTTCAAAACTTTGTAAAAAAAACCTCATGACACAGACGCTTCGATCATGTTTTTCTGGATGGCTCACACATTACTTTAATTAAATAAAATGAATAACAATTTAATTGTCATTTAATTTGGCTGTAGTTAGCCGAAAACTGTAAAATATGGCTATTTTTTGTAAAAATAACATAAATATTAGTAAAAAAAAAATAGTCAGACTTCGTCTAAGACAACCATGGCTTAAATGGTTCTAAATTGTCTCTACTAGCTGCGCCTTAAAGCTTTGCACCCATCTCCCAATCACCCTGTATATATATATACACACACACACGCACACACACAGGGACACATCTGAGGTGCAAATAGGCACTGACATAGGTAAAATAAAGAGAAGTGGATTCAGAGAACTACTCTGAGGTAGCCCAGCAATGGCTAATATTTTGTTCAAAGTGGTACTCTAAAACACAACCTATATAGTAGCACCAAGCATACAGTATATAGAGAACTCATCTCTAACAAAAATTTGTCGGCCGTGCTTATGAACATTTTGTCTTCGATTGGGTCCCACCGCGTTCATTTCGCCAGAAATGAATCCAAGAATTCATCCGACTTCAGAGCTCAGCACCGATGTTACGCTGGGACTCGATCTGCGGCCTGGCTGCTGTTGTGACTCATCTGTATGCGTTGGAATATTTACATCTGAGCAAGCAGGTGTTTGTGCCCATTGCGCTCGCTCCCACCGCGTTCATTTCACCAGAAATGAATCCAAGAATTCACCCGACTTCAGAGCTCGGCACCGAGCTACGCTATCTGCGGCCTGGCTGCTGTTGTGACTCATCTGTATGCGTTGAAATATTTAAGTCTGAGCAAGCAGGTGTTTGTGCCCATTGCGCTCGTTCTTAATTGATGAATGCAATTTCGGTTGTGCGGGGCATGAAGGGCAACAGAGAACGACGACGTACTGATCGACCGATGTAATTGTTTTTAACCGACTTCCGAAATATTTTGTTCAAATTTGAATGGGACTACCTCAGGACTACACCCTTTAAAAAAAACAAAGATTTTTTTAAATTGGTCCACAGTTGACGAAAATATCGGTGAACACATAAAAAAAAATATACAGACGAACATAGAACCTCCTTCTGTTTTGGAAGTCGGTTAAAAACAATTTTAAATTATATGTAAGTCCACCTGCTCTAGACTACTTTTCTTTTGAATTGAAATCTATGACTTTATTATTTTCAATTTTAGTATTGAAGAAGATTTACCTCTTACACAGCTTTCAATTAATTTTTCTGCTAACCATTTGCTATTTTTTCTTATTAAAATTAGAAGCAAGAAGTGTAAAATTTATTTTCTATGTTCAAAACAGGTATCGAATTCGTCAAACCAAGTTTCGAAATTCTTATTTTTCTTAGTTTCACAAATACATAAGTCGAACAATTTCTCTTTAATATTCTGCAAGCTACAAAATTGTTTGAAGTTTCACTAAAAATTTTAGTGTGAAAAGAAATAACAGAAAAAAATTCATCAGTTGGTGCTTTAAGTTGTAGTCTCTGACAGGAATAGTTTTTATTTAATAAAAATGCTCCGCTTCTGTTAACAGTCAAAATGTTCTCTTTAACTAGCCTTTTACAATTTTCGCAATTATTTTTATGTAATATTTTGAATATTATATATCCAGCAAAGTATCTGAGAGAATTGTGGTTCAGCTCATCTTCAACATCATTTGAAAACGGCACTGATTCTTCAAAAATAGATGCATCATTTAGAATTGAAACATTTGGTGAATCCGAAAATTGTGAATTATTTTCGGCATTCAATGCCATATTATTAATTTCTTCCTGACATTCTTTAAAAGGAGGTAATATAAAATTATCTTCATCAGGCTCGCAATTCGAAGAATTTGTTTGGGCACTAATAATTTTCATAGATAAAATTTTAGCAACAATTAAATTAAACTCATAGGGTGTTGGGTTATTATTGCTCATTCCCCTGGACCTTATTGGGTAACAAAGATTTTCGATGGCCTCAGTACTTAACCGTGAAAGAGCTATATAAAAAATTCCATTTGAATCGTTCCATATGTCTTATGGAATTTATTTTTTTTTAAAGGGTGTAGTCCTGAGGTAGTCCCATTCAAATTTGAAGAAAATATTTCGGAAGTCGGTTAAAAACAATTATATCGGTCGATCAGTACGTCGCCGTTCTCTGTTTCCCTTCATGCCCCGCACACCCGAAATTGCATTCATCAATTAAGAACGAGCGCAATGGGCACAAACACCTGCTTGCTCAGACTTAAATATTTCAACGCATACAGATGAGTCACAACAGCAGCCAGGCCGCAGATAGCGTAGCTCGGTGCCGAGCTCTGAAGTCGGGTGAATTCTTGGATTCATTTCTGGTGAAATGAACGCGGTGGGAGCGAGCGCAATGGGCACAAGCACCTGCTTGCTCAGATGTAAATATTCCAACGCATACAGATGAGTCACAACAGCAGCCAGGCCGCAGATCGAGTCCCAGCGTAACATCGGTGCTGAGCTCTGAAGTCGGATGAATTCTTGGATTCATTTCTGGCGAAATGAACGCGGTGGGACCCAATCGAAGACAAAATGTTCATAAGCACGGCCGACAAATTTTTGTTAGAGATGAGTTCTCTATATACTGTATGCTTGGTGATAGTAGCTTGTGTTGAAAAAAATATGTACCTAATAAATGATGAATAAAAGCTCACCTTTCCAAATTTAAGAAGTATAGTCGAATGAACAAATTAATGAAAACCCTACGCAGATCTGAATAAATGCAATGCATTCGCAAGCCCTTCTGGAAACCCTCAATTACAAAAGGAATAAGTTCAAGAAGTTTCGTAGAAGGATTGGGGCTCATGACTGGTATTTTTCATGCTCTATATAACGATCAAGAGTGGAAAACCGAACGATCATTTCATTTCCTCTTAAGATCATTCTAAACTTTATGTGCATGCTATTTTAACCGATTATGAATATATGTATGTAAGGTTTTTTTTCTTGAAAACGTGAGTCCCTCTAGTATTTTATATAAAAATTAAAAACTGATGTTTTTTACCCATGTTTTCATGCCATATCGATGGTCTGGGCCTTCAATGTCGATTTTAGCTAACATCGATGTCCGGACGCTAGTTCATAGTGGTGGAAAGGCCCATGCTGACTAACAGAAAGAAGGCACTTATAAACGAATATATAATATAATATACTCGTATGCATATGTTAATGAATGTTTCGCAATTGGCCAATGATTAATAATTTTCTGCCTTGTTTTTTAATTGAAATACTTGCCCGCCCTTTAAGAATATTTGAGAGATGCAACAGCGGTATACTTACCCAATAGAACAGGAATTACGAAAAACATCCAAATACCATCGAATCAAATATGAAATTATCAGGTAGTTCATTGAAATGCTTGAGGATAACACGATAAAGTAATGTGAACGGGCAGAATTTAAAGTCAGGATTATGGTGCTTAATATTGAGGATGGAGCAACGCCAGAAACCCACTGATATGGTAATTTGCAGGGCAATCATCCAGATTCCTCTTTATAAAAGGTGCGCGGAGCTCTTCAGAAACTTTTCCGCGACAACCTTGCTTGCACTAACTTAAAACCAGGATTATTTAAAAATATGTCTTGCCTAAATAAATAGGAGTATCCCATTCAAAGTTTATTATGAAAAAATTGAAAATATTTATTAAAATCCTCTCCCTTATAGCCCTCTTAAATCACAAACCGCCGAACATTCCCAAGGGACAAAAATAATCAAATAAAAGTCTTTTTTAATAGCTCTCCGAATATGGTTTTGCAAAATACACATCTCTCTGCTTCGCTAATTAGAAATTGCGTCGAAGTTTTGAATTCAATTTGCCAAGACGAGGCGCGCTCAATAAGTGGAGCAACAGCTCTTCGAAATAATTTAGCTCACATGCAAATTGGATCAAAAGCACATCGCGGTACAGTACTCCAGTTAGCTGGATTGAACCGGAAAACAACCTTCTGAATTTCGCCAAAGCAGTACTGCTGTATTTTATTTTAATTGGTCTGGAGAAAGAAAAAATGTCAAGAGCAAAGCTTTTACTATGCCTTGAATACACTGGCAGGATCGTAGTAAGTCTCAGCAGGAGGAAGTAATTAGGAAAGGGCGCAAGAAGCCGATGCAGTCCAAGTGTTGGGGGAACACGAAATCTCAAAGCAAGGACTTTAGCGATTAGAGAAGAATAAACCCCTCGACAGATAGTAGGAAACAAAGAGGATTCAGCCGTGAAAGGTTTAAGGAACAACAGCGCCTTCAAGAATTTCTAGGACGAGAAACCATTAAAACACGACAGTCCCAAGACTGGCGGTGGGGCAACGAGTGATGGCAGGCAACATCTCTTTGGAAACATATGAATGACACCATTAGGGATGAGGCACACTGAAAAGAACAAACATTGGAGAATGGAGCCAAGTGCCTATGTGAGGTATTCACCATCATAGTGTAAATTGCCGCTTTATTGAGGTTACACTTTGGGTTGCACATACCTGCAGCTGTTTGGTATCCAATTACTGAGCACAGATAAATCCACAACAGCTTCCCCGCTGACGGCAGCATTTTGTGTTCTATGAGCCGAGACGCTGAACCCTACTAAACTCTAGATAGATGGTGATGTACGTTCAAGTGTTTGGTTCCTCTTAGACAGCTCGCACTGTTGCAACTATTGATCTGCACTCGCTATACACGCGAATCTGCGGAAGTCAAATATATAGCTTTACAAAATCTACCAATCAAGCACAGGAAACAAGTACTGTGAAGTGTGGATATGCACTCATATGCACTATTAATATTGCCACGGAACTGAACAACGTATAGGCTGACTGGTCTGGTAGAGTCACTGCACACGGAACTATTAGGCGGCCGGCAAGCCTAGCAAGCAGACCCTAACGATATAATTAATCGGATTTTATCGACAAAACAAAGCGCAAATAAATGCCAACAAGTGTCTCAACCCCATCGGAGGCAGATGAAATCGCGGTCAGTAAATGGTGTAAAGCACTCAGCACGGCACCCTTCCGCAAAGAATATCTTGTTCCTTCTGATTTCTGATGTATGAAAATCTAAGCAATATATATAAAAGAGCTCGCTGGAATATCTACAACCAGCCACCGGAGGAAAGAGAGATGCTGAACTGAAAGCTTATGAAATTGCAATCGGCACACATCCCAGAGATGAAGCATCCTGTTGTTGAACCCGGCGGGGTAATCCTGGCACATGCGTCGTACGAACATACAACCCATTTCGCGTTGTCATGTTCGGGTGCTGTTTAAGAGCTTAGTGAAGCTGCTAACCGCCCCAATGCCCATAAATCCAAAGGAACAGCACTTGTAAGCTTTCAATGTCAAAACCAGTAGGTTCTGATGTAAACACTAAACAGTCCCTTTGAATGGTGGACCTTCAGGACAGACGATCAGAGCCACAGGCATATGATCTCAAAACCAGTGGTTGCGTTCCAGTTGTAGATCCACGTACAAGTTACTGCTTTCACTCCCAAGAGTCGGTACAATCAAATTATGATGACTTAAATGCTTTCGAAAAAGAAATTTAAACACGACATACTGCATGTCGTGGCACGTCAAATGGATACTTTCTGCATATAATTGCACCCGAAGTGCAGGCTGAAATTGCATTCAGAGTATCAGAGCACTGCACTTGCTCTTATAAGCTGCGATTTTTCTTTTAAAAACTAGCAGAATAACTGGGGTATGGTGGATTTTATCTTTCCAAAAATGACTGCCGTGGAAAGTGTGTCGCACACAGGTCTTTGTAGTTGAACAAAAGAAAACAGCAAGCAAACAGTCCACTGGAAATATAATATTTTTATTTAAACTTGTTAAGTTTCCGTTTCCATAAATAACCTATGTAAAAAAAAGTAGGTACATCCAATTTGTTTAAGTAGGATTAACAATGAAGCTCGTATGATAGTCGAATTCAAGTTCTTCAATACGAAATAGTGAACAAAGATGCATCCTGACTTTTTACGAATGATCCCTCTTACAACCCCAATAGCTCATGTCATGGTTCATGTTCGTAGGGAGTGGATTATTTTTTTCCGATGTGTATAGGTGGCAGGGGAGTTTTCGAATGCGCTTTTAATTAATTAATTAAACAACGATAAAAATCATAAAATAAAGATACGAAAACATAATTGAAAATATGATAACCTTGTTCGTGACAGAAAAGGGGAATATATGTATAAAACAGGTTGGCTAAATCCTTGTCGACTAAATGTTTCTATTAATTTATACATGTCTTGTTCAATAAAAATTAAAATTTTAAAAAGATGCTTCCTAACATTTATTTGAATATAAAAGAATTTGTCCCATAGTTTTCAAAATTCTCATTATTCAAATCGAATTTATCCATTTGCTCCAATATACTCCACTACTTCATTACCTTTACTTTTTCCTGCAGAAACAAATGGAGGTATTTTTTGTATAAATTGAATTATAAAGGGTGGCCCATTTAAAAATTGGAATTTCTTTTTGTTATAAAAAAGAACCGCTCAATATTTTTCAATGGTTGAACATTTATTTCAAAGGTTGGTTTATGTCATTTATTTATGAAAAACAATTTCGGTCAAATGACCACCACGGCTGACTTGGCAGTAGCCCATTCGGTCCACCCAATTTTTGAGTACATTTTCGAATGTTTCGGGCCTTATGTCAGCAATAGCAGCTTGAATAGTATAGGAATTGAATATAGAATTGAGAACTTCTGGTCTTGAATTGTTTCTGGTTTGTTGGCATAACATTTATCTTCCACCGCTCCACAAAGGTAATAGTCCAACGGCGTCAAATCGCAGCTTCTTGCCGGCCAAATCACATCACCATTTTTGCTGATTACGCGATTTCTGAAGATAGGGCGCAAAAAATCGATTGTGGCGTTCGCTGTATGGTTCGGATGGTCAACGGGCCTTAGTTGCTGTACCAATTGAACTTTATATGGCTTCATGTCGAGGTCTCTAGGCAAAATTCAAATCAAAGAAGTGCGTGTAATGTCCAATTGTTGAGAGCGATGACGAGTTGATGTTGATGGTTGCTCACGCACACTTTGAGCAACAGTAGCAATGTTTTTGATTGAGCGCACTGGACGAGTACGTACACGGGTTGGTTTATCCACCAACATTCCAGTTTCACGAGCTCACTTCACGAATTGATCCACAAATTGGTTTTTTGGAAGTTTTTTTTCGTAAAATTTTTTTTTCAAATATCTCACAGTTTGAGTAGAAGAATCACCACTTTGGAAATAAGTTTTTAATATTTCCCAACTTTCTTCAAACGAATACCGACCCATTTCGTAAATGTCAAACCTTAAACTAAATTTCTGTCAAGTCGAGAATGACATATAATCAACTATATGTACTTCAAATTACCGTTATTTCAAATTCCAAACACTAGATGGACCACCTTTTACTATTAATTAATGTTTCTAAGAACAAGGTGTTGGAAAGAGAACTCTGACAAGACATATACTTCATGTGCGGCGCCAGAACTTCCAACGAAAATCTCAGCAATTACTCCTAATTAGATTGTAAACCTATTATTCGAGTAATGGTTAAGGTTTTGGTGGAGATCTCTATCGAACATTTATATTCAACACCATGTTTCGAACCCCGTTCCCAAAAATCGGGGCCAGGGATATAAGAATCCCCCTACCTCGTTATATATCTTTTTATTAGTTTTTGCAGAAACTATTTTACGGTAACCTCAATAATTTTTATCGAAAGTGCAAGCATACCGACATCAATATAGTTCCATTCATACCACAATCCTAATCCAGTCATGCTTAACACAGCCAACAAAACTGAAACGTTTTTAAGGTTCAAATAGGCCGTCATTTTACATATAAAAAACAAATAATGTAGATAAGATATTTATTTGACTTAATATAATGAGCAATCCAATCCAGAATACAAAAATAGAATTCAAAAACTTTGTCACAACTTATAGACCAATTAAAATACACAAAATAAATGCATAAAACCAAGTTAATATGCTAACTCCAAAGATATGATAATGGTGAATGCTTAACCTTTTTTATTAATTCTGCTACTTCATTACACAAATATGAATGCAAATCATCTATACCCTTGCTAGCATCCACCTGTAGCCAACACTCTTTTTCCGTCTTATAAAGCCTTTCGTATATTGCCAGAACTTTGTTTTGGAATTCTAATTTCTCGTACCTTAAAATATATGAAATTAAAAATTAATTAATATAAAATCTCAAAAGGAACATGAAAATTATGTCATAATCTACAAATCAAATAATACACATGGATTAAGACGAGGGGACGATTTCTGTTACGATCACTAGGACGTTAGTAAGACCACTTTCCATTCTAAATATTTTTATTTTCTTCGAACTACACTTAAATATATAATAACTCTCCATAGGCTTTTTCATCGATATTATCAATTCCACCATGAAATGCTGGAGAATACAGCCCAAGGTATATTATATTGCTAACATAATGGCGCACTCACTATCAGCATACAACTAAAACGACGCAAGCAAAATTTTAATAGTACTGATTTATTATGGATTTAATTATGAATGTGTCTTGTTTACATCTTTTTAGTTCTTTTTTACGGTCAGTCGGCTTTTTCGGTTTTTTAAATAAGGTTTTTTTTGGTTGCTTTGAGTTCCTGGAGTGGCATAACGGCAGGAGACCTAGCCCGGATCTTTCTTTTAAGTTCCGTCCGATGTTCAATGGAATTGAGATCAACATTTTTTAGTAGTAGTTGTTCCCCCTTTTTGCATTTTGGTAGGTTATAAATCTAAATACGAATACTTACGCTTGTTTGCTTTTTAGATCATTTGCATTGTAAGTTTTGTTAGAAGTTTGTAGGTAAATGAAAATTCTGTTAATTTAAACAGCGGTACCATGTGAGATCTAGGACTGTTTGTGACCGCCTTAATGAATAAAGAACTCCGTTCTGGTCACTTCATAACGGGAATACCGATGTCATGCAGATAGCCAAGAACTGTATTTATGACATGAAGCTGGGCATTGTCCTGCAAAAACAGGAAATGTTCACCAACAAAGCCAGTGTAAGGCATCTCATGAACCTGCAACACCTCTTCGATGTCTGAGATGCATACAAAAAGCCAACTTGGCTCAGAAATTGTTACAATATCTGTCTTTCCTTCAAAGGAAATACCGCCCAAAACAATACGCGAGCGGTCGCCAAATGCATTCCTTCCCTTCGTAGAAGCATCATTGGGCATAACGTTCTCCCTTCTTTTTCCATCGTCGCCATGAAGGTTAATTTTACATTCGCGAAGACTGAGCAGTTTAGGTGTTCCCTAACAAATTAAAGTCGCGCTTTCCGATGAGCTGTTGTCAATTTTAATCCACGGACCGTCCGATACTGTGTCAGCCTCCCTTCTTACACTCTCATAGTCTTCGCCTCAGTATGGCAAAGACACGAGTCTCAACATCGCTTCCCAGTACAACAAAATACCGAAAATGGATACACGTCATACGCCTTTTGCATAAATGCAAAACTGCCCTCCAATTGTAGTTTTCAATTTCATGTTATAAATTGCTGAATTCTGCAAACGCATGGGAGTTTTGCATTTATGAAAACGGCGTATAGTGTGTATCCATTTCCGGTATTTTGTTGTACTGGGAAGCGATGTTAACAGGTCAAGTGCTAATCTGCAACTGATGGTGTGATAATAAGTGAATTATTGTGCATGGTTGGGAGTGAACAGAGGTATCGCTTCATTTTTTTTATATCAACAAACAACAATATATATGCCAAATATTGAAATGATATAAAAGATTTTGTTGTCTTTATTTTTAAAAATTGCTTTAAAAAGAGAAATCATGTTGAATGTTTGCAAAAATCGTCCCCGCCTCTTATAATAATAGATTTAAAGGTGAAACATGCATATAGGTTTACTGTTTATAATGTACATATTTTTATATTGCAAAGGAGACTGGGCAAATAGTCCAAAGAAAGTTTTTTGAGTCAAAGCTTTAATAATAAAGCTAAGCGAACATAACATTATTTGCAATAGGAACGAACAAATCCCGAAAGTATGCGTCCTAATTTATTTTAAAGTCAAAATGCTAACATACCAATGCCAAAAAAGAACATACATAAAAATATATTGAAAATTCCATATAATTCATGAAGAGAAAATATATAATAAAAACCATACCTTTCAGTTCCATACTCGCCACGATTTGACAACTCCTGAAGGGGCGCTTTCATGTATAGCACCAAGTCTGGTTTAAATAAGCCAGCTTCAGGTGCTTTACACCATTCAAAGTCCAAGCCTGTATGGTTTAAAAAGGTAAAGAGTCAGTATTTAATTGAAAATATATACAATTATCTCGTCTACCTTTTGCAGCACTAAAAGCTACTCCTGAGTAAGAGTATCGGTCTACAATCAAAGTGGTGCCTTGCTCTAAAAGTTCCTGCATCCTGTCTTTCAGCTCCCAACGATTGAGGGTGAATAGTAAATGAATACCCTGATCAGACAGATCTTGCTTGTTGGTCAAGTAAGCATTTATCATTTTTCCACTTGGAGTGTCTCTTGCGGGGAAATTAATATACTTTGAGTCATATCCTTTACTTTTGAGGTATTCCACTAAAAAATACAAAGTTTAAAATTCAGCGTAAATAATAGTCATATTTCCTTAACAAGAACTGAATGAAGAAAACTCAAGTTGAACCTTTAAATAGTTTTATTGTAAGTTAAAAGAAATACTATAATTTTTCAATATTTAACAACCAGACGTCTACACCGGGCCGATCGTGCCTAGACTGAGCCTAAACCGAACCAAAGAATATCTAATAACAAGAAGGGACACTCTAATACGCCTATAGTATGCAATGTCTGGAAATCACATCCAGAAAAATTTCCAATTAGCTAAAACAGAAACGAACAAGTACCATCCTATTCCCGTAAGTAATTAAGAGAGAGAACCAGAGCCGGAAAAAATTTCTCACGTACAACTTTTTACTATGGAGTTTTAAAGCAGATTTCTAATTCTCACTATTACCATGCCTTTACCATGCCATTACTGAGTACTACCTCTTCTCGTGATCATAAAGCATAGGAACAATCCGAATGAAGAAGGAGGGTCCCAGGTAGCCTACACGTTGTTGATATATAGATACGCGGTTGCTCTAATTTTTTCACTGTGCATTTTCAGGCTATTTCTACCGATTCTCAGGAACTGTGTGCGGCGCTAGAGAGCCAGTGTAGGGTGGTGTTATTTTGTTCCGAGATTTGCATTGACTTAAAAAGTCAATTAAGGGACAACACCACTGTGACGGTTTCAAAAAATCGATTTTTTGAAAACCATCTAGAAAAATCTAAAATACATTTAAGAATAGAATGCCGTTGGTCCCAGGTCGAAAAAATAATTATTTTCGGAGATATTGAATATTTTGTGGAGCGGTGCAGCTCGGGATCCACACATAAATTAACAAACTACAAACTTTGAACGCGTTTTTCTCAAAACCACTTCTTTGAGTGCGGCCTGCAGCATAACTCGAGCAATTTTTATCCGATCAACTTCAAATTTGGACTGCATCAATAAAACTAGATTATCTAAAGAAGTACATAGGATCTTTTCGATATATTAATAAAAAAAAAAATTATAGCATTTTTCGACGAGAAATTGTGCTCGAAAATCGACCTTAAATTTCAAAAGCGTGCCTATTTTGTAAAAATCAATATTTTCAATATTTCAAATCCCTATGTACTTCTCTTAAAAATATCATCTTATTAACGAAAAAAATCGGTATTTTTTTTCCGATCGACTTTGAAGACAGTTCTGCTGCAGGCCGCGGATCACTGCAGAGCCAACAGCACCTAACGCGGGAGCTTCCCCAGCGCTACCATGGGGCGATAATTTTTTTTTTTTTTTTTTTTATGTATCTTTAATAAAGAACAAACAAAACAAACAAAAAATATTTGGAATATGTCTTTTTTTTCCCACAAAAAAAAATTCTTGAAAATCGGCAAAAAAACAGGGGGTCACAGTGGTGTTGTCCCTTAAGGGATCTACCCTCTCTACAATTTTCAAAAACTCCATTTTTTTTATTGCATTTTCGTAAAGTATATATATACAGAAATACCACATTAAAATGTTACAAAGATCAGAGGAGTGTAACTGTATTTTTGTCTCAAAATTAGTCGAGTTTAAAATTTTGATATAACATCTTTGCGCGTTTGTTTATAATCGAGAAATGCGGCGTGCGGCCGACGCAGCACTGATGCCTCCAAGGAAGCCAGAACATATCGCAGGAACGCTACTTTGGATGAAAATGTGCATTTTGAGGAAGAAGAAGGCATAATGTATGGTCCAGGCATCGCTGATTAGACATAGGTGAGAGTTTTTACGATTTTTCATTAACAAAACTATAATCGCGTTTTCGCAAAATAACGTTTTTCAACATCGCGTGGATGAAATCTTGGAAACTACCGAACCGATTCTCACCAAATTTTTACCAAACATTCTTTATGACTTCAGCTATAGCGCATATAGAGGGCTTTTTAAAATTTTGATTTTAAAAATTTTTTTTGGCCAAAAACGGTGAAAAAAAACATGCTTTTTCGTAATTTTTCAAAAAATGTCCGCCATTTTGTCAGTTTTACAAAAAATCGAAAATCGTTCTATATGCGCTATAGCTATTAATATACTGAACCTAAAACTCTTTGCTTTTTTTTCAGACCATGCATCTCGGAGATTTCAACAACGGCGCACACCCCTCTCGTTTTTTGGATCATTTTTCGACCAGCAGTTCCATTCTTAAAAATTCACAAAAATGAATAAAAAAATGTTTTAATGTAGTTGGAGACTGTATTTATTGAGTATAACACTTTCTATATCAATTTTTATAATTTAAACCTATCGAAAAATGTATTGCAATTAACCCTTTTTTCCCTCCGAAAAGAGGGTAGGTCCCTTAAGTAAAAAGCTGCTCCTTCGTTTTAAAAATGATGGGTACACAAGTACACATCATATAAGGCGTTTGGTATGTGGCTTTGCAAGGACCAATTATCAGGAAATAACTTTAGTGGCTTGCTGGAAGATAGAAATTGTTCAAAATAAAATCATGCACCCTGTAGAAGTGTTTGAATTTTCTTAGCACCTCCCCTAAAATTTTTGTTTTGCACTCACATATTACTTTTTTATAACTATCTATTTCAAACAAAATGAAACGTCTGGTCCGGTTAACGGTACCCAAGGTCACTAAAAGATAAGGGAAAACGTCAAGAGTGTCCCTTCTTGTTGTTAGATATTCTTTGACCGAACCCAACCAACCGAGCCGAAGTACATATTGGGAACCGAAATTGTGCCTACGGTACTGTCCGAAATATACGAGTATATATAATATATGCCCTGATGTCTGTGAGAATAAATATATCTGGCCACGCAAGTCTTTTTAGATTCTCTCTCAGGTAAACAGCTTAGAATTCCCATAATAATTCACCTAAAATGGTTGTTACTCTGCCAAAGCTAGTTTCACCATATCCCCGACCAGCTCCTACTTCGGTCTTTGAGCAGTCTGTAAGCTACACGATCTCTCTCCCAAATAGATCTTCGAACCACCTCTCCCTATCCTGAATAATGTTAAGCTAAGATATTCGCAGGACTGTAATGCGCCCGACTGGCGGACGAAATGTATGCAATCATGTACGTATTTATCAACTGTGCGTGCCCTACCTGCGTTCCCCCTTCTTTCATTCGCATTGTCTTGTCCCTATACATTATCATTGCCAGTGGAGGTAGAATTGAAATGTCATGATAGTAGAGGCCACACACAGTCTTTAATTATCGCCTGCGAAATGCTGCTTTTATATCTTACACTATACAAGCTGTACCTGTACCTTTACGTAAGAAATTTTTGCTGATTACATTTGGTTCTTTCTTTCTTAATTTCTTACAAGAATACAATGGTACTTGTTCGCGGCTGTTTTAGCTAATGGTAAATTTTTAAATGTGTATAGAGTGCCCCTTCTTGTTGTTATAGATATTCTTTGGTGCAAACAGTTGTGCCGGCCGGGTCGATATATTATGTCGTTCTTGTGAATTGCTGTGCCGTGGTGCAAATTCATAATCTCGTCGACGCAATTTTACAGGCGTTGCGCGCACGAACGCAAATTTTTAACCCCGTTTTATTTAACTGTTTTAATTGTGAACGTTGATCTGAGGATTGCAAAACTGTGCCATACATGGTGTTTCTGTTTAATGTGCCCTTATAATATGTACCACACCGATTTGGACCCTTAGTTAAATAATATGGGAAGGATGCTCATTTTCCGGCCCTACAGTTGAATGTAACCCCTTAAACTAGATATCGCCGTTACTTTACACCCATTTTATCGGGTCCATTGCGAATAACCTTTTCGAAAGCCAACATACATTTTTAAGGCTAAAATTCAAAGCATTTTAGCGTCCCGGCTCTCGATTCGACTGAAAAATTATATTCGCAATGGACCCCATTCCACTCTTGTTAGGTACTGGATTATCTGTTACTCATTCTTTACATGCTAATAAAAAGCCATTTTCTTCTAAAATTCACTTTTTATTTTGCTCCTCTCCCCCACTCTCCCCATCATTCTATTAAATCACATTCCCTAGGTTATTACTCAAGGCTCGGGGTTTCTTCGCAGTCAGCCTGGTATTAGCGAAGTGCTGAACTCTTTAACTCATTCTGTTTTTAACAATTTAATGTCTAAGCTACCTAGCTCTTGGAATATCTACCTAACTGTGAGGATGTTTTAAACGAGTTCAACAGAAATGAACTGTGAAATCTTTTTACATTACTTCATTGCGCTTTCACAATGACGAAAATCAGACAAACGCTGCAGCTATCGATTCTTCTACAGTCTACTTCCACTGTAAATGTTGCCGTTAAGTTAGCTTGCAACTTCTTTACATGTCGTGCTCTAAATCGTTGAGAATTTTTAAAAATGCACTTGGCTGCCTCCCTTGTTTTCTTAAACTACAGTTTTTGAGTTACCTGTTCCTATCGATCAATTCTTACCCAGCTTTTTACTTTGCGTTGTTTTACCGCACCGATCGCACCCTTCAAATACAATAAGAGCCCCCCGACCCGTCATATTTCTGAATAACCGAGCAATTTCGCCAATAGTTTTTCACGGAAAAGAAAGCAAAAACCAGTTACCTGCTAGCGTGATTCGAGAACAAAGTTTGCCGCTAAAATAAATTGTCAAAGATATGTCAGGCTGACATTGTCAGCAAAGATCAAATGAACGCCATTAAGAATTGAGTGACAACTAGCTGAACTTCAAAATCTGTTTTGTTCCAGACTGGTTTGTATCAGAAAAATAATTTGAAAAAGGTGACCAAGGCATACGTTATCAAGGAATACTTGGTATTTAAATTACTAAAGGTTTAATACGTGCGTCCATATTATCATTAAACTACTTTTTCTCAACTTATTAAATATTTTTCTTGAAATTTTCATCTTGACAGCCATATTTTACATATTTTAACAGATTTTAAGATGTACCTACATCTGTCTGGTATAGGAATATTTCAATATGATCCACGTACAGACTATGATAAAATAACTCTTGGGCAAAACCTCTGAGCCGTTTATTTTCGTACTAAACTAAACGTTTAAAATGCTGCGTTTCTGATAGTCGAGTAGGAATAGAAAATAAAATGTGAGGTGAAATACCATGGGCTTGGATTTCCTTCAAGCCAAACAAATTGTTTATTTTCGTGCTCGTTCAGCAAAACTCTACTTACATTAATAAGAACATTTTCAAATGATTAAAACTTCATTCGCCTCCTTTGCATGGAAAAACTTAGTTGTGAGCAGCGTATTTAGATGTAGTCGATGTTCGTACTAATGTGGAAATTAATATTACTTTAAGGAACCTATCCAAAACCACACATCCTTTCTTTCTACACTGAACACATTTTGGATGATACGGCACGTAGCCCCAGCTTTATTATTACCTTGTTCTTGTCCATTGCTGAACAGATGTCGTTAGCATGGTGGTAATACGGAGCACTACTTTTTCGACGCTAAGCGCCATTAAAATTTTGGCATTGTCCGAAAATTATTAACAACTGTCGTCTCCCGCACTTACAGCGAGTTTTCTTAAAGAATTTTATTTCTAACAGCAACCAAACGGACATCTGTGACTGCAAAGTGTTTTGAAATGTCCGTATAGCGCCTGCTGAGAGTGAAAAACCCAACAGTGCTAAAACAATTCACTGAACTTTACGTGACTGCTGCAACTTGTCCAGGAAAATTCTCTGGGTGCGAGCTGCGTTTTCCACCCGAATCGATCATCAATGAATGAGTTTACACCAAGGTGCCGCTGAATTTTGTGTTTAATTTGTAGCAAATCGTAAGGCAAGCGGAGGCCCTACAGTCCCCTTTCAAAGTTCTTTCGATCGAAGTTGTGGGCCGTGGTGCGCGAGGATCGGGTCTACTTGTGACATATGCGAATCGTCGGCTCTGGGCCTCATTAGTTGTGAAAAACTCGCTGTTTTCGGTGATTATACTTGTGTATATGAAAATTAATTGATTTGCAAGTCGTGTTGAGGGACCAGTGTGCAATTACGAAGGGTTCTGCTAAATCTACCAGCGGAATAGTCTAAACTGCTTTTCTTTGTACAAAGCAGGTGGCGGTTTTACTGGTCACCGAAGCTACATTATTTTAACTCTCCGGGAAAGCGTTCACTTGCTGAATAATTACTAGTCTGAATTTGAGCGTATTTTGGGTATGGTCTTCCCTACTACCGATAAAGGCTTGGCAGGTATTACTGCTCTTTCCAACTTCCAAAGTAAACAGAAACTCGTCATCTACGTCAACGTCTATAGCTAGCTGTTTTTGCGGTCGTTCGCTATACCCCCATAATTGAGTAAACACTTGCAATATTTTCATTGTTAGTTTTCGCACAGCAACTTCTCCACACGCAGTCTGTGTTCAAATTCGGGTTTTCTCACTATGAAAAGAACTCGAAATTATTATTTTCGAGAAATTTCTCTATAAAGAAGAATAATTCTAATAATTAGCGGCAATTTTGGAAGGTACGGCAAAAGTACCTTTTACTTTGAAGGATTATTCAAATTCTGCCAAATCTAATCAAAGGTTTTTTCTGATACCTAGGTAACTATATTCAAAACTGAGATAAACAAACAAAACAAATATGCATTACAAAGAATTTTTTTAGGATAATGAATCGAAGTTGATTGAAAATATAAATCATAGCTAGTTCTCGCAGCAACGTTGGGTTAGAGCGCACCAAGCGTATATTTAGGCAAAGAATATCTAACAACAAGAAGGGACATTCGTGACGTTATCCCTTGTCTTTTAGTGATCTTGGGTACCGTTAACCGGACCAGACATTTCATTTTGTTGGAAATATATAGTTACAAACAAGCAATATGTGAGAGCAAGACAAAAACTTAAGGGGAGTTACTAACAATATTGAAACACTTCTACAGGGTGCATGATATTATTTTGAACAATTTCTATTTTCCAGCAAGGTACAAAACTTACTTCCTGATAATTGTCTCCTGCAAAACCACACACCAAACACCTTATATGATGTTCACCCATCATTTTTAAAAGGAAAGAACAGTTATTTACTTCATTGCATTTTAAAATGTACCGAACTTTTCAAGTCAAGTCAAATCTTTCAATAAAATAACATCACCCTGCACTGGCTCTCTAGCTCTCTCTCTGTGAGCGTCGCACACAGTCGCTATGAATTATTAGAAATCGCCTGAAAGTGCACAGTGAGAAAATGGGAGCAACCGCGTACGTATATATCAACTACGTGTGCGCTACCTGCGTTCCCCCTTCTTCATTCGCATTGTTCCTATGCTTTATGATCACGAGGAGAGGTAGCACTCAGATGGCATGAAAATAGAGAGAATTAGAAATCGCCTGAAAACTCCATTGTAAAAAACGCTGCATTTTGAATCTGACACTCTACATTCTGTACGTGAGAAATTTTTGCCGGCTATGGTTCTCTCTCTTAATTGCTTACGGGAATAGGATGGTACTCGTTCGTTTCTTTTTTAACTAATGGGAAATTTTTATGGATGTGTTTTCCAGACATTGCATACTAGTTAGTCATTTTCAGGCGTATTAGAGTATCCCTTGTTGTTGATAGATATTCTTTGATTTAGGCAAACCTATTCTGTCCCACTTCTCTTCAATACATACATATCAACATACCTTCCACACTGAGCTCACCTGGACCCCACACTGAGCTCACCTGGGCCCCACACTGAGCTCACCTGGGCCCCACACTGAGCTCACCTGGACCCCACACAATAAAATGCTTACTACTAATAAGCTATTCAATATTTCAATTTGAAAATCTTTGAAAAATACTGAATGCCTCTAACCGGTTATTTAAAAAAAAATTATATAATATGTGAAATATGAAAATATCACAAGATGTTTGTTCGAAAAAAATTAAATTGATGTTGAAGGAGTGTGGGGCGTCTGGTACCCCAGTGTGACAGCTAAGGCCTAAAGTCTCTCTTCCATGTCGTAGCTTCCTTTCCGATTAAGCTATGAACATGAATTAACTCATTAATACAATATCGTGTGAGACTCGGAGTAGAGCCACGGGTGACAACCGGGGTATGTCGTTCGGTCCAAACGTAAACAAGACTCAGCAGGACGCGTGACCGACCCTGCTGTTGATTGTGGCACACGTCGTTGGGGGAACTTATATCGTAGGGGAAGGGGTTAAGCATGTTGGCTCCATAGAAATTCCCTTATTCTAAAGGCTAAACCATAATATGCATACCGTTCCGTACGGAAGCCCATGCAAACTTGCGATTACACAAAAACCTATCGCCAAACCATAATTGAAATTGTCGTTCGTTTCGGCAAGTCTGTTTTGCTATGCAAGGTATGATCTGGAGCAATGCGCAAAATGACAGCTGAAAATAGGGACAATGGATGAAGATATACATTTTTTCGAAGGGTCGATTAATATTGTGCACTCTCACACCCAAATCGCGATGATTTATCACATTCTGACAGCCTTTAAAATATGCATAAGCTTCCGTTCGTTTAGTTTTGGCAGGTTTCCGTACGGAACGGTACGCACATTATGGTTTGGCCTTAAGATCCGATGTAATTGTAATTTTCCTCCGTATTTGCGAAATTTTATTCTACGATCTGAACGATCCCAAATCCGATTTTACGGATAATTTCTTATTCTGTGTTTCGACGTAGTCAGATGTTTTACGTCGAAAGGTACGAAGTAAGCACTCGTTCGTAGGAAAGTAATTTAATCCAAACAAGACATAACATTCTTTCCAAAATGTGTAAGGAATGGCTTATAACTTTGGAAAAGTACCCTGAGCTATCCCAACATTCAATTCTTTCCAAATACTACCCTATGGGATTTAGAGAACCTGATAGAGTAGAGGCGTTAGTTCATTTTCATGTTCATTTAACAAGATTCGAAACGTATAAATCTGAAATACCTATATATGTAGCTATTAATTAATTAACCTATAGATTAAAACATCACGCACGATCTGTCTTCCATATCTAAAGGATTATATAAATCTCTCAGAATCCTTTCTAATTTTTTCCGTCGGTTCTCCAAAATTAATTTTTTTTTAAATTTGTAAACAAAAGAGTTCACAAACCGACGCACAAGCTGATTTAGACATTGCTACTCTGAAAGACGATATTAGCTGACAACAGATTACAATTCCAATCGGATAAGAAAAGAAAGATTTATTTATATAGTAAAAATCCTACAACGGATCTCGGAATAGTGCGTATGCTTTATACTTTAGAAAGTTCAAAGCTTGGAAAATGTTGTTTTTGGACTTTGGTACGATTTCATCAAAGTAGTGCGTCCTGCGTACTTCAACTTAAAAAACTTATACACAATTACAGTCCTGACCCTAGGCGCACGAGGCGATTTTCTTAGCGGTGTCACAGCACCTCTCAGCTGTTTCCAATTTTTTTGCCGAATGCAGTTCCAATTCGAACAAAACTCTTCATTTGCTTGGTAGCCAGCGACCAAGGTAAATCCGCCCCGGTGCATGAAGAAAGAAAGAGATACATACTCGTATCTTAATATTCCCTTGCTGTTTTTACAGCTGAGTGTGTGTTCCGCGTTCTTGCTAAAGCGTAACCCAAGTATAAGGCAGACCCGGGCAAAGTTTGACTTCATGGGAGCAGTATACCTCCATAAACACCTCCATAAACCTTTCGCATTTCGGGTCGCTTCATTAACGCAATGAGGAGTGAGTACATGTTTACCATCACTGATTCAGGACAGGAGTATGCATTTCTCGCTTGCACTTGCAGGAGGCACCAAAAAAATATTTCTCGCCACAAAAAAAATATTTCTCGCTTGCACTCGGAGCATCGTCTATGTCCTGTGTGCCGCACAAGTAATTTTTCACGACAGGAGTATGCTTTTCTCACTTGCACTTGCAGCAGCAATGAGGTGGGCACCGGGAGTCAAAAAATCCTACCTGAGGAGCACTTGGGAGTCAAAAGAGCCGGGTTTGCCCAGGTCTGGTATAAGGTATCGCGGGATATATTTATGAATGAAAGGACCTTGAATCGCAGGACAATTTGTTTATCCTATCCTACTCGCACTAGACTAGAGGGTTGCTGTCTTTACATCTTTAGCTTCAAATTCGTTAAATGAGGTACCGAATGCAGGCTCAAGTTGTGTAAGAAAGGAAAGATTCAAAGCATCACAATTTTCCGGATTACTTTCCCTGATAGTCAAATATTTTTGCGCTACCTGACGATCGCTAAGGTAGGAGTGTTAGTGGGTTCGCCTCGTAAGAATTATGAACGCGCATTTTGGTAACACCATGTCTGGATTGGTATGACAAGATGGCCCCTTCTTTCTTGCGTGCTTTTTCTCGAAATTCTGGTTGTTTTGTTTGCTTTTGGCTGGGGAAGGTGCATTTGTGATTTTTGAATGCAACACCGTCACAAAAATTAAAGAAATACAACGCCAGAATTTGTGTTTGTACACGTATTTTTGTTCGAAATTCCTTTCCTCCAACTACTTAACAGGCGCGAAGTGTTGTGACATCTCTAAGGAAAGCGCCGTTTGCGCTGGCCATAAAACTCAAAATTTTTGTATATTTCTTAGTAAAGGCCTTCAAATGCTGCATGATCTGAGAACCCTTTAACGGTAGAAGATGTCTTTTCGACTCAAGCCATAGTTTGGAAGCTGCTGAGAATTTCTTCTGAACTTTTCTTCTGCCCTAAGCGCCCATGCATTTTGTTATGAATTTCAGTCCAATAACTTATAGTTGTGTGCGTCAATATTGGCTTTCATTTGATTTCTAGTATTGAGATTGCACCACGTAGTGTAAAAAAACCAAAACTAAAACAAGAGCCAAAGAAAAAGATCCCATGTTTTCCTTTAATAATAATATTTTAAAACGATAACATCTCTAGATTTTCCAAGACATTTTATTGAACCTGACAGAAACGTAAACATAAAAACAAAAAGCAATCTGAGAAGAATCATTTATATCATAAAAAAAAAACGTACTACGAATAATTAACACAACATTTTCGACCGAGCGCCATACTCGTATTACCTTGTTAAAAGCGAGAGCCCACCTGGTTTGCTATCCGTCGTCGTACTCATATTACCTCGATTGGGACCAGAGTCCATCTGGTTCAGTGGCGTCGGTCAAGAAGTCAGTCAAATACACTAGCTACAGGCAAGCGGTCTGTTCCATTTTTTGGTGAGTACTTGATCAGATGACTTGTCACTTTGTTGATTAATCTAATATTTCAACAATCATAACAAAAAAATTATCTATAAGTTATGATGATTTCAAACGAGTATTAGTGCGGTGAAATGAGTGGCCAAAACATCGAAATTAAAAAAAAATAGTCAAAATACCCAAACTAGGCATTTTTCTCATATTTTGAAAACCAAATTTGCCTTGTCTGGGCATAAGGTACCTACCCTGTGACAGGGACTTTGGTGTTGTGAAAAAGAAAAAAAGAAAATTTTCAAGATATACCTCCAAACATGAGTTTTATCGAACTCTAAAAACAGTAACTTGATTGTGCGAAACATACAAATATCATAAAAGTATAACGTTTTCAATATATATTGTTTTTTTTAAGCTTTAAAGCGGGACATATGTGTTATATTTTACCGTGGATTTAAAAACCACTTTTTAGCTCAACAAGCATTTAAAACGTAATCGACAAAAGGCACCACACACGTAAGCATCGACCTTGTTTTGTCATCATTTTGTAAACGTCAAATTGTATAAGTAAAATTATTTTTATCATTGAAATCAGATGGCGGATTTATATACATGTATATACTGTCTATGAAGAAATTAAAGTCCAAGTTAAAGAAGAAATTGGTATGACGGAAAGCATTTGATAAAAAGAAGAGTGAAAATTCGTGATTACAAAATTACATTTTAACCCGTTGCGGTCACATAGGGTCCAAAAGACTCCACGTCAAGTTTACGGCTACTTATAGCATAACATTTAAATTCGAATTTTTGGTGCCATCTGTAATTATACGAAGGTATTACTATACATACAGTGGCGCGGGTTGGCATCTTAGTCTGTAGCTATCGATTTGTACACACATGTTTTTCTGTGGGATCCAAAGGACCCCTTGTAACCTTAACGATATTAAATTGGAAAACAGTTCAGATGTGAATACTACTGTATATGTTCAAGTAATTTTTGCACTGAGAACAGCATTTCACGCATGTTATGCAGATGGCATACAATGTTAGAAATCGGAGCCTTGCCAGATCTCTTGTAGAAGACGATCAAAATACTGCAAAATTCGATGGGCCAGCTTCAGAATCTGAACAGGTCAATGTTTCTGAAGAATAAATATGATTATGGTTCAGTTGAAAAAATGGTCGAAAAAGATGAACAAGATTTTGCATTATTCCCAAAATTAATGATTTCGAACTTCAAACTAAATACATATTTTTCAAAACCCACTGTTAAACTAAATTATATTTGAAAGTGTACTATCTGGAGAGTACACCCATAATCTTGTAAATAAATATGGAAAATTGAGAACTTTATTTATATTTTTGCAAAAAAAAACACTTTCAGAATTTTTTTTACTTTCTTCTTCAAAACCCCCTTTACTTGGGTATCAAATGAAAGGGTTTGACGAGTAGACTTCGATAAACTATGTGATGTCATTCTAAACCGAATATGGCGGACTCCCCAAGATGACGAATCACCTTTTTCTTCACAACCCCTTTGTCAAGAATATCAAATGAAAGACGTGTCAAATAAACTACAGTGATCTGTGTGACGTCATTCTAAATCGAATATGGCGGATTACAATTTTTTTAACATTCCTGCGTACCAAATAAAAGGGTTTGACGAGCAGAATACGATTAAATCTATGTGACGTCATTATCATAGGATAATAAAGGAAATTGCTGGACGTTGATGATAATAGTGCCGTCGTGGTATTTACTAGTTATGAGTACGAGCTGCTTGTTTTAATAATTTCGTGACATTGGTTACCTACATATTATCTGAAACTAAAATGCTGAAGAATAATAAAAATTAACAGCTTTTTTCAACTTTAGGTTAATGTTATTGGTGAAACAATTGTTATTTAAACAAATCCTTGGCTAAGTTTGTTCTTTAAGCAATTCTGAACCTAGGAACAAAATTTAATTATAATCCGATCAGTGCGCATGGAGTAAAATTTACCGGAAGGTGAAAACCACAATTTTTCAGGAGGGACTATTTTCTGTCGTTAAATCGGTCTTTTTTACGCCACAATACAATTTTCAAATAACAAGTTTTGGCACTTTCGGTGCTCAGAATTTCAAAATTTAGTTGGATCCAGAATCGCTTGTAGATTAATATGATATGATCCCATAAAATATTAAATTGACCCTGTTTTTTGCAGTCGCGTTTTATTTTTTTTATTTTTTAAAAATTTATTTTTTATGTTATTGAGAGAGATCCTGCTTATGATGTCCGAAAATCAATTTTTTTATTACTTAAATCAAAACCTAAAGACACCCAGGAGAAAATTATATGAAAATTAAAAATCTTTTTCATATTTTTGTTTCCGACAAGAATAACGAGCTGTATCTTTCTCGTTATTGGGAACTTTCTTAGCGGGGCGTTCTACGAATACTTATAACTGCTTATAATATATAATATAATAACATATTTTTTAAGGCAAAATATATAAAAATGTCTCAAAAAGTTAGTTGGGCTCAGTTGTTTTCTTCGCTTCCAAAAACGCTTCGCGAAATCAACTTCAGGCCGTCTAAAGCAGGATCCCTCCATAAGCCTACCGGTTACACATTAATCTTACAGATTGTAGTTTAAAAATTCAACCCTGATGCATTAACTGCGTTCAATATTGCGAAAATGTATGCTTCAATCATGCTGTAGTAAACATTTATCATTTGACTGGTCACTTAGAGTCAAATAGATTTCCGTCCCTTAAGAACATAAAATCTTTTAATTTTGTACACTCGCCTCACTCTAGATAATTGCAGATATGACCGCAACAATGTGTCAGGTGTTGTCCATCGACGAAATATTTTTGTTGTTGGTGGTCAAGAGAGCGCGTTTGAATTGTAATGTTACAAAAGTACAAAACTAGTGAAATTAGAACACTGCATTTTGACGACCGAAAAATGATCCCACTGCAACCGTGTCGATGTGATGTCTTCTAAGGCACCGCAAACCTTAAATCGCCAATACCTCTGTCTGAAAGACGCTGGCATAGTCTAATATTCCACCATCCCGTCACCTTTAGCCTACCGCACTGCAAGTCGCCTGGTACTTAATGTGTAGATCAATAGGCAGGAAGTGTAAGAAAGAAAGTGCATGAAGAAAGAAAGAGATACATACTCGTATCTTAATATTCCCTTGCTGTTTTTACAGCTGAGTGTGTGTTCCGCGTTCTTGCTAAAGCGTAACCCAAGTATAAGGCAGACCCGGGCAAAGTTTGACTTCATGGGAGCAGTATACCTCCATAAACACCTCCATAAACCTTTCGCATTTCGGGTCGCTTCATTAACGCAATGAGGAGTGAGTACATGTTTACCATCACTGATTCAGGACAGGAGTATGCATTTCTCGCTTGCACTTGCAGGAGGCACCAAAAAAATATTTCTCGCCACAAAAAAAATATTTCTCGCTTGCACTCGGAGCATCGTCTATGTCCTGTGTGCCGCACAAGTAATTTTTCACGACAGGAGTATGCTTTTCTCACTTGCACTTGCAGCAGCAATGAGGTGGGCACCGGGAGTCAAAAAATCCTACCTGAGGAGCACTTGGGAGTCAAAAGAGCCGGGTTTGCCCAGGTCTGGTATAAGGTATCGCGGGATATATTTATGAATGAAAGGACCTTGAATCGCAGGACAATTTGTTTATCCTATCCTACTCGCACTAGACTAGAGGGTTGCTGTCTTTACATCTTTAGCTTCAAATTCGTTAAATGAGGTACCGAATGCAGGCTCAAGTTGTGTAAGAAAGGAAAGATTCAAAGCATCACAATTTTCCGGATTACTTTCCCTGATAGTCAAATATTTTTGCGCTACCTGACGATCGCTAAGGTAGGAGTGTTAGTGGGTTCGCCTCGTAAGAATTATGAACGCGCATTTTGGTAACACCATGTCTGGATTGGTATGACAAGATGGCCCCTTCTTTCTTGCGTGCTTTTTCTCGAAATTCTGGTTGTTTTGTTTGCTTTTGGCTGGGGAAGGTGCATTTGTGATTTTTGAATGCAACACCGTCACAAAAATTAAAGAAATACAACGCCAGAATTTGTGTTTGTACACGTATTTTTGTTCGAAATTCCTTTCCTCCAACTACTTAACAGGCGCGAAGTGTTGTGACATCTCTAAGGAAAGCGCCGTTTGCGCTGGCCATAAAACTCAAAATTTTTGTATATTTCTTAGTAAAGGCCTTCAAATGCTGCATGATCTGAGAACCCTTTAACGGTAGAAGATGTCTTTTCGACTCAAGCCATAGTTTGGAAGCTGCTGAGAATTTCTTCTGAACTTTTCTTCTGCCCTAAGCGCCCATGCATTTTGTTATGAATTTCAGTCCAATAACTTATAGTTGTGTGCGTCAATATTGGCTTTCATTTGATTTCTAGTATTGAGATTGCACCACGTAGTGTAAAAAAACCAAAACTAAAACAAGAGCCAAAGAAAAAGATCCCATGTTTTCCTTTAATAATAATATTTTAAAACGATAACATCTCTAGATTTTCCAAGACATTTTATTGAACCTGACAGAAACGTAAACATAAAAACAAAAAGCAATCTGAGAAGAATCATTTATATCATAAAAAAAAAACGTACTACGAATAATTAACACAACATTTTCGACCGAGCGCCATACTCGTATTACCTTGTTAAAAGCGAGAGCCCACCTGGTTTGCTATCCGTCGTCGTACTCATATTACCTCGATTGGGACCAGAGTCCATCTGGTTCAGTGGCGTCGGTCAAGAAGTCAGTCAAATACACTAGCTACAGGCAAGCGGTCTGTTCCATTTTTTGGTGAGTACTTGATCAGATGACTTGTCACTTTGTTGATTAATCTAATATTTCAACAATCATAACAAAAAAATTATCTATAAGTTATGATGATTTCAAACGAGTATTAGTGCGGTGAAATGAGTGGCCAAAACATCGAAATTAAAAAAAAATAGTCAAAATACCCAAACTAGGCATTTTTCTCATATTTTGAAAACCAAATTTGCCTTGTCTGGGCATAAGGTACCTACCCTGTGACAGGGACTTTGGTGTTGTGAAAAAGAAAAAAAGAAAATTTTCAAGATATACCTCCAAACATGAGTTTTATCGAACTCTAAAAACAGTAACTTGATTGTGCGAAACATACAAATATCATAAAAGTATAACGTTTTCAATATATATTGTTTTTTTTAAGCTTTAAAGCGGGACATATGTGTTATATTTTACCGTGGATTTAAAAACCACTTTTTAGCTCAACAAGCATTTAAAACGTAATCGACAAAAGGCACCACACACGTAAGCATCGACCTTGTTTTGTCATCATTTTGTAAACGTCAAATTGTATAAGTAAAATTATTTTTATCATTGAAATCAGATGGCGGATTTATATACATGTATATACTGTCTATGAAGAAATTAAAGTCCAAGTTAAAGAAGAAATTGGTATGACGGAAAGCATTTGATAAAAAGAAGAGTGAAAATTCGTGATTACAAAATTACATTTTAACCCGTTGCGGTCACATAGGGTCCAAAAGACTCCACGTCAAGTTTACGGCTACTTATAGCATAACATTTAAATTCGAATTTTTGGTGCCATCTGTAATTATACGAAGGTATTACTATACATACAGTGGCGCGGGTTGGCATCTTAGTCTGTAGCTATCGATTTGTACACACATGTTTTTCTGTGGGATCCAAAGGACCCCTTGTAACCTTAACGATATTAAATTGGAAAACAGTTCAGATGTGAATACTACTGTATATGTTCAAGTAATTTTTGCACTGAGAACAGCATTTCACGCATGTTATGCAGATGGCATACAATGTTAGAAATCGGAGCCTTGCCAGATCTCTTGTAGAAGACGATCAAAATACTGCAAAATTCGATGGGCCAGCTTCAGAATCTGAACAGGTCAATGTTTCTGAAGAATAAATATGATTATGGTTCAGTTGAAAAAATGGTCGAAAAAGATGAACAAGATTTTGCATTATTCCCAAAATTAATGATTTCGAACTTCAAACTAAATACATATTTTTCAAAACCCACTGTTAAACTAAATTATATTTGAAAGTGTACTATCTGGAGAGTACACCCATAATCTTGTAAATAAATATGGAAAATTGAGAACTTTATTTATATTTTTGCAAAAAAAAACACTTTCAGAATTTTTTTTACTTTCTTCTTCAAAACCCCCTTTACTTGGGTATCAAATGAAAGGGTTTGACGAGTAGACTTCGATAAACTATGTGATGTCATTCTAAACCGAATATGGCGGACTCCCCAAGATGACGAATCACCTTTTTCTTCACAACCCCTTTGTCAAGAATATCAAATGAAAGACGTGTCAAATAAACTACAGTGATCTGTGTGACGTCATTCTAAATCGAATATGGCGGATTACAATTTTTTTAACATTCCTGCGTACCAAATAAAAGGGTTTGACGAGCAGAATACGATTAAATCTATGTGACGTCATTATCATAGGATAATAAAGGAAATTGCTGGACGTTGATGATAATAGTGCCGTCGTGGTATTTACTAGTTATGAGTACGAGCTGCTTGTTTTAATAATTTCGTGACATTGGTTACCTACATATTATCTGAAACTAAAATGCTGAAGAATAATAAAAATTAACAGCTTTTTTCAACTTTAGGTTAATGTTATTGGTGAAACAATTGTTATTTAAACAAATCCTTGGCTAAGTTTGTTCTTTAAGCAATTCTGAACCTAGGAACAAAATTTAATTATAATCCGATCAGTGCGCATGGAGTAAAATTTACCGGAAGGTGAAAACCACAATTTTTCAGGAGGGACTATTTTCTGTCGTTAAATCGGTCTTTTTTACGCCACAATACAATTTTCAAATAACAAGTTTTGGCACTTTCGGTGCTCAGAATTTCAAAATTTAGTTGGATCCAGAATCGCTTGTAGATTAATATGATATGATCCCATAAAATATTAAATTGACCCTGTTTTTTGCAGTCGCGTTTTATTTTTTTTATTTTTTAAAAATTTATTTTTTATGTTATTGAGAGAGATCCTGCTTATGATGTCCGAAAATCAATTTTTTTATTACTTAAATCAAAACCTAAAGACACCCAGGAGAAAATTATATGAAAATTAAAAATCTTTTTCATATTTTTGTTTCCGACAAGAATAACGAGCTGTATCTTTCTCGTTATTGGGAACTTTCTTAGCGGGGCGTTCTACGAATACTTATAACTGCTTATAATATATAATATAATAACATATTTTTTAAGGCAAAATATATAAAAATGTCTCAAAAAGTTAGTTGGGCTCAGTTGTTTTCTTCGCTTCCAAAAACGCTTCGCGAAATCAACTTCAGGCCGTCTAAAGCAGGATCCCTCCATAAGCCTACCGGTTACACATTAATCTTACAGATTGTAGTTTAAAAATTCAACCCTGATGCATTAACTGCGTTCAATATTGCGAAAATGTATGCTTCAATCATGCTGTAGTAAACATTTATCATTTGACTGGTCACTTAGAGTCAAATAGATTTCCGTCCCTTAAGAACATAAAATCTTTTAATTTTGTACACTCGCCTCACTCTAGATAATTGCAGATATGACCGCAACAATGTGTCAGGTGTTGTCCATCGACGAAATATTTTTGTTGTTGGTGGTCAAGAGAGCGCGTTTGAATTGTAATGTTACAAAAGTACAAAACTAGTGAAATTAGAACACTGCATTTTGACGACCGAAAAATGATCCCACTGCAACCGTGTCGATGTGATGTCTTCTAAGGCACCGCAAACCTTAAATCGCCAATACCTCTGTCTGAAAGACGCTGGCATAGTCTAATATTCCACCATCCCGTCACCTTTAGCCTACCGCACTGCAAGTCGCCTGGTACTTAATGTGTAGATCAATAGGCAGGAAGTGTAAAAGTACATTAAGAGCCTCAGTCGGACAGGACCGCATGGCTCCTGAACTAACAGTTCCTTGCACTCTTCCTAACTTCTTTTTTTATATAATCTTTATCAAGATAGGGGCACCAAACAGATAATTATATACATAGGTAGATAACTAAGGGTAGGACGTATCACAACTGAATACATCCACCAGATCATTTTTGACTGTAGTCTCTATCTTCTGCCAAATACCATTTGGCAAGCGTGAAAAGCTATACAGCAGCTAATATATCTATATATATTCAATCTCCAATTGAGCTTAATATCGAGAATAACTAAGTCCTAAATACTTAGCTTGCGAAGACAGTGATAGCTCTTGGCCGCTTAGTGGGGGTAGAATTTTTGTCTTTTTGAAACTATGATACTAGTACTGAAAATTTTACTACGAAGCTTCCGCTGACTTCTTCAGACTAAAATCCTAGTAAGAGAGAAAACATTTTCTCTAAATACATATATCTCTAGTTTGACTGATAGCTTCGCTGCTACTTTTTGAAACGTTTTATATTTAATTTATCTATAGTTGTTCCAAGAGGAAACTTTCTTTGAATAATCAATTTCAAAAACTAGCCAACATTTTATAATTTATATTAAAAGTATTTTTTTCTCTTATCCTTTCAGATCACAAGTCTCTTCTGTAATTGATTGTGAATATATTACAAGAGAAATGTGAGCTATCTGAGGCAAAGTACATAAATTTCCCTAATTATATAGTAAGTCGAAATTAGACATAAGAAATGTCGGGTCATAATCCACACGGCCATCTCAGCCAACCGAACTCATCATGGAATCCTTTACAAGTAATGAAGTCAACTCTTCACTGAAAATATTCCAAATATTTGAATTGCCTTACAGATTCCATCGTACATTCCAAGACAACCGCAACTAGCTCATATGTCAAACGAAAGGCCTTTGGTTAGATCACCCTTAACCTGGCATACTCCAACACCTCCAGAGGCTTTATACAGTTTTATATCAGCTAATCATAAAAATGTGAGAATATATTCTTAAAGAATAGCTGACGTTCTTACCTTGTATCGTGTCATTTACAGTTGGAACTAAATCCGTTGTTGCCATCTTTCGTAAGGGGCACAGCCCCATTCGGATCGGTGGATTTGACTATACAATCTGCTAGAAATAGCACAACTCCTTCGCCTAGAAATTTAACTTCACCCCCACCAGAGTTTGTACACAACAAAGCTATTCCTTGTAATGTTTCACAAACGAGTTTACCAAAGTAAGTTAAAAGATTTTCTTAAAAAACATTTACGATTGTGGATCTTCAAATAGCTCGATCTCACCGAATCCAGGCGTAATACAAACAACAGGTAGTGTAAGGGAAAAGTATGCTAGTTCGAACGGCAACAATGGGGAGCTACCAACGACGGGAGGCCTGTTCGTTCGAGATGCTAGGCAAATTAATAATGAATTGGTTAAATTGGCTAATAGAGAAGCAATGGAGGTAATGTGTTTTAAATTACTTAAATGTAATTGCTGGGTTGTTTGCTAAAGGTTTGCACTTAATTGTAGGATGTGAGTCAACCAGTGGAACTGGTGAAGGAGAGCCACTTTCATGCAACGAAAGGCCAATCTGTGCCAATGTCACCCAAGAAATGTAAGTACCCTTTATTTATTTAATGAAAGAATACAATAATGTTTTACTTGAAAAACATACTATATAAACCGGCTGAACGGTGAAATAATTTTTTAAGAAGATGAAACAAGTAATTCCGATTAAGTTTCCTTTTGGCTGCATAATATCACGAGAAGGTTATCTTTGAATTCAACAAACCCAGTAAATCTCTGCATTTCAAAATATTTGTATGTTGCTCCAGATTGGTGCCCAAAATATTACACCGAACGGGCAGGGTAAAATAATCTGAATGCAAAAAACAAAATAACGCAATTCAATGATCATAAAGAATGTTTAAACTTTATAACAGCCTTCTAGCATTCAAATCTTACAAGTTAAGCTAGGTTTAAAAATAAATAATAACAAATAAAGCAAAATATCTCCGTTGGCTGTGGAAAATGGAGTGAAAAATATGTCCCTTTTTTATCTTCAGCATCTCCTACTAGACCGCCTTCAATACCTAGTAGCACGCCAGAGTCGCCTCCACCCGAAAGCCAAGGCATATTATTATCGAAAGTTAATTCCATAGCGGAGGTAGTAAATAATCATGTTGCATCACTTTTACCGCAAAAACAAGCAGTAGAGACAATAAGTACTGAGAATTCCCAAGTTAGCTCAGCTATACCTTCTCCATCAAATACCACTTCAAACGAAGATTCCGTGGATTCAAGTGCTAGCAAAACGCGAAGAAAGCGCAAACCAAATAAAACTGTTCGAGTATCAAACGATAGTGACGAAAGTTTACCATCTAATAATGAAATCGATACATGCCCTCCTAAGATCCCAGAAGTGGTCATAGCACCAGCGCCACCAGATTTTGAAAACGAGCCAACTTCCACAAAACCCACAGTGGAGCCAGTCAGTAATGGAAAGGAAGCAGTTGAGCCAATTCCCCAGGTAGAAGCAGAGATTACACCAGATAAAGTTGCAGAACCGTCAAATTCGGTACCGGACTCCAATGAAAGTACGGAAAATGCAGAGAACGGTCCAACAGAGAAGATCATTTCTCTTGAAGAAGATATTTCTAGCAAATGTCCTCAGAACGAACCGCCAAGTGTTATAGTAGACAACACTGCAAATCGAAGCAACAGTATCGAAGAGAAGTTAGAAGAAGCCATTGAAAAATCTGTAGTAGAAGTTGTCCCCGCAGCGCCCAAGGAACAAGTGAATGCTAATTGCCTAGATAGTCCCATGAAGCGAAGTAAGCGGAAGGGTGACTCCGACGATATTGAAACAATAGACAAAATAGCAGCGATGATCGCGAATTCTAACGAGGCTGAAGATGAAATCCCGGTATGTAGTGTAAAGGATAACGAACAAACAGAAGCACAAAATGACAAAAGCCAGGCACAAAACATCAGTAGTAGTAGCAATAAAATTAATGAGTTAACAGAGATCCTGACCGCGCCCGTTAGTGAAAGCAAACCTAGTCATGAAACCGTAGAGAAAAATAAGGAAAATAGCTTTGAAGAGGTAAGCTAAAAGAAGCTCTTACAAAAGTTTATGTAAATCAATTTTACTTGCAGGTTGAGACCAAGTTGGAGGAAATGTTTGCAGGTATAGAAGATGAGAGGCCTCTATGCGTGGAGCCTCCTCCTCCAGAAACTTGTGAGGGTACAATTTCCCAAGAAGGTACTTGTGATTTAGGCCTCGAACTCCCATTGCCTGATAAGAACGAAAACATATCGGAGCAGAAGCAACTGTCTATGCCACAAAAACGAACACATTCCAACAAGCACGACCAAGTTCCTCCCAAGAAGAAAAGGAAAATCACAAAAAAACCATTGTCAAATGCAAAAAGTGTCAAATCGAAGACAAAGCATGCCATTAAGTCCTCTATGCCCGAAAAGAATTTTAAAGAAAAAGTGAAGGATGAGCCCACTGTGGACGTGAGATATAAGGGCCCTTATATTCAGGTAAAGCCTGATGGGTCGATAAATGTCATTAATGCTCCAATCACCGAGGAGGATGCAGATAAACAAAGCAAGGTTAAAAAATCTATCCATAACCATACTAATAGTGAAAGAAGTAAAATTCGTGGACTTCATGTAAGTACACTGAGTACAAAATATGATGCTGATACAACGGATGCGTCTTGGATGTGCGTATTTTGCAAGAAGGGGCCACATAAAATGGGCTTGGGTGATTTGTTTGGGCCGTATATTGTCACAACATCTTGCGAGGATTTCGAACTAAGTCAGATCGATCCTTCGGAAGATGAATTTATTAGCAAGAGAATGAAGGCGGAAATGTTTCAAAAGCAAGCTAACGCACCACCTGTTGTTCCTGCTTTACATGCAACCGCAAATTTGTTTACTTCAAGTGTAAGTATTTTTATTCGTTAAATTTATGTACTACTTGACTTTTATTACTGAAAAGATTCCGAATTAAGGGGTTATACCATCAATTATTGATCACATCTCTGCATAATATGATACGAATTTGTATGTGTCTGCCGAATGGTAGATAACAATTGGGTCCAGTAATGAATATTTTTTTGTTTAAAGGTAAAGACAAGAATTTGGTCAAATGTTAAACTTTATGACATTGACCAGCTATTATTTTCGTTCAAAGAAGTTTGCGGCATACTTTTGTTTCATGTTACTTACATCCTGTATTCTAGATGTAGCACGGTCTATTCAATTTGAGTTTGGAACACTTTGCCTTGTAGCTTTTGTACGGCGAGGTTCTTCAGTTTGAGATTTCTCAGAAAACGTCTCACAGTTTTCTTGTTGAGGTAGTTACAGTGAGTCTCATTTAAAATCGTACAGGAGCCGTATCAAATTATTTATGATTATATCTTGTAATGGTTATGAGCCAAATGAAAATGAAGAGATTCTCTGTTTAGTTAATTATACTTATGACAATGTATAACAAAAACCGAAGAGTATTCAATAACACAAGGAAGAACAAGAGATTCGTTGTTCTTGTGGTTTTCTTTACAATCACATGGATATAAATAAATCTTGAAATAATTGGCAATCCAGTTCATAGATTCACTTTAGTACCCTCCACTACTCTCCCATTACAAATCGCAGCGAAGAGTTTCCGATAAAAAGCTGGAATTTACGATTTTGTACGGGAAGAGTAATAGAGTGTTCCATATAGAAAATTAAAAAAAACAGCTGTTATGAAAACGTTGGTATTTCAAATTTGGTTCGCGATCAATCGAATCATCAAATGGTAGTTAATAAGGGTCACTTTTATTCAAAGTGACTAGGCAAGGACACATTTCCATTGCTCACATTGTAGAGAAAATAGTACTATGTACTTACTTTGTATAAATACGATTTTCAAAATAGGGCCCAATGCTCATGAGGACAGAGAAACTCACTTTGTCGCTTAAAGCCGTTCGGAATGAAGTTTCATATTGGCTCTGAAATTTAATAATAAATTTAAAAACCAGAAAAGCGTAAAAGCTATTAGGGAGATAATTTATTTAAATCATTAATAAACAGTAATTTGAATTTCTTGTATCATTTTACAGTTAAAAAAGAAACGGAAAACATCAGACTCACCAAATGCGACAAAATCACAACAGCAACACAGTACTACTTCGAAGGAGATATTATTCGGTATGTCAAAGGTGTCAGAGACTTCATATGAGGTATGGGTTCACGAGGACTGCGCAGTATGGGCCCCTGGAGTGTATTTGGTGGGTGCGAGAATTCTTGGTTTGGAGCCGGCAGTGTGGAACAGCACAAGATATAAGTGCAGTATTTGTTCGTATAATGGTGCGATCATTTGTTGCCTTCAGCGAGGATGCTCAGAGAAGGCGCACATCCCGTGCGCTCGAACGCAAAATTGGGCCGTGGACGAGAGTGATTTCAAGAGTTATTGCGGCTGCCACTCTGCTTCCGGTTCGTGAAACATTGGACGCAACGGTGTATTATGTATGATATTAACTAGTGGTAGAAAGGAAATGCTTTAATTTTGTATTTCTCGTAAGGAAAAACATAACTTTAAGTTTTAAGACTGTAATTTTATAAACACGTAAAGGTCATTAAGGATTTCAACTCGTCGTAGTGCAGACTCGTTACATTAATTTCCTGTCATGATCTGTTGCAGAGCTATCCGGCGAAAAATTGTTTAAGTTTAACGTCCTGTTTTTAATTTATTCAAACTCTTGTACATAACGTCTAAACTGTTCTTAGGAGTATAAAATTAAGATTTTTAATTAAATATTAGTTAATTAAATTGTAAATTATAGAAGAGAAAAGAAATACAAAACCTCTGTATAATGTGAGACGATGATTGACTAAAATAAAAACTCCAAACGTTAATCCTTTTTAAAATATTCGCAACAAATTAATGCGTTTCTTCATGAACGAGATTTAACGTGATTTCCACGGCATCAAATCGAGCGTGCCCTTCTATTTGATTGACGGACTCTTAAAACAGTTTCTTGTCTTTCTTTGTTTTAATTTAAACTGCAAATTTAAAAGGCGTGTCCTGGAAGATAATCGAAAATTCGACAAAGGTCTCTTCCTTAATATATTAACCCTTTGCCTCGACGGTTTCGGAGTGGTTCCATTTAAAATTTATCGCGGGGGGGTTCAAATGCGGAGAAACGGGAGAGAGAATGCGGTTTTCGTTTGTTCTCAATTTAGGGAACTTTGAAATCTGCATTCACATTCCCGCCGACGCATTGCACATTGAAAAATTCGCGAGTTTTGGTACTTTTCGAGACATGCATGGCTTTTTTTACTAGAAAAAGTAACAGAAATTACGTGATTTCATGTTGCATTGCACATTGCATGTGAAATAATGACTTTAATGCAAACCAGATCATATCATCTCTTAGGAGGCCAAAAACTGGTGCTGAGAAGTTGCGATTTAATCTGTTGGGACTTCTTCCTCTGTGGTATTTTTGATACGTAAGATCTATCGGAACCGTCCTAAGACGGCTCAAGGAAAAAATCGAACGCCAAATTTGTGCAACCTAGCCAACTTTATTTCTTCCAACGATTTTTTGTAAAAACTGATTTCTCAGCAAATACTATTAGGACTCCGATATTTAACCCTAACCTTTCTTTCAACAATGAATTGTCTTATTGGGTTCCATTTGCTATAATTAAAGTTTTTATAAATATATATATAAAATGGTTATTAGGATTTTATATCAACCTTGTGCCCATCCAGTACTAAGTGTTGTTTAATTATAATATAATTAAAGGTACTGCTAAATTGACTAGTAGCTTTTTTCCAAAATTCATTAATTTACTTAGAAAATCAACGGAAAAAAGTCGAAAAACCTTTAAATCTCAAAAAAATTAATTTCACCCCGTCAGGGGAAGAATTTAGGGAAATGCTTCAAACAGTTGTTGGATATTTCGGAAAGGAGGCCACAAACAAAATTTGAAAGAATGCAATAGATGTAATGATATCGGAGAAATCCTTAATAAAAATAAATTCAGCTGTTGGTAGTTAAAATATAAAATTGAGGCTGTCTCGTAATTGGTCCAGTCCCGACCAAGTACCCGACGACATTTCAATAGAGGAATAAGTAAGCTTTCTTTTGGTACACTTTGCATTACCGAACATCGAAAAAAGAACCGATGCAAAAGCGACAATTCTAGCTTCAACGAATATTCAGCGATTATATGCTATATGTCTTGTATGTTGATTATATGTTGTCTTATTTGGTGTTTTCGATGGGATTCGAACTCGAGACGCCTGGCTTATATTGTGGATACGTCGCGTCGCCTTACTCCAATTTGAGATTTCATATCTGCTACACTTACAATCTGACCCTTCAAAACGCAAAAAAATTCCAATTCATGTGGGTTTCGAACCCGGGACCTCTGAAACCTTAGTCGTTCAGCTTCAAAGACTGAAGATTTGTTTTGGCTTCTTTTTGCATTCCAGTGCATTACAATTTCTCACATTCCCATTTGTGCAGATGTAATCAATGAAAGAACGAATCTGAAGTATGATCGATATCGGAATTTCCCGCAGATTTGCCTTGCCCGACGCCTGCTTGGTGACCTACCAATACGCGGTCGCGAGAGGTGAGCTTTTTAAGTTGGTAAGAGCTTCGCTCATCGAATGTGATAGGGCTTTCAATATGGGTATTCACACTTTCGTGCAAACAGGCTTTGCACCGTTGCAAAGAGTGTAAAATGGTATATTTTCATAGTTGTTTCTGTAGTGACCGATCAATTTACCTTTCGCTACGATACATTAGCAAATCATACCCCTATTGATAGCATATTGCGGCGGTAGTCGTACTCGTAGGTGCCTTGGTCTACAGTTTAAAATCGAATATTAAAATAAAAATAAACAAACAAACAATTCTTTAATTGCTCACTACTAACTCGAAAGTGGTGGCAACGACATTTCCTCTTATGCCACGACAGCTAGCCCCACCCCACAATATTTTGTTCGGACTTGTTCCGTTTGTCTGTGCTACTACTTATCAAATATAAAATATTTTCAGCACACGTGCGGGGTAAGTGGTACCTTACCGCACGGGTTTCCATGCGGTAAATCATCAATTAACCACGGTGCGGTAAGTAGCCGATTGCCCACGATGGCTATAAACGAACTCGCTTCGCTCGTGCGTCTAACACCGCCATCGTGGGCAATCGGCTCCTTAGCGCACCGTGGTTAATTTATGAGTCACCGAATGGAAACATGTGCGGTAACGTACCTACTGCTTACCCCGCACTCGTGCTGAAAAATAGCATACGTAACTCGGGCGGTAAGTAGCCGAGTGCCCATGATGGCTGTTAACGCACTCGCTTCGCTCGTGCGTCAACACCGCCATCGTGGGCAATCGGCTACTTACCGCCCTTGTATCGTAATATACTATTTTTTAACATATTTTTTGTATCATGAACCTATGTACCATGTACCATGAATGCAGATTTGAAGCCTAAGATGAACTTCAAGTCGGCTTTACTCCAGTCGATCCGAAAAATTTATATATTTATATCTATATATATATGTACATATATGTATATCTCAGCCTGAGCGCTTGAGTTTTTTGTCTGTGACTTTGATATACAGAGGAAATGGCGAACAATTATGGAGTAGCCAAGAAACCATCAAAATCATTATACATCGAGGATATTCACCACGTGAATTAAGTTTGATGTAGTTTCAAGCCCACTTCAAGTCAAATATTTAAGGGGGTGTTGCGCTTTGAACGTCATTTTTGGAGCAAGATTTTAACATTTTTTTTCTCAGAAACTACAAAAGATATTTTGATTTTTGTTTTTGTTATTTATTAATACAAGTCTCTGGTACCAAAATATATTTTTTTCGTTGACAATACAAAAATATTCCAGCTGTCAGAGCTGGTCAAAGTAGAGATGTTTTTCGCGAAGGGATTAACGGCGACCATGATTGCAGCCCTCAGAGACGTCTGAAACAAAAAATTCCAAATTGTTGTTAATTTGTATCCTATTGGTTATCGCCTGAACTAGGGAAAAGTCAAAATATAGAAATTTGCAAAAGTTATGCAAATTTTAAAAAAACGTTCGTTTTTGGGGGCTTTTTTTCGAAGTAAATGTTGGATTAAAAAAAACTAGTTATCGCATAAACAAAATCGTAGTGCGGCTAGTATAAGGATGATTCTGTCTAAATTTGAAGAAAATCGGTCAGGTAGAACTTGAGATATCGTGGTCGCCGTTTTGAAAAATGCTGTTTCGAAAAAAACGCGATTAAAGTTAGATAGATCGCCGCACTCGCATCGCATCGCGCTGTCAATTTAATGAATTTTTGAAAAATTCGTTTTGGAATACTTAAGATTGTATGTACATTAACAATAGAAATATTAATAAAAACAAATTTTCGATTTTTTCAAAATTCCAAAGCGCAATACCCCCTTAAGTAAAAAACGGTGACACCGGAGATTGAAATTTCAATACAAGTCAAGCCCTCAATCTGCCCATGTAACCGTAGTAATGCACTAGTTACTTTTTTGGGCGACAAAATTAATTTTCAATTCAATTCAATAACTTTCGTTCGAGTAAAGGGCAGATTTGTCAATTTCTGGTTTTTTCAAAATTATCTCTAAAATACTTTGTTGCAGGGAATATGGGAAATGTAATGAATTTTTTTTAGAAAATTCGCCGTTTACGAAAAAAAACAGGAAAAAGAACTTCAATTAATTATTACTGTAGGTATACTAAATGCATAACCACGCTTCCGTCACGCATTAAGCAATATTAAAGGTTTAGTTATTAATAAAGCGGTTTTCGAGAACCGTAGTTATGTAGTAAATGCGTAGTAATAAAAAATTTAAATGCTTTTCTTGTGCCCCTTACCTTGAAAATAGCAGATTATAGATATTTTTTAAAAAGGAAATACCTTGGATATAATGGAATAACGATTGAGAAACCTTATAAACCCTTAAAAATAGAGTGAACAGTTTTAATTTCAGCAAAAATGTTCAGCAGTAAATCGGATATTTATTGCCATTGTGAATACCGGAAACAGAAATCCATGAGCAGCCCTGGCCATTCCATACTGACAGTAGTTTTGGCGGTAAACAGAAACAGAAAGTTGACGTCCGTTGCGAGATCGCGCCTGTGAATGGTGTTTGGCTGCGTTGTCTCTGTTCTTTTCATTCCCCCGTGACCGACATTGTTTTCGCTGACCAAAGGAATTGTAATAACACATTTCTCAACTCTAGAGCAAATTTTCCGGCGAAATGGTAGTGCATAAAGATAATACGCCGGAGATACTGTGGGTGGGTGCTCCGCTGAAAGATATAGACGAACCTTCGCTACAAGGACGAAACGTTGAATTTTTTAAGTAAGTGTATAATAAGGTGCTTATTTTTATTTATTTGCATTTATCTTGATAATAGGAAGTGCATTTACGGGCATCTATCGATTAATGTAGGGGATTTCGTTCTAATCTCTAATGCTGACTCCCCTGATCCAGATAGTGTCCTAGGATGTGATATAGCTAGAGTAATTCACTTATACGAAATTTGTGATGAGCTCTTGACAAAGGACCCTTGCAGAGCAATAGTGCAATGGTATTCAAGGTATTTTATTTTCTAGCTAAAACTAACTATCCATGAAACCATAACTACTTGCGCAGGCCTTACGATGTCCCAGGCAAGCTCTTTGATGACGATACAATTTGCATTGACGTCGACATTGAAGTGATCGAGGACTTCAGACCCTTCGACCAAGACGTATCAATAGAGACAATTTTCAGCAAGTGCTACGTACTTTCAGGAACATCCAAGGATTTAGCTATTCACTTGCTAGAAAAACACAAGAAGGCAGCGCCAATGTTTGTGTGTCGCTACAAGTGCATCAGGGTTAAAAACAAGTACAAACTGATACCCCTGGAAGTGGTCGAGAATCCTCCAGATGATAATAGAACTAGAACTATGAGATCGCTGAAGAATACGCCAAACAGCACACCAGGGAAAACACCAAAATCTACCAAAAAAAGCAGGAACGATTTCACAAACACTCCGGAAGTTAAAATCAGGAGTACTAAAACCGATAGCATCCCTGAAATAGAATTTGTCGATGTCAACGCTCTTCAGGATTCTGACATCCAGAATTTGGTTTCACCTATTAAGATAGTCAAGAACACGGTGATTAAGGTGTCCAGGAGCGGTTCAGATTATCTTACGAATCTATCTGGCAAGAAAGAACCCAATGCAAATTATCTCACCGAATCTCCAGTAGTATCAGACTCTAGGAGTGCTACCCCAATTCACAAAGTATCTGCAGCCCGACGAAATCTTAATATAAGCCTTGAATGTGAGGGTAATAACACGGGAGATTCTGAGATTTTAAACTATTCTATTATAAAAACCACACCGGATGAAACTAGCTCGAGCGCAATGAAGATAAAATTGCGGGTCTCCGACAAACACAGGAATGGTAGGTCTGAAGATTGCGATATTGAAAAATCGCATTCTGCCAGAAGGATAACGAGATCCTCGTCGGAGGAGTCTGTAGAGATTTCTAAAAAAGTTTTAAGTAGAAAGCGTTCGCAGTGTGAAGATCCTATTGTGAATAGAAAGCTAAGGACACCGTCTAAAAAATTGTGTGATAATAGTCTTGAGAGCACCACTTCTACAAAGAAAACTAATGTACAGCGGAGAAAGAGTATATTGAAGACCCCCGGAGATAGGCCATCTCTTGGTGGAGGTATGTACAAAAATTATTTTATGTGAGTATTGGCAGGTTTAAGAGTTATTACCTGCGCATGCGCTTATTAGATCCAAGTCCCAATTTTGCTACATATTTCATTATTTTAGCAAAAGTAATTGCGCAAGCGTCAAAATATTTTATTATACACGTACCTGAACAGTAGCTTTATTTACTTACATACATAACATTTTTTTCTAAATAAAGTTTTTTGCCTTCAAAGTGCTAAGTGCTAGGCTTTTAGTCAATCGCTTAGTCAAGGAAAACGAAAATTTTCGAACAATTCTTTTTCCATAAAAGCTCTAAAATCATGGTATCAATTGAAGAAGAAAAAAACAAAATGCCATCTTGCACAGCTCCTGGAATTTGAGCGAGCGGAGAATGAATACCCGGATAAAATATCGTTGGTTCATGATTTCTGCAACAAAATTCGCCAGGATATTAAATTAGAGTCGTTTTTTGGAGGTTATACCTGTTGGTAGCTCATTGCATTGATTTTTCTAGCCAGGGCAATAACTATTAATGATCAGTTTTTTGAGTTTTTTTTTTGTCAAATTCGCAGCTTATTTAGTAATGTTAAAATTTTTATTTTCATATAAACGATTGGTATAACCTCCAATGAACTTTATTAGCTTCAATAAAAAAAAAATTAGCTCGATCGGATGAATTTTAGTAAGTTAATTGTCCCGCCAGTTGATGATTTCGAGCAAAACACGTTTAAAGTTTTCTAATGATTGCCTAAGTTAAAGTTTTTACAACATGGGATTCCAGGGCCATAAAGGATTCCCCCTCTTGTTCGTTTCTCAGCATATGCGGACATAGGATTATAAACAAAACAAATGTTTTCTCCGGCTGAAATGCGTTACGTTCGCAGATTTCATTCCGCCCGCGAATAGGCGCGGCGCCCAAATTCAACATCGTGTAATTCGGAAATGATTGGGTATTTGTTGAACTGATAAATTTGTACATATGCACTTGTAGATGAGATTAAGCGAATAAAATTTTTTTTTTTACCCAAATTTAGGAGAACTTCCCCTTAAGCCAAAATCTTCTATGTTTAATTACAAGCCGTGGGCAAGTACACAACTATAGGGCAAAGTGGTTTGAAATTCGGTGGAGGACGCAAACTTCAAATGAAATTCCCAGCAACATCCAAACTATAGTTCCATCGAAAACTGATCTTCTGTTGAAAATTATCCTGAGTTCTCAATCATTCTCTCAAATCACTCATCGTTTTAAGACCGTTTCTAATTTTATAATAATATATAACAATTTTGAGTTTTAATCAAACTCCATAGAAAATACTTGAGGCACTGGCGCCTGGCGGCATATATCTGAATGGCCGGCATATTCAGTGAGGAAGAACTTGTTTCCGAAACAACTCCCTGCAAATTTGTCAAGAATGTAGGAATATTTCTTGCTAATAAGGAGCTTAGCCCTCTAGGTGGCATTATGCGAGCACGTTTTTCTGTAGATGTCATAGATTTCGAGTAAAATCAAGCCGTTCTGCGAATTTCATTGTTCCACCGGAAGCGGCATAGTTAAGATATGGTCGAATAAACATGCTCAATAGTAGCACGAAGATATGTTAATATTGAGCAGCTACCTACTAGCACGTGATACAAATGTGCACGCTAAATTTGAGTAGCTACCGGTGGTGGTAGATATTCCGAAACAAAAAAAGAAAAAGATGTTATTAATATTAACATTTCTTTACACTTTTTATTATATATACGTACACACATATACAAATGAAATCTAAAATATATCTTTTATTTAGTGGATACGCCAAAGAGAAATATAAAACTTTCGAACATCGTGGAGGAATTAATATACTATAAGGACTCAACAGTAACTCCAATCAAGAGCGGAAAACCCCGTGTTAGGAAGCAAGTGGAAGATGAAGATTACGTTTATGAAACCACACCACGAAAACGCAAAAGCGTTTCAAAAGCTCAGTCATCCGCCAGTCAAGCTGTCACACCATCTAAAAGACCAAAAGGGAAGACAGATGTTCTTACTCCAAGCCTTGAAAAAAGGGATAAATCACTGCCAGGAAGAAAAACAGATCTAGAAAAAGCAAGAGAACTTCTTCATGTGTCAGCTATTCCGGAAAGTCTTCCATGCAGGGAAACAGAATTCCGAAATATTTATTCTTTCCTAGAGGGGAAAATCCAGGATAAATGTGGCGGTTGTATGTACGTCTCTGGAGTGCCTGGAACAGGTAAAACGGCCACAGTAACTGGAGTGATACGACGTTTGCAACGGGAAACTGAGTTGGAAAGGCTTAACGATTTTGATTTTATCGAAATAAACGGGATGAAATTGACAGAGCCAAGGCAAGCGTATGTGCAGATATATAAACAATTAACTGGGAAAACTGTGTCTTGGGAGCACGCCCATTCGCTTCTGGAAAAGAGATTTACAACAGCGGCCCCACGCAGAACCACTACTGTTCTCCTTGTGGATGAACTAGATATTCTCTGCAATAGGCGCCAAGATGTAGTTTATAATTTACTTGATTGGCCAACAAAGGCTCCTGCGCGTTTGGTTGTGATAACTATTGCTAATACGATGGACCTTCCTGAGAGACTATTAATGGGTAATGCGAAGTTAAAAAAAAAATGGAAAATAAAATCTGTTGACCGAACAAATTATACAAACAGGCAAAGTAACATCACGATTGGGATTAACCCGTTTGACATTCCAACCATATTCTCACAAGCAGCTCCAAGAAATCGTTACTGCAAGATTGGCGGGCTTTAGTGGATTTAAGAATGATGCTGTACAACTAGTAGCCAGGTAGAAAAATATAATTCTTTTATTTAAATTATAGCAGAAATGTTTCACCTTGAAAAAAAACAAAACCAAGAGTAAGGTAGAGCTTTCAAAAGTTACTGCTATGCTTTTGCAACAGGCTTTCTCTCTTTGTGGTTGGTTTCTGATCCTAGTATGTTTCTGTGGTTAAGAGGGGAAACACATTTAGACGGCCCCAAATCAAAACTTTTTTAGGAATGTTTTTTAATAGGAATAATTAAACTTGAGGCGTTAACTATTTATACTATAATCTGTTTTCACATGGATTTATATTTTTGAAATGGTCGAGATATGTCACTCCGTTGAATAGTTATGGAGCTACATTTCCCGCAAATTAAACAAAAAAATAATGTGGTTTTAAGAAAAAACACCTGCTAATAAATAGTCACTATTAACTATTACGAATAGTTACATTACGGCACTTTTTATTATAAAATTAATTTACTCAGTTCGTACTTTTATTTAACCATTTTACTACCAAGAAAAACAAATTTGGGGACCAAATTATTTTATCTCCTTTCATTATACTGATAATTAGGTCTGTAATCTATATTTATTTGAAATTTTTGCTTGTAAACTAGGAAAGTCGCTGCTGTATCTGGCGATGCTCGGAGGGCTTTGGATATTTGCAGAAGAGCGATTGAAATTGCTGAGGATGACTTGTTTGGAAAAGATGCAGGTTGCGTTTATATGCAACACGTTTCAAAAGCACTTGCTGAAATGATTGCCAGCGCCAAAGTTCAGGCAATTAAGAAATGTTCAAAACTAGAGCAGATATTCCTCGAAGCCGTAGCAGCTGAGGTAAGAATTTAATTTAATTTAAGTTGAAATTATTTTATTCGTATTAGGCACGCTTGCTTACTATATTTACTATGCCTTTATTTAAAGGTTGGGAGAACTGGAGTAGAAGAAACTAATTTTTTAGGCGTGTATTGCCAATTGGAGGCTATAACAGCGTTTATGGGGATACTAACACCCACACCAGGTGAGCAAGTTTGTTTTGAATTATGGCACAAAAAAAATTAATCTGCTGAATGTATGTATACACTTATGAAGTCACTTTGTTTCACTTTCTAAGTCATAATAAATCCTCCATTCTATCGAAATCGGTTCAGGAAGTTGAGAATTTTTGGCGGCCATATTAGATCTGCCATTCTTAGTTTCCAAATTACGACGGCAGATTTGAGATCAGCGAATCCGAAAATATATCAGGACCCGTTTTCATAGCAATCTTTTGAACCTTTGCGATCGCCATATTGGATTCACAATTTTGCTTTTTGAAATCGATGTAGAAATAAATTCACAGAACGAATCACAAGCTCTCGCCTTAGCGTTTTAATTATATAGAATAAAAACGTAATCTATATAGTTACTTGTTAAAATAAGAAGTAAACCTAAAATAAAATTTACAATTCTAGGTGAGGCGATAGCAAGTTGCGTGCCGAGTAGAATCGCGTAAGAATTTTGAAAAAACATATTTTTAACAGAAACAAAACTACTTGATAGAGTACGAATCCGAAACGCAAGATTGCTGAAAAAAGTACGATCAAAAGGCAAAAAACCAACATATTTTTGACAATTTATACAAATACCATAACAAATTAAAATATTGTGTGGTTAGATTTTAGAACTTATTTATGGGTGTCGAATTCGTATTCGATATTGATCGACAAAGAGAGGTCGGAAACACTTAAGGCAAAAATGTTTTATTTCTCGGCTTCAGCGCCGTCATATTAGCCTTAATGCAAGTTTTCAGATTTTTGGCTTGACCTGACCTAGATATTTTTCATCCGGAGAGGGGGAAGCTTCCATTCGGGTAATGTAATGAACAGAGTTGCTATCTATAAATCTGTACACATAAATAAAATTTAAGTGTGTGATTTTTTCCAAACTCATTTTAATTTTTCATTATGTTTGTTTGTTTGGGCCAACCTGTATAGCACGAAAAAAATTGTTTTTTGTTTTGTCGTGTAAAATTTAGACCGGAGGCACCGCTTTAAATAAAACTTAAAAAATACCTTTAATATATTATGTAGCTCTTAACCTCGGAACGTTGTTAGTTATTATTATTTATATTGCTATTATTATAATCCAATGAGCTGATTCTGCTTCAGAGGTTACCCTGATTGTCCTACAAATGATATAAAAGTGAATTCCTTTTTTAAGCTCACATTTATCTGCACTTAAAAAACGGATTATATCTGAACCTAAAAAGCATATATCTCCTTACTTTATTGTTTTAATTCAAAAATTTTCTTTATTTATTTTACAGGGCAAGCTCTTAGGATATGTTCTCGACTTGGTGCAGAGCGTCTTTTAATATGTGAACCCTCAAGGAATGACATATATCAGAAAATTTTATTAAACGTGAGCACGGATGACATACATTATGCCCTGCAAGTAAAGGAAAATTAGGGCGAAACAAAAAGACTGTTACTGTTAACAAAATATTTTACTATTTAACGAAAGTTTTATTTAAAACGTTGTAAACATTTATATAATGTAAATAAAAATATCAGAATAATACAAATTGTGCCTAGCGTAACAATTTCGTACAAAAACTTTGGGGAAAACACGCTCCAAATGAAGAGATGCGATCGAAATAATATCATAATAAACAGGTACGCGTGAGCTGGAAGGGCGTAGAACAGTGTTGTTAAAGACATCATATCAAATATATTGTTTTCGCTGGACATTGACATTTTTAGAAAGGTTATTCGTCAAATATAATATTTTCTTACCTTTTTCCAATTTCGTCTATTTCATAAAGTTCGTAGAATAATACTAAAAGTGAGCATATCGGACCAAAAAAGGTGTTAAATACTATAAATATTGCGGCTAGGTAAAAGTTGTACTCATTCAATCCAACAAAGCCGGGATTAAGGTCTATTGACGCTAGATTGTTGGAATTACCCTTAAAAGAAAAACCATTTATGTACCTTATACCTTAGCATGGTTCTCAATTCGATTTGTCGTTTTATAATTTCCTAATCCTATCCTGTGAAAAAAATCATGCTTTCCTTTTTAATTTTAGCACTAGTAATGTATGTTTATTTACACGATACCAAAACTCAAACAAAAGTTTTTACAATTTTTGTTTGCCTGTTTGCCCGGGCTAATCTAGAGAACGACTAAACCGATTTCGAATATATATATATTTTAAGTTATTAAATACAGCTACCTGATAAAAGAAAAACATTTTGCCAATCCACAATGCCGCGAGGATCTTGCTTGCGATAAGTTCTCTTCTTCTGCAGATTTTGTTGCATGCTGAAAATATCGCCCTGAGTGTTAAAATACATGCAGGAACTAATATCATGTTATGCGGCTTGTGTAACAACATCGCTATTAAGATTAAGGAGACAACATTCGCCCCCAGCAAATCCTTTGTGTATAACAAATATTTCCTTGTGTTGTTTTGTGCTGCATAAACCACAGGAAGAATGTTAATTAAAATTATTGCAAGTATGCACAGCCAAAACAGTAGCAGTGGTACTCTAAAAAAGGTAAAAAACAAATAATCACGAAAAAACCAATATCTAATATTACAGTACCTAAATTTGAGATGAAACAATAGAATTAGACATGCACCCACACTGCTTAAAAGAGTTGTTGATTTGCTGCAAATGTGATTGATTGAAATTATAGTTAATAAAACCCCTAGAAGAATAAATTGCAGAATAATCAATAGTTTGTAGTATATATTGCATTTATTTACCAAACATGCAAAACACGTTTAGCACTAATTCATTTCCTTGAGCATTTAGCCAATCCCCGACATCGGCGAAGTGAACCCATTTATCTCCTGTCTGATTCAATCTTCTAATCAAAACGTGCATAGTCAAAACAAATACCCATTTTATCGCGCATTTTGGGTAGTGCAACTGATTCTCGATGCCAATTTTTCCTTTATAAGAATTTCCACGAATGATCCAAGTATTGAAATCAAACACACATTCCCAGCTAAACTCCTGTTTGTCTGAAGGTTCACACTTTTTAATCTGCTTTTGTGTTTCACTTAAAACTTCTTTGATGCAAAGATACACTAAGAGTGTTGTCACCATATAATACCACGTTTGATGTTCTTCTTCTATGAATGAACTACTTAATAAAGACGCCGTGTATATAATGCTTCCGAAAAGCATGTAAGGCTTTTCCCAGTAGTATGACTAAATGTAAAATAATAATTATTAACACAAGGTCATTTAGTCAAGGAAATTAACCTGCCACTCAGCCTGATAATATAAAACACTTCCCCATAACCACATGAATGTTGTTAAACAGATTATGAAGCATCCAGGTACAGAGTTACATATTTGCGATCCATCAAAAAAAGAATCACACATAAAATGTCGTCCGAAAACACCTACAATTACAGACAGCAGAGACATCCAAAGCACATCACTTAAATGAAAGCGGCAGGAATAAAAGCATATAGCACCAGATATGATAAGGAGATTGCTCTGAAAATACGATTTAATTATTTATAAATTTGTATAATATACAGTTGCTTACAACTGTCGCTAGTAGAATTCCTATAACTACGGCTGGCACATCAAAATTATTTAATTTAGAAGCAAGATGTCTGGATAAATCTCTTGTTGATTTTACGTAATTAAATTTTGCTCTTTCGTAGAATTTTTTCGCGCCGCTTGCCTCTTCCGCTTTTAAGAATTCTTCATGATAGCGTAATCCCAAAGCAAAGGTTGTATATGCTGTGAATATCAATATTATTAATTTGACTTAGCTATTTATAGGTGGACAACCTATTCTATTTTGTAATATTTTTTTTATATATTAACTAGCAAACAGGAAGGTGAAAAAAAAGGTTGTTGTGTCTATACATATTTTGAACGAAAGGAAACATAGAAGCTATCTAAACGGAAATGGGAGTTCCCACTCCTCTTTTGCACGCAACTTATTACTTGGGTTTCCATGAAAATTTTCAAATATCTCTTGCATTGCTTCAGCTTCACAAAACAACTGCCCTGCAATTGCAGTATTCAGCAATATACAACATGAAGCTGAATATTGCAATTGCAGAGCAGTTTCACACTATTTTTCTATACGAAATGATTAAACAAAATTTTTGCGATAAGATGAGGCAATGGCATCGTCTGCTAGCTTTGGTAGACAACATTTTTAACATTTCCGCATATTCCATTACGACCATCTGAACAACACCTACAGTTTTGCTTTGAGAGTAAAGTACATGGATTGATTGGATGTTATAAGAGATATTCGCTGCTTTATTTATTATATTATTTTTATCCGACTGCCGTCAAGGATAATGTTAAAATTTAACTAGCCAAGATAAGTTTTCAAAGAATCATCTTGAGCTATAACAGCTACATCCAATCCAATCAATTCATCTGCCGTGACTTTACACATTCTTTTGTTGTATACTTTATCATAGTATGATGTTCAGCTTTTACAATTTACACTTATCATTTGAGAGACATCTGATACATGATGGCAATAGTATAACTATCTTATTTAGAGTACCTACTTCAGAAAAATACATTTTGAAGGGAATACTACAGGGGACAAAGTCATGAAACGTAGCACGTATAACCAAAAAATCAATAAATTACCTGTGGTTTCTGTAATGTTGTTTCCAGCCATATCAGTAACTTTTTGAATTAAACGCTTGTTGTTATAATACAAAGCATACAGTTGATCCTCAAATTTCATGAAATCAATAAGTTCTGTTATAATGCAACCAATACTTGTTTCTGGAATTGAGAGACCCAACAATACCGACAGAGTAGGAGCAAAGTCGATTTGATTGTAAATGTAGTTACTAAAAGGTTCTTAACATGACAGGTCTTCTTATAAGCATGAGTTGGTACAAACGTTTGACAAAATGCATCAAAGATCAGCAAAGGTACAATAATTTCCGGATTTGAGTTACCCCCATGCCCTCCTGAGTCTCGCATTCCATGATCTGCGGTAACCAGCATAATTGAATTATTCTGAAATTTATTTAATTAAAAGAGCTTCACAAAATATTTAAGTTAACTACCATTTTCTCCAAACTATTACTTAGTTTATTAATGACCCCATCCATTTCGGCGAGCTTTGAAGGCACCTTTTCACTAAACGGCCCTTCTATGTGACCAATGTGGTCTAAACCGAGGTAGTGAAGAATTAAGAAATCCCAAATCCCATCATTTACATCCTTCAATACGTCGTGGGTGATTTGTTTATCTCCCTGTTAAAATTGCCTTATTTTATGCATACTAACAAAAATACTAGATAATGACGCACATTGTAAAAGTCATGCACAAAAAATGAATCGTTGTTTGCATACTCCTTCGAAAACTTCTGAGGAAACAATTTTGTCCATGTATTGTCGCCATAAAAATACACTTTATCACCTCGACGGAACATTTGATGCATAATTGAGTCCGATAGCAATTCTGTACTACCAAAATTTAAAACCACATCGATGAAATTGGATAAAGTTCCCGTAGCGAGGCTTTTGATTCTAGGCATAGTTACTGTTGGTGCCTCCACTTTGAGTTTATGTAAACAGGCCTCGCCTTTCACAATTTTTTTCTTAACGTAATTCATAGCTGAGCTATTAATAAAGTCAAACCTCATAGCATCAATAACAATTAAAATGACTTTTTCAAATTGTGGTCTATAGCGGCTGATATTCCACCTATAAATAAAATTTAAATGAACCATCTCTGACTTGAATTTAATAATAATATTATTTCTGGCATCAATGATCTTATAGTTAGAAAGATGTTAGCTATTTTGGGTGAAGTGTTGTCGATCGACGAAGTATTATTTTTTGTGTAGATCATGACCCCCTTTAAAAATAATTCTTATAGAGGCTCGATATCAATCCTGGCGGCTGCCAGGATGGTACGTCTGAATTGTAAGGTTATAGAAGTACAAGACCGACGATGTAATTGGCTGATATTGTAACAAAGCTTTTGGACCGGAAAATGATTCCAATTTAATTTTCAGCCAATTCGGCGGCCAGTTGTGGCTGGTTTGGCAGGATTTCAATAAATTCGTTATAGTGCACCTTAAACGTAGTATTATTTTTCTCCTCTTATTTCATCAGTATTAACGCTTAGGTATTTAGTGGTATGTGTACATACACGAAAATAAATTTAATTATTTAAAAATTATAGGGTAAATCTCACGTGACCGGGTGGGAGTTCACACTGCATATTACCAAATACCACCAAGGGGGAGGGAGGGGTCCAATATAAAGAAAAACGTCTCAGGTAAAATAGACGCCCCTTACTGACTGGCTGTATCTTCATTTTTTCGAGCAACATTATATAGTTAGAGGCAATATCAGTCTTTTTTGGTTGTATGTGATTACCACAAACCTTGGAAACAACTATGCAATACTATTCTACTGTAATCTTCAGACGGTTAATCAAGAAGAAAAACGTTAAAAATAATGCCAATATAATACCCTCGATTGCCATTGTAAGCAAATGTACACCCCAATTTTGCAAAGACGAGATGATAGTGCGAAGAACTTATTATCTTCACAATAAGAATTCTTATGGAAAATTAAACAAATCTCTTAACCTTAATATGCAGCGGCCAAATCACTGCTTTTATCATATCAAGATAGCCTGTACAATTGCTAGTATTGCAAATTATAGCCATAATGGTATTGATAAATAGGTAGAATTTACCTGATGCTCCCTACGAATTGCGGTAGATGTTTTTCTTCGGCATATTTGCTGTCTTCATTGTATGAAATTGGGAAAAAGCCTAACATAAAAGTTAGCTCACCAATGATGAATAGTATGAATAGGATTAAAGTCAGAAAGGAAGATTTTGAATTCATTTTTTTGAAAGTCGCGATCTCAGACCTTCAGCCTTCTGCTTATCTGAAATGACATAACCTGAATTTGTAAACACTTCAAAACATTCGTCTTGTTCTTTGCACAAAATTATAATTCGACCGCTTTAGCAATAAATTTGGTCAAATCGATAGCGATTTTCATTAAAATAATTGAACGTGAGCTTCGTCATGACACCGCCTCAGTGAGTGAGCTGACTCACTTTGAAATCAGCTGTCAAATTGATTTGCTCAGCGTTACTGTGCAAGAAAAACGCTTAGAAGTGATTTGATATTTCAATTCTCTTCTCAAAATGGTTAGAGGGATTGATTCTGAACAGCGAAACTGATACAGATTCTTCATATTAGAATTACTGTCTCATTACTGTACATAACATTCTTCATCGGCATCATCCAGGTTGCTCTGACCACTTGAGAGGCCTCATGTTTTAAAATTGTTGGAGGAGCATGTGTAAATGGCTTAAGGAATCTGCTGTCCCAACGATTTTTGGGGACAGAAAATCTGCGATTTTTCAAAACCCTGCGCTCACCGCAATACACACACGTATGCACCATTGTTAATATTGCATCACATTAAAGAATGTAATTAAAATTTCACTGCACTTGCTTCAATAATGAAAAACACCGACTTGCAAAAAACGTAAACAAACGCTGCTGATATGACGACTGTCATTCCTGGCTGGAATTCTGCCAATCAAAACATGGCGACTGTGAGCACAATGAATAGAGCCCGTTTACTATCCAGTGATTGTATAGATCAGTGGACGAGACGGAGTCACTTTAATGGTTGGGTTTGTTGTGTTGATTGGTGGGTTGAGACGTTTATAGATGATGGAGAGCGCTCTCATCTATTAAGGCGCTTGAGGAGCATACGTGCCGATTGAGATTTGGCTCGGGACATGTTTTGATTAGAGTCTATAATGAGTGGTATTCTAATCTTGGGACCCATGGCTGATAGGGGACCTGCCTGGAAGCTAATTAGGAATGTCTGTAGCTCGATCAAGGTAAGGGACTGGGAATGTCAGAGGAACTGAGCTGAGCCAACTGATTAGCTAGCTAGTTCATATAACTCAGCTCTGGCTCAGAAAACACTAGGAACGGCATCCGGAAAAAGAGGGACATTAGGAGTGAGAAAAACGGTGCAGCTCAGTGAGCAACTGAGCAAACTGAGTTGAGTCGGCTCACTGAGACCGTAGCGAGTCGAACGCAGCTACTAATAACTAAACTTCTGTGAAAACTATGTTTATTTTACAAGGCCGTGATTGAAAATCAATTCTGATTAAGGCCTAAAATTATAGGCTGAGTACACATACGTCCTTCCGACCTTTAAAACGGTGCCTGTTGGAATCACAAGGATCTTCTAATAAAAAACCTTAAGATCCGGAGGACAGCGTCTCAGCTTTAATTCAAAATTCACCGCGGTCATGTTAAACAGTTACTTGTGGTTACACGTTTTAAGATTTTACCTGACAACTGAAGAATTAGAATCACCCTGTTTTCGAAGATCACTTCTCGCTTGATTTTCGGGATCACGAGCAGTGTCAAACCAGAATTTCGGAGAATTGTTGTCAGAGTGAGCTGTCTTTTTTTCTTTCTTCTGAACCATAAAGTGGACTTTCCAAAAAATTGTACAAATTTATCGGAAGTATGTCGAAAGGATTCCATTCGTTATACAATATTTTTTCCCGAAATAAGTCGAAGCTCGAAACAGATGCGGTGCCTACAGCCGATGTAAATGATCAGCAGGAGGACCCAAGCAACACAAATTCTTCCTTTAGTGGCATTTCTCCAGATTCTGAAAGTAACCTGGCATTGATCGAGCATAGTAGGGTACCCAGTGAGTCCAGCGTTGAACTGTTTAACCCCGTCACAAATCCCGCCACAAACAATCTTTTGGCTGTAAACCATACTCAGGGACAGGTTGTAAATCAATTCTCGCACATTAATAAACTGCACTTAGGCTCGACATACTATTTTAACGCTGGAGGAAATGCAGCTGCGAATGGCAGTTGCACTGGCCAAAAAAAACCAAAGACGAGAACGGTCGATGCGATGCTGCGATCGCAGGAGAGACTGTCTCATCGGATGCTAACCACTATCTCAATGCATCTGGGCGAGCGCTGGCAATTTGTGATGAGGGAGCTCGAGTTTTCAGATGCGCAAATACACCAACATATCGTGGATTACAAAATCGATGGAGGTATTAAGGAGGTGAGATTCACTCTGCATTACGTAGTGCCGTTCTTAGGATTCGAACAATTCTAGGTAATCTATCAACTTCTGCTGGATTGGACACGCAATGACGATAATGCAAGCTTGGGGAAGATAACGAATATTCTGTGGAAATTGGAGCATTACGAGACAGTGAAGTTTATGAAATTAGCATGGAAGGAGGAGAAAAGTAAGTTAGTAAGCGAAGAACCAACGAGCAACATCTAGCAGACATTATGCGTGGGATCTTGTTATAATTTACCCCTAAAGTGGTGTGGAGTAAGTGCAATTTCCAAAAGCAACCTTCAAGGAAATCCTGTTTTTTTTGGAAGTGCATATCAATTAATAAAAAAAAAATGATATTGACATGAAGCCTTTTATGCAATGTGCCTATAGTAACTATCGAATTATATTGAACAAGAACTTCCAGTGAAAGCTTAACTTCGATTCGTACATACATATTACATACCTACATGTTAAACTAGATAACATTGTGATACATTTATTTTAAATACAAATTTTATATTTTTAAATTGTGTCATTTTGAGTAATTAATAAGAGAACTACCTTTTTCCATGGCCGTCACAGAGTCCCGTACATCTTATAGATATTCCTTATTAACACTGGTGTTCGACGTCCACCTCGACCTCGGTCCTTGCCTTTCTTGTAATCTTAGCCAGCAGTAGAAATCCTGCCTAGCTTCAATTGAATGTGGCCTAGGCATGATATAGTCACAAATCTTGCCTGAAAACCGATTTCCAGGCAGAAATTGTAGCTAGCCCTGTAAACGGTACAAATCATAGATTTCATGCCTACATGCCCAATTACATCGTAGCTAGGCAGAATTTCTAACTGGCGTGAATATACGGTAAAGTTAGCTATAATTTTAACCTGCTGCAGACGACCCAGTCTGCAAATCCCGATATACGTATGTAGATCAAGAAATTTGGTGTGCTCTCCACACGACTCAACTTATCAGATGTAATCGGGCACGATTGAGTAGTTGCCTCATCCAACCGCCCTAGCCAGGGAGAACAAAAATTTAACGACCCTACCTGGCTACACACTAACCAAATTGTATGGTTCTTACAAATTGGGCCCTGCAGATTGGGCCGTTGGCCGGCTTTTGGTCTACGTTAGGCACAAGTCATGACTAATTCTTAAGGGGGGAACCGCAGTTAGCGCGCACACAGTTGATAAGTATGTACACTGTTGTTTACATTTTTTCACTGTGAAGTTAACGAGATAATTATCAGGGATTAAGTTTTGTACCTTCAGAAAAATGGAAAATGTGTAAAATAAAATCATGCACCCTGTGGAGTGTTTCAATTTTCATATCATCATAATTTTTGTCTTCCTGTCACAAATGACTTCTTTACATGTACTACATGTGATGCACTATATATTTCTAACAAAATGAAACGTCTGTTCCGGTTAATGTTACCAAGGTCGGTGAAAGATAAGGGAAAACGTCACGAATGTCCCTTCTTGTTGGATAGATATTCTTTGGTCATCGCATATGTATACGTAGTCTATGAGAAGAAAAAGGTAGCAGCATTTTGGTTGGTTGGCTCGTGGTGGTATGCTCATTGGAGAGTAGGCGTTAGCTATGGTATATCCACCTAATTCTAGAGTATTTTGGGAAATTCCAAAAACTGACAAAATATATATGATTGAAACTTAAGCAGTATCATGAAATATGCACTAGAATACTTGCGCGTATTGAGAACTAATAAAATATATAACGAACTATATTTTTTACTACATAGAATAGAGGTACAATAGCTGTTTTTTTTATCGGATTCTTGCTCTGGATCAGCGTTTTAACATGGGAAAGCAACAACAACGGATATCTGGGTTTAGTTACTGTTTGTTGCTTTTCAATGTTAAAACGCTGATTCAGAGCGAGATCCTGATAAAAAAAACACAACTAATATGACATTTGATTACATATTTAATTGATGATTCAATTAATTCTAATAGCTGTTATCTGTTAACATTATATAATAGTTTTTCCAAAATTCGTGAAAAAAAAATTCTAGAAAATTTCTGTTATACCTGAAATGAATGAATGAAACAAAAAATCCAAAAAAATGTTGCGCTCGTTATGCTCGCGTTATGTTTCATACTAAATTCCATTGATCTATATTCTTTTTTTAAACATCTACTTTGTAAAATTACGAAAAAAAAGTAACAATAATTATCTATTTCGCTAATTCGTAAATTAGCTGCATAAAACTTAAATATTGTTGTGGCCCGCATGGCAGAGGCAACAAATTTGTGGCCCGAAAAAAATGTAGGAGTGGTTCCACACTATGCATATCTGAGGTGTCATCGACCAGGCACTGGAAAAGTTCGTCTGTTTTCATAAAAACACCTCCTGAACATTTGTCTGCGTACGTGCCTGCTCGGAGCGAAATAAAATAATTAGGTTATTAGTTTCTCATTATGATTTAACTTTGGACCTCTCCTTAGGAACAGGAACTTGTTTTTAGCCAAGTTTCCTTATTAATTCATGTGAGACGAACAAAATCTCTCCCCCTAAATGTCTACAAAGTTGTTATGGGCGGTATAAATAGCGATTATATTAAGATAAATAACCTAAAACTCCCTTAAAAATGCACTCACATTGAAGTAATCTCTTAAAAAAACAACAAAACCGAGAATTTCGTGCTCAATAAGAAATATTACTTTCTCTAGTTGAGCCGACATTGACAACATGGATTTGAAAATATGGATATTCGTTGGTTTTTATGGAAACCCCTCCCAAACATTTTTGCTGCGTATGCGCCTGATCGTTGTACTTATTATACATACATATATAAATTTTGCTTTTTATAGCTCTCGAGCCCCTCCCGGCTACGGCAAATTTCCGCGCAATTTCAAACACCTATTAAGCTTCTTATGATTATCATATTACAAATAGAAATGAAACAATATACATTACAATTATTTCATACTTTTTAGGGCATTGAGATTCTTTATATGGTTCAATTTTTTTAGGAAAGTTTTATTTCTTTCTGTTTTAATATTGGCTCCAAACAAAACCTGTGGCCAGTTCGCGGATTTTGATATCGAAAACGATGCACAAAACGTCGATATTGGTTCACGCAATTCGACGCGTTGCCGTTTGCACGTCTCACGTCGACACAAGAGAATTCGACGCCACTTTTCGTGTTGAATTGAAGACAAAATAAAACGGAAGCTCTGTGAAAAGTGCCTGTCACTAAACATTACATAATAGGCAAATTCACATTAAAAATCTTGTTTTCAAACTTAAATGAATATAAACAGCGGTTTTTACTACTATCTGTCTAAAAACAATATTACTTTTACGCTTTCTCAATGTGCTTGTAAGTTTGAAAACAAATTTTCGAATGTTAAGAGTAAAATAACTGGAATAATTATGATGTTCGGAAAAGATTTTCGTAAGATATTTTGGAGAGGGAATATATCTAGCGCCAATTCGTTTAATTGAGGTGTAGTTTATGGTAGGTCTGCAAAATCGGATTTTCACAATTTTTTCAAAATCATGCTCCATAAAATGTTACAAAACATTTTGTTATTTATGTATTTATTATCTCAAAGTTGAACTAATATAAAAACTTTTATGGCCCGAAGGAAGGCAAAAGAATCAAATTATGGACGGTATAATATAAAAGCCCGAAGCAAGGAAAAATAATCAAACGATGGACGGTATAAAATCACCACAATATCATAAGAGTTCTTTATTTAATTTACTAATTTACTAGTATTCTACAGTCCTTAGAAATAGCTTAAAACATACGCAGATGATTTTATAAATAATACCTTGGGGTATAGAGTTGACGATTCCTCGATGTGAGTTATAAATACAAAATAAAATATGTACAGCATAATGACTTTAATATAATGAATACCGTTAACGATATACAACGCGCTATTCTCAGTTAGAGCTTGGTTTCCTTCGACTCGAGTAAGTCTAAAGATCTGCAGTAGTTGCTTTTCTCCGAACATATTTGGTAAAGTAATCAGGGCGCCAGCACTTACAAGAACCGGGAATCAGGAACCAGTCGTAATAAAGGCGAACTTGGAAACAACCTATTTCATCAATTCCATCACAGTGTGGCTTTGATTGGTCTAGCGTCGAAGCATCAGATGCTGTAGCTACTCCTGCACGCTTTTGCAAATACTGCTGGTAAGCCTGAAAGTCTTGAATAGAAGGCGTCGTGGTGCTTGTTGTAGAAGATGAGAGCTCATCTCCGTTGGGGTAGAAAATTTCGGCAACAAGCAAACTGACCCATCGAGGTGATGACAGGCATCCACCGTCCAGATAGTGACACCTAAGAAATTATTTTATTCCAAATAACTGCGGAAATAAAATGTTCTCGTACCTGGCTTGCAAGCACCGAGTAACTTCAACAGTTTGAGTGAAGTAGCCCTCGTAGGGGATTTGAACAACATAACGCCATGAGCCCTATGTGAAAAATTATTTATCAAAGCTGTTACGGATAAATAGCACCGGAAAATAACCTGGTAATTTTTCGCAAACACTGGTGTAGCATATTCAACTTTTGCTGGACAAGGCGTTGGTGGGCCTTCATACCTTACTGGCCCAGGCTCCTCACGTCTCTCAGCTGCTATTGGTATCGAATTATCTCCCTGTATAGCACGATAGAGTGTGCAAAAACTGTTTCCAATCACGTTAAATATCGGAATCAAATTATTGGCGTAAAAACAAACTTACACTCCACCGCCGTCACAGAATTTCCTCGCTTCACGAACTTTCTTTGGGCTTGGTTCTTCTTCAACAGTATCTCGTCGCACCCTACTTAACCGTCTATCAATCCCATTGTTAGTGATTGGCTCTCTCAGCTCTTCGGGAGAAATTTGGGTTACTTTGGGCAATGTATCATCGGCCTTTAGCACCGGTAAAGTCTTTGATAGAAATCGAAGTGTTTGATTTCTGATGAGCTCACTGCGAGAGTATTTAAAATATTGTCTTAGTCGTCTACTAGAGGCGTTCACGGTTTGTTGTATTGCACCGTTGCATCGAGTGTAAAATTGCATATTTAATTGATTCTATATGGCAGCCAATTACTTTATATCAACGATGCAATAGCAACCGTGATTACTCCTACTGTAACTTACAAAGGATAGGGTTCTCCTAGCACATTTTGACCCATAGGATTTCTGGGTATTTGCCCTTTATTTAGATCACCGCACAAGTTACTTACAGAAACATATGATTTTCGATTCAGTATGTTTTTACAGTCAACGTTCACGTGAGTATATGGCGGAGGTCGCACTTTCGGAGGTACAGCTAGCGGTGATTCCACAAATGCATAGTACCTGTTCTTGCAAATAAATATAGTTTACTTCGGAACGTCTTCAAAACCAAATTGGATTTACCCTTCTGGTGGCTCTTCAACATCGGCATTCTCCTGTGACTTTGCTTCACTGATAAGCACAAAGCACAGAACCTTCTGCAAAAGTAGAACAAAATTAAGAAAAAAATGATTAGTTTGCTCTGAAGAATGTCCAGCATGGATAGCGTGCAATATGGGGCACGATTTCTGGGCCAGGCTAAAATCTCTACCGAAACAGTCTCCAGTTAAAAGTATGTAGGTAGGCAGACGACAAGGAAAAGAATTTGCACGGGAAGTAAATATTGAAATCGATTGGGTGTGACTTTTATTCGATTATTTGGGTGGCTATTAAATGAACACTTTTCTCTGTTTATCTCTGTGACAATAACATGGCGTAGGTGGAGTGAAACAATGTCAGAGGAGAAAGTGGCACACATTTGTTGAACAGATATTCTTGGAATTTAACTGTTTTCGTTTTTACACTATCTCAAGCGTTTTTGTTTGTTATTAATTTCATATTCGGGGCATTATAAAAATGTGCCTGTCCTTGAACTGTTTTACAACACAATTTACAAATTGTATTTACTTAATTAAGGTCTATTCGGGAAACGTAAATGTTTAAGAATTTTTTATGAGGAACAGTAAATGATATTATACTTTTCAAAAATAACGTAAGGTCTGATGTTTTTATAGTACGCCTTTCAAAACTCGTATGGTATGGTATGGTAAGAAATGGAAATGCAAATTCGCCTGACAGTTAAGGATTAATTAAGAGGTCAGTATATTGTAATTTTTTCACAAATTCATTTTTTACTTTAAAATTTCTGTGAACCCTTGATTGACTTGACTTGATTTGCAAAAGTTTTTATATTGTAAAAATTTGAGATAATTTTTGAAATATATTATTCTGAGCGGATCGTGGTGCTTACGTGAAGATGGGCGAATGACTTGGGCATTAAATGCGTTTTCCTCAGAACTTTATTCTTCAAAACTGTGTGCACGATATCTCGGGCTCTAATTAAAGAATCTACTTGAAATTTGGAACAAATGTTCAGAGTTAAAATAGATATGATCTCACGTAGATTTGTTTTGATACCTCTACAGAATATACAATTGTAAGACATATCATTGCTCCTTACGACAGAAATATTTCTTAAAATTGTTTGGATATATTCTTATTAAGGTATAATGTGATAATATATTAAACGTAAATAAAATCACTCCTATAGATTTCTTGGAATTAAGTCCTAAAATTGCTATTTTTTAATGAAAAATATTATATAAACCCAATGGTTTCAATCAAACTTTAGCACATACAACGGCTCAAATTGGATGCGAGAAAATTACACATAACGTCTTGACATACCGTTCGCAGTACACTAAAAGTATCATTTCCTTGCAAATCATTCGTCAAATTTTCTTCGAAATGAATTGCTTTACAAACTTATGGTGGTATTTTTTGTTAATAAAGAAAATACTTAAAGAACCATATTCCAATTTGTTTCAATATTTGCCTACAAATAATTTAAAGGAATTCGGCGTTTAATCAAGCTACTAAAAGTACATTTCCATTTACTAAAGAAAGACAGATTTTCTCAATATTTGATCGCTTTTAATGGGTTGTTTAAAAGTTTTGATATTTTGTTTCTCAACATAGTATCTGATCCAAAACATTTCCATCTTGTTTCGTCGGATAATACTTTTTCTAAAAAATGAAATACATAGTCAGTGATGGCATCGAAAACATCCTCATTCGACAACCGCTTTTTCCCAAATGTTCGGAAGAAATCAAAGGGGGATAAAGCCGGTCAATAACATAAATACATAGATGAGGAATCCATTCGAAGTCTAACTCTTCAAATTTGTCATTGCAAGTGAAGAAAAGTAAGGAATAACTCTTGTTTTGATTTTCCACAAGGATAGAAACAACATTTTCTCTTGGATTACACTAATTTGAGTTGACAAAGTTTCCAAACAGAAGTTGAACATGTTATATATATATGCACATTTGCTGATGAACTTAAATGGCACCGAATATATGCACTTAAAGCCTTTTATAACAAGGCTTATAATGTTCATTTGAAGTTCCGGCATCCGTAAATTTTGAGATAAAGTTTGTGGAAGTCAAACAATTAACCAAATTACCTACCTTTATGTTTTTCACTAAACTTATTATTATTTAAATTCTTAGTTATTTTGAAGCTATCTACTAGAAGTTACATTTCCTCCCCCTCGCCTTTTTTTCTTGGTTTTATTACAATCTTGCTAATGATGAAATAATAAACGATTAATATATAACTTGAGATTCTACTGCTTTTATATATTCACAAGGATCAATCGTTAATTTATCGGTTGGTAAACTTCCCAAACCAGAAGATATAGTCCGCAGAGCAACAACATAAATCCAATGGTTTCAATTAAACTTTAGCACATACAACGGCTCAAATTAGATGCGAGGAAATTAACACTGAAAGTTAATGAGCCTGAAATAACGCAATTTCAGTCCATTCCACGAAGCAGAAAGCCATCGTACTCCAGGGCTTAGACACGGCTGCGCAGAACCATCTTCATGCTTTTCCGGTTTACGCAAATATTTGGATATCACATAAATGTACCGTTATAGATCACTTGAATGCCGCACCTTGCAAGACTTACCACAAACAATTTCATGTTCATCTTTAGTTAGCGGGTAAGCACTGTAAAACTGGTGTAGCTATTATCCAAAAAATTATTGCGACGACAGACAAATAGAATCTCAACTATTCATTGCGTTTAGCCCGACGAGTAGAACTGCACTGGATCTTGGAACTCGGAAGCAGTAGGCATGAACACTGCATCCAAGAAAGCTAAAGCAGCGCAGAAAAATTCAAGAATATTCTTCAGGGAGAGTTGTGAAAGCAGAAGAGGAAAGAAGACGTGTTTGTTCCGAGCCCAACAACGTGAAGAAAATTGGAAGAAGGTATCGCGGCAATTGTCGACTCACTTCTTCCACCTTATGTAACGGGTCTCTGGATACATAGAGCAACTTACCTGGCCTGGCATGACGATGAACCCAGACATTCCAATAGTTTAAGAACGAAGAATTTTTGCGAAAATTGTCACCAATTCTAATAATATGAAGCTGATCACCCCATGGCATTGCGGAGGAGCCCATGACCTTACCTTCTCTGACACAAAACTTTGCCGAATTACAAAACCGGATTCGATGGATTTCTCCCATCAGTAGGATTTCTACTCGACCTTGACACATATTGGGTGAAAACTTGTGCTCTCTAAGCCTTTAGACCCATTCGTTTAATCACTTGCTATGCCGCACCGCTCAGGGCTTGCGAAACTGTGAATATCTATTCTGTTGATGGCGGTTTGCCTTCCCATAATTCGCGCCATTTAACCATGTCATCCCTCCGAAAGAAGCTAGCGAAAATCAGGTTGCATTTAAGATGAAACTCATTTTCACTGCTTCAGTCGGCGGTGCTTCCGACTTAATTCCGTAAGCAGTTTACTGTTATTCTTCTAATTCTAGGTGAATACTATAGTTTAGAGGGCACCCACACACAGCCGTGGCTTGACCTAAATAATTTAAACGGGAAACCTGCGAGTTGCGACGACTTTTAATGAGCTTCATTTTTAGGAAAACTTACTGCTACTGTTTTGCTCTCACAGGTATTGCAAAGTGATGGGGTCTTTGCAACGTATCTAAATGCAATAACACGTCATGTTACTGCGGCAATAAACAGTTTTTTTTCAATCAGTAGCATAATATGGCTTTCGGTATTTTTGAGACAATTAATCATAATTTATTATCGTTCTTGGCTTCTCATATTTTTCTTTGTAAGCCATTGACCTGAAATTGAAATACACCTGCACTGGAATGATTAAGTGCATAAGAATTATAATATGTAGTTTAAAATGATTTCGGCAAGAGTAGTACAGTATTACTCTTAATTTGTCGGCATTAATTAATTACCCCGCATTAAGAATATCTGAAACGTGTATCTTTATAAAATCCAAAATTAGTAGAGCTACAGCTATTATCATATTATATCTATTGAAAGAGAACATGCATGTACATATGTATATTAGAGATATCGAGTTTTTTACTATTTGAGCAATGATTTAAATAAAAATAAATCAATAAATTCCAAATAAATAAATTAGTATAAAGCAAAAGTTCATATTAATTTTAAACATTTTTAGCTTACCTGTGTTTAATTTATATGATGTGCATATCCATTTCTTCCCTGATAGTGGAGAGTTAATTAGTGTGTTACACAGGTCAACAAGATTTTGTATGCAGACAAGTGCTAAAGGATGGATTCCACAAAATTCTTTATGCAGGTTACGAATCCGAAAGTGAAAATACTCAAATAGTTCCGGATTTCCAGAAAAAAAGGATTTCTACTAGTTTGAAAATGTTAAAGTAATTAAAACGTTTTAAGAATAAAAAGAATAACATAGCTCAAGCAAAAAATTGGACCGTAAGCTCTATAATACCATAAATATAACGTCACATCTATCTAAACGCATTGCAAGAAAATGAACGTTTTTTCTAATGACTTTGCCATGATATTTTTGATCATAGATGTTTAAAAAACAATCGTCAAACAAGACATTTTTGTTAAATATAGATTATATAATGAGAATTTTAAAAGTCCAACTGAAATATGGCGCCTCACTGTCTCCCTGATAACTCGTCTTCAATATTTTTCGATAATTTTTTTATTTCACAATAGTTTTATCTATCGTGTATGGAACCATTTTTTTAAATTTTTGTTTTTTAAACTAGCTTGCCCGGACCCAGCGTTGCCGTGGATACTATACAATTTTTATTTATATAGATTTAATTCATTCTCCCTTTTGGACCCCCTCTCCTGTATGTTCTAACGGAGTGGGGGTGGTCTTATTAAATCAAGAATAAATGCATACACAATACCCTCTACATCTCTTTCACCTATTCCTAATCTTTTTTTTACTATAAATAAAATAATTTTATCATTTATTTCCAATCGGCAGGTGTAACGTTCTGCTCTAAAAATATTTCGACTTTCAAAACCCATAGTTACTCTTTCTACATTTATTAATTAATTTTATTAATTAATTAATAGTTCATCCCAAATTTGGCACACGCATTTCCCGCAGGTTTTCCACTTTCCAAAATTATTTTCACATTTTACCCCATACCTCTTTTCGAAAAAAAATAAACAGTAAACTTCTACCTCTTTTACATTTTATTTCATTCTAATAAAACACTATTATTCATTAAATGTTGTATGTGTACATAATTATACAACTCTGCAAGGCCCTTGTATTGAGCTCACCCACAGGTTTACGGTTTATAATCACCAAGATATTATAATTTTTCTCCCCAATCTCGAAAAAATCCATGCTGCCTTTCTTCATTTTCATGGGTAAATATTTTTCTTCCCTTTCTCCAAATGTTTTTCTATTATCATTTTTCACGTGTTTTTAAATATTTTTCAGCAATATTAGTAAATTTATTTATCTTCATTTTACAACCCCCTAATACTGCATCCCTCTCCTATACGCCCCAGCGGTATGGGGTAGTCTAATTAAATCAAGAATATATTCATACACAACTCACTCATACTTCACTTTCACCTACTTTAAATACTTGTTATTACTAAAAATAAGTCAATTTCGAAAAAATCCATGTTCCTACTTCATTTTCACGGGTACCTAAATTGTTGTCTCACTATTTCGAAATGTTTTGCTATTTGCGATTTTCACATATTTTTTAGATATTTTTGAACAGTATTGGTAAATTTATATTTCTTCATATTGCATCCCTCCCTATTGCACACATCTCAAATTTAGAAATTTTGATGGTAGGTATCTTCGAAACCAGCGACCCTGAAAACCTCTAAGTGTGGATTTTCACGGCAATCCCTTGAAGTTTAACTTTTTCCGACGCCATATTGGTCCGCCATATTTAACTTGGAAATTTTGATACCAGTTCCAAAATCAACACCCCCGGAAAATCCCTATTGCGTACTTTCAGGAAAATCCCTTGACATTTAACTTTTTCGGTCGCCATATTGGATATGTCATCTTGAATTCGGAAATGCTGATGGCAGATTCGAAATCAGCAACTCCGAAAATCCCCGTGTACCTTTTTCTATAAAGATTCCTTGAAGTTAGAAACTCCGCCGCCGAAAATCAGTTTCTGTCTAAAACCTTCCCGGGCAGCGCACAACAACTCACCAAAGTTTTATTGCAATCAGTGAAGAACTTTCGGAGATTAGTGATTAGTTGATTAGGAACAAACAAACATTACATTTTTATTTATATAGAAAACGAAACAGTAAGTAAATAAATCGAAAGTCGATTTTAGGGTGTCTGAGATCGATTCATTGCTTAAATCAACCTTTACGACCCAAAAAAATCGATTCTTCGTTTAATCGATCTCAGATCGCCATCCCTATAATTGACAGCTAGGAACAGTCTGAATGTGATAAAGAGAAATGTGGTTTTTTCCAGTTTTTCTCTTCATAAGAACCTTCCCCGGACTTCAACGAATATTTGAAAAAAAATTTAGCCTAATTGGTGCAGCCGTTCTCGAGTTTTGCGCTTAGCAACACATTTAGCCATTCTATTTTATTTATATAGATTTTTCATAAAAATTGTAATTTAAGTTACTCTTTTTTTATGCAAAAAGTTGGTCTTTAATTGTTTATAAAACAACCAATTATCGGGATGGAAAAACTTTTCATTTCACGCGAACTCAGTACTAGGCTAAGTAAGTTTTTTTTTGAAACATTCTTTCATGAACGTATATCAGCCTTCGTTCGCTGCCTGCTGCATGGGAAAATTCGCTTATAACAAGAAAGTGGTTACTCGATTTCTTAAGAGGGCTCTCCCGCATTTTCGTTGAAAAACAGCGTTGTTTTGGGAATTTATTGTGAATACACGTTTCGACCTTTTTAATTGTATAAAACAATTATTGAAGACAGAAAAAACACTTTGAAGAAAAAATGGCGCTTGTTGAGCCCCTCCCTTTCAAACCCAACAATTTAAAAGGAAAATTCTGTACGTAGAAAGGTAATTTTTAAGTTATTTGAATTAATACCCTATATCTGTATTCATACATATTACACTTAACAAATTGCAGTAATTCTGTCATTTTATTCCTGGGAACTCAGGAAAAGAACCTAAAAAATGTGTGCATCTTACTGTAACTTGACACATTTCTCTTGTAAAATTACCCACAAATTTGTTTTCCCACAAAAATGCTGTAGATTCGTCAACTTCCAGTGTAAAGTTGTAACAGATATGAAGCGTCCAATAGAGTAATGCCAACGTGTCCACACTAGAAGCCAGGCGTCCCGAATTCGAATCCCATCGGAAACCACAAAACCAGAAGGTGGCATTAAATTTGAAAATGTGAAATCACATTGAAATTTACAAAAAGATTTAAAAGAAAAATAATGAAAAGAAAGATATCCAGTATAATTTTGTAAATTTACATCATTGTCGAAAGTTGTTTCAATCATCTTGTAAATTCAAATATTCATGGAAACGTATTCCGAAATATTAAAATAAATTTACAAAGTAATACAAGATTAAATTCAACTATACTGCATATTTCCATACGCGTCGAACTTTTTTTTATACATATTTGTTAACGTAAAATTACAAATATCTAAGTGTTTTCCCGTATGCATGCTGAATTACACAGGCTGTTGTAGCAAAAACTTGCCAGTTTGTCCAGTAAAAATTTTTCCCCGTGTACTTTTTCATGATTTTTTAATAAATTTACTATAATTAAGGGGATATTGCGCTTTGAAATTTCTATTGTTAATGTATTTAAGATTGTATTCCAAAACGAATTTTTCAAAAATTCATAAAATTGACGTAGTTATGATGCCTCAAAGTTGGAGTGGTGAGCGCGATGCGATGCGATGCGAGTGCGGCGATCTATCTAACTTTAATCGCGTTTTTCTCGAAACAGCATTTTTCAAAACGGTCACCACGATATCTCAAGTTCTACCTGACCGATTTTCTTCAAATTTATACAGAATCATCCATATACTAGCCGCTATCGCCGGAACTACGATTTTGTTTATGCGATAAATAGTTTTTTTAATCCAACATTGACTTCGAAAAAAAAACCCAAAATTCGAACTGTTTTTTAAATTTGTATTACTTTTGCAAATTTCTATATTTTTACTTTTCTCTAGTTCCGATAACCCATAGGATACAAATTAACTGCAATTTGGAATTTTTTGTTTCAGGCGTCTCTGAGGGCTACAATCATGCCGTTAACCGCGAAAAACATCTCTACTTTGACCAGCTCTGACAGCTGGAATTTTTTTGTATTGTCAACGAAAATATAAATATATTTTGGTACCAAAGACTGGTATTAATAAATAACAAAAACAAAAATCAAAATATCTTTTGTAGTTTCTGAGAAAAAAATCTTCAAATCTTGCTCCAAAAATGACGTTCAAAGCGCAATACCCCCTTAAGTGTACTTTTCATTTTAAAAAACCCTTCTTTATTGTAAAAAAAAATACCCAGAATTTTCGCTTCAATGCATCACGGTTGGTGCCATATAATTTTTTTTCCTATGGGAATTAGAAACATGAAATCAACCATTTCACAATTTCAATTTAAGTCGACAAAATTACATGACATCATCTCTGCTTTTTGTTTTCGAATTAATTATAAACAGAAAAAAACACTCAAGTTAAACATCTATAACTTGCACAGATATGCAGAATTGTATGGTTCAACAAGTATGCTATGGGATTTTTCCAAAGATTACAAAATTGAAGACGAGCATTTTATGGAAGTGCCTATGTGCACTTCTGATGTGTCCATGTGTGTGAGTATCCGTACGACTGAAATCCACGAAATGTATCTTCTACTGATTGAATATTTGCCTTTTATAAAATATCTACCTACTGAGATTTGTTCCGTGAACCCCGTGTAACATACATACACCCCATGGATACACCGAAGTGCAAATAAGCGCTTCCGCATTTTATTGGAATTAATGACAGTTTTTATGAAAAGCCATTTTAGAACCCCCTAATAGCAGCTTTGATGAAAATATGTCCTCGGGTTTTCTTGGGGAAGCGTTTCACCATTTCTGAACATGCGAATTTGGACTTCAATAAAATGAAACAATTATTTTTGGATATTAATCAGTTTTATTTTATCACGTTTCATACAAAGGAGCACAACACTCGCCACCGAGAGCCGCGTGTTGGTCACCCCTGTTACATATCCATATTCGTAAATAAGTCAAAGCGAACCTGCGTTAACCTATATAACATATGTATATTATGGAGCGATATGCGGCTGAGTACTAATGACGGGGATACATTGCAGAATTTTACGAAAAAATCTAAAAGAGAAAGGGTACCCTGACTGCTCAGTCTAATACGAGCTTTCGTATCAGAGCTTTCAATTTCTCCTGTAGTACCGGTGTTTATTTCCTGGCTTTATGCCCATTACGACTACTTTTCAGGACATCTTGAACTATCATTTCTCGAATTTTCAAAACTTTTGACCGAAATTCAAATTTAATAGATTTTATGCGGGGTCTTTTAGATTTTGTACGCCAAAACGCCCACTCTTCTCTACAAAAATATGGAGTATGACCCACTCATTTTGTCTATATATTGAGGGACGAAATTTAGGGTTAAGAATTCATATTTCGTCCGTGATACTAAAGAACCGTATACCATCTTTTTCTAGAGGTACCAAAATCGGGGCCTAGTGGAAATGTAGTCTGAATGATGACTTACATATTTTATTGTATACATTATTCATTAAATGGAATAGATGGACTTATACAGCTAAAAATTGGATAAAGTTTGAGCATAGATTAACAAGACTGCAATCTAGATTTTAGCTATTTTTCGTATATAATTAGGCGTATGCACACCTATGTTTTACGATTCGGGATGGTTTTCATTTAACTTTCGAAATTGTCAGTTGTTACATGAAATTTTGAAAATGTTTTTTGTTTGTTTTACGGTTAATAATGAGTACTCTAGTGTTTGCATTTTCAAGAGAAAAAGATGAGCAATTTTCGAAATCATGCCATATTTTGGTCGGAACTTTGAAAACCTAATTTTACTTTCACATATAGAAAAATAGTTATTGTTATTAATTTTTCAAGAATAATATACTATTTTCTATCATTACAAAAGAAAAAAATCGTAAGGTCGTCACTATCCCCACAACTGGCCAAATTTTATAGTCCCTTCATATTTGCTGTATTATAAGAAAATCAATATACATACCATATTGCATATTAGTCATTCTGTAGTTAACTGCAGCTTTTTCCACACGTTGTCATGAATTTCATTGATTTTTACATATTTTTTGGACTAATATGATTTTCAATCTTATTGTTAGAGAAAGCAATGTTATATAAGCTTTCCAAAATTATAGATTCTTTTACCCGAAACGAAAAAGATCGGAGACTATAACAGATAGAATATAAACAAGTATGTAGAAATGTATGACCTGTGAAATAACATTAGGGGTATTTACGCTTTGTTGCATATACTATTGTATCATTGCAATAGGTATAAAGCAATCGGTTGCCATAGAAACAACTATGAATATATGCAAATTTCCACTCGATGCAAGGCTGCAAAACCTATTAGCACCATAGCGTAAATTCCTATATTTTTCTAACAATTTGTTAATTCAAATACACATATGATTTTCTTATTTAGAAAAATCATGTCCCACATTTTTGAGATATAACACAATTTTGTTTAAATCATATGCTTAAAAGTTTCTGCAAATATGCCTAATTTTAAATACTATTCCGCTTCAATATTTTCTAAGATATAATTTTTGAAAAAACCACTTGAGGCAGTCACTCCATTTTGCCACACAAAATTGAAAACTCATAGTTTCGCCCTGTCCGTCCGTCTGCCTTGATGACCTACAACAGAATTTCAAAAAATATTTTTTTTTTGGGATCTTCCCAGATGTGTACTAAACAATCGGCCTCCTAAAATGCAACAAAAATGTTTCCAGAGCTTTTTGATTTTAACAGTTCAGCCACGAGATATTGGGCCTCACTTTCCGTGAGGTGGCAACTAATAGCTGAATAACGAAGAAATTTTCTTATGGGAATCAAGACAGGCAATTCAACCATAAGTTGTTACGTCACGGAAAGTGAGGTGATAACCAAATCAGGCCCAATTACTTTAAAAGTATCCCCCGTTCCTCTTTAACTTCCAAACTACGTTGCAATCTCAAAAAATTCCTGAATGCAGCTTTTTGTTGGCACTTTCAATGAGAAATATTAACTACGGCCATCTTCGTATTACAAGTTTTGGAAATATACGAAGAAACAGAAGATAACTTAATTCCTATTTTTTAGCGATGGATAATAAAAAACTTAAAAATGATTATATCAGTTTTCTACTTGGTAATAAAAAATAAAAATTTTAAATAAAATAATAAAGATGTAAAAAATAGTAATAGAATTTAAAAGAAATAATTCTGAGCTGATGTTTCGATACGGAACCCTATAGCCGCACAGACAGTGTTGTATTGACTGATATTTTATAACTTAAATTGCGGTAAATGGGCGCTCCAATATGGTGACCGAAAAGGTTCAACTTTGCTATGAAAACGGGTCCTTTTATGTTTTCGCTGATCTGGAATCTACTATCGAAATTTTTAAATTAAGGGGGATTTCTCCTCGAGCGGTTTCAAAATTCAAATTTTTTTTTTAGTCTAATCTCTTCTACATATCCCCAAAAATGTTCCCTGAAAACAATTTTTGAAAATTTCGTTCCGTTTCCGAGTAAAACTGTTTACAAGCCGAGCGCGCAGGGTCCGTTTAAATCCTTGCAGGCGCGCGCGGCCCGGGAGCGCACTTATCTGCAAATGGAGAGTGGCGCAAGCTGCAGGTACACTCAACTCCTTCAGACATCAGGCCCCTCTCGCAAATTCTGTTCAGAAAGCTATATTTCCGATCTACGAAGCTCTATCCACAGATGATTTGATTAGTGTTATTGCATTGCAAAACTTTAAACGCGTTTTTCTCGAAACAACGTTTTTGAACTTCGGTACCGGATTGCGTTAAATCTATTTAACCGATTCGGGTTCTTGTTAATTTAAATTAAAGTTTATACTATTCCTGGGTACTCTATGTGAGCTTTTTTCGAAAATCGAATATAAAATATTTTCTTCGAGCTAAAAAAGTAGGGAAAAAATGCGAAAAATTGGCGCCATTTTTTACAGAATTCGAAATTTGAAAAAAGCTCACATAGAGCACCCAGGAAAAGGGTATACTTTAAGAAAGTTTCGGAATTTTTCAGGTGGGACTACTACAGCACCTGGAATTCGGGACCAAAGTGGGACATGCATAACGGAGACCTCCATTTTTGTGATTGGCCGAAGGCCGCCATTTTGTTTTTTTACGAAAATTAAAAGTATAAAAACATAATACATATAGTCGATGCTTACTTCATTCCAAAAAACCGCCTGTCAATATCTTTTCCCTGTTCCTCATAAAAAAATTGGGAAAAAAGGGTCGTTTTTGAATGCTCCAGGGAGGAATCCCCCTTAAAGATGATGGATCCGATATGGCAACCGCAAAATCTCAACATGAACGAAATTCGGGATAAATGAATATACAGGGTGTCTACAGAAAAGAGCAAATATCGTTCAAGGATAATTCAAGGATTTCCAGGACATATTTCACTGAAATTCCAGGACATATTTTGACATCCCAAACCGCAGCATTGTACCTAATCTCTTTTAGTTCGCCCGCAATAAATAATTGAACATAGCGCTCGAACCAGTACGAGTATTTTATTGCTCTTTCAAACAGGACATATATAGAATCTTAATATATATATTAATATAACTTAATATATATAATAACAGAGAATTTCTCAATACAAACATACTTCAATTATTATTCAGTCATCCCTTTTCTTCTTCTAATTTCTGCAGCTCTTTCTCATAGCCATGCAGTTCATGACGGGTTAAATCCAGAACTTTTAATGCTTGTTTCTTTTTCAATTTAATCTCACTGATCCCATCACTAAGTTCTCTTCTTCGTTTTTTCTCTTCGTCTTCATTTTTTTCTTTTTTTTTCAATGCTTCAACTCGATTTGAAGAGGCATTTTTAAAGGCTGAGATCATGTCTCTGGTGATATCAATATCTTTAATATTATTAAAAGATTTAAGATAGTCATGGACGCATCTTTGAGATACAAGACTTTGTTCTTGCAGATTTTCAACGAGGAATTCCTTATTTACAGAAAAACTCCGTTCTACGTTCTACAGTTCAGAAAAGCACCTCAAAGATGCCTGTTTTTTAACCATACTCATACATAAACAATAATATATTTCAGCTTTCGTGACATCGGCTTGTGTCACATACTTATCTAAGCTAAAACTATGTATAATCTCTTGTTGCTTTTGCATATCTCTCTGCTGTTCCTTTGGCTTTTTCAACGCTTTTTCCATCCTTTTTTGACTTTCACGAGCCAAATTTACACTTTGAATTATTCACTTGATTTTTCAACGAGCCTGCATTATTTGAACATTTATCTTTGCAAAAATAAGAATCCTCAGCATATGAATGGTGTGCCATCCGTTACGTACTCTCAAGGCTAGTCTTCGTAACCGTCGAATGACAGTTTGGCCAGCTTGAGTGTTGCCTGTTGTTTCCTTTATTTGCCGCTTGGCGTACCTTATTGTGAACGGAGTTGCCACAAAAGTACAATAATTTCGAATTTATATATTTCAAAATATAAAAAATTTCAAGGGTTCGCGATAATATTCCAGGACAATTCCAGTATTTCCAGGGTGAATTTGAGATTCAAGAATAATTCCAGGATGACAAGGATTTCAAGGATCTGTAGACACCCTGAATATACATATACGGGTTTTTGGCATCATTAATTTTAAATCTGCTAGCGAAATTTCAACTTAAAGATGGTGACCAAAAGTTACCAACGTAAATGAATTTTCACGAAATTATGGGCCTGTGATTTCGAAGTGCATAACTGCCTTTTTCCTAGCTGATGTTTATTTATTTACGCGATACTAAAACCCAAACAAATATCCAGTATAATCGCGGACACTACTGAACCGATTTCGATAGAGCTTTCCCTGGAACGTAAATTATTGTTTATATATAGTAGCTACTCTTTATCTGTCTGTCTGTTTGTGACCGTACTAATATCAAGAACGGCTGAACCAATTTCGGAACGAAAACTAGTAAATTTTGTCCCAGAAAAATATGTGGAAGATTTTATTGTCGATCTTTAGGCATGTTTAAAAATCATTTGTAGACTGGTAGCAAAGAACATACAACCAACTATAAAGAAGTTTCATGTGCCTAATATTCCACCCAAAAACGTTTTCTGATCGATAGAAGAGAAGGAAGGGTGTCAGGGCGTGGAGGTGAAGAAACCACGACTGCTTACTGTGAACACAATTGTTCATCAGCCAGCAACGCACAATGTTATTCATATGGGTTCATGCGTTGTGGTAGACCAAGCATGCGTAGGTCGTTGTGCCTTTGGACTGCCGGCAGACCAAATTCTATGAATGAACGATTCAAAGGTAAAAGTACGAGTATTCAAAAGAATTTGATGTGCATCTTCTCACGCTGAAAGCCAAACACAAAGTAATTTACTTACATGAAGAAATGAAACGGGTGATATGTTAGATCTCACTAGCCTACAGAAAATTGGATGGCAGGAGTTGGGCCATCTCAACCGTTTTCGAGTTACAGAGTGATTAATAAATTCGGGATTCTCTATTAGCTATATATATCAGGATGCGGATGTGGTCCCTTTGATGAAATATGCGGTCGATTTGAGTAGAGAGTGCCTGGAGAGACTTCCGGGTATGAATAACTGCTTTATGCAGGAGGTTTTGAGGTGGGGCTCTGACCTTAGGAGAATTATCTGTTTATTAATTTATTAAGACTGTTATTCTGTTCCCATGTACCATATTTAGTGTTTAGAATACAGATTATATATATGGTACTGTTCGAGCAAGAATCTTTTTATTTAAATGACTAATTGTATTACGATCGTGAAAAGACTGATAATGTAGTCGATTTATATCAAATAAATTGTTATTTGGATAATGGGATCTGAGTTTGATATGCAAGTGTATTTTGTTATATTGTCAGTTACACAATGACTACGTATATACGACAGTCACAAATCGGACCTGAAAACCGGTTTCCAGGCAGAAATTGTATTTGCTCGTGTAAACGGCACAAATTCGACCTGGGAAATTTTCGTTCGGAGACTACGCATGTGTGCCATGACACCTCTTACTTGTTGTGTTTTCTTACATACTCATTCAAATATATCATGCCTAGGCCCAATTCTACTAGAACTTCTCCTGAGCCGTTTATACGGCAAAGATAGCTATGACCTTTGACCAACGCTAGACACAAATCATGACTTTTGTCAGTCACTGAAGAGTGCAGTTGTTGTTAACTAGTTGTAAATTACTATGAGTACGTATACACGACAGTCCCAAATCACGGCTAAAAATCGGTTGTAGACCAAAATCACGGCTGCTCGTGTAAACGACACAAAATGTGCTAGGAAATTTGCCCTTGTGTGCTATCTGTGTGCGACTAAGATTTGTGACATTTGAGGGATCGAGTACATAGATACAGATATATCAGGCTTAGGCCCCCTTCAATCGGGGCTAGGCCACAATTGGGACTTGCCCGAATACACGGCAAAAATAATCGCGACTTTGGGCTACGCTAGGCCAAAGTCGCGACTTTGGATATCGTGTATACATATCGTGATATGTATATAGACGACTAGGGAAATTTGGCCCGACATGTTGCTGCCGTTCACAGCTTATAGACTACGTATACACGATATCCAAAGTCGCGACTTTGGCCTAGCGTAGCCCACACGAGCAGCCGTGATTTTGGCCTACAACCGGTTTCTAGGCCTAATTTGGGACTGTCGTGTACACGTACTCATAGTTGCCGTGGACAATATGCCATTAATGTTGCCTTCCAGTGTTAAAACGTATCTATATATTCCCATGTGTGTATTTTTTTCCCTAATGTATAATGTCGTTGCCGTTATCATCTAGTGTAAACACGCCCTTTCTCTACCTGGGCCTCCTTGGAAAGGCAACAAGATGGACAATTTAATAAAAATTAAAAAGAGGTGTATTAATGACATGAATTTCGGAGAATTTTAGAGCATTTTTTCACGTTCGCAAGTTACTGCACCTCAAGTGATACAGGTATAATTGTCTGTAAGTTACTGTCGATTTAACTTCAAAAGCGTGAAGAATTATGTGTGAAACATTACGTGCTAATGAGTAGTAACAAAAGCTTGTTTGTATAGCTTGCATTAAGCTGAATTAAATAAATGAATAGTTTTAAAAAAATATGTTGTAGATGCTTATTATTTGTGAAACACTCGCTATAGGTAGAAAAACTGTAATGTTTTTGAACATGGAAATTGCCTACAAAAGTAAGCAAGGCTTAAAATGAAGTCGAGTTACTTCTTCCACACGAAGTTCACATTATATAATCTAATATGTTGTAAAAATGTTGACCGCTGACTGAAAAGGCTTGGTATAGTCACAATTTTTTTTCTATAGTATGGTAAGTAGTAATCCAAAACATACATTATATTGTGTACAAATCGATCCAAATGGAACCAAACAAATTATAGTAATTTATTTATTTTTAGTTGTTTCTTATAAATGGATTGTAGAATTAAAGGAAAAAATTCAGTTCAATTCAAGGCGCATTATGAAAAAGTAAAAGCAAAATAAATTTAACAAATTCACGACGGAAAACGAAAATACTCGTTTTCATATATGTATAGTACACTGTTGACCAGGTAACAGGTTTCGTTTCTCATTTATTATATTTTTATCGTAATTTCTTATTGATTTTGTTAACATAGTCGCTGTTTTATTGGATGCGATATGCAACACTTATATTCAGTTAAAATCAACGGTGCTACGATAAACTGTAAAAAAATTGAAACAGTACTCAAGAATACTTCAGTGTTTTGTAAGTTCAATCGATACTAGAAACTACAGCGAAAAGTATCAGCAGGGGAAGTTGGCCGCGCTTACCCGGCGATGGCCTTTAGTGCCTTTTCCTTTTGAGGATTATCAGTTTTGAGTTGGAAATAGGATTCCGGCAAACTTTTAATATTCAGTGGAATAATTACATCAGTGAAGGAAATCGCGTAGCCCCTTGAATGCTCAGCATCAAACATCCAGTCTTCTTGAATTCCCCATTGTCCGATCTTTCTTCTTTTTTATGTTACTATAATTTGTATTGTGTTTATTATGAATATATGTATATTCACAATTTATTATTTTTAAAAAATTTTCAAACTTTGAAGACCAATAACTAAAGAATTATTAAATATTGATATTTTATTTATAACCCATTTTATTAAGTGCAAAACAAATGACACGTAACACGTCGACGTGCAAAGTAAATCATTATATAAGACATTCTTTGTTTTATGCTTTATTGAATGCAACATTGTTGGTGTTCCTATCATTAATAGTTATCATGTTATTCAATTTACAATCTTAGTCACTTGTGACATAAATACAACGAATTAAGCGTGGTACAGTACCTACCTCGGTTTCAAAGTGTAAAACGTATTCACGTCAAAACATGCAAAAATCTCTCAAATAGGCGCTATTTAAGAAAAGAAAATTGTTAGAGCAATTTTTTGGTGTTTGGTGGATAGACATACTCGGGTAGCTTAATTCCAAATGTGAAGTTAATAGCTCAATTATTATACACTCCACGCCAGTTTAGAAAACATGGTTTTGAGAATAACGCATTAACAGATCTCAGACGACATGGAGACAAAGCGAACGAATGTTTGCAGTGGGTGCGGTTTTTGTGAATTAAGCGATGAGGGGAGAGAAAGCTACAGAGAATTTTTTTTAAACTAAAAATAATTTTATTTTTTAATTTCTAGACCAGTCAACCCTAGGGGCTGGTTTCACCATACTCCGTTATTTAGTAACGCGCTGTTGAAGTTAGCGAGTGCTCCACGACGTGCTAACGGGCGTTTAAATGCGTTAAATATAATTGCCACTCAGAGCAGTCGTTCACCTCTTAAAATGGAAGCTGCATGTCACATTATTTTCGAAAAAGGAAATGGTAAGAGAACGTTAAATAATAATAATGTCCTAAAACATAAAAAAAACCCGAAGGAAGTCCTTTAAAATGAGTGTCAGATCGGGAGTAGGGATCCATAAATTCATAGAACGTCCGTTTGGTATTTGGAAACCCAGCAGCTTCCCTGTACTTGCATTGCGCATGCGAATTCAATTAGTGACGTTTAATTTTAATTTTCAAAATGAACGACGAATGCATTATTTCAGAATATTGAGAGGAATTCACTTAACTTGATTTACCAACCAATTGTTAATTTTGATGATGGATGATAAAACACTTTAACATCTATGTTTTTTTTGGCAGCCGATTTGATAATGTCCGATTAGAAATAGTTTGGTGAAATCGACCCTAAGTCTGATGTAGTTATCAAGTTTTACAATCGCGTGGAGTTTGTAAGAACCTTACATCAGTAATTTAAGGTTAAGGGGAGGAAAGAGATGTGAATCTATATATTTTTCAAAACACCTTCCTACACAGTAACACTTTGAACAAGGTAGAAAAATCGCCGGCTAAATAAATGATTTGTATGAAATGCTGATTTCAGTTAAGCAAACTGTGGTATTATTTCAATGTTTCTGAGCAATTGTTTGATAAGAAGTTGTTTCGTCAGCTTTATTTATGCCAAAAAAAACTATATTTAATAAGATATAATATTGTGTAAATTTAAAAAAATTATCAAAAATTGAAAAATTAAGCGAGCGTTTGTTGAATGGCTCAAAAATGAAGTTTAATGGGGAGCATGATATTAACAAAAGCGAATACATATTTCTCCAATTTTATCTAGGGAGATATCGTGGAACTTACCAAAATGTATGTTACAGGAAGTCTTTTCAATATCTTCAATCAAATTTCTGTTCTTCTTTACTAACTTAAATTTTAGGCACACACAATCGAGAAAGTTTCCATTTTTAGACAAATTATAATGTTTAAAAGAAGACCACAAAGTGGAACATTTGAGAGCCGGGAGAAACAATCACCCACGATGGCACTACACGTATTTCACAAAACACCAATATCACCATCCGCCGGTTCACTTGATAGCCGCCTCGCAGAGTAAATAAAAAATTTTAAAAACTAAACTTCACAGCGTTTTATGGGGGGAAATAAACAAAACCATTAGTTCGAAGATTATCTTATATTTGCATGAAATGCACATTACTAGCATTGTTTTTAAACATCTTTATTTCGATTATGTATGAACTAAACTATTGTTCGCACGTTTCACATTTAAAGTAAACCTTCACAAACTAAACAGTATATTGAGCTATCGAAAAAATCGGCCTCATTATATTCAATGCTTCTTTTAATTTCTTTAAACATCAATAATGCATGTGTGTTGGGGTGGCAGTACTGAAGAATACAAGGTAACATTCGTAAAACCGTTATTTTAAAATTTAAAACAAATGCTACGTTGTGTTCTCGTGCTGCCAAAGGCTTGAAGTGCAATTGTGTTAGAACTGCACGAAAGAAAACTTCACTCATGGCTTCAATTGGAATTTAGAACTTTTGAAAACTTTAGAGATTAAAGAACTGTCTGCCTCTCACAGAACACTTGTGCAAACACACACACATTGCGAAAGAATCTAAGGATCTTGGTACAACACCGTACTTCTGATATTGAAAAGTTTTACATCTTCATGGAATTTCACTCCGTTCAGAGGATTTACGAAATCTTCATCGTTCCATTCACTGCACAAAAACCAAAGAAAACAATAGAATCAACCCCAAGATTAAGGAATCTTCGAGACACAAGAGTAACAATCGGGAACTAATTCAAGAATTTTACGCAAGATCATTATCACTGTACTTTCAAGGCTGGAACTGTGAGACCACAAAAATAATATAGTCTATCACTGCAATACTGGGAGAACACAACTCACAATCTCCGAAGCTTATTTCACGATTCTAAATGTCTACTTGAAAAAAAACTAAAAACACAACACAAAATGCTTGCAAATAAAAAAAAAAAACTTAACTCACACCTAGGTTCATGTAAGTCTACTTATTCAAATCTGTATTGAATTGTTAAAATTGAATCATTTGTTCGTCGTCACAATGCCACATTTCATGTGCTAGACATCAGTGTCATGTTCACTTTACAATTTTTCTTCTTATCTTCTTTCCTTTTAAAGAATACTATTAGTACGAATCAAACTAACACTAATAATTCAGTTTCCGATTCAGAAAATGGATGCGCCGATTCACATTTTGAGTACACTTCTTAGAATTAATTTAGTTATAACCATAAAATATTTCTTACGCCCATTTCAAAGCACGTTGAAGTCTACATTGTAGGGCGACTACACATGGTGTTTAAATAGGACAAATGTGCTTTCTAAACGGACTCTTAAATCTAAACCTTACATATATAAATTATAAAGAAAATCAATACCACTGCTGCCTGGTGTCCTCTTGGAAATTAAAAAGCTTCACAACTTCAGGATAGCTCAGAACTAAAGAATATCTGAAATTAGAAAGGTAAGAAATGGTTTCAAATAACTACTATTTGTAATAGGATTCGTTATGTAATATGGATAGAAGATATATTGAAATTGTAGCATATTAACATCTACGGATTAAAAGAAAGCAGCAACAGGTTTGCGTCCTTCGGGGGACCACCAAGTGAGAAAAAAAAATCCAGTGTAATATATGTAAAAAAATCCAGTGTAAAAAAAATTCTCTTCCTTTGTCTACGTCTAGTATGTTTGTTGAACATTCTATAGTTTACTGTAACGTAGGGGTTCCGAGGTACATTTCCTTTGCTCCGGTTTACAAGACATTTTAAACTTAAAAACGTCTTTGTACTTTTTCAGAACTAGGGAACTCTATAACGGTGAGACGAATCGTCCAATATGAGAAATATTTGCGCCAAAATTCCCTCAATCCCCAAATATTGTCAAAATTTCTATTTTTTCCTGAAACAGCTACGCCTAACGATAGCGTCAATTATATTGAAAATAATCATATTTATAAAATTTGTGTCAATTTTTTTACTTCATATACATATGTATGTTGTTCGCCTACATGATCCGTTGCGAAGTTAGCCGTGTACATTCACTGATGTACTAAAAGAATGAATATTTTTTAGTATACCAAATTGTGTTCTTAGGATCTGTGGCTTCGAAATAACTGCCTTTTTATTTTTCAAAAAATGTCCGTCTATTTTTGGGGGCTAATGTCGGAAACGCCTTAAGCGATTGTAATGGATCTTTCACTGCAAGGTAGAGGATTTGGGCATGATTTTATTTCTATTTATATGTTTGCCAGGGCATAGACTAGACTAATAGGTATGTGTGACGCCTCGAAATTTCTGAAGAGACTGTAAATAGTAAACGGATAAGAGAGAACTCTTCGTTCTTTTGAGCGATCTTACGATCTGCAATTCTCTGTCACCCGTTGTAGTTTCATATATTTTTCTACCTGACGCTGACCACCATAACATCGGTCGGTTCCTACGCAATCTCGTGAGTTGTCTTTGAGAGTTACTCATTCGTTTGGAAATAAAAATGGTTTTGTTTTTAGTATTAGTCTTCTATGGTGTTCTAGTTTATCTTAGCAGCATTAAAACCTGAACAATGATCCACATTCCCCGAAACAAAAAACACCGACGAGTTGCCTTGATGGTTTTTATAATACAAACGGTGGGCCGCGAATTCATATTAATTTTCCGAAACAATGCGGCCTCATTGTTCATAAGAACCTAAAACTTGGAAACGACACGGAATCTTAGCTTTTCTTCTGCAGTCCAAACTTGTCCTTTTAATTCTTTACAACGTTTTGTTGAAATTTTTGAATATTCATTAACGTTTTCCAAATTATCAATAATAGACATAATAGAACTTTGTTAGCTTTTGTTGATTTATCGGTTTGATTCCACGAACATATCCTTATTTCTTATAGGTATATGGCCTCGAAATTGTTTTAGATGGCATCTTAACCGTTTTCGAGTTAAAGGGTGATTAGTAAATTCGGAATGTAAAGGGACGACATCAAGCTCAGGCAAAACAACTACTATCTTAATGTGGTTTCCAAAAATACCACTATGTTGATCTACCTCTACCACTGCAGGTAGTCACTAGCGGAAGTGAAAAAAATTGCTTAAAAATTCACGCTTCTCTCACTTTTTTCCGAAATTCATGTAATCAATAAACATCGTTTTGTATTGAATTAACCATCTTGTTGCTTTTACTATTTTTTGTTTGCCTAGGTGAGATCTATTACTCCTATCATTTCTGCATGCATTATAGGAAACACCCTGTATATACAAAAAAGAATAAATTAAAAAAAAGTTGATTTAAAAAACTAAAAAACCCGGCTGACTAAAAAAGGACCAAAAAATAAACTGACAAAGTTTTCCTAATTGGCGGTCGGAGGCTACGCATATTTTTCTTAGTCTGTGTAGGTAGCCTCCGGCTGCCAATTAGTTATTTTGTCAGTTTATTACAAATATCGACCAGTTAGATAAATTTTAATAGTACTGATTTATTTATAGATTTAATTATTCTTCTTAAATAAACCTTTTTATTTCTATATTTTCAGTTCATTTATTAAGTAAGTTTGAAAAATTTAAGTTCATAATTTTTTCACGCAGTCGGGTTGTTTGGTTTTATTTAATAATTTTTTTTTTTAGCATTTCTCATTCCCAATTACATTTAAACATATAATTTGTATATATTTTTGTAAGCCAAAACCCGTTATGTTGATAACTCACTCGATAGGTTTTGAGGGAAAAAACATTTTAGAAGACATGTAATACGGCGCCAAAAATCAGCCATTTTATTTTTATAATTTTCATATATCCAGTGTCACTGCAATTAAGACGAATCTAAAACCTCCCAAATTAAAATCTATCAAGCCGTTTAGGCTACAGAGCGCGACAAAAGAAATATATATACATAAATACACACACTCGAAAAACATAACCCTCCTTCTGGCGCAGTCAGGTAAAAAAATTAGAGCCAATTTGGATAGAAAACATAAATCCAAAAACACTAACAAGCAGGACTAATTAAATTCAAATAATATCAACAGTAATTCATTGAAAACTTAAATTCTACAAAATTATTAGTACAAAAATGTATTCCAATAATTCTAATAACAATATAGCAGCTAAGAGTTCATGTCGCTTCCAGATTTCACTTTCCGAGTCAAAGATCGAATGACAAGAATTAATATGAACTTCCGGCGCACCCCTTTCTTAACTACAAATTCGTTGATTTCATAAAGAGTAGTGCACAGATATTTGAAACTTAAGAAGCCAATTATATTTTGACTAAAACAATTGAAGGTTATAAGTGCAGGTGCGGCAATATTTTACATAGTATAAAGCCATTGAGGTCAGGGTATCCTTTTATCACGTAGGTTGAGCAATGGTTTCTAAAGTTTTTTTCCCTAATCGTTTTACGTAAAAATATTGATCATACTCGACTACAACAAGGAAACAAAATAAACTGAAGACATTTTTCTTCTAGAGTTCTCGACCGTTTCAATTGTCCCAAATGGAAAATTGTACATTTTATTTTACATAGACAACTAGGTTATTAAAAATGATTGTTATTTCCTAGTGCGAACTTGCAGAAAATAGAAAGTATGTAATTTATCTATAGTCAAAGTTGTAAATTGCTGGAGTCAAACAAATGTATCAAGCATGTTTTTTTTTCACAAAAATAATGCAACTCACCTTAAGCAGTGCCACCTCGAACCACGACTATTATCAAATGATCTTCCTTCAACGCATCTTCCGTGACGTTGTGACAAGTCCTCTTTAAAAGCTCCGCTGAAAATTCACAAGGTGGGAATGCGTACAAGACCCCTGTCGCTTCAGTTTCCTTATTGAGAAGGGAAATAACCCCAGCTGCCTCTTTCTGCTTCAAATATGAAACCAAGTTTCGAAGAGGACGGGTCTGTACCCCACTGTCATCAGATGTGATGGCCGACGTTGAGCCAGCTAACCCAAGGAAAATTGCATGAGAAGAAGATGAAGTTATTCTTCTTTGGACATCGTCTAATTTTGGTGGATCTAAACGCAATCTTTGGGTTATTCGGAGGTGGTGCTTCCCCTCTTCATCTTTCATCAGGGAATCCACAATGTCTGAATCCCCATCTGTCAAATGGAATTTCGCTGGAAAAAGAGAACTCTTCAAAATAAGTGCACCTTGCCAGGTGGTTGTGCACTTCCTTGCTATTTCGGGTAAAGTTCTTGCTGACCCTAACATGCCATTGCGTCGTGACGATGAATCAGAGTCTGAATCTGGACTTCTTCTGCGTGGAGAACGGGATCTTGATCTGTCCACACCTGGTTCTCGCGAGCCAGACCGCCGCCTTTCGTAGTCCTCAGGACGTCTCCACTCTTCTTCGGGGGCACTTCCAGGAGCCCTGTGCGCATCATTGTTATATCCTCCACGGTAAGCTCCTCGTCCCCTATAATTACCACGACCTCCCCTATAGCCCCCTCGGGGGGGATAACCATAGGCATCATCGTAGTGAGCTTCGTGATATTCATACTCAGGTCTCCTGTACTCCAGACCATCTTCATATGCTGGGGTTGCCTGTTTTGGTCTATAGGGCTGCCCAGGGACGACATCAGCAAAATCTAATCTTAAACGGCGCTCTGGTCCGCCCAAAGGAAATCCCCGCATTTCCTTAACACCGGAGGTAGCTGCATCGATTGATTCGTATAGTATGTATGCGCTCGTATCACCCTTCTGATACTCAATCTTTTTAATAGCGCCAAATCTGTCGAATTCTCTTTCCAGTTGCGTGACTGAAGTCCATGCTCCCAAGCCTCCAATCCAAATTCGAGTTGTGGGCGTTGCTTTTCCGTAGCCAATTTTGCATTGGAATTTCCCGATATACTGTCCCGACAATTCCACCTTAGCCCTATGTGCCATATCAAGATTTTGATAACGCACAAAAGCAAACGCATTTCCAGTCCCAGGTGGCGGTCTTTTGATATCAATATCTTCCACTATACCGTATTTGCCGAAAATGCGGCGAAGCTCCTCATCTGAAATATTTATCTCCAAATTACCAGCAAATAGGGTTCTCGTGGCCAAAGGGTCGTCCTCCGGTTGGACATGATGCAAGTAATTGGGGAACTTGTCCTTTTTGCTCTCTGGCTTCTCGTAAGGTACATGCGGACGGGGCAACATATGCCTAGGCATGTAATGATGATGTGGTGGTGGATGCATATGCGGAGGGACATGATGCATTGGGGGCCCGCGTGGCAAATAGTCATGATGAACAACTGGTCTGAATTCCCTGGGATGATGCATGGGAACTGGGGGAGCATACCTTTCATAGGGATCAAGAGGCGGTCTTCGCCGCTCAGGACCTGGAGATCTGGCATAGTAATGCCGGTCATATTCCGGCGGTGGTGTAATGGAACGATGCCTTGGTCTGTAGTCGTTCCTGGTGGAGGCTTCATACACAGGTTCAACGAGAGCCACTTTGTCGTAAAGTATTATTCTTGGTTTGTGGTGTTTTGCTTCGCGAGCGTCTTCTGGAGTGCGGAAGCAGACGTACGCAACTCGCTCATCCAAATCGTGAGACACTCGTATGCTAAAATCTCCAAACTTCTTGTACTCGCGGTACAGGGTTTCTTTGATGAATTCATCAGACGCTTTCGGATGAAGCGCACTCACACACAAAACCTTGTACGAATGGCGCTCCGCTGCTACCCGCACGTATTCCTCCCGGTGTGGAGATATATAGCGGGGTCGTGGACTTGGTGATCTTGCCACCCTCCTGCGAACTCTTTCGGGCGTGACACGCTCATCGGAACTATCATCATACCTTCCCATGCTACCTCGTCTTTTGGCTCTTGGGGAATCGCGCGATGCGCTACGTTTCATATTATGAATTTTCACAGTAATTCGATCTAAGTCTGCCTCTCGGATACTACTCATGGGCTAATCAACAATTTTGTAGGGATTTATGTGCACTATATTGGGTTCCTTTTAAACTTTATCCGGCCCGCAAAATTTTCCCTGTGGCAAAAATAAAACACTGATAAAGTTTTCTCTTCTTGGCACATCATAAACAACACGAAATATCTACAAGTTTCAAACAATCGCAAAACTCACTAGAGCCAAATAATTATGATTAACCATTTTTTCTTTAATTCACCGCTTAACAGCGACGCCCCAAAATGGCGACGGTCAGCACACAGAAAATTCTTTTGACTCATGCACTTAAGAAATTATTGTTTTTAGCTCACCATTAGATCCCTTTGGAGGCGATAAACACCAAATGTAAATCTTTTGTTGTTATTTTTATGTTTATTATTATCCACACACCGAAATCCAACCTCACGGCACGGCTGGCTGTTCTAACTTATTGCAGAAGAGAAAAGTTGAGTCCTGTGACGTGTAGATTCAAAATGGTGCAGCAAAGTGTTCCATTTCCGCATACCATGCCATTATGTTAAGGATAAGTTCACATTCTTAAAACAAATTTTATAATGAAATAAGAGAAGAACAGTTAACATGGAGTCTAAATTACATTTTGTTAATTAAGTACTAAGAGGCTATTTCACAAAAAATAAAGAAAGCCAAATGGCAAACTCCGACGTGTATATTCGTCAATTCCGTAAAATGAATTATTGTCTAATCACTCCTCAAGAATAATGAAATCATGTCCGCCTACCCTTAATTGAAATTGTCAAATGGAAACGAGTGATCTGTAAACAAAACTAGCTGAGGAACAATGAGAAAATATCAACAGCTCTTCCTCGTAATTATTTCACTAATAAGCATTTCGATTTTGCTTATGTATAAAAGTGAAAATAATCGTTTAAAATACGTTCTGCAAGTTGTTAATTTTTTCGGACGCAACGACGCAGCGGTACTGTCTCGTCTAGAGAATGGCACCAAACAGGAGTTAACCCAAGAATTTTCGAATCCTTTACCTGTGTGGCAGCGAATTTCGGACGATTTCTATTTGTACACAGCATTTTGGGAGGATCTAGATGACGCCATAGGCGGCAATGCAATGACTCTAGTCGCAGGCCGGAAGGGAGCAATTATAAATTTTAAATGCTCTTTCCGATACGACAATGGGACCGAGATTCGGGGTAATTTCGTGTTTATGCCAATTACTGGCCAACAGAGTAACGAGAAACAAACGGAACAGTTCGCAGTATTCAAATTCATGTGCCACATTGGCCGGGATGTTACTCCAAATATCATACAAGGAGCACCAATAGCAGTCATCTTCACTGAGAGCAAGTCTGGCAGTAAGCAGGAGGTATTGGTTCACAGAGTAAACAAGGCTGCTCTGTCGAAAGTTTCAAACAGCTCGGTAGTTGCTTGCCTCAACTTAGTGCCCTACGGGACCCATAAGCCAGGGAAGCACTTCCTTATGAAAAAGAATATCGTCCAGTTTTTTATGCATCATCAAATCATTGGGGTTGAAGATTTCCTGGTGTATAACGGAGACTTAGTGCCATCAGAAGTTAAACGGGTTCTCTTAAAGGCTGGTATTCGGGTAACTTACTTCCCATTTAATTTCCCATTCCCTTCCAAAAGCCTTAAAATGAGGGAAATCGTTGAAATGGACTGCTTAATGAGAACATTTGCGGCGTCAAAATATGCAGCGGTATTGGACCCCAATGAGTTTATCTACCCGAATACGAATTTACACCTCAAGGATTCTGTCTTGGGATGGAGCCATTATAATGCCAACGTCAACCGACTGGAGATCTCTACTTTTGCGGTTTGCTTGGACTACAAAAACAAACTTCTGGTGGACAACAACTTCTACGACACTGACTTTAAGGTGGACCACAAAATTTACATCAGCCGTTCGACATTGAATCCGCAAAATGTACAGAGCGCACCTCTGCCAGCGTCTAGGATTTTCGCGCACCACTATATAAATTGTGTTAGCAGTAAGGACCTCTTATACGACTGGAGGAACTCTGTGAAGGAGGACTTCATGCAGTACATACAGACGATTCGCAATGAAATAAGCTTTTTGTTTTAGTTGTTTCCCTCTATGAAGACTGCTTAGCTTTTTAACAAGTGCTTTATTTGGACTTTTTAATACAATAAAGTTTTTCTAAGTAATTTAATAGTCATTACGTTTCCATTGAAAAACAAAAGTAAACAACAGTCCCTTCGAAATCGCAAACCCGTAGGATTTTTGTATTTTTGAGCTCCCAGTTGTAGTAAGGCTAATGCATTCAAAATTACAGCAACCAGCTTTTCAAAATTCAATCAATTACAACTGCTCTTTTTTTTGCAGTATTGTAGATCTAAGAAATTGGAGCATTTTCTATTGTTTCGTTTACGCGAAAACTTCGACAGAAAGCTGAAAGAAGCAGAGAAAAAATATTTATTTCGCACATAGTCTAAATTATATAAGTTAAAGTGGTCGCCTATAATGTTGAGGACTCCCGTCTAATGGGGCAAATTTTTTTAGCAGGTGCTTGTAAAGTCAGAAACCCAAACCAGCCATCTCGAACAGGGATGTTTATTTGCCCGACGGTTATACTCCATTTACTATCTTCCACTAAGATCATTCGATTTTTCGAAAGTTGTCAATTCAACATGCCCTACAGCTCCAACCTTTAGAAATGTGTCCCATGCATAAACGGTTAATCGAAAAACCGTTAGAATATCAAGAACTTGAAATCTGCATTAATGTTCTTTTGTATAAACGTAGCACGGCAAGATAATGCAGTTCAACAATTAACCAATTTTCCTTTTGACAATTGGTGTTGTTGGTGTTTATGCTTGCTTTTAGCTTATTTATCTGAACACAAGAAGAAATTTTCTCTCGTGCACCATGTCCAGCCAAGACGATCTAATTTCCCAATTTAAGGATGTAACAGGAACCTCAGATGACAGAGCCCGATTTTATTTGGAATCATCCAATTGGACACTGCAGGTGCCTTTAAGGTTATGGTCTAGGGAAATTGCACAGTAATACAGTTTTGACAATTTCTAGGTGGCATTATCCAGCTTTTACGAGAACCAGCCAGAGCTCCCAGAGCTTGGAGGCTCAGGCATGGATTTAGATGAAATCGTTAATTTGGGTTCTGAGTCTGGACCAGACGCTCCATCGCCAACTTTTCCATCGACCGATAAAACGTCGAAGCCATCGGAGAAAGACGGAGGCAATTCTTTCAAAAAATCTGCTATGAAGCCAAAGTAAGTCGTCAATTTGTTTGCGATCTAAAGCTATAGATATTAGTGAGGTAGTAACGCTAAAACATCTATGTGAACTTCAGCATTTGCCCCAGTAATTTTAAGAACACACTTAATTTTGCCAGTGACTAATTCATGTTTTGATGATGTGATTTGGCTGACTGCACAGCAAAGGTGCTTGAAGTTTTAAAAATTAATATCGCAAAAATGAACAAGAATTTAAATTTTTTTTAGAACAGGCCAGCGCTCATATTTGCGAACCTAGCACGAATGCTATATAACATTAACATGCAAATGGCGAAACCGCTTCTCGTAAATTTTGATCCAGAATTAAGTAAACGTAAAATTCTACATGAGCGGAGGAGCTAGTAGGTACATATATCGTATTAATTTTTGCGAAAGATCACTAGATTGTACGAACAGCTTGAACTCGATAACCAATTGCCAAATACCAAAATTACGATATCGCTTCAAATTGTAATCCAATTCCCTGATCACCTTGCAATAAATGTCTACAAATATATGGTCTACTTTGAGAAAACTTTGTAAATTACTGAGCATCCACAACGTTGCAATATTTTGGATATTGACGTGTGTTTAGTTTAACTCATTTAATGCGAATTACTCATCTGATAAATTGAAATTGATGACCCAAACACCTAAGTCCATTTGTTTCTTTTAGTGCTAGTACTGTAGGATTTTCAAACGAACGGCTTAGTGGGTGCAATTGTCAGATGTAATTTTAACACATTCGCCAGGGTTAGTTTGGTAAAATTGATTGTAGGATTGTTGATTTTAAATAATAATATTGGAGACTGCGTACTGCGCTTAGCATTACGCCTGGCGGACCAAAAATACTACACCTCTAGATTTTGGAAAAAACTGGCAAATTTGGAGTTTTACTCCTAATCTCCATAGAAAACCAAACCACTCCCAAACCAAAAACACCATTTGGCTGAATTTTCTAACAAATGACGTCTGTAGTCTGTACACAATGGCAATGAACTTGTGAAATGTCAGTATAGTAATGCCTAATCTCCATAAGAAAACTACACCATGGTTAAGCCACGATCGAACCAAAATACCATTAGGCAGAATTTGCTAACAAATCACGTCTGTACACAACAACAATGTCAGAAACCTATCCAGATGCGCTGAATTGCATGTAGCAACAGAAAATTGTTATTCCCACACAGGAAAAGTTATTAATGCATGATGTATGATGGCCAAGTGTGTAAGATAGGTGAAACATTGCAGTCCCTTAAGGGCGGGGTAAGGTTTTAAAGGCTAAGAAAAAGGCATATTTTCATGAATTTTTTTTGAAGATGTGAATGTTGCTCATTTATTAAATTCATGTACATGTGATAGTACAACATCTTATGTATATCAGGTAAAATTTTCAATTAAAAATATTAATACTTAAGTCGGTGACAGGAAATCTTCCGAGGCACCTCGGAAAAAAGTTGTTGTGCGGTGAACAGCGTACCTTGTCACCGGATCATCCAAAACAAAAACATGGAAAGACGTTTTAAAGCCGATATGTTTCGCCAGGTAATCAGGAAGAGTTTTTTTTTTCGTCAATTTTTTTATTTTTGGCAGCTTTTTTAATTGAAAAACGCGATTTTCGCTTAAAAAATGTTGGTTAATGTTATTAAAATATAAAAAAAAATTAATAAAAAGAAAACTCTTCCTGATTACCTGTTGATTTATGTGTAGAAATAGTGTACACAATTTCAAGAGGATCGGTCAAGTAGATTTTGAGTTATGATGTTCACGGACTTCAAAAATGTTGTTTGTGGGAAAATCGATTTAAAGTTTTTTTTTTATACAGGATAGAAGCATAGAAGACAGCATGAGAAGCGGTCACTTGAAACGCTGTATCTTCGTAAATCGACGTCCGATTTACTAGAAATTTTGACACGATACTTTCGACATATTGTGTATTCAGGAAAAAAATTAAACATAAAATGCTAAAAACAATGTTTTAAAACCTTACCCTGCCCTTAACTCACCATTATCTGCCTGCTGCGAGCAATTCAAGCACATTTTTGAGAATATCATTTCTGCAGAACAGATCGATTCCTTCTAATAAAATTGCAGTTAAAATGACTTTTTTTTTTCAAGCAAGGAAAAGGAAGGAAGGGGTGAACACCGACGTGATAAGAGTTATCATAAGTGAGTGGAAAGCGAATTCCCTTACTCGTCTCAATTTTTTCCCGTCTGTGGGAAATTGGCTCACCGATCCTGCGAGCCATTTGAATATCAGGATCAACTTGTTTTGCACGAGCCGAGCTCTTGGCCAACCTGCAGGCTCTGACCCTGGCGGTTGAAGCGGGCGTAAACAAAGTCATCATATTAAAGGCTGGCCTTAACGACTGCCGGGCCCTTAAATCTAGATTCACTGACAATCTGATAATTTCACAAGTAGCGGATCTGGTTGAAGAGTGCTTCGAGAGGGTTAGGGTAATCTGGGTACCCTCTCACAGAGGGATCTCTGAAAACTGTTGGGCCGACGAGGCTACGACGGAGGGCACTTTTCGCATCCGGCTCCTCACGGTCGTAGATGCGATATTCGAATGAGGCATTAGAGTCAAGTCGCCGACTTCACCACTGGACTGGACTGCTTGTTTCGCTATCTCATTGAGACAATTTTTGTGGGTCTTGTTCTTATTGGAAAACGATTATGAATGTACCAACAGCTAAATGATAATTTTATTTACTCTTTTATAATACATAAAAATGAAATTTTTTGAAATTTCAAGCTAACTGCATTTTATTTTGTATTACTATTATCTCAAAACTGGTCTTTCTATAGCATAATATAGCATCATAAAAGAAGTGAAATTTGGTGTCTGTGCATAATGCGTCAGATTTTTTTTTTGCTGACACGGGGATTGGGTGTGTGCATAATTCTTACGTAAGATTTTTTTGAAGAATTTCAATTTTTACAGGAAAAAATCGACCTCGATATCAATTGAGCTCGATTTTTCTATTTTAGAATATGAGCCAATGCACATGTTGGCATGTGGGGATTTTTGAGACTGCTGATCACCAACTTGTGTGTTTATTTATATGGATGTTATATTTGTATACGCTTTATTTTAATTATTTAGAATTGAAAGCCTGGATAATGCCGGGGACGGGTCTGCTAGTTCATACATATAGTGCTTTGCTTACAAACTAATGCACGACATTGAGACTAAAATAATATTATTATTATAGACATTTTACACAACTAAGCAATTAAAGAGAAAAATAAAAATATTTTAGGATAGCGACACTACACAACATGTCGCAACGCTCATCCGACGATGAAGAGGAAGGGCAAGCCTTTTATGCGGGCGGATCAGAAAGATCTGGACAACAAGTTTTGGGACCACCTAAGAGAAAGAATTTTCGAGAGCAACTAACAGAAATGTTCAGAATGGCACATGAAAGTGGTGCTGTGGTTGATCCATCTGCACAACAGTCAGCGTCAAGCTCCAGTAGGGATATGTATCAGGGTATTGGACTACGTTTAGGGCAGACAGAAAGCGACCACACTTTAGTTTCGGAAGGACCTAATCGTCTTCAGAATACTGGACCGGTAATGCTGAAATTGTGGAGCCAAGGATTTTCTATAAATGACGGTGACCTTAGGCCTTATGATGAACCAGAAAACAAAGAGTTTTTAGAAAGCGTTATGAGAGGGTAATTTTTTGAACTTTTCTAATTCTTACTGTAGTGCAAAAATAAATTTAGCCAAGTTCCAAATGAGTTACGCCAGATGGGAAATGTTGTGAGTGTGGACCTTGAGGATCGTAGACATGAAGAATTCAAGAAACCAGCAACAAAGGTGAAAACGTTTAAAGGCTCGGGACATACTCTTGGAAGGTATTTTTATTTCTTACTATAGTTGTGCGTCAACTTTATGTTATACTTACAGTCCGGCTCCTAACGTCGAGGGAGTATCAGTGTCACCTACTCCCTCTAGCTCATCTGGCAATACAGAGGATTTACAAAAGAAGTATGAATTTGATAATTTGATATTCGGCACATTGCTAGCTTTAGAATAAAGTGCAATAGTTTGCACATAACTAATTTAAAGTAAAGTGCAATAGTTTGCACATAACTAATTTATCAATAATATTCCGCACTGAATAGGAAGAACCTCCAATTTTATTTCTAATATCATTTTTATTAACAGAGCTTCTGAACAGTTGAATCTTAATCCTTCGCAACCTACTACTATGTTGCAAATAAGGTTAGCCGATGGATCGCGCTTGTCCGCTCAGTTTAATCTTTCGCATACAATCGACGATATCCACAGATATATTATAACGTGAGTGTTTTTCATTACATTAAGCGCTTTTAATTTCAAATAAATATATTTCAGTGCTCGTCCACAATATGAAAATCGAGCATTTGTGTTGGTGACTACATTTCCCACCAAAGAACTTTCAGACACGACTGAAACAATTGAAAAGGCAGGCCTCTCGAATGCTGCACTTATGCAACGTTTAAAGTAAACTACGAAAACTTGAACCATGTGATGGTAAATAATATAAGCGGAGCGCGCATATACTTCAGTTAGTTTCGTATTAAACAAATCAGCAATGTGTTTTCTTTGAAGCGATTAGTTGTACGGCTTCGTGGCATATAAAACTATGTTTTCCAAAATTTTGTAAAATCATTTCTTTATAAAGGATTACGAATATCAAAATGGCATTTTTTATTTTCCAATTTCCGGTAAATAATGACCACCACCCATCCTCATATTGACGACCTTCAAGTTAAGATTGTCGTCAATATAATTTGAAATAAAATCAGCAAATAAATTTTATCTTTTATGGTTTATTTCAGTTTATCTTAGTAATATAAAAAAGTAACGGTTTAACAAAACCCACCAAATAGTGCGAATAACGGGGCTTAATGTAATGATTATTGTACAAATCCTCATAGTTGACAAGTATGTGAGTGTGAAAATATTTACATCGTCCTTGAGTAAATTCGGTGCATGCACAATACGTGTTTTTTACGAATGCCTCTCCTCCTGAAAAAGAAGAAAGTCATAAAGATTGAAACAGGAACAGCAATTCATGCTTTTGCTTCAAAACAATAAAATTAACTGAGAATAAATTAGATCAGATTGCACTTGACTGAAAACGAGAAAGGAGAACTGCTGTTTTGAGCAATGTTTGCACGTGTCTAATAATGTATGGATGTACATATATTCAAAGATAATTAATAATTGAGTTAATGATGAAATGTGAAATTAAACTTATCAGAAACAATTTAAACCATAAAACTTACGGGATTTTGCTGCGAAATATCCTTGTACTGATTATATGCAAGTAAACTTTTGAATTTGTTATGTCACAAGGAATTTAATTTTCCAACTAAAATTTAAAATTTAAGTCCAAAGGAGCCCAGTTTTCTTGTGGTGTATCTTTCTTTAGTTAATGGAATAATTGGATCCTTAGTATTTGAACCATTGTATTACAAAATTGTTTTCTGTTTTATATGGATTTTAACTACGTTTCGTCTACTATTTAGATTAAAGGTTTATTACTATACAAAAGAGAATAGCAAACTTACTATGGGGCTTAGTCCAAGTAGCGCTCAACAACAATATTTAAATGCATTAGCAAGGCGATTTCTTTCCGAAGAAAAACAATAAGGCTTAATTGCGAACTGAACTGTTAACGGACCAGATGAATTTATTTAGAAATATTGTTATTAAATTTGAAAATTTTATTATTGCTTTTATTTACATTGTACGCTTATAAGTACCTACATATTCAGATTACGAGCTACATTGTTATTTTTAAGTTGAAATTGTTGCAATTGAAATAGAATGAGTTTTATTTGGAATGGAAAAAGTTGTTATTGAAATTTGTATGGTTGAATCGGATTTTGTAAAAGTTATTTTAAAAAAATGACCTTGATTTTAATTTGGTGGATCTTGATTATCGTTTTGAATATTGAATATAATTTATGGTTGCATTTGAATTGTGAATGCTATATACATATAATACATGTATAACATTTACATATTGCCCAGCAAACTCCGGGCGAAAAAGGGTCGTATAAAAAAAATCGATATTTCAAAAATATGTTTATTTGATATGTAAATAGCCTTTCAACCATACTCATTGAAAATTTGAATTAAAAACTTCTAGAACTAAGGAACGCATTTTTCTCGAATTGGATTTTTAAAATCAATACATATCAATAACTAAGGTATCAAACACATTAAAACTGCAAAAGTATTTTGTTGCTAAAAGAAACTTGCAAATGCAACATGCCAAAACTTTTTAAAATGTTAAGCCGTGAAATGGTCTGGTGTATGCAAAAAACGATAGGGCAAAGTGGTTTGAAATACATAAATAAATGAATGTATTGGCTTTTACGGCCGCGACGGACGAAGCAAACTTTAAAAAGAAATTCATTGCGACATCCGAACCATAGCTTGAATCGAAAAGTGATTTTGTGCTGAATATTAACCTGAGATTTCTCTTTCCAAATAACCGTTTTTTATGAAATATATACAATCGTTGAGTTTTAATCCAACTCAATAGAAAAATTATGAATATCTGTTGCTTATAAGGAACCTCTGCGGTTGTATTATATATTTAATTTAAAAATAGTACACAATATTTATATCATATTTGTAATAGTACAAATAAAATACAAAGGAATGAGCAAAATCCGCATTGACGGGTTTCACAATAAGCCCAATCTTAAAAAATAAAGAAAGAGAAAAATTAATGAGAAATAACATATGAAAAAAGAAAGAAAAAGAAAAGATAAAATAAAGGATTCAGAAATAAAAAAAAAACATTATTTTATTAATCTGCCCTTTGGAGATCTAGATGGAGACTATTTCGAAGACGAGCTGACAAAGTAAATACACTACTTTATAGTATCTATTTTTAGGAATCTGCCTTTTTATATTTTAAACTAACGGTCACCCTCGACTTCATACGCGGTGAAACTGCTTCATGCGCGGACGGTTTATCATTTTTTCCGCGGGAATCCAAAATATTTCCGAAGTAAAAACTAGCTAAAATCATGCCCGACAAAATACTCTACCTTTCAGTCCCATTGAAATCTGTTCAGCCGTCCCCAAGTTTAACTCGGACAGACAGATAAAAAGTAATCTAAATTATGTCCGATAAAATCCTTTTCACCTTCCAGTGAACGTTCAGTTCAGTTCAGCTAATCCCGATATTAGCCCGGAAAAATAGACACTATTTTTAAAACGTTTGTTTGGTATCGTGTAAATAAACATGAGCTTTGAAAACGGCAGTTATTTCGAAATCACAGATAGATACTTCAATAGTCATATAACAATAGTTCGTATTTACAAATATATAAAATGTCGAGGAATTCCTGAGTCTTTTGTCGAAATAATGAGTTCTGAAGTTTTTGCTGTAATGGAACACCCTACACAGGTACAACAATATTCAAACCGTATAAGTTAGTCAAGGAAATACATACATACATATGTATATCGTGAAAATGTTAAGTTTATAATATCTTTCTTGATTTATGGACTAGATGGCTCTAACAGACGAACGGACATTGAAACGAGACGAATAGAGTTTCTCTTTGGATACAGAACTCTAAAACAAAGAACATACTTACACATGCAAATTTGTTACAGACTATTTACATGCCTCTTTACTATACTCTTTTCCTTAAGCAGATAGGCGTTCCAATTTTTGAGAAATTATGTTTTTTCTGAAATTAATGAACATGAATGGATCACGAAAAAAAAACAATATCAAAATCACAGTCTGCAATCACATTGACAGTCTGCATCATTCTATTTTGTATCACGAATTTACCATTTGTACCAGTATTTTTTTTTATTTTTTGTAGATTTAAAAATTTACTAAGAGGTTTTCGCAATAGCGGGAATAATTGATGTGAAGTGGTTTGCTAAAATAATTAGTTAAAGTTCTGGCTTATGTCATTTGCATATCGCTTGTTCTATTAAATTATTCATTGCTTACTTTGTTATCAGCTAATTAAAAGAAAAACAAAAATATCATATCGAAATATAATGTTTTTCTTTTTCAGCAATTTTAGTTTGTAATCTAGGTAGGGAAGAGGTCAGAAAAACCCAAATACATATCTCAAAAAAGGCTAAAAGTACCCATTAATTTAGTTTGATTGTACGTATTACCTTTTACAATAATTCCGCTAGCCATGTGTAAGAAGAATGAATAAAACGAAGTTCTAAACATAATAAATACTCGAAGCAAACACACGCAAGTTGCGGTAAATTCTTGACTAGTCTAACACAGTAAAGAGAATTTAAATGATATAGAGCCGTATTCTTGATTCCGGCGGGATTCAATTCCATTCGAAATGTAGGAAATTTCAAAGCTCAGAAAGCTCACCGCTTGCTGAACAATCGAAACGTTCCAACATGCTTTTAAATGTCCTATAATTAGAACGGAATTGAATTTCATCGAAATCTAGAATACGGTCCAATACTTTAAAAATCTAACAAACCCGAGCCTGAAAAACCAATGACAAACGATCATTATGCATGATCTTTGGAACAAAGTTGTTATTCTTCTTTTGTAGATTCTCATTAGCTAAAGTGCATATTCTCCTTTCCAATATTCATTAGCCCAGTATTCCGCTGGCATTTTCAACAAGTTTGCGAATAATCACTAATGCAAATTAAGGGTGCAGTCTAGTTGGTAAGTTTCAAAACGATTTTTTTTCACATTTTTCGAATGTATATGTATCTAAGAATATTGGATAAAATTTTTATGAAGATCCGAGCAGTATCAAAACGTTAGTATCATGGCTAAAAGTACTAGGTAGGAATCCGAAACGAAAAAAACGAGCAAGAAACGAAAAAATACGTTGTTTCGGACGCCCCCACGATTTCTCCGGAACCTGTGGACCGATCCTTCTGAAATTGTAACCACATCTTCTACACATAAGTACTCACAAAATGGGCTATTATCATGTTAAAATTTTATTATTAACTATATTTTTTGTACAAAAACAGCGAAAAATAACAATTTTTTCAATGTTATTGGTTTTTGTTAGGTAAACTTAACAAAATTTGTTTTAAAATTAATATCCATAGTTGATTTTGTAGCCATTGTCATACCGAATCTAAAACACTTCGGTTTTTTAGTTTCAGATAAGACGTTGCCGACATATCGTGACCTGTCTCCAAATAATGGTTTTTTTTTTGGTATTTTAAGACTTGATTTACATACCTAACAATTTTTTGAGCAATATCTTCCATAGCATGCTCAAAAAAAATTCCCGGAAATAGGCTATTTTTTTAGCCTACGAACTAGACTACACCCTTAAGCTAACAACAAAAATTTATTTCCATCAGAAAGAGCCACACATGCTTAAAAAATATAATTTGTTAAAGATGGAAATCAGTTCATTAACACAGAGCTCATGCGAAACAGGACGACGACTTACAAATAGTTAAAGATGATGATGAATTACACATTCATTTTATTTGCTATAATGAAATCAAATTTTTTTTTACTTTAAAAACAGCTCAATTTCTCCGACACATTTTACATATTCTTTGAAGTTTTATTTGTTGTAATATGTTTTTGTATTATAGAAGCTGTCAGAATGTCAAGGTCGATCTTTGCGGGGGTTTGATTAAATTCTGCGGTTCAAAGGATGTTATCGAATAATTTTTTTTGCAGGATTTAGAATTAGCAATTGATATTATTTATTTATTAAACTCGGTAGACATATACACACTTGGTTATATTATATATGTATAACAAATGACCTTGTATCGAAAGCAAAATAATTTATTTTTATAATTGTTTCTACGTCATACGATTAGATAACAAACATAACGTACTCGGGATCGTTGTCCACATGGCGCATAGAGATGAATGCTACTGCCAAGAATTTATTTTAAATCAGATTGTGGATTCCAATATATCGGAGAAAATAATGTAGAAGATAGGACTGACTGTTTGGTGACAGTAGCCCCTTCTAAAGAGGGAAGGGATCTTGAAAACAAATAATTGGATTGTGGATTCTAAAAGGCAGTCCACACTGGCACGGGACGCATCCTGGTTGTAAATCTATGTAAGTATATACTTTGGTGCGTGAGCCGTTGATGACCGAGTCCCAAAATACACTTTTATTTAAAATATAACAAACGTAAATACAGGCTGACACTTCTAAATAGTACCTAGTATTAGTTTTAGTTTGTTTTCAAATTTATGATCCGAACAAAAACTAATTCCAAGTAAGCTTTCAATACAACCCCTTTCGTAAAAATCGTCCAATCTGTAGTTTCATTTGAAAAACTTTTTGGCTTAATTACTTTTTTTAATGGGAGAGGTAAATTTGCAAAATATATGGATTGATACGAAAATGTGTTTTATGTTAACCCACGTTATTTATTGTGCACTAAGTGTTCCGAGTAATCTAGTGATTCACATTACAAATACAAATACAATCGTGATGGAAATTTACAATTACTAGAAAAAAAACCAATTGGACAAGTGTACAATGGATTCCCTTAATATTTTCGCAAGCATCAAGTTAGATATGCTATAATACTTCCATTGAACGATGTGCAAGTAGCCTTTTAGCGCAATAATACCGATTTCGCCTTTAAGTATTTAAAATATGTTTAACTAAAATGTATTATGAAATGATCATCCTCTTTATACCTGAATATAATGGTTGGCCAGTAATGCTATTCCGACACCAATACCAAAAGTAATAATGTACGATAAGTAAAGTTTCGGGAACGGCCTGCGCTTTTTCAGAAGCATCGATAGGAAATTCGCCTTACTTTCTGAATATGGAGGGTATCTTCCGCTGTAAATATCGAAATATATATGTAAAAGACATAGTAACATTAAATACATATTCGCTAATTACATGCTTTAAAGTTCTAAACGATTTACTTACGACGCCAAAAATTCACCCAGAAAATTGAAGTTCTTCGCTAAGCAAGATTTCTTATGCGTAAATGTATCGAATCCATACTTTCCATGGTAGGATCCCATTCCACTATTGCCTACTCCTCCAAATGGCAAGCTTTCAACTGAAATATGTTCAAAAAATTAATTTGTATATTCGGATTCGGATAACAGGTTTTGTGTTTAAGCTGCAGTATCATCCTAAAAATATATTTTATATATCCAATTGTTCACAAAGCAATAAGTGCATCTTATTTGTTTTTGATTTAAAAAAAAAGGGTTGATTTCAACACGTTTATCTACTTATCCTTGTCACCAATTTTAGAGCGAATCAGACATAATTTTAAGGTTGAAGCTAAAACAGCTATTCATATTTTTACTTAACACAATTTTAGAAAGGTTTTTGCGGAAAGTAACGACGCCCGGTTTTTAAAAACAATTTGCATATAAACCAATTCTAATTTGAATGGACTTACGCTTAAAACTATTCAATCTGAGAGTAATCTCAACAATTTTAATGCTGTTTACAGGCAAATTTAAGGGGACATATATAACGATATTGTAAATTGTACACATCAAGAGCTGGACGATAAATATTTCTGTGGTGATTGTAGTGGCCTGGCGGAAATTCTAGGTTAACTGGGTATGCGCGGAAGATTTCCAAATATGTATATACAGCAAATAATTATTAAAATCTCAACACTTCTTTGCTTATTAAAACGTAATCCGGAAATTGCCCAACCTTATCTTCTAAAATATATATACTTTTTGAGAACCTGACTAAATCAATAATTTTTCTTCACAATACTACTCATAAACTAAAGACCTAAAAAAATGTTCTGGAGATGTTAAGCGCTGCGACCTTTTTTTTTTGAAAGCATAGCAAAATCAATTCCGCGCTTATCGTGTTAATATAAAAAAATAAGCCTTATTACAGTTACGCGCAACTAAATTAGCGCACTTGCACGTCTCTGTATATATGAATCTATGTTTTAGTTTTGCCAGGATTTTATCAAAATTTGCAACATTTACAAAAAACAATGATTTTATCGTATTTTTTTAAATTTCTAAAGTTTATTATTTCTTGTTCGTTCGTGTTTTGTAACTCTTCTAGATTGCGCGAATTAACCTTTAAATTTAATTAAAAATTACATTTACCAATTCATAAATCACGGAAACCCAAACACCGTTCAGTTACGTACGAGTATTTAATAATTAATTGCAGCTTATATTGCTTAAACATTAATTGTACAATTATTTTAAAATAAATATATCATATACAACATTCCGCTTTAACCTCTTTAAACATAACTAAATATGTAACATAAATGAAATGTGTACCTTATCCAAAACAAAAGAAACCTTCTTTCTATACATATATTTAATACATAATATACCTGCAAAGTGCATTAGAGTATCGTTGATCACCAGTCCACCAGAGTGAGTATTTTCTACAAAAAGCTGAACTTCTTCCTTTGAATTGGCGAAGATATAGATTGCTAGTGGTCTCTCCCTGTTCCGTGGTTCAATTTATTTTATTTAAAATTTTCAAATAAAAATGGGAAAGAAATTTCAGTCAATTATAATGATTAAGTATGATAGCAAAGCCAAAATTTTGAGACTTATTATAATTTACTTCAAACGAAATAGAAGTTACTACTTGTATGTGTATGTAATGTGCCCCACAGAAAAGTTCTGCGGGTGGTTAAAACTAAATTGATCTCTACTTTCTACAGGTAAAAGTCTGACTTCCTATCAGTTAAAGCAAAATTAAATTGCATGATCCAACTAGACTTTCTAGTTTAAATGGAGTGTTTGATTTTTATTCTTCGACAATTTTGAAAGAGTTTTATAATTTTGTAACGTGTTGAAACCATTGTTCCAGAACGTTTAAAATTAAAAGAGTTTCAATACCTGCTGCATGCAAAAGTGTTTCGTTCACAGCAACTCCACCAGAATGCGTATTTTCTATAATTAGCTTCAAATCTGTTTTTTTATTGCTGAAGATATATAGCGATAGCGGCTTCTCCCTACACCATAACATGAGAAGTTATTTATTTCGATTTTCCTTACGAAATAATGCATAGAAAATAAGCATTAGTAGTGAAGTAACCTTTATGTACGTGACGGTGTTACGATTAGTTTTAAATAGTTTTAGGTTCGGTGTAATTTACTACATCAATTTAGCTTTAAAATGATTTTTTGTATTTCAAATAATAATTTTAGAAATTCAATGCACGAAGAAAGTTTTACATTGCAATATTCATGTTTCTCGTGTGACCAAAACCATGTAAAATGAACCCTTAACCTTCAAATTAGTCAGAATCAAAATTTAACAAATTCATTTAAATACGAACGAGAGCGATCAAGTGAGCAGGTCAATATTTACAAAGTGTATAGTACTGCGCAAACTTTAGAATTTTTCTTTCTGATTTGGTTTTTGGTGCGAAGAACCATTAGTATGAGTGAAAATACTACTATAAAAAGATAAAGCAAAATGAAGAGTAGTCAAATTAGTAAACATATAGAGCCTGCAGATAATTATTTTTCAATGATTCTAGTAGCCTTCTTATAAAAAATTTCCTAGGTTAGCTTTGTATGCTTGGAAGGTTTGCAAAAAAATACAACAAATACTTGTCATATTTCGACATATATTCATCTCAACATTTGTTTTCTTTTTTCTGCAATCTGAAAATTGCTCAAATTCACCTTCCAAAATAAACATGTATGTATATTGTTCGGGTTCGCAGTCTCAACCACTATTTACTGTTTAAAATGCAACCCTAAAGATGTTTCTTAATATTAAAAAATTTAAAAATTATATTTTATAACTCCAACTTATTAGCTTTGCCAGAATTTATCGCAATTTGAAATTTTTAAATAGATCCTTAAAGTTCATTGTCTCAATAGTTATTTTCCGTTCGTATTTTGGAACTCTTCTACATAGATTACTTATACTATCATTGTCTATGCACATTTAAAGACCAATTCATAACAGCACGTTTTCATTGCCCCTGAAAACACGGAAATTCGACAATCAGTTTTCGGACAACTTGAACGTATTTTTTTTTGTTTTCTCAAGGTTTCAGTGCTTAAATTCTTCTAATCTTATTATTAGAAAAAATGATTTGATTACTCTCTTCACCGTGACCTGAGAATTCAAAAAGCTGCACTCCACTGTAACGCTTTTAGATATAATAATATATATGGGGCATTCTTTTTAAGATTTGACCGAAAAGTTAAAGCAACCGAAAAAATCTTGTACGTGTACAATTAAATGACAGATAACAGATCGAGCCTAAATGTCGTAGTCACCGAAAATTGTTCAAAATAACAAATGACTGCTATAGTTAACAGTGTACCCACCCATGCCCTATATGTCTAATATCACATTAATAAACGTCTGGCATTTACTTTAAACGCATTGATGTCCCAAAGAACAACTCCACATCCATTAACGCACACATTGGCTATTCTATTCATTGAGATATTCTTCTGCATCTAGCTAGTGGATGCGGTAGCGATGATTAGGATTCTGTTGTTTCTCAGTAAACAGTCGTAGGTCTTTTCAAGATCGAGATTGATTCCTCTTTTAGCAAGGCGGAATCTCATGCTTGATGAACTTAGCTAGGACATTTTCAAGTCGTTCGATGCGAATTTGACAATATAGGGTACATATCACAGATCCATACTCGAGAATGGACCTAATAATAAAGGCGCACAATATTTAAATCCCAGCGGAAGTCTTCACTAGGTTTTAATATTTTATTTGAAATCATATCGCTCAGACGGTTTTTATCAATATTGCAAGCCTTGTCGAACGGGCGATGAGGTCGTGGTATTAGTCTAGTTACTTACTTATACTTCCAAGTAATAGTTTACGGTAGCTTAAATTATTTAAACGTTAATTGCAGAATTATATTAAAAGAAAAAACTTTATATATAACGTTCCGCTTTAATTTCTTAACAAAAATTAGATAAATACGCATAACACACACACATATACCTCATCCAAACACAAGTCAAACTAAATAAACTTCCATTTAACACATAATATACCTCCACAATGCATTATAGTATCGTTGATCGTGAGTCCACCAGAGTGAGTGTTTTCTATAAAAAGCTGAACTTCTTCCTTTGAATTAGCGAAGATATAGATTGCTAGTGGTCTCTCCCTATTCCGTGGTTCAAATTAATTTATTTAAATAATATTTTTAAATAAAAATTTCAATGAAATCCCAATGAATTACAATGATTAAATATGATAGCAAAGCCAAACATTTTGAAACTTACAATAAATACTTTATATGAAGCAGAAGTCGGCGGGTACTTCAAAATAAATTGAACTCAACTCTATAGAGGAAAATATTCAAACTGCTATCAGTTAAAGCAAAATTAAAGCAGCAAGATTTTCCATAATATTTATTTGCGCTATATTCTGTCATCAAAGTCTTTCGGAACAAATTTTAAGTGGAGTGCTTTATTTTTATTCTACGGCAATTTGGAAGGAATTTTGTATTTTATAACGTGTTAAAACCATTGTTCCAGAAGGTGCAAGTGCCATAATATAACTGGAAAGGGTTTCATTACCTGTTACATGCAAAATTGTTTCGTTTACAGAGACTCCACCTGAATGCGTATTTTCTATAAGTAGCTTTATATCTGTTTTTTTATTGCTGAATATATATAGCGACAGCGGCTTCTCCCTATACCATACATGAGACGTTATTTATATCCATTATCTTTACAAAACAGTGCGTAGAAAAATAAGCATAAGTTTAGTAGTGAAGTATGATTTATGTACATGATGCTGTTGTGATTAGTTTAAATGAAGTGCATTCCATTGGGTATAATATACTGCATCAATTTAGCTTAAAAATGTATAATTTTATTTTCAATAATAAGAATATTGAAATCGTCACGAGAAAAATGTTATACATATTCCTGTATTTAAGCTACTCGTGCTAACATTCGAATGAAAAATGAATACTTAACCAGCCAATCATGTGATCTGATCAATATTTACAAATTTATAATATTGTGCACATTTTAAGACCTTTCTGATTACGTTTTCAGAACGAAGAACATTACGTACAAGTTCAAAGAGTTGCGCATTATTCATTCTCAGTATTATTTTTATCTAAAGTCTGAAGAATATAAAAATTGAGTTATAGAGCAATGCAATGAATGCGAATGGAAGCTTATACCAAAAGTTCACTACAAAACCCAAAATAGGGACTCAATTTATTTATACACAGTGATCAATCTGCAAATTTTTATTATCGCCTTTATTCTACACTCCGACGTAATAAAATTTTTATTTAGAATCCCGAACGAACTAAGTAATTTTCGGATACAACACATGCTCTCCCGAAGGTATCAAAATTGCACTAATTTTCATTAAAAGTACATACATATATATATTTAATTCTCTTTCAAGTGGAATCGAGGAAACGCTTATTGTTTGTTATGGCTTAATTGTGTAATAAAAAAAACTTTTATCAAAGTTCACGCTGTTTTTTCTTCGATATCATGAATATTTATAATTTTTGATATTGTAACGATAATCGACCTATTTTCTTCATACACCGTACGAAATTTCGGATTAAAAAAAACTGTAATCCGAAGATATAAGCGATTAAAAAGCAAGGCGGTCAATGCAGGGTTCAATCAAATTGTTGGCGGTCAGATTGTCTATGTTCTCACCGACCAACCACCGCATGTAATACTTTTAGTAAAAACAAATAATTTCTGATTTAGTTTGATTTGAGAAGGCGGCGGTGACTACCACATAGGTGTGTTCCTGCTTTAAACGTGTTCTAAAATTTTAGCTTTCATTCGTTCAGTGTTTTCAAAATCGCTGCCGGTCGAAACTTGAAAACGACTCGAAACTGTTTTGCATTTTCAACAGGTATTCATGAATTGCTACTGGAAGTGATGCTTCGGTTTGTTTAGTAAAATCATTTATTATTAAAGAAAAAAAATAACCTCAATGGTTTTACCTACTTCCGCACACGTCTTATATCAATTAATATATAATACAGTTATTTTAAATGAAAGATTTTCTACAATTTTTGCACAGTACTATACTAGAATATTTTACCAAAAACAAAATTGAATTAAGACCTTCGAAATCATCAACCAATCACCGGAAAATAAATTGAATTTTCACGTTACAAATTGGTGTTCTTACCGGCGTATTGCATAATTGTGTCGTTAATGCAAATAGATCCCGATTGTGTACCGTGAACAAAGAGCTGTTGCACTTGATTTTCCGTTGTGAAGATGTACATGACCAGAGGTTTTTCTCTATGAGATGACAGTGAAAATCACAGAAATTTCGATATAGGAGCCAATGTACGTAGGAAAATGATTTGTAAAAAAACGATGATAAATGGTATTGAGTGCAGAAATAACTAGCTTGTGTGTAGTGCTTAATTCAGAATAATACCTGGCGTTAATGAATTTTATGGCATCGTAGGCATTTTCTACGTTAATAATGGGCAAGATAGGGCCAAAAATTTCCTCCTGCATTATGGGGTCATCTGGTTTTACGTTGATTAGGATGGTTGGATCGATGTACCGTTCTGTGGCATCATGATTGCCTCCAACAGCAACTTGACTGTTTTTCATTAATCCAATCAATCGCCTAAATGGGAAGGTGCATTATTCCCTTACAAATTTAAAATATTGGAGAAATTTACTGGAAATTTCGCTGATTAATTATTCTGCACAAATCCGGACTGTCCTTCGCGTTGTCGCCATACCACTCCTTCAATACTTTCTTTGCTTCTTCAGTGAATTTACCTTGAACTTCTTTGGAACAGAGGATATAATCAGGGGCAATGCAGGTTTGTCCCAAATTTATTAGTTTTCCCCACAAAATTCTTTTCGTTGTAATCGTTATATCAACAGTGTTGTCGATGTAGCAAGGACTACAGAATTTCTAAAGCTGTAAAATGTCGGTATTAACTTGGTGTACTCACCTTTTTCCACCCAATTCCAGTGTGCATGGTGTTAAGTAGTTATTCGCAGCTTTATGAATGATCTTACCGACTGCGGTTGAACCTGTGAAAAATATATAGTCAAACCGTTGCTTCAGCAACTCAGTTGTTTCTGCTACTCCTCCCATCGCAACAGGATAGCAGTCCTAAAAGAATCTCAATTATATATCATTTCTACCAGCTTAGTTTTCGCTCACGTTATCTAGGTATTTCGGTACGACTTCAGCAATGAATTTTGCACAATTTACTGCCATTTCACTGGGCTTGATTACTACACAATTTCCAGCTGCAATTGCAGAAACAACCGGCACCAAGAGAAGTTGAAGAGGGTAATTCCAGGCGCCTAATACTAGGACTACACCATATGGCTCGTTGTAGATTAAAACATCATCCAACATATTCACGAAGGATTTCTCGGGCTGAAATAAATAGAATAATATAAAATTGTGCTGCAGTAAATAGAATGAAGAAAAAATATATTTTTACCTTCTCAGGTTTAACCCAGTCCTTTAGGTTGTAAAGAATATTGTTCACATCGTTCTTGAGAAAATCTATTTCTACAATGAGGTTTTCCTGTTTGTGTCTTCGCAGATCTGCTTCTAATGCACTGATCATTTGATCCTCACATTCATCGAACATTCGCTTTAAGCTTTCCAGCTGTTTACGACTTTAAAGAAATAAGAAAAAATACATTAATATGGTACATAGTATATAGAATATATAGTATTATTATTATATTATAGCCTATATAAAATTGCTGGTTCTGAGTGATCAGATAAGCAATCCATGTGACTGGGCATCGTCCGGTTAAATATACAGTTACCTAAACCAACTAAGGAGCTACATACACTTAGGTGGGTCAACAAAATTAAACGTTTTTCCCATTGTTTCTTCCAAATTCATGTAATTAGCCCTTAGCTGGCACTATGGGGTGCGCGTAAACCCAGCCACGAATACATTTTCTGCGTACCAACTAGTAATTTTTGTTTGGAAAAAAATTTAGTATATACTTATATATACTGTTTTGATAGATAGTAAAGAAAATTTAGGAAACATCCAATTTTAAGATACGCAAATTTTGCAAAATGCTAAGAAACGCGGCAAAATTACTCTTTGGAATAGATATAGGTTTGCTAATGTGCTATATTGTGCTCATTATTTTTTTTTTACACTTTCCACATCCTGTTCCTTAAGTAGACTATATAGGAGCCGCATTTGACACACCCATCAGCGATATGATGGGCGCTCCGAAGTGTGTCAGCCTTTGGCGACCTAAAGCTGGAGCATTGCCTTTAATTGGCATGCACTGAGGGTTACCTCTGTCTGGACAGTCCTGGCTGGGCGTCGGGCACCTGTTTAGAAGAGATCAGCCAGCTCTTTGGGAATGAGCGTAACGTCTAGGACTTCAACAACCCCCAACTAATATGTCCAGATATGGCCCTGAATTGTTTGATGAGGAACTTGAGGTTACGTCGTGGGTACATTCGGCACAAATTTTGGCATTCAGAGGTAGTACGTACCCACCTTATACTAAGCTCCCCTCAGCGTATGCTGTTCCGCCTTAGTTTGGGGAGTATCCGGTTCGAGCTCCTTATTTGGTATTCAGAGCTACCCTAAGGCCGAGGCTTCACTCGCCTTTAACCCTAAGGGCGTTCCACTATCCACAACCTGTGGTTCCGCCTAGTAGCTGATACCCAAAGCCCCAGCTTAATTGCCCATCTTATTCTCAGTTTTCTCTCGACATGCATTTAAACAACTCCTTAAAACTCACATAACATAAAAAAATTAATGCTGATAATTGAAATTTTGTGTTACATAAGTTGTCATGCATCTTATAATATTTTTCTTTTTTTCCTTTGTGTTTAAATTTTCTATTGTTCGTATGTTCCTGCATAAATTTAATAAATATTACCAAAGAATATATAACATAAAGAAGTTGCACGAGCCTAATTTGCCCCTCAAAAATATTTTCCGATCGATGGAAGAGAAGGAACGGTGTCAGGGCAGGGAAGTGATTCCTAGAAACCGCGGCTGTGAACACAAATGTGTACCAGCCAGCAACGCACAGAAGTTCGGGCGCAGGTTATTCATATGGGTTCATGCGTTGGGATGAACCACGCTTGCGTTGTCGGACGATGTGCCTTCTAGCTGAAGGCAGACCGAATTCTGTGAATGAATGATATGAGTAAAAAGGCGAGAACCCAAAAGAATTTCGTCTGCGCTTGTAATTCTCAACTTTCCTATTTCTTGATTGTTGTTAAGATTATATTAGGGGAAGCGAATACATTATTATTTATTCATTCACCCTTAAGAAGATGGTAACTATCATTAATTGATTAATTAATTAATTGCATATACACACATATTTCTTGTGAATTATAATAATGTTAAATTTATAAGATCGATAAGCAATTATTTGAAACAGCAAATTGTTTTTATTTTAAATAATTAATTAATAAATATCTGTGCTTCCAAAAGGTAAATGTGACACTAACGTTAGAAGTGAAAAGTATTGTACAAGGTTTTCTTATTTTAAAATAGCAGATCCGTCCGGTCCTTGCTCGTGCTTTTCCATATTTGTAAATAAAAACTTTTAATTTTCATAGGAATTCATGCGCGGTTAATTTATTGCATTTTTCCCGTAGGAACCCAAAATATTCAGCTCAGTTCAAAGTTCTCGTAATTTTCCCACACTTCCTAGAATTGGAACCGGCGAGCGCTCATACAGCCCTCAACGCGTGCTTGGAACACCTCATCGCAAAAGTCCGTAAGAATAACATTGCGCGCCGGAATTTCTGTACGTTTGCTGCCTGGTCCCGCGTCGCATCAGAAATTTTTGGTCACACTTCCGATGTAAGAAGTGTCTGAATATGAATGGCCACTTGTATTTATTGTACTACTACAGATATAGGGTTCGCGCGGAAGGACCCTAGAGCAAATTTTTCAGTTCAAGTTATTTGTTCCGACTGCGACTTCTTTATGTTATATATTCTTTGATATTACACACTTTTATCCACATTAATTAACTTAATAATTTCTTAGCTTTTATTTTATCAAGGACCATTCCTTTTTTTTAGTATTTTAAAAGATCATAATCTTGTGTACGTTATTCGGAAATAAATTATTATTATTCTTGCCTTTCCATAAAGGTGTAGCATGTCTAGGTAGAGAAAGGATGTACATATCACGTTTTTCCCACATTTTTTTCCGAAGTGCATGTAATTAACACATTTTTTTTTATTAAATTGTCCATCTTATTACCTTTCCAAAAAGGTACATCATATCAAGGTAGAAAAAGAATATATATATTTAGACGTAGAAAACGTTTGTGTAGTATTAAATTTTTAGAACTTGTTGACGTGAGTTTGATGTCGCTGTGTTGAGTAGAAAAAAAAATAAAAATAAAATAATAATGTGCATACCGAATTTATTAATAACCTTGTAACTGCCAAACGGTTGAGCATTTATGATTGGTCTATGTGAGATCTATCACCCCACTCATTTTGATTCACTTTATATAATATAAGTGATATTCTTTGACAAGAAGAAACTCTTTTTCTGCAAAATTGCAATATATCAGTAGGACAGGCTATTAGATTTATTTCTATTTGAAATTGCACTTTTTTAAAAACGTCAGGCTTTTATTCAACTTCTTCCAGAAATAATGTCTATTATAAAACTCGAAATTGGTCGACACGACCACCGTGGATACTTATTTTCTTAGTGTTTCAGCTTCGAGAATGTGTCCTTGATAGTCGAGTTGACAAAATTCGACTTCCATAATGGGACACAAAATTTATTACGGTCTTTAGATTTGCCGTTTTTTTTTAAATTTAGTCCACGATAGTTGCACGGTTAATAAAAAGTCTAGTTCTTTCAACACTGAACTTAACCACTTTTGTCTACTTTCACTGAGAGGAGGGATGTTATATTTATTCTTTAGAAATAAAATGCTTTTATTACGTAGAAGATTCGATATCGGTTCTTATATTATTAAAACATTAATGAGAAAATCAATTTTTAACTTATTTTGAAGTCAGGTTTTCAAAGAATATACATATGAATTTGAAAATACCCGAGTATTTCCACAAAAACTTGAATTATATTTTTGCAAATTTTGAATAAAGTACATATTTGTGCAAATTAGTGCTATCCTCACGGGAATGGGTTAAACAGGACGTAGGAAAGCAAGTTTGACGGCCTTCAATGCCCATTTTGTATTTACAACCTTCAACAACCTTGAGAATATTTTCCTTTTGAGATTTATGTATATAAAAAATGACATATTTTCTTAATTGGAGAGTAATGTACTACATTCAAGTCACTTTTTATATATTGTTCGACATAATAAGTGATACCGGACGATTGGTATTCAGCATTTGTTTTGTTTACTATAGGAGATAGGAAATTTTTTTGGGTTCGCGTCTTTTACTTCACGCCGACTTAAGTTCGAAGTGCGACAGGCAACCTTCTCTGCGCAAGCAATGCCCGCAGTTATAACGACTGCGTCATCATTTCACTTTCTTTCCCACCCAATAACTTGAGGCATTAAATTTATGCATCGCGCGAACATTTTTTTCAAGAATTATCTTATTAGCATTTGTATAGCTGTATAGTGGGAAACAGCAGTTAATGTGATTCACTGTGCTTCCACTAATTAAGCTCGAAAGGTTTTCGTGGAGTGACAATGTCATGGGAATCTCGTGCGTCCAGCTAAGCCTTCTTCTGACCTTTACATTGAATTTCGCCAGATTACCGTTAATTTATAACTTAGAGCAAACATTTTCGTCAATCGAATAAAGCACTTACCGGAAATCGACGTTCCTTGTTTTCCCGCTCGCATAGGCTGCTCGGGCCCTCTGAATCATCTAAAATATTTCGATGGGAAGGGAATTAGCAAGATGTGCAATTAGTTCAATAATAATTTGGACACTTACATCGTCGAAATTGGCCATGTTCTGTGCTTGAATGTTATCTGGAACAAAGAAACAAAAATTCGGGATTAATTACAGACGAAGGCACCAGAAACGCAAGTAGTACAATGAGTAAGTTTATAAACAACAAAAGAACGGGTGGTGCACTGCCTGACTGAAGTGAAATTATCGCAGTCTCTCAGCGCAAACAGATACACCAGACACCAGTACTCACTACTCGCTCGCTTTCACGCCAGTTGTTCAAGATCAAATTAAGTGGCATTCGTCGATGGAGTCTACTTCATAGCCTTACCTCATGCCCGTCTTGCGGTTCAGCTGTTTATACCGATCCCTTTCGTCTCCCCTGGTTTGATTTACCAACGAAAGCAATTTTACTGCAAGTCGAAGCCGCAGAATGTACGGTAAAAACAAAACGTCCAATGAACGAAAGGGAGACGGAATAAAATAATAAATGTCAGAATAATGCAAAGGAAGGAAAATCATCAAGCTTTTCTTTTAGACACTAGATGTCGGTACGCGCGCCAATTGGGTACTTATTACACAACTGGCACAAATTAACGGCGCAATTATTTTAGAAGTACGTACATAATATAATTACTTGCTCTCTTGTTTTAGCTGCCCTTGGAAGCATGGGTTTTCTTTATAAATGATAAATATCCACATTTTATATATTTCTAGTTTTCACAAACTGAACGTGAAGCAATTTAGCAATTCATATAATAAATACATTTTGAAGGGTTCTGGATGATTTCAATTCAAGCGAAACTCAAGACACATTGTCCAATTATTTTTCTCGCAGATTTGTCTTTGCTTTGCTCTTTGCATTAATCCGAGTTGAAGATACAGCTGCCCATTAAAAGCACTTCGTCAAACCGGGAATATCTCAAGAAAATGTTCCCCGAAAAGTATGTTTTATCTTCAGTGTTACATACGAGGGTAGGCTGAAAAGTTCTGGGACTGAGGCATAATATGAATGAAAAGTTTCGATAAAAAAAATATTACACAATTAATAATCTCCTTCAAGTGCAATACATTCCTCGCATCTTGCATATACCGTTTTTAAACCACAAAAAAATCCTTTTCCGTCTTCAAAATGGCCTTCCACGCTGGCCTTCATCTCAATCGCATTGGGATTCTCTGACCTTGTAAGTCCTTTTTTAAATTGGAAAAAAGGATAAATCGCTGCTAGCCAGAACTGAACTGTCGGGTGGGGTGGGTTGGTCAACTTCCGAGAAGCCTAGTATGTGCTTTTCACAACCCGCGCATATGAGTAGGGGCAGTGTCTTCTAAAAACAACATTTTCGGTATCCGATTTTCCCCATATTCAAATTTTCGTTTCTCCGACCCGGTTTTGTTGATCTCCAGCTCTTTTACAATCTGTCGGGCAGTACTAGTTTCTAGATTTTTGTTTTAATCAGTTAACAAGTAATGTACCGAATCTACACAGGCAAGCATGGCCTCAGTGAAACAAGTGAGACAACATTTTGAGTATCCGTCTCAGTTGGGTTGGGTAATTCGGTTAATCAGCTGATTTTGACATCGCAGAGATCGTTGATGCAAAAGTGATGCAACATTTTTATAATAATTCAAAGAGAGAGAAAAAAAAAAGGAAAAAACGAAGAAAAAGGAGGAAAAGGAAACAAAATGGAAATCCAGCTTACTACTTAATATTATATCGTAATTTAAAACCCAATGTGCCTTGTTTTCATTAAGCAGTCATTTCTTGTTTTTTTTTTTATTGTATCTTCAATTGTCCGTCGTGTGAGCGTGGTCCATCCTTCAACATGGATAAGGTGGCGAGAGGTATCCAAGCACTCTGACTGATACCAGTTAAAGAGGGGGGAACTTATTTTTGGCTGCCGTGAGGCTTTTTGCTTTCTGAGTACAAATCCAGTCACATCAACGGAGGGTCACTTCGGCGAATACTACACGTTTCGTGATCGTGTGGCTTGTGGTCAGGACTAAATAAGTCGCAAATTATGGCAACATTTTTTTTGAGTTTTTGGACAACATTTTTTGTTTTAATTTTTTATGATTCGGCATTAAAAAATACATAAAACACTAAGTTATCACCCTTCTACCACCAATTCCTATTTTTTAATCGCGATATTAGTACTTTAATAATTTTCAAACATATCAGTTACCACTCGATCAGTTATTCCCGCCAGGCGTCTACGGGTGTCACTTATCGTTTTACTTTCTCAGTGCAACTGTCATATTTATTAGTTCTTACTAGCAAAATTGTTGGGAGTCATTTTCAATTAAAAGAGAAATATATGCGTATTTTATAATTGTGAAAGGTAGGTAAAATAATAAAAGAACAAACACATTATCAGTATACTGTTTTCTACCATTACGTACTTCAATTTGATCTATTTGTGTGTTTTGTACTGTGAACAATGCCAGCAAGACGCAAAGGGTCTGATTTTTAATTTCCACATTTCGATAGTATGTTAGGTTCAAAATTAGCGACCCCGAAAACACTCTGCAACACAAATAATGGAACAGATGTTTCAGCATATCTCAAATTTCAACCGCCAAGGAGGTAAAAGAGGGTATAAATATATGTATGGGAAAATTTGTTTTGACTCTTCAGACATATGTTCAGAAAGTTTGCGTGACGTAAATTATCTGTCTATCATTGGTTTTTCTGGAAAACTATAAGTGATAAATGCAATATCTTTAAACCGTTATACAGCTTCAGACCTTGGCGAAGTGGCCTCGATATTATATTCACGGAGTGTCTTAACTCCTGCCCATGGGAGTAGAGGGGCTTTCTGCATATAAAGTGACCCTAGAACAATCGGCTAATGAAAGGATTTCCGTCTTAATGAATACATATACGGGGTTTTTGGCGTCGCTGATCTTAATTCTGCCATCGATAATTGGTAATTCAAGATGGCGGATCAAATATGGGGACTCAACTGGAACGGAAATCCGTGTAATTGAATATAATTGTTCTTAGGGTCAGTGGTTTTGAAATGACTGCCTTTTTCGAAGCTCATATCTTAACTTACACTATACCAAAATCTACACAATCATGTCAACAAATTTTGTGTATGTGTCGGGGCTAATCTTGAAAACGGTTGAACCGATTTCGATGAGGCCTTTACTGGAAGGTACAGCATTTTATCGTTCATGATGCAGGCTACATTTTATCCTAAGATTGTTTTCGGTTCCCGCAGGAACCATCTTCGCGCATGTAATAGTTTCATTAGGTCTACAACAGTTTTAATTTACAAATATGAAAAATCCGACAAGGAACGGGTTGGCTATTGAATATATTCCAGAGGAGGCGAAACGGATGCGCAGAAGCTTTTTTTCGACAATATAAAATTGAAAAACATACAGAATGAAAATATTTCATTGAACTGGTGCTTCGAGAATTAAATATCTTCCAAAGGACGCAAATAGATGAATTGATGAATGAAAAGGATTATTCGTCAATTTTACATGGACAGAGAAAATTCCATTAGATTGAATATATTCCAGAAGAGGTCAAGCGGACCTTTTTATGAGCTTAAAAGCTCTCACTTTTTTGATACTCTCTGAGAAACTTATATGGAAGTCTCTCTTCTGCAGATATGGTGATGCAAAAATCAGATAAAATTGAGGTGGAGTCCTCCAGGAATTATATTGGGATCAATCGCGCGCTTAAAATTATAGAAGACAGGTTAAAACAACATTCCAGTTTCAATCTCCTTTTTCCATTTAAAAATCGACCAATGAAGGGCAGTCTCAAACGTGTGTCTCTCTCTAAAACTAGACTGCGCTTCTATCAACAATTTTATTCATTTTGCAACAGTTTAAATTTACAAATGTAGAAATGCCCGGCCAAAGCCGGGACGAGTCTGGTAGTTAAATCATAAAATCTGAACGTTCGAATCGACGCAGAATGGCACCCTTTAAGACATATGTATCTAAAGTCGTACATAACTATGGGTAATTGTTAAAATTAACTGCGTTACTTCCGATTTCGATGGAATTGAAATATGTCATAGAGGAGGACATTCTGAGAAGGAGGTGCTGCAAAGTGCAAACAATAACCAGTTGCTTTGCTAATGTATGTATAAGTCCATATGAAGATATAATTGGGAAATAATTGACCTAACTAATCACTGTCGTATTCTACTTTTTAAAAATTCTTCTTAAAGGAATTTTTTTTAATTTGACGAGTGGCTGATGAGATAATCATCTTACCTACTTTTACTTAAGCGTAGGTATATAATTGGGATGTAATTAATCAAAGAAGATAACAAATTTGCATTTCGCGTGACGTGTAACCAAGATTACCTGCAATTAAACTACTACTCATAACTGTGTAGGTGAGATGTAAGTTCTTTATTGCAACTTTGTCTTTTATTCTTTTTGCTTGTTCCGGTTGATGGTGTGTCTGTTTGTCACGAATGCAACATATAGTCATCTTAATAAGATTTGTAATTATGAATTCCAGTGGAGTGACGAAGTCGTTAAATAATCTGCGCTGATTGTAAGTTGCAAACTCACGATCCCCAAGGTCAACATCGAGTTACAGGAACTAATTACGCAATGAAAGAAGAGATATTTTTAGCTAAGCCATTAGCAATTATTAAACTAAGATTAAGACATTCATTTCCTTTCAAATATAATACATAGATTGAAGAGCCTGTCTAACGTGTAATACCTCAAGTGTATTTTAAAGATTTGCGATTGCGCGAAATTTTGTTAACAATTTTTTTTAAATGTTTCTCCCCAAAATACTTAAATATTTGAAATATCCATATAATATAGGAAACTTAACCTTTAATTTGATATTACGTTGTTTTACAGTCAATCTACTAATTCTCTCACTGTACCAAAGATAAGTGTGAATGCTATGTTTTTCACTTTTTAACGACTTTTTGTAAAAACGCATAAGTGAGTAACCTTTTACCCATTTTGGGATTTTTAGCTGGAAAAAAAATTTTCGGATATGACACGTTTGGAGATTGTAGGATAAGTAAATGATTTTTTGTATCGGTTTGATACAATCCTAATAGAAATGTATATATAAAAATGTAGGTTCGTTCCAATTATGTTAGCGAAGATAAACTTAGTCTACATCTTTTGGAAAATTTTTGCTACTGCTTATCTTTCTTATGGTGTTCATAATGCTACAATTACGAAAAAATTCATTTACAAGACATTGAAGTAAGACACAATAGAAAAAATATACGAAACTTCGTGAAAATTTACGAAACACCAAGGTTACGACGTTTACAAAGCTCCCCTTAATATATTGACTTGTTCATTGTATCAATACATCGAGTCAACCACCTCCGCCAGCTCCTAACACCCTGTCAAAATCGGACCTAAAATATATTGAAAAATGCGTAAAAACACATTTTATCCTTTTTACCTTAGGAGTCGAAATTCGAAACATCCCTTCGTACCGAGTGCTTATGCCACAAAGGCAAGCCATCCCTAAAATTTGACGTTTCTAGTTCGAGTCGTTTGGGCTGGGAAGTTTTTTGACTATCCCGCGGGAAATCGTTTTTTTCTCCTATATCCGAACCAAGGAGATAAGCTGCCAATATGTAACGTTTAATTAAAATCCGTTCAGTAGTTTCCGCGTTATGCGCGAACAGACATACAGACAAAAAGTGCGGCAAGTGCGAGCCAGACTCGTGCGTTAAGGGTTCTAAATATTTGCTGCAAATTAATTGACTGTAATTTAAAAAAATATTTTTTCATGTGATATAACTACAAATTAACGATTTTCGGATCTTTTCCTTTACCTGTGCTGTGAGACCTTGCTTCTTGTCAAATTTCATGAAACGGAAAGTACCCTATAGGGTTTGATTTGTTTGCGAGTATCAAAATATGCGGCATAAATGGCCGTATTTTGTGATTGCGTTGACTTAGAAGTTTGATTTTTTTACAGCTCCAAGGGATCGTAGACCTATATAAATTTAAACTAGATACCTCCACACGTTCCTGGGAAAGGGTCTTGACAGGCAGACAGACAGACGGACAAGGAAATGATCCTATTGGGTTCCTTTTTTCCTTTTGAGGAGTCTATTGCTTCGATATCACGCCTGTCTCTTCAATTCACGTCACTCTGATATTGATTTCATTTATCTAGAAGCTTAGAAAACAGTCTGCTTCTTTAGAGATTTTTTTGATAGATACATGTTCATATGGTAACTATGATTGATTAGATTGCTGATAAACGGAAAATGAAATTTTACATGAAGTAAAATGAAGTTATCAATGCTGAAAATATTTCCAGATGTTACGCATATCATTACGCATTTTGAACAGTTTCCCACATAAATCACATAAAATGAGGATGGCCTCAACCAAAAGAAGTCGACTCGATTCATTCGCATACATACATGTATGTAGTTCAGCACTGCTTATTAAATAGGTAGCAACATCATGCCGTTAAAAGATACGAGTTATCAATCAGAAATGTCCATTCATTCTACGAAAGGTAACATCACGATATAAATAATTGCTCGGAAGTGTTTTTGGAACTAGGGAGCAGAGGAATTTCTATTTGAGATCATTAGCATAAGTATATAGCGTCACAATTCACAATTCAAACTGCAAGGCTATGTTAGAAGTGCCATATTAGGTCCGGAAATCTTTTGGGTCCGGAATTCGCAAGAAAGATCATGGTCTGAAATAGATTGGGAAGCTTTGTCTAATCATAACACTTTATTAAACTGTAAAAGATAAACCTTTTTAGTATTTTTAATACTAAATAGCAACGCTATCTATATTCCGTGTATAGAACAATAAATGTTGCAGTTTGGTAAATTCATTGTATGCTTTATGCTCGAATGACTATCAACATATGCTATCAATGAATTAATCTCTTTTAACAATTAAATAGCTTTATATGTTTCAAAGATAAGTTCCCATTATAGTGCATCATCTGACTTTGGAAAATCCGATGTACAAAGTTCGTGTAGAGAATTTCAATCTAATTTCAGTTTCAGTTTAACTTTCCCCCTACAAACACTTTAATTTTTATTTAGGGTAAACTGATCCTCTACATTCTACAACATCATTCAGCCTCAATCTCTACGACAGGCTTATGAATCTGTTCAATCTATATTTGTAAAATTGAATCTCATTCCTACATTATCCACCTCGCCAGAATTAGTGTTGCATTTTCAGTTTATTTAGCCCCAGCTCAACCTTGACAACCTTGGTGTTTGTTTATCTCATTTTTGAACGTCAGATCAACCTCGTATTTAATTAAATGATAACACATTATTTTTCTACTTCACAATCTATAAATATTTTTGGCTGTCATTCTCATAAATACATATGTCAACTTTTGTCAGATAGAGTTTAAAACTGGCTGTGCGATATAAGTCCTTTTTAGGTTGACCGATTTTAAAGATAAAATACTTACAATACTATCCGTATTCAAAAATAACTGACAACAATTTCTGGTTCAGAGTAAGAAACCAAAATAAATTTTCTGCAATACAGAAAAACATTGGTTGTAGTTGAAGATAAATAAAATTACTGAAGTTGGGCAGATTTATTATTTCTCCATAACCAAAAAACTAGTGTATCTAAAGTTATCTAAAGAGTTACTCAATATTGGCCTGAATTTTTAATTGCGCGGCACATTCGGCTGTCAATTGTTTAGGCAGTCATATTTAGTAGCTATTTACATATATTTTACTATATATAGAAATGTAGAAGCTTACGGAAATGCCACGTTACGCTCCAATAGAAGAAGGGTCCGCTATTTGAAGATGTATCAAGCTTGAGCAGACGTTGTCATTGGAAGGAGGCATTACGCGTGGTAATTTTAGAAAATCGGCTGAAAACATAGCAGCCGTGTATGTCAGTGTCGCAGGACAACCAAACATGTTACCGTGGGTAAGTTGATAAACTGTTGTTTTGCAAAGATTGGATGGTGTGGACGGAAAACACATGTGGTTTCAACAGGATAGCGGGAACTGCCACACTGCACGTAAAAAAATGACGTTATTGCAAAAAGCAAACCAAGTTCCCAGGCTGCGTCATTTCTCCTTTTGGAGACCAACCCTGGCAGCTTAGAAGTTGTAATTTAACCTGCTTGGGAATTTTCGCCTGGGGTTGTGAATTACCCAGGAGGCGCTATCAGCAAGGCGCAAAACGATTTTTTTTTGCATAACAATTACCAACTTGTGCCATAAGAAGCATTTCACACTAATAAAAAGGTATTGTAAGAATAACAATCCATTACGTTTTCCGTTCTAACTGTGAAAATCGTTTCAATTTTGCTTGACAATATGAGTAAATTATAATAACTTTTGGTCTGTGTTGACCTTCTTTTTAGGGAATCAAGTTTTGTTGCGCAGTAATTCCTACACAGTATAAACAATTGTTCAACGTTAAATATGACAAAATTTAAAATTGTTTAATATTAAAAACAAACATTTGTGCAAAAATATACAAAAAACGATTGATAACGGATTTTGTAGGTAATATTACAAAAAACAAACAAACAATTTAAAATTCATAAAATAGTTGAAAATTACACAGCCGGAAAATTTAATTCAAATTTGTTGAACCAATTTTACAACACAATAGGTTCAAAATTCATTGCCTGCTGCTCATTCTTGTTTTGCATTTCATTACATGTTCAGTGCTTATGAGGCATTTAACGTTTCTCAAAACCATTTTTATTTTGATTTGATACATTGCGAATAACTGTTTGAAATTGAAATTCCAATGTAATTTTATAAAATGTAAGTTTATATTAATATTTAAAATTTACCCCAAAATAGCATTGATGTTTTAATTTCACACAGACTGTCGTTCACAATGTTCGAAGTCTCAAATACCTTTTTATTTATACGATACGATACAAATTGCTTAAGGGGGGGGTAACGTTAATTCGGCGTGAAAAAGGCCCTTTTTCAAGAATTTTTCCAGACGCTACAGGCAATACAAATTTAATTAGTCGATCGCAGCATTATAGTACTACCTGTGAACAATATTTTCCTTAATATTTTTAAACAAAATATAAATAATTAAGCCGACGGCAGCAAGTCTTCGGAGGCGCCTCGAAAAAAAGTTGTCTGTCGGTGAACAATATTACTGAAGAGTGGATCATCTGAATTAAAAAAAAAAAAATGTGTCATTAGATAACCGCTTTCCAGAGGTATTCCTGGGAGGAAATTTTTTTTTTTCGATTTTTCAATTTTTGCTGACACTTAGAAGTGAAAACACCGATTTTCGTCTAAAAAATGAACCTATTTGTTATTGTAGAATCTATAATTATGACAAAAAAAAAAAAGCTCCCAGCGTTACCTGGTCATTTATGTAAAGAAGCTGTATACAAAATTACAAAACAATCGGTCGAGTAGCTTTTGCTCTAAACTGTTCACCGGTTTTAAAAATGACAAGCGTCAGAAAATCGCTTTAAAGTTTTGCATACCTGAAAATCGAGTAGTATACATGAAAGCAACAAACGCTCAAAGTTCTGTATCTTAGTTAGTTTTACGCTGATTTGTTTGAAATTTTGACACAACAATCTTAAGATGTTGTGCAATCATATGAAACAATAAAAAAAAATTAGGGATCCCGGGAGCACAAAGTCAGCGCGCCACGCACTTGCTGGGCAGACATAACCGTATCGGAGCAACAAACGCTCAAAGTTCTGTATCTTTGTTAGTTTCACTCCGATTTGTTTGAAATTTTGACACAACAATCTAAAGATGTTGTACAATCATATGAAACAATAAAAAAAAAATGAAAAATAAAATTTTTTAATACGTTACCCCGCCCTTAAAGAAAGGAATTTTTATAGCCCCAAGGCTATCTGTAGATCAATGGTGAGAATTGTGGACTACTGTTCTAGTGGTCCCGGGATCGAAGCCCACATGAATGAGATTGTTTTGCTTTCTAAAAAATCAGATTATAAGTGTAGCAGATAGCAAATTGGAGTAATAAGCCTAACGTGTCGAATCTCATTGGAAACTGCACAAAAACCAGCAGGCATTTAGACGAATTTGAAAATCACATTGAAAATTCAATTTTACACTCTCAACCGGTGTAAAATTACATTTAACGGGCTCAACGAATTTCACACAAGCAATAATTTTCCATCGATCACTTAATTGAATTGCACTTTGAAATGTTTCTTTCCCTTTTACAATTTAATTTTAAATTTGAAGTGTGTGTTTGTCATAATCATTTTTGGCAACAAATTGCCAATAATGATGGGTTTTTTTTACTGTGCAGCTACGGATTTGAAAACATCATATAATTAGTCTGAGAAAGATAGACTTTTGAGACGAAATAATTAATTCATTAAATCTGAAGGTTGGAATCGACGCTGAATGGCACCCTTTAAGACAAATCTCCACCGAAGTTGGCTTTTTGTACAGTCGTTTTCGTATTATTTCGTAGTAAAGTGAATTCACGATAACGATGGGTAATTGTTAAAATTAATTGCGTTACTTGCGATTTCGGATAAATACTAAGACGGTGGACATCCTAGCTCCTTTAGAAATGGTCTAGCAGATTTTTAATCTGTAACATTTTGGCCTATGGTAAACTAAATTAATAAAAAAGTTTTGGAAACATTTTTGATAAGCAAAAATCGGATCAAATTTTCGCTACATACTTACTTTATTTTTACATAATTTTCATAAAACTCAATATTTGTTGCAACTCTACTCTAGTCATTTAATTGATTTTAATTATTGGATTTTCCAAAGGCATTATAAATTTATTGCTTCTGGCAATGTCAATTTTGTAATTATGTACTTACAAAGTTATACCATCTCGACTTTTGTGAAACTTACTACCTATAGGTACATGTATCTCTCTTACTCTATTCTTACTGATGCATTTAAGATTTAAGATGTGTTCCAATGAAGAATATAATACTTAGAGTATATGCTTCAATAAAAACAGTGAGTGGCAGTATACTTTGCAAGTAAGTTACAGCTTTGAGTGGAATTCGAGATAACGTTCTCTGATTAGTGTTGAGGTTGCGATAAAAGTATTGAGTTTTGTTTGAATGCATAGGCACCGTGGCAAATCTATCTTACCGAGAATTGCTTCGTAATGATTGCCATTGATGCGATTGTTTACTGATAATTCCTGACCGCTATTTATTTGATCAAAGATTAGCTTTCAAAGTGGCCGTGAACGCAAGAAAATAATATCATTTCTATAGTTGCTAAAATTAACAGCTTTATGTCCTCTCATTCTGATTAATTGAAATACAATACACATTCAGGATAAAAAACATGAGTTAAAGTCTAGTCAATTAAAAATGTAAATTACCTTAATCGTTTCCTGATTAAAAATGTCAACTTCAAAGGTTTTATAGACCAAGAGAAAAGTGCACCGTTACGCTGCTTATATATATCAATATATAGAGATAATAAAAACGTAACAAGTGGAGTTTTAATGACTGAACCACAATCGTTGTTTATATGTCCGCAAAGCTAAGTTTACGTACGATCGACCGGCTTTTCAATTACTTCTTACAAGAGAGTACTTCACAATGCACAGCAGTATTTAAATGCGTTTATGTTCCGCGTCTTGTTCACCCCACAAGTTTAAGCTAACTGAACAAAACAGTTTTTCCAGTGCCGCTGCCGAGACTTAAAGTTCATCAAAATGATTCAAAAGCACTTCATCGCCCGCTGATCGCGGCAAGGCAGTGACGATTGCTATCGATAAATGAATCGGCTTAATCATTACCCTTTGAACTTAGCGAGCGATCGCCGCAGTGTATGAATTGCTAATCTCTCCCTATGTTGGTATTAGGTGGCTATTTAGAAACCTCAAATAGTGAAGCTAAATAACAAATATGTGTGTAAATGCGAACGAAGATTCAGTGATTTGCTAGCTGCCCCAAACATGTACTGCTCTAGTAGGATCCACTAAATGCGGAAACGCGTTCAATGTAACACAATAAGTAATGTTAAAGTTGACAATCATTAAGTTGTGACTTTTACTTTTTCACAAAAGTTTGTTTTGGCTGAGTGGACAATTGAGTCATCAAAGCTTATGCTGAATTTTAAAAATAACCCGTTCATAGCACTTTATTGCGCGTGCCTTTAGAAGTTCCGTAAATCATATGTTAATGTTTTTTTTTGCACACATCTGAGTATATTACAGAAATATTGCATGGTTGCTGTTATGTGTAATCATTTATTCAAACTTTGGTAGCTACAATAACATCAATGTCCGCTAGCAATGGTCGTACTGTTGAATGCTCCTCGATTATACAGAGTGCTTCTTACGCATGCAGAAATGAGAGCGGTGATAGATCTTACCTAGGCAAACAAAAAATGGTATGGCAGGGGGAACCATCTAAAGTCTAAACCGTTTTCGAGTTACAAAGTGAATAATAAATTCGGGATGCACATTTTTATTTAATTTTTATCTTTTAATCTATAGAACGCAACGACATAAAACTCAGGTACAACATCTCCAGGTAGAGAAAGAATATACAAATCACCGCCGTACCATCCTTTTCCCGAAGCAGTTCAGGCCATTTTAGACCCCCCTATAACTTCGTTGTGGATAAAACTAGAAGGCTGAATTTTCAGTAACCAAGTGTATAAACACGGTATATTTCAAATTTCATTCAATTTAAACCAGTAGTTTAAGAATTATAACTAATCAAAGTTTCTTAATTTTGTCACTCACTGACCGATCATCAAATTTTGTCACTCACTGACCGATCATCAAAATTCTAAGGCACTTCTAGCAGACATAGAAGCTTCAAATTTAGAATACAATTAGTGTTTAGTGTATAAATCAAGGAAAATCTAAAATATTTCGCAATTTCGGTCTAGTTTTCTAGATACACCAACTGCATAAATAACTTTGTAATCTCATATAAATATAGGACCCCAGATTAATTAATACATTTGCGAATGAATCAGTGTACCTGTATACGTACCTATAAATAAAAAGAAAAAAAGGAAGACTACCTACAAAAAGAAATGAGATGCCATAAAAAACATAACCTGTAAAAACAACCAAGTCTCGCAACTCAGTTCTTCTATCGTAAAAAGTTGTGAGATCCATTTAATACCAAGTCGGCCAATTTATTCAGTCCCTACTTAAGGGTCCTTCTGTCTTAAGTTATTACGTAATTGGCTAACCTAACAACATCTTATAGTGACCATATGAATATTAAAAATCTTCTATGTTTTAAATAAATAGATTGACTTGGCAATCGCCCTAAACAATCTAATTTTATATTAAATTAGATGTTAGTTTTACTTGTAAGATACATTGTGTTTTTAATAAAAAAAAATAAAAAAAGATAAATTGTGTTTAGTGCGATTGCCAAGTCAATCTATTTATTTAAAATATAAAAGATTTTTAATATTGATATGGTCACTATGAAGATTAGCCAATTACGTAATAATTTAAGACAGAAGGACGTAGGGACTGAATAAATTGACCGACTTGGTATTACATAGATCTCACAACTTTTTACGATAGAAGAACTGAGTTGCGAGACTTGGTTGTTTTTTATGGCATTTATATTTTACGGAATATAAAAAAAATCTGAGTTTTAAATTTAACGTTTATAATGTACTATCCTTAACTGTAATAAGTTTTTAATTTAAGAAATGGCAATTTGGAAATTTTAGAACATTTAATAGCTTTCTAATACCTCTGGATTGGTAGAGGTAGATCAACATTGGTGACATTTTTGGAAAATATATTAAGATAGTGTTGCAAAACTCACTGATGCGTTTCTTTCCTCTCAAATATTTGGGGTGATTTCTTTGGACTTGAACTCGCACATGGCCTAACCAAATCAAATGCTGAGAAGGGAACACTCTCCTTTCCAATTTTCCTACTACTACTTATGTATGACACACATGTGGTATTGATATTATAATTTCAATATCATAATATTCAGAATATCATAATAATGTCACACCCGTGACACACATAAACCTATAGTATTCGAAGTAGTTTGCTTTTGATATTTTGTTTCACCACTTGACAGTTAGAGTAGCAAGTCACAAAAATGAATATGAAAATTTTATTAAAGTTAAGAAGAATCGGTAAAACTTCATTATCTGTACGTATGGGCCAGTGAAGTTGCCAACGATTGATAAATGTAGGAGTTTAGGACGATTGATAAATTTAGGAGTTCAGGAGCCAGCAATTCTTGGCGAAAGGAAAATATTCAGTCAGTAGACATTTTGTAAACGACAAATATTGAGTCAGTATATATTTTGAAAAAGGTAAATTATACAGTTGTTTGTTCTTAGCTCTTTGAATCTTTGACAAGCAATTATTGCCAAGTTCATAAAAGCTAGATCTATGATCATTAGGAATACGCGACGAAGCAAACATTTTAGAATGCAGGTGATGAAACGTAGTATTTGGAATATTATAATATCGATACCACAAAGGTCATTAGTCCTTTTTTTCTTTGCGTTAACACTTTCGCAAAGATTTTCAGGTATAAAACATATGGGTTACCTCAACCCATATATCATACAATAATAATGTGTTAACTTTCCTTTTAGTACTCTGCGACTTGTTGTGTTGATTATATCATCATTTTACCCAATTATTTTGTATATGAATGGCCGTATATATGTATATCTTCTCTATATTTTTATTTGAATACAATTTCTCGCGTGTTCCTTACAGGTCACGCTTTTCCGTCTTCCACTCCTTCAAATTGGTTTCTGCCCCCTACTTTCTATAATATTTCCATTTTTTCGGACAATTACTGAAAATATATACTGAATGGTCATTCTACAAATACTATACAATAATGTGAGATATGCCTTGAATGTCATTTGATCATTTCTTCAAAACTTTCCATCCAAACTCAAACAAATAATTTAATTCCATTTTCAAGCACAGCTTTAAATTTCCATATCTTATTCCACAGTAGGTTTGCATTGACACGCTCACATTTTATATAACTGCGCTAGCTGTTCCGTTGCGTGTCATGTCTTAAAATAGAATTTCTGCAAATATAAGCAGTTAAGGTTCACCATTAAAATATTTTGCGCCACAACACAACAAATTAAGTCATCACTAAGTGAGCATATTATGAAACAGCTGCTTGTTTCTCTTCATGACGCTCCGTGATAATTACTGAAGTCTGTTAGTCGGAAAAAACCGCAAAAATGGACACTATTTTGTATTCGAACGAGACTACTTCTTTCCCCCGTAAAGGGTGCTGAGCACGGTGGTGGTCTCAGAATTTATTTTTAGGGTTGCGTTCATCCCCAATAGGCCAAAAACCACTCCCGAGACGAGAGGGGTAAAACGCTCATAATATAGTTTGCACCCCACCAACACCACCAATCCCCCAATACGGAGAAAAACAACCCTTGAAAAGGTGCTGAGCGCGGTGGTGGCAGTGAAACCAACCCTTGCACCCCACCAACCTCTCAAAAAAGAACACCCGGAAGGGGTGAAATTCTTTTTTATGTAAAGGAGAAAATTTATGTACCACCCGTTTGCGAGGGTGCTGAGTAAAAATTTGCCTTGAACCCCTCCAAACGGACAAAAACCACCCCGTATACATTTTTGTTTGTTGTGTTTAAAGAATATATTAGACAAAATTTCAGCTCAGCCGGTCGAATGAATTTTGAGAAACCATGTGCACCGTTTTGAAAATCATGATTTCAAGAAAAACGGGTTTAAATTGTTGAAACCAGATTGCTTGAAGAGAGGTGCCCTGCTACCGTTAATCTGGATATTTACGCGTGACAGAGGAGCGCTCCGCGTCGTAGGTTCAGGCACGATGTGCCGACTGCATTTGGCGCTCTATACGTACTCCGTAAATGAAGGAATTGGAAATCCTTTTACGGGGAAATTTTTGTGGATCTTCATGAACTTCAAAGGATTGCTCTGAAAACGGTTTTTTTTTGTGTTTTAGGGGTTGCATCTCGAATCGTCAGATCACAAATCTATTATTGCGACCGAGGAACGAGGAAGCTTCGCTACTGCTGAGTGTCATTTGACGCGGATATCTTTTATTTAAAGTAAGGTCTATGTGAACCATCTGGGACGATTCAACAACCCTGTCTTCCAAAATACCTTCAAAAGAGCACACACCTTTGTTAAAAGTCTGGATGACATTTGACAATGAACTATATTGTTTATTTAATGTTTCGGTATAGGGCTTCCTTCTAGCCAGCCTTACGAGTATACCGAGTATAAAAGTGTACTTGATTAACTATTATTTGATTACTTAAAAAAAAAAAATAAGTAAAAAAAAATTTTTAAGTAAACGGTTTTATTGAAAATGAAGATAATAATGATGTAGACAATGTACTAAAAACTAAAAAATAATTCAGTAGGTCCTAGCTACCAGTATTCACACCACTCCCCTCATCAATCTAGGACAATTAATCAGACAAAAATATGAAATCGTGGGGCGCGTGAAATTTATATCAACAGTCAACCGCTCATATCATTATAAATGCTATTGACATATTTACTCAAATTACGCTACGCCACACGATTTTATTTTGAATTATTATATAAGCCCTTTCATTTGTTACCTATATTGAGGGGGTTGTGAGAAAATATGTAATTCGCCATTTTGTAGAGGCGGCCATCTTGGATTTACAATGATACTGATTATATTAAATTGTATTGTCATCAGAACTTAAGGTGTATACCAAATTTCAGATCAATCTGTCAACAGGAAGGGGGTTAAATTTCAATTACTAAATTTGACCCAAACAAACAGGGCAGGCTTAATAAAACCGTTTAAAAATAGAAGTCTTTCAATAACTCTTATTTAGCCAACTGAAAATAAACTTTGATTGCGCCAATTTAGAACAAATCGTCTCTTGGAAAAGTAAAAATCTCATTGAAAGTGTTATAAAATGATGCATAAAATAAAATTAGATTTTATCTCTTATAATATGATTTTAATGAAACAGTCCAGAAATATGAGTCAACTGAATCTTTAACTTAAAAGGAAAAAATCGTTTCTGCATATTTTATATTAATTTCTATTTGAAATCGAACATAATTTTCCAAAATAGCCAGGCAGACTTTCATAATTTCAAATTTCCAGAGATATTTTATTTATTTATGTAGATTTTATTTTTAAACTATGTAGTTTGCCCGGACTCGGCGTTTCCCGGGAACTATTAAATTTGTATTCCTTAATTTTACAACCCATTTCTACTGCACCGCCTTTCCTATATGACCCAGCGGGGTGGGGTTGGTCTCATTATATCAAGCATAAATTCGTACACAATACACCGCATACATCACTTTCACCTATTCCTAATACTTATTTATAGTAAAGTCAATTTTTTTCATTTATTTCTAATCGGCAGGGGTACATTTTTGCCGCCCTCAAAAAGTTTCCAATGTCAACAACTACAGTTTCCACATTTATTAATATTTTCATCCCAAACACATTGCCCCGCGTGTTTCTATTTTCTAAAGTTATTTTGACAGCCTAAACCGCACCGGTACCTCTTTTAGACTTTATTCCATTTTACTGAAAAACTATTATTTATTAAGTAAATGTTCATATATTTTAATAATTTAATTTTAATTAATTTTAATTTAATAACGTAATTATACTACTCTTGAAGGCGCTTCAATTGAGCCCACCCACAATAATTACCGAGATATTTCAATTTTCTCTTCATTCTCGGCAAACTATATGCCTCTTCATTTTCACGGGTAAATATTTTTTTTTTACCTTTTTCTCCTAATGTTTTTTTTCTCATATTTGGAAAATTTGATAGCAGGTTCGATCAGCGATTTGATAGTGCGGGTTTTCAGGGAAATCCTTGAAGTTCGACTCTTCGGTCGCCATCTTGAATTCCAAAATTTGTATGACAGATTCGGAATAAGTGACACCAAAAACCCCCTAGTTCGGATTTTTAGAGCTATCCCTTGAAGTTTAACTTTTTCGGATGCATATTGGATACGACATCTTGAATTCCAAAATTTTGAGTGCAGGATCGAGATCAGTGACTCCAAAAACCTCCAATTGCCTTTTTCATAAAGATTCCTTGAAGTTGGAAAATTCGCTTCCTGTACAAAACGCAAATTTCGATTTTATCGATGTTTCGGTTTTTCCTTTGGGGTTTCCCGAATTTTTTTTAAACCACCCCTGTATTATAGCGAACAATACAAATAAAAAATATTCAAATCGGTCTAGCCGTTTTTGAGTTTTAGCGAGACTAACGAACAGCAATTGATTTGTATATACTAGGCCCTCTCTAGTTAACGAATCAGGTTCCTGTATCGATAATTGTTTTGCAAGGTCTAGAGAAGTTACTATTGAGTCTTTTAAACTATGTACTCCCTTTAATGATCATTATCCGCTAGTAATAAGTATCAATCAGCTCAAAGTGCAGAATGCACAAGATAAGATAGAAAATTATACTAATTATAGGAAGTTAAGGAAATATGCAAAGAAAGTAGACTGGAATTCATGTCTGAATTTCCAGGACCCAAACCCTGCTTTAGATAAGCTAATAAATATGATACATAGCTGTGTTGGAACCACATGTAAGAAAAAAGATAAAAAAAATAAGCAATTACCTAGAAAGCAATGGATAACCAAAGCAATATTAGTATCTTGTAAAAATAAAGAAAATCTATATAACATATGGAAAAAAAATCCTACAAATACAAATCTAAAGCATGAATATAAAAATTATGAAAAAATCTTGAGTAAAACAATAAAAGATGCAAAATACAAGTTCGAAAATAACGAGATAAGAAAAAGTGGTGATAATCCAAGACAGCTATGGAGCATTATAAACGATAAAATGGGCAAAAGTAACAAACAAATGAAAATGCCTGATTGCATTACTGTAAATAACGAAAAAGTAGTTAACAAGACAAATATAGCGAATGAAATGAATAACTATTTCAGCCAAATTGGAATAGATTTAAGCAATCAAATAAATAACACGTGCGATGATCAAATAAGACTGCCAACGAGAAATAACAAGTCCATATTTATGCAACCGACAAATGTCAATGAAATTCATAAAATAATAAATGAAATGAAGAAAAAAGCTGGTGGGGTTGACGGTATCAATGCAGGTACAATCAAGTGCATTGCTACCTTCCTGGCAAGACCTTTGGAACATATTTTTAACACAAGTATACAGCAATCGATTTGGCCGAATGTGCTAAAACGAGCTGATATTGTACCAATTCATAAGGCTGGAGATAGTACATGTATGGCAAACTATCGCCCAATATCACTTATTTCAAATATAGCTAAAATCTTTGAGAAAATTATATATAACAGGCTTTTCAATTTTATAATGAAACATGATATAATTTCAGAGAGACAATTTGGTTTTGTCAGAGGCAGAGGAGCAACAGATGCACTTGATTGTCTTGCGGATATTATATACAAGAATTTAGACAAAAGTAAACCAATAATAACGACTTTTCTAGACCTTGCAAAAGCTTTCGATACGGTCGATCACAGAATATTATTGGATAAGTTGGAACGATATGGATTAAGAGGATGTGCCTTAAAACTTTTGACTAGCTATCTATCAGGTAGGCAACAGTGCGTTAAGATTAATAACTTCAAAAGTGAATACAAAGATATTTGCATAGGTGTACCGCAGGGAACCATTTTAGGTCCTTTGTTTTTTATCTTATATGTCAATGACCTACTGATGGATATGCAAAAAGACTCTATAATGTCTTATGCTGATGACACGGTCACCATCTCGAGTGATAACTCGTGGGCTGCAGCACAGGACAAGATGAATGGTTATCTTAGTAAGGTAGCCAAATGGTTAATGTTAAATAAACTATCGCTCAATGTAAATAAAACTGTATATATGACCTTTGGCAACTACTGTGACTGTGTACCAGGGAATATAAATATTAGTATAGGCGGCAACATAATAAGTAGGGTTGAAAGTCACAAATATTTGGGGCTACATTTTGACTACAATATGAAATGGAATATTCACATAGATTCTATTGTAAGAAGAACAAGATACTTAATTTTTGTCTTTGCTAAAATTAAAAATATAATGGATAGAAAAACCTTGATGATGATCTACCATGCATTCTTCCAGGGCTTAATCAATTATGGAATAATTGCCTGGGGTGGAGCTTATAACAATTGTATGCACTCGATACAAGGAGTACAAAAAAAGCTATTAAATATTATTAACAGAAACCATTTTGAAATGGAAAACCCACCACTAACAGTTAGGCAATTGTTCCAATTTGAAGCAATAACGTATCATTATAAGAAACTTAGAGATTTTTATAGTAGAAATATGAATAATACAAGGAATAAAAGCATTCCATTGCCAAAAATTAATAAAACGATAAGTAAGAAAAGCAGCCTCTACATGGCTGTGAAAATGTTCAATCTACTCTCGAATGATCTCAAACAGTTAACAGTTAGAAAAGCAACTATTAAAACTAAATTAAAGGATTTTATAAGAAATCTAATACTAGTGTAGAAATAAATTAGAGATACGAGTTTAACTTCTGTATGCGTGCAAGACGGAACAGTATGAGTACTTTAGTTTTAAGTTTTAGTATTTTAAGTTATTTTTCTAATTAATGTACCATACCTATGTACAGGCAACCTGTTTGCCTCTATAGGAAGCCTTTTAAAGGCTTATGTATATGGTAAAATAAATAAATAAAATAAAATAAATAAATAAATACATATATAGATTGTTGACTGCAATATTACTTACCGATTTCAATGACAGCGGCTTCCTTAGAAATAGCACCATTTGTCTTGCCATTTTGTGATCCTGGAAAAATAATAAAATTAAAGTATCGAACTATTGAGCTTTGCCTAAGTCTCTTTAGCAGTTAATGCCAAACCCACTATAATCAATAATAATTAGTAAATTAATTAATATAAGGAGATTATACACAAACCAATAAGATAGGACAGGTGACAAGATCGGAAAATGATCAAACAGAATGTTTAAGCATGTGCTTCTTAGTACCGCTATTACAAGAATCCGCAGGCCCCTTTTGAAAGTCAGAGACTTATCATTAAAAGGCTCAAACATGCGCCCTATATATACGAGTATATGTATGAGTTTTAAAAAATGAATGTTTGCTCATGTTGTGATCGTTCATTCTGAAATAAAAATTAGTTTTTCCTTGTACAAATTAATTCTTCTTGGGACCGGTTTTCATATTCAAATCGTAAATAGACTATACTCGGCGAAGTAAGAATTTCGGAAAAGCGCACTCAAAATATAAGGATTTGAGAAACGTTTTGTAATATCAGAATGATCAGATTGAAAAGAAGGGGACAAAATGCCTACTTGTGCCATGAAATGAAAAATAACATTGGAAGTAGCCATCATTTATAATATCTATCTTTGATCAAGAATAAATAAAAAAGATTTGATAGTATTTCTATCAGATAAATAGCAACGAGTCCAAGAATTGGAATGCTTTGGAAAATGAAGACATTGAAGCTTAAATAAAATAATGGAATTAGGAAGCTTGTCGAATGAAAAAAAAATTATATAAAAAAATTATATAATTTTTTTAGCAAATAGCAATTTAAACTCTGCTTTTAATTCTAATGCGTTTGCATAATACTTGCTCAATGGGAAAGCTTTAAAATAATGCGAACGATAACTAACCAACATTTTTCGTTGTACGACTAGATTGGACCTTTTTGATCTGATCTTGTTGAACTAAGCAAAAATTCGAATAATTGTTAATTTTGCTGTTATTTATAAAATAGTGTTTCAGGCCGTATGCAAATTCTTTATTAATAAAGTTTAGTACACAAAATCTTAATAGCTTCTGATAAAATCTGGTAAAAGAGTTAACATTTACTAATATCAACACCGTATGTATAATAAATAATAATAATTAATTAAAATAAGTATAATTGAGGTATTGGAATTTACAATAGTTCATACACTGAATTTACATATGACCTGAATGTGTAGCTAACAAGTTCTTTAAAATTACCTTTCATTGGCTTTCTTATTTTGGCTTCTTCATGTTCATCCTTTGGTGGAACTTCACCAAAAAGTGTTGGTTTCGATGATGGAGATGATTTATCCATTTCTGAAAAATAAAAAAAATAGAGGGTCAGACTGATACAATTATAATTGTTTAAACTTTAGAATGCCAGATAATCGATTATGCACTATAATATAAGCTAGAATATACCGTTTGTTTTAAAAAATACTTTAATTTACGTTTCATATTTGCACCTGTTTACGAAAAAAGAAAGAGAATTTATCCGTCTATGTATGAAGAAATCATGCGTACAGGGTGTATCTTAAAACGCGTGCAGAAATGGTAGGGGTGGGCTCACCTAAGTAAACAAAAACAAAATATGTAATGACATTGGGGAGGAGAGGGGGGGGGGGGGATCCCAATTGTTTTCGAGTTACAGGACGATTCATAAATTTGGGATGCACATTACTATATAATTTTTATCTTTTGATTTAATTACCGCAGTGACATAAAGCTTACGCTATACAACTATCTTAATTTGCTTTCCAAAAATGCCACTATAATTGATCTGCCTCTACTATTGCAGGTACAATTACTTGAAAAAATGAAAAAAAAAGTTCTAAAATTTCCTAAAATTCAGGTTTTTCCCACATTTTCTCCGAAATTCATGTAATTGATACACATCTTTTTTATTTTTATTGAATTGCCAATCTTGTTGCCTTTCCACAGAGGTACAACACGTCCAGTTAGAGAAAGGATATACAAATTTATACGTAGAAAAGCTTTTGCGGAATTTGAAAAAAATCTGCATTTTGCAAAAGAATTAACTTAATGAACCGCAAAATGCTTTTTCTCTAATTTAAAAACTGCACTTAATGGTTTATTAGGGCGATGTGTTTTCTCTCCAACGAATGTGACAGGCGGCATGTTAGTCCAGGGAAATAAGCAAAAACAATAGCAAGTTCGGGACACTGACTCATCCAGCAAACCAATACGATTTTCGCGAAGTATTAACCAATAGCAATAATAGCTATACTTTCGCCACTCCTGGTTAGCCGGGGTTTCGAGTAATAAACAATTAAAAGTGAAAAAAGTGAAATTTTAACTCATTTTTACTTACCAGATTTAAATAAATAGTTTTAACAGCAATTTATTGCAATCATCTTGTAAGTAATGCAAAAACCGACAACTTGACCGAAATCGATTTTGAAAATGTCAATTTGTTGCTTAGATAATTGCTAATTAACAATTAAAATAGCTACATATTCAATTAACAATAACCACTGTAAAAATGTATTTAAAAACTTAAGTTCTCGTAAATAGGTAGCGCTTGTGGTACCGAATAAGTGTTAAAAATTTGAAACAGATTCTTTTGATAGTTTTTGCAAAATTCAATTTGTTTATCCGGAAGACTGTTTTTTTGCAACAGCACTCTACGCACATTTCAAAATGTTCGGTTTTATCAGTGTAATATTAAAGGGAAAGAGTTATATTTTCAAAATATTTCATTAGATGTACAAAAAAATGATTTTTTTTGTTGCAAATTGATTTTACAAAAATGCAATCATTTTTACCATATAAACAAATGGAATAACATTTTTCCTTGAACATTTTTCAAAAAGCCATCTTCTTACTAAAAAACTTCTTATTCTCGAACACATTACAAATATGCTATTTGTTTTTGAATCTAGACAGAAATAAACAACGTATTTTGTTTAAACAATTAACAAAAAATTTTTTTTTTACGAATCAATTTTGTTTGTTTTTTGGTTTGAAAACCACATAATAGATATTTTCAACTTTTATTGATAATATTTTGTTGATAAAAATTATATCTTTATATATATTATATATTATATATATAATTATTCGTTAAATCATAACAAGTTATTTTTTAATACAAAGATAAAACGTCATTTATTAAAGTTACAATGTGAAAAATCGTATTATTAATTAAATCAAGTGTAACTTGTGTGACATTCATTTGGTTTTTTGAAAAATGTTCAAAGAAAAATGTTATTCCATTTGTTTATATGGTAAAAATGACTGCATTTTTGTAAAATCAATTTGTAACAACAAAACTAATTTTTTGGTACAACTAATGAAATATTTTGAAAATATAACTCTTTCCCTTTAATATCACACTGACAAAACCGAAATGTTTTTTGAAATGTGCGTAGAGTGCTGTTGCAAAAAAAACAGTCTTCCGGATAAACAAATTGAATTTTGCAAAAACTATCAAAAGAATCGGTTTCAAATTTTTAACACTTATTCGGTACCACAAGAGCTACCTATTTACGAGAATTTAAGTTTTGAAATACATTTTTACAGTGGTTATTGTTAATTGAATATTTAGCTATTTTAATTGTTAATTAGCAATTATCTAAGCAACAAATTGACATTTTCAAAATCGATTTCGGTGAAGTTGTCGGTTTTTGCATTACTTACAAGATGATTGCAATAAATTGCTGTTAAAACTATTTATTTAAATCTGGTAAGTAAAAATGTGTTAAAATTTCACATTTTGCACTTTTAATTGTTTATTACTCGAAAACGCCGGCTAACCAGGAGTAGGAAAAGTATAGGTATTATTTCTATAGGTTCATACTTCGCGCAAATCGTATGTTTGCTGGATGAGTCAGTGTCCCGAACAAATGCTTATTTCCCTGGACTATTGTACCAACTTGTACTTTTCTCAACGGGTGTGAAAGTGTTTGCACTTGTTTTCTCGGTATTACTGCTTGGCCATATTCGGCCCAGGTACTTTATTTTATTTGTTACTATATTTTAATATATGAACCGAAGTTACTTTTGCTTTTTGAGTGTTCAGAGAGAGTCTCAGCAAATAAACATTTTTTTTAAATTTAAATAAATTGTACATATATGTAAATATTCCACATGAAGAAACGCTATATAAAAGGGAAGAAATTGAATACATTTATATATTTTGAAGCAAATGCATAAAAATGCATACGCAGCTTAAACTTTTTCAAAAAGATATGTAAATGGCAGTATGCTAATGCTCAATATTTCATTCCATACCATTCATTAATTATACATACAAACAAACATCTGAGGCACATATTAGCCAATTCCGGTCGTTGACTGTGTTTGACGGTAAAACGGAATGAAGCAAATTTTTTATACACCTATTCAAATTTGCATAAGAAATTGTTTGTTTATTTTCGTAGTACAGTACCTACTCGGAAAGTAAATGAAATTTTTTTATGCTTCGGTCGCGCTAAAAATAGATTTCGCAGTCAACGCCGAATTCGTGTTCAGAGATAGTAAACTGTATTATTTAAATAAAATTAAATTAGTGTGAGTTTTTATTCAGATAATCGTATTACGTTTAATTCCCAAGGCTCAAATACTCGAGTACTTACTCCCAAAATCAAATAGTGGCATGGGATATTCCCTAGTAGAGTAGGTACTCAAATATGCCTTCACTCGAGCAGTTGGGTACTCCTCTCAAGTATGCGAGTACTCAAGATACTCAATTTCGCATCCTTGAATTCAAATACTGAAATACTCGTCTAATTGAGTACCTAGTAAGATTTTAAGGCGTCGTCACAGTGTGAAATTTTCGAAAAATCGATTTTTTTTTGTTGCATTATCGGATAGCATGCACTGTAATAAACATTCTCTCAAATTTTCAAATCGAAATTCAAATTATTACGGTCGCTACAGCGTTTCTTGTAGAAAGGGAACGGAGGGAACTGATGAGAATCCCCAGCATCAGTATTGTCCTTCGGGAGGAGATTCGTGGTGCGAATGGCGCAAAGCTGAGGCCAATGAATTTCAGGAAAAATATTCTCGTCCACCAGCGCTCGATGACGATGTCCAAGAGGTTTTGAAGCCAATCTACGAAGATTTGACCACCGACGATTTGTTAGAGAGATGTACGGGCGCCTCAATCTTTAAACGCGTTTTTCTCAGAATGGTGTTTTTCAAAACGGTTTCCACTCTCAAAGGAAGAGTTTTGAAGATATCTAGTTCCAATTTGGAGAGAAAATTTTTAACGGCATTCTTTATGGCGCTATGGAAGCTGTTTTTTTTTTTTTAAATCTTCCTACTTTTTTTTACGAAAAACTGTCGAAAAAAAGGGCCAAATTCGATACTTTTTGTTCAAACCGCCGCCATATTGTCAAATAAAAAAATAAAAAAAAAACCTTCCATAGCGCCATAGCGACTTCCCTACAGATTAATAATCTTTTTGAAATTTTTGATTCAGATCAAAATTGCGGCCGCAATCATGGAAACCATACAGGACCTTTTTTTTACGTGTCATTTCAACAATTTATTAAACTATTTTACACCCAATAAATAAACATAAAAAAAATCATTTTGTATTCGTCATGAATGTATTTATTTATAAAAAAAACCGGACCGATTAGGTTATTTCAACATTAAAAAAAAAATCGCGAAAATCAGTGATTTTACGGGGGTCACTCTGAGACGATCCCTTAAACCATTTTTGATGTGTAAACAATTAAAAGGAGAAAAAAGTTATGGCAGATATAATAAAAATAGATTAAATCAAAGAAATTAAGATTTATTTATTTGCTTATTAAAATCCAAACGAACGTTAGTTTGACACTTTACGAACAAGTTCCATATTTAGTGAGTACAAATTTATAAAAATCTGCAGATGATTGAAAATATTACAGTTTAAAATGTATTTTTTATTGTCCTCATTCATCTACAACGACATCATTTATTTCATTGCTAACACATTTGGTTCGGGCTTGATACGTCTGTATATTAGGTAGTCTGTGATTATATTTATGCTTTTACATGCACTTTACTTGTAATTATACTTACATGTATAGTATTTAAGGGGAAGTGATGGGTCAGAAAAAAATAATTTTTTTTCCATCTTAAATTAAAGTTTATATATTCAAAAATATGTATACATATATATATGTGTACAAAATTTCAGATCAAAATTTCAAAAATTGTTTTCCGCTTGACGTTCCGATAGAATGGCACGCCCCTAAGTCCCTTGCTCAAACGTATTTATCAATAGATGACTTATTGGGGTTCTTTTCTTTGAATTTCTTTTTTCATTTCTATATAAATATATTGTTCTATTGTTATATAAATGATAGCGAGAAAAATGTACTAAAAACTGTAAACACGTTTTTCTCGAAATGACTTTTTTCAAACTGGATTTTCAATTTTTTGTTTTGTTCGTATTTGCAGTGGCTAAGGTTAGGCGTAGCCGATTTAAAATAATTTAATTATCACTATTTTTTAGGCTGTTTTGAAACAAAACGACGAAAAAATGGAAAAATATTCAATTAGTCGCCATTTTGTGAAAAATTAAAATAAAAAAATCGGCTATGTACAACGAAAACTACATTCATATAGATTATAAAGAACCTTTATTTTTTTCTGATAATCCGTTCTTCAATAATCGATACGACCATGGAGGGGGAATTTTTTTTGGACTCTACGGCAACGCTCATAACTTTAAAACTATTTAATATATTTTAATAAAAATGTATGTAAATATTGTTCAATGTATTCCTTTATTTTCCCGGTCAAAAAAATTCCCGAAAATCACTCATTTTTTCGGCCGTCACAGTAGCCTTCCCCCTTAAGCTTATACTACTACTACTAAGACTTTATAGAACTCTCAGTTATAGTAGTAAAGTTATATAAGTACACTGATTAACTAGCTCCTGCGGAGCGCGCGGCAGTCCTGGCACTCACACATTTTTTTTAATTGATATCGAATCGAATATGTGCTTTAAATGCTTTCACAACCTGGAGGGATTAGTGTTGCAATTACAATCTTTCAAGGTCATTTACTTGGGTCACAATGGGTACAATGGGTCACCTGACACTCTTTTAAAAAAAAACGTTTGTGAAGTGGAAACGGATTAATTTCAACGCTTAAGTCATATTTGGCTAATAATAGTTATTACAATTACAAATCATTACATCAAATTTTTAGTTTTATAGATTTTTGTATAATTTTACAATCTATAGCATGAATTTAATTGTCTTTTTGTGCAGATTGTTAGTAACTGAAAAACATACAAAGGGAATTTTATTTTGCGTTTTTACTTTATTGGAAATGTTTTCCCTGAAAGAGAATAACTTTTTATGGTTTTTATTTTTCGAATGAGTGATATTATGTTTTATTTATTTACAATTTCATCAACAATCTGATTACTTAGTTTAATCATTAACGAAGCAGACCTTTAATATGTCTTTCCGATAAGTGGAAGTCAATATTAGGGTAATTTAAGTTGAACGAGGGCGACATTGAGGTCACAGGCTCATTAAAACCATAATTAGTACGATGGTATGAAAGGTGGAGGAAGTCACCATTTCTCAAGGTGCGAGCCGGCACCGTTATATTAAAAAGAGTCAGCAGTTCAGCAGAATTGATAGCACCCTGCAAACAATCGAAAGCCAAGACAGTTCTGGAGATATTTCGTCTACTCTTCAACGAGTCAAGAGAAATAAGCTTAAGTCTATAAAGATAGGGAGGCAGGGCAAGACTATTCTCCCAGGGAACTCCACGAAGAGCAAACCGTAAGAATCTATGTTTGTCAAACAAAAATTAATATGAAATGAAATGAAGGCATGTGAAAATATACACACACCTAGGCATGAAATTTTAAAAAGAAGTCTAATGAAGTAGGAAGCAATTGTGGAACTACATGACCCACATTTCCTCTTTCTAGATGTAACATAATTGCTCTAGGTGAAAAAGAAAAAGTTCATTCGAAGTCGCAACCAACCTTATAAGTGTATCTGGTATTTAATTTGTGAAGCCAAATTGCCGGAACTAAGTGCAAAAAATAACCAAGGTGATATCTTTTTATATCATTGCCGGCAAACATACATATTTCAAGAAGTGACTACACAATGAAAAAAGGAAAATTAATGAAATTGCCGAATAATCTCTAAAAACAATTAATTGCGAACATTTTTCTTGAACTTGGCATTTTACTCTCATAAGCTCAATTGTATTTTCATACAGAGACCGTTAACCAGCCAGAATGGTTAAAGCATGGGAAATGCGTGTTCAAAAAAATGAAAAACGTTTTATTCTAACCTTTTGCTTTCACCTAAATTCAATGTTGCAGTTACTAGTAAGCGGCATGGCATTAAGACTGGCTTGGTTGTTTAAAGGTCGCGTTTCCTAAATAAAAGAGCGCGAATGAAACGAAAGTGCAGCGTTGTGCTGTATTTCCCTAAAAATTTTTGGCTATTTTTAAATGACTATTACCACCGTGGTCCGTGAAAATGATACGATTAATCTTAATAATTAATTAATAATAATTAATAATAATATAAAAATGAATTGCTGTGCGGTACGTCTCGCTAAAACTCAAAAATGGCTTGACCGATTTCGATAATTTTTTTTTGTTTTGTTCGCTATAATAAAAAAAAAGAAAATTCGGGAAACCCCAAAGGAAAAGCCGGAAAATCGAAAAAATCAAAATTTCCGTTTTGTATAGGAAGCGAATTTTCCAACTTCAAGGAATCTTTATGAAAAAGGCAATTGGAGGTTTTCGGGGTCGCAGATCTCGAGCTTGCATTCAAAATTTCCAAAAATTTTGGAATTCAAGATGTCGGATCCAATATGGCGACCGAAAAAGTTAAACTTCAAGAATTTCACTGAAAATCCGAACTTTTGTTTTTGGTTTGGGTTTTTGGGGTCACTGATTTTGAATCTGCCATCAAAATTTTGGAATTCAAGATGGGAGATCAATTGGCTACCGAAAAGTTAAACTTCAAGGGATTTCCCTGAAAATCCGCACTAGGGAATTTTTGGGATCACTGATTTCGAATCTGCTATTCAAATTTCCAAATATGAGACCACCCCTACTCCGCTGGGAGATATAGGAGAGGGGGTGCAATAAGGAGGTGGTGTAAAATGAAGAAAACTAAATTCAATAATACTGTTGGAAAATATCTAAAACATGTGCAAAACGCAAATAGGAAAACGTTGGGTCACATAGGAGAGGCGGTGGTGCAGTAGGGAGGCGTTGTAAAATTAAGGAATACAAATTAAATAGTATCCCGGGAAACGCCGGGTCCGGGCAAGCTAGTTAATAATAATAATTAATAAAATTAATATTTCTTGAAACTTCGTATAATTTGTTTCATTCCACAGACAGTGGGAACTGTTAACAAAATCACAAAAATCTCATTCCCACAATACAATACGGTGCATAATTACAGGCAATCCGACTGTTTTAATACCTTACATATGGCACAGGATGCAAAAAGCAAAACAGATATGAGGAAAATATGTACTAAGATTAAATAGATTTTCAAACGAAAAGGATATGTTAAACACCCTAAATTCCTAAGTGCGAACCAAATATTAAAATAATAATATTTTATTCACCAGTTTCTATATTCAAAATTGAATGAATTTGAGTGGCTTAGCACCACAATATTTATCGGGTGGAATTACATATAATCATAGTAACAGTTGAAAAATATACTAAGAATAGAAATGATTGACTAGGGCAATTAAATCATGTAGTCAGAATTCGCTGTATTAATTATAAGAATAAGGAATTCAACTGTATAATGTATTTAAAATAGTCTACCGCGTAATATGAAGAATTAAAAATCATTAATGAAATTTAAATTTTTATTGATAATTCAGGTTAAGGAACATTGTTAATGGCTGTATTGAAATGGAATTATCAAAATAAATAAACATTATTATACTTTTTGCTTTTCAAAGGGGGTTTGAGTTCACGGAGATATTTGTCGACTTCAGGCGGTAATTAATGCAAATAATATGAACAAAAATAGGTGTGGACGATTTTCACTGAGAGACTGAAGTATGTGGCATCTGTTAATGTTGTGATTAGTAAGCATGGAACGCCACATACAAGAAGAACGCATTATTATTGTTAAAACTCATTAAAGAAACATGTGAACAACAATATTTCTTAAAAAATCAGCTTTAGCGATGATGCACATTTTCAACTCAATTTATTTTGCTCTTGATGACATGTGGTTTCAGCAGATCGGTGCAATCTGTCAGACTACGCGCGAAAGAATTGACTAGCTGCGAGGAATTTCCACGTCATTTAATCTCCAAAAATGCGGATAAGAATTGACTAATAGAAATTTTTATTAAAAGAACAAGATGTGCAGCAGTCTAATTGTGCTGGGTTATTTATGGTTTGAATAAAAATAAAAATGGAAATCATACCTTATATTCTATCACACATACTTATACCTTGTGCAAAATTCTATTATAAATATATATGAAGCATCTTAATTAAAAAGGATTCATTTCGGAAGAAAATTTATTGATAAACTTTTTGGAAAATTTCTGTCTTGCTGTCAAAAATCATTAAATATCAATGGCAAAATACAAACCAATTTGCATAATATAGAACACTACATAATAACTTCTGAGAAATTCAGGGCACAAGTTAATTGAGTCCTTCACAATTTCTTGAGAAATTAAAATTAGAAAGTGAATTGAACCATATTGACAGGCGTTGCATACATATCACTTAATGTCCTACTTACATGCAGGACAAGAAGATTCGATTGAATTTTATATCACGGTGCAATTATAAAATCAATGGAACAAGTGAATAAAGAATGTATGAGTAGTGCGGGTTCTTTTTTAAAACAAAAGAAATTTCATTGCCTTTAAAAAAGACATTATGCACACTTGGGAAAGACACTGCTTCATATGCATGAAAACTGGCTGGGTATTTTTGTAGAGGAGGGTAGGAAAATGTTTGCAGTTTGAGAGTCGTTCCATTGTTTAAGCGCAGTTACAAAATTTGTGTACCCTACCCCGCTCTCATTCTAGAATTTCCCTTTAATTTGAAATTAGAGTACGGCAATATTAGTATTTTTTGATTATGTGCCATGGCGCCCTCCTTTTCAATTAGTGCAGGCATACATGAGCCGTGACCTGAATGATTTAAACAGCATTTTAATATATATTTTTCATCACACGTGCGGGGAAACCACTACTATACCGCACGGGTTTACGGGTGGAAACTCCCCGATTGCCCACTGTAAAGCCGGTTGGGAATAACCCACTGGTAATTTTAAAGAACGCACTCGGGTGAAAACTAGCCGATTGCCCTTAACGTCTAACACTGCCATCGTGGGCAATCGGCTAGTTTCTACCCTAGTTGAACAAAATACTATTTTGCATTCTGTCCCATGCAGACCTTAGGGCATCCTTGAGTTCGTCGGTATTGGCATATTGGCGTCCTCCTTGGTGTTTACAATATCGGCGGTAGATGCTCCCACACATTTTCAAAATAGTTCTGATTGGGGAAAATCGCTAGCCAGTTAAGAGTTTACTGTGCACTCAAATTATTACTTGTCCTTTAAGCCACCTGGACTACGGCGTGTTCTTGTTGAAAAATTTAGGTTTGGGATCCTATCGTTTGAGGACTTGGCAACCTTTGCTACCACGAGATTGAGGTAGTCATTGCTGATCATAAAGCAAGGCATACATGATCCAGGAAATTGTCAAGTTGTGACGTCAAGTTCCAAGTTATTTGATCGTATGTGAGGAACTTTCAAGTTCTTGTTATGGAAATTGGAAGCCTGTAAACTAATCAAACTGAATTTGATTTTTAACAAATTTCTTAGATACGAACTGGATATATGTATGTAGATTCAGTTTCGATCAATCTGGAATCGTGTGTGGCGAAAAGCTCATCCATGATATATGACACAAAAAATCATATATTTTCCATTACAAGTTTCCTTGATCGAGTATGGCCCGCTTATCAGGAAGGGTAGGTATGTGTTTTGCCGGGAAAGTACTTCTGACCGTAGTTTTCAGGATCAGCCACTTAATTACTCTTCTGTTCCGGCCTAAATGATGTTTGCCGATTTGGTCTAAGAAAAATTCTCATTGCTAAATATCGTATTCGTTAGATAAATAAATACCACAAACCTATATACATATAATAAAACTGTAACGGGGCCGAATCTGTACATGAAATATTATTATCGATATGGAGACAAAACATCAATTATTACAATTGTTGTTTGTCTTCCTGTCTGACTGTGCACGCATCAAGCAGAAACTATTCTCATGGAGCAATTTCAAAAAATCGATTTTTTTCGCATTTTTTTAATCTACATATATATAAGTACAATTTACTCTGTGTAAGGATTTTCCGGAATTCGATCTCTAACATTGCTTAAACGACCTTTGAAGTCGACATGTAAAGCGCGCGCCGAACCGAAATGCCGACATTGCAAAACTTTAAACGCGTTTTCCTCGAGAACACGTTTTTCAAAATGGTTTGCAAACTTCTGACGACTGTAATTGACCAATCGACTTGAAATTTCCACAGAACGTTTCGAAACACATTTTTGCAGGTACCCACGTAAAACACGAAAAATGAATATTTTTTAAAAGTTTGGCGCCATTTTGCCAATTTTGAAGATATCGAAAAAATCGTACTTGGGTACCTAATCGAGAGGATACTGATTGATAACATTTTGGTCATTTCTGTTTCAGACCACCCAGGGAGGCAGAAACCTGCAAACCGTTTGCTTCTGCAAATTTTTAGACCAATTTTTGGACTACAGCCAAGGACGCCATTTTCAATTTTTATGTAATTAATTAATTAAATGTATTAAATGGTCCTTTTGAACCTCCAAAAAACTGCAAGTGTTTATCTTTATTCGTTTTCCCATAAAAAAAATAAATGTGAACCCTTCAAAAATGGTGCTCTCCATGAGAATACCCCCTTAAAGAATAAAAATTGTGAAAAGATAAATCAAGTGTTTTCGTTTTCATTTACAACCATGGTTCAAAATAATTAATTTCTGGTGGTCCACTCCGCGGAATGAGCTTATTCATGCAATTATATTAAAAAAACAAAGTAAACTTGGGACGGGTCTGCTAACTCGTAATATAAAATTCTTATAATTATTTCTTTGAAACATATGAACCCGTGTTTTATTATTATATTCTGTTGTATGTATGTATGCATATCTTCCCGTAAGTATCTCATCTAACCGGCTATTCGGGTGTACAAATACATATTTACCTCTTCCGTAATAAAAAACGGAATAAATAAGCAGTTTCGTAAGTGCCGACTTTAAACTAAAAGTTCTCGATCTTTTTTCTTTGCAATAATTGATTCTGTTCAATGTCATTCCAGCCGATATATCGTACTGTGTGCATTGACGGCTTTCGAAGCTCAGCAGCGCATACGTAAGGTATCGTGCATTAAAGTAATTGTATAGCACCAGATACTTAGTACAACTGAAGCTGGAAAGAAGATAACCTTGGTCAACTTGAATTCAACTTATGGTCACCGGCACGATTCAAGTGCACCCAATGACCACGGTCAACATCCAAGAGCTCTCCGCTGCGATAGTTGCTGTGATGTAAGTTCTGTTTTAACTTAGAGCAGAGAATAGGCATATGTATGTACAGTTGATACATTCCAGAAGAATCCCAATAAACCAGTTTTAAGAATTTGATGCTGACAGCAGTCTCAACTTTGGTATTGCTTATCTTAACTTTGTAACCATAGCTACAATTGTTTAAGAATATTGTCAAGAACGGACATTTTGTAACTATGTAGATAGCATAAACCAACTAAGAATCAATCATCTTATAAAACCGGTGAATCAATGGTTGCTGCCTCAGGGTATCTGGACCCTTTCATTCCAATTTGAATTTTTATCAATAAAACGACGTAGCATGGTGGGTAAATATCGAATGTTATAATCCCTTGACGACTGTGCCACTCAGAGGTGATCAAGCAGTTATTAAGTAAATGAGAATAAATTGAAGGTTGACAAAAACATGTTTTTATTCTGAATTGGTTTTTCGGTCAAAGGTTTAAGGCTAACTGATCGGTTCGGGATTTAAATTACGGAGGTTCCTAAAGGTTAGTAAGCATTGATTTATAAAAATCACCTAAATTTATATGCTATTACACAGAAGCGTTAATTAGTGTAGTGTAGGTGTTCATTATAACGTCGTTTTTACAGGGTCAGCAGGGCAAGAAAAGAAGCCCGATTTGCACATTTCCTTTTAATTTATTTCGCCATCGGCTAACCTTCTCGAATTCTCAAATTTCTGTTTGTCTGCCTTGGAAACTGGTAAGCAGGTTGACTGTATTTTTACAGATTTTAGCAAAGCATTTGACCGAATTAGTCACGACCCTCAAGCTCACTGCACTTGGGTTTCCACAATTGTTTGTGAACTGGGTTGGTTCTTACGTTACGGGCCGCACTCAAAGTGTATTATTCCGTGGATCCTTGTCTAATGAAATAGCAAACACATCTGGTGTACCTCAAGGTAGCCATCGTGGTCCACTTTTATTCATTATTTATATAAATGACTTGTCTGGGTGCCTAAGACACTCCAACATTTTATGTTATGCTGACGATGCAAAGATTTTTCGTGTTGTATCTTCCTTAAATGACTGCTTTCTTTTAAATTCTGACATGGACACCTTCTATAAGTGGTGCTCTGCAAACTGTCTCCCTCTCTATGTAAGTAAGTGTACGTCAATGACCTTTTCAAGCATAACGGTCTTTTTTGACTACGTTTACAGCATTAATAATTATAAGTTGTCACAACTTGATAAGACCAAGGATCTGGGTGTATGGTTTAACCGTCGTTTTACATTTGACGATCATGTTAGTTTGATTACAGGCAAAGCTAATGCTACTTTGGGCTCCAAGGAATTCATGACCCTTATATAACTCGGCTGCTATATTGCACCTTTGTGAGGCCCATTTTGGAATATGCCTGTTGTATTTGGGCACCATTCTACTCCACCCATATAAATCGCATTGAAGCTGTCCAGCGACGATTTGTCCGATTTGCTCTCCGTGCACTTCCGTGGAGTGATCCCTTTATTTTCCCTCCTTATTAACATCGTCTCAAACTAATAAATCTTGATTCTTTGAAATCTCGTCGTGAAGTCTCCAAAACTGTTTTTGTCTATGACTGTCTTCGGGGCAACATTGATTCCTCAGTCTTGTCGTCTTCCTTTAATATTTCGGTTCCTTCTCACTCTCTGAGACATAAGGGTTTCCTCCGCGTTCGCCAACGCCGCACTAATAACGGTTACAACGAGCCTATCACATCGATGTCCCGTTGCTTCAATGTTAGTTTTGCTTGTTTCGACTTTGACATGTTTAAAAAATGTATTAAGACTAGACTTGGTTGACTTCCACGTCACTTCGCTTTACTTAATTTTTCTTTTGTAAGTATGTAGGTCACTGTATCTATATCGTTTAACAATTAATACATATATATATTTGTAAAGTTGTCAGCCTTTGATGAATTTCCAATAAATTTCAAAATGAACACTTTTAATTTTATAATAGATATATATATGGGTGCTTAAAACATTTTTAGGTCTTTACGGGGGTATTCTGTCTGATAAAGAAAAATCAAAAATTGGTGTGGTTCAAAAAGTTTTTTTAAAATAAATAAGGAAGTGTCTATTCACACGGCGAGTGGAACAGAGTGGACGAGAGTGCGCGATAGATTGGGTGAGAATGGTCCAGAGTGGGCAAGAGTTGACCAGAGTGCATGAGAGTGGGTGATAGAGTGGTTGAGGGTAGACCAGAGTGGCATACAGTGGACCCCGGTAATCCGGCCCCTGTCTAATCCGGCACCCCTTGTAATCCGACATGTCTATTGCTATTGAATATTTTTTTGACAATCTTCGCTAATGTAGATAATGCATGATTGAACAGGTTACAACTTGTACGCGCCACCAGTATTGTGCTCGACGCGTAGGTATTGTTTTGATTCTGATTGCTTGCACAATTATTTCCTAATGTAAAGTTATTATTTTTTGTAAGTTCTTCATTAATGACGTTAATTTTATAATAAAACGTAAGCTCTCTATTGTGTTGTTTAATTTACTAAATTTGACATACATAATGAAGTAGGTATGATTTGTACTTCAGAGTATAACATATAGAATCTTATCATTGAATCTGTAATTTGTCGGATTACAAGGTACTCTTTTGTAAAAAAATTCCGGACTATAAAGGGTCTTAGGCAGTACTCTATAATCCGACAAATTCGATAGTTCGACACTGCCCTGCAAAACGTTTGTCGGATTACCGGGGGTCCACTGTATTTAAATTCAAAACATGCCATGCTAGCAATGTATTTAGCTTACCTACTGCAATTAGTTTTCTTACTGATATTCACCTTTTAGAAAATACCTACTGACAGAAAATTTGCCTTTCACAAAATATTTATACAGACTGTAATTTGACAGCACTTTCAACCGCACTCTCTCCTACTCTCATGCACTCTGGTCCAGTCTTATCCACTCTGGGCCACTCTCACCCACTCTGTTCCGCACTCTCGTCCACTCTGTTCCACTCGCCGTATGAATAGACACTAATAAATAACAATAAATAACAATTTTATTACCGATATTTTTTTCATGTTCTATTTACAGAAATTATAGAAAACACATATAACAATATTGTTTTCACAGCATGGCGGACTTAGAGGTATCGTCGAAGGTATCGCGGGAGTGCGAGCCTTTATATCAACTTTAGCTTTATCGGAAAACAATTAAATATGTTCTGAATCACTAAGAGTGTCGCTCTGAGACAAGGACTCTGGCACGACAACCACAGAAACGGCCATGGTGATCTATCACGAAGGCTCCAGGAAAACTGTGACTCGTACAGTATGCCAATGGATGATATGCCACCGGTAACACTGTTCGATAGGGGATATCACGTTGAAATCCCGAATAGAGAGGACTGGGCAAACCCTCACCATCTACTGGAGAGTTTTTCCAATGTCTTCTATACAGACGGCTCGAAATCCTCTACCGGTACGGGCACTGGATGGTGTTTGAGCTACGAAATCAAACACTCATATCCTCTCGGAGATTTTTCGGGGGTTTTCCAAGCGGAAATCATCGCTATTCTGAGTGCGACAAACTGGATAATTGATCAGAGATGGCGTGAAAGGAAGATTGGTATCTACTGCGACAGCAAAGATGCGCTGGTAACACTACGAAATCCTATCACCCGCTCGAAAATTGTCCTCGAATATAAGAGACGACTGCAGTCGGTAGCTCGCTACAATGAAGCCTCTCTTATATATGGGTTCCTAGTCATCAAGGCATCGAGGGTAACGAAAACTCTGATAGGAAGGCGCCAAATGGAGCCCCTTTGGACCAGAACCACAGATTGGCGTGAATTCTGCAATAGTGAAAACTGGATAACTCGGCACATGGAGAAAATCCATGCGCAGAGATGGTCCGTGTTACAAACTTGTAGACACACCAAACTCTTTATAGATCGTCCCGATAAGTGCACTGCAGAAACTCTCCTGAAATTAAGCAGGAAAGAATGCAGGAATCTTGTCGGGATTGGAACAGGGCATAGTACATGTGGCAAACATCTACATACCCTGGGAATCGTCAGTGACCCTACATGCGCGTCGTGCGGGGAGGATGAGGACAGCGTAGAACACTTTCTCTGCGAGTGTCCCGCGTTCTCCCAAGCGCGGCGCGCTGTATTCGGTGCTGACGTATTGAGGATGGAACAGATCTGTCCTCGACCCCTATCCGAGGTTCTTCGGTTCATCAGAACAACGAAGAAGTTCGGCTAGGGTGGGGGCAGAGTACAATGGACTATTCGTCTGAGTGCTCGGGGCTTCGCTTCCCTCTTTCTTACAAACTAAAACTAAAAAAGAGTGTCGCTATAGTCCGTTAATTCAACAAAATAGCATGGATCTGAATTTGCAGGAAATGAAAGGAAATTCTAAAATAAAGGTGTAATTACACTACGGGCGATAGTTAATACTCTACAGAAAAAAGTGTTTAAAGTTCAGCGCAATCTTGCACAAACTCAAGAGACACTGTTTTGAGAAACACGTGTTTCCAAAATTGTTCATGCTAGCTCGAAACACAGTACCGCTTTGAATTTAAATTGTTATAATAGCCAAAATAACACAAATTTTTCAATGGGATTGTGACAGCATATTTTAAAAGGATATAGAATCGAAATATGCAAAAAAAAGGTTTTGATACATTTATTTTCAGATTGCCTCCTTAAGGGCGGTTATTGTATGTGACAGTTTTTAACATATTCTTAAAGCTCACCCTTTCATAAATATGTAGGCAAATTTTATGTTGCAAATTACAGAAATGACGAAGTTTCCATATGTACCGACTGCAGTTGAAACTTTAATAACATTAGTTTACAAGAAAAAAGTACCTCAAGAAAAATATGTTTTTTAGACTAATTTGGGGTCGCTAAAAACGAAAATGACCTCCAGTGACTTGACAGTGGCCTATGCGGATGACATAGTGTTACTGTGCAGAGGCAAATTCCTCAGCACTCTCTGCGATCTCCAGCAGCAGGCTTTGCGGGTGGTGGAGAGGTGGTGCAGGGACAAGAACTTGTCAGTTAACGCTGACAAGACCTCTGCTTTACTCTTCACAAACAAAAGGAAGCTGGAGGGTCTCAGGCAACTGAGTATTTTCGACAGAGAGATTACCTACGTCAATAGCGTAAAATACCTAGGAGTGATCCTGGACATCAAGCTGGACTGGAAGCTACATCTGAGCTGCAAGACACAAAGGGCTATCTCGACCTTTTGGCAGTGCAGAAGAGCGTTCGGCCGTACCTGGGGCATTAGTCCAAAAATCACCCACTGGATGTATACTGCAGTCATCAGACCGAGTCTCTGTTACGGGCCGTTGGTCTGGTGGGAAAAGACAAATCTAAGCACCATCAAAGGCACATTATCTAAGCTACAAAGATTGGCCTGCTTAGCCATCACAGGGGCAATGAGATCTTCTCCAACTGCTGCGATTGAGTTGGCTCTCTCCCTGGCTCCGCTCGATATCATCGTGCATAAAGAGGCGATGAAATCGGCCCTGGCGCCTTGTTCAAAACAATCTCTGGCGACCCAACCATCGGCCGATAGGGCACTCCAAGATCTGGGATAGATTGGTACATACCATCAGTTGCGTCCAAATGATCTCGGATTATGTAACGCCCCGTCTCAGCCTATGCAAAAGGTATGTTGTATCCATTCCCTCCAGAACATAGTGGGATGAGGACTATCTCGGAAACATACTGTCGGATGCCAGCTCTGCGTGGTTTACGGACGGATCCCTTGCAGAGGGTCTAGCTGGAGTCGGAGTGTACGGGCCGAATGAAGATGTGTGCATCTCCCGCTCGCTAGGCAGATTCGTCTCCGTTTTCCAGGCGGAAGTTCTTGGTATCTTGATCTGTGCACAAGAGATTCTGAAGAGGAGACTGTGTGGGAGAAATATCTTTATTTTCTCTGACAGTCAATCTGCTCTTAAAGCACTTGACTCGTACATAGTCTCGTCTAAGCTTCTCAGCGAGTGTCGTCACTCGCTCGACCTTATTGCGACTTCTAATCAAGTCTCAATAATCTGGGTCCCAGGCCACTGTAACATAGCAGGCAATGAGACTGCGGACAGTTGGCGAAAGAAGGGGCCTGCTCTTCCTTTATAAGACCGGAACCCAACGTGGGTGTTGCACCATCTCTCATCAATCGCTCGGTGGAGGACTGGGTCCGCTCTGAGCACAATGAGAGGTGGTCCGGAAGATTGGATTGTCGACAATCTAAGATGTTCTTGCATCGGGTCGACCTAGGCCTCGGCAGACATCTACTAAACCTCAGTAGATGCCAGTTGAGCCTTGCAATGGCCATTATCACTGGCCATTGCAGGCTGAACAAGCATCTACACACAATACGAATAGCGGATTCGCCTCTTTGCGGATGCGAGTTGGAGGAAGAGACAATTGCTCACCTTTTGTGTACATGTCCTTTCTACAACAGTGCCAGAACCGTTTTATTCGGGAACCCTCATGTAGATCCTAATGATCTACATAAACTGACGCTGCCCACTATCTTGAGCTTTGTTAGAAGAACTGGTCGTCTAACGGCTCAATCTGGGCTCCGCTCCGAGATTAACTCAGATGTCAGCTTCTCTTCTCGAGGTATGTACAATGGACCTTTAGTCTAAGTGCAGGGTTTTCATACCCGCCTCATGATAATCTTCATCTACATCTTGGCCCAGTTTGATTTTATATTTCCGTTAAAAAAGCTGCCTGCAGGTTTATTTTAATAAATGGAGGATAAAAGTGAACCCAAGCAAAACACAAGCCATGTTCTTCACCCGTAAGAGAAGTCCTAGTCACCTACCAAACAGAAACCTAAATGTAAATGGCAGTGAAATAACTTGGAGTGAGTGTGTCAAGTATCTAGGGATCACCTATGATAAGACACTTACTTATTCTAAACATGTCACAGCAGTTCTTGGAAAAATTAGCCTATTGATTAAAATTATGTATCCTTTTATTAATAGGAGGTCAACATTAAATCTGGATAATAAACTTATAATTTATAAAGTCATATTCCAAGCTCTTATGTTGTACACCAGTTTGGGCTCAGTGTGCAGTTTCTCACATCAGTAAACTCCAAGTTATGCAAAATAAAATACTCAAAATGATTCTGAATCTACCTCGTCATTTCTCCACCCTGGAATTACACAGTCGGGCTAATGTTATGCCAATAAGCGTCAAACTACGAATCATGACAGACAAATTTTATGAAAAATGTAGCATTATAGTTAATCCCTTGATTAGGCAGCTAGCTACATATCGGACGCGCAGCAATTGTAGATTAGACTAGTATTTATAAGTAGGATTAATTAGGTATAGTAGATAGTTATTAGTAATTCAATGGGTTTTTAACAAGAACTTTTTCCCAAATACTGAAATTATAATTATGAAATACATTTAATGCTCTGACTATGTCATACGTAATAATAATGAAGTTGAATGAATTTCCAATTCTAGCACTTAATTTAAATGTTTTCTCCTATGTACTTAATGTAAATTCCGGAAATAAATAAATAATAATAATAATAAATAAATAATTGAGATATATTAAAATATTAAAATAAAGTACCATACTACTAGTACACATTTTAGGTTGGTGCGGTGTGTTGTTGGAGGATTTTTTGGCCTTTTTTTGAAAAAAAGCTAAAAACATGTATTTTGCTAATATTTTAAAAACGTTTTTTTGGAAAAATAAACGGAGGTCATTTTCGTTTTTAGCGACTACAAACATATTTGACTTTTGGTTGGTACTCGAAATTTTCCTAAAATTTCTAAACTAGTGTAATTAATAACCTTTATTACACAAGGTACACAATAACTCACTAATTATTCCACTGGAAAATGTTTGTTTGTAATCGTAGTGGCGTTAGAGGTTTATTAATTGAAAAAAGGAGCAAAAACAGACTAGCCATAAAACTTATAACAATGACGGTCCCTACTTCGATGAAATGAGCGTAAAAGTTATAGGTCTTTCGTTGAGGTGTATACGTCACATATGAACTGTGTATGATAAATATTTTCAATTTACATAAAGCAATTATACGAGAACATTAAACTTACAAGATAAAAAAATACTTATTTAATCGTACTGTTAAATTTGGACAAATTGAACAACTGACGATCCGGAAATACTCGTATAGGTCATCATAGGTATCAATAGTAAATTTGCTCACTACTATAGCTTTTATGCCCGCCTTCGCACGGTGCAAAACACTCTAATAGTGGGATCCTCCATCCCATCGAAATCGGTTCAGGAAGCTGAGTACTTTCGGTCGCCATATTGGATCTGTCTTTTTTAATTTTTTTATAGTTTTATTATTGATTTTCCATATTCAGTTGATAGGCTATCGATCAGTGTTGAAATCTTTAAAATCGGTGTAGAAAAAAAACTCACAGGAGGAATCACAAGCTTTCGCGTTAGGGTTTTAAATATATAGATAATATAATTATAATAATAATATATACATAAATAGATTCTATCGATTTTATTTTTATTATTTAACTATAACTGTCGAGAGCAACATGCTCTATTGGGATTAGTTTTTCTCTGGAGTCGAAACATAAAACTTTACACGTAAAATAAAATCAAATTGGTAGTTCGCTATTAAAGCATTATAAATTGGCTGAAAACATTAATTAAAGCTAAAGCTTTTTTAAGATTATTCGGTGTGGTAAAAAATTGCTACGGCGAAGTTTGTTTTTCTTGAAACGCGGACAAATCTTTCTTCCTTTTTTAGAGCAAGTATTTGTTGTTATTCATCAGGAATCGTGTTCTGTTATTTAACCTTTAAAATGTTTCGCTATATAACAATTTGTACCTGGTGGTTCTCTGGTTACGTTCAATGGATTTGTGTATAGGAGATAGGAATTTGCGACCTTGAATTAATTTTCAAGAGAAATTTGGGGAGGGGCAATATTTGATGACGTTGGATAATATTTAAAATATATGTGAATGTGTTTCACTTAGAATTTTGAATGTTTACAAAGTTACTGCTAAAACTAAATGTACAGACATTTCTTAAAGAGAAAACGTCGTTAGTAGAATAGTAAATGCACCTTTCATACACTTAAATCAATATTTCGTTAGACTGAACATATTTTCATTTTAGAAATACCATATCCATTAAGAAAAAGATATAATATATCTTTAGCTGAAACATTGAAACAATAACCAAGACTTCATTGAAGTCGCCGGATGTATAAGGTATTTCAATCAGAATGTCTGGAATTTTGTAATTCTTTCATCTGACAACTACTACACAACTACACTACTCAATAAGGTTTGCCGTTTAATCAGAGAAAGATACATAATTCAACAACGGCTAGAAATTATTAAGCGCCATTACGAAAACTCGTGTTCTGTAATTACGTATCACTCGTTTAACGTGATTCTAGTCGTTATAATCCTCCAAACGAACGTTATATTCAGTTTGACTCAACTGGCTTCATACTTCATCAAGCAACGCATATACATCGTCGTAGCACTCGGTCTCTTCCGATTCCTCGTCATGCACAAGAATTTGGGCTTTTACAGACCTCGACTTGCCGAATTCTACGCAAGCCTTGGATTCCACTCGTAGTGCATTATTTTGTAGTCCCATCACAAATCCATTTCATATATCATATGGTCATGTGGTCTGTGGACTATTAGGTTAAATGATTAACATGATTGTGTGGTTGCAGCTTTGAGACTGAATACACCTATCATGAGTTTACTGAAGTGAGTTTTATCTCATTATGATAACGAGTTTGAGTAAATGTTTCAGAGTCACTGCTTGAGCTCAAACTCAACAGATTTAACTCGGAGTTCAAACTCGTTGTTATGCATAAGACCTAGTGTAATTTACCACGAAAACTTTGACACCATTAAATTTTTCCTCTGAAGTTCTGTAAAGTCACTTGTATTAAAGTGACTATGGGTCGTGTGATGAGTGATGACAAATCGCATTGTTTACATTCTTCAGCAATTAAAAGTCGTTTTAATGCATGGAGAGGTAAATGTTACATTTAACTGTCTAATTATTAGTTTTACGTAAACATTTCGTGAAACTTTCGTTATAAATTTTCTTCTTAACACTTATTTGTGCAAAAAAACCCAAATTATCTGTGATATAATTTGCCAAGAATTTTGTTTTGTAACTGTGCAACCAAATGTCAAACAAAAACCATCAAAATTTTAGAAGATTTTAAGTCCTGGTTGGTTCTCAGGATGTTATAGTAATTGCAAGCGGTCTCTGATCCAAACAGAATCCTCAAACTGATGAATAATGGCAGGTAACATAACGCATCATTAACCTCAAAGAACTCTTGAAATATCACCAAAGAGCAAGCATTATACAGTACGCCAAAAATTTTAAAAACCATTAAGGGCCCCATACACGTTGTGCAAATGTTTTTCTCATGTATGGAGCAGTTTGATGCGTTGCGCATTTGGTCGATGAAATTCAAACACATTTGAAAATTATTTTGTGGTATATGGCGATGTTTGCGCAATAACAACTGTGAAGTGTTGTTGTTGCGGAACATGTTGCTTCACACGTGTTTTCGCGACGAGAATATAGATGCAACTGAAGTGTGTGCAATTCGTTGCGTAGTGTATGACTTATAATGCATTTTTTGGCGCACAAAAGTTTGCACAATTTATTCGATTTTCTATGCGGGCCTTTAGATTGCTACGTCAAAATTTTTGTACAAAGCACAAATGAACCCATCCACAGGCGGATTGATGGCACAAAACGTGAATTTGCACAAACATGTTCGCCAGTGGATAGGCTGCTTTAAGGGGGGCGATACATGTAAAAAAAAATCGATTTTTTTTTTGCATAAATAGTTAAAATAACATCCCAAAAATATGTCTGTGAATTTTTATAATGAATTTCGCATTATTTTTCAATTAAAAACTCATTTAAGTGCTCCACCTCAAGTCGGCGCTCGAGCCCTATTGCCTGTACCGGAGCGTTCGACTCTCGCTACCTGCTTTTCAAATTTCTGACCTTGGGGTATTTTGTATTGACGACCCGAATCAGCAGATGTTCAGAAACTCTTTTATTCCTTAATTCCATGAACGACTTTTGTATGGCCCTGGAATCGCTGACTAGTTGGTAAGTCGCTGTAATCATAGAGTCTCTGTGTGTCAAAATTTTACACGCGTTTCTTTCGAAACTACTTTTTTTAAATTGGCGGGTAAGATAACTCAAAAAGTTCTCAACCGGTTCTTATAAATATGGCACACGTCTTCTCTATAGTATTAGCTTCTAGTTGAAGCTCTAAAATGCCAAAAATAAATTCAACAACTGCCATTTTTGAGCCAAAAACCATCGAAAAAAAGGGTGAAAAATCGGACTTTTTTTTTGAAGCATGCCAATTTACGATTGGTTGACTTTTTTGTTCTTTTATTGGTTCCACTAGAAGATACATATTTTATGAATACGCTCAAACCAAAAACAAAATTGTTGATTTCGGTGGCCTTTTTGAAAAAAAAAATCTGTTTCTTGTATTTTAATATATAATGAATAAACATACTGTATTCAAAAACGATTTATTTATTCCTTCCCTTTTAAATAAGCCTCTGAAAAACGGTCAAAATTCAGCCGGTTACCTGTATCGCCCCCCCGTCCCATACACGGACGAACAATTTGTACAAAGCAAGCCTTTGTGCAAACATATTGTGTACGGTGCAGTTTGATGCGTTGCGCATCTGCTTTATGAAATTTAAAAGCGTTTGAACATTTTTGTGCAGCGCGCGGAGTTAGGCAATTTTATCGTGTATGTAATTGCGCCAACAATGTCATCTCCATTTAATTGTGAAGCGTTGCAGAAGACGCAGAACACGCAGAAACGAAAACATGGATGCAACTGAAGTGTGTGCAATTACTTGCGTGTCATGTATTTTTCAGCAAATTAAAGTTTCCACAATTTGTTCGGACGTGTATGGGGGGGGCCTTTAGTCTACATGTTTCGCATTGGCTTTACTGTACTTTTTATCGCAATAGTATAAGTACCTAAGTGTGTCATATAAGGCAGTCACCTCAACCTAACCGGCACTTTTCCATCGCAGCAGGTGATATTTTTTGGGTTCATATGTTGAAACACTTTTTTTTCGAATCACCGTGTCTAAGCTTACATTATATGTACATCACATTCTACATACACATTAGACACATTAAGTTTTGTTGATTTTTCCTGTTACTTTTAAACAGATTAAGGTTCACGCTCTTATTTCCGGCACATCGAGTTTTTTACGACAATTCATTAATTTCTAGTTTATTCCAAGAAGCCCTTACCGAAAATTAGGAAGTATGGCTTTTGGATTGCAAATTTTTTTTCATGTTTGCAAAAAAAACAAACAAAAAGGTCGATTTCAAATAACTACCAAAAACTCATCCTGTTGTAAACCTGTTTTGGCATGTGATATATTTTTATCTGCAAGGCCCATTAATTTGAATAAATAACACATTTTACTTTGTCTACTTTTTAAAACAATTTTTGTTTTTGACTTCCTTGCCGAAGTTACTGGTGCAATATTTACATGATGGATTCATTGAAATCGCTACATTTCAACACCAGTTGCACAGCAACACGTTATGCAACCGGAGTGCAACTGTTCGCCACTGCAACGTTACGTTGTAACTGTTACCATCTCAGAAAAAAGAAAAAAACCGCATAGGGTTCATAAAAGTATTTCTTCTCTAACTCCACATAGTTTTCGTTCATTTCATTCTTAAATTAATTCGACGAATGTTTCTCTTGGCAGATTTTGATGTGTTACTAAACATATTCCCCTTTTTTTATTATATTGGCAACAGCGAACTATTTTCAAATGAAACTCCAGACCGGTTTGTATAAGCTCTTCGCTTTCTTGGAAAAATGTTTCCAACCACCATTTCAAAGTCCAAACTTCGTGTCGACTTTTTCTTGGGTCAAAAGATCTTCGCACTTAGAATATTTAATTTGTTTAACCACTTGCCCTACTCGCAAATAATTACTGAGTTATCGCAGATAAATAAAACGGAAATGCAGGAAATGTTTTATGATTTGCTTAAGCATTTACGAAAACAAAGCTCAATCATAATAATTCCGAAGAGCTTGAAGTTTTTCTTGTCTGTTGAACTTAATATGAGAAATATGAGGACAGACATAGTAAATTCCATTAATTACTATAGAGACGGACAATACAGGTGTGTACAAACGAACCTTTTAAATGCACGCTTATCGCTGGTATTAAACCGGTAGAGTAACTGCTTTCACTTTCTATTGAAATCTCACAACTGAAGCACAGGTATCACTTGCGCACTGATCACTTTTATTAGCACCACCGCGTATGTGACTATTATTATAATTTTGCAGCGACACGCTGATATGCTTGAGACAATCCCGACGCGAGACCGACTGAAAGGCAATTAGTACAGCAAACGAAAACTTAACGAGTTTTATCGGTAATATCAGCAACGAACGTAAATTTCGTCCACTCAGCCCAAAAGCTCGGTAGAGTATCACAGCAATGACCGCAAGAACAGGTGATAGAGGTGAATTTGAGTTAGCCAACAGCTTTGGTCAGGTATTCATAACGATGGCACGGACTGGTGAGGAGCTGCGCAACCACACTATGGATACGCTGGAAGATGAACAAAAGAGAAGTGTGGTTGCGGCTTGCTTTCTTTTCCTGTCGGGCCACCGAAGGTAAACCTCAGCAATGCCTTTTTCTCAGGGACCCGTTTTTAATTTTATCACTAACGTATTCTGCTAAACGGTTAGGCTGAGTAGAAGTGGATGTTAACTAAATTCAAATTGCCTTTGACCAACGGAGCTCTCCTCGCCTTAGAAAGATTGATTCACCTGTCGCCGTCGAGCCAACGGGAGAAGGGACATACCGTATTATTCACAAAGTGGCAACCCTCTCGAACTTATATGAATAGTGAAACTGGTTAAAAGCCACCTTGGTTATATAAAATCCAGAGAGTAAAACAGTGCAAAAACTAGCTAAGCTTTGCGAGTGGAATGTTTTAAGTGGGCTTTGTAGCCTTGCTATAAGTTTCAGATACCAGCGCCCGCCCGTTCTAGGAAGTATAAAAACTCACGACAAAAATTGTTTTTATACATACTGCTCCGCAAGCGCGCAAATATGTACATATGCGGTGCCTACTTGCAAAACTTATTACATGCTTATTATCAAAGTGACGTCAGTAGGATTAGAAGCAAGCAAGAGATGCAAATCTTAACATGTAATTAAAAAATTGATTTAAACTTTCTTCATGAAATAATGTACTTATCGCGGTGAAATCCTTCTTCAAGTCTGCAAAAACATCTATACTATGTATATATATTATATAAAAATGAATTGCTGTGCGTTAGTTTCGCTAAAACTCAAAAAACGGCTTGACCGATTTCGATAATTTTTTTGTTGTTCGCTATAATACAAGGTAGGTTTAAAAAAAAAGAAAATTCGGGAAACCCCAAAGGTAAAGCCGGAAAATCGAAAAAATCAAAATTTCCGTTTTGTATAGGAAGCGAATTTTCCAACTTCAAGGAATCTTTATGAAAAAGGCAATTGGAGGTTTACGGGGTCGCAGATCTCGAGCTTGCATTCAAAATTTTGGAATTCAAGATGTCGGATCCAATATGGCAACCGAAAAATTTAAACTTCAAGGGATTTCACTGAAAATCCGACTTTTGTTTTTGGATTGGGTTTTTGGGGTCACTGATTTTGAATCTGCCATCAACATTTTGGAATTCAAGATGGTGGATCAATATGGCGACCGAAAAGTTAAACTTCAAGGGATTTCTCCGAAAATCCGCACAAGGGAATTTGCGGGATCACTGATTTCGAATCTGCTATTCAAATTTCCAAATATGAAACCACCCCCACCCCCTGGGAGATATAGGAGAGGGGGTGCAATAAGGAAGTAGTGTAAAAAGAAGAAAACTAATTTTAATAATACTGTTGGAAAATATCTAAAACATGTGCAAAACGCAAATAGGAAAACGCTGGGTCACATAGGAGAGGCGGTGGTGCAGTAGGGAGGCGTTGTAAAATTAAGGAATACAAATTTAATAGTATCCCGGGAAACTAAATACTCTAACTAAGTTAGTTTTTGATGTCGAAATTGGGTATAATTGTTGCAAAGATGCGAGCGAACGGTGTCGACGATGTTGTTTTGATTTCTGGAACAAGTTGAAATGTGCTCAGGGTTTAAGGCCAAGAGCGGAGCGCATACATACATACATACATATATGCCGTGACAAATGTAGCTGGTTCCTGATTTCTGCAACAACACAATTAGACAACATATTAAAATAAGGCCTTTTTATTTGAGGTTATACCTGTTGTTAGCTCACTTGATTGATTTTTCTTACCAGGGCAAGCTTTTAAATAATAGTGTCCGATTTTTGCACATTTTGTCAAATTCGCAGCTACAATAGTAATGTTAAAAATTTTATTTTCATATAAGCGATTGGTAAAACGCGAGTAGTCTAGTAGTAAGCGTGTACTACCGATCTAAAAGTTGCAGCTTCGAATCCCACTCGGACACGACTCTACGCTTCCTCTCACAGAGTGGACCTTTCCTAATAAGCAGCAGATGGAAGCCGCATCGATTAGGATAGCTACAGCGGGCTAATCACCCAGCATAGCGAACATAAATGATTAAAGGAACTGAAGCAGAGCCCTTGAAATGGAAGATGCTTTGCGGAAAGCGAGCCAGCCCATTAGCTACATCGAATCCGAATCAATCTTATTGAAATCATTTGTCCCGCAAATTTGGTAAAGATGATTTCAACAAAACTAGTTTAAAGTTTTCGAATGACAAAGCAGCAACTCGTCCAACTTCGAAAGCGTGTAACTCTGAAATAATTGTTGGGTATTTTTTTAAAGAATCTTGAACTGACAAATTTGTATCTCTTAAATAACTTTAAGCGAAAAAATATTTGATTGTTTGACCCAAATTTAGGAGACCGTAAACTTCCTCAAACAGAAAATGTCGCAAGTGGTATAATCTTGTACGCATGCAATATTGGAAAAATCAGTCACATAACCGCATAATATGTAGGTATCAGGTATATAATTTGTGGAATACCCAAATGCAATCAAACTTATTATACTGTTTATGAATATTCTGCAAGTATTCTAAACATTTATATTTAATCGTAAACAACCGAAAATCGATTACTTTTTGTAAAAGTGTTTTATTGTTTTTCTATTTTTGCTCAATATTTCCTTAATCTTTAAAATACACACATGGGTATTGTATCTATGTACGATCGCAGAAATTATATTCGATTAACGCAAACCCGATGTATTTGAAAATATTCCGACGTACTTAAGAAATACTACATACGAGTATACCTAACATAAAATTTTGCACGACATACACACCCCTCCTTTTAAAATAAACATATTTCGTTTCACTTTCTTTTATTTTTTCAACCTAAGATCACCACAAGGCAATACACATACTCAATATTGTACAAAAAATCGGTAATGAGTTAAATTTATACAACGGCTTTTTTAATGCAAGTAACATAAACGAATTCAAGAAAAGGTTTGCGAAAATAACAACAAATTGTAGCCGCTGGAGGAAAATTACTCACAGACTTGCGGAATTCTTAAGTGTAAAGCATTTACTTTCACAAAGCCTTTAAGTGCACAAAACACGTTCTATTGAATTGAAATAAACTTAAAGCACAAATATTGAAGATCAATTTGAAACTTCTTATTATTCTTAATTGCTGAATATGCTTAAGCGCTTTTTGTTAATTTACACAGTTATAAAAAACCAACAAGGGTTTGAATAAAGATTTGGAAAATAAATATGCATGAAGCCGTGACAATGGCGAGCTGCGAGCAGCGAGCAGCGAGGCGAGGCTAGAGAAAAAGTTATTTGCGGTATTGCTGAGCAATATACATACATAATACGGTAAACATAAATTCAAAAAATGCACATAATGGTTTAGAAAGAGTGTTCCGTAAAAGAGGCTTGAGGTTACAATATGTTGAATTTTAGAATAATCTGATCATTTAACTTTCTTGATAAATTATTCAAACGTTAATATTCTTGCACCTTTTCAAAGTGATGCGCTTCCGATATGGTGAGGTTCATTTAATCTAATTTGTTCATTCGTTTTGGATGAAAAGCCTCACAGTAATCAAAACCAGAGTGACAGTGACCGTTGCGTTATCGTAATGGAGAAAAAGTTGCATCACACTTTAGAAGAACGTTTATTAATTCTGAAGAGCCATTACAAAAATAGAGGCAGTGTACATATTAGTGAAAATTTAAAAGTTATGTGTTCATTTTAGTGTGCATGATCGTCCGTCGCTTCCGGCTTTTGAATATAGACTAGACAAGTAGACGTTAATGACACGTGGTTCGACAGGACGGTGCAACTTGGCGTACCGCGCGCAATACAATGACATTATTGTAACCCAAGTTCCCAAGTCGTGTCATTTTTCGTTTGGAAAACCAACTTTCAACGGAGAAATTTATGTTTATACAAAAAACGCGTTTAAGCATTTCGAAACATACAAATAGTGTGGTGCCACTTAAAGCACGTCACTTTAACGATTCTGTAGGTACATTTAGACTTTGAATTTCGATTTAAAATAGTGCGAGCACATACTTCAAATGATAAACTAATATTTTATGAAAAAAAGCTAACATTTTTGAATTTACTTGAGCATTTAAGTAGTCCTGTGTGTTGCAAACTGTATTGGGATATTTTACCTCGAAAGTATTATATTTTATTGTGCATATTTATTATTTTCGCTTAATACACTACAGATTGACATTAAACTGTAAATTAAACTAAGAACTAAAACAAATGAGTAGAATGAAAGCAATTATAAATTAGAAGGCTTATTATAGGGGTGGGTTGGGGGAGTAAAGGAAATGCCTTAGGGAGGTTTTGTCAACATGGAAGTCGAAGGCTGCTGTGTTGTTGATTTTCTGTAGCTTTCGAAAGGTAGGAAATGATCTAACGTTTCGGAGGTTAGTGTTAATGTCACTTTCAAAAATATCTTGGTATGCGTGCTTAGAAAGAGTAAACTGGTATGCGCGACACTTCCGGCTGGTTCTAAGCACGCATACCAAGATATTTTTGAAATTGACATTAAAACACGTAAGATAAAAAAAACAAAAAGAATTCCGCGATAACGGTGAAATTTTACCCCCTATCACATCATTTAAATAGGTTTGCGGGACCTTTCTGGCTAAAAAACTTTGGTCGGCCGGATGTTTTCTTAATGTTTATGAAATTTCGCATCAAATGATATATGATTGATCAAAATCCGCGATGACGGGAAAACATTATGGCCATTTAGTATTACATAATTTATTTAAACATATTTTCGCCCAATTAAATCCACGCCGACCAAGATTTTCTTATTCGGCTAAGTGTGAACTATTATTTTCCAATAAAAATTTTCAAAGCCGCGATCACGGGATTTTTAGGATTGCTGGCTCCCCACCTAATACAGAGGAAGGTTGAAGTTATCAGTCCAAGGAAGGTCACACAGCGCAAAGCGGAGAAATCTACGCTGAACTGCTTCGATCCTGTTAATGAGGGTGGATTGGGGGGGGGCACCAGACCTGGCAGGCATACTATAGGAGTGGCCTAACGAAGAAGATGTAGAGTGATGTGGTGACATAAGGGTCAGTGAATTCCTTAGACCAACGTTTTACAAAGCCAAGGGTTGAGTTGGCTCTATTTACGATGTGATCAATGTGGGAACTTAAGTTGAGCTTACTGTCGCAGATAACACCCAGGTCGCGAAGGGAATTAACAGATGGAATTGGTTCGCCTGAGAGAACGTAGGATCTAGGAGAAGTGGAGGCGCGTTTAAGTGATCGATTGGCATTTGGATACATTGAGATCGAGGAAGTTTTTCAAGCACCAAGTGGAGAAACTGTTCAGGTCGTTTTGAAGTAGGGTAGAGTCAGATATGTTGGTGAGTTGTTCAAAGATTTTCATGTCATCAGCATAAATCAAAATTTCGGAATTATTGATAATGTTTTCAACATCATTTATGGTTAGTATGAAAATTAGAGGAGCAAGGTGACTGCTCTGCGGGACGCCGGAATGGGATGCATGGGAGACAAAAGCTAAAACCTTTAATACAATTATAGAAGCAACGCTAACATTTAATAAACTTAATCATAAGTACATTAATATAGGCTGGAACTCCCACTGAGCACAAGAATATCTAAATGTAAGAAGGTGTACCAAATGTCAGGACTATGGACATGGAACGAAGACCTGCGCTGCTAAGGTGGTCTGCGCAAAATGCTCTAAGGAGCATCGTACATCAGAATGTAAGTTTCCTGATTCATCGACTATACATATGTGTCAACTGTATCAGAGGAAAAAAACAAGGAGGTAATCAACATAAAGTGGGATCGGCATGCTGTCCAGTACACGAAATGTTTACTAATATTGAGAGAAGCCGAACTGACTATACATGTAAAACCCTGTCTGATTTTTGCTAACTGAATCCGCCTATTAAACCTAAGCTATGGCCAGAGATAACGTAAGAATATTAGAATATTGTGCATGAATATTAGAAGTCTTACAAATAATTTCGAAGAAATCACGATTTTAGTAAAAAATGAAAACTATCCCCATTTTTTATGTTTCACGGAAACATGCATTTATTCAAATGAATGAAAACATTATAATATCGCTGGCTACGTGGCCATAATTAATTGTAACGATAATTCAAGAGGTAAGCGCACTGTTATCTACATAAGATCTGAATTTTCCTTTGACATTATATCAGTTGATACAAAGTTCAATGCAAGTTTGGCCTTGGTTAAATGCAATAACGAGGTTTTTAATTTAATGATTTTATACAACCCAACTTCTGAATTTAAGAAGAAATATTTAAATTATATGGAAACGATAATGAATAGCAATAAGAATTTGATTATAATAGGAGACATGAACATAGACCTTTTTACAGAAGCAAACCTTAACCTATGCCATGCTTAATATATGAATCCAATGTCCTGTCCCACTTGCGCCATGGTTTACTTATCTGGTCTATGCGCTGTGACACCAAATTAAGCAAAATTGAAATTCAAATACATAAAACCTTAAAAATACTTTTTAAATATCCAACACTGACGAGATCACTGATCCTCTACAATCAAACAAAAACAAATGAAATCAGGACAGATAAATATTTTGGAGAGATGTGTATTCATTCATAAATACGAGCATAACTTAATCAAAAATAATATCGTTTTCCTCAAGAGGCTTAACGAACACAGTGTAAATGTTCGATCACTATAGTCTTGATAAAATACACACTAATGTCGGTCTAAGAAATCCTAAAAATTCAGCAATTAAAATATATAATGAAATACCTGCAAAAATAAAAATACATTGCCAAATTTGCTCTATTTAAGGAAAAACTAAAGGAATTTATTCAGCAAACTTATTTATAGACAACTAGAGTAAGATCAGGGCAGCACAATAGCCTAGTCTGAAACAAGAATAGTTAAATAGATAGATAGATAGATATTTTTTTATTGAATAATGGCACAACAAGAAAGAACATATTTTGAACTGTGCCTAAAGCAGTGGGAACAAATAATTGGGGGAAAATCAGAATTTCAAAATTAAGAATAGCTAACTATTAGAAATAAAGTAGAAAACTAAAAAAAAGAACTAAATAAGTGAGAGAAAAAAAACAACGGGTTGCACTCCGGGAGTGCCGGCAGAAGTGAAAACTTGAACATTAACGTTGTGCATTTTTGAATATTTTGGAATGGTTAGGGAATAATTTCGCACGAATTGCTTTGTTTATCAGTGTAAAAGTACTATCATTTATGTGTTTAAATTTTTATTGCGCTATCGTACACCAACATGACAATTTATATTACATTAAAAATTACATTTTTTACCCATCCCAAAAAGTGCACAACGCCGCTAAAGAAGTTTTCACTTCAACAAAAAATAGAACTAACATTACAAAATAAAAGCAAAATTTTATAGATAATCTCTAGCAGATACGCACCACCCGTAAACAACACAATAATCAACCCGCTCGAATATAATGCTCCAATACACGCCTCCTGAACGCACCATGACCCGGCAGTCGCTGTATATCATGCGGAAGTGAATTCCACAATCGAGCAACCTGGACAGAACAAGTACGCTCGTCCACCAAGGTATTAAAACTGGGCGAAAGGATCATATTTTCCAGTTGGGAGCGAAGGAAAACAAAGGTAGAAGACAAGTACTCGGGGTTATTACAATAAATAAGTTTGTGGAGAAAGCACGATAGTTTGACATTTAAATAAGTTTGAAGCGGACAACCACGAACCGAAGATAAATACGGCGAAATATGATTACCACGTCGCAAGCCATACACGAATCGGATTAATGAACATAAATTTTATACTTGCGTTCAAATCTCATACCAGGTTTTTCACCTATGGCCAAAATATACCTGTCTGATTTAAACGTGTAAATTAAAACAATATGCATACAAAATTTTGTAATAATTCTGTATTTATTTAAAAAAAAAAAGCGGTTATATTGTTATACATATAATAAAAAGCAGTTCAAAGTACATCACATATTTGTCAAACAAAAAAGTCGAAAAGAAACCATACGAATGAAGGAATATGTAAGACAAAATGAGGTATAAATCTGGAATTTGGAATTTTAAGTTGAAAATTCTTGCAAGTGCCCCTAACTGTCATATTATCTTATATAAATAAATAAGAAAAACTTTAATACTTAAAAAACAAAACAAGACAAAGACCTCTTAAGTAAAATCAATTTATTCTACATAAAAGTTTAAATGGCGCAAAACAAATTGGCGGATGTATGCGGACTATTTTTCTTGAAAATCCTTATGAACACTAATGAAATTTTATGTCACCATCCAAATTATAAGTGAAGTTGATTTAACTCACATACTTAATTACTGTTGAGGTGACCTTCTAACTGAATTTAAAAAAAAGCAAAAGGTTGGGATTTTTTTACAAGAAAACAGAACAACATATGACCTTGAATCTTTTTTTATTTGGAAGTCTTTAACAAAAACTAGAAATTGTTTTTTTTTTTTCATTTTTCGATCACTCGTCGCCGCTAGAAGGCGCCAAAAAAATCGGCCTTTTTCCGTAATTCCGTGATTGCGGCTCGCCAAATCATTTGATACAGAAAACTCAAAAAACCACTTAAATTAGACATAAAAATCTATAGATCTAACTAGGATCTAACCAATCGGTCGATTAGAAAAAAAATGGCAGCCATTTGAAGTCAAAAATCGAGAATTTTTCAAACAATTTTTACATAAACTGCTGTAAGAAAGAACTACTTGGTTTTTGTCTTATATCCTAGTTAGATTTGTGCAAAATTGAATTCTGAACAAAATGAACCAAGGTTTATGGAAATCGGTAGAGCGGTTCAAGAGATATCTTCAAATTACTATTGAAAAAATGAAGTCGAGAAAAATGCCGTGCCGGTTTCCACGGAATTTTCTTTTTGGAGTTTTTGATGTAAAAATGTTTTGAGTTTTTGGCATTTTGTCGAAATTCCTAGACAAAAACTATCGATACGTTCAAGTGGCCACGTAAAATATAACTGAATTAAATTTCTTCCGGCCGGCGCGGTGTCCCAAACAGCGTGCTCGGGCGTCAGCTGCGCCACCGTTTTTTCTCTCAAAATATATAGCACTATAACTCGAAAACCATTTTTTTTTCGTGAAATTTTAGGACATGATTCTAGACATATTAAGGAACATTTTGCCGTAAAAAAAAAATCGATTTTTTTTTACCCCAGTTGGGAGAAGGTCACCTTTGCGGGTGCATGAAAAAAACGTTACATTTTCTTAAAGCTGAATGTTTAGGGTGAACTATAATTCTAAAGCTAAGTATTTAGAGTGTAAATGCATATCATCTTCCTCAACATACATAATTCTTATCGCGATAGTTCACTGAGAACAGACTCAAAACATACAAGTAAAAACTCTTAAAACCAGAACGCCCAGAGCAAAGCCAACCAAAAAATTCAGTTCTGACTAGTTGCGGGGCTAGGAAAAGGGTGGGACGTTATAAGACTGACCGTTAAGTGAAGCCACGGCCCACGGGCCACGGCTGAGCTATGAATGCATGTTTCGGAATTTAGCAAGTTCATGTTTTCGACTTTTAGCCAACTTTCGAGATTATAATAGCCCTATGTGTGTTGCGCCATTAAACCACTACAGTCTTTAAACGTCGAAAGCAGATGTTTGTGAAAAAATTATTTTCTCATGAAGAAACAGTATTAAGGTATAGTTCTGATTAAAATTTTAGAATCTATAATAGAACTAGCAGACCCGTCCCGGCTTTGTCCCGGCATTTCTACATTTGTAAATTTAAACTGTTGCAAAATGAATAAAATTGTTGATAGAAGCGCAGTCTAGTTTTAGAGAGAGACACACGTTTGAGACTGCCCTTCATTGGTCGATTTTTAAACGGAAAAAGGAGATTGATACTGGAATGTTGTTTTAACCTGTCTTCTATAATTTTAAGCGCACGATTGATCCCAATATAACTCCTGGAGGACTCCACCTCCATTTGATCTGATTTTGCATTACTATATCTGCAGAAGAGAGACTTCCATATAAGTTTCTCAGAGAGTGTCAAAAAAGTGAGAGTTTTTAAGCTCATAAAAAGGTCCGCTTGACCTCTTCTGGAATATATTCAATCTAATGGAAATTTCTCTTTCCATGTAAAATTGACGAATAATCCTTTTCATTCATCAATTCATCTATTTGCATCCTTTGGAAGATATTTAATTCTCGATGCACCAATTCAATGAAATATTTTCATTCTGTTTGCTTTTCAATTTTATATTGTCGAAAAAAAAGCTTCTGCGCATCCGTTTGGCCTCCTCTGGAATATATTCAATAGCAAATCCGTCCCTTGCCGGATTTTTCATATTTGTAAATTAAAACTGCTGTAGACCTAATGAAACTATTACATGCGCGAAGACGATTTTTCATTTTTCCCGCGGGTGCCCAAAACAATCTTGGGATAAAATGTAGCCTGCATCATGAACGATAAAATGCTGTACCTTCCAGTAACGCCTCATCGAAATCGGTTCAACCGTTTTCAAGATTAGCCCCGACACATAGACAAAATTTGTTGACATGTTTGTGTAGATTTTGGTATAGTGTAAGTAAAGACATGAACTGAAAAAGGCAGTTATTTCAAAACCACAGACCCTAAGAACCATTATATTCAATTACACGGATTTCCGTTCCAGTTGAGTCCCCATATTTGATCCGCCATCTTGAATTACCAATTATCGATGGCAGAATTAAGATCAGCGACGTCAAAAACCCCATATATGAATTCATTAAGAAGGAAATCCTTTCATTAGCCGATTGTTCTAGGGTCACTTTATATGCAGAAAGCCCCCCTACTCCCACAAGAAGGAGTTAAGACACTCCGTGAATATAATATCGAAGCCATTTCGCCAAGGTCTGAAGCTGTATAACGGTTTAAATATATTGCATGTATCACTAATAGTTTTCCAGAAAAACCGATGATAATTTCACAAGCCAACATCGTTTTGTTGTTGACAATCTGAGGGTCATTTCCGAAGTAATTTTTTGCGTAGAATCTGAATCCAGGCTCAGAATTGACCCATCACGTCAGGATTTTGAGATATTTGAGGTTATGTACCCAAAAAATGACGTTTTTGGCTAACTTTGAGGTTATGAACAGGGCACGCAAATTTTTTCTGGTCTCTATCTCTAGTTACATCACTTAGTACTACTGTTACTCTTCAATTAAAGGGTTTGAGAAATCGATTTCCTATTTTTTCCAAAAGTTACGGCTATTTAAAATTACAAAGTAGGTATATCCCTTTAACGTGATGAGTATTTAAATTTACCCTTTCACTCAGAACTTTTTTACCGATTTATTTTTCTTGAAAATTTTTGTGCAGAGGTTTTTGAGGACACTGAGTACAAATATTATGTGGGAAAAATAAAATTCCCATTCCCAATATGGCGGATATACTTTGTAATTTGAAATAGCCGTAACTTTTAGAAAAAAATGTAAATCGATTTCTCAAACTCTTAAATTGAAGAGTAACAGTAGTACTAAGTGATGTAACTAGAGATAGAGACCAGAAAAAATTTGCACATCCTGTGCATAATCTCAAAGTTAGTCAAAAAAGTCATTTTTTGGGTACATAACCTCAAATATCTCAAAATCCTGACGTGATGGGACAATACTGACCCCGGATTCAGATTCCACGCAAAAAATTACTTCGGAAATGTCTCTCAGCTTTTCAACAACTGACATGACCCGATTATTTGCAGGCCTGTGTTTTCGTTACGCATACTTTCTGAACATATGCCTGATGAACCGTCAAAAACTATTTTCCCATTCATATATTTATACCCTCTTTTACCTCCTTGGCGGTTGAAATTTGAGATATGCTGAAACATTTGTTCCATTATTTGTGTTGCAGAGTGTTTTCGGGGTCGCTATTCTCGAACCTACTATCGAAATGTGGAAATTGAAAATCAGACCCTTTGCGTCTTGCTGACATTGTTCACTGTACAAAACACCCAACTAGATCAAATTGAAGTACTTAATGGTAGAAAACAGTATACTGATAATGTATTTGTTCTTTTATTATTTTACCTACCTTTCACAATTATAAAATACGCATATATTTCTCTTTTAATTGAAAATGACTACCAACAATTTTGCTAGTAAGAACTAATAAATAACATATTCCAGTTGCACTGAGGAAGTAAAACGATAAGTGACACCCGTAGACGCCTGGCGGGAATAACTGATCGAGTGGTAACTGATATGATGTTTGAAAATTATTAAAGTACTCATCTCCCTATTAAAAAATAGAGGTTGGTGGTAGAAGGATGAAAATTCAGGGTTTTATGTGCCGTTTTTTAATGCCGAATCATAAAAAAATTAAAACAAAAACGTTTGTCCAAAAAATTAAAAAAATTTTTTGGGGTGGACCACCCTTATCACTTAGGGGTATGAAAAATAGCTTACATCCAATTCTCAGGCCTACTGACTATACACACAAAATTTCATAAGAATCGGTCAAGCCGTTTCGGAGAAGTTTTGTTACAAACACTGTGACGCGAGAATTTTATATATTAGAGATAGAGAGTATGCACTGTGAGTCCAATCGTTTTCGAAATAATCGGGAGCCAATTAGCGAAACCGAGACTACTTTATGTGCAGTTGCGTATGCCGCTTTGTTATTCTATTCACTTTTAGATCAGAAAAATGCAAATCTACCTTTAGACTATAAATTATCTCTGAAATTATAAGAGAAAATAGTACGCCACACGATGTATGGTTTAGCTGGCCTGCAACCTTTAAAGTTTAACCCTCGACTGGAGATGAGGACATGATCTCATTTCAGAAAAAAATTTCAAAATTTTTTAATGGCGTTTGAATGTTGTTGTTGCGACTTGTCGTCTGGCCAAATTTAAGTGTAGATAAACTCTTTTTAATACCAAACTCGAGAGAATGTGATAAAACAAGATTCGCGATTATTGACTGATAAAATAATACAGTCGAGATCTAATTTCGGTCTGAGACACCGTGCACGAGTATATGTATGATGCCGTTGGGCGCGAGTATAGAAAGGTTAAACAACAACTTAATGACTTCTTCCTGTTTTCGAATTTTGGTCCGGTGGACAGAAATTTTCTTCGAAATAAACAAACACACTAAAGAAATAATATTTATTATAGTTTATAGTATAAGTTAAACACATTTTAAAATAAAACTTTATCACTATTAATTTAACGCCTGACCCCTTCGATGGGTTGATACTGAATGAAGCCATCGGTAAAGTTTTTTTTATCTGAACATAAATCACATAAGCAAAACTAATCTATTACTTAGTAACGGGTGCAAATCAAACTCGACAAAGATTCTTATACAATCAATATATTTAATTGAATTTGAAGGAACTAGTATACAATTTAGTATTAGATTTCTTGGGCTTATTTTTCTACTTCTAGTTAGCAATAATCGTGACACATAATTAATTAAGGAAACCGAATGCAACGCTACACTAATTCAAAAAATTGTTATTTATTACATAGTGGTTTTGCTTGCTTCCACTGATTTTATTATGATTTTTATTTTTATTCTTAGACATAACTCTTTTCAAATTAGTAAACATACTATGACAATTAGGTTTTTGTTATAAAATATGATAGACTGAATAATAAGTAGGATAGAAAGAATTTGGAGACTGAAATAAATTTGTACAATCAATTGCAATACAATTTACAAGTTAATGAGCTTCAAGAAGAGCAAAGGATTACGAAGGTTCGAGCAATGATTTCTTAGAGCGTTAAAATACTTCAACTTATTTCAATTCGTGTATGTGGAATTCATTTTATTTTGTTTGTTTGTTTATTATTAATTTTGTTATTTTAATTGTAGAATACCATAATCTCTCTCATTATGGATGATTTTTATAAAATTAATACAAATTTTGTATTTTAGCTTAATGACATTGTAATGACAATACAAGTACAATTATGTCTTTCATCAGTCTTAATGGAAATAATCTAATTGCATCAGTCTCTTCTAGGCAGTCTCGTGGCGATTAAACACTTCAGTCAAACACGTATATAAACACTATCTCAAAGAGGGATTTTTTATATTGCTTATATAATACATTGTATTCATCTAAGTCATTTTTGTATTTCACTCCGTTTCGGAAAAAGTGGCGATTTACAATTTTGGACAGTCACAAGCAAGGTACCTGCAGCTTCATAAATTCCACTACTTAATACATTAAATAATTACATATCAGTACATACCTACACAATTTTGTAGTCCTTACTTATTCTAATTCAGCAAAAAAAGACACTCTAGGATCAAAAGAGACTTCTCTTTTCGTGTTTCGAGTAAAGTTAAAATATTTTGCTACGGTTAAAAATCTATGCATCTAAATGTGGATCGCAGGTTTGGAAAGCCAAAAACTTAAAATATTTTGTTTTCCGGGCTGGTTAATATTTTAATATTTAATGGTAGTAAATAAAGAAAGTGTGTGTAATAAGATCGGTGAATTAGTTCTTTTATTTTATTTGAATTCGTACCTCAAACTATGTGGTTGCACCTGCACCTTCCACATGTAGACGCCAATATATTACCTCATTTTATGCTTATCAATATAAAATACGTATATTTCAAAACTAAGTTTTAAATCTATTTTTCTTTGAACGTTTTGTTGTATTCTAATCGAGTACTTTTCAAAAAACCTCAAATTCCCAACCCAAGCTTTTTTCGTTTTTGTTAACTTTACAACACAAGAAGCAGCCGAAACATTTTCAACGTCTTCTATGTTCCTACAGCCTGCAATTTTTTAAAAAAATTTAAAAATTTGTGGAAACCCAAAATAAAAAAAAATCATTTATTTTGCTTTGCTCATTAAAAAGATGGTGAGCAAATTGTACAGCCAAATTTTTTGCAAAAATTTGAAAAAGTTCTAGTATTTCTTGAAAAGGTGCAAAATTTATTTTTGCCCTCGGCAAAACATTCAAGGAAAGGGGTATCACCTACTGATCTGTATATATTTATGCTATGAGCGATGACGTACAAATTAATTTTGATGACAACATCCTGCTAATGTTTTATTCATCATACTAGGATGCTGCTTCGATTTCCACTCGAAACAAAATAGGAAACTCAGATAAAGCTGATAAGTCTTTTTACCATGTTTTTATAACTATTATATATGCGGTTTTTGGACTTTTCGACAGCTTGGTTGTAAAGCACTCGACCTTACGTATTAGTCTCAGCTCCATATCACTATTGTTTTGGAATTTCTGTGGAAATTTTATTAAATCACCTCACCCACTCTTATAAGCTTCATAATTTTCACCTGTTGCTAACAAAGAAACTTGGAGTTCTTCTAATGTAATTCTTATGACTCAAAGTCAATAGTCATTGAGTGGGCAAAACAACTGATATGAAGAATGTTTTCTGGAATATCACGCAACACAAAGTGTAAACAAAATTTTTAAGTAAATTCGAATACGAATTGGAATTCCAACTAAGCTTAAAATTATGAAGTTAGTCAATAATAAAAATTAATAAAAGGATTTAAATCAAAACTGGTAACAAAAAGTAAGTTTTTAAATGGCTGTGTTCCATGGAAGTTATTTCATATTACAAAGGTAAAGATACCTGTATCACACGCAAAGCTCTTCAAGTTTACTGCAGTTAAGTGTCACTGTTGCACTTTAGAAAATTGATTTGTATTTATGAAGGGGTTAAAACCAACATGTCTGAAGTTAAATCATAAAATCTCTAACTATGTGGCTAAATTCTATAAAAAATTTTTGAATATATTTCAAGAACGCAATTGGAAAGGTGGTGTGCAGAAAATAACCTTTGTTATTTTAAATGTTAACTTTACCTCAGTAACCTGATTTTACGTTATCCCTAACTTTCATTTTAAGGCTATCCAAAATATTAAGATATACATATGTACTTAATATCCTGGAAGTATTTTTCAAAACATTTTTAATGTTAATTGTAAAAATCGTTTATATACTCAGTCTTGAAGGCTTTTCCCATCAGTCTAATAATAGCAATAATTAATGGTGGCTTGTATTCGCCATTCATGCGTAAAGAGCTCGAAAATTATTTACTTATGTTAAAATCATTTTTTTAAATTGCTGCAGCTGAAAGAACTCATTAGTTTTCCAAATATGTTTAGAGAATATGAATAAATTTCTTGCGAGGATTTGAGCCATCCTTACAATCTGGCGACGATTCAGAAAGAAACACGATATGTCCATCTGGCATTACGTTGACGTAGCAGATCCGATCTTTCTCGCTAACTACACCTTGATTAATATCTTCCTTTATTGGCTGCGCTATGGTCACCTGTGGACAAAATATATAAAAGTCATTATCTTTACTATTACCTATAATATTCAAATTTAATTGTAACTAATTTAATTCATTGTTTAACAACGATAATTTAATAGAAAATCTTGCTGTTCGTGTCCGGTGAAAAGAATCATCATTGCTTTACTACGTCTGCTACATTCAGATCATGAAGTATATAAAAAACATCTTACTGATATTGAATTTTTGTTATCTACGTCATCCAATACGGAGCAGTTGTGCGTGCTGGGCGACTTTAATTTGAGCAACGTTACCTGGATTTCTATTGAGGACGATATTTTTTTAACACCCACGAAGGTTTCTTCTACTACTGAATCATTATAATAGATAATATGACAAATTTAAATTTATATCAAATAAACTCAGTTTCTAATTGTTTAGGTAAGCTTTTAGATTTAATTTTTGTTTCCGACAATATTTTTGCGAGGGTAAACGATTCAATTGTCCCATTACTTAGTTGCGATCTGCATCATAAAGCCTTAGAATTGTTTTTCTGAAGAATGTTTCTGTCTACAAGTTTGCTGACTTAAATCCTAGTATTATATCTAAAGAGTATAACTTCAAGAAAGCTAATTTTGATATATTAAATGCATACTTCTCTAATATAGATTATAGAATCCAAAGTGGTTCAATAAATCTTTACTGCGTTTAAAAAATGCTAGAAATAAAGCTCATAAAGCATATAAAATTGTAAATAGCGAAGCAAATTTAAACACCTACAAAAGGTTGCGTAGGGATTTTGACAATATGCACCGTTTCTTATATAGGCAGTATAGGTATTGACTCCATTGAAAGCAACATCAGGAATGATAGTAAGGCATTTTGGAGCTATGTCAATGATAAACGCCAATCGTCTGGTTTCCCAAATATAATGGTATACAATAATATGAAATCTAATAATCTTGAGGAAACTTGTGAGTTATTTGCTAAATTCTTCGAATCTGTTTATTGCATACACGTTCTAATAATTATCCTTCTATGTCTATATATATATTAACAGAATTGAAGCGGTACAGAAGTCCTGTACCAGATTTTTATTCTATAAACTAAACTGGTGGAAATCAGATATGCCTAGTTATGATTCAAGACGCCTGTTGTTTGGCTTATCAACCCTTCAATATCGACGTGACTGCTGTTGCGCTTTGTTTATTAAAGATTTATTGTGCTACGATATCCATTGTCCTGAGCTTTTAAATTTAATTAATTTTTATGCTTTGGAAAAACCTCTTCGCGCAAGAAATTTGTTAATTGCTCCCTCACATCGAACAAATTATGGACTTTGTGAAGTAATGACTAGATGTATAAGATGTTAGTTTAATTTTTTTAATCTAGATTTCTCAATACCTAGATCAGAATTCAAATGTAAGCTAACATACTTAGAAAATGTAAGGAATTATGGTTAGAATTTGTAATAGTCTGTAAATTAATATATAATTGGTAGACTAAATAAATAAATAAATAAATTAATTAATGTTAAAGGAGTATACGATCTGCATGTGGATAACTCTTACTGACTGAAATGACTGAATGTGCATACACCAGCGAAGCAAAAAATAACTCCTGAGCATGAATATATGTATTATTTCAACGCATATAAAGTTTACGTAATTTTATAAGCGGACGATGTAAAACACTACTACCTAATAAAAAATACTCACATGCCACAAATGTCTCATATTTTGACAAAGAACAACGATGCGCTGATTTTTTGAATCCGCAACAACAATTTGTCCCAAATCATCGCAGCAAACACCAGAAGGACGGTTAAATTCAATTGGATCCAATCGGTTGCCTTCTCGACCTACAGCTACAAGAATCTGAATAAAAACGAAATAAAAAATAACATTCATAGTACAACTAGGGTGAAACCATATATATAATATTTACCCTATTCTCTTCCAAATTGACACGATACAGGCAATGATTGTCGAAATCCGAGACGATGACATGTCCTTCTGGAGTAAAACATACGCCTCTAGGGGATGCCGGAAGTTTATTTATAGAGAAATTGTCTAAGACAATTTTCCTTATAAAACGCCCTTCGGAATCGAATTGCTAGAAATATAAAATGATAAATAAGAATTAAATGTTTGAAAAACTAAGAATGTTAAAATAGTAGCTCGTAGGTCGAGCGGACCATGAAAATGTCATAACAAGGCGGACCGCGTTTTATTTATTAATTGGGGCGACTTTAAAGGTGAGCACAACTGCCGCAAAGGACGATCTGCCACCTTAAGGAACGACAGGAGGTCAGTTGCAGGAGATGATCGCACGTCAGCAGATCTCAAAAATTCCCGACCGAAGACGTTTCTCCTTGGCCGTGCCAAAGCAGAACGGTTTCATCGTTCTCAATTGGCACAGACAATATTCCATCTCATTAGACAGGCACAGGCCTATCTTGTTTAGGTGATACCTTAGCCCATACTGGCCAGAAAGGTAGCCTACCAGCAGTTTGAGATCCGCTTTATTAAAGGCAATAATCTCAGAGTACGGACCACGGCACCGGGATGATTCACCTTCGCTAGCTAGTTCAACTGACATATTAAAGGTGGATGCACTCTTAGAGCACTAGTTGCAGCTGATTTGCACGAAAATGTGCATGGGAGTAAGTCCTATTGTTGCCTCCATGTCTACCTATAAACAAGTCTGCATGACTCCTGTGAGGGAGGCAGGCAAGCCGTTGTAACTTAACGCATTTGGCCATAGCCGTCTGGTGTTGTACGCCACGGGATCATGTTTGGGTTAAGACCCCACGTCCTTCCAAAGAGTCTCTTACAGGCCCATACTGTTCGCGTGGCTTTACTTAGGTCATTATTCAATCGATTATCTCAGTTTAGCCGTTTATCGAGCCAAATGCCCAGATACTTGACTTCATTAGAGTACTCCATGACCGTGCCTTGGATAGATATTGCACATAAGTCCAGAAGATATCTTCGCAAATATTTTGAGCTACAAGACCTTGATTGGAGCAACAATTTAAGCCCATTTTGCTACAAACCCTATAAATGGAGGCCCCACAGCTCAGAAATTGCCCTCTGACGTAACTTTTTTCATCCCGTTGTCCGAAGCCCTAGCATGTGTTCTGTTTCTCAGGAGAAAAAGTGGGGCAAGGTCAGTCGAATTTGGGAGTTGTGGTCTTTTAAGTGAACGAGGAGCTAATTTTCGCAGTTTTTCACACTTTAGATGCGTTTTCCTGGGGCTACAGCTATTTCCGTGCAGAAAGGGCCACTGTCTCGAAAAGCCCTTGCCAGCTTTCATTTGACACCAAAAAATCGGCATGTTAAATTTAGTCGATTTTTCGAAAAAATGCCCAGGGGTACGTAGGTACCGCTTTTTGCATTATTTTGGACAAAAAACATTTTTTCCTCCGATTCTAACGAATTTGGTGTCAAACGAAAGGGAGTGCCACACTAGCCCAAAACACAAAAAAAGCAGCCATAACCGGCCTAAACTCCCAGCTTTAGAGGTGACAAACAGAGAAACTTGAAATTTGAGTGAAACATACCCTTTCTTGCAAAATGCGACTGTGCAGCCAAAAGCACTCCCTGGTTGCTGAAAATTCGCCCAGCCGTACAGAACATGAGTGTGTTTAAATTAACTACTAAATTGGGGTAGATTTAGAGCAAATATTTTGAGCTACAAGACCTTCTTGTAAAAGGTAAAAGGACGGTCTGTTCGGGTTGGTAATGAGGCTCCTCCTTGACACAACAATCTGTAACGAATCGAAGGGCGGACCTCATTATGCTAGTGACTATTGTTTGTTTATTGCCTTCACCCTATGCTCAAGCAAAGCAGCAGGTCAGCGCAATAATCGATCGTACGAACCCTCAGTCGCCTTGTTGTTTTTGTGTTCTTTCTGGCAATTCGCCCAGCACAGCACATGCCCACACGAAAAGCAGGGCGCGCCGAACAACTCCGAATAGTCTTTGCCGCATGCCGTCACACATGTGGAGGCATCGCTGTGGAGCTCCCAGAAATTTTGGTCGCGTTTTGCTTATTCGAAGTGGCTGATCTTTATATTTATTTGTCTATGGTCACAAGAATAAGGTGTTTGAGGATCTATGGTGAAAATAGCTTAAAGTACTTTGGGATAAAATATCCCGATGCTTAGAAATGTTAGGCCAAGAGTTTGTCAAAGTTGTGGACATATGCCATTATTCAGTAATGAACTGCAACCACCTTTTGCACAAAGCAATTCGTAGTGATACTTACAATGTTAATACCATTAAAACAGTCTCACCTGTATTCTATGATTTCTGGAATCGGCCACAACAATTTGTCTCCGAGTATTAACTGCAACGTCCCACGGATATTGAAATTGTCCCGGATCTCTTCCAAATCCACCGAATTTCAGCAAAAATATTCCAGCAAAAGTAAAAATCTATATCATGGTAAAAGCAGCATAGACATAAGACATACAACACAAAAATTAAGCCTTACTTGCACTCGATGGTTGTCCTTATCCACTACAATTATACGGTCATCAACATCAGCACAAATACCAGCCGGAAGTTCGAAATGACCATCTCCTGTGCCTTTCCTGCCAAAACTGAATTTAAATGTTCCGTCGCGATCAAAGACCTGCACCCGATTATTGCGACGATCTGACACCAAAATTCGGCCAAAGCGATCAGTACAAATGCCCCAGGCGCGACTCACTTCTCCATCTCCATGCCCTTCGGGTCCAAAAGAACGGAAAGCGTTCACGTTCTTCAGGGCAACATCCTTAACAGCTCCAGGAATGTAGTTGAATTTGGTTCCAATTGAGGACGGGAAGTTCTTGGCCCCGTCATCGGACGCATGTGAGTTGGGGGAATTTGAGTTACTTGAATGGTGCGCATACTTGGACCAAGACAACTCTGGTGGAGACGATGTCGGTACACAGAAAGCTCCATCGCGCAACATCATCTGTCTCTCTACTCCCAGCCCAAACTTTTCTACTACGGCACCATCGCCATTTTGAAGCACAACTTCTCCGCGGAGCCCATATTTATCCAGTAGACGAATATCAGGTGGGTAAAACATGAGGTGCTCTTCTCTGGGCTGAAGATCCATGTATGTAGTTTCAAGCTGCTCTAGTTGTCGTTCAACTTCCATGATGCCAGATATTAGGTCGATGCCGTCCGAATACATGGTTTCTGCGGTAACTCTGTTCAACATGGTGTTAGTCTGCCATAGGCCGGACAGGACTGATTTTAGGCCCGCCATTTGATCATCCAACGCTACCAATTTTCGGTTCTTAATCCTCTCTGCTTCCTCTAGCAGTTGGCGTTCCCTTTCTTCAATTTGAATGACAAACTGCCGGAAGGACTTCTGAATGTTCTCCTTAACCTCGATGTAATTGTGCTCCATTTCTCGTTTCATTTTAAGGGAATCATCAATACTACCTGAAATGTAAAGTAAGACAATGTAACCGAATCAATCAAACAGAGTTTAAACCTTTAACAGCTTTTATGTCCTCATTCATTTTGTCCATAACTCTCACGACTCTTGTGGATGCATGCTCACTGGCATTTGTGATTGGTACAACCAAATGGCCCCGATGAGCCTCCATAAAGCAATCTTCGCATATTAATTTCTTACAGCAGTTGCAGACAACAGAAATATTCTTCTTATGGAGCTCACAACGGCCGTTGGTAATTTGCTTGCTGGGCGAACCTATCGGCGGTTGGAAATACACGAACCGGTGAGGTCGGTTGATCTTCAGATGCTCGACTAGGCAATCGCTGCACATAAATTCATTGCAATTCAGACAATTCACAGTCGGTTTGGCGCACTTTGGACAAGATATCTTTGCATTAAATTCATCTATTCCCAAGCTGCCAAAGCTTGGGCGAGTAACTTCTAGTCCTGTGGGTTTGCTCTTCGCAACTGGAACATCTCCAAAAAGAGGTCGACCTAAAGTCACAGGTGGTTCCGCTTTGTTAACATTTTTAATATCGCTAAATATACTCCTGTTCGACATAAACATCATGTTTTGATTATTGCTTGCAATAACTTCTGCAAATGTAGAGCGCGGTGGGTTTATCGATATTTCTGGTAGGCCGCCGGAAGATATTTCGTTAAATGTTGATCGACTGGATGATAGTGTCAAATCCTGGTTCATTTTGCTCACCACAACATTCAGCATGGAATTTAGCATATCCTGATCGCCTTTAGTCAGACGTGAATTGTAGTTTACGCCGCCTGATGTAGTTCTAAGTAGGATTTAAGATGATCTCGTTAATTAAAGGATGAGCAAAGAATTTTTTTTTTTTTCAATTACGGTATGGTAGAAACGGGAGGAACAGATGGCATTGTAGAAATTGTTGGAACGTTGTGTGTAGAGTATTGAAATCCGCAATTATTCACCCATTCAAGGACTTCCCAATCTCCGTTCGATACACCTCCTGAGGATGAACTGCTTTCTTCGTGATCCGATGGGCTGTTTTGTATGGATCGTATTTTGTCATGATCCATTCTTTGCCCGACTCAAATCACTGAATCCTAAGAAAAGGAAATACATATATTTACTACATAAGATCTTTTTAATTCCAATGGCATTCGCGACACACAACTGTCGTATTTCGAGCAGTGGCAAATAAAGGTATCCAAATTGTTTAAAGTGGGGAATAAACGCATGACTATTTCAGACTTCTCGTTGGTGATAAATATTATTTCTGTGTGCTCTCCATATCATTAGATATTTAAAAAATAAGTAAAACAAAATTTTTAAGTTAAACGGTTTTATTGAAAATTAAGATAATAATGATGTAGGCAATGTACTAAAAACTAAAAAATAATTCAGTAGGTGCTAGCTACTATGTAATCCGCCATTTTGTAGAGGCGGCCATCTTGGATTTACAATGATACTGATTATAGGGCCTTTCGGTAGTACGTTCTCACTGAGACAACTGAAACAAGATATTGAGCAACTGTGTCAGTTGTCTCAGTTGGGTGGGATAATTGGATTAATCAGCTGATTTTGGCATCGAATTTTTCTGGTGGTCGTTTCCACACGGCACGACTAGCCAAGGCACACTTTCAATGCTAAAATCCTTGGTTTAGAAGACCCATTATATATGATTATGCCGATTTGAAGAGGCACTTTCGCTTGGAAAACAATTAAAATAAAGTAAAAGTTTATTCTGAGGACTATTCAAGGGCTATCACAACAAACAACATATAACTGAGACAAGTGAGACACAGAAAATCCATCTCAGATGGCTCAGTTGCTCAAAGGCTGCGTTCATTTTTGTTGCTCAATGAGAAAGTGAGACGATGTGCGAAAACACGCCGTCTCACTGAGAACGTGGTTGCCGAAAGGCCCTAATGTGCGAGAACACGCCGTCTCAGTAAGCCAACTGAGAATATCTCAGTTGTCTCACTGAGAACGTGGTTGCCGAAAGGCCCTGATCCTGATGTGCGAGAACACGCCGTTTTAGAGAACGTGCTTGCCGAAAGGCCCTTATATTAAATTGTATTGTCATCAGAACTAAAGGTGTGTACCAAATTTCCGATCAATCTGTCGACAGGAAGGGGGCTAATTTTCAACTACTAAATTTGACCCAAACAAACAAATAAACAGGGCAAGCTAAATAAAACTGTTTAAAAATTATTTACTATACGCAAATAATTTGATTCAGATATTTTTTTAACAAAGAAATAGCTTTTAACAATTTTTAAAAATGTGTGTTCTTCTTTGCTGATATCTGGAATAACTGACCGTTCCTTTAGATGTTTTATATAAACAATTAACATATCGAATTCCTGTATTCCTTAGGGTACTCGTTTTGAGTTACTACATTTTATTCATGGCTAGTGGATCTGGATCTGGACAGCATTTAATTTTGAGTATATTTATATGGCTACTTTTAATGACATGCACAGTATAGTGTTCTGATCTATATAGCTTGGTTTGGTTGGTTTGGATGGCGATTGTCCCATCCTGGTCAGAATCCAATTAGCACTAGAAACGTGCCATTTTGACACCACTAAAAACTATGATCTGGTTATTGGCTGTTTAATAGGATACTAGGAGACTACGCCTTGAGTTAAAGCCATTCCGTGGCGTTGAGATAACGGATGACATTCCCAATCAGCTTTTCGGACACCTCCCTTAGATCGTTAAGGAATTGCTCCTCAAGTAATCGGCGATTGCGATCAGAAAATGAGAAGGCGTCTCCTTCTCGTTACGGTCCCTCCAACTGCGTCAGTGGCTGTTGAAGGGGACTCCTAGCCTAGCATAGCCGCGTGTTCACCAATGGGGCATGGGCCAGTGGCCCGTGTACACCGCTACGACTCTGGCAATATCTTCGCGGGTCCGATTTAAAAGCTGTTGCGTTTTCCACCTGTCGTAGGAGGGCTATGTTATTCTAGGAGATAGCGCAAGTGATAAGATTTACTCGTTCCTCCTGAGTTTGCTCCCTTGTGACGCCTTGCTTGCGCAGTCCATCCGCTAGCTCATTCCCTATGTTCCTATGTCCTGGGACCCACAGTAAGATGATCTCGAGTCGGTTGCCCAAACTTTCCAGGCGTTCACGACACTTCTCTATGAACCTGAATATATGGAAAATGCTAGCGTGATCTGCAATGCGCGGGGATCTTCCGACATTAAGCTCATCTGAGAAAAAACCGGCACCTACTACTACCAACCGGCTACTCTCTTTTCTCTTTTTATTTACCCTCGACGCGTCTCGACGTCTGGACCTATGTATGTATGTTAGAGGCCACTAAATAAGTAATTTCTGCCACAATGCACAAAAGAGAATAAGAGGTTGTGGAGGCGAAAATATAATTCTCGTTTCTTTGGATCGGAGTTGGGTCTTTTGCGCGCCTGTTTCTGTTTCGTTCTTTTTGAACTGCTAAGAGATACATCTGGTGGACCGTAAGGCAGCTCTCTTGCTCCACTTTTATTTGTTACTAACCATTAGAAAATTCTGTTACGCAGACGATGAGAAATTTTTACGTACATTTTCTAATGACCATTACTGTTATTTTCCTAACTCTGATATAGAGACATTTCAGAAGGGTTGCACAATCAATCAGTGAATATTTCGAAATGCATTGTTATGACTTTTTCAAATAACAGAATTCTATCTATAGATTTTAATGAACAGTTTCTGACCAGAGTTGAGAAAGCGAGAGATTTGGGTTTTCGATTTTCAGTTGGTGATCACATCGATACTATTGGACTTTATAAAAAGGTAGTATCTATTCACTTGGCGAGTGGACGAGAGTGTGCGATAGAGTGGATGAGACTGACCCAGAGTGGGCGAGAGTGAACCAGAGCATATGAGGGTGGATCGGAGTGGTTGAGAGTGGACCAGAGTGCATTAGAGTGGATATAAACTCAAACACTCTGATACACTCTCACCCACTCTATCGCCCACTCTCATGCCCTCTGGTCAACTCTCAACCACTCTATCGCGCACTCTCGTCTACTCTGGTCCCCACTCGTCGTGTGAATAGACACTTCCTTATAAAAAGATGGGTTGAGGAGTTCGATGATCCCTACATCAGTTGACACCGCCACTGTACATTTGCTAGACTTATCCTTAATTATCCCAGCCTGGTTTGGCCCTTTTACGAGCTTCACATCAACCGCATTAAAGCTGTTCAACAGAGATTTCTAAGGTTCGCGCTTAGTATCCTTCCCTGGCAAAACAATTCCCTTTTACCTCCATATTCTGATAGGCTCAAACTTATTTCCTTCCAATCATTGCAACATTACTGCAATATCTCCAGAACTGTTTTAACTTTTGCACGCATATTTTTAATTTTATGTTTTAAAGAGATTGTATGGCTTTTATGAAATTTAACTGACTGAAAATATTATTTTGTAACTCCTTAATTTTGAAAGGGCGATATGAGGGGTATATTCTAGAGAAGCTTAAAAAAGAATGATATGTCTTTATGGGTGCCAGTGGTTCAAGTGCCTATGTTCTGTGTGTCCACTGGCATTGTTACATGGAAATCAGCAGTATTAAGATTTGATTCTACAATATGTTTACAGAACTAAGTACCATATAAGAAAATATATTTCCCAGACCGGTGCTACTTCGGTGTATGCTTAATTTACTTTAGCTGTACCTAACACAGGACTTATACCCCTCCGGCTTTCAGCCCGTCAATTCAGAGCCAACGACGACGGTCATATACAAGCTTTGTTCTTCAATCATTACCCGAAGCCGAAACTTCGATTATTTTGTTCTCGCCCAAGAGCCAGTAAAACTTGAGATACCAATCATTAGTCCAAATATTAATCAAGCTTCAGCTTGCGTCCATTGTTGGATGTTCGGATTGTGGTGAAGTTTTGCGCCAATTGTGGCATTCATTTTGGATCAAGACTGCCACTACGCACAACATTTGATATCCTTTAGGGTATACTTAGCATTAAGCTTGATATAAAGTTATCATCCCGAGTTTAGTCCAGGATCTGGCCATCAGTGAATTCTAGGGCTTGTTTATGTATAGCGATAGAATATTATCTCCAGCCACCGTTATTAATTAGTTTTTAGCTATAAATGATGTCTAGTGACTATTACCAAATCAACTTAATTAAGCATGTGCCAGAGTGGATAAGTATTGGCCACACATTGTTATTAAGCGCGATGCACCTTCTCATGTCCTGGACCAAGTTTTTTAGCCACTCTGAACTATTAATTGAATTGTTACTCCATTTGTTCAATTTTTGAGTATTTTGTATCTTGTGAGTGAGGGTGAGTATCTTGTATTCGGTTATTTCGCATATATGTATTTATATATGCTCAGAGTGTTCCTGAATATTAATATCAGAATTAACTGAGTGTAGTTAATGTAAATTTGATTGGGCTTAGAATCTTCCCGAAACGTTATATAATTTTGCTGTATTTTGAAAATCCATCCAAATCCAAATTTGTCGTACCTCTGTCGACCCTTCATAGAAAACCATCTTTTAAAAAAATGTTTCGCAAATTTTTTTTCTTCAAAATTTCATCGTCTACACAGCTCATCATGAAATCATCACTTTGACATTGTATAATTAAATTATTAACCTCAGTTCACTTAAACCGCAATGTAGACTAAAATTATTTTGTTATTCGTGTTATACAAAGCCCATCAAAAATTGCACTTCCTTACAAATGACTCACCTTCCTGAAACATCATGAAAATTGTAATTATGGAAGATTGGATCAAAAGCAGATATAAGACTTGCTACCAAATAATCTTTAAAGGTTGATCTTTTAAATCTTAATAATGTGCTTAAGCTGGAACAAACACTAAACGCTTAGAACATCTTAAATTAAGGCAGTTTATCATAAGTCTTATGGCAAAGACTGCGTCAAACAAACGATTTCTAATTAAAATGATATATTAGAATATCAGCAGTAATTTTGGAAATTTGCAATCCAAAATATACAGTCAAAGAACGATTAGCAAAAGTAATAAAAGCTCACATTACAATATGCAAATTTAACTCACTACGGTATATTTGATTATATTAAGAACTACTAAAAGAAGCTATGAACTATCAATGCATTGTAAATCGTTTGCTAATAATTTTCTGCCAAGTTAACAACCACAAAGCAATATAAATATTGATTCCCTTCAAGAAACTCCCGGCATATTACAACTCTTTCACAAACGCCGGTTATCTCATCAAAAAGCAACAACACAGGGAATAATCTAAAAACTCAAGCATCTACACTAGTTACTCACTTGCATTTCACTATTTACAATTTCACCGAACTTTGTGCACTATCTCCAAAATTTCGCTTTACTTTTTAAGGTAAGAAAACGTAACCGAAATAAAATGGCTGCAAGGGAGTGAACCCAACTCGTCAGGGTCATGAACAAGCATGTGCATTGTAATATCGATCAAAAATCGCACCCTCGAAGAGAAATTCTAAGAAGCTTACTATATTAAGAAAATAGCAAGCAATATCCCACACTCACACAGAACATAGTTTTGAGAGGGACCATAAATTTTATGTTGATTGTATGCGTAAGGATTACCTAGGATATTTGATGGTAACGCCGCTTCATTATTTTCACAAATTATATTTTGGAAAATTTGGAATTTTACAGATCTTTGGCAATTTATCTACTAAACTTCAGATTTTTTAAGTTAAGGATATTCCGAAAAGGAAATTTTGATGAAGTGCTATTGTTGATATAGTTAACTGAAACACTTAATTCATTTATACAGCTATAGAGCATAATTAGTCATTGACAGGATTTTCCAAATTTGCAAAATTTTTGCGAATATTAAGTGTTACTAGATAACACTTTTCCAGCTGGAAATGAATCCCTTGTGTTTGAGAGTATATAAAAGCAAGTAATATTACTAGCGAGCACTTTAAAACACTTCAGCAACGTTCACTTATCAATTACATTTCCTTCACATCCACTGCTTACCTGAGAAGGCTTAAAGCAGTTAAGATTTAAAATTTCTAATTTGAAAATTTTCACAATGTACAACACAGTAAATCTTCATCCGTCCGAAAATACAAAAATTCTTTATCTTGATTCCAGTTACAGTCGAAAGCGAAAATTATTCATAACTTCCACAATGTTTTGTAAAACTAAATCTAGCAAGTACTACACAATTTCTGGAAAGGTCCACTGGAGGATGAGGAGAAAATTAAACTGATTTCGGGTCGAACCTGGTATCCTCCACAAGTGCATGCAGCCTCCTATTCAGAAAATAAAAGATTTGCTCTACCAAGATGCGCCCAAATCGGAATCGCCTTTGAGTTTTTTTTCTATTATTTACTTGCCGAAAAAGGGCCTACAACTTTATATACAATGCATCCTGGAAAGGGTCGCCCAAATTTCTTCCTTTCAAAACACAAATGTCTCCTTGTGTGTGTATCGTGCACATCACAAATGCAGTTTTTAATTCCTGTACAGGACACGTTCTGCCTGCAGAATTTCTTACCTTCGGGTTACACTATACAACTGAAGGGAAAGCGTGCAACCGGTAGATAAGAGGAGTGCAGCAACAGAACTAGATTGAAACTAAACGGCTGCGCCTGTGCGTACTGAATTCACCTTATGTACAATCTATTGCCAAGTTCCCTTCGAGGGCGACTTTAGTTGGCTTGGAGCGAATATTTTTGTTTATTTGATTAATTATAGTTTTCAAGTTCAAGGTGAGTCATTCCGATTCAAATTCTTCCTTTTTATCGAAATTATCAACGTTCAAATCAAAGAGATGGGCAGGCACTTCACTAATTTATAAAGGTGAGTTACTATATTCATTTACTTCATACTTTAACTGCTAGCTTTGTACTTCTATAAATTTAGGGGAGCTGCTGCTCTTCTGACATTGGTAAGGAAAGAAAGTAGTAAGAGTTTTAGAAATACTCAAATATTTTTGAAAGAACAATCGGAAGTCGAAAGTCATGTAAAATTGCCCATATTAAATTGTGAATCTGAAAATTCAAAGGTTCGTATGAAGTAAGAAATTTAACGACAATTTGTGATCAAACCAAAATGTATTTTTTACGAATGCCGAAATAAAACAGTGGACCCTAATTAAAAGTTAATTAACTAGCACCTAAGTCCAACTTATAATTCAATATTTTTTGTTAAAAACACAGGTAAATATGTGTCTAAATTATATTGAGTAGAAAGATATTCACCAAATGTCTTTTTCGTTACATTTATTCATAATCAATCTAATCTTTTTTGTAGTTGGTATTACTAAAAAGATGTCTTATTAATTGAGAGAACTTTCGTTAGAGACCAATTCATATGAAAGTGGTAGTTTGCATGTACAAAATTGATATAATTGATTTGGAAGAATTTTTAACGTGACGTATTCTGACCCTCATATTAAATCGAATATTTGCAAATTTAGAGCTACTTGTGTTTTAAGAAAGTTAAAATCCCTCAAACTATTTTTGTGCGAAAATGCATTTCCTATGAATACGATAGTTAAAACAGAGCCCTAAACAGATTCCTTTCCTGGATACAAAAATAAAAACACAAGCAGCTTCGCTTATTTTTATGCCTTTATTGTACATATATATAAAAAAACATAGGCTCCTTAAATGACACGAACAAACAAAATTTCCAGGAATATTAGCAAATCCGGATCGTATTCTTTCCCATCACTACAATGAGTCCTTCATCTTGCAATTCCTTAAGAGCATCCTCAAATTGTTCTCGCGTGACAAGCTGAAAAATAAAGAATATTTTCGTGAAAAATGAGCATAAAGAATTCTCCAAAAATAGCATGTGGTAGAAAGTAGCAAGGCAACAGCTGACATCCTTCGCAACATGTAAAATAAATGGCATGAACTCAGGCTCTGCAGCATATCGGAACAAAAGAGACGAAAGAAAGGAGCACAAAGAACACGACGGAAACTGGTTATGCTTTAAATCTTTTTCAGCAACTATACCGCTGAACGCTAGCAAAAAATTTGGGTTATCTAAACTCCAGGGCTATAAAAGAGGATTCTTTTAACAAATTTTAAGGGACTTGTATTGCACAATTAGCATTTATACCTTTTATTTTTGTAAGACAATTTCAGTAGCAATACTTAATTGTAATACAATAAAATGATCAAACGAAACTTTTGAAATCTCAAGGACCAGTGCAGACGACAGGTGCGATAGCAACCGTTGGCTAACGCACGTTTCAGCAGAGTATTATTTCAAATTAGGTGGTGCACAGTGCACACGAGCCTCTTATCGGATTGTTAAGGACCCTCGAGACACCACACCGGTAGTAACTGCTCGTTAACATATAGGCTGATTTCTAAAAGGCATCAATGCTAGATTGAAAGCATCGTGGTCCTAAACGTCATACTTAAAAATTTTAATGAAGCAGTATGTTTCGAAACCTCTTATTAAGGGGTAATACCACTCTAGAATTTTGAAAGGCCCGATTGTCCTTAAAATCATCCAGGAAAGAAGAGGATGAGGCGAGCATCAACGCGGATGGCCTAATGTGTGGTGCAGGCATCGTAGATTAGAGGAAAAAATTCAAGGATTTAAGTGCTCGTAAAACTTTAATCGCGTTTTTCTCAAATCCACAATTTTCAAACTAGGAGGACAGATTACTGGAACACCGTTGCATGGATTGATTTAAAATTTTTACAGTAGCTTCACAATTATATGCTCTATGGAAGTACGTAGCCGTTTTTCTATTGAACGTAAACTTTTTGTTTATAAACAATTTACTGCTTATTTTTTGGCCAAAAATAAATTAGTTTTTTCAAAAGTGCACCATTTATTTAAAAAAAATATCCTACGTACTTCCATAAGCAATAGTATATAGATTATAAAATATTTTTGTTTTTCGTTCCGGGTCTTATACTTTATGAGAAATCCGTCCTCCCGAAAAGGAGTTTTAAAAAAAAAGATTGGCTCTGCCGCCGCCATTTTGTATTAAAATTATAATAAAAAAATTCAAATTTCGTACTTCAATAACTGTTGAATAAACCCTGTGAAAATAAATCCTATCCCTTTTTCCATACTTCCAAAATAAATTGTCAAAATTAGGCGTTTTTTTCGGTCGCTAGAGTGGTGTTACCCCTTAATGAATCCGAAACGTATCAAGTAGGCAAATCGCGCTTCCGGAAATTGTGATGCACAAAATGCAATGCATCAGTCATAAATCTAATTTCGCATGATGACGGTTGTGAAACTGCATCACAACCGGTTTTGTTGATTTTTTGGTAGCCATACTACGTTTTCATGCACTCCATGAACTGCAGCTCGTTTCTGTAATTCCAATTGAGAAAAGTATCTTTCGATGACATCAAGAAAATTCACTATCTTTAAAATCTACTAGTTGATTTTGTTCGTTTCAGCATCTGTATACTTGTTGATAATATATAGTATGGCGAGTTGTATGAGGTTAAAAGTAACGTGCGACATGTACAGGGACACACAGGCCTATTCCAGAAGCCGTCGTAGAAAGTTCGAACACGAAAAAATGGTATTTAACAAACTTAAGGGAGTTGAATTTGTTAATGCTGTTGCAGATTATACCACCCCTTTTTAATGGCAGCAATTTTAGCTCTATTTGAAATTACAGAAACGAGCTACAGGGTTAAGTTTGAGTTTCATGATAATTAACTGTGTGTCATACACCTGTGTTAATTTGGCAGATTTTAATATACATATATAATAGTATTTTGTGCAACTAGGGTGGAAACTAGCCGATTGCCCACGATGGCTCGTGCGTCTACTGCCATCAAGGGCAATCGGCTAGTTTTCACCCGAGTTGCACACTGTATTTTTCATCAGAAGTGCGGCGGTGGGTTCGAGGGGGAAGGAGTCCGTGGGGCGGAACGGGGGGTGCGGGCATACCCCCCCTTGCAAATAAAAAGAAACCATTTTTGCTGTAATTATTTCTCCAAAAAGGTATACGTATCTTAAAGAAAAGTAGTAAGGAAAGGTTTTTATGAACAGATGTTCAAGCAATATACTATTACATTACATAGTCTTAACTACTCTGGTGACCATGTGATATTTACTCATGCCCGGCTTAAATAATTTATTTAGGTACCTGAAAAGCATTAAAAGGATGTTTAACACCGTGCGAGTGTGTATTAAAAAAAAATTGGATTTCTTGAAGAAATATTCTGAGTGCACGAGTCTCAACCAGAGGCGGACAAAGTCGGCTCTTTTGACTCTCGAGTGCTCCTCAGGTAGATTTCTAGAGCTCCTCATTGATATTGCAAGTGCAAGCGAGAACTGCATACTCCTGTCCAGTGATCAGTGATGGGACATGTACTCACTCCTCTTTGCGTTAATGGAGCGACCCAAATGCACTCAGGTATACGGCTCCCATGAAGGATTTCTTGAAGAAATATTCTGAGTGCATTTCCATTTCAGGTATCCGTGCGTTATTCTAAGTCTCGCGTGCGTTCTTTAAAATTACCAGTGGGTTATTCCCAACAGGCTTTACAGTGGGCAATCGGCGAGTTTCCACCCGTAAACCCGTGCGGTATAGTAGTGGTTTCCGCGCACGTGTGTGGGCAATCGGCTAGTTTCCACCCTAGTTGCACAAAATACTATTAATGAATTAGATATGAATGAGCGGCAATTTAGGTCGGCATCGTCGGGTTGTTGGCATGTCCACCTTGCTCATATGTGTGAACGTCTCGTTCAGAGCCAACCAGTAGTGAGAGCGTGCCTTTCTATTCCAAATGCTTAGTGATTGATCAAAATGATGCATGCCTCAGTTAATTTGTAGAGCATTCAAATAAATAATAATAGACACATAGTAACTGGCAAATATGTGGATATTTATAAACTTTATTTTTTTTGTTTCTGTAGGTTATAGATTGTATTATATCCCGACTGCTGCAGAGTTCCTTCTTTTTTCTTGAAAATACATAAAAAAAAAATGTGTAAACACTTACCACTTGTGAATTCTCCTTAATCTCGCCAAAGAGCTTTTGATATGGAACAGTAGGTGCCTTTTCCTTCTTCTTTAGTAGTTCTTTTATGCTGGCCACAAGATCCGCTCGCTTCTTCCTAGCTGCAGTGGACAACCCTGTCGTTAAAATGCCCACATCAATCTTACCAGAAAGAGGATCTGTAGCGGACTGCTTCAAAGCCTCACGATGTAGCCTATTTTGATAAAAATTGATTGATAAAAACGTTCAAAATAGTGTTCGAAACCAATATTTACCTCCAAGCTTCTTCGACATCTACAACATCCACTCTTGTACTCAACCTAACTTTTGCATGAGACTCGGAAAGACGAATAAGACTTTCTAACTGACGCGGATAAGCTGATATTTGCCCTCTACCAGCACCTACTTTTCGCATGTCGACATAAGCTTGTATCAGTCGTTGTTGCGCTTCTTCTGAAAGAACTGGGGCCATGTGCTCCCGAGCATAGGCAATGTAGTCCCTCAAAATACTCATATCCTTTAAAAAATAATATTTAAATAATTATTATTCCAGCGAAGTTCAAATATTTAATTTACTTACAAATAGGGTATCTTCCTCCTCCTGTCGCGATACATAATAGAGTGAAACCAAATGAGATGCCAAGCGTCTGTCGAACAGCTCGTCTTGTGGATCGAGAACTAAAAATATTAGATCAAACCTCGACAGCAGTGTGTGCGGAAGTTGTACGTTATCAATGATATTTTTATTTTTATTCCACTGTGATTCGGAAGGGTTTGCTGCTGCTAAAATAGAAGTCCTGGCATTCAACTGACAAATGATACCTGCCTTTGCTATGCTTAAAGTTTGCTGCTCCATCACCTCGTGAAGCACGCTGCGAGTAGAGTCATTCATTTTGTCGAACTCATCAATACAGCACACTCCATTGTCAGCTAATACTAACGCCCCTCTGAATTCAATACACCTATTAAATTTCTATAAAAAAAAAACGTTGAGTTTCTTACGTTTGTAAAACAAGTTGCCTGGTCTCCGGATCTTTCGTGACATATGCTGTAAGACCGACTGCAGAAGACCCTTTGCCGGATGTATATTGTGAACGTGGCACTAAGTTATAGACGTACTGTAGTAGTTGAGATTTCGATGTGCCGGGATCACCGCAAAGCAAAATATGAATATCGGATCTGAAGTTCTGGCGACCTGACGTTTTGTGTGCTTTCTTAGTTCCACCGAAGAGCTGAAGCAATATTCCCTTTTTAATGTCGATGTTTTCATAAATAGAGGGAGCCAGAGCCCTGGCCAGTCTGTCGTACACATCTGGCTTTTGGGACAATGTCCTAAGCAGTTCAATACGCTCAGGCGGGAATATGTGATCCTTCCTACAGACAATAAATGTAATGTACAAATAAATGTTTGTTGCAATAAGACTTACCCGTCCTCGTCTTCATATAACCGCTTGTTATCAACCTTCCTGAAGTGCACAACATCGATGTGTGTTTTGTAAACGCTCTTCACATTTCTAGCCCGTGGATTTTCTTGTATTGGAATTGCCCTATATATGCCGGTTACTGTAACACGGTCGCCTGGTTGAACCTTATCGACTAAATCATTGTGAGCAAAAAGAACAACATTGTGAGGAGTTTGCCCCGCAGCCATATCATCTGGTGATTCCTGAAGTTTGACCATCTGCTTGTCAGTAAATTGAGATCGGTTGTGCACTAGCTGAAAGCAGTGATTAGTGTTGCAATTCGTGCATAGAGTCGGCTCAGTGATGCGACCTCTATCGATTTCAACACTTGTAAAGAATGAACAGATCATACACTTGAAAAACGCCTCTCGCATTTCTGGGATTACGTTCGATGTCCTAATGACCATTCCACTGATCGTGATAAGTTGATCGATGTCTTCGGGATTTAGCGCACGCATATTCCTAGTTTTCTCAGCGTTGAAAGGTCTGACTTGAATTTGGTGCTCCAGTACAGCAGCTGGATATCGCTCAAAAAACATTTCGTTTACAGCCATATCGAATGTAGGAATTACTTCTTGCGGGTAACAAATCAATTGCCTATACAGTGTTTCCTCGAAGGTTTTTAAATGGGAGCAGTTTACGTTCAAGTAGGGTTCTTCTAAGGTATGTATCTATTCAACATTGAGTTTATTTAGTTTACAAAAAACGACGTAAGAATTCTACTCACCTCTTCCAATTTTTGCATGTAAAGGGGTTGGTTCACATCAATATTTTCAGATATTTCATCTTGCTCGGCATCTGGGTCGATGTACCGCAACAGGAAATTTTTGAATTTTGTTTTACACAGACTTACAACAACATTGGTGCCCCAAATAACCAGTTGAGGCCCTGTTGAGGCTTCTGACACAGGATCCGTTTCTGACTGCCTTTCAGGAATTGGCTCCAACTGCCAAAAGCAATATTGGCTCTTTAGTTAAAATACTTAAATCATTCTATCTGTAGAATTTAGTAAAAGAAATCGTTCTAATATGCCACAGATTTAATTTCATGTTTCAACTTTTATTAATCTTTGTTTTGGTGTTTTTTCCGTGATTAAAAAAAAAACAGTGGTTGGAATAGATAGTAGCAACCTTTTCCTACCCGTCATATTTTCAGAACTTCAATCGAAAACGATTTCCAAAAGGGGATTTAGATTTTTTGATTATATTGTACCTTTACATTATTTTATTTAAAATGTGGCTATTCCGAAGACCAGCTAGTAAACCGTATGAAGCACTACTCTAAATTTTACCATATACGTCTTTCTTGTTTCAGAAGAAGGCAAATATGAGAGCGAGAAATGTGTAATTTGTATGGACGAACCCAGCAAGGACCCAACATTTTTAAAATGTGGACATTCCTTCTGCGAGGGTTGCATCACCACCCACATTGCAAGTAGCAAGAAGAAGAGGCTCGAAGCCAAGTGCCCTCTGTGTAGGGAAAAGATATACGATGAGAACGTAACTTTATTATTGTACCTATCTAAAATTGCTAACAACTCTAATTTCAGAACAAATCATACTGGGGAAACTACTTCGTAAGCGTCCTGCTCATCGCAGCCTGTGTCTACTGTTTTGAAAAAGGAAAATCCAGCTTCCAGTTCATGCAATAGGCTTGAGTTACGCTGTTTATTTGTGATTTTACGCTAATATATTTTAAAAAATTTCCTTACCCCGTCTGCACCTATTGTCACTTGTCGCATCCGTTTATCAGTGCGAATGTCAGGCCGCACTCTAACTGGAGTACCCCGTATTCCAGAGCGTGGAGTTCTAATAGAACCCATGGAACTGGTGAGGAAACGATTTAGATGTTTTTATAACTTTAAGGTAATAGTAATTACCTTGGGGTCCCATAATTTAAAGGGGAACTAAGATCAATTTCACTTATGCCAGGCGCTAGAACGCGGGAGGGGCTTGTTGGAGGAAGAGTCTGTGCACCGGGGGAAGTGGGTGGAAGAGTCCGTGCTCCGGGTGAGCTAGGGTGTGGTGTTTGGGTCCCTGGCGATGTTGGTGGCACGCTTACATTCTCGCTGTCCTGTGGGCCTCTGGAGTGTACAGTTATATCCCCCATTCGCATTGGAGTTTCGACCTCTTGCGCATGGGGTACTTAAAAGTTGAAGAGGGTTACTTGATATTCTAAATTGTTTTAGCCGTATGCCTGTAAATTACCTTGAGTTGGAGTTTTGTGACCATCCGACGGAGTATCCCTCTGCCGTGGCGATCTTCTAGGTGTTCTTGCCGGGCTGGACATTGTTTTTCACTTTCAAAAGTACGAGTGTAATTATTGGAAAAATTTATTGACTTTAATTGAAAGAATGCTCAAAACATGTACCCCTGAAACGAAACAAAAGCGCGGGAAATCGTTGCTGAAACGTCTTTTTGATTAGGACTTTAGCGATTGTACTGCCGCATGGTGTAGATTTTCGACTGTCAAAATAAAATCATATGTTTTTGGCGATTAGGATTACTTCTGTCAAAAGGATTCATATAACCAAAATTCTAATAGAAATAGTGTATTTTAAAGTTAACAGGATGAAAGGAAAGTTTCTTTTTCTACGGATTTTAGCCAATAAAAACTTTAGCTATGCCCCAAATCTGGCATCGAACGCGGGAGTGACCATTTTCGCATGCACTCATTATTCAACACTAGTAAGGAGTAGGATATCGGGCTACTTTTTAGAACGACATTGCAGTGGTAATTTGAATTATGCAAGAAACTACTCCAAAGGCAGCGAGGAAAAACCTCACTGCAATATTGGAACTATCGGACACGTAGATCATGGGAAAACGACGCTAACCGCTGCGATAACTAAGGTTCTGTCCAAAAGGGGACTAGCAGAGTTCATCCCTTACGATCAAATAGATAGGGCTCCTGAAGAGAAGGCAAGAGGTTCTTCAGCAAATATACTGGCCGGTAATTAGATTTTCACGTATTTGTAATTATAGGGATTACAATAAATGCCTGTCACGTTGGTTATTCGACGAAAAAACGATCATATGCTCATACCGACTGCCCAGGGCATGCCGATTATATAAAGGTAAGGTTGCAATAATTTTAAAAAGACTATGGCTGATTGCTATTGTGAAGTTTAACCCCGACGTTGAGATCTTACTGATACATCAGCTTCGGCTTAAATTGCTAACTAGGAGAGCCCTCCCTGTTCGAGACGTACAGAATATTTGGGATTTGGGAGTGTCCTGTACTAATTGTATCCGACCCGTACATTTTTAAAGAGCGCCACGCTTCATCTTTTTTGAGGCGGGGCCACTGAGAATTCGAATCCGCGAACCACTTGAAGCACTAGCAGAAACGAATTTTTCAATTCGAGTGGGATGATTCGATAATAAATTGAATAATTTTTCTTTGTGGCAGAACTGGGATTCGGTTTCGCACTATAGAGCACCGCAATAGCATTGATAAAGTAAGTGCCCAAGTAAAATGCAAAACAAATTTTCAAACTAGAAATTAGCCATGATTAAGGATTTAATCGGCTCCAACGTTGTGGAATTACCCGGGGTAGCAATACATGCTCATGTGGTGCTCTATATTTCGCGTTGAGTCGAAGCTTCTTGAAATAGCTGAATTTCGTGTATGGGATTCATATAGGAATTTTACATGAAATTCAGCTATTTAATTCGAACAAGTTACCAGTCCAGATTTTAAACAATTGCGTCTACACTAGGAATTCGTAAACGTTGAGGAATCTTAATTCAACTACTTTTACTTAGTACTTGTGATTTAAAAAAGAATACTTTTTCAATGATTGTGAGCTGATTAGAAAAAAATTTCAACATTTATAAAAAGAAAACCACTGGGCGCTTATAAAATATTACAACAATATACTATTCATAATATAAGCGTCAAATGGTTTACTTTTTATAAATATTGAAAAATTTTTCTGATCAGCTCACATTTACTGAAAAAAAATTATTTTCTACTTTTTAGTGCATTTGGGTTTTAAAAGTAAACCATTATTTTTAGTTTTTTTAATTTTATTTTTAAATGCATTTTTATGCATTGAAATGGAATAGGACACTTTTACGTGGGAAAACAAACTTATGCACCAATTTTTTTATTATTTATTAAAAAACGGAACCCTAATTAAATGCGTGCCAAGCACTTTGCCGGTTGTTTTTCATTTCCACTGTTCATCCCCTTGATAAGCTACTGAAACGCCTTTATATTATGAAAGAAATAATATGTGATTATTCAGTTTCCGAAATTCCTTAACATGTGAATTAACACAAAGTGTTATTTTTCGAATTAAAGCCGTAGGTATCTAATAGGATCGACGTTCGCTTCACCCTGCAGCAAGTTTTTCAAAACTCAATGACAGTTTTGCTAAAGAGAATGATTTTTCTCATTTATATATCAGTATTATATAATATTATGTAATCATCACTACAATATTTGCCCAAAATTTGAATAAAAGGTTAATGACATATCTTATGATTTATATAGAATATGATATCCGGAGCATCACAAATGGACGGAGCAATACTAGTTGTTGCTGCAACTGATGGGCAAATGCCACAAACAAGAGAACATCTTTTGCTGGCCAAACAAGTTGGCGTGGAAAAAATTGTAGTTTTTGTCAACAAGTCTGATTTAGTTGATAAAGATGTGCTTGAGCTTGTTGAAATAGAAATGAGAGAACTTCTGAGCGATTTTGGTTTCGATGGTATCAATAGTCCAGTAATATGTGGATCAGCCCTACTCGCACTAGAAGATAATCAGTCTGAATATGGAGAGCCTGCAATTAAAAACCTCTTAGCTGCTATTGATGAATATGTCCCTATACCCACTCGGGATTTGGAGTCACCATTTCTTCTGCCAATTGATAATGCTTTCACCGTTCCCGGGAGAGGAACTGTTGTAGTTGGTACTATAAAACGAGGTACAATCCTAAAAAATTGCGAAGCAGATTTGTTGGGTTTCGGCGAACAAATTAAAACTACCATAGGGGATTTGCAAATATTCAAAAGAAGCGTTTCACAGGTTTGTCTCAAATACATAATGTGGCCTCCTTATAATGAATCATATAATCTGAATAAATTAAATAGGCAATGGCTGGAGAGAACGTAGGAGCACTTTTACGTGGCGTACGAATATCAAGAGTTCAAAGAGGCATGCTCCTGTGTGCTGCTGGTTCAGAAACAATCTCTAACCATTTTGACGCGTCCATGTATTTACTTACCAAAGGAGAAGGAGGACGCTCAAAACCATTAACATCGAAATATATTCAACAGCTTTTTAGTAGAACTTGGAACATACCATGCAGAGTCGACTTGGGTAAGCAAGCATAATTCTGGTTTTTTCAATTAACTAAGCTACTTTTTGTAGTTCCCACAGATTCAATGCTAATACCTGGAGAACATGGAAAAGTTCGGCTGACACTAAATCGAGAAATGGTTATGACACCCGGCCAATCCTTTACAATTCGAGAAAATGGGGCTACAGTTGCTACTGGCATTATTACAGAAAGAAAAGACCGCATTAACTTACCATTAAATAAGTTGTCTAAAGTTCAAATTTTTGATGTACAGTAAAAAGATTTATGTCAAATAATACGTCGTTTAAGAACTGAACATTATATTTTCTATAATTTGATCGTCAAACATTCTGTATATTCCTCTTAAATTTCAAATCTGGAAATATCATCTCCTCTTTATGGTATAGCACATGCATTTGTTTTAGAACGCGATGTTCAAAGTATAGCCGTGGTCGCAAGCCGCAATAATAGCGTTTTTATGTAAGTAGGGCAAAGCGCCATGCGACCCACGGATATACTATGAACATCACCGTACTTATGTGTCGATTTGAATTAAGTATAGAAAGAATGAATATTTTTTTGTTTCTTCCATTATCGGGTTTTTGTTTCTTATAATAATTTTTTTTTATTTACAGCTTTATAGTTTCAGATATGTAGTAGGCAAGTAATGTCATGACATGATCAAGTTGACAGCTCATACTTGTAATTTTACATTATATCACGATGATAGTATAATATCTACATGCAGAAATTATTATCTTATGACAATGACTTCATATAGCTTGTCGTATTTTGCTTATCAAACCCTTTTATTTCATATCCATATCAAGGGGTGGGGAAGAAAGAGATAATTCGCCATCTTCAGGCATCCACCATATTGGATTTAGAGTGCCGTCACATAGTTTACCGTATTCGTATTGTGATTGTCCAACGCTTTCATTTGATACCCATAGTAATAATATTTGGTGAAATTTGTTTTCGGATGTTTTACTGAGAGAAAAGTTGAAAAATGTTCAATATTTCATCCGTAAAACATCCGTCGTGAGAGACTTGCCAACTGCCAGTTTGCTGTTTCTTCCTTTCGATTTCCTGGAGGGTGGCGCGTCTGTCCCGAATTGATTAGTCAATTTGCTTGATAACAACATCAATATTTATTTGTTACTTTTGTTTACAGCGAGAATTTACATTAAGTGCTAGAACTAGTAGTTCATTCAACTATATTATACTTCATTAGACATAGCCAGAATTTCATTTAGAAGCTTTAAATTGTCATTTTTGGGAAAAGCACATTAAAGTAAATAAAAAAAAAAACCCAATGAAACCTATAGCCTACTTACGATCTATCAACTAATACTACACTTTTCCTATACACGATTTTCAGCAAGCTGCCTAATCAGGGGATTCAAAGAGTGAGCACATCGTTCAAAGAATGTAGCTGCAATATCAGTTAGTTTCTCTTGTATGGTTTTAATATTTGCTCGTTTATGAAGCCTAAGGGTGGAGAAATGCCATGGTAAATTTAGTATCATTTTTAAGATTTTATTTTGCATAACTTGTAACTTGTTGACATGTGTGCGTGCACATTGAAACCAAACAGGCCCTCCATAGAGCATTATAGATTGGAATATTACTTTATATATGATAAGCTTATTTTTTAGGCTTAGTGGAGATCTTCTATTAATAAACGGATAAAGGATTTTTATTAGGACGCCCATTTTATTTAGAACCGATGTGATGTCAGGTGGGGGGATGCGCTCAACGCGCTAGAACGCGACTTCGGAGTTCCCCGTTATCTCTTACAGATTATGGGGGACTACCTGAAGGATCGCACCCTCACCTACGAAACGGAGGATGGCCCGGAAACAAAGGTCCTCTCGGCAGGGGCGGCCCAGGGCTCCATACTGGGACCCGACATATGGAATTATACATATGACGGGATTCTTCGTATGGAGATGCCAGAAGGGTCTTTCCTGGTTGGGTACGCTGACGACATCGCGGCGGTTATTACCACCAGAGATGTCGAGAAGGCTCAGTGGAAACTCAACCAGGTGATGCGCCGAGTTAGCCCCTGGCTGCACGACCATGGGCTGGAGTTGGCGTTGGCGAAAACCGAGATCGTCCTTCTGACCAAAAAACGCATTCCCCTCCTGATGGGAATGCAGGTAGGAGACATGACGGTCCAGACTAAGCCTGCGGTAAAATACCTGGGGGTGAGCCTCGATTGCAGGCTCACCTTTTGGGAAGAAATAAAGAGCCGGGCGGACAAGGCGGCTGCGGTGACGACGGCGCTGAGCAGGGTTATGGCCAATATTGGTGGGCCCAGGCCCTGCAAAAGGCGCCTATTGCTCCGCACCGCCGAAGCTATAATGCTATACGGAGCAGAAGTCTGGGCTAATGCGATGCGGTGGGAGAAGTACCGTCACCGCATGGCGGCGGTACAACGGCGTGCAGCTCTCCGCATCGCGAGCTCCTACCGGACGGTCTCGGAACCAGCGGTGCTAGTGGTCGCGGGGGTCATTCCTATTGACCTCCTAGCCAGGGAGCGACAGTCCGTCCACCGGGAAAAGGCGGTCCTCGGGAAGGAGACCGCCAGGGTGGTGAGGGCCAGGACCATGGTGTCCTGGCAGGCAAGATGGGATGGAGAGTCGCGGGGCCGGTGGACAGCCCGGGTTATTCCCCAGCTGGACGTCTGGCTAAACCGTCGGCATGGTGAGGTAGACTATTACCTCACACAAATGCTGACGGGGCACGGGCATTTTCGCGCCTTCCTCCATCGTATAGGGAAGGCACCGAGCCCGTGCTGCGTATACTGCGACTCTCCATCGGACTCCGCCCTACACACATTTTTCGAATGCGAAAGATGGAGGGCGGAGAGAAAAGAGACGGAGGATGTGGTCGGCAGCATGACTCCGGAAAGCATAATCGGGGTCATGCTGCAGTCAGACGACAACTGGCGAAGGATCACCCTTTTCGTGAAGGGGATCCTCCGCCAGAAAGAAGCTGACGCCAATAGGGCGCAGGGGAGATAGCGGCGTAGCCGAAGGAGGGAGGCCCCCAATGGGGGCAAATAAATAGGACTCCACCCTGAAGTAATGCCTTTTAAGGCGGTTCCAGGGTGGAGTTCCTGGTGGCAGGGAGCGGGGTTTTAGCCGGTAGGCCTGGGCAGACGGGAGAGTCCGGCACACGGGTGGCCTCGCCCACTTATGGTGCCCAAAGCATTTCCCCGCTCCCTTTAAAAAAAAAAAAAAAAAGAACCGATGTGATATGTTAGTTAGTGTTTTATCAAAAGTGATACCTAAATATTTGACGTGATCATTTCATGGAACATCACAGCGATTTACACTGAGGTTATAGTTTGGTAATGATCTCGGATTTCTTTTTCGTGTAAAAAACATAGCTTGGGTTTTACTGGGATTAACTTTGATCTTCCATTTATGGAAATATACTTGCACTGTATCTAGTCCACTTTGAAGGCTATTACAAATGTGGGTGGCATCTTCGTGTGAACTAAAAATGGCAGTGTCGTCGGCGTAGATGGATGATAGGCAGTTTAAAATGATAGGGAAGTCTGATGTGTATATATTGTACAATATTGGTCCTAGCACTGAGCCTTGTGGGACTCCTGCAGTAATTGTGTATGTTGTGGATGATGTGGGTCCGAGATATACTTTAAAAGAGCGGTCTTTTAAGAAATTACGGACTATATTAATTAGTGCAGGCGGAAAACAAAAATGCATCATTTTATGGATAAGACCATCATGCTATACCGAATCAAAAGCAGCCTGGATGTCCAAGAGTACAAGTCCAATAGACCGTTTTTGTCGGAGATTATTTTTGATAAACTGTGAGATCCTTAGTGTTGGATGAGAAATATTGTGACCAGACCTGAATCCAAACTGATGTTGTGGAATTAATTCATTTTCTTCAATGAAGTCCAGGATTTTTCTTTTGAGAACTCTCTACAAGACTTTAGCAACATTACTTAGCAGGCTGATGGAGCGGTAGCTAGATGGGTTATCAGGGGGTTTTCCTGGTTTTAGTACAGGTATGACTTTGGCTATTTTCCAGGTGGATGGAAAATATTGTAATTTTAGACATGCATTTATAATAAACGTAAGGTACACAAGACCTACACGAGGCAGGACCAATAGGTATTTATTCGATATGTTGTCTAATCCGGAAGATTTATTGGCACGTGACTGCTTGATAATATTTTTAATCTCCTTAGGTCGTATATACCAACCAAAATCGACTTCTGTGTGCAAATTTTCAAGCTGCGATATAGAGGAGTTTACTAATGCTATTGTATGCGCGTCGCTCAGACTTGCCGATATGGTGGAGATGAAGGAAAATTGTTTGGAAAATAATTCAGTTTTCTCAGCACTGGTAATGTATGTATGATCATTTTTCCTGAGTAATGGAACCTTCTTACGTTTATTTTTAACGATTTTTGTTACCTTCCAAAAGGGCGTCGAACATTTTTCCATGCCCTGCAAGAGTCGACTCCATTTCCGATTTCGGTATTCGGTAATTTTTTCTTTAACTTTGCGATTTAGCTTTTGCAATTCTGATTTGAAACAGGGTAAACGATATCGTAACCACATCCTGCGAGCAATATTTATTTGCGCTATCACATCTAAAATGTATTGAGGTAATTTAGCAACATTTGTAGTAGTAGTAAACCGTGGGACTGAGGCCTCCAGACTTTCGCTAATAGCGTTATTAAAGGTGTTGATCATACTATCAATGTCAGAAGTATTATGAATTTCAGCTAGCGAGAAGCTTAATAAGCTCTGTAACTTTTCTTTTATAAGTCTTTGGAAGCGTAACCAGTTAGTGGCTTTGTAGTTATACTGTCTTTGATCGTGGATTTCAGGGCTAGCAGATAAATCAGTAGTAACAGGCAGATGATCAGACCAGAGTGCATTTATTACAAGAGGCTGAGATATTAACAAAGTACAATTTGTAAGAAAAAGTTGCTTGATGAATTGGTACTTGATTTACCTGCTCAATTCACCTTTGGACTTTGGAGTATATTGCGTCAAGTGGAAACAGTCAGGCACGAAGGAATACGAGTGATTGAGGAAAAGATGTTTTTTATAATCCCCATGACGTTGAAGATAGTCCTTAAGAATCCCACTTTCATTGTTCTGCACTTGATTAATAGTTACACTTAGCGACACCAACAACTTCATGTACTCGGGGCAGAAGCAGGTACGGCGCTTCAAGCGTATGATCTATCTATTTCTAACGCATCTTGTTTCGCAATTGAACGTTTCAATGTTTTCTAATTCATAGAAAGAAGTCTTCTTCATCCTGTACCCTCTGAAGGTCTCTGTTAGAATCTGTCCGAACTAACTTTGGAATATAATACTCAGGCAGATCGCACAAAGGATGAACTCCAAAGAGCAATCTTGTACCAATGAGTAAAGCGTTCAATGCCTAAAGAAGTACTCGTACTTGTGAGTATGACAAGTCCTACAAAGTCTATTTTAATCCAACAAAATCTGTTTCTACAGTTTCCTTCAAAGCAGCATTTAATGAGCCTCAAATAGATTAATTTGCAGAGTATCTCAGCAGCGGGGGACTGCCTGGGCCTTACGGACAACCGCATACACACAACAGAGATCACAAAACAATAAAAGTTTTAATGCAGCCCAGTTTCTCCAGTACTTTTTGTACTGGAGTACTTCTACCGTGAATATTGTATCTTTTTAAAGTGAGAAGTGCTGGTTTCAATGCTAATATTTCTGTTACCATACTCAGTAGCAGAAGTTGACACCGTAACAGACAGTGTCAACCCCAGCTACTGAGAAGTATGGTAACATTATAGAAATATTAGCATTTAAAAACTGCCCTGGGTCAAAATGACCCAACCTTCGAGGTTAAAGGCGTAGAGAAGTGTAATGAAACATTGTTACTAGCATTAAATCTAAGTCTCATTAAATTTTATAGAAAATATGCGATTTGTTTGCGAACATTTGTTGTTTTCATTTTTGGCCCACTCCCCTCATTGATGCGGTTCAGTGATGAGACACACAAAGCTCTACTCTTCTGTACCTTCTTTTTTAGAAGAATTATAAACCTCATCTATTCCAAAACTAACGAGGACTATGAGGAATAATGTCAGCAAGTGCTAGTTGAGGTACACGTAATGGTTTCATAAACAAGCATGAGGTCCAGCATACTGTTATTGAGCCTAAGCTAATTTCGAACTTACAGTACAGGAATTCCTATAAAATCGGCACGAATCACCATGTTCAATAGTAAAATAATTGCAAACTTTTATTCCCACTTCTAGCCTAGTAAAATTAGTCGAAAAAAGTCGAAACAGGCTGGATTTTTGTGGAGACTGTTACATCAATGGGAATGGAATTCGATCGTGGGATTTTCGTTTTTTGGGGGTTAAAGAGGATTAACTCTAGTTTTTCCCAAATATCTTTTAAATAATTTAATTGTCGAGAAAATTGTAACCTATTAAGGAAGTCCTCCACAAAAAAGGTTCTTACAATTTTTCCCGTAAAATCAATCATTTTTGTGTAAAACCGTTTGCAATATCTGTTGCTTATTTTTTCAAATACATATTCCTTTCCTTGAGGGTAGTATACTAGGCGTGTTTTTTGTGTGGTATATTTAACAGGCCTAATCCACATAAAAATGAAATAAAAAAATCATTGTAAGTGATTCTGTCTCGTTGATTCTATCATTTATTGAACCATTGGATCAATTTCTTTAACGTTATGTCCATTAATTTCCATTACTTGGTTCTCGGCGTTTAAACATGACTTCCTACGACAATGCCCACATACTGGAACAGCGGAGACCTAACATACTGCAAGTGCAACTCACATTACGGCCTTAGTGCAGTTTAAACCAACAGATCAAATAAACCAGTAAAATTATCAAATCTACCCCCACATTCAATGTCTCACAAAATCATTTATTTAGTTTCTCTGCAGGTTCCAAAATGGCTTGATGATTTAAATCCCGAAGACTGGGGGTGGACAATTAACAATAGATTCGAACTCATTCAAAATCATTTGTCACGGTCACAAGCCTCTGATCAGTTAATAAATAATATATTTTGCAACTGCACTAGAGGCTGTAATTCAAGTTGCACTTGAAAAAAAATTGCCTGGTAGGTACTCTACACCCAAGGTGGTGTAGAAAGGAGTATGTATTTGAAAAAAATTGCGAATGTTGCAAACTGCACGTTTTACACAAAAAGGATCGATTCTACGGGAAAAAGTGTGAGGACCTCTTTTGTGCAGAACTTCATAAGCTACAATTTTCTCATAACTACTTTCCTCGACAAATTTACATTTTACGAGATATTTACAAAAAACTAAATTAAGTCCCTTTCACTCCAAAAGAAAAGAACCCCCGGCCCAAACTTAGGCAACTAAGATTTGAATATGCTTAAGACATCGAAGTAAAGGGACGCACGTTTTGCTAAAAAACGATTGATTCTATGGAAAAAGTCTAAGACCCTTTTTTGTGCAGAATTTTATAGGCCACAATTTTCTCATAGCTAGTTTCCTCAACAAATTGATAATTTACAAGATATTTGCGAAAAACTAGAATTAACCCACTTCAACCCCCACAAAAAGGAAAAACCCCGGACTCAAATTTAGGGAACTCTTCAGGACATGCTTAGGACATCGAAGTAAAGTTATCCACAAAATCCAGCTTGTTCGGGCTTTTTTTCGTAGTCAAACTTTAATTTTAGTGGCCTGTTCCTCACTCGATAAAATATGATTCTCTATTAGCCAAATAACAGCTGTGCGGCAACGGATAACGTCCACGGATTATGTGGGTTCACCTCTCCCCGTTCGCGTACTAAAAACTTGGAGCTTTAAGCTCCACTTCCATGTCCACGTGTGACGGATTCTATGGGCTTTGAGATTTATTTTAGTCAACTTAAATTTAAGGATGAAAAGTAAGTTATCGCTTTGGGCTGTGAACGGCTTATGTTTTTACATAATCTGGGATTCATATAACATGGGAAAAATCTGCCGTGTTATTGGTGGGTCTAGATGGTTCTACCAAAGACATAGCAAAAGGTTTTGGATAACAATGCGTTCATTTGTAATTGCATTAAACTTTCGTAACATATTCATTCAATCACATGTTGGCAGTGCCAAATTTATTTGAGTCATCTAGTGGTAAAACATAGCATTAGTTTAATTTCGCCCGCAAACACCTTTAATTAGAATTAAGTACCTTTATTGATATTTTCAATTTATAATAATATAAATAAACGTCTTATAAATAAATAATTCTCTTCTTTACTTTCGTTAACCATTAACAATAACTATTAATATATGTATATAACTTGCTAACATCGATAGGTCATCTTTTACTAAGTCATCAACAAATTATGCTATGCATTTATAATTTTATCTAAATTTTTTTACTAATGTGTTATTGCAGGACTTCACAGGTATTCAGTAAAATTAAATTATACTAGACGAGGAGCAAACCAAAAGGCCTTTACTGATTTCAGTCTTAGTAAACGAAAATGATATGCAAAGCTTAGAATGTCAGTACTATTTTTATAAAGCAGTTGTACTTTTCTGGAAAGATATTTGTTTTTAGAAAAAATAACAAAAACAAATCTTTTTCTGACATTTTGCAATCACTGCTTAAAGCTAAAAAGTTGTCGAATACTTATATCGCATCAACTGGAATGCTTAAAGGTGACAATTTTGATGGTTCTCTATTTTGCTAAATGCTCTTTATTTACTAAACCTTAAACCTTAAAATTCTTATAGTTAAAACAAATTACTAAAATGGCATGAAATTGGCTCTGATAGAGCCGTGTCTACTAAACGTGGTTCTCTTGGGCAAAAAGGTAGCGATAGAGATTTATTGGAAGATAATTCCATTTCACCCTTCATTTCATTTATTTGTTTAGACTTCGACAATTTTATTTAAGCCCAAATCTTATATAATGAGCACATGTAAAGGAAAAGAATAAAACGAACTTGTTGTAAAGTCACCACTGTATTTTATACTTATAAGAAAGAGGAAGTTTTAATTTATGTGAAAATTTGTCCATTTTAATTGGCTACCGGAATAGTCTTAATCCCAAAAATTATTTTAAAGCGCATGGCATGATATGGCACAATTTTTTCGAATGACAAAACTTCATAATTGTTTACTGCTTTTTTATTTACTCAAACTACTAACTAAATGAGCAGTGGCCATTTACTACAAATTCATCTAATTCTTTCGATAATTAATAAAAGCTTTAAAGCAGAGTCCACTTGCTTGGTAACAATAACACTTCCTGTATATTTAAAAGTGAACCAAAAAACTGAATAGGTAGTTGCACTAGTTGGCAAAAGGAATCAGTAATACCTTCATTGGTCAACTATCATAATCCTGATGAAACTTGTTTATTTGCTTCAGAATATACATAATACTGGTTTAGAGTTTCACTGTACACAGTTCTCTCATAATTAAGTATTTGCAATGAATTATATCACAATTGACAGAATATAAGAGTCTTATAGACTGTTATAAGTTAATATTTATAAAAAATATACGTCTTGTTTCACTTTAGAAGAATAAATCAAGTCTTCATTCTGTTTAAGGCAACTATCAAAACAAACAGCGGTAATTGGTCAAGGCAAGGAATACTTTTTTCTAACAATTGTTTCAACAATTGTAAACTCTTTTCTTTCTTCACAATCAACAAATAAATAAAAACAACTTTTTGTTTAAATAAAACTCTTAAGGTACTGGATGAAATCCATTGATTGAATCTTATCACATCGATTCACCAACGTATCCTTATTGAACAAAAATAGGTAGATACACGCGGTTCGTACTTATCTCACTTACCTGAAAATTTTGTTTTATTCATTCAATTTAATATAACTTTAACTTTTATGCTAGAGGTCGTTAAATTACAGTGGAATTGCTTGTCGTCAATTGTAGGTACACTGATTTGCACTTTAGTCGTATTCACTAGGGAATGGCTTCTGCAGGTATGATATTTACAATTTGCTGTGAGCGAATGTTCTACATATATCGATTTAAGCTTTTTCAAGAAGTCCTTCGAGTTTCAGGGATTTTGGTAGTTCTACTTCTTCCAGCTTTATATCACTGTACTTGTACACTACAGAGAAATGATTTACCTCATTTTCTTCCATCGTAAAGGTATCTTTAGCGGCCTGTAATGAATATAGGTATATTAATAATTATTAAGTTCCACTTGATTTATTTTCCTAGAAACGATGTTATTTATTCTTTCTAACTTCTGCAATGATTAAAAGTCACATTTAAAGTAAAGAAATAGTTTTGATAGTGCTCGAACAGTATATAAAATGAGGGTAAACGTATAGATTTCGAGAGGTATCAAAGCCCTTCAATTAGATCTTATGGCTGATTTTACATGCTCTTGTCATCCGATTTAATTTGGTTGCTCTTATACTCGATAGATATTTTATTCATCTCACAAAACACGACGTAGTTGAAAGCGCAAGCCTTTTTTGAGCCAATCAAATCAAATTCTGAAAACTATTTTTACATAACTAAAGCAAAAGGTACTCACATTGCCATGTTTTTCATGAAGTTTAGTAGTTAGCTTCTCGATAAAAGCATTTGAAATTCTTGGTTCGCAATCATCAGCGTTGTACGACTTTATTATCTGCAAAAAAAATATTTTGTCACAATCTACTTAATCTTGCTTTATCCATTACCTTTAGAACTTGCGCTGATGTTAGGTTTGAACACAAATCTATCAAAGTGTCAACATCTTCTTCACTTTTTCTAGCCTGGAGCAGGGAGGAGGCTTGTGTCAATGGTATTAGTGGCGTCAGTACTTCATTTGCCTGTAAACCAAAATTTTATACACAAAACAGTAATATAATAAAATATTTATACAAACCAATTTTTTCTCTCGAGCCCAGTCTTTCAAGCATCTGGTGTTGTATCGAATTCGCATACCCGTTTTCCACATACAGAGCTTACCACTGAGCATTAAGTTATTCATAGAAACCGCGCAAATGTAATGCATTAGCTGTTTCATAATTTGTTCAATGTAACAATTATCCAAAGAGAAGAAATGACATTGTTTCCTGTAGAGCTCCAACTGATTCAGCAATCCTTTTAACTCGGGGACAGGTTTATTTTGTTTGGGAGATGAGTCCAAAGAAAATGTTCTTCCTTTTCCAGCACCCGTTCCCATTTCGTCATGCTCAAGTATGGCTGGTACAATTAACTGCTTAATTGAGGACTGAATTTGGCTAATAAGTGCCCCATATATATTTACAATGATTTCGTAAATGACTTGTCTGAAATACATACGTTTTGGTTTAGCTTAGAAATTTAAATTTTTCACAATACCTGTATTCAGATAAATCGAAATGGTTCAACTGTTGTTGGTTCTGACACTCAGTGTTAAGATTTTTAAATTCTGCAATACCGCCATACTGCTTGAGAAGATTGTGTAGTCTAAACATAAAATATTAAAAATCGCAAAGCTAAATATATTGTGTATTACGTTAAAGAGTTGACTAGCCAGAGGACACGGACCTCTGTTGGATTCGGAAGTCTGTAAAACTTTTTCATTAAAAGGACAAACTTGGTCAGTAAAGTTTTAACTCGATTGTCTTCATTTAACAGGTCAGTGTATCTGAAATAGGTTTCATAATTATTTGCGTTAAAAAAAAACAGATAATTTACCTAATGCACATGAAAATTATATATGCTGGCAGTCCAGGTAGAAGACCAATAGCAACCCGTGGCGAAAGATCTGTTATTAACCGTTGGAATATCTTATCTATATTATCCTCACTATATTTGAAAAAGCCTGCAGAAAAACCCAATTTAATAAAATATTATATACAATAATATGAATGGCGAATATTATGATGTGTACCTTGGAATGTTTGTGCAGTTTCCTTTTTAACAGATAGCATTTTCTGGTCATCTGTGCTAACAATGGAATCAGCACCTCCATATTCACGAAGTTTTATACTTAACGCGTGATTAGAGCGAGTGAGTTCCGACAATTTGTTGTTTACTGCGTTCATTTGTTCCTGAAACAAACATAAATGTTCAAGTGATAGATTTCAAATATCATTTACTGGGTTACATCAGAATCAGCATAATCAATTACGTATCCAAACTAGCGATCCTATTATGGAAGTCGGGTCGGCTCTATTCGCGAAGACTCATTTTCTTAATATCTCAGCCTCAAAAATGTATCTTTGATAGTCGAGTCGAAAAATACGACTTCCATAATGGTATACCTTATGCAATTAAGCTCGCCCAAACTCAAAAATAGTTGCGAATGGATGCACTGTAGCCGTTTGCAGTTACTTTTTAGCCTGTGCATTTAGTTGACCAAAGTACAGCCACAAAATGTGAAAGTTGACCTCATTTTGGTGATATATTTTACTTCCCACTAGTTTTCAGTTTTTCATGAACACGATTTGAATGAAAATTTTGCATCTTTCAACGCTAGTATAGTATTTTCAAACTGGTTGATTCAACTGTCTAAAAATGTTTGATATGGATTTCATGACAGAAAAAGAGCGCTCTCGAGAGCGCTCTAAAATTCAAATTCCTATAAGATTGATTTTTAAATTTAAGGCGTTGTTGCTTAAATTGAGCCTTGTGGAAGCCCATTACTGACTGCAAAATAAATCGAAAAGGTATTACCGATACTTGCTTACTTCATCTTGCATACTAATTGGCATGACGCTTAAGGTTTTTAAGAGAATCAAAACTGGGAGTATTAGAAGTCGACTTATCGTTTTCGGATTATTGCTAATATATTAAGAGTATCAATGTTAAAATTAGTTTTCCGTGTGCATTACGAAATGCCTATTATGTTTAACTTTAACGGCAGAAAAACAATTATCTGAAATAACCCAGCGGGAGGCGGAAGCATATAAGGCATGAAAAAGAAATTCCTTTAGGACTTAGGACCACAACATGTGGCAAGAGAGGACTTATCAATAGCAGCCAGTATAGAAATAATCTCATCATCTATTCTTACAATGTGCCCGTTTGTAAGAAATTGTACGTGCGCAAAGAATGACCGTGCATTGCGCTAAACCGTGAGAACTAAAGAAAAAGAGTATGCAACCAATAGCTTGTTGCCTGCGGTCGGATTACGAAATTCTCTTATGCTATTGTGAAAGTTGCTTCTATTACTGAATTATAATTTAATAAGTAATTATAATAATTATTGAAAGAGCTTTTGAAGACTGACATTCTTTCCAAATGGCTGATTTTTCGGAATGCAGTAAAAATTACATACAAACATTTCCAAAAGCGCCCTAATAACAGAGCCCTGAAAAATTTTGATAAAAAAAAGTGCGCAAAAACACCTACCTGAAGTATTACATACTCAGCATATGACTTCTCCAATTCATGTCGCAAATACTGTTCATTTCGCCGAAGCATCTCAATATTATCTTCTTCACAATTTTGTAGACTGTCTTGCAATATGGTTTGGAATTCATTCCTTTCGTTCCTCATATCCTCAAACTGCTTTGTAAGTTCAGCAAACCGTGCATTATTCTCTTCTGTTAATGCCTTGAGTTCTGCTTCCAACAGTCTGGTTTAGAAATATTAACATTATTTTACAAAACCATGAATTTGCTAATAATAATACCTGTTAGCAATTTTTTGTGCTTGGAACGCCTCCGCAAGTTCCCCTCCTGGCATAGTATTAAAATCTTTATTATTAGATGCACCTCCTCCGAAGGTCCTAATGGATTGACTTTGTTCAGCTAACACAGTACGCAGCTGCAGGCATTCGTCACGACGCCGATTTAATTCCTCTTGTAGCGCCATAAACTGAGCTAGAAACGTAAATAAACAAATTCATTTAATTGAAATGTAATATACATGCACCTTCATATCTGGAAACACCTGGCTTATAATCGCTTTAATTTTCTGAAACTTACCTTCAAGTTCTTGATGATGAACTCCATGCTTTATACTGGTACGCAATGATTCATAATCCTGTCGTAGCCTATCGTTTTCTACTTCTAGTTCGGATGCTCTGTTAGTTTCATAGCATTCAGTTAGTGAAAATTATAAATTAATCGCATTCCCAATATAACAGCAAACAAGTTTATTTATTTTATTTTTAGTGTGTGTAATACTATATCATAACAAAACATGTTCTTAAATACCTTAAAGAGTCCTCCAATGGTTTTCTGCTCTTCCATCGTTCTAACTGCTTCACCAGCGATTCGTTTTTATTTTTCTCTTCTTCAAGGACCTTACGTAACCTCAATATTAATGTCGTATGCGAGTTCTTTGGGGTTGATGTGTTATCTTTGGAAAAGAGATCATTGAATAAAAAACAGAACATTATATTAGAAACGTACCAATTTTACCAAATACTTCCGTTGAGGCACTTTCATTGTTATCAATTTGATTATTGCGTTTCAAATCAAGAGTATTCTTAGCTGAGGAGTACCCATAGTCTTCTTCATTTTGACTTGATGCATTACTCAATGACCGCGAATGTGACGAGTACTCGATTATGTTACCATTTGATCTCTGAAGTCTTCTCAACTCTTCCTTCAATGAATGATTTTCTATTTCAAGAATTTCTTTGTCTTTTAAAGCTCGTTGGTATGCTTGATGGACTTCATTATTGTCTATTTCTGAGAGCAAGCGAGTGCGATTTGTTGTCACTAAAATAATTGTTTAAATTTTCGATGTGCTAAAAGAGACAAGAAAATAAAATTATGTTCACCTGTTTCTTCCTTCTTAGCCATCTCAATCATTTCATCCACCTGCTTCTTAAGCTCCTCATTTTCAAGGCGCCAGGTTTGTTTCTGATTATTCCACTCCTGTGACTCCCTTTCCTTTTCATCGAGAATAGCTAATTTCTCATCTCTTTCGACATCTAATTGCTTTGTCATCGCCATTAAAGATTTATCTTTTTCTATTTGTTGTAATTTCAGCAGTTTCAACTCGTTTTCTATACTTTTCTTTGATTCCATATGGCGTCTAGGGAACATGATAATTAAATATTAATTTGATTGCACATTTAATTTAAAACTCACCTCAAATCTGGTATTTCAGTATTTTGTATTTTAAGCAGTGTATTTTCCTTACAAAGTTCATCAATTTTTTGCTGTAGAGATATAATTTTGTTTTCGAGACCTTTATACATTTTCTGCATATGAGAAATTGTTTTAGCTTCTGCCTTCATTCTTCTGTAAAGTCTTCGCGCCAAAAAAGCACGCACCAATGACTGACATTTAACCAGAGAGTTTAATTTTTTCTTAAATGATTGACGAGCCAGATAGCCACGACAGAACCGTTGTATCTGTGTTGCTCTGTAATTATCCAGCATATACTTGAATTTTTTCCGTGCCAACAGCCCTCTAGCACATTGTTGCATGCCACAAATTGTACGTCGTATAGTATGATACCGAAAGCGAGCGTACCAACCCCGCATATATCTTTGTATTGTAATGGCTGCGCGATTCTCTCGAATTTCTTTTGCCTTTCTGCATGAAAAATCATAAAAAAATATTTACACCCAAATCTCATAAATTGATTATACCGTCTTGCTAACAGACCACGAGCATATCTCTGAATGCCTAAAGCCACTTTCTGAAGACGAATGTAACATCTTCTGTAGACAAATCTTCGCACCGCAGATTGTACCATGACAATGTATTTAATTCTAATGTTGGTTCGAACTTGCTCCAGATAAGCAACCTAAGATATAATTTCAAAATCACGTTATATTTGAAAGTAAAAGTATTTATATTGCAGTTTGCCGTGCCGTTTAAGAATGCTTCTGATATCCAAACAAATTATCTTGATGTTATCATATTGCACATTTTTGCTTTTATACTCATATCTTAAGAGTAATTACGAAATTAACATTTATGCTGTACATGTTCAATAATAAGAACACAATATTATCTTACCTGCCCCGCTCTGAAGAATATTTGAGTCAGGCCAAACCGATATTTGTCGTCGTCTGTAATCCACTTTATTACTATTCTTTTGCAAGTTGATTTCAAATCGCTCTCTATTCTTTGATTCATCGAAGAGAGCAGCCGATAGCGATTGTAAAAATCCAAATAAGACCACCTCGAAGGAAATCCCGCTGCGGAAATTCGCACTGTTTCCAAAACACCACAAGCACGAAGTTGCTGCACAATTTTTGGAGCTTCCCATTTGAAAGCAGCCTTTTCTTCATTGGGCTATAAACATTATAAGTTATGTGAAGTTTGAACAAGCTATTTCTTTTAGTACCTTTATACACCGCACGTAATGAGGTGTAGTTGCATGTAATGTGGTAATCAGCAGAGATAAACTATCTCGGAATTGAGATCCCACAGATTGTTTATGTGTTTTTGATGGTATTCCCTGAAATCAGTTGTATAAATATTTGATCCCAATACCATGAAATGCGTCAAGAATAAAAAGTAATATGTTAAAACTGAATTGCCTGTACTTAAGTAATGGGAGTAAAACAAGTAAATGGCTAAAATAATTACTGCGAGCTAGTCATCTAGCATAGCGAATATAAACTATTAAATAAATTAAAGTAGAGCCTCGGAGTGAAACATGAAAATTTTTTTTTATATTAAGTTCATAAAATAATTTCGGAAATCATTTATAGCTAAACACTATCTTATTAGGAACGGGAAGAAACCTTTCGACTTTCTTTCCCGAAGTATGTATTTACATACTTTTCAAAAACGGATCAATTGACATTCGATTCGTAAATTAATCTTGTATCGTAAAAACACCTAAATCGCATTTTTTACGAAGACGTTAAGCGTTAAGATCAGGGCTCATAGTATAAAAATCGAACACAAGAGAATTGGCTACAGGAAACAGAATTTGGCATGTGGACTACCACGATGGACACCACTGAAGGAGCTTGTCTCCTCAGTGGGGCAATGGTTGTCACTAGCGACCGGCGTTACTCATTTTTTAAATTCATAATATTTTCTTTACTTTAATTTTACTAATTTTTTATTAAAATAATATTAATATATCAGTTAATGTGATCGGAGGGTATGAAAAAGAAGTGCACCAAAAATTTCACTCAGGGTTAGGGTTAGCAGAAAGTTAATTATCTTGTAGGAGTCGTTTCGATACTAGCCAAGACTCTTTTTCACCTAGCATATTATGTCGTGTCGAAATGACTACCAAAAAAGACCCAATAATCCAATTGCAGTTCTTGCAAACTTTCTATGAGCTTCGAGGAAACCCTTCGCCCATAACATAAATCAATGAATATTGCAGGTGTACTGACTATTATGAATGTTTGAATTGTTGTAACATTATATTCTCTATGCTACCAATTTATAAAAGCAGTTTATTATTAAACAAAATTTGTTAGTATAAATAAACGTGCTAGAAAGCGATTAAAAATGAACTATTAAATATGTAAGAGCATGCTTAAACAAATTAAAGAACTAACTCTTCTTCTCTTATCCAATGGTAGCTGGAAGTACACATAAACACATCATTTTCGGACAACACATAACATATTAGTTCTAAAATTACTTGAGATTTAGAGGCACTAATTACGACCCGTCCGCCTGAAGATGTCTTCACTTCATTTAGAGTATCCGTTTCATCCACGTCCATTAATTTTTTGCAAAGGCTCATTTCTGATAGTCGTATAACATTGACAAGCTCTTTGGATACTGTATCTCGGTTTTTCTCTAAGAATCCGAAAGCATCATATTGCACCGTATCCGAGAAGTGCTTAACAAGAAATGCTAAAAACAATTAACATTATAAAAGGCGTAACATTATTTTAAGTAATTCCTACAAGAATTCCCGAAGCGGGGACGTTCAAAGTGTTTATACTTTATGCATTTTTCGTACAATTTTCCCGCCCAAGAATCATCACTACCTTTCGGCATCTAAAAGGCATTTAAGACATGGTAAAATATTTATTTAAAATTCATAAATGCTTACCCTGCACTCTTCATCCAACAAGTCCAAAATTCCAAGTTTAGATTCAATCAGATCTATACACGGCTGGTTATCATAAAAATCTATCATGGTCCAAACTATTCCTTCCTTTAAATATTCTTCTTGTTCCAGTGTAAACACATGCTGATTGAATTGCTGTTGCAATTTTTCGTTTGCATAATTAATGCAAAATTGTTCGAAAGAATTTGTTTCAAATGTTTCGAATCCGTAAATATCAAGCACTCCAATGAAGCAGTTCTGGGTCTTACCACAATTCAAACTCTTGTTTATAACCCCAACAATATACTGAAACAACTTTGAGTAGATATGCTTGGCTAAGGCGTCCCTTGCTGCTTCAGCGGACGCTGCATTGTTCGGAATCTGTACGTATTCATTGACCGATTCAATTTGCCGCATGATCAACCATTTACGCAAATCATCGGAACTGATTCTTAATATTTCGGCCATTACATTCAAGTGGAGGTCGTTGGGCTATTCAAAATCCAGGAAAATTTTAATTATTAATACAAACAAATATTTAAAAATAGTTTATGAATATATTTGAATTGTGGTTGACTAAAGTGCTTTGATGGCTTACCGAAATATCACAACCCTCGTGATCTATTTCTTCTGTATTTTTCTTGTATTTCATGTTGAGTTTAATATTACCCAAATGGAGAATTCCTGCAAGAACTTTCATGATGTCACCGATCTAAAATAATTTATTTTAATTGCAGTTCATTTACAAAAACTTAACATGTCACCTCTTGTGAGCTGAATCCTAAAGTATGCAGGGCTCCAACAGTCTCACTAAATTGTCCTAAGTCGGAAACCTTATTAATATCCGGTGATCCTCCAAAATTTAGATATCTGAATTTATTCTGGTGATCTAAAAAGACAGAATTAGTTAAAAAAAAATTATTTTTGTATACATTTACCTAATATAAGCTCCGGCCATTGATCACGAGCTGAACATAACTGGTAGAAAATATGGTAGTTTCTTTCTCCAGGAGCTTGGAATACAACTCTTGACTTTTCTAGAAGATAAGTTTGCATTGTTGCACCAGTCAGTGTCATTGTCCCCAGATCATTTTTGAACAGAAGCTTTGTGAACTTGCCAAACCGAGAGCTGTTGTCATTCCTTGTAGTTTTAGCGTTTCCAATGGCTTCCATAATTGGACTCGAAGCCAGGACCTTACGTTCGATTTGCGTTTCAGATTCACTGCCCCCAACGGCGGCAAAATACCTCATTGCATATTTGGCTGATACTGTTTTGCCGGCACCTGATTCTCCACTCACAATAATACTTAGGTTACATTTTTCTCGCTCAAGTTTTGCGTAAGCTTCTTCGGCGACAGCAAATATATGGGGTTCTAGTTCTCCCATAGAGTGTCCTCTATAAGCACGGATTATATCAGATCCATAAAGTGGTAAGTCTGCATACGGATTAATGGCAACCAGAACAATCCCACAATATGTGTATATTGCTTGTTTCTGTCGAAACCTCACTTCTAAATTATTCAGGACAGCTGGTTCGTGCAAATAAGAGAGAGCTGTTAGGTCATTTTGCCCTATTAAAACTGATGGATTGCGAAGTGGAGGAAGATCGTTTTCACTTTTCAGCTGTAAATCATATTTTTCTCCAGTTTCTTTGAGAAGAATTAGAAGAGTGTCTCCTCTTTTGTAATCCTTTTCCAGCGCTGCACCTTCCCATACAGTATCTGGGTGTGGGAGCCATACCCTAGCGCCCTTTAAAAATATGAACGCATTTTCTTTATTTTCTTTACTATTTGCTATTTTCAATTTAAGATTTAAAAATTAAAATTTCGTGTAAGTTACTTTTTCACGAGCCCAGCCAAACCATCGGTAAATATTACTAGGCATGTAATATTCATGTAGTAGCCAAAGTAATAGTAGATAGAATTTGTTTTTTCCTATTTAGGAAATATTATACCAGGCTATTCTTAAATGTAATCTGAGAATATGTGCTGAACGCTTGACGTAAGGTAAGCGACCATTCAATTTGACGCTACTTCTTCTGAAGTACATATTTAGAATGAATGGCGAAAAAGGGGAGAGTATTGAGAGACTCGCTTTTAAACAAATTGGATGGCCTAAATATATTCATGCAGGCTTACGCTGGTGATCTGGGCGTAGTGTGCATTATATCTGTGGTACAATCTAGTTACAATACAGAACTTGTGTGAGAAGTATGCATTTCAGTTAATTTTAGTAAAATAACATTTGCACTATTCGTTACGATAAGACAACTGGACAATTTTTCAACAAAAAAAATTCTAAACTCAAGTGTATACCGTTCCAACTCTCAACAGAATTAAACTGTATAAATACCCAGTAATTGACGAGAAAAGCGCATGACAATAACAAGGTCTCTCAATTATAATAAATGCCTTCTGGAAATGCAGAAAAGCGTTTTGGAAAACGATTGGTTTGGTGTCAATATAATTGTTGTTCGTTGGATCTACACTGTGACCCTTGGATCTCAAAATCCAGGAAAAAGCATTGAACGTGAAACATGCCGTCAACGTCATGTGTACTATATTGTGGTACACATGCCAATGAAATTTATCCATTTGCAATGTTCGGTTGATGTTGCCTTAAAGCAAAGCTTGGGAACGGACATATTATATCTTCTATGCAGAGGGCTCAAAAATACCCATTTCATTACGGGTGCTGATAGGTATTTGTTTGAAAATCGCATGTAAAAAATCAGGCAAATGCTAGTCGGACTCACTTGTTAAGGGTTCCGTAAATATGCGTGTAGTTATGTTTGACATAACAACGTGCGGCGTAATAGACTGGAATTAACTGTGGAATTGTATCTAGTCGGAGCGAGTTTATAATATATATTATAATCTTATACATGAAATTCAACCAATTCAAGCTAAGCAAATACCAGATTGCCAATTATCAAAAGTTTAAAGTTCAACAACTCCTTCAAAATATACCTAGGCTAGGCAACTACATAATAACAGCCCGTTTTCAAATAAAAGTAGTACATATCCGGAAATTTAAAGATAACAAAACATTTTTTAATATCGATTTGAAAGAGCTCGAAAACAATATCTCCGCGATTGACTAAGTAAATATCACGAAAAATGGTTGAGAGTTCTTGATTTAACAATAGATCTTTCTTGTGCCTATTTTAAAATTCAAACCGCATCACAAGTGAATCAACACCCAATTCTTCTGAATTCCAGAAGCATTGTATGTGCTTTAGACAATTCCAGTTATGCTAATTGGGCCCCATAAAGTTATGGATCTAATAATATCAACACAAATTACCTGTATAGGAAAATCCTCTACCAATATAAAATTAACCTTTAGCCTACCCTGATATACCTGTATCCTCTGTGGCTCGTCACTTGCAAAGAAACGTAATGGTTCGTGAGAAGCAGATAACCCAAAGAACGTGTCACCCATTCACTTGACCAAAGGGAAAGATAAAGTAGTGAAAAAATAGGTCGATAAGCACCAATTGTCGACTGCCTTTCGTGGTAATTTATATGCTTAACGGTACAATGCGAATGCCACCGTTCTTTTGAAGTCCTTAAGGTAGTCTGAATAAAAAATTAGGACACTAATCCATTCTTTTGAAGTCCTTAACGGAAGGCTGAATAAAAAATTAGGATACTAATCCTTTCCTAATTACCCAAATAGTAACAGCTTAACCTATATTTACTATTGCTTGCTGCAAAGCTTGGAGAGGCAGATAAATTAGAATTCAACGATAAACAGTAGAAACCCTGGGAGGAAAATGCTATGAAGAAAAACAAACCTTGACGTAGAGCAATTCGTTGGATGTCATTGTTTCTGAATTTTGAGGCTTCGTAATTTTGGTGGTTTATTCCAAAGCGTTTGTTGTATGGTGTGCACGAGAACTGTTTATTCACATATTGATAAATCACCTGTAAAATTTGTTATCAACCGAAACGATTAGAATGTTTCACGTAAGCTCCCGGATTGTTTGATGTTGCAAAAATTGTTACGATTGCCATGAAGTTGGTTCCATATCGAAAGGGTATTCGAATGTTTTCCATTTCGCAAAATTTATGTCTACAATTGGGTGGTTTTTCGGTATCCCTTAACTGTTATACAAACGGTTGTTTTCAAATAAAGAATAATTGTACTTTGGCTTCTTGAGCACAATTCCGCACAACTACTGAACTACAATTATATTACAGGTTTTGATATGGTCTTAAAATGTTCAGAAAATAGTTTCTATAATGCGGAAACTGCAGTTTCAACTTTTTGGCCACGATTCTTCGAATCGTCTTGCACTTTGCCGACAACATAAATATGAACTAAAGGTCGGCAATACCATCGAGTTGACAACAAAAGGGTTACCATATAAAACTTTATTTTACTTGCAATGCTACACCAACTTTGGCAAATTAGTAGTTCTTTCTATATTTGGGTTTGCTCCGCTTATAGCTTGAACAGCGCATTTATTGAGATTAATGTTTCGCGAGTGGTGCGCTGCGCGGTCTATTAGAAAACCCCAGTACATAAGTTAAATTAGAGATTTCAGTTCATTGGAAATCTGTGAATAACTGAAAACGGTAGTCAAAATGTCGTAATAACTTTTGAATCCTTAAAATTTGTAACCGTTTTTTACCCTTCATTATTCCTTGTAGTTACTACATATGAATGTATTCGTCGCCTATTTTCTTCCACAAATCAGACCTCGTATTGTTTGCAAACATATCATTTTTGCCCCAAATTGTTTCTACTAACAATCAGACTAAAATCTGTAACGGTATTTATTTTTACCTTATACATAATATTATTTGTACTAGGTACATAATGGAGCTTAGTAACATTTTGTCTAGAGAACATGGGACCTCATTTAGACGACTGAGCTTTCGTTCGTCATTATCGCCGATTCCGCTTTGCTCTGTCTGTCCCTTCCCCGTCCTAGTTATCAGAGCCTCAGTTGACAAAGTAGGGAGGGTTTTGCGTTAATTTACTCACTCAATGTTACAAACAAGATTATGTTTCCCTCCCATTTCTTCACAACAATTAACCATACCATTAACCAAGTGGTCCTCTATCCAAATCCAAACAAAATTTACTATCAATTTCACAAAATATTTGAAAATTCACAACAATTAATTTTTTTTTTGGTTCCATATCCCACAAATTATCGTGAAATTTACTAGAAATACTTCAAAACTTCTGTACTTGAGAGACGCAACCGCGGACGCGGCACACCACACAGCTGCATGTGCTTCCTTTGCAGACCAGAGCTGCAGCATATCAGAGAAAACTCTTTGGTGAAAAAAATAAAGAAACCAATCTATGTACCTTTCAATGTGTGAGGCATCCAGTCATATTATTTCTGGCTATTTTTGTCAAACAGAATATCTTTATCTATATAACAAGAAGGGTCATCGCTATATGCCTCCAAATCCCTAACCGATATGCAATGTCTGGAACTGTCCAGAAATATTTCTCATTAAGCTAAAACAGAAACGAACGAGTACCATTGTATTCCTGTAAGAAATTAAGAGAGTCATAGTGGGCAACAGATCCTCACGTATAGCGTGTACAGTGTGAGTTATAAAATGCAGCATATTGTTATAATGAATTTTAATGGCGATCCGGAAAGACTGGTGTGCGGTCTCTACTACAATGACATCTCAATTCTACCTCCCCTGCCAATGCGAATTGACACATAGGGACAATGCTAATGCAAGAAGGGGGAACACAGGTAGCGCACACACAATTGATAAGTACGTATGCGGTTTTAAAATTTTTTTCACTGTGCATTTAAAGGCGATCCGTAACAATTGTGTGCGGCGCTCCCCCGGCTGAAAGTCAGTTAAGGGCGTTGTGTTTTTATTGAGAAAGTCTTAAAAAGTTCTTGAATTTTTTAAAATGCAATCAAGTAAATAGATGCTCTTTTTGTTTTAAAAATGATGGGTAAACATCATATAAGGTGTTTGGTGTCTTGCTTTGCAAGAGATAATTATTAAGATTTAAGTTTTGCACCTTACTGAAAAATAGAAAGTGTTGCAAATAAAATCATGCATCCTGCAGAGCGTTTCAATTTTCATATCATCTCCCTCCAAGGTTTGGTCTCCTCTCACAAATTGCTTCTTTATAACTATCTATTTCTAGCAAAATGAAACGTCTGGTCCGATTAACGGTGCCAAGGTGGTTGAAAGATAAGGAAAAACATCAGGAGTATTCCTTCTTGTTAGATAGATATTCTTTGATTCCAGTTTCTATTGGAATTAAAGCGCATGATCGTTATGCTGACACTAGTCTAAAATGCCATGTTGAGCTGGTAGCGCCTGGTATTAGCTTGTTTTATTGTTTTTGCCGGATATCTTTAGCAATTAAATTGAGGAAAATCGTCCCTTTCTTATTAATGGTTCTCTTTTTTGCTTAATTTGCTTGCAAATTCGCAGTGGTAATGATTACTGCACCTTCACAGAGAGCGAACATTCTTTGTAATTTCTTTGCTTACAAGCGCTTACTTTCTTTTTTAGTACTTACCCGTCTCATCTCACACATTTATGCCTGTAATAAACAACATTGCAAGAAAACGAATTATTTTTTTAAAAACGTTTATTAAAATCTATAATTGCCCAATGTACCAATCAGGTAGAAACGTTAAATTATTTCTTCCTTCATAACTACTTACTGACAAAGTATTTCTCTCCTTCGGGTTGAAGTAGAATTTATACACCGTATATGGGCAGTCAACCTGTACCACCTCGCGGACAACTCCCAAAAATTGCACAAGATAATCCATACAGATATTTGGATACCAGTGACCCTGAAAATTTTTTAATCAGATATAAACAAATATGTATTTCAGTATATTTCAATTTTATGAAAATACCGTTGCCTCTTTGGGAAATGACTTAACGTCCAGATTAATTATCTCAGTAACAAGGCCCTTTGCGTCCCTAAACCCGACAAACACTTCCTTAATTCCCACTAGAAAATTCTGGCACCACCAGTTTCTTAATTTATATTTCGCGTAATTTCTTCTTTGGTGATTGGTTGTAGGTTTAATGGATGTTTTGAGTTCAATAAAGTTCTGATGATTTAGATCTACAGTGGAACTAATGATTTGATTAGGTGGATCAAATTTGAAGATTTAAAAGTAGATAGCTTACATGTCTTGAATAGTATTACTAATAATTCCATCCATTTCAGCACCATAAAGTACCTTATTTCCTTCCAGCGTTGCCTCGAAAAGGCAGCAAAATTCTTCAGACTCTACTACTGGTCGGTTAGTGTCTGGATACTTTTGCGGATCATCTGTAACGAGAAAGTAGGTTATTTCGCCATTAAACGGGCGGGCCCAAGCCTGTCATATAAAATATTACACATGCTAGGGATCACATTTCGAACGGCTTGCGATCCTGCGACAACTAGGGGTTAATTTGTTTAGTACCTGATAACAAATATTGCTCAAACTTAAATCCATACGAGCAAAACTTCTTCGATTCTTCATCTCCATGTAATCGTTTCCAGCGTTTTTGCTCCGTTTCAATCTGACACAGATAAATATTCCCACGGTACTTTGTGGCCAAAATGCACCAGTCTTCTTGGCTTTCATAAGGTGTACACATAACCAATCTCAGCAATCCTCTGAAGCATATAAAATCGTGCTTTAAGAGAGGAGCGCCTATCTCACGAACAAGCAACATCTCCTTATTATACAAAATGAAACGTAGCAGATGGTCTATCCTCTCGTCGTTTGCAGATTCAGGTTTACGAATAACTTCTTCATAACCTTTATTTAAATCTAATGGAAAGTCTTGCTCCTCAGGTAACTTTAAATATTTCAAGTTTTCGGCCGTTGGTCTATAGTTCCTTTGGCTGTCCACGCTAAAGTACCCAATGATGTTTGGTTGTGTCATATTCGGAAATGGGCAATAGTGTCGAATTTCTCTTATTTTAATTTCTAAAAGAACACATTTTAGGTATAAGATAAAAAGTATATTTTTTATTTGTATTACAAAAAATTAGTTTTTTTATAAGTTTTGGAATAAATGGGCTGCAATAGACCAAAAAAATAAATAAATCTCAAAAACAGTTCCTTCCTAATTTCAATTTATTTATAGAACGCCATAAAATTTCGTATGCTAATTTCTTATGATTTTTTCTACAGCTCGGACTTTAGTTATATCGTTTGAATATTTGTCATCAAAATAAAAAAATGTTCATAAACTTTTTTGTTCAAAAAATCACAAATTCGTGAGATTTGATTTCTTAATTTTAAAAATAGATTCATAATACTTTCATAAACTAAATTAAAAATATAATTTTGTGGTTTGTTCCGATAGATGCAGTGAGTGCTATATTGCCCTACATATAGCTAGATACTTGTTGGTCTACGCATCAGCAACTTCTATACGGAAAATTTGGTAACTATAGGGGATTGAATTATTTTAAAACTTATTCAGCAAAATCAAGTCTGAATCAAATATAAATAAATTGGGGGAAAAAAACTTTCAAATACAACGTAAGTTCAAATCTCCCGTTATTTTCTATTCAGTCGCCCGAGTAGTGTGAGATATTTCTGGTGCCGATTTTGACAATTGTTTCGAGAAAAATACGTTTCAAGATTTACGGATCAGATGCACAGAGAGTCTCTCAATCGCTTGATTCTTGAATATTCGGAAGAATATCTTTGGCAGTTTTGCGACCACAAAATATAATTTAAGTGATGTCTTCGCCAAGACGGAATAAAACATTTTTACAAAATCGGTTTTTAAACTACATTTTTAGTTGAAAATTTAGTCTAATAGAGGAATTATATGTTAAATTCTTATAGGAATCCTATACATGAGATTTAGACATTTCAAGTCGTTTCGAAGTACCCGAAGTGCATGGTACATATGTAAAACAAGAGCTGGTTTTACAGACCATATGAAAAGTTCCAATTCATCTTTATTGCAGCTTGAGTTGAAATGGCTTTGGCCTGAAACTAAAGTAACCTGCCAACGTACAAATGTGGGACAATCTCTAGGATGGTACTGGTGCATGTTGATGCAAATTAAACAAATGTTTTTAACAGGCTTGTCATGAAAACTTGCATAGCACATTACACGCACAACATCAGCGAAATCCTGCAACGTGCCTGGAGAGAGCAGTGACGTAATTTTCATGCAAGCAAACCAGAACCAAACAATTACGGCTCCTAGCTCGCAATCAAACAGGAAAACATGCAGCGGTTTTACTGTTATTATTCGACCCGCCCGTAAAGCTGAAAGGTACAACAAAATTGTTATCAGATTTTTAAGTAGATAGACACTAGTTAGCCCTACTCCTATCCTATTTCCGAAAGTTGTACTGATATGATCCATGCTTTCTTTTATATTCCTATTGTGTGACTGTGTAAGGAATATGAGAAATTTAACTGCACTAGCAATAAGATGAGACGTCTCGTTTTTGAACGTAAGGCACTAAGTTCCCGATTACACGTAGTCTAATTGGAGGCAATTACAAAAGAATATGAAACCAAAATTTGAAGTAATGAAAATTATCATAAATAACTCACTTCCAGACTCTACATTTTCAGTAGAAGCTCCTGAGCGATACATTTTGTAAGCGCACAGTTGTTTATGTTTACCTAAAAGAAACTAGCTCTGTCAAAATGACAATCTCTTCAACTGTCATGTTGTAGTCATTCCTATTAATTGCTTACTTTAATTTTAAATTGATTGTGAGTTTCATTTCGAAGGTGCATGCACACTGTGGCAAGAATTAGTAATTTGTAATGTTCTTTTAATGTTCCATATAGAACTTGGCACTATCCCCATACAAAACTCAAGTTCCTGCTTTTCATCGGGAACAGTGGAGAGTTTTTAACGAGAATATGGGACATTTGAGAATTTCCCTCTTTTTGGAATGATGCAAACTTCACTGCAAACAATTACATCATTTAGAATACTTAAAAGAGGATTTGGCAGAATTTGCACAAGTCCAGACAGAGATGCCTTTTCGGATCAAAAGGATATGCCTTCTTCGAGTTCGTCCTTAAAGAAAGATGTAGTGCCCTTGGTTAATGAAAGACCAAATATCTTATATTCTTTGATCCTGGGCTAGCAAGCTTCAACTTCTAGTCCGATTCCCTATTCAGTTTGCTTTGACAACCTTCAAACTTGACAATTTTTCACATTTCAAAAATTTCCCTCATCGTTCTTTTAGCCGTGTTCTTTTAATGATCCAGCTGGAACTTGCCACTAGTCTCCCCATACAAAACTCAAGATCCTGCTTTTAATTTGGATCAGTGGAGACTTTTATCTGGGAACTTGGGACATTTGAGAATTTCCCTCTTTTTGGAATGATGCTAACTTCACTGCAAATGTCATTTGGAACTGTCAAAGCAAACCAAGAACAGGCTGAAAATAATAAACAAAGTGTTTCAACATGGAAAATATCGATATTGGACCATCTGAAGAGTAAGTAAATTTTTATATTTTGGTTTTATATAAATGTTGTTGATGATATTCTGCTGAAATTTTAATGGTTTCGACCACATTTTCGATTTTATTTGCAGGTGCAGCTGGTAAGAAAGAATCCTCAAGCGATGAGGACAGTTCTGAAGAAGAGGAATCCAAACCAGCAGCTAAGAAACCTGTAGCGAAACCCATTCCCGCTAAAAAACAAGAATCATCAAGTGAGGATAGCTCAGACGAGGAAATGCCGGCTGTAGCCCCTGTGGTGAAAAAACCACCCGTAGCTGGGCAAAAGAGGAAGCAGGAATCTTCAGATTCGTCTGATGATAGTGATGATGAACCGCCAACCAAGGAAATTGCTGCGGCAGCAAAGCAACCACAAAAACCTGTAAATTCTTCAAGTGACGACAGCTCTGAAGAGGACGAAGAGAAGCCCCAACCTGTTGCAGTGAAAAAGGCAAAAGCTGATAAAGGACACGAAGAAGCGGCATCACCAGCTTCAAAAAAACAGAATTATAGCAATTTCGTAAAAGAGGGTGAAGAGGTGAGTTGATATTTTAATTTTCTATGAATTTATATTTTCCTATTCTCTATGCAGTTAGTTTTCTGCAAATGATTTCTAATCTGACTATAGAAAAACTAAAATTATTAATAATATTTGCCGTATCAGCTCTAACATTTTAATCGCTGAATTGCATTGAAAATTTATATAGATACATTTGTTACTATTTATGTATTGCTTAGCCCGTTTGAGTGTTTAGGCATTTGTAGAAATAGGGGAGTAAGACTAGGGGCGCACCGAGATACGCGGAGAAATAATCGGAACAATGTCTTCTTATGGGAAAGGGATAAAAAGTCGCAGCAGCAAAGTGCTCTCATTGGACTGCGAGTGTAACAATTTTAGCCGCGTTGCAAACATCCAGTGCGCGCCTGGGCTTAGTCGTTAGCCTGATGTACACATGATGAGAGAAAGGAACAGTCGTTTTGATCATTTTTAAAATAGCTTCAAAAGTTCCTGTTAAGTATTTACAAAAGTTTCAATGATCTCCTTTTGCCTTTCAGCTACTTGATTAAGAACAACCGCAAGGGTCTGGGCAATGACAGCGGCGACGTGAACACCAATTACTTCCGAGAAATGCTGGTAAACTACATAAAGTCCGACGATATCCGAGACTTGTACTTCGAGTCAGGATTTACAAAGGAAGAGAGAGCAACCTTGCACCAGTAAGTTTTTCCGATGGAGGGGTCAAACCTGGAAGAGTGGACGAATAGTGTTGTGGCTAAATTGAGTGCGAAATTTCACACACAGTTAAGACAACAGAAGTATTCGTCTCCTCGTAGAGTTGACCGCAGACTTAACATCCTATGAAGTTAACTGTGCCCTTATTTTCATAGACTCGCATCGGCGAAAAACCTGAAATCAACCAGCAGTGGGAAGGAGCCAAATCGGCGGCTAATGATCAGCAAAAAAACCATAACTCCACTTCGGATTCTCAAAGAAGTTCTGCTCAACAAGAATCCGCAGTTCACCAACAAATACGAAGTGAGGGTGCCCAAGAGAATGGTTTATCGTAATTATAGCCCGAAGAGGTGTGTCTATCTTTGATTCGCAGGTGAGCCAGTTTCCGGATCATGCAGAATTCCTAGATGAAGAGCCCCAGGACTCTTAACTTTGTGCTTTTATTTGTAATCGAGTTAGGCGTAAGAATACAAGAAATTCCATAAAAGACCAAAGCAGTTTAATTTGCGGTGGGCCCCCAAAAAACAGCAACAATCTGGCGGGAACCTTACATTTATTGAAAAACCCTCGAGAAATTAGTCTACTTCTTAACAGAGCCTAAGCGTGATGGGTCCTGGCTGGGGTAGTGGACAGCAGCTGCTCCTCCGGGAGGGGGAGGGATGGCATCCATCCCGGTGCTTGTCGAGGGGATCGACGATGATGGCATGGGTATGGAGGCATACGGTGCTGCGTAGGCTGCTGACGAGTACATTGGGTAGGATCCAGGTGGAATAATGCTCGGCGGAATCTGGTGGAGCTTCATACCGCGCGGTAAAACAGTCACCTCCTGCTGGAGATTGAAGAAATCATTCGGGTTCGATGCACTTGCTGAGGGTGGCGGCAGTCCTGGAATGGGCTCGTAGCGGCGGTCTGTCTTGGCCACTGTGTTTTGCTTTGTCTGGTTCGTTCGGTTTATCGTGGCGATATGGGCACTCCTCTCCACGCTTGCACTCGCCCTTCACCCAGAAGGAGCAGATATGTGGCCGATTCCTCTTGTAGTAGGGTGCTGTTCTGGCCAATTTGGATAGCATCTCGCTGGCAGCCAAAGACTTACCCACTGTCCCCGCCGCCTGTGTACCGTCTGTCTTCGCGAGCTCGTTGTCGATGTTTTGGATGTAGTATTCCTTGTTAACGTCACTCTGGGGCAACAATTTCTAATAAAACGACAAACTCCCAAGTTTAGAAATACTTTTAAATTTCTGGCAAGTGACAAACCAGTAATGACTTTTGCAATTTATAAGCAGTGAAGAAAGGTTCAGTTGCCACTTCAAAAATTTCCCTCGTCGTTCTTTTATTCAAGATCCCATATAGACTAATCCGGATCATTTAAAGAACACGGCTTTTATTCAAGTTCCATACGGAACTATCGGGAACATTAAAAGAACACCACTATTAATAGAACATCACTTTAATACTTTTAATGTGTTTAATTTGTATTAACAACCATAGAGAACTGGAAGTAATGAATTAATGCATCTGAAAGCATTTTGTTCAAAGTACGGAGTGGACAGAAGTCTGTCGAGGAATAAGTTCAAATACGACACCAACGTGACGAACTTCAGAGGCCATAAAAGGTATTTTTCCTCGCACTGTACATTTGTCAAAAAGAAATATTTGTGTTGTGCGTCTATAAGATCTAAGATTCTCTAATATATAAATAGTAGAAAATGGTCAACAAGGATAATATAGATAAGGAATTGTCGGAGAAGAAAAGACGGAAGGCATCCAGCAGTGATGTTTCCTCGACGAAACAATCCAAGGAAGATGTATACGAGGTGAAATGGTGGCATTGCCCGTATATTTTTTTAAATCTAATTCCATACTTGCAGAATGTTATTTCCCACGAGGAGCAAGAGGCTCAGAAGAGGTCCCCAGAAAAAGATACTGCTCTGTTCCATCATACCTGCGGGGAACTGAAAAAAATATTCGAGGACATAGCCTCACTTAAGAAGGAAAACTCTGAGAGGGTAAGTAAACATTTCGGCTATTATTTTTACGTTTTGCGATGTTTGTCATGATTACATTCGGGTGAAGCGGTCGTCTTCGGCCAGTCAACCTAGCTAAAGGTTCTTTACGTATTTATAGTAGCGACTAAAGCATTGCATTGTGGACGTATTGATCGAAAAAATCCAGGTGCACTAATGAGATGTTCCACGCTTTCACGCACCGCGGAAATATCCGTTAATGGGTCTACCGTGAAGCAAGGGACACTACCATTAATGACGCGTTATAGCGGAAATGATTATTTTCATCTTCATATTTAAGATATAATTATTTCCAGGCGAAACAGGACATCCAAGAAAAACGCATACAAGGATCGCTGATATTTGTTGTTCTGAAAAAACTCAATCGACTGGACAAAGTAAGAATTCGTGCGGGACGCGATGCGCTGCATAAAGAAAAGCTTCGAGTCGATAGCAATCGGCTACAATTGCAAAATTTGCTATACGAAGCAAACCACCTAGAACGCGAAGTTCAGCGCTGTTATCAGTTCAAGAGTCAAGATGAGGAGATTGATCTGGTATCAGAAGATGAATTCTATGCAAATGCACCTGAAGCAATATCAAGACCTGCAAAGACGAAGGATGATGAGCATGCCAAACGATTAGCCCGTCTTGAGTGGGAATTACAGCAGAGAAAAGAACTATCTACTCTCTGCAGAGAACTAACTGTATCGAAAGAAAGCGCAGCACAGGATATAGCACTGAAAACAGGCCGCTTAGATTCCTTAGCCCCTTGCTTAGAGGCACTCTTGAAAGCTACAAAGCCTCTACAGACTGCCCTCGATATGGAGATTGAGAACGAGTGGGAAGTGCAAAAATCAGCAAGACTTCTACCTCGTCCTCTGTATCTTGTTTATGCTAATTTGTCCGCGTACAGTGAGGCATGCGAAGCAAACCTGATCACAAGTATAGAAGGAGATGAGGAAGAAGCGAGGCAGCTGGAGGAGGAAGGAAAAAATGAAAGGCAAGAGGAGGATGACAATCAAGATTCAGAAAATGAGGAAAATGACGCCGAAAATAGAAAGAAGCATTACAAAAGATTATCGAAATCAGATGTCTTCGAGAACAAGAAAAACAATATGCTGAAACCTCATCCATTGAGTGTTACTTTTAAGGTAAACAAGTGCATTTTAAATTAAATATCTGCGAAACGTTAAGGAGAAAAATTTCAGCTTAAGAAGGCTAATTCCAGTGGATCGATGTCCATCAAACTTCGATATTTCGCAACTTTAGGTTTCGTGACTGCCAAGCCTGAAATTTCTATAACCAGTACCGGGGTTACTGCAGGGTAAATCAAACTGCTTTTAAAACTTCATAAGTATTAAAATATATTTCTCTGCATAGCGATGTCATTTCCTCAGATAGCATATTTAATTGCCTGTACCCAGATGACTTTGGAGATCACAGTCCAAACCCCAAAACAATTTTTCAAGTATGTAGCGGTGTAGTTTATTTTAGTTGTATGTACATTTTGGACTATTTAAGCTGAAAGAATGTGGTCTGGACGAGTCGAAATTAATGGAGTTCTTGTTGGAGCAAAAACTAGGGAAACCATACAAGTGGACACAACGCCTTTGTGGGCTAGATTTCATTCAGTCGAAGCAGGCAAGTTCTAGTATTTGCGACATTGAGGTATCCCATGAGTTAGTGCAGGATACAGTGCCGACACTAATTAAACTTATAAAATCCCGCTGGCAATCACGATTGGGGCTGTATAAGCAAATTTACGCCCTAGAAAATAAAAACATCGATTTGACTGGTACAAATGAAAACATTCCTGTGCGGATCTCAAGCAGCTTGGTTCAGTGGACACCAATTACTTGGGACGATTATATTTCAAATCCTGTCACACAAAAATTTGCTGATGATAATCTAGTTAGCATATACGACATGTTTTATAGAGCCATTGTAACGCGTGGATCAGCAAAATTGGAGTGCTTGATTAGTATTTCCTCAAATTTCCCTGTAGATCAACCTCTTTGGGTTTTGTGTCTCAGCTGGAATGGCAAACATGATGCTTCCAATAATCCTGCTATAAGGGTATAATATCACTTTTCTTTTTTTCTTTGGCAATATATTAACAAACGTGTTTTAAGGATATGGAGTACTGGATAAATCTTCCCGTCCCCCCCAAATCTGCAACTCCAGTTCTGGCAGCACAATTAAAGCGAGCAATGTCCAGCTTGGATATTTTCTTGGAGACAGAGGGACCTCTCTACAACCCAGCTGAGTTCACTCAGGATAAAACGTTTTTGAAGCCGTACCGAGGGCGACAACGTTCGCGTCCATACAAAATTGTGCAAACAGGTAGCACTATCATTTATAAGCAAATTTAGATATTTAAGCTTGTGAAATAAAGGAAATTGTGAAAACTTGTCGTTATTTACATTTAAAGTAATTGCTATTTTGAAATACTTTAAAAAATACCCTTGCGGGAATTAGTTTGTATTCACGGATTTCTTAAAAAGTTTGCTCTTATATATTCATTAAGGAATTAAAAGTATGACCTACTGAATTTGATTCTACAAGGCCATGGGTAATGGCATTTGCAGACAACGGATTACATGATAAAGATTCTAGCAGACTGGTTCAACCTGCAAGTGACTGAAATACTATAATTAACCTTAGAGTTTCATTAATTTTCGTTCAGTAAAATTTCGAATTTTGTCCCATTAATATTCATATTCACTGTTTAAGGTTTTTAAAACTATCTATACTGTATTTCATTATCTCTTCAGCCTGGATAAAAAGTATGGGTTCAGGAAGAATTTGTCTATACATAGGTTCGTACCATCGAAATTTCAAAAATATAGTGCTACCAAAATGCAGAGATAAAAAGTTTTTTAAATCGGCAAAGGTAAAATTCTTCCAATTAGTTTTGCATTCGGCTTTATATTGGAATACAATACAATCAATCGACGGATTTGTGTACTTCGAAATGCGTGACGAATTTTTGTGTTAAGTGAACTGGTTAAGTCGCTATTGGCAATGCTGGTTACATATTCTTGACAAGTTAGGATTGACATATCGTTTGTTTATAAAATGTCAAATATCAGCTGTTGGGTTAGTTTATTTGTTTCTTCTGTAATTTCCCGGTCTTCAATGACCTGATAACATGATAAGTAGTGAACTTAAAAAGGTGAGGCTGTCAAGTTAAGGAAATAGGTTAACATAAATAATATTTGAAATATATTTATAATCGTATTTTACATTTAGTTTTTGAAAGTGCTTATGTCAGGTACGGTACCTATGCGTAAAACGTTAAATGCAGGTAGCTACTATGTAAAAATGAATGCGCGCTGGAAATTTCTCCCTTTAACAAAATATCTACAGACTGAAAATTGTCGTCTCCAAGATATTTAATTAACTGAAAATAATGTAACTATGTTTTATAAAGTAAAATACTAAACAGTGAAGTAGTTAGTATTTTATTTATTAAATTATTCAATCCGAAAATAATTTCCTTTCTGGAAAAAATGTTAACGCAAGGGATTAATTTCGTTTCTTAATAAAATGTGTGTACGTGATTAATTTTTTTGGAAGTAATAAATCCAGGCTAAAATAATTGTAACTACTAAGATGGCCAAAAGTACCACCACTTTTCGCTTGTCGCTGTTAAGTAGTTTGCGTAAATCTTGGCTCTGCTCTAGGGTAGTGCGCAGATAAGTAAAGAAATACGAGTATATAGAGCGTCTCTAGCTCTTAAGAGCGACGTCATGTCCAAACCCGTTTTATTTTGTTTGTATAAAACTACTATTTACAATAATTTATTTTGTCCAGTTGTACCATTATGGTGACGGTGCTTGATAATTTGAAATACATATTTAAGTAAAATTCGTCGACATTTTTATTGGTTTGTAAAGTGTAATTGTTTACATTAAACATTTTAATTGTCAGTAAATCATTACTGCGGTTACGTTGGCAGGTATGTATGTACCCTTTTGGCAAAATTTTGGAAGACGTTTTGGAGTAGACGATTGCACGAACGTGAGGTTCGATTTCCTGCTTGAGTTTGTGAATCGTCTCAGGGTGGCTCACATAGACTTTACTTTTCTAAAACCCCTAGAGGAAGAACACCAAAAAAGTTAAATCGCAACTTACCAGCGGCCAGTTTTAGTCGATAGAGAGATGATACGACCTGGGATCCTGGTTTGCAATATATAATTGTTTCCCGTGTTACGTCCATTCCATCTAATTCCGGTCAAAAAAGTTTATCAACATGGAACTGAAGTATAACGCAGGATTTTCGGAACCAGCTATCAAATATGACTAACTAAACATTCGATAGATGGAAACGGGCCCCAATTCAAAATTTATGTTCTTGTTGAGACATCCTTTATATTCGATCAGATTCCAAATACCTTGTTACTATATGTAAAAACAAATAAAGAAGGTTTACATACATACAGAGTATACATAAAACTCGTAAATATTAAATGATTCCTACTTCGTACATTAAATATACAATAATGTAGCTATGATCGTAATGAAATAGTAAGAAGAAATTTATTCATAGTATAGGTAATTATTTTGCATGTTTTCCAATTGCAGATTTAAAATGTGGATTATTCAGACCATCTTGATTCACCTGTTTTTCCTGGGTTCTATTTTTGTTATGTACTTCAGATCTCCCATAATAAAAGGTCTAACACCACAAGTGGATATTAAGAATCCTCCTGCAAAAAGGTATTCAAAGTATTGTATATGAAAGTCCACAGGAGCCTCGAACAGAAAAAGTCTGCAAATTGCGAAATAGTTTGTTTATGTTAATTGTATTTAAGACAATGTTTTCTTCAATGCAAAATATTGCATGTTTTAAACACATTAACAAGATGTTTATTTAAAAGCCTGTTTTTTCTACAAGTCAATAAATTATGTGGAGATGAGGCTTTATGTTCTGTTGTTTTTTGTACAACGAAGTTCCAATGGACAATAACATGTGATACAGTTACATATCTTAGTTTTTACAACATTCTTCTCGTGAACTCTCTTATTGTAAAATATGTTAAAATTACTAATTATTTTATTCGTATTCAATTAATAACTCAGATTAGTGCTAATTATTACTGATGGGCTGAGGGCCGAATCGTTTTTTAAGGAAGACTGCAAACATGTTCCCAATATCAAAAAAATTTTCAACGACCGTGGAATTGTTGGTGTTTCGCACACAAGAGTTCCTACGGAATCCCGACCTGGACATATTGCTTTAATTGCAGGTAAAATTTTAAAATGGTGAAACAAGACGTTATTTTATTTTATTCTAGGATTTTATGAAGATCCATCTGCTGTGACCAGAGGATGGAAGGAAAATCCAATCGATTTTGACTCAGTTTTTAATCGATCTGAGGTAATTTTATTAATGATCTAAAGTGAAATAACTTAAGTGTGAATACATTCATGGCATGAAACTATTATTTGACTAAAAACACTATTTACTATATTTACACCGTTTATAAGAGTTTAAGTGCATTGCATATCTCTGTATCTTATTTTCAAAATTAAATTGTGGTTTGAGAATTGATTTATGTTCTAAATTTGTTTTCAAGTCTAGTTTATGTTAATCTTACTAATCTTAACTTACTAATATTATAAATGCGAATGTTTGGATATTTGTTATGCAATCACGCCTTAACGAGCGAACGGATTTGGAAGAAACTTGATGGAAGGATAATTTTTGACCTGGATTAGAAAATAAGCTACTTTGTAGTAAAGTGCAAAGTTTCAGAATGGCGGTTCCAAGATGACTAGTGAAAAAGACAACCTTCAAGGGATTTTCATGAAAATAAGTACTATGGGGTTTTCAGGGTCGCTGATATGGAATCTGCCATCAAAATTCCAAATTCAAGATGACGGATCCAATATGGCGACCGGAATTCTTCAATTTCAAGCAATATTATTGAATTTTAATATGAAGACGTCTTTGGGGATACAGAATTAAAATCTACCAAAATTCCAAGATGGTAGATTCAAAATGGTTGTTGGAAAAGTTAAACTTCAAAGAACTTCCATAAAAATTAACACTAGGGGCTTTTCGTGGTGCCGATTCTACTGTGAAAATTTGGAAATTTAAGATGGCGGATCCTATATGGCGACCGAAAAGGTTCAATTTTGATGAATTGCTATGAAAACGGGTTCTCTTTTGTTTTCGGGATCGCTGATCTCGAAGATCTCTCGGATCTAATATGCCGAAAACTCTCATTGGTTTTCCGGGTGAATGAAGTTATAGGGTTTTTGGGGTGGCTGATTATAAATCTGCTTTCGAAATTTCGAACTTCTATTATAGATGATGACCAAAAGTTACCAATATAAATATATTAGATTAAAATAGATGTATGTTTATTTACACGATACCAAAACCCAAACAAGTTTTTTTTTAAATATTTGTTGTCTGTTTGTCCGGGCTAATCTCTGGACCGGCTTAATCTATTTCGATGGAACTTTCACTGGAAAGTAGAGTAATTTGTCGGGCACGATTTACCCTATTTTTTTACTCCGGTAATGTTTTGGGTTCCTTCGGGAGAAATGAAAAATCGTCTCCCAGCATGAAAAAAATTCATTCATTGTGCAACAGTTTTAATTTGCAAGGACAGAAAACCCCGGACAAGATCTGGTAATCCAGCTAATAAGTAATAACTAGTCAAGTCAGGTATGATTCTGAAAAATAAAATTTTTTAATTGCCTATGCAAATCCTCCTGGGTAGGTACCGCTAATGATTGATCAAATATAACAAGTTTTTTTCTTTAAAATCTATATTTTTTCCATCGGTATCTTGTTTGTTGAAATTGAAAGTTGGATGTATAAAGTTCAACAAATTTGGAGGTAAATTAACAATTTTGGATTTATTTTTGAAGATAAAAAAGCTTGTGGAGTGTTCCAGTTGATAAATTTTTTTCTGGGCTTGTGGAACCCATTAATACGAGAGACACTTATCCACATCATCAATTGTTTTTATTTGATTTCTCAAATTAAGTGTTATTTCTTACTAATGTTTAATTTTTATATTTCAGAAAACTTTTGCTTGGGGTAGCCATGACATCTTGTCAATATTTTCTCAATGTGCAGACAAAGAGAAAATGAAAATATTTTCATATGATCATGCTCTGGATTTTTCTGGGAAAGATAAAACTTATTTGCTTGACACGTGGGTTTTTAGTAGAGTGGAAGCGTTTATAAAAAGGAATTTCAGGAAATTAAGAAATGAATCCAGAGTAATATTTTTTTTGCATCTTCTGGGGTTGGACACTTCTGGACATGTACACAAACCACAATCAAGGTATGTAGTTTATCCATTTTATATTTGTTTAGTCAGACTGAAGGGTAATTGACACACAGCCTTTTCCTTGAAAACCTCAATGTAACGGAGCACGGAATTTTTGAAATGTATAAACTATTTGAAGAAACTTTTAATGACAAGGCAACTGCGTACATTTTAACTTCGGATCATGGAATGACCAACGCTGGTGGGTATCTAATAAAAAGAATTTAAGCCTTAGCTGCATATTTTATTTGCTGAGTGAGCAGATAGTTCTCGTATCTTTATATATAAATTTATTAAAATGCTAGGTTCTCACGGGTCTGGTCATGATTATGAAACTCAAACGCCTTTTGTTCTCTGGGGAGCGGGTTTGAACAATTGGAAAGATTTGGATACTTCTTTCTCAAAGTAACTATACCTGGAAATGTGAACATAATATTGTAATGAATAGGTACAATACATTTTTAGACACAATACTTTATGCAAAGTTCCACTTTTTGAAGTAGGACAAGCTGACATGGCTCCTTTAATGTCAGCCTTAATTGGAGTTGCTTCACCTATGAACAACTATGGTATTTTACCCGTGGATTTCTTAAACGTTTCCAGCGTATATATGAATAACATCTTTAAGCAGTTTTAAGGCTAAAACTACTGTTTTTACAGGAATACCTTGCTAATGCGTTTTTAAATAATGCACTGCAAATATTATCTCAGTACGAATTGCTTCTCTCCAACTTTAAGGAAGGTTATTTTTCAAATTATCTTCCGCAATTTAGCAAATTCAATTTCAAAGATGTTCAGAAATTTCGAAATGATATAATTCAAAAGATGAAGAAGGCAGACTACGCAGATGTGGTGAGTTAAAATACTTTATTCGCCTTTATATGTGCTATTTATAAACTAATAACACTTCTAGTATAAAAGTGCAGTAGTAATAATTATCATATTTTTCAGGTAAAATCTTGTAAAAGCGCGCTGTCCTTGCTCTTGGAAGGAATTGAATATTATCAGAATTATTTTGAAATATTGCTACTATTATGCACAACATTATCCTTTCTGGGATGGATGACTTATCTCCTTTGTCTTCTACAAAAATCTGAACTGAAAAGTAGTCGAAAAATACATGAGATATACACCTATGCGTTTGTTGTGATCGGTCTGCTTTTACTCTTTATTTATTGTAAGTTAATGTAAGTTAGTGCATTTGCGCAAATTCTTACTTTACTAGTAATATCAATAGCTTATATCTGCAATCAAATACTAACGTTGCGTTATTTTTCAGTCCAAAATATTCCATATTCTGTGGGAGCATATATAATCTTTCCCGTGTTTTGTTGGATACCAGCACTAAATAGGGTCGTTTTCAAGTATCTTCAGTTATCTATAGCCTCCATTAAAGCGACAGCTTTATTTATTATTGGAGCTGAGCTATTGGTAAGTCTAATAATTTAATTTCTTACTGAAGAGAACTAGTCTATGAACCAGAATATCCTACGGGATTTGATAATAGTAATTCACGTAAGATATTAGTTTCTGTTGAAGGACTTGGTTGTGTTGTGTTAAGGATCAATAAATATTTGAATGTTGTCGCATACAATATGGGATGTTGCACAATTTAAATACAAGTCAAATATGATTTGCCGCGTCAGTGTTGAAAAAGTACAGTTGTGTTTAAAAACGTATTGGAAATTAGAGGTCTGAGTTCTTGATCTAATTAACAAAATTCGGAGGAGTACGAATAGTTGCAATGTGTAATCCTTCATAGTAAATCAAACAATCTGAAAATGTTTATTTCTGGCAATCAATCAGAGTTAATATATATATAATACATACCTATATAAATAATGTTTTTTCATAATCTAAACTGCTTTCGAAATGACTAAGCAATGTATATTTCCATTTTAAGGTTGTATCCTTTCACAGAAGAGAAGTTATATCAGTAGCATTTGCTTTATTTTCTTTTTACGAAACGCAACCGTTTACAGGTATCTGTTGATCTTCTTTCGCCTACCTCTACTATTTATAATTCTTTCTCAGCAGGTCCTAGTTCATCTCATTATTATAAATGGATTGCTGCAACGCTTTTACTTGCGACATTCCCTTTTTACCCAAGCTCAAGCGGTGCAAAAAGTGACATCTTACTGTAAGATCCAGATCAAGAAAAGTTTTGAAAGTGATCGAACATCTTTCATAGATTTTTAGGGGCTGCGCTATGGGTGGTGAAAGGCTATTTTAGCGGTTTATTTGTGAATAGATGGTGCTGTTTGTTCACGATTTCGACGATAGCTAATTTGATGTTGTGTATTTATACTAGTAATAACTTTATGGGAGTTCCACTAGTATTGCTAATGGCTTCGTGGATACTAGGAGGTAAATTATTATTTGATAAGCAACTCTTGGCCAAATGTTTAATTGAAAGTTTTTCAGCTTCATCATTCGTATTACCGGTGTTAACAGATCCTACTCCGAAGATGCGTTTAAAGTATATTTTTCATTATTTTGAAGCTACTTATATGCTGCTATCAGTTAGTTACGAATTTCTTTTTATTGTACTGCTTGGGATTCATTTGAGTATGCTGACTGACTTGCAAAAAATTAGCACAAACGAAACTGTAAATGAAATTATTATTTAATTTTATTTTGTGTTTCTCACATAACATATTTTTTTAGAATAAATACTCGAAGACTCCAACAGGCATATTGTGGCAGTTCAAAATAGCTTTTTCTGTGGTGAGATAAATTAAAAAAACTTGATACATCCGATTTAATTTATTTCGAATTCTTACAATTCAGTTACTATATACTATGTTGTCATTCTTTGGGACTGGTAACATTGCATCTATTAGTTCATTTGATCCTAATATCGTTCGATGTTTTGTGACAACATTTTCGCCATTCATTATAATGAGTCTCGTTATTTTAAAACTAGTGATACCAATTGTTCTCATTATGTGTGGCTTCTGTGAGTACACCAAATTCAAGGTAAGTACTTCAGTAGACTTAGAATAATGCCCACTGGGTAGTTTTATCGCGGCAAGTTTTAGTCATACAGTTAACCGGAACGAACTGGCAGATTTGGTTAGAAGTAGGTAATGATAAAGAAGTAATTTGTGAGAGGAAGACACAAATTTGAAACATGAACATAGAAACACTTTTACAGGGTGCATCTTTTTATATTAAATCTAGTGGTAAGCGTGTTAGACTGCTGATCGAAAAGTTCCAGGTTCAAATCCCACTCGGACCCCACGCTTCCACTCCCAGAGCACGCTTTTCTTAATAAGCGACAGATGGAAGCCCCGTCAATTAAGATAGATACTGCGGGCAGCATTTCAAACATATACGATTAAAGAAACTGAACCAGAGCCTCGATGTGGAGAGGCTTTGTGGAGCTCTACGCTTCTAACTGAAGTGAAATCTATATATATAAAAATGAATCCCTATTTTCCTTGGTCACGCCATCACGCGTGAACGGCTGGACCGATTTCGCTAATTCTTTTTTTGTTGTGTTTGTTATTGTCAGGAGAAGGTTCTTATGAAAGAAAAAATTAAGAATATTGCGCGGAAAATTAGAAAATTATGTTTTTGGTTTGGGTTTTTGGGGTCACTCATTTTGAATCTGCCATCAAAATTTTAGAAATCAAGATGCTAGATCAATATGGCGACCGAAAAGTTAAACTTCAAGGGATTTCCCTGAAAATCCGCGCTTGGGGATTTTCAGGATCACTGATTTCGAACCTGTTATTCAAATTTCCAAATATGAGACCACCCCCCACCCCGCTGGGAGATATAGGAGAGGGGGTGCAATAAGGAGGTGGTGTAAAATGAGGAAAACTAAATTTGATAATACTTTACAGTTTACAGTTAAAAAAGTATTAGGAATAGGTGAAAGTGATGTATGGGGTGTATTGTGTACGAATTTATGGTTGATTTAATGAGACCACCCCCACCCCGCTGGGTCACATAGGAGAGGCGGTTGTGCAGTAGGGAGGCGTTGTAAAATTAAGGAATACAAATTTAATAGTATCCCGAGAAACGCCGGGTCCGGGCAAGCTAGTAGGAAATATTTAAAATACGCTTCTCGCTTCAAGAACTTAAAATTAATCACTCTGTACTTTTCTCAATCCAGCAACGCACTCAATAATCATCCGTAACTATCGCCTGTAAACAAAACAATTCCAGATCAATTGCCGGATTGGAAATTTTTGGGTTTGAAAAGTTGCCTTGGATTTCTATTTGAACTTTTTAAAATAAATTTGACATTTGTTTTGTTCTGTCGCGATCTGATTATTTAATTAAAAATTATCAAATTACATATATTAATTCCTAACTACTGGAAAATGAATTAATTTAATTTTCACTTTCAACTTACCCGGACTGTCGCTGCTACCAAGGAATGCAATATGAAAACAGTGATGTCTTTAGAATATGTTGAAGCTATTCTTCCGGATCACTGATCCAGAGCCGGATAGATATGTGGCTTGCGGGGTTCTTGTTGTTTTACATGCTAAGGCTTTGATTCAAAGCGTGAGCTGGATGACAAAAACACAGCTAGTCACCCCAATAATGGAAGCTGACGGGAATCAAATCCATGCGGAACGTAGGAGACTTTGAAGCATGCCTAAACATTTACAAAATTTAGCAAGCGCTAACCTTCCAATTAGTTGCAGGCCTCTTTAAAATCTGCTATGTTCCGATCGGATTTAATTTTCGCCGGATTCCATTGCGGTGAATAGCTGTATTTTGTTATTCATCCGGCTCACGCTCTGGACCAATGCTTTACCATAAAAAACAACAACCAATAAATTGGGGTGATTTATTTTGTTTAGTTTTTTCATCCAAAACTTTGCAAATAAACTGTTTTTTGAAATTTTTCTTAGCAAATAATAAAGTAATAATTAGGCATTTGTTAGAGCTAGACATTATTACCAGCAAAAGTCTCAAATTGTTTTATTTTGTTAGATACACTTAAAGAATTTCTTTATACTAACTATGTTAGAAGCAATTAGCGCTGAAGATTTTGTTTTGTTAAATAGGTTGACACTTTACAAAATGTTTATACTGAAATCAAATAGAAGTTGCCAGTATCTCACTTGCTAATAAATTTTTTCCTTACAGTGGGATCGTACGAGTGTATTTATTAGTCTACTTGTGATTTGCGAAGTAATGGGACTGAATTTTCTATTTATGGTCACAAACAAAGGATCTTGGCTGGATATAGGAACATCTATTTCGCATTTTGTTATAATGGAAGTTACCACGCTATTTCTATTGATAATACATTATGTATCTAAATGGCTGATTACCTCTAACTTAAAGACCGTTGAAAATTATTTCAGTAAAATTTGCACTTTTTTAAAATAAATGCAAATTTCTAGCATTTTATTTATTAGTTTGTATTAAACGAAGTAAGACTTTTTATTAAAAGTGAAAACATATTATAAAAAACTTTTACTTGCTGGTTTTGTTTTTTACAGGCTATTCGTCCAAAAAAATCACCCGGACTGTACAAGCTAAAAAAAAACTGCTGGACTGGTACTGCTAGAAGTTCAAGCAACCTTTGATACTGTATGGCAAAAAGGATTAATATAAAAAATGATTAAATCCCATTTAAAAAAACAAACAGCTCAAAGCTTATGTGGGTTCTGAGTTCCCATTCTCAACTCCCATAGGATAATAGCAGGTGTGCCGTAAGGATCCGTGATTGACGCAATACTTTATAATATACATATTTACCGCTGATTACACCAGCTCTCTAATTGCTCCTTCGCGATTTTTGCAGGCAATCCTGCGTCGCCGCGAAACAGTTCACAAATCATAACCAATTTCAAACAGATAATAATATAGCATCACTAAATTTTAACAAGCATATAAGTATACACAAGATTAACATATTAATCCGGACCCTAATAGGAAAAATAGGAAATTAATTCTATGCTTGCAGAATAAAGTAACTATGTATCTACATATAAAAAACTATTCCAAGCCATTACGTTGCACGATGCTCGAGTTTGGTTTCATTGTGAAAAAATTCACATTATAGTCCAGGAAGAATAGACATAAAAATGTTTACAGTTCCAAATAATTTGCGGCGGGCCAAATTTTTGTTTAAACATTAAGTATTGGGGTTCTAAATAATAATTGAGAGTTCGTTATAGATCTGACTGCTGCCGGATTAATTATGCAGGGTTAAAAGAGGCGAATGTTTTTTTTTGGAAACTGTGAAGTTCTCGATAAAAACATGTAGTACCAAATTTTAGGTGAGACTATTTTCTATAAAAGGGTTTTTCAATAGATACCTATGTTTTTTTCCGTAGACATGACTTTACGAGATTTAACGCTCAAAGAATCGCGAGTGTTACACAGGTGACTACCGGGTCACACTAGTGACGAAAAATTAAAAAAAATACGAAATTACATATGTACAAGTTGCCGTTTTTATCAGTTATAGCTGAATTATTTTTAACCAAATATATATAATACATGTGTATAACGTAAAGCGCTTCGTCGTAGGAAATTGAATAAGGTGAGATACTTTGGCAAACAGTCCGCCGTATTTGTATATCTTTATCTTTATATATAAAATTCTACTGTACGTGTGTTGTGACTGAACTCCTCCTAAACGGCTGGACCGATTTGAATGAATTTTTTTGTGTGCGTTTGGGTGGCGCCCTGGATGGTTTAGATTCACAAATCAGCCCGGCAGATGGCGCTGCAGTTGTTGTAAAAATTCATAATTATACTATTAGTAATGCGTGTGTCATGTTATGGGTATCGTTGGAAAGGGGAGGTAGTGTAGAATGTGTTGATGAAAGAAAGTTTGGTGAAAAGTGTGAAATGTGGGAATTGGTGAAAACGTGTTTTTGTTGTGGGGGAGGGGTGGGGGGTGACACCCCCGAGAAGTGTGTCTCAGGGGTAGGAAGAAGAGGCATTATAGGAAATTGGGCCGGTTTGGTGAAAGTTGGTGAAAATAGTGAAAACTTGGTTTTCTCGGTGGGTGCCGACAAAATTGAAACGGCTGTGAAAGAAAAGTGTATGCATGAATTGGAATAATCATCCAATCGATAGCTAAGGAAGCAGAGTAATCTATATATATAGAAATGAATCCCTATTTCCCTTGGTCACGCAATCACGCGTGAACGGCTGGACCGATTTCGGTAATTCTTTTTTTTGTTGTGTTTCTTATTGTCAGGAGAAGGTTCTTATGAAAGAAAAAATTAAGAATATTGCGCGGAAAATTAGAAAATTATGGTTTTGGTTTGGGTTTTTGGGGTCACTGATTTTGAATCTGCCATCAAAATTTTAGAAATCAAGATGCTGGATCAATATGGCGACCGAAAAGTTAAACTTCAAGGGATTTCCCTGAAAATCCGCGCTTGGGAATTTTCGGGATCACTGATTTCGAATCTGTTATTCAAATTTCGAAATATGAGACCACCCCCACCCCGCTGAGAGATACAGGAGAGCGGGTCCAATATGGAGGTGGTGTAAAATGAGGAAAACTAAATTTAATAATATTATACTTTACAGTTTACAGTTAAAAAAGTATTAGTATTAGGTGAAAGTGATGTATTGTGTACGAATTTATGGTTGATTTAATGAGACCACCCCCACCCCGCTGGGTCACATAGGAGAGGCGGTTGTGCAGTAGGGAGGCGTTGTAAAATTAAGGAATACAAATTTAATAGTATCCCAGGATACGCCGGGTCCAGCAAGCTAGTAATATATAATATACAACGAACGCAGAAAGTTTTTGCGGAAAAGACCAACTGTTGACCGCTTGTTCAGTTCTTGGATTTCAGGGTGGGATGATAATAAAACAGAATCCTTTATTATATGTCGTGTGCATTTGAGTTTACAACATAACAATTCCAAAATTAAATATATGTACAACAGATAGCTTACATCTAAAATGTTATAAAAATAACATAAAATGACATCAATCCATACAATAATCGTTACAATTACACGGAAGAGTCAATAACCGTTTTATGAGAATCTAAGTCGGAGTGTGGACATTCCTTTTTTCATCTTGCTGGATGTAGCGCGGGTGACAGGAAATCATGTTAATTTTCAAGAACTGCCTGCTCCTAAAGCTTTTACATTTTTTAATGATCTGCTGGACGGATACAGTGTACCTGCTTTAACAAATTCAATACAACGTGAAATTCATACAAATTGAGGATAACTTTTAATAAATAAATAGACATCACTTAAAACGTCCGGGCGGAAGTGTTACACTCACACCAAAGGAATATAAACGTTTTTAATTATTATGTGGAAAGGCACTCTATTATTAAAGGTTGCTTATACAATTGAACATTTATAATATTTTAAAACACACGTAACATATACATATTTCTATATTGGTCACAAGTGCTCTTAACATTAGTTTAGATTTAGATCTTACTTTTTTCCAAATATAACTTTACAATCATTTTAACGGGAGTATTCAAATAATTTTTAATGTATAAAAACAAAAGGTTCACGTTAAAACTTAAATTACATTTAAGGAGACCCGGTCGCCTAGCCCTGTTTCCCTCCATAGAAGTAGCTTACTTTTAGTTTATAATCAAACTGTATATTCACATTTACATACACTAAACACAATAAAAAAATATTCGTCAAAGGGGAATGATTTATTATTATTGATTAAATTGAAACAAATCAATATCTCAGCGTATACAACAATTTTGTTAATTATAATTTTATCTAAAAACGAGCGAACTTAGTGTCAATTAATTTAAACTACCTATTTAAAAGATTTTCGTGGAATATTATCAAAACAATAAATTCTCCTGCTTTCGAAGTAGTCACAAATATATAAAAAGGCTAGCGAAGTTATTTTTTTAGGAAGCAGATAAATTCTTTAAATATTTGTATACAATTCTCATATAGATACATACATATCTAACATATAGAGTCACAGAAAAAAACATTAAACGTAATAGTTGGTGAATCATGAAAGAATATAGTTTTTATTTAACTCTAGGAAATTTTATAAGGATTGCCGTCAAGTTGGCCTGGGTGAAAAAATTACAATGGCCGACAAGAATGTTTCCCAGGAAAAAGGGACTGTGATAAAATTATTTCCATATAGGTCACGTACGTATTCGAAAACGAGAACGCTCCATGACATGTTTAAAAATCCAGTTTTTGGAGATTTTTGAATATTCGTAAAAATTTACCTATATAAAACGTTTTAGAAAATGATGATGAGTCTAAACTGTAATGTGAGCTCAAATTATGCCAATACGAGTATATACAAAACTCTAGGCTTTATAAAACGTATCGCTTATAAGGACTATAGGGGTCCCACTAATCTGAAGGCATTATTTATATCCGGGCGTACCAATATATTATTGAATATCAGCTGTTTGGAGTCCTTACACTAATCAACTTTTTATGTATGCAAATTGAACGTACTCAGGATAAATTCATCAGGGAAGAATTTAATTGAGCGATCTGCCTGCCTATAATGCTAGATGTAAGGTTTTGGGTTTACAACTTTTTGAAACTATTGTATTGTAGAAGGAATATTGGGGCACTTATGTTTGTAAGACATTTCTTGTGCTTTAGAAATTGCTCGTTCAACTGATTATATTTGTTTAATATTTATGGGCCCGGTATGCATGCTTTAGGACTAGAGGTTTTATCCCACTGTTATGGTCAGCATGAACGCATAACATACTGATCGCGTAAAAATGAAGTTTACGTAGATGACTTCGACTTGGCTCTTGAGCGTTCCTAATTTAAGGAGTAAATTATATCTAGGAACTTTTTTAAATTAAAATTTAGTTTTTGCATTATTGTTTGCTTCTTGTTTTGATATATCATCGCTTACAATTATATTAATGTTTGTAGTCTGTAAGAGGATAATTAGAGAAATAAAAAAAAAAAATGAATAATTAATACACGTAAAAGCTTTTATAATGTTTTCAGTATACTGCGCCAACTGTAATATAATTTTAATATTTTATGCTTGTTAATGGTGCGAGTTTTTTTGAAAATCTGATTTCTAAGAATAATTAACCTTTTGGGTCTTTTTTATTTGAAACTAATAACTCAAGGTTCAAAATTTCGATTTAAGAGCTTCTCTTGACCCTCTAGCATATTCATTACTTTTTTAAATTTTTTAAGGAGTATATTTTCCTAATCTATGGAAAAAATCGTATCAAAAATCAACTTGCATTTTTCAGGAAAAAAACATTCGGAACAATAAAATACATATTAACCTTCCTCAGCGTACGAAATTATTTATAACAATCATTGACACTTTATTTGATGGTTAAATGCTTACAACTTTAATACATTCCAAACTTATTTCAGATAGAAGATGATAAAGTAAATTTCCTTTTTTAATAGTAGTTTAATAAAATACATTAGCACTTTGTGATCAATCGGATTATATTTCAAGAAACCGTCATGGGCTGCCTTCAAAGCGGGGTAGTGATTTTTTTACTTTAACTGTTGGCACCCACCAGATGGTATGTTCTCATCGATAAATATGCTTTAGAGCTAAATATAGGTATATACTTTATATAAGCGCGTTAATACTTTGTCTATCTATAATGTTCCTCATAACCTCTAAAGTAGGAATTCGGTTTCAGCCATTTTACATTAACATACATGTATGAGTAGAGTATGCTATCGACAGCACAGCTTACGTGAATTCCCTACAAAATCGTTCATCAATGAAGGAGTTTTTTAGCTTTGGTTTAAATTCATTGATGTATTCAGTAAATGATTTCATATTATGAGATGTGGAGGAAATGTTTAATAATTGTGTAGCAAATTAAAAAGAAGTTTTTTAAGAGTATTCGAACATTAACCTACTTTCCTTGCTTTTCATGAAAAATTAAATTAAAAAATTTACATTCGAATTTACATTTAATGTAACCCTGTACCCAAATAATTTACAGAATAAGATGATCCCCAATTTAAGAGCCCATCTTTTTCTAAGTTTGAAGCATTTTTGTCATTTGCCATTTGCAAAGTGAAAGATAAAAATTGTTCCCATATAGCTTCAACTGTTAATATTGTTAATATTAGTTAAGGCGTTGCATACCTTCTCAGTGCCAATTCGGTTGGCAACGTAGTGAAATAAATTGAATAATTTGAAATATCATTATATAATTATAGCAACTTTGAACTTAATAAATAAATTCTTTGTTCTTTTCTCATCAATTGCAAATGGCCCGCCCCCACTGTGAGGTGTTGAAAAATATCGATTTTCACGTGGAATTTAAAAAAAATGGTTTGTTTTTAATAGTACTATAATGTACCTAAATCATTAGTCTATCTTTGAATCTTCTCATAGAATGAAAAAAATAAGAATCATATAATACACATGCATACTTTGGAAAACAACAAGATGTTCATAAGTAAAGCCGTTTCAGTATATCTATTATTAAAGGAAATAAAAATAATAGCTTTAGGTGTCTTGCTCATCAAGGCATGAGCATGAGGGTGACGAAAACTCTGATAGCCTAGCAAAGGAAGGCGCGAAATGCAGCCCCTTCGGACCGGAACCAACAATTTTTTTTTCTTTAATTTCGCGGGGCTCCACGTAATTTCATTATATACCATAAGAAACTATTTCAATATTTTGTTTGAATTTTTTAAATGACATTTAGGGGTCGCTACCAAGGTTTGAATTTTAAATAAAAACTCACAATCTGTATTTTTTTTTTGATAATAATTGACCGATAAGCCAAACCTAACTTTGATTTCATGAATGGTTATGTCCGGTATCAGAATTACATTTTTTTATCCACTTTTTTTTTTTTATCTCGATTTTATACTGAAAAAAACAGTCGATTTTGCAAATTAATTTTAACAACATTTACATTTACATTTTGTTATTTTTCACTCAAATCTTTTAAATCTGCTAGGGGATAGAATGACAACTCTACTGAATAATAAACTTTTTGGAATATTGATTTCAGATGATTGCAAAGAGAGCAATCAGGGGGGCCAGTCACCAACTTTTTTTTGTAGACACCTACTTTACCTCACTAAACTGACGTTAAAATAATTTTTTTTTTAATTTAACAAAAATTTTTTTGTATTACTCAATAGCTAAATAATATCATGTAATTATCATAAGAATATTGTATTTCATTTTCTGCAAAAAAAAAATCTTTGAAAACCTTCAAAATTTAAGCTCGGTGATGAGACTACCCCCTAAGGTGCGGGGCTGGCTAAATCTCGACGCGTCGGTACAGAGAAGGGGTCGAGGGGAGGAGGAGATAAGGAGCGATTGTCTATGCGAGTTTCACTTGCACGTAAAAAGTGATATAAACACTTAAATGAAACATTAGTGAAACCATCATTTAAGCTGTCCTTCAATGCTTTTTGTAAAAACTTTGCCTGCTGGTAGCGATCTCTAAATCTTAACAGAAAAAGAAGAAGAAGAAAACTTATTTAATATTTAGATGCATATAATCAAATGACAAAGTGCCCCGGGGATAATTCAAAAGTCGAAAAATAAGGACCACTCTAATGTATATACTTATATTTTAAAGATTTTTGTCCTGAATCCTATGTTATTTATTCTTAAAATTAGACCATTTACTTAAAAAAAAAATTGCTGAAAATATATTCAATGATGAAATTAATGTAAATATAAAACTATGTTTATAATAATTTTTTTCAGAATATTTAAGAATCCCTATAACTTATCTGTAGTTTATGTACACTTCCAACACCATTAATATTTTCGAAATTTTGATTTCACTAGTTTAGATATAGAGGGGAAATAGTTTTTGCGTAATAGATCAAAAATATTCCGAAAAAACCGAACAAGAAAATCGATTTTTTTAAAATTCTTTAATTCTTTAATTCATATAAATTCAGCTTGACAGCATTGACAGACGGACAGGCAAATAAGTGGAGCCATTAAAAATTGTATTTGGATCAAGAAAAGTTATTTAAGATTTTAAGCCCATTTCAGTCGTAGCTAGACAGAATTTCAACTGGCACGTTTACACGGAAAAAATAGCTATGCCTTTGGTCTACACATAACTTTGATCGTATCAGTCATTGATGCGCTTCGAAGGTTTGAATACGAATAGAATGGATCTCCATTTATTATAATATCCTTGGACTAACTAATCAATTATTGTAAAAAAATTTCAATTATTCGAATAAAACTCTTCAATTCCAATGCAGTCACAATTCACTTTAAATCCTTTTCAAATTCCTCGAATTTGTCACCTACATAACGTGAACCACATAGATTCGTTTATAATAACTGAATAATTTTATTAGTAATTATAATTACCTACTGACTTTTTCATTATCGGATTAAAAAACATGACAATTTTAATGTAAATACGTATCACGGGCGATCACATTTTTAGTGTTTAGTTCGAAATTTCCTCCCGGTTTATCTACAAAAGGTTGGTGAACTAATTTATCTATGAGTATCTATCTAATTTTGATGTAAAAATTTAGCGGATCTACTTCTTGTATACTTGCGAAAACTAAAACATAAAAATGTGTTTTTCAAATTTGTATCTGTTTGAACTCACAAAATATAATTTTAATTTCTTGCTTATTATAATATATATGTATATACTTAAAAAAAATAACAACATTTTCAATTAATACGAATATCATAATTCGTTGAATTGATAAAGTTATAGAGTTTTAAATGTATTCACGTCAAGAAATCAAGCCATACGATTTCGTACGTCGCGCGACCGTGAAGGATGCAAATTTCATTGCATTGGGTGAAGATCGAGCACTGTAAGACAATAAAGAAGCCGAAGCAGAAACCTTCCATCGTTGATTAAGGCTGAGTCTGTTTCCTTAGCAAATATCACACTCAACTTGTTTAATGCCTTTTTCTGAAAAATCCGATCCCTTTTTTTTAAGTATAGTTTTTCATGACAAACCTATAATAATATTTTTAAAACCATTTACAACATTCATATTTTTATGTGAAATGTTAAAAAAAAACAACAGCACTGTCGAAAATTTGTTGGGCTTATATTCTATTCTCTATAGTCAAACACTCGTTAATAAAGTGAACATGAATGGTGACTGGGAATAAGAAATAAAAGAATAATCCCTAGGATTACGGAGTTGGCGTAATATTTAACTCCAAAATGACATTTAATTTTAACAGTGAGAATATTTTAAATAAGGCAACTTAATATTGGGGATTATATAACGTAGATCACTCGATAATCCACGCATCTGGTTTACAACCCTACGGGGGAAAATAGCGCTTCCACTCCGCAATTGGAAGTACAGAAATACGGGAAAACTTTAAGATTTAATACTCTCAAATATTAAAAATCATACGTGTAACCCTGTTTAACCATAGAAGAGGGTTGCAAGCGTTACACGCAGCGATCATACCAGTTTCGACTCTTTTTTAAAAAAAAAACTCCCTTTACTTACTCGACCAAAAATAAATTCGAGTTAAAAGAAAAAATCCAATGGCTTTTTATATAATATTTCGACCCAAAAATAAAAACCCAGCTTGGCCTTTTATATTTTCGAGCCAGAAATAACAAGTTTTGAAGTTTGTTATTCTTCTTCTGACGAAAACAAAAGGCAAAATTAACTGTTTTATAATGTGAGAACTAATTTGGTTAAAAAATATTTTTTTGTTTGAAGTTTGTTTCAATGCAATCAAGAGCTAAAGTGAACAAATAATAAATTGTGCAATTTCTTCAGACAAGTTACTGCAACTTTATAATTCCGGCTTGAAAAAATAAAAAGCCAAGCTGGTAAAAGTAGCAGTAAAAAATATTAAGGTTCTGAGCTGGTTTTTCGTAGCTTCATATTATAATCGGCTAGAAGTAAAAGGTTTTCTTTTAAAAATATGTTATGCATATCATGCACACATTTGGATGTGGTTTTTCAAATTATACCGTGATAACTTCCCTCAGCTTTACCAATGATAATTTGGAGGTTGCAGAAAACCTACTTCCTCCCAGTGTAAGCGCTTGCTTTATTTCCTGTTGGGAAAGGCACTTTTCACCACCATTGTTCGACCCATCTTGGAATACGCCAGTCCTGCTTGGTCCCCATATTACATGTTCACTCTGATCACATTGGGGATGTACTGTTCTTCAACTATGTGCTATATTCTCTAAGGAAACTAGAATAAAGGAATCCGAACTATCTCCTGTGCTATGTTTACAAGTTAAAATTAATATGTAAATTTACTCCCTTTACCATCCTCGTAGGAAGATTGCTGACATAGTTTAGACACACAACCCAATTCGAGTTAAGAAAAATTACTAAGATCGGATAACTAGTGTAGGGTGAGCCATTTCAAAGACTAAGGTCAAAATCTATACAGCCCACAGTGAATGTGGTTCTCTCATGGTTTAGGGATGTGTTTCTTCAAACGACGTACCTAGGAAACCTCATCAAAATCGACACGAGAAAGACAAGCCAGTATTAATTGAATTCCTTGAATCAAAGTCGGGAACAATCTGCTAGAAAATTTAATTTAAATCAGTTTATGTTTCAACAGGACAATGATCCAAAGTACACCAGTGGGTAACTAATTTTGTCCACGATACAAACATTGAATAGCCACCATAGTACTTGGATCTGAATATGGTGAAATAGCTACAGACTATTTTAGATGGAAATATTCCATGAATAGGAAGCAATGCCACAATACAATTAATCACACTAAATAATTTGATTGAAAGTATGCTTAAATTATTGTCCAAAGTTAAAAACAACAAAATATTAAGTAGTTTCTAACTTTCATATTTCTGCTGCAGTTTTGTTATTTTGCACTTTCTTATAAGAAGAAACACTCTAAAGAATGCATCAACTACTTTCTTAAATTTAATGATGAAATTAATTGTTGTTTGTATTTTTTTTACTACTCAATAAGGTGCAAATTTTATTATAATAGAAGAAACAAAATAATGTTGTGTTTTATTCTTGAAAACAAAATTTTATTTTCAATTTGTACTTTAGTTTATCTGACAGTGTATATGCCCAAAATTAACGGTTGATCGGAAAATTTTCGACAGCACTGTTCATTCATTTAACAAATTAGCTGTAAAAAATTCTTATAAATTGCCTCCTTTCCGAAGCTTTCACCACATAGTATATTTGGAAATGTGTACCTACAGTGCGCGAAATAACTAAATCGGATAAAACTCTTCTAAGTTCTTTCTTTAATTTTAAAGCGCGACAAACAAACAAACCAACGTAGACCTGACTTTCATTTCCGGAATTGACACATAAAACGTAAAGGACAACGAAAAAGTCCACTGAAAAGTTTTATTTTCTGAGTTAAAAATTTAAACTAATTTTTAACAGCTAATAATAGCTGATGGTGCTTCAAATATTTACTTGTGCTTGTTTCATCACCAAAATCAAAGAAGGTGTTCTCGGAATTAGTGGATCATTGATAGTGAAAAGTATTTGCACTAACTAATCGTATAGTGATAGTGCAAACTGTATTTTAACTTGCACTGAGCCCCGTAGTACTATTGAAATAATTAATGCACTGAAAGTTTAATGCACTACGCCCAACTCTGTTTTATATCGATAAAAACACAAGATTATACAAGGTGGCTGCTACCTCGAAAGGCCAATATATGTGGCAAATTTTCCCCACGAGGAAACCTCGAGCTCTTCATCAAACCAGTCAGGGCCACCACATCTGGACACATTAGTTGTCCCTGATCCTGATGGAATAGGGGGTTGATGTCCCACACCTCATCCTCATTCCCGAAGAGCTGGCTGACTTCTCCGAAACAGAGGTGCTCGACGGCCACGCAGGTCGGCTCAGACAGAGTAGCGTGTGCCTCCTGAGGACATCCTCAGCCAATTAAAGGCCATGGAAGGGGCAATCCTCCAGCTTTAGGTCGCCAAAGGCTGACACAATTAGAAGCGTCCATTTTGACGCCGATGGGTGTGTCAAATACGGCCCCCCAGAACACTATAGCCTACCTTATGGGTCTTTATGTGGAAGGGTCTTTTTTAACCCTTTTGTCAATGCCCAGTCGTTACAACGTTGTTCAATACCCGGATACCCGGGTACCCTTTTGCGTATTCTTACTTACATACCTTTTGTATTTAACGACAAATTATCAAATCCTTTTAGATCCTCGTATACGTTAAGATCGATTCGTATACGTTAAGATACTGAAATATGCAAAAAAATAAAGAAACTTCATCGAAACAACGTTGTTCAACAGCCGGGGTACCCGGGTACCCGCACGGGTTATTTATTCAATAATAGAATTTTGATACCTGGAGACTTTCACATTATAACTCATCTCACTAGAATCTAGTGACTAGATATTATTCAGAGAGTAGTCGACTACCTGAGAAACCCTGTTTCTATAGAAATGTTAATCTTACATATGGGTACCCGGGTACCCCGGGTATTAATCGATAGGGTATTTGACTTTAATTCTTAAGTTTCTTTATTTTTTTGCATAATTCAATATCTTAACGTATACGAATCGATGTTAATAGACTCAAATAACTAGGATCTAAAAGGATTTGATAATTTGTCGTTAAATACAAAAGATATGTAAGTAAGAATACGCAAAAGGGTACCCGGGTATTGACATAAGGGTTAAAAGAAGGATTTAGCATAATTGATCTTTTAGGTCGCATTGTTTTCGAAAGACATATGAGGTGCTTGGATGATGCGCTTTATTATAAAAAAAATAATAGATTGGATACATCGCGGATATCGCTCTTGTTCGATATAATTATTTCGCACACTGTAGTAAAACAATAAATAATGGTGGGTGAAAGTTATTTTCTTGGGCATATGTACATACTATATGTATAAGCAGAATATTTAAATCATCTACAGACAAAATATTGCTGCTCCTATTGCATAACTTTTTTTAGAACAAAGTGACCTTGGTTTTATTTTAAATAAAGGGGAGCAGTTTAACATCAATTTAATTTTTTGAAAATAACACAATCCCCGCTAGGGAACACTTGGTTCGTTTTACTGCAGTAGATTTCAATGAAAGGCGGGGAGTCCTTCGACATAGGTAGGCCTTTACAATTTACGTGTCTTTATAATAACTCACCTTAGCAGTTAAATAAAAAGTTATCTTCACTTTTACTGAGTTTTGGATGCAGCTTATCAGCGCCTACGAGTCTCTAGCATTGCTGGTAAGGAATCAATTCATTAGCAATGCAATATTTATCACAAAGTTCATTACAAAATACATGTTCATTATAAAACGTGTAAACCATCTCTTTTATAAAATGCCAGATCTTCAGGGCAATTAGTGTGTGTATATACAGAAGGATAAAAATCGGAAGACAAATTATGAACGAAAACTGCGAGTAACTAAAACGCCTCCTCAGTGCGGAAATTACAGGGTTGGCTTCTCGAGTAATTTCTATTTTCTTACGATTATAGATTATAGTGGAAAGCATTTGGTCTTTTTGTTCAGGTTGTTAAGTGACTTGCTACGGTTTTTCTTCAGTCGAGGCTTTGTCCCTGTAGGTTTCGACGCCTGGGTGTCGTTCAAAACGTTCAACTTCTTGTAGTCATTGGAAGGTTTCCTTTCAGGGCTCTCGCTACAGTCTCTTATATAGTACGGTTCCAGCTGTTGCATGGAGTACCTGGATGGAATTTCAGATCGTGACGGTATGTCATCCAATGGATGTGAGCAACTACTCTGCTCGAACTCTTCTGCTTTCGAGAACAGGCGGTCGAACTCTTTGGTTAATTCCGTTGTGAATAAAGATATCGTGTGCTCTTCATCGTCATAGAGGTCAATAATTGTAAAATCACTTGTGGTTATTTCAGTGTTATACTGCTCCTCCGATGTAGAGGCAACGCTGTCGTCAATAAGTGCCTCAGCCTCCATTTTATTCTCCGCGTAGTCTTCATTGTACTTGCTTCCTGCTGCAGAAGTCTTTCTCTCGTTTTCAAGAAACTTATCCACAATATCAACGTCTTCATTTTTGCACTCTTCATCCATAGCAACGTCGCTCCTTTCACTCTCATTAGACATTGTGAGTGGAGGGACATCTGTTTTTTGGCATATTTCGCTCAGGGAACCTTCAGGAGTTAGGGTAAAATCCTCAAAATCACAGTTCTGAATTGGCTTTATTTCGTCGGGAGTAATTGTAAAATCATCAAAAACTTCGCTTTTAAGCGACAAACTCAGCTTAGACGTACTGCAGCTGTCCATGTTAAGATTTTTGACCGTATCGAATGCGTATTCGGTCAATGTGCTATGCGTGTGTACAGTTCCGCTAGAATTGCTCAACAGCTCTAAGGATTCGGTTCTGTCCATGCTGGCGAAGTCGTCTTTTATAGTAGAGGGTTCTATAACTGACTTTGACTGCGTCAACTTCACGTAGTCAAGTACCGGCGTAGTTGCACTGTCCCCTCTACTGGTTGATGCTTGCTCCTTTAGCTTCTCAGAGTTTTCGGCATTTCGGATAACGCTTTCTTTGGAGCAAATTTTGTAAATAGTTAAAATGTCCGTAGGCATTTGGTCTTGTAAGTTGTCTACGGATTTCATGACCTTATCTTCCTTTCGGCGGTCATAGTCATCGAAGGCGTTTAAATGGTCCAAACTTATGTTCTTATGAACCAATCGTCCCATCATTGACTGCTCCAGAGTAAAATGTTTGTTCTCAAAACCGCATCTCTCATACTCGGTGATTTTACTCTCTTCCGGCATTAAATATATTTCATCGACATCTGAATCTCCGCCAGCATTAACATCAATGCCATCTTTGCTTATCTCTATATCGCGGGGAACGTTTCCTACCTCAAAATTTTTATCTTCTACTAGTTCAATTTGGCAACCAGAGCTACCAGGATGGTCGATGTAAGGAGGGCCACCATGGGGTTCCCCTACGTCCACCTCGTCCTCGTAGTAATCACCCTCCTCATCTTCATAATAGTCTCCCTCAATTTCTTCCCCGTACTCATCCTCATACTCGCCGTAGTACTCATCCTGCTCGTTGTAGTACTCATAGTTCTCTTTATCTTTTCGATTGTAGTAGTACTCTTCGTCCTCCTCCTGGTAGTAATCGCTGGAAGTGTTAGGTCGGAAATTAAATTTGGGCTCGCTTTTTTGCTTAAAAAGATGTGCATTTTTATTGTATCGCCCAATTACTCTCAACCCCTTCTTTTCTAAGCGGTACTCGTGTTGGTTGATGTACGATCCGTCCTTTCGGTCATCATTTTTGAAGTGCTCATGCTTGTAGAGCCCTCCGAAGTCTTCAGAGCAGAACTTCTCGTACAGTTCCATTGCACTTAAGCGCACACTTCCCGTTTTATTGTAAAACTCCTCCGAAAGCGGGGAGTGGCACTGCTCTGCATATACGCAAGTAGAACTATTATTTTTCTTACTTTTCGAAGACTTCCTACTGCCGAGTCGCGACGGACTGATCTTCGACTTATTAATTTCGGTGTTGGATTTTGACACTTCCGACAATTTTGCTTTAGACGTGGATTTTGAACAAAGCTCATTTGTAGACCGAGAGGAGCTTGAGAACATAGACAACTTCTTAGAGGAGAAAAGTGAGCATTTCCCCTGTTTTTGGCTAAACAACGAAAGTTTCGATAAGTGTATAGCACCCCTTTTCTCCAGGTTTTTGCCGGTTTTAACGTTTTCCTTATTTCCAGCCTTGAGGAGTTCAGCATTTAGTACTTTACCTTCGTCTGCCTTTTTACGTTCGTAAAGGGTAGATGTACTAAATCGCTTGCACTTAAGCAGTTTATTAACTTTTTTGAATTTTCCGAATGGCTTGTCGAATAAGCTAATCTTCCCGTGTTCACTAGGGCTTTTCGGTTGGCTCTCTGGCTTAATATCTAAAACACTTGGACGTAAGTTTGAGCTTCTGGAGGAAAATTCACTTAATTCGATTGGTATAGGAGACTTCAATTCAGCTCTATCATCCGTAATTTGGAGCAGTCGTTCTTTTTCCTTGGGAGTTTCTCCTAATCGCGAGGATGAATAAACTCTTGACCTCATTTTTGAGTAACTCGAATATTTGTTATCTAATTTCCTTACCCCCGAATCGCTTGACGCTCCATTTGCGCAGCTCTCTGGACTGCAAATTCTCGATATATCCTTAACGTCGCCAGACGTTTCATTCGAGTGGCTGCTCAGAGTTTGATAGCCAGTAATATTTATAAGCTCTTGGTTGGAGAGTTCAAACTCATGTTCCAGACTTTGGTTCTTCCATTTACCAAACTCAGATCTTTTCTTTCCGATTTCGTCCAGAGTATCGCCATCACTTTTATATTCCCTTTGCAGATTGCTTTTTATGATCTCCTTATACTCCTTTTCCAGCCTCTCCAGATCCGTTGTAGAGTCTGAAAAGACGGCATCAATTTCATCGGTCGATGGATTTTTGGAACTCTCATCCGTTGATTTCCCCACCATTTTCCGAAAACAAGTATCATCAAAATCACTCGAATCCTTCCTGCTGTACACTGACGAAGCTGCTGAGCTATTGTGATCTTGGTCTTTAACAGGAGTTCGTTTCTTTCCTCCCTCCGCAAACTTGCCTTCATGGAAAAAATTCGGACTAACATGTACTTGAAATTCAGCGTTACTTCTCAAAACAATTTCATTCCGATCCTCAAAAATGTCTTCATTCAAAATTTCCGAATCAGTTCTTATAATCCGTCGAGATTTTCGTAGCATGGGTTTGCGATTTGTAAAGGTAGCACCTTGCGATTCGTCGCTTTTATTAATTACCTCATAGCTAGAAATATCTTCCTCGATTTTTTCAGATTCTTTTTCATTGAAACTCCGTGAAGTTTTGGGAGATTGGCTTTCATGATACTCCGAAATATCATCAATTTTAACGATCTGTGCTCCTTCAGGGGGCTTTACACATGTTGGAAACGACAATTCCATTCGCTCTTTATCTAGGTACGAACTTGTACTAAGACTCCTCGACTTCTTATCATTAACTGCAGCCCATTTATTCCTCTGCAAGCAGTCGTCAGCAGAATGCTGAGTTTTGAACTCAATATTTGATTTTGTTTCATGCGAAGGTGATGGAATGAAAAATTGAGTCTCTAGCTGAGAACCTTCGGGTAATTCCTTTTTCCGGGTGAGTGGAGTAGTCCTTCGACTATTGTGAACTGATAGAGAAGCAGACGAGGTTACGCTCGTAGTTTTCAGAGCTTGGTCAGAGTACACGAAGGGAGGTATAAGTCCCATTTCACCGGACATAATCTGTTTGTTGAGGTTTCGAGCAACTTCAGTTAAAACACACATTTCCGTGCCCAAATCGAATGTTCCAACTGTTTTTAATCTATCTAATCTGCCGCGGTATCCTTTGCGTTGGGGCTCGTTCCCACCTAAGCTGTAAAGTCGGCCCTTTTTCTTTCGGTCGACTGATTTGAAATTTCGCTCCAATATCTGTCGATTTAAAAATTCTTTTTCCGCCTGTAAAATGCTCTCCCTTTTGTCTATTTTATCAATGTATTTATTCACGACAATTCGGCCTGTGTTTGATATTTCACTCGGGAGGTCAGCGTTTTGGTTTTCGGGCGTTAGTGGGATACATTTTCCACGCCCAAAAGCAATAAACCTGCAATAATAAATATAAAGTTATAGTCATCGATAGTTTTAAATTTTAACTGTAAGACGAAAACAAAACGACATGTGAATACAAATGAAAGTAAAGCTCATGCGGGGAACGATCACAACATACTTCCTATAATGAATGTAGCACTGTGACAGGATGAGTTTTGATATTCGCTGAAATTTTATGTAACCTGAAATGTAAGCACTGCATCTCTCCTGTGTATTAAGATTTTAAAGTTGCACTTGGATATAAAAATTGTTATTTGGATGAACTTACCACAATCAATGACACTGTATGATTATGACGGTTATGTCTATTGCAGTGTTCCATATAGACAGTGTTCTTTAGAGACAGGTTTCTTTAAATATCAACACAACAATGATTTTAACCCTAAATCTAGAATCCAGAATGTTTATTCCTTTGCGACATGATCACAAGAAAATTAATATTAATATTTCAAAGTATTTTCATTTTTGGAGGTCTCAAAGGTACTAAATTCGTAATGTTTTTGGAGTAGTGTTTACGCCCTGTTTATATCAATTTTAATAACAGTGAAAACTGCAACATTTAAAGTGTGTAGGAATTGTGAATGTACACATATATCACAACTTTCAAATTATAGAATTATAATTGATATAGCATAAAAAGGGCAAAGACGAATGAGAATCAGCCGAGAGAACCCTTTCCACTACTGACAAGGTTCATATTATAAAACATATCATGGAAAAATATAATGAATACCGAAAATCTAATTATACATATGTAGGTATATCGTTTGTGGATTATAAAAAAAATGCGTTCGGATCATCAAACAAATATACAAGGTGTTCTGTGAACAGACGTCCAAAACGAACAAGGGCGTGGTCCTTCTATTTTCATACGATTGGTGTAATGATCATTGAATGAATATTATTTGTCTAAGTGAGTACGCTATTCAGCTACCTCTAATTAAAAAATTTCAGCGTTGGAGCAGCTATTTTATTCATAGAGGTGAAAAGGAAAGTGGGAATTGGAAGCGCTCAAGCATGACTGCTGCAGCGCTTCTTTGGAAGCTCAGAGCGCTTCCGTACCCTACCCTCGTTTATATCTTTTTAACATGGGCATGTCGGCTCTTAACCTGAACCTAGGGCAGCGTTCTGGCAGCGCTAAGAGGAAAAGCTTTAAAAGCTTCATTGATTCTTTTGCCCAACGATGCCTTTTTTCATATAACAAAAACATACCTCAAATGACAAAAAGCACCGTTATTCGTACAGCAAAATTAGCAAGTAATTTATTTTCATTATCGACGTGCATCACGTTGCTCAAAAACTCACCCTCTCACATCAACCGCCGCTTCCAGAATAAAACCTCTGGCAATAGAAAAGGGGGAATTCCCTAAATTCTGTATGAAACGAAGACAAGCTTTTCAACTTTGTGAAAATTCCGCTCAACGTATTTGTCACTGTGATTTTCGTATGGGCGAGAAGCGCTTCCAACTCGCTGGTCTTGGGAAGTGATCGACATTTTTTGGTCAGGCCTTGCTAGGGAAGCGGATTTGGAATCAGTAAATTTTATCAGTGCAAATATGTTGCTTCCCTGTTGATTCCGGGAAAGGCAGGTAGGCATAACCGAATTTAGCTTGCTGCGAGCGTAACCTTCTCGCTTTGTTTTTAAGTCATAAAAGAAAACAAAACGAAATCTTGCTCATTCCTGTTTGATCTTTTTGTGCAGTAAGGTGCGTTCTTAGTTTTGCGTTGCATTGAGTGTTTTTTTTGCGTCTTTTGACCTGCCCTTTATCTTGATCTTTGACTTAAAACGAAGATAATTCGGTGAAAAATTCCACATGCACAAACATGTCATGCATTATAGATTATACTTCCATAGAAGCAAGCTGGGAGCAGTATGAACGAGATTCCATATGCATTCCGGAGAAGCTAGGTGGAAGCAGTAAAAAAGCTTTTTTCCTGCTTCCTCCTGCGGACATGCAATGTTAAAAAGAAATGGAGTGTCCAACGGAAGGGAATGCATCCATGGCTTCCCAGGAGTTGCTTCCGTTTGCATCTTGGACTGCTTCTTTTCCCGCTGGGCGAGTGTATATGTGTATATATGTGTATGTGTGCATATGTGTATGTGTGCGGCCAGCTTTTTTATGGACTAAACATAAATGGCACACGCTTTATCGGCATATATTTTCAATCCAATTTGCTTAGATTGTTTCTTTAGATGTATATATTATAGTGTGTTAGAATTTGTGAATGGTGCCTATAACAAATTTTTTTTTTCCGAGCCTGTGTTTTTATCCATGATAAGTCAGTTTGAAAAGTATTCCTGTACACCAATAGGTACAACAAAAATCAAAAACCAGCTATGCACGTGTACAATCATCTACTACGAATATTTGGATAAATTTAATAATTGTGCATAAATTAGTCTAAATGTACTTTATGTACAGAAAATGTCCGCGAATAACGAAAATAAGTGTTGATATACATATGTATGTATTTGTGTTATAATCAAAAGTATAGCCCGATTCGACTGTTTCCGAAGAATATTTGCATGTGCTGATTTAATAAGCTCCAGATCAGGATATGGTATTTGGAGCGAAGATGAAAGAAACAAAACTATGTTAGACTCAGTTATTCGTTACATTTTTAGTTTATATGTTTGTAATGTTTTCTGGGTTCTAAATAAAGATCTAAAGTTTTTATAATTTAGTAAATATAGTTTCAAGGTAATAATCAGCACTTAAGACATATAAGTTTAAGTAATGAATTATAATTAAACCATTCCATTCAAAAACCATTTGACGGGGAATGTAAACAACAACAACAAATAAATTATTAGGAGAAATGAATGCCACATGACGTAACTAATTAATCCAACGCAATATAAGTAGAAGCAATTTTTACATTTGCATGACATCCAAAAACATCTCAATATGTATGAATGTATGTATCTACACTTCCTTACTGGGAGTAAAACTGTGCAGAAAATAAAAATAACTCCATTTGTTTAAACATTTTAATACATTTATACAAAATGTCATGCATTAATCAAAAATCAATATTTAACTTAAAATTAACATGTTCAATAGGTTTTATTCCCTTAATTGATTCCAACAAAAACAATACACCTTACGACATGAGTAGCTGACAAATAAAAATATGATGAGATACTGAGGACCTCAGGCCTGTCTGTCCACTGTGAATGAAGTAAATGTACTTACTATAATATATGTAAACGAAAAAGTGCCATTCAGAGAAAAAAGTAATAAAATAAAGAAAACATTTCATTGTCGTAAATTATGTTTACAGCTTAACAAAGATACAAATACATGAATTTGCTTTCGTTTTACGTAATATATTGAAATAACATTAAATAAGCTTTTAATACTCTTAACACGAACACAAATTAAGAGCTTATGGAAACAAGGAAAATTTTTGGATTTTTAGGTAGTTACCACAGGCCGTCGTGTAATTCGCTTTCTCACTTCTTTTCTTTATGCTCCTTATCTAAGAAATGCAGCACATAATGGAGTACGAGATCATAGCAATACTTGTACTCGGTCTGAAATTGAATAGCATTGCAGATAGTTCAACCTCAATCGAAAGGAAGCTCACCATATTTTCTATAAGCTGGGGTCTGTGCCTCCGAACTGTTTTAACTGCTTGGAATACATCCACTTCGCCATGTTGTATAACTTGTTCAATGCAAGCATTTGCTGCACAGTATACTCCTGCTCGGCTTCTTCCATCGCTGTTGAAAATAAAAAGTATTATGTTAATTCTCTGACCGAAAATGTGCCTAATAAATAGTTATATTTGAGTTACTTATATAATATTAACTGTTTCTAATATTTTGAACTCTGTTGTGATTTCCTTATTCGTTCCGTGGGCGCTGGGCTTTAATGCTCTTTGAGTGATTGCAGAAGAAGTTTCTGGTTTTTCTTGAATTCGTTGAATGTAAAAAGTTGTATGGCGTTGCCAAATTCATACTCCACATGTATTCTCAAGGATGCCAGGAAATCTTGATGAAACTTGATTGACTCCACTCCTCAGCATTTATTGTCAACATAAACATATGTTAACTGACTGAGTTACCTACGTACGTTTCAAGTTATGCTTTTGATAGGGAAATTTCTTATTACATACACATTGCGCTTATTTTAACATAAATCTGGCGTACGTACATATGAAATTTCCATTAGCATTTAAGCTTTGAACATGTATCTTGGCTAGTCGTGTCATTCCGAAACGACTTCAAGAATAGGGGTGTAAGTCTAACGTACTTTTGACGGTTTGAAGGTTACGTTTACGGTTTTGAAATTTCCCATTAACGTAGAATAAATTAGAATAAAGCAGGTAATAACCTATATCTAGGGATTAAGCTCCGCCCTATTTGTATGCAACACATCTTCATTGTTATCGAAAAGAGATAAAAAAAACTGTTAAAAACTGAAATAATACCCTTTGCGTGAGGGACAATAATCTGAAAACTTTTAACTGTACAGTATAAAATCATATACGGTTCGTTAAATCATCCGGAAAAAGTAAAAAAGTGTTAAAACTATGGCGCCGAGATTGCGAACTTCTGATGATATTGCTGAATTCATTGTTCGATAACGTGATCAGGCTAAACTTACATTAAAAGAAATTGCCGAAAAAGTTAATATGAGCAAAGGAGGAGTATTGAAAGTTTATCGTCGGACAAGAATCCACCTGTACTTAAACAGCGAGGAAGACCGAGAAAAACTGATTAAATAAAATATTTTTGTACTTTTTTTTATAACATTAACAATTAATTTATTCTCATAGAACTGATACCAGAATCTCTGTCACATCGAAAAACGACCCAAAGCTAACTGCTGTAATGAAGTAATGGCTGCATGTGGAGTGAATATTGTGAGAGTACGGACAATTCGCCGTCGTCTAGCGGAATCTGGACTTCATGGGAGAGTTGCTGCGAAAAAATCATATGTTTGGAAAGCAAACGTTAAAAAACGTCTGATGTTCGCTAAACAGCATATAAACTGGCCGCTCGATAATTGGAAAAAGGTACTCTGGACGGATGAATCTAAGTTTAACTTGGTGCAGAGTGATGGTATCCGTTATGTGAGACGACCAGTGAACACCAGACTTAATCCCAGCTACACTATCGGCTATTCTACTATTCGAATAATGGTCCACTGCATCGAATTCTTGGGACAATGGATCAAATAAAGTATAGAGCAATACTACAAGATCTAATGCTGCCGTTTGCTAGAGAATACATGCCAGAATCATGGATTCAGCAAGACAACGATCCAAAACATACAGCAAGATCTATTAAATGCTGGTTCGCGAAAAATGATATCCGGGTAATGGAGTGGCCGTCACAATCCCCGGACCTTAACCCAATTGAGCACCTATGGGAAGAAATTAAAAGACGTTTAGAAGGAAAACGCTTTCGAAACGGCGATGAATTATTTAACGCTGTTAGCGAAGAATGGAGTCGTATACCAATTTCAGTATTGGAAAAATTAGTTGAGTCGATGCCTCGAAGATGTGAAGCGGTTATCAAAGCAAAAGGTGCAGTAACAAAGTATTAATTCTATAATATAATTGTAAGATAAATGTAATTAATAAGTTTTTGTATTAATAAAAATGTTTACTTAAAGTTGGAGTAGTTTAAGAACAAAAGTTTCCAGAATATTGTCCCTTGTAAAATTTAAGTAAATTTCCTTATTAGTTTCAGAATTCAACAACATTTTAGGTGAACTATGCAGACATTGTTTGTTTATAATAAAGACCACTTGCGTTATTGAATACAAGGGTTTTTTCCATTTGGCTTTCCAGATTTTTGTCCGGTACTGTATATACTACTACCTTTAACTTCAAACTAAGTGCTGCATTTTCATCAAAACTAATTATTGTCTACCGCTATGTATAAATACAAACACAATAGCTCGTATTATTAAAGTCTATGTAGTCGTTAAGTAAACGGTGTCAAGACCTTAATTAATTACAAACATTTCGAATTTGCTTAATATAATACATCCTGTTTTTATATTATGCAATAGTTAAGTTGCCTTCTCCGCAATAGCGTCCTGGTTATTTTAAGTGTTTTAATGAGCCTGACGTACATATTGTTACAAAATTCGCTAGTCGACCAGTTAGCTGATGAATTTGTACCGAAAATGTAAAAAACTGACAACTGGATTCGAACTTGCGCCTTCTTTCACCAAAGTCAGCGTCTTCACCACTTGCCTATGCGATAATTTAGCAATAGAACTGATGGAAGTGGTGAAGTACACTTTAGGTGGGACTTGGTTTGGGTTTTTGAGCAAACAATGAAAGCCACAGAGTTGCGCGTTTCCGTCACTTTCTTTGTTTAAACAATTTTCACTTCCTCTGAAATGCCGTTTCTTGAAAACGCAACATTTTTCGAATTTCACTCAATATTTTCCGCAAATGGTGCAAACTTAATACTATGTATAACCTCACCCAAAATAACAGAAATTTACTTACGGAGACACTACACAGACTGGACCATAATCAGTTCGTTGCCTCCACAGCTCTACCATATTCATTAGAAAAACTAATGAATTTGTTGAGGTTGGGACCTAAGAGAGAAACATCCTTTAGTGATTAGCTATCTGTCTAAATTTCAAATTGGAACTATAATTATATCATATTAAACTAAATAACACTTAACCTATGTTTAATCCTTTTGAGATGCCTGGTACAATGTTTCAAGTGGTCTATACTTTGAAAATTGTGGGGAAAATAGTGGGGCTGTCTCGAACTCAACTTTTCAGTTTTCAGATGGTGCATGGTAAAATTTAGTTTAAAATGATTGGTCGAAATTAATCTCGAAAGGATTAAGAATTTAACCTGACGCTATTGACGTTGGCTCTGAGAAAGCCGATGAATAATTGAAATGTAAAATTTAAGAATTCGATACATCTGTATTACACCCCATTGAGTAACTGAAATACATACTTTGTATGTACCTGTAGTTCTTTTATCGCAGCGAAACTTATTTATAATTTTAACTTTAATTAGTCGCAAGGGGTCAATCGGTATTCAAGAGAAAAAAAATACTTGATAGCGAATAATTACGTGATTTTCCTCGTACTTTTATTTACTACCCTTAAGAGGTCTACCTTGAACTTTTGAAAACAAATTTAATGCTCTCGATTTCGAAAATCACAGAGTTTTTATGTCAAAATGCCAAAAATTGAAAATGTGGTATATAGAGCCAGCGCCTGAAGCAGCTATAACAGCATTCCGAACACTGGTTTTTGAAGTTTTAGCGTGGAACAAATGCTCGAAGTAAAGGCGAATACTTAGAAACGCAATAAATCTATTTACCGAATTTCACATGTTTTTTTTCTTATTATTTGCAGATACTTTTCCAGCAACCTACGTATTTAGTTGACAACTAGCGCAAGTAAAAGCCAATCTTGAAAAAAAAACTGTACGTATTATTTTTCAATTTCAATTTTTGATCTAAGTTTGATTACACAGCCACACAAAAAAAAAAGTGGGGTATACTTTTGATGCCATATGTCATATCCGTAGTAATTTGGCCTGCTGATCACGAATCCGTGACCAGAATTGAGCCATCACGTCCTGATTTTTTTCTAACCTCCAAAAAGTAACCCACTTTTTTTCCACCAACAGAGAAAATCGTGGAGTAAAATTCGGAAAAAAATTATTTTTAACATTTCAACCTATATTCATAGAATTTAGACCTGCTGAGCACGAATCCGTCACCAGAATTGAGCCATCACGTTCTGATTTTTTTCTAAAAATTAAAAAAAAAAATTTAAGAAAAAATTCAAATTCATTTCAATTCATATGAATATAGGTTTAAATGTTAAAAATAAATTTTTTCCGTATTTTACGAGTGTATTTTCCACGATTTTCTCTGTTTTTAACCCATTTTTTGAGGTTAGAAAAAAATGACGACGTGATGGCTCAATTCTGGTCGCGGATTCGTGATCAGCAGGCCAAATTACTACGGATATGACATATGGCATCAAAAGTATACCCCACTTTTTTTTTTTTGTGTGGCTGTGTTATGTTTCGAAACCGGCACTCATACTAATTAAAAATTTCCTTCATTTATCCGTTTCTAAAGTAGAATGTCCTCTTCGAAGCATCAAAAAGTTCTTCTATATTTGTTTTCCGAAAAACGTCAGATATAAATATAATTAAGGTCACTTTGACCCTAAGCCCAATATTAACTTCTAAATGAAAGAATTAATGTAATAGTTTGATAACTGTCCAATTTTAAAGTTTATGGTCCGACGAACTACGTCAATGGCATTCTGATGTTCTACTACGTCAACAGCGTCCGGCTAAAATATAACTTAAGCTCTAATCTTACTGCTTTGGATAGTGAAGATAGTATTGTCAACGCTTACAACATTGACGCAAAAACCCATGACAAAATAGGAAACCATAAAATAAAACTTAAAAGTTTAATTGTACCTCAGCTACCTTCTTTTGACTAGTAGAAATTTTCCATGCTATAAATAAATACTTAGGTATCTAATATTCTATTTGATATAGTAAAAAAGCATATTATAATACCCTAAGGTCTAGTAAACAACATTAAAGGGTGAAAATACCGTCACCTTATGGCCCATGGGCCAACACGTTAACTGAAATAGTTGAACAGTTTTGGTCGGAGCTTTTACACCAGCCATCATTTCCGTTAGGGAAATGATCTGAAAGAAAAAACCTCATGTAGGACATTCTTAACATGATTACAGTAGTGGATCATTACCTTTTTGTTAATTTTGAATTCCCACTGCTTTATGTTTTGGTAATGTTTTCCTGATACGAAATGAACAGAAAATACAGGACCATATTTTTCCATCTTTGATTTCTGTGGCCAAAACGAAGGATATTGTTGCTAAAAAATACAGTTAAAATAAATAAAAAAAAGTAATATAAATAAGGTTTTACAGAATTAGGAGGTGGTTGGCACAATACGACAACTGCGGAACACTCATGATCATACACAAGAGACCAAAACTCCCCTAAAGTGTGTTTCAATGGCCATTCTGTTACAATATACTCTCGTGGTTTCGTGTAGCCCTGAAATTTTAAAATTTTTATATTATAAAATATGGTGCTACTAATTATATGTAAAACTCTTTACGTCAACAAAAACTGAATTAATATAATCAGTAAAAGCATTTCCTTGGAATGATGTGAGATATGGACGGAAGTTATCAGCTATAGGGGAAGATTTAATAAGTTTATTAAGCAGTTAAACGAATACGAAATATTACGAGGAACACAGAGGACATCACGGTTCTTTTCACGATTATCTGCCCGGTGGCCACCAGCGCAGTCTCCTATTGTAAATCTAAAAAAAATCATTAAGTTTTTTTATGCAAGCTTATTTAAATACCTTGGCGTCTGCTTGCAAATTTGAGCGTATTCCTTCTGGTACTCGTTCATTTTGGTCAGAGGTTCTTTTTTGGCTTTAAGTTTAAGGCGTTCTGACAGCTCCATTACAGGAAACCATGTTTTGCCGCAAATAACGTGCTCTTCAAGTGTGTCATAAACAAATTTATATTGGTCCTAAGGTGCATACAATTATTTAAAAGGTTTTATTCGAAACGCAATATACATACGACATTTTCAATCAGTCCTTTTCTAGATTGCCTTAACTTCTTTAGATATCCAAAAACATGGAAGCAGTCTTCTTCCTCTGCTAATTCTAAATTGGCATCGATGGCTAAATAAACTCCCGACCTCCCGCCTCCGTCACTAAAACAAGTTTTTTAATAAATTGTATAACTGATGGAGGGAAGAATCTTACTTGCAGTGCACTAACATAGGTCCGACCATGCTATTCGGTTTAATAATATTACCAACTACAGCTCTCACACGCCTTCGAAATTCTAATACTGCATTTGAAAAGGGACACGTATGAGAGTACCATTCTGTGTAGTGGAATTGAAGTATTAACCGTTCTTCAGTTACTTTCTACAAGAAATTGTTTGCATTGTTTTTTTTAAGAGAACATTTAAAAAATTCTTACTTCAAAATCCTTCCTATAAAGTCTAAAGGTCCGTATGTGAAAATTGGCAAGCTGCTCTTCCTTTACAATATTTATATGGATGTCTCCGTATGTTTCATGTATTTCATCATTCGGTGGCCAATACTGAACGCACATCACCTTTGAATAAAAGCACGAAAGCATTATGAATTAATACATAGACATAGTGCTACAGTACATGCAGGGTGTTTCATCTATCGGAAACCAAAATGAAGGGGGTGATAGATCTTACTTATCCAAACAACCTCAATCCTTTGGGAGTTACAGGGTGATTCATAAATTCGTATGCACATTATTATTTTAAATTTATCTTTTTATCTAATCAACGCAGCAACATCAACCTCACGCCAAACAACTACTATCTTAATGTCCTTTCCAAAAATGCCACCAATGCTCACTTGTATAAGTGCAGCAATGCCCTAAAATTTCCTAAAATTCAAGTTTCTCCGAAATTTATGTAATTAATACACTTCTTTTTTATTTTTCTAAATAGCCCATATTATTGCCTTCCCCAAGAGGTATAGGGTTTTCCAATAAGGACTTGACAACTTTTTTTCAAAATAAAATGCAAACCATTTGAGATATTTCAAAAACTTTATTATCGGGTTGAAGTACAATCAAAACATTTATGAATGGAACTCGACTTCGTTCATATGGCCACCGCGGCCACGTTTGCAACGGTCGATTCGTTGGACCCAATTTTCGATGACTCGGCCACACATTTCGGCCGAAACGGCTGCTATTTCGCGTTCAATGTTGGCTCTGAGCTCTTCCAACGTCGTCGGCTTGTTGGCATAGACCAATGACTTGACGTAGTCCCAAAGAAAAAAGTCTAGAGGCGTTAAATCGCACGAACGAGGCGGCCAATCGACTGGTCCATTTCTTGAGATAACACGCTCATCAAACTTACTCTTCAATAAATCGATTGTAACGCGTGCTGTGTTGTTTATGGCACCGTCCAGTTGTTGAAACCACATGTTGTCCAAGTCCATATCTTCCAATTCGGGCCATAAATAATCGGTAATCATGGCGCGATAACGATTACCATTCACAGTAACGTGACGATCATTATCGTTGACGAAAAAATATGGCACCAAACAGTTATTTTTTGTGGATGAAGTGGTGTTTCATGAAGCACATGTGGATTTTCACCCGACCAATAACGCATATTTTGCTTATTGACGAACCCATTGAGCCAAAAATGAGCTTCGTCACTGAAGATGATTTTGCAATGAAATTGATCATCTTGGCGCATCTTTTCCAGAGCCCAATCGCAGAACGTACGACGCTTCAAATGGTCCATCGGCTTCAATTCTTGAGTCAGCTTGATCTTGTATGGGTGTAAACCAAGATCCTTACGCAAAATTCGCCATAAAGTGGTCTGGGCGATGCCCAACTCTTGAGAACGCCGTGGAATTGACTGATTTGGATCATTTGCTACGTACGTTTCAACGGCAGCGATATTTTCGACACTTCGACCAACCCGTTGTCTCACTGGCACGGCAACATCACACAACGAATATGTAGACTGAATTTTTTGCACTAAACTTGTTACTGCCTGTCTACTAGGGCGAGAATTACGACCAAAATCGGAGTTAATGCTCTTAAAGTAGCGGTCACCGACTCCGAATTTCTGTAGTAAATTTTTATAATTTGCAGACGTTGTTCGTTCGTGTACTTTACCATGATGAAAATATTAATTTTCTGAATAAATTGACAGTGACAGTTCGATGATTAGTGAAAGGGTGCGTTCACAAATTGAATTCAAAGTTGTCAAGTCCCTATTGGAAAACCCTTTACAACACGTCCAGGTAGATAAAGGATATACAAATTTATACTAGACAACTTCTTGCGGAATATCAAAAATTTTAATTCAAATTAAACGTTTGTAGCGTAATACCGTTAACTCTAATTAGTTTTAAATTGAAGGAAAAGATTTTTGGGTTTAATTTGAGTTCAATTTTTTGTAATATACTGCAACTCCCATCGGTTCAAATTTATTAAAGTTATTTAAAGTTTTAAAAATTGTGCACAGTCAATGTAATATAATTTTACATATAAATTTTCTTATTTTTCTAGTCTCTTTTATCTTTAATCTACTGTAAATAAAAAAACTGAAAATAACATACATACTTACTTTTGTGAAATCGAAAGTTTTTGTGAGCATCACAATTGCACTAACATTTTCTTGCCAAATCATTCTCCAGAAATCATTAGCTGTTTCTTCAGTTGGCCCTTGCGTCACAATATAAGCATTTGGTTTAAGTAAACTCTGCAAATATTGAAATGAGTCCACTGTTTTTTTCAAAGTATTGCATATTGCAAAGCATTACTTACATCAACAAAGGATGCATTTATGTAGTCTGAGTCAGGCGTACCAGGCATTTTTTCCAAAACCACACGATTATAGTCATAAGGGATACATTTTTGATTTTGGTTTTTTTCCACATTATTTTTTCGTGTCGCATGCCTGCATGTGTTTGTTTCTACTTTAACTGCTGTCTGGTAGAAAAAATAATCATTTGGTGGATTCATAAAAATATATTTCATTTACCCTACCTGGAATTCTAATTTATAAAGTACGGGAAATTTTCTTCTCTGCTCACATAATTTTGCAAAATTTCTTAACTCGATGGGCTTATCAGGAATTGTTTGCGAAAGAGAATTATTTTCATCTGGAAAGTAGAATATAGAAGAAGAAATCGGAGTTGTGTAAAGAATTGCAAACTAATAAGTAATACATGTAGTGCAATGTAATTTAAAGTTTAGTTCATGATAGACTGATTTTTTCTACTTTGATTGTGATATATCTCAGAAGGAATAGTAGTAATGCTTATATTCCTTAATATAATAATATCCTTAAAAACTTACCTCTGGCTTCCAATTTGATTTTTTCTGCAAGAAAACCAAACAAAGTTTATGTTATTAATATGTATAATCAATATAGGGAGATATGTATTTGTAAAAATTGGTTAGATTGTAGTTCTTTCATTGATAAATTTAATTATTATATTAAAAAAATAAAAAACTTGTCTGCAAAATCAACTTAAAGAACTAAGAGAAGCCAAACAATTCTGATTGATATAAATATAATATCGATCATCGTCTGTTTATTTACTTGTTAGTTTTATTTAAAAATTTTATAGCACACGACATTTATGATCATACATATCTTGGAATCTTTCATGCGGAGCTGCAAGTTATGTTTCTTCCTTAAAAATATTGGGTAATGACAGAAGTTTATCTTAGAAACTGCACAGAAATATATGCATAATACTTTTGAACAAATAATAGTATCGTTATGCTATATACATCAATGGTTCAATCCAAAATCTTTTCTGGATAATTATGTGATTGCTGCAAAGCATCACATTTTAATATGACGACAGATTTAAAAGTTAATCACAACGCGCAAAAATATTACGAGCACAAGGAAAGTCACCTATCTATTTCCTAAAAATAGTGAATTTACCACACGTAATAAGAGCATTCGACATATTTGACAATAATTAAGAAAAGTATAAGAACGCAATGATGTGCTTTGACAGCAGAGGAAAAAAACAATATTTTTGGCACCGAATAATATTGTCTAATTAGCAACAAACTATGCTTTAAATACATAATAGACAAATTAAAGGTGCCAAATTTTAAATGTTAATTTATAAAGTGCTTGTAGGCAATAAATCCAAAGAAAATTTAATTTACAATCATTTTCGCATAAGAATTGTTTTGTATGTTTTTGTGATATTACAGGATAATAAAACTTGCTATCATCGTTGGTGTTAAGGACTTAGGCAAGAATAAACACCGCTCGAGACCAGGCCAAGTAAAGAATTCAGCGATCTCATGTCGTCATCGAAAATCAGAGATCGGAAGTCCGAGGTCTAGTGATAAATGCCCTAATTTTGACGTCGTCGGCCGCCTGAGCATTGCCATATATAGGGTTTCCTAATAAGAACGTCCGAACTTTAAATTTGAATAAAACACACAATTTTCGAGCAAAAATGGTTCTGATTGCTTTTTTTGAAAGATAATTTTATGCGATTTATGATTTGAATAAAATATCGGCCAAATGGACACCGCGGCTCCTCTTGCACACATTCATCCGCTCACGCCAATTTTTGATCACTCTGTGCAACATTTCGGCCGGTATCTCAGCTATGGCTTGACGAATATTGGATTCCAATGGCTCAAGAGTTGTAGGATGGTTGCTGTAAACCTTCGACTTAATGTGGCCCCAAAAGAAATAATCCAAAGGCGTTAGATCACACAATCTAGGCGACCAAGCAATGGGACCATTTCTGGAAATTAACGACTCACTGAACTTACCGCGCAATAAGTCTATGTTAAGTCGGGAAGTGTGTGGCGGTGCACCGTCTTGTTCGAAATAAAGGTCATATGCATCAATTTCATCAAATTCCGGGAAAAAAAAATCGATCAACATCGTGTTATAGCGGTAGGCATCTCCTGCCTCATTTCGAAAGAAGTAAGGTCCGATGATTCCGCCATACCATAATCCACACCAAACGGTCAATTTTTGTGGATGCAATGGTGATTCATGAACCACTCGTGGATTTGACTCACTCCAATAGCGGCAATTTTGCTTGTTGACGAATCGCCGTCGGCTTCCAACATTTCCAGTAACCAATCAGCAAACTGACGACGAATGTGATGGTCGGTTGGCTTGAGTTCTTGTGCCAATACTATCTTATAAGGATGCAGACCCAAATCCAATCACAAAATTCGCCAGGTTGTCATCCTGGAGATACCCAACACTTGAAAACGGCGCGAAACAGACGCATTTGAGTTTTCACGAACACTGGCTTGAACGGCGGCAATATTTTGTTCACTTCGGGCATTTCTTTGTCTTACAGACACCTTTGTGTCGTAAAGAGTGAATTCGCTTTCAAACTTTGTTATTATGCGTCTTGTAGCGCGCTCAGGAGCATTATGCACCTTTCTGCTTTGTACCTTTAAGACTTGCCGAAAGATTTCGAAAATTGACGAAAGATTGGATAAGGCTATTGTGGTTGTCAGTATGGCACTTCATATATTCGTACAAAATCTTAAGCAGCCTTAAGGTCCCGAAAGGCTATTATAGTTAAAGCTATTGGCTGTTTGAGTAGGTGCACAATGCTTAAGCCTTACCCAGAATGCAGCGTCGAGTCCGGCGTCAGCGTTTAGCGCAATTTCCAAAACGCCGGTGTATTCACAATGGAGCGTCCCCACTGAGCGCTCTTCAGCTGTAGGTAGCGGGGCGCCCTGCGCGATAGCCCGATTGTGCCCTACTCTAATGCTATCAGTGATTACAGGGTCACACTGAGGTGGTTTTAAAAAGTGCTGTTTTCGAACCCAACGGGAACGACAGGAAATGGAGTTGAATTAATATTTTACAGTGACAATTCGCACTTTAAGTGTTCATTTTGGTGCGCATAATCGTTCGTCGCGCGTGAATGCAATGAACGTAAATGACATGTGGTCATAACTGAATATCGGAACCTGCCTCACCGCAGGCGATGCAATGGCGTTATTTTAAGGGGGTATTGCGCTCTGAAATTTTGAAAAAATCAAAATTTTTTTTTTAAATATTTCTCATGTATTTAAGATTGTATTCCAAAGCGAATTTTTCAAAAATTCATAAATTTGACGTAGTTGATGCCTCAAAGTTGGAGCGGCGTTCACGTTGTTATCGTAATCCAAAACTTTAATCGCGTTTTTCTCGAAACAGCATTTTTCAAAACGGCGCCCACGATATCTCAAGTTCTACTTAACCGATTTTCTTCAAATTTAGACAGAATCATCCTTACACTAGCCGCTATTGCCAGAACTACGATTTTGTTTATGCGATAAATAGTTTTTTTTTAATCCAACATTTACTTCGAAAAAAAAAACCAATAATCGAATTTTTTTTTAAATTTGCATAACTTTTGCAAATGTCTATATTTTGACTTTTCCCTAGTTCAGGCGATAACCAATAGGATACAAATCAACAACAATTTGGAATTTTTTGTTTCAGACGTCTCTGAGGGCTGCAATCATGGTCGCCGTTAACCCCTTCGCGAAAAACATCTCTACTTTGACCAGCTCTGCCAGCTGGAATTTTTTTGTATTGTCAACGATAAAAATGTATTTTGGTAACAGAGACTTGTATTAATAAATAACAAAAACAAAAATCAAAATACCTTTTGTAGTTTCTGAGAAAAAAAATCTTAAAATCTTGCTCCAAAAATGACGTTCAAAGCGTAATACCCCCTTAAAACAAATTCCCAGGTTGTGTCACCTCTCGTGACCAAAAACGTCTGCTGAGAACTGCGGTTTAACCTATTTGGACTCCTTCCTCTGGAGTTTTTGAAAATAAGGGTCCATGTTAATCACACTGAAATACTGAATCTCAAGGAAGAAATCGGACGCGTTTGTACAATCCAACCGTCTTAACTTCAAAACGTCCACCAAAATTTTATCATAATGGATACATTTGCCAACGGAACTCCGCAGTGACCATTACACTGCCATTTTGTTTCAAGTTAATGTCAACAATTACAGTCCAAGAATTTCATTTAAATACTGATGTATGTACATTAATATATTTTTACTTACTACAAAATCTGAAGTTCATTAAAGAAATTAGATCGAACGTCTTACAGCATATTCAGTACATTCTGCAATGTAATTTAATTCAATTTGCTACCATTTGACGAAGAATTCTCATGTTAGACGCTCAAAATATCTCTCTCTTTGGAATTGTTTATTGAGGAAACTATCTTAAACATATCCAACAAATCGAGTTAAAGACGAAACAAACTGTAGATACACATTTTTACTGGTAGTGGGCTGCTAAAATAATTTATGGCGTTTATAGATAATCTGTATCACCATTTTAAACCTCTGCTATCTGGTAAATCATTACGAATGGCACCGCACCCACATGGTAATTTTGTTTTTTTCATTATAATGTATCTATACTCTGCAGTGCTATTTTCTCCACATCCAATAAGCAGAATTTATAACTTTAAGCCCCTGAAGACATACTCTAACGTAAAACTCCAGAGTTTGTTAATCATGGCACATGTATGGTCCATATATTCCTATAAATATGTCAGTTTTAATAAATTTTATATTCATTTGGGGGGATGTACTGTGTACATTGTACACATTGTCTGGTTTTATATTTACATTGCACACACTGCCTGATTTCTGTTTTAGCATGTTTGAGGAAAAAGCTTGCAAAGCATTGACAATTTCGTGGTAGTCACGGAAGCGTTTGGAGTTTCACAATAATAAGCTGTTTTTGAAGTACACACCTACTAAAGGATATAGCGATTCAAAGAACTCATGCAGGCAATTGAAAATATTTTGGTTTAAAATTGTTGAAATTAAACTGAAGAATGTGATTTTGAATCTTTTGACTTTGTGCCAAAAATAAATTCATTAAAAAATCTACAAGAGTTTTGAAAACTTACCAAAAGATAATAACCCACTATTTAACATGCTCAACTTAATAGTATTTGGAATAGAAACCAAACTTGTTGTGGCAGTAAGTGTTTTTTTCTTTTTAGGCTTGTCCAAATCTGCATATCTAGAAGTTGACCTGCAAATGAAAGAAAACGTTCATGTTATAATTTTTATTTAAAATAAAACTACGGAAAATTACAACGGATGACCCTTTCATCTTACAATAAGTGAAATCGCATTAACAAAGCCAAAGACAGATTTATAAAAATAAATTAGAGACATACTGAAATTTTCCTAGAATATTTTTGATTTGCATTAGATGATAATACACGAACTTAGGAGTTTCGAGTAAGCACACTTTTGTGTATGGTATGTCTTTATAGAATAGAAGATGGCGCGCAAAATTTAAGTTTCCTGCTGCGCTATTTGGAATACGATTTAAGTTTTTCAATGAACGTCTGCCGATCTCATTCTATTGTTTGCAGCTACATCATGGCAGGGAGCTTGATATAACATTTATTTTTAGCCTTCGCACACACGCGATTGACTCAAATGACCTTGGTAAACAATGCATTTACGTACGTAAACAGAATTTCTCAAGAATTTTCAAAATATAAATAAATTTCGAGAGATAGAAGCCATTTCGTACCAATTTAATTGCAAAACTGCAGATATAAGTCTTTATAAGGGTATGTGGAATATAATGTATAATGCAAAAATACTGCCACGTTAATGTTTACTGTGCGCAAGTAAATTTATCAATTACGTCATATAAAGAGGCATAAATTTTCTTGTGGAAATTACCTCTAGGTAATGATGCCTTGGCACGCAATGGCTTTGTTGATAATCTCTGATGCTGTACAAAATTAGACATCCGGACTCAGATTTATTTGCGGAAGAAGTCCATTCAATGAACAGCAGATGAATTGAATTGGTGGTTTTTTAAATACGTAGTCAAATGCAAAGTTTATTTAGCATCGCACACCCACTTGGTAGCAGATGACATCTATCAACATAAAAATGTAGTTCACTCTACTTTTTTGATATTAAATTTTTAATTTATTACCAACACACTCTCTTTTATCACCAGAATTAAATGCAGTTTGTGAAGTGATATAAATCAAGTTTTTGTTTTGTTTAAAGATAGTTTTGAGCAATTTTGTTCACCTCAAGAGCAAGGCCGTATTATGATGTATTGTTGACCTGGTACTTGTTTTTGGAGACCGCAAATGAAGGCTAGTCTGACTAATTTATTTAACATAATTTTATAAAAGACAAATTTAGATTCATGTTTTTTACCTCTACTAACATATGAATATGTTTGTTCGCGTCTAGAGCTAAAACGGTCGAACCGATTGATAGACCCCATTTACACGTTTAAGCATTTGCCGCATGTGACTCCAAGAATTAGGATGAGAGAGGTAGGAGGCACAGGCAAAACAAAGCAGAATCGAGGAGTAAGTTGAACGAGTGTTCGATCATGTATATAGGGTCATATCCAACCGGACGTACATATGAGCTGGTCGGTTTCGCGTTCCCGCATCATTGAATAGTAGATCTTCTAAGTTTTCAACTGAGTGATCAATTTTGTATCACTCAAGTCAGAAAAGTCAGAAATTTTGATCGAATTTTTTCTAAAATAAAGATCATTTTATGAAAACCATATACCACCAATATATGGAATTGTTAGGAAGGTTTATAATTTTAGAACGGAATATGGTAAAGGAGCAGCTGAGCACTTAGTGGAAAATGTGGAGGGTCTATTATTGAATGAGCTCTAACTGGATTTATAGCATGTGTGTATCGTTGGTTAAAGGGTGAATATCGAATTTTTTACTACCGACGTCTATCCTCTACAATATACGAAATATATAATGGTCATTGCTTCATTGATTGAGTACATTCTCATATGTAGTTATATGCGTAGTTATTCACAATACGGTTGCGCGAATGCAAAAAATTTATGTAACCATTGTACAAGATATTTTAAGGGGGTAGTCTCATGTTCGATCTTCAAAAAATCGATTTTTGTTGTTGCATATTTTCAAAGTTTAATAAGTTGAGAATATACTTCGAATTTAGCCCGATAAACTAAGTCATTTTAAAGTTACAGCAAATAATAGGGGAGAGCGTACCCTGCAGCTGCGGCACTCATACCTCAATGAAAATTTTCTTCTCCAAACTATAAACGCCTTTTTCTCGAAACTACATTTTTTCCGTCGGCCCGGATGATTAATAGTTTTTCATAAGACCGATTCGGCTGAAATTTTAACACAATATTCTACACATGAATGGTTATGTCCGGTACCAGAATTACATTGATTTTTTTATCCACTTACTTTTTTTTATCTCGATTTTAAACCGACAAAAACAGTCGATTTTTTAAATTTTTTTTTACAAGGCCGCCATTTTGTTATTTTACACTCAAATCTTTTAAATCTGCTACGAGACAGAATGACAACCCTACTGAATAATAATCTTTTTGGAATATTGATTTCACATGATTACAAATGGAGCAATCAGGGGGCCAGCCACCTACTTTTATTTGAAGACACCTACTTTACTTCACCAAAATGACGTTAAAATAATTTTTTTTAATTGAACAAAAATTTTTTTGTATTATTCAATAGCTAAATAATATCATATAATTATCATAAGAAGACTGTATTTCATTTTCCGCAAAAAAAAATCTTTGAAAACCTTCAAAATTTAATCTCAGACATGAGACTACCCCCTTAATATACGATTTAAAATTTTAAAAATAATCATAATCGTTGCCCAACCAAGCGAAAAACAACTTTTCAACAACTTTTACCTTCAATAACCACCCCCTAGAAATTAAAAAGATATTGATGGAATTTACAACGCCTAAATATTAGATATGAGAAAAAGTAAGTTGCGTTTTTTGGTAAAAACAAATCTTTATTTTTAAATATATCTTTGTTGAACATCATTGAAAGTATGCTCTATCAGAAGCTACAACCTTTGCCCATCTTTCCGGCAACTTGCGGATTCAATCCCTAAAAAGTTGTTAGTCCTTCGAAGCGATCCAATTATATTGAACCAAATTTGGATACTTTCAAAAGAATGAAACCGTTTTCCGCTAAGGGCTGACTGCATCGACCGGAACAAATAGTAATCAGACGGTGCAATGTCCGGTGTGTACGGCGGGTGGTGTAACACTCCCCAGTTCAGCCTTTCTAGACAGTTTTTCACTGGTTGAGCTACATGAGGTCTCGCGTTGTCGTGTAAAAGTATTATCTTATTGTGTCAATTGTCCCATTCTGGTCGCTTTTCTTCAATAGCTCGCTTTAAACGCATTAGTTGCCTCCTGTAGACATCGCTAGTAATGGTTTCAGAGGGTTTCAGCAACTCACACCTGTCATATCCCACCATATGGAGAAAAAGCATGTTCACCGTATGCTTCTACTAGCAAACGATGACTTTCAGCAGCAGATTTCTTTAAATTATAGAAGTATAACAACACTTCCCGCAAATGTCGATTATTTGGTAACAAACTCTCCATCTTCAATAGCAAAAAAAACTTGTTGTTGTTGTTGTTTTAAATTTGCCCCGACAAACTGCGACTTACTGGTCTCGGTCAACAAGCCACACGTCCACGAGACAGTTAGTGACCTTCCGCAATGCCGCTCCGTGTAGATGTAAGTTAATGTATAGGAATCCAGCAGCGCTAGCAAATATGCCTCCCAAAGCAGTCCAAAGAATTTTATTCTCCCTCTTTTATTAAACGGCATCGGAGTGGATTTAGATAACTCCTGCAACCACTTTCCCTGATGAAGGATGCATCACGCTCACACGACGACCAAAAAATAATAGTGACAATGTAGACACAAAAAGGAAAAAAAAACATTAGACGAGACTGCCTTATAAAAGAAAAACAAGATACTTAGTTTGAAAAATTCTTTTCTTTAAAAATTAAGGAACAGTGAGCCTGGTTTACATTATTAACTTGATATCAGTTTTGTTCCTACACATTCTAATGCATTCTAATTCTTTTTAATAGAATAAAACATAAACCTATAAACTCAGGTCGCTATGTATACCAACAAACCACAAAGCCAAGTCAGCCCCGGTTGCAGAATAAACCCATGAATATATGGAAATGCTCAGGGCGCAGGGCATCCAAGATACAAAACCTCTGTTTCATCTATATTCTAATCTCCGCTTCAGTCAAAAAATCCGCCAGCGGCTTCAACCTGCTATCGACAAAAGGAGTCAGGACCTCCTGAATGGAATCACAAATCGCGAGATGCGGGTACCTGGCCCTAACATCACTGAACTTTGTGCATTTTAGGATTAGTTGGTATTCATTCTCAATATCGCCACACGTCTCACATACACCCTCCCCCACCTCGCCAAGTGCTTCTTCGCGTACGTATGTCCAGTGATGATCCTATTTATCATCCTGACTTATCTGGAGGTACAGGACGAGCGTAAGAACTGGGGCCGCGAGCCTGCCCCCTGGTACACCTCGACAAAATGGACACCCTTCTATCACGACAGCATGTCGAATTCCCTCTTCCATTCTTCAATAACCTTTGCCCTCACATTAAGAAGGGCGTCCGCTCTGTGGGAGGTAACCCACATCACCTTGACCCGGTCAAAGTGCAAGGCAGCCCTAGCGTGAATCGTGGAGGCAAAGAGATTCTCCAGGGCCCTACAACCATTCAAGCTGTCCGTTTTTATTATAATTTTTCTGTATCCCCTTTCCAAGGCCCGCTCAAGTGCCTCCCCTATCGCCAGCAACTCCGCAGACAAAGTCGAAAGGCGCCAAAAACACCTATACATGAAGGTTAGACTAAGATCGGAGAGAATCACTCCCATACCATTTGAATCTTCCCCAATTGACGCATCCGTCGCAGCAATCAGATAATGCGGCGGAAAATTAGACCTCTTACTACTCATTATTCTATGTACCACCTCAACAACAACTCGTCTCCGCCTTTATCATACCAGGCATTAAAATATCCACATTAACCGATATCACCCCCGTTGGAACAGACACCACCCCAGACAAATCTGTAGTGAGAAATATTTATCTGAACTTAGCCCAGCACATCGAAAAAGGTGCCCCCTTTGCATGCTGCACAAAAAATCTTCGCTGAAAAATAATTGGAAATATTATAAAACGGTCCCGAATAAATAAAACTCCTGGATTTGATGGTATTCCTAACATAAGCTTAAAGCAACTTCCGAAAAGCGGGCTGGTATATCTTACATTTATCATCAATGCTTGTCTTAAAATACAATATTTCCCTAAGTCATGGAAAGTTGCTAAAGTGATCCCTGTATTAAAGCCTGGAAAACCTGCAGATGAACCATCCAGCTATCGGCCAATCAGTATTCTGAGTAACTTAGCAAAAAGTTTAGAAAAAGTCATAAAAATTAAAGTAATAGAGTTTACTGAAGAAAATAAACTGATACCAAATGAACAATTTGGATTTAAATCAGGACATAATACTTCGCATCCCGTTGTGAGGATAACTAGGCATATAAAAGAAAATTTTGTAAGGAAAAAATCAACAGGAGTTATACTCCTTGATATTCCATCGGCTTTTGATACAGTTTGGCATGATGCCCTTCTACACAAAATGACAGTTTATGACTTCCCCCGAACTCTAACGCGCTTAGTTCGCAGTTTTTTACATAATCGGCAGTTCAAGATACAGATTGGCTCTAGTTCTTCCATAGACAAGAATATATCTGCAGGAGTTCCTCAAGGGTCTGTTTTGGGACCTATTCTATATATTATAATATTTACACAGCAGACTTCCCTTGCATCCCACGCTGCCACTCATCCATATTTGCTGATGATACCGCTATATTTAGCACTCATGATGACGCTGCTCAAATATGTAAAAACCTACTGGAAGGCCTTATAATTATTTATAGATACTTCCATAAATGGAAAATAAAAATTAATGTAGGTAAAACTCAAGCAATGTATTTTACGCGTAGAAGACATCCACGTTTCTTACCTAATGTAAATATAAAACTAAACGGATGTGAAATTCCTTGGTCAGCCTCCGCTAAATACGTTTGATAAAACCATTATTTTTTCTAAACAAATACAAACGGTCACAAATAAAGCTAACATTCTAATCAAAACATTATATCCATTTATTAACAGACGGTCAAGCCTGAATCTGAAAAATAAGTTAATTATATTTAAAGTAATATTCCAGGCCTTTATGCTATACGGAGCTCCAATATGGTTCTAATGTGCACGCACTCATATTAATAAGTTACAAACTTTGCAAAATAAAATTCTTAAAATGATCTTAGATTTACCGTGGCACTTCTCTACCTCGAGATTACACGATATTGCTGAAATAGCGCCCATAGCCGTGAAGGCAGATAGGATAGCAAGTAAATTTTTTAAAAAATGTTGCTTTTCAGATAATCCCTTAATTTCTGAACTACGACCGATTGGGTTGTAATAGTAGTAGTCTTAAGTAGATTTAAGTTTTAACATTTGAATTATAGCTTTAGTTTAGTTTAGTTACATTTGTTGGGTTTTAGAAAAATGATTTTGTCCCAAATTATTTAAATATTATACCGTCATACTAGAATTTCTACTAGGCTGTTTAGCAATATTATAGGTGCATGAATTTTTTTTTTAATTCGGGCTCTAACTATACTTAAGGTGCAAATTGTATAAACTTGTATATCATTTTTTGAAATATATCTTTGAATCTTCGCTGAAAGATGCCATCTTGAGGATCTCCCTGGGAGTATTAAACTCGCTCTGTGCCTTGGGGGCACTTCATTTGCCAGAGCATACAAAACATGGATTGGAATTTTGTGCGTGAGACCCAGCGCCATTCTGATATATTTGTTAGTTTTGGTCTCCATTTTCCTTTCCAGTGACTTGGATTCCTCAAAAGAGAGAGAACGAGAATACTCCAACTTATAGCGGACCAGAGCCCTAAACAACAGCAGGCCATTTCGCGGATTTATGTCATGTTTTGTACCGCTCAGAATTTGTATCGCCCTGGCATTGCTTTCCGCAATATTTAATGCCTGATCGAAATGTCGACCACTTCTCAGTCTACTGGAAAAAGTCCAACCAAGCACTTTTATTGTATTTTCGCATGGAATCCTAACATCATCAATTTCCAACGACACCCTCCTCCCACTTCCAACCACCATGCTCCAACCTGGGCTATACTAATTTGCTGCGAAATTTCAGCTGTCCTCACCTTAAAGTTATGAAGGGCCAATTGCAGTCTGTCATTAATTTTAATTTTTATTAAAAAAGATTCCCATTCTGTTGAATCTGGAACGCAGATCACACTTTCTTTTGAAATCCCTGGTCAATTCCTTATCCCACCATTTTTTAGGGACATATTTATTTCGTTTGGGTTCGATCTTATATGTGGCGCTTCTGATCTTTTCATTAAGTTCAAATTCTGAGGAAGGACATATGTTCCCCTTCCTGGGCAGATGCTTAGCTTTTGTTTGCACCCCCTAGCAATGTGACAGAATTTCTGGCATTTGAAACAACGAAAGGTCCTGGGTATATAAAGGAAAACCCTAAAGAGGGTATACTCCAATTTTATAAAATCCGGTAGGTTTTTAGTTTAACTCTGTTTGTACCGTGCGTTGGTCCCATCCAAAGTGCGCTCCCTAAAAACCTTCATGGAAAAAATGGAATGGAAAAAACGTCGTGCAATCTTCATGTACCTATACGATTATGCCCCCATATTCTACATTTATCTTGTTTGCTGACAAATCCAGAAAATAGTAACGGAAATAGATAATCAAATAAAATCGGCCCTGTGCAGGAATCCCAAACATGGAAAATTTATGAAGAGTAATAAACAAATAATGAATGCCATTCGCGTGGTGGTGGTTGCATACCCGTCGGTGGCGCTAAAATACCTCCTAGGTTTTACTATAATACGAAGCTAGATAAACCAAAAACCCAAATCATAAATTCATATACTATAGGCTCACATTTTTGTAGGTATACAAGCATTCATTTTATAATCCGCAATTTCGAATATTAGGAAGCACCCAGAGGGCAAATTTTACGGCGATCCAATAAGCTATAGTGGATTAATTGCAATAGCGAGCGGAGGAAGAGAAGGAAAATGGATGGTCGCTATCAACATCCTGCCGTACTATGAAAGCTGTATTGGGCTTCTAGCATGGAGAAAATTGTAGCAATTTATCTTCGTTCTTTCAATTATGCAACGGCTCTATGAAAGCTACTGAATTACTTGCCAAAATAAATATCTACGCTTGCAGTAGCCGTCGCAGCGTCGTCCCAATTGTTAGTTCCCAATTATCGTGCCAACTATCGCTTTTATGAGCCTTTGACGTCCATAAGGTAATTCACATCTAATTGACTTGCACCTAATGAACAACTGTGTCAAAGCAATGCTTTTCTGTGCGTAGCTTAAGGATTTCAATTTATAATGTAGGGAGTGTCCTATAGGTAATATTTACTTCAATATTATATTTCATTTATCTCTTTTTTCGCTCTTAAACAATTGTATTTTATTGGTTCAAATGCTAGTAGGCTGCTAGTAATCCAGTCAAATACTAGGTACATCGTGGTTTGTTTAAATCGGAGTCCATAGAAGTGTTTTTCAAGGGCATCGTCAAGATATCAAATCGAAGCTTATTGAAGTACGAATTCAGCAATGTATATTAATGCATTTTTGTCATGCAATTTTTTAAATATCAATCGGAAAAAACGTTTAGGGGCGGTCAGAAAATTCTGAACAAAATCATGAACATTGAGAATTAGGTATAGATTGAACCAAAATTATCAGGACTGAGAATTGTCAAATTGACAACGCATGAATTCATAAGAATAAGATTGCGCTCCTGAATTTCTGTACGTTTGCCGGCTGGTACTACATCACAAGGAATCAGACATTTGTGATCACAGTTCCGATGTAAGAAGCGTCTGAATGTGAACGCTTGCTTGCATTCATTGTACTACTACAGCTATCGGGTTCGGATAGCAGAACCCTAGATCAAATTTTTGGATTCAAGTTATTTGTTCCGACTGCGAGTTTTTTACAGCTTTATGTTCTCTGGTAAAAAATCTGATGAAAAGTTTCAATTGTTAGAGGGGGTTACCAGGCGACTTCAAAGAAAACTTGGGTAAACTCTAAAAATCATGTTTGTGTGTGTGCAATCTTTCAATATCATATCACAAATTAAAGGTACAGCAAACTGTTGGCGATTTTACCCACTGCGGCATAAATCATCTGGAAAAATTGGGTAAAGACAGAAGTGCGGTCAAGAGCTCGATTTTTCCCCTCCATAAAGTTAACAGAAACTTTTAAGTAAAAAGATCTTACCTGTTTTACCAAGACCATTATTCGGTCTTTCAGGCGGAGGTAAGGAGGAGTAAGTCCCTTAAATCGTTAACCGGTATTTGTACCACTTCAAAACTAGTCCATGATTGCCGCACGTCCCTAAACGACTTGGCAGGACGCTTCAACCTGGAACTTATATGGGTTTCGGGACTGGCATTCTGGACAATGAGGCTGACGTCTCGGCACCACTTTGACAGAATCAGACATCTCTGGCCATTATGGCTGCTAACAGCAAGTATACCGAGGACAACTCGGCAAATATGGCCAACTCTTGATACACCTAGATCCAAGAAGCTAATGTCTCTGAACCTTAACCGGCTGTGGCGGTTATCATAGTTCACCGCCTCATTGGTATCCGCTAATAGGCTCGGAGCACCCATTAGGGACTTCTACAGAAGTTGCCAAGACGAAGCAGAAGAGGAATCTATCTAGGCACCTCGCCTGCCATTGTTCGGTTCTCACCACACTTAGAGATCGACACCTGGGTACATCCCAGTAACTGAACTGGGGTCCGTGAACATAAGGGACCTGGTTCGGTTTATCAGAGACACAAATTGGCTCGACTTGGGCTCTTAGGAGCAAGTCCTTTGTGGTATCACAATGGGCCTAATCTGGCCTTTAGGTAGGTGTGTTTATTAGAACAGAAAGCTTTTCATATTTATGTACTTTAGAACAACACAAAATACAGGAAAGAAGAAAGCAAATACCCTGAGGCTGCCGAGCATTGTGTGAAAAGTAGAAGCTACAATACTATACTATATACTTTATAAAAACAAAGCCTGACCAATAAAACGTCCTTTGAAAAAACTACGAGTATAGTATGTATGTGATGCTCTCAAATGTGAAATAGAAAAGTTGAAATTGTGAAGTCAAAGAGAAAAAAAGGAAAATATTTTTAATAACGTCGCCTCTTCAGCAAGCATAAAATGAGCTATTAGCTTTCACCGTCTTCTAGTGCTGTGCAAGGAACTGGAACTGTTGCATGGAAGAATGCAATGAAATTTTGAAAAGCATCCTTTCAAGAATAAGAACAAAAATCCCTTCTGCAATAAACTTTGCAATAAGAAACACTTTTCTCAGTACGTTTTGGTTTTAAGCGCTGAGTGAGGCTCTTAACCTTGTTGTGAGATTAAATGCCACGTGCTGAAAAGCTTTTAAGGCAGAAGAAAGGGGGCTTAATTGCGTCTTGTGTGGGGTGATGGGGTCTGAGGAATATATGTGGGAATGAATAATGTATACATCATCTGATATAGTGCGAAACTTTTGCAGAAATATGAAAGCCTGGGGGAAGGACTACAGTAGCATGGAAAAGGAATAGTTAATGCGAAATTCCTAACTGCGGAAATTCGAGAAGAGTGCGAATTAATCGTACTTCACGGTACTGAACGTAACTTCTAATTGGAAGCTCGCTCATCTTACTCGACGTGTGAAATTGAATTAAGATATTCATGCGAATGGCCAGAAGCCATCTGGACCTACGAGAAGAGAGGTGTACATTCAAAGCACATTTAGATTACCTACTTAAAATATTTATTAGATATTAAGAGGAGCGTAAATAGGATTAGCGACAAGATATAGACAGATATCTTGCTCTCACGGGGGGTAGCACCTACAAAAGATCCGCTTAGTTCTGTAAAGAGGCTTATTAAGTAATCGCCTACACGACAAGCGATGGGTTTAAGGCACTTAACAAGTTTGATGTTGCCTTCACTTTCTCAAGAATGAAAAGGAGCACCTGTTGCACTCCCTATGAAAATATTACCTAATCCCACCACTTGCCTTTCAACAAAACAATGCTTTCATTGCAACTATGGTTTATGCATGAGAACTTGTTCAGACAAAGTCTTGAGCTGACAACTCTTTTAGCACTCAAATGACAAACTTCTTATAAATTTGGATAACAGAGTTAAAGTACATTAGGGAATATTGCCCGTCATTTGATTTATCGCACCGCTTAATTTGAAATGAATATTTGAGCGCGTAATAACTCTAACCAATATGAAAACGAGAATGCTTAATCAGGTACGATTTTTCGAAAAAATATATTATCAAAGAAAATCTTATTATGGGAATTTTAGGAAATTGTTCAAAATCTACCAAAGACTCCTTGAAATTCAAAATATAACTTAAGGAGTCACTCTTACTGTGATTGGCCATTAAACAATGGAAATCAGAACTTAATTTAATTTAATTTATATAATCAGAATACAGTATCTGAGTAAGTATACGAGGGCGGTTTGATAAGTCAGTGACTTTTTGAATTTCCCGCGCAAATATTTTAAATTCATCACTGCTGCCCTTAACTGCCATCTATTAATAGACTACTGTCAAATTTTAAGCAAGCTGAGTCATTTAGTTTATGCTTGACAGCCATTGAAAGCAGACAACCGCTTGACTTTTAACAGAAATGGAAAAAAGGTGAATTTCGTGTGGTGATTAAGCATTATTTTTTGCGTGAAAAAACTATCACCGAAACCAAGGAAAGGCTTGATAAATACTATGGGGACACTGCATCATTAATTTCAATGGTTAAGAAGTGGTTTACTAAGTTCCGTTGTAGTCGTATCAGCTCAAGTGAAGCCAAACGTTCAGGTCGCTCAAAAGAGGTCGTTACACCAGAAATCGTCGATAAAATCCATGGAATGATATTTTATGACCGGAGAATGAAAGTGCGTGAGGTGGCTGAGGTGGTAGGCATCTCAACTGAGCGGATATATCACACTTTACATGAATATTTGTATATGAAAAAGCTGTCCGCGCGATGGGTGCTGCGATTGCTCACACTCGACCATAAGCGCAACCGTGTGACCACTTCAAAGGATTGTTTGACGATGTTCAGCCGCAATCCGAACGAGTTTTTGCGCCGTTTCATAACCGTTGACGAAACATGGACACATCACAATACACCAAAGACCAAGGAACAATCAAAACAGTGGGTTTCTCGAAGTGAACGTGCACCAAAGAAGGCGAAATTGTGTTTGTCAGCCAACAAAGTCATGGCTACAGTTTTTTGGGATGCACGAGGTATCATTCATATCGATTACCTCGAAAAGGGCAAAACGATCACCGGTGTATATTATGCAGAGCGTTTGGACAGATTTGATATTGATTTGAAACAAAATCGACCGCATTTGGCGAAGAAAAAAATATTGTTCCATCAAGACAATGCACGGGTGCACACATGTGTTGTCACCATGGTAAAAATCCATGAATTGGGCTACGAACTACTACCCCATCCAGCATATGCTCCAGATTTAGCCCCATGTGACTATTTGCTATTTCCAAACCTGAACAAATGGCTGGGTGGTAAGAGGTTTGGGTCAAATGAAGAGGTCATCACAGAAACAAACGCCTATTTTGAGAGTCTTGAGAAAAGCTATTATTTGGAAGGTATAAAAAAATTGGAAAAACGCTGGACCAAGTGTGTAGAGTTAAAACGAGATTATGTTGAGAAATAAAACCCTTTTTTCCGAAAAAAATATATTTTATTCAAAAAGTCACTGACTTATCAAACCGCCCTCGTATTTACAAAAGTTTCTAAGGAAACATTCATGTTTGAGCATTTTAAGTAGCGTTTCATCGAAGGCAATAACGCGCAAAAGGTCAGTCACCTTATTGTAGTCGAATAATCAGACTGAAAAAAATAGGGTCATTCATCATAACGTACAGTTCTCCGAAAGAAGAAGAAGTTGGGGGTCTCCCCCTGAGTGTGAATTTAAGATGGAACGGCGGGAGGGGTATGCTTCAGCTGCCACATTGATAAATGGGGTTTTGTGAATATCTCGGAAACTGCTGGACTTACGATAAAAATGGTAGGAATTTAGTCTTAGAGGATAAGTCGACTCCGCAATCGACGCGGGTAAGTTGTTCCACTGTTGTTTACTCTTTGGCTGACAACATCGATTACTTTTACATTAACATGTGCTAGGAGGTAGCTAATCTATACTTTCCATTACCAACATCGACGAGAAACCCGGTGAAAAAGAGACATTTTTAGCATCAACGGAAAATCAGCGAATATATACGTCTAAATGCCTGCTGGTTTTTGTATGGAGTTTTGAAGGGGATTCGAGCTCGGGACGCCTGGTCTTACTCCAAATTTGAGACTTCATATCTGTTACACTTATAATCTGATTCTTTACAAAAACAAAACAATCTCATTCATGTGGGTTTAGACCCGAAACCTCTGAAACATTGATCTATAGATAGTTTAGCTTCAATGACTGAAGATTACTTTGGTTACCTTTTGTATTCCAATTCATCACAATTTCTCACATTCCCATTCGAGCAGAAGTAAGTAATCAATAAAAGAATGATTTAGAAGTGTAATCGAAGTAGGAATTTCCCGCTGGAATATGTCACACTGTAGTTTCAATTACTAAAGGTTGGTTTGTTAGCTTAGATTAATCGATTCTCTAGACTGCACACAATCGTCTATCGGAGCAAGCCATCCGTCGAACTGTGGATAGATTTCATACCACATGCTCTCTGCATGATGCGACAACACCAACATGTCGTCGGAATATGCATACTGAACCAAATATGGCAGCTGTAAACGTACGTGTGTACGAGGATTCAAACTTATTGGCGACGAGTCAATAAAGGATCGCATCCATTGAGATTCTGTTCGTCCATTACGTGAATAATTTTCCAAAAAGATCTTAGTACACACTCGTATGAGATCCAGTTGGTGCAAGAATTAAGACACAAGATAATCGCTCACGTCGTTCAGTTTCTAATTGGGCTTCTCGAGCAGTTGGAGGTTTGCTCATTATTTCATAGCAAAATTGTGTTCAGTGACGTGGTTTATTTTTAGCTTAATGGGCGTTAGTAATCAAAATTGTCGGTTCTGGAGTGAGACGAACTCAGGAGAGATTCTAGAGACCCCATTACATTTAGCAATGAACCATTTAGGGAAGTTTACACCCAACATCGGTCCTTATCATTTGGTTTGGTGTCTCTCGTATGATTTTTATGTTATTACTACTTTTCCCGGACCCGACGTTTCCCGGGATACTATTAAATTTGTATTCCTTAATTTTACAACGCCTCCATACTGCACCACCGCCTCTCCTATGTGACCCAGTGTTTTCCTATTTGCGTTTTGCACATGTTTTCGATATTTTCCAACAGTATTATTAAATTTAGTTTTCTTCATTTTACACCACCTCCTTATTGCACTCCCTCTCCCATATCTCCCAGCAGGGTGGGGGTGGTCTCATATTTGGAAATTTGAATAGCAGATTCGAAATCAGTGATCCCGAAAATTCCCTAGTGCGGATTTTGAGTGAAATCCCTTGAAGTTTAACTTTTTCGGTCGCCATATTGGAACCGACAACATCTTGAATTCGAAAATTTTGAATGCAAGCTCGAGATCTGCGACCCCGAAATCCTCCAATTGCCTTTTTCATAAAGATTCCTTGAAGTTGGAAAATTCGCTTCCTATACAAAACGGAAATTTCAATTTTTTCGATTTTCCGGCTTTTCCTTTGGGGTTTCCCGAATTTTCTTTTTTTTTAAACCTCCCCTGTATTATAGCGAACAAAACAGAAAAAAATTATCTAAATCGGTCAAGCCGTTTTTGAGTTTTAGCGAGACATACCGGACAGCAATTCATTTTTATATATATAGATATTATATTTGTTAAAGATAAAATTAGAAATTATAAAATATTGTTTATTTCATGTAAGTTATCATTATCGAATGAGGTCAGGCCGTTAATATTTTGGTGAGCACAGTCGTTTTAACGGAGAATATAGGATATAAATAGCCAATTTAAGTATAAAGAAAATTTATAACCTTTTAGAAATGGATATATGTATCTCAGAGCCGCCAAATCTTACAGGATTCCCTGGCATATACCAATGGACCACTCTATTTGCTATCTCAAATGGTTGACACTTTGACGTTAATTCGGTATTGAGAAGCGGGGCATCGGATAAATCGATTTTTTACATTACAATGGTATACGCCTTTAAAGGCTAAAAAGTATCTGTCAATTTTATTGAATTAGGGTTCTAAACAATTGTGTCCACAAGAAGTAGAATCAGCAAAAACACAGCCAAGTTCCTCCATAAGAGAATTTTGTAATTGAAAGTGACGAAGCGTGTATTTCTTCGTGTACAATTTAGACTACTTAATAATTATGAGACAAAATTAGATATTAGAGCAAATATGTATTCATTTCATATTTATTAATTTTTACCTGTTACGTTACGTCATTATCGTTACGCAACAGTAGGCAACTCGTTTATATCACGAAGACAAAAAAACACTATGGAAATCAGAAAATATTAAAAGTATTCTACTGATTTTGTGATCCTTGGTATCCAACGATGTATGCTTACAACTATGAAAGAATATCTGAATAAACGTTCTTCGAGTTACTTTCACCCCCGCGAGGACTGGAAAAGTGTTAGAGGATGGTTGAAAGTAATCGCCACACCTTTTTTTGTGATATATATTGTACATCTCATTTGAGTAGTTCCAGATCCTACGACGTAGCTGTTTCACCGATTTTTACCACCCAGCGCAAAGGGCTGCAAAAGGGCGGAAGGGCGTCTGAATGTAAGTCAGATCCTTCGACTAAGTGGACCATGTTGAAAGATACAAATATTTTGTTATGTTATAGCCCATCTACAGAAATGACCAAAACACGTCTTCCAACAAATTGGAATCCCAAACCACACAACAAAAGCGGTCCAAGCTTAGTATCGGGCCAATTTGCCCAATTTTATAACGTCCCGGCTCTCAAAATTTGAACCCTCTGGATTTTTTTTCGTATGATCATTATACTTTCGAAACTGAATGACTTCAAAATCGCAAACTTGGTTCAAGAGGTGTATCCTGCGCGTTTGCGGGGAAATGTTGATTGAGGCCGTGCGTGCCTGTTGTGATTGGTTTGAGAAGCGTTTATGGCTAGTTAAAAAGGTTAAAGGTGGCATCATCCCCAAACATTTCTTAAAACGTATCCTTAAATTCAGTCATTAAAAAGTTGAACAATGTCTACATACATGTTTTTATTAATTTTTTTAAGTGTATCCGGTTTTATTGGAAACAGTATTATATATAATTGTTACTATCGCTCTTAAAGAAAAATACCTTTTCCAAGCAATTCGCTAGTTCAGAAAGGTTCAATGAAATTCTTTAAAATTATTATTGATTTGTAATGTGTAGGTATTTGTTGACATTAGACAATGAAATTAAATGTCACTCAGAGCCATCGCAGCTACATTGGCAGGTCTGTAACCTTTTGGCGAAAATTTGGAAAGATCCTAAGAAAATAAGGCTAGAGTGCACGAAAGTGGCGTCCAATTCCTTATTTCATTCGTCTCACAGTGGTAGACACATAAACCATAATTTTTAAAAAACCTCAGAGAAAGAAGTCCAAACAGGTTAAATCACAACTTTTCTGTGGTCAGTTTTGATCGCCAAAACGAGAGTTAACACAACCTGGGAACTTGGTTTGCAGTAACGTCATTGTCCCGCGTGAGGTGTGGCACGTCGCGCCATCCCGCTGAATGAACACCTCATGTGTGTGTGACATCTGCGACACACGATTATGCACACCAAAATGACCACGTACCTTGCGAATTGTCACTGTCAAATTTTCTCTATTTTCGTAATATGTAGATCTTCACAATTAATAAACGTTCTTCCGAAGTGTAACGCGGCATTTTCACAATTGCCCATGTTTCCATATGACTGACCAAATGATTCAAAATTCAATTAATTGTTGAGACACCATTTATAGGGTATAAATAAAAGTTTCAGTCCTAACGGTAGTTGATAACCCTGCATGACTGAGATCTTGAGATAACTTTCAAATAGATCCAGAACGCGATCTTCAATCTTACTCTCCTACTCTATTAGGTGCATTCTCAAAAGTGATTTCACGTAGAATGCAAAATCTGTCTAACCTAAATATAAAATACATTTGATGGGCGTAGATCTCCGGCTATTAATTTGGCAAATCATTGAAAAGAAAAAATGCATAGATATGCTGCTAATAGTTCGATAAAACATGTAAGCTCCACTTTTAATTCTAAAAGTGAATCACTCTCCCAGTAACCGACGAAGGAGGATTTCAGTCAAATATTCAAGGGTGGACCGTTTCAGTCCAAGTACCTAATCACCGAGGCTTGTTCAGATGCTGGGAATTCCGAATATAACTTCTGTTCAGCAAGATCAGTTCTTTCGTAAGCCAAACAGAAACAATATGTTTGCTAGCTCCACCCCCTCAAAAGAGCTTTTTAATTGTTTGTTCCTTTTTGCTGTAAACATTTTGGCGAGGGATATGAGCAGAACCGGAAACGGCTATGTGCAAATGCTAATGAAGAATGCGAGCAATCCAATAGAAATATTATTGAAGTTGGATTGCTTTGAGGAAAGCTCAACGTAGCTATAATTATTTCTGAAAGCATTTTCGCAATTAGAAGCATCGGAGTAAACTCACCGCGACCTATGCCTTCGCTGACTGTTGGATTGGCTCGAGCGAGATTGTCCCCCACAGCTCACAGTAAGTCTTGAAGACATCACGAGTTGCGAAAGGAGAACTTTTCAAAGGAATTTTTCACTAAAAAGTCACAGTGGAACACAATTCACACGAATATTTGCGAAAACACACGTGAGCACTCAAATAGGATTAAATCAAGTCACAATATTGTGCATTATACTTCGGCCACAAAACCCCCTATGTCTCTCCCCCCAGAAAAACAGGATATGCGAACTCCGTGAGGCTTTATGTAACGAAAGAAGTGTAAAATAAATTGCTTCAGGCCGTATCTACATCCGAAATTTCTTTGAGAAAAATTTGTTCTACATTGAAAGGAATTCAAGAATATGTTAAAGGTAGAGATTCTTCCCGTGTTTATTAATAGACACAACTGTATTGATTTTCTCTGTCTTGCCAGGCATGTTTTTTGACAGAAGCAGAGTGTTTACATGCTCCCATATCCCCGGCCGAATGAACCAGGAGGTATAGGAACAATGCACGACTGAATTCTTTAGGTACAAGCCCAGAATATGCACAGGTACTTGCCAAAAAGCAAAATATTTCACAGTTCCTAATGAGAGACACTAGACAGGGATAATCCACAAAAGACTTCCCTAAAGTACGAAATACATAAAGATTTTTTGAGTATCGATACCAATCGAATTTTCTTCCTATTTCTCTTTCAAGGAGCGTTCAATGAACAGCAGAATAGCTCACATTTGTGTTATACCACCCACGAACTCCTTATGTGCACTCCACTCGCTCAATTTACGATAAATTTAAAAACAATTTCTATTCCGACCGCAATATCACAAAGAAACCTCTATAAATGCTTCGATTGGCACTGCAATTATCTAAGTTTCAGTACTAAACTTTTCAAGAAAATCTGTAGAAAACGAAAGCAATTCCTTAATGATCCGCGTATTTAAAAAGCTTTGGATTAACTAAATGTTCGATGAACCTTGCATAGCAATACCGAAGAAAGCTTTTCGTTAATCCAAAACAAACGTGACGTTCATGTGCAGGTCGGGAAAATTCGGTGCTCCGACAGAAGACTGTCCTGTTTTCTTCAAGTTTCTATAAAAGCTCAGCGTAAATATTGAAACTTGCCAGGTCGAAACGTCCAAACCAATGAAAACTGCAGCAAATCACGGACGAAAGCGAACATTTCAAAATTGAAATAAAAAACTGAAAAAATTTTAAGGGGTTTTCCGGCTTGATTTTGGAAGTTTATCCTAATCGGAGTTTTTCCTAGTAAAAATTTAAAGCTCTCCTTTGCCGTTATATTTTATTTTATTTGCACATAATGTTTATTTACTCAAAGCATCTAATTTATTTGTTAGAACCAGTTGTTTTTTTATTCATTCAATTATAAGTTCAACAGTTGACTACGAGTTGCTCCAGTCATATTTTTCAATCAGCCTGGCTAAACTAAATCCCATCAAAAACATTTCATGTAAAAAGTGTGGCCAAGTCTCGCGACTCTTTTATTCTAAAAAAGTTGTGAGAACTCTTGTAGAGCAAAGTATTTTCCTCCTACGAACTCCAACACTAATTCACAGATCATTTCAAGTCTCTGCCTACATGTTAGTTTAAAAACATTCGTGACTTGGCCGTTACGTAGCACGATACGTTAGCATTTCAATGTTTACATTTATTATTGGAGTTGTAACTATGTGTTTATCTATATAATAAGTGAATATAAGTGCCTATTGTGAACTTAAGTTTACTTAGGATCGTGGGATTTAATAACTTTCACAGCCTCCACTGTGGGAAGTTGGAGGGGGAAAATCACTGATTTTTTTATTTTTTCGTTACTTGTATGCCAAATTCATTGTACACACCAAATTTGAAGTTTTTAGGTCTGCTAGAAGTAACTTGTATTTTTAATGATTGGTCAGCGAGTCAGTGACGAAATAACGAAATTATTATGGTCGATATTTCGTAATCTATAATATGCATAAATTTGGAAGTTTCATTTAATATTAAGGACTCGGTGACAGAAATTTGATGGTACTACTCTGATCCGTAATAAAGATACAGGGGGCTTCAAGTGCCCTGAGCTGCTTCGAGAAAATGCAGTACGGCCGTGCTTGCTCGGCTCAAATTTTGGGAATTCCTAAAATTCTCCGGCTTACTGCAGCCTGCTACATATATTCCATAATTGTCTTATTAGAATAATTATCTAAAAAAGAAATAATGTAGTCCACAACGTTTCATGTGAGAGGGGAAAGGGAAAGGGAAGCGTCTATTCACACGGCGAGTGGAATAGAGTGGACGAGAGTGCGCGATAGAGTGGATGAGAGTGGCACCAGAGTGCATAAGAGTGGGCGGTAGAGTGGTTGATAGTGGACCAGAGTGACATATTTATATTTAAAACATGCCATGCTAGCAATGTCTTTATCTTACCTACTACAATTACTTTTCTTACTGATATTTACTATTTACCTTTTAGAAAATACCTATTGTCAGAAAATTTGCCTTTTACAAAATATTTATGCAGACTGTAATTTCACAGCACTCTCAACTGCTCTGATCCACTCTCATCCACTCTACCGCCCACTCTCATGCACTCTGGTCAACTCTCATCTAGAAAAAAAGGTGCTGAACGGTGTCCATGATTGCTGTAATTTAGGTAGTTTTTAATGCCAGAAGCACATATCCGATAATACATACTTTTTTTCAACAGTAATATTTGAAAATTAATAATTGTTTTCTGAAATAATAGTATTTGGTGCAACTAGGGTGGAAACTAGCCGATTGCCCACGATGGCTCGTGCGTCTACTGCCATCAAGGGCAATCGGCTAGTTTTCACCCGAGTTGACGTTGCACACTGTATTTTTCATCAGAAGTGCGGCTGTGGGTTCGAGGGGGAAGGAGTCCGTGGGGCGGAACGAGGGGTGCCGGCATACCCCCCCCCCCCCCCTGCAAATAAAAAGAAACCATTTTTGCTGTAATTATTTCTCAAAAAGATATACGTATCTTAAAGAAAAGTAGTAAGGAAAGGTTTTTATGATATCTAAGGTACAGATGTTCAAAGCAATATACTATTACATTACATAGTCTTAACTACTCTAGTGACCATGTGATATTTACTCATGCCAGGCTTAAATAATTTATTTAGGTACCTGAAAAGCATTAAAAGGATGTTTAACACGTGCGAGTATATAAAAAAAATTGGATTTCTTGAAGAAATATTCTGAGTGCACGAGTCTTAACCACAGCCGGGCAAACTCGGCTCTTTTGACTCTCGAGTGCTCCTCAGGTAGATTTCTAGAGCTCCTCCTCATTGCTATTGCAAGTGCAAGCGAGAAATGCATACTCCTGTCCAGTGATCAGTGATGGGACATATACTCACTCCTTCTCATTGCGTTAATGGAGCGACCCAAATGCACTCAGGTATACTGCTCCCATGAAGGATTTCTTGAAGAAATATTCTGAATGCATTTCCATTTCGGGTGCGTTATTCTAAGTCTGGCTTGCGTTCTTTAAAATAACCAGTAAGTTATTCCCAACAGGCTTTACAGTGGGCAATCGGCGTGTTTCCACACGTAAACCCGTGCGGAATAGTAGTGGTTTCCGCGCACGTGTGATGAAAAATAAATTTCACAAAAAATTTATAATACTGATCCATGCGATTAATAAGCAGCAAAAAAATGGCTCATTGCATGACTACACTAATTCCATACCAAATTTCATGTTAATCCATTGAATAGTTTTAATACTAAAGTGATTTACACTGCTGGTCACAATAAAAGGTATGAACCGTTTCCATTCCGTTTTGCTTCCAAATGAGTTAATTACTATCTCTATTTGCAACAAATTACAGGGGAATTATGAAGATTATGGGGTTCCAAACTACCAGGGAGAGCCGTCGGGAATGTGAAGTTTCTATGAAAACAAAAATGTAAAGTACCGAATCGAATTTACTCTGAAGCACCGCTTGTGGAATAGAGCAAATGGCATAAATAAATGACGGAATATCACATCTTCTGGAGATACAATACTTTTCCATCATGCATCGCTCCAAAGGATATTTCACATTTCTTTATTCCAGCAGTTTGAATTGAATAACAACTGTTGAGCTCTCTAGCATAATAAAGGCGATTTACTGAAATAAGTTATCCCAATTTTATATATTGTTTCAAAGTTATCGGCGGTCCGCGCTTTATACAGGGTGAGTTTTTTAACCTGAAACTTTCAAAAATCTCGCAAAATAAGCATTTTACGAAAAAAATTTCCACAATCAAAAGTTGAAATTAGTACCTCTCCTAGTAGGTGGGGCGGGGGCAACTTTGAAATTTTAAATAAGATCCCCTAATTTTTATTGCAGATTCGGATTCTACGGTTAAACATACATAGCATTTGTCTAAAACATTTTTTTGATTCATTATAGATGGGGCTGTAATTTTTTTTCAAGTTCTCCTATGAGAACCTATGAATACGATTCTGCAATACATAGAAATCTGGCGATGTAAGATCTGCTGATCTAGCAGGCGTGTTTACCGGACCAGCCCTACGACCTACGAGTGAAATATATTGATATCAAATATCCAAATATACAGTCTACGCAGTACATCATGCGAGTGCACATTATAATTATGCCTAAAGCATCGAAAAATAGAGATGACCCATTAATTCTTTTGAGTGACTGGCCTCTAGCCTTCAAACGATAAAACAATTACATCATATTATTATTTGGTGGTCAGTTTATTTTCACTTAAATGCAAAATATGTTGACTGTAGTCTCAGAGCAGCGAGTAAGATTGTTGCAATACGTACAATTTGGCAAATTTCGTATTTGTTTTTGTTGCCGTTTTATGTTTTAGTTTTCCTAATTTAAAACAAAATGGAAGGCGGTCTTATACTCAGATCCCCGGGTCTTACCCGAAAGTTTCGGATAATTGGCAGGTAGGCGAATTTGGAGACATCTGCTTCAAAATCCAATTTCTCAATTTTACTAATACATATAGTATTTAGATATAGATTAAAACGATGTAAACACAACAACCTCATTTTCCTTTTTTTATTTAAAAAAAAATCCTTAGTTTCCTATTTTCCTAAATGTTTCACTATAATATCTCTTTAAAAAAATAAGGAATAAACGAATTATTTCCTAAGGCCCTAAAAAATTTATGTACATCCTCGAGCGTATTAAAGTACTTCACAAGTAAAAGCAACTGGATTCCAATCCGAAAGCAATAAGATATTCTTAAAGAGTACAAGAGAAAATTGCAATTTAAACCAGACCACAGCCCGATGAAGTCGTTTAATTGCAATTTTGAAGATAATATCTACAGTTCGTCGAAGACCACTAATTAATTTAAGTAATATTTCTAGTCCAGTCCACCTTACATAAGAAGTTCTTGCATGAATGCTAATAATTAGTCTCACGTCAATTGCGAAATTTTATATAGATAAGAGCAGTCGCGAAATGACCTTGATCTTAAAACATTACTTAACTCTGTGGACTGCTATTCTTTCTATTAAATTGCGACTAATACAGAGAGCATATTTTGGGGCCTATAGTGTAATCCATCGGCAGGAATGCAATTGCGGATTTCATAGTATTATGAAAGTATCATGAAAAGTTCATAGGTCTTTTTCATTACTGTCGACGGATTCGACAATAGGGCCCGTTTTAATTTTGTAGTCAGCAAATCAAATCGATTGCCACAAGCATCGCATATTTACGCTAACATTGTGTTCTTAACTTAGGAAGGGACTAACATAGAGCATAAAAACTGCGCTTACATTAGGGCATAGGCCAATCGGAAACAGCAGCCTTGGATGAGAAAATAAATCAGTTTATTGAATCCACATACATATTGGTTTATATGCTGTCATACAAATATAAGAAATTCCCGAGTTATACAGACTTTTTGTTTTGTACCCAAGAGAAACAAAATCGGCGTGCAGAGAACTTAAAAAAACAATACTTCGCTTAAAATATTGGTATGTTCCTTTAAATAGAGATAATATATAAAAACTAAATTTACATCTCCCGCTCGAGCCGAGGACGCTTTCTACTGTTGTCGCCGCCAATCTCTGAGGAATGGTCTCTTTTTCTGGGCGCATTCTGTGAAAGAAAGCGCTATTAATTGCAGCCCATATTGGGAGCCGGCTGGCCTCTGGTATACAAACCTTCTTATCCCATTGCTGGTGGAGGTACCGCAGGAGGATATTCTTCTTCTCAGTCACTATTACTGCAACATATTAGATAAGGAACTCGAAAATTGTGCGTGCGAATTAACTTACTTTGTTCGGAAGGCAAGTCTTCCGTTGGCAGGTAAACTGATGGCCTTTTAAGAGAAGTGCGAATGCCATTTTCTGTGTTAAACAGGGAGAAATTCTGCTCATTGTGGCAAGGAAGATCCTTTAAAAATTCGCTGATGGACTGCAGAAATGAAATATGGAGATGTTACTTCGAGTGATTACCTTAATGAACCGCATTTAATTACCATTTCACCATAAATCCTATGTTTACACGCGAGTAGTCGAAAACCAGACCACAATGTTACTTTTACTTCAAAGTGACAATCTGCTCAACCAAAAATGTGATTGACAGCGAGTTGCAATCACATTCGAAAACCCTATCGCTCGATTTACGAAAACGTGCATTCGCTAGTAGCCTTCGCGTTTAGACATTCGAACAAATCTAGTAAGGCAAAAAGCCGCGATGAGGCGGTAGTCGCTATTAAGAACCGGAAGTGTGTAACAAGCTTGGGTATTTTAATTCCTTTTTTTGTTTTAACCGTGGTGACTTAAAACAATAGTTCATATTCCAAAAATACTAAGCAAAAGCTCAGGCTCAATTTTTACATGAAAAAACCGAGACGTCACGTTTGAATCTGAGAACTAGATCAACTCCCCGTGACCCGTGACACACTCAATTTATTGTGACCTAGTTTAGATTCTCGTTTGAAATTTTGTGGACGGTTTATAAAAATCCGTATATCTCAAATAACTCTTAGTCTATGCTACAGCCTATGACTACCTAAAAAGTGATTCTTTTTCATGTTATCTCTCTGGCTGTCGTTAGTTCGGAGCTTTCCAATGTCACCTTTTGGCTAAGCGGTTCTTCCTACACGCACTTTGCTTCGGTAGTCATATTACTTTCGATCAGTTCATGAAGGCATGCACATTACAAATTTCAACCTAGTCAACGTGCTAGCCATTGGCACTCTAATCACGCGTGCAAATTCATATTTGGCTTACTTGAGACGAGTGACAGTCTGTTTTTCGACTGTCCGCTTCCTATTTCTCTTAGAAATTTCTGCATGCTACTGACCAGACTGAAGAAGGTTGTCACACTTTTAATTGGTTCTATGTGTGCTGTTTCACTTTCTCCAGTTTTCCGCGCGTCCGGCACAAAAATAATATTTTTCTGTAAATATCTTGATTAATTGGAAATTATAGAAACGATACGAGGAGAGCAAACTAAATAATTTTCTTTAAGACAATAAGGCATTGTTTCAATATGTACAGTACATAATACATGACGGGTAGGTATTATTCGAAAAATCTTGGCTTGAAGTAAGGCTTTTCAGGGGCCCTCTTCTTACCGTTTGTTTATGCAATTTTTATTTATTTAGTTTGTAATTTAAATCCCATCACTATTTTAGTACTTCCCAAAAATATGATGTTGAAAATGAGTAACAGATTGAACTTCACCATAATTTGTTGTATTAGTTACTCTAGAGTCTAGAGCTTTGTGTGAAAAAGTACAATTATGAAAAGAAATAATATAACATACATAGTATATAATTGTAACACAATTTTCAAGCTGCAGCACAGCTGCGATGACAAAACAGTTAATTAAGATAAACCCTCCTAAAGAATCACAAGCGCAAGAAGAACTGCGACTGCGTGACTGCTTATGTTAAGTAAGGATTTTAGGTTTATTGTGCGCACCGCTATGGTGATATAGTTTATGAGTGCATGAGTCATAGGAAAAGGCTAAAGCGGTGAATACATTCGATGCGGTCGTGAGTCGTGAGTTGTAAGAATCTTATGACATTCAACGTGAGAAAAAACGTCGAGATTGGTCCTAATTGAAAGTCTGCGGCATGCAGTAAAAGAGCTTTCCTCAGCCTTCTATTCATTTAGTAACTCAAGTTGAATGTTTAAAAATTATACTAATGCAAATACAATGTTGCATGCAGATAGTTTTCTCTTTTCATCTTCCAATTTCCTTTTTAAAATAAAAATTCAATCAAGAGAAATAATTTCTTCACATCTCACGACCGCAGTGAATATTTTCTTAAGGCCTAAACCCATAGAATCCGTCTCGCGTCGCTTTTCTCTTAAGTAGCTCTCTTACGACGCGCTGCCGCGCGAAATATAGAAGATTCCTCTAAAATTCTCTCTCGCGACGCGCTGCCGCGCGCTTCGGCTATGGGTTAAGGCCTAAACCCATAGAATCCGTCTCGCGTCGCTTTTCTCTTAAGTAGCTCTCTTACGACGCGCTGCCGCGCGAAATATAGAAGATTCCTCTAAAATTCTCTCTCGCGACGCGCTGCCGCGCGCTTCGGCTATGGGTTAGCTCCCATATGCATGCATGTATTCAATAGTTGTGCGGCGCCGCACAAAGCGACGCCTGATGCCGACGGACTCTATGGGTTTGGGCCTTTAGCTTCCATATGCATGCATGTATTCAATAGTTGTGCGGCGCCGCACAAAGCGACGCCTGATCCCGACGGACTCTATGGGTTTGGGCCTTTAGTTTGTCTCAGAGCTTTGTGCTTTTGCTTTGGACTCAAGACCGCATCGAATGTATTCACCGTTGCAAACAAACAAACTAAAACAGTTGAGCATAACCTGGAAGTGGAGGACAAGTTTGTGTATCGAGGATCGATGATAGCGAACAAACGTGACGCCGTATATGGTACATTAGGGTACTATTCGTGCATTTTGTGCTATGCTGGTTAGTCCTGTCTACAAAAAGAAACCAAACACCAAACTGACTGAACTGTTTTCAAAGGACTGTTTCATCGTTGCATGTTGCAAAGATATATATCATATATTCTAAGCCTCGTAAACAAGATGACGTGATGCACTTTTAAGCAATTATGGTAAACTTTTCGTATACGGGCACCCTGATAACATACTGACAAATATTAATTTGTATAGATTCAAAATAAAAGACATTTGTAGAGAGAAGATTAATAATTCGAAATGCTAATTAACAGAGGAGAAAAAAAAACCTAATAATTTTTAGTTATTAAGGGATTACCAGCTTAATTTTTTTTTTCCATTTTTTGTCTATTGGCTTAAATAATGCCTAAACATCCCTCGAATCAAATCATACTTTGTAGAAAGGTGTATTTAAATGTTAAAATGTCTGTAATCCATTTTTTTCGAAGCCACTTTTATTTTTTTTTTTTTAAACGCGTTTTCTCGGAACCACGTTTTAAAAATCGGCCGGCAGTAGAACTCGAACAGTTTTCATCCGATTGACTTCAAATTGGACCTTTATTATTAAATTATCTAACGAAGTACACACGATTATAGCCATTGTATATCAGGAAAAAAAATTATAAGCCATTTAGTTCGAGTATTTTCGTCGAAAAAAAACGGTTTTTTTTCAAGCAAGTGCCATTTCGCGAAAAAAAATTCTAAAAATATAATCATGTGTACTTCGGTAGCAAAAATCATGTAGGTGAATGAAATGAAAAAATTTTTGGTTTTTTTTAAGTGACTTTGGACGAGACTTCTACTGCCGGCCGTGGAAGAACCTTTTTTAAATGGTAGTTTACGCGCTCTACTGTATAGCCGCCATTTTGGAATATTTTTCAATGAAACAATTTTTCTTTTGTAGTTCAAGAAGTACTTAATCAAATGGTATATCATACTTATAAAATTTATTTTCAATGTATTTATAAAAAATCATTAAAAACTGCCCCTAATTTTGGGCAATAAGCTGGTAATAACCCCTTAAGGCCATTTGGGATTTGGCGATACCAAACGACTCAAATAAAGTTGCTTCCTTATTTTTATTCTTATCTTTAAATATAATATATCCAATTTACAACAATTCACCAAAAAATCATCGACTTATTATGTTGCCAACAAATTCCAACATTGCCAACAAGTCCAGTGGAAAACAACTGCTTTTTAACAGAAATACAAGGTAACAATTTACGAGGATGAATTTTCCCGACTAAGTTTATATATAGGCTCGCAAATTTAACGAAGGCGCCGTATAGTGGAGATGTATGGAAAATTTTACGAGCCTTGTAATTATAATTGCGGTTTTACGAGATATACGAAGCCTAGGAGGGCATGACGTGAATACCCCTAATTCGCTAAAACAGTGTGAGCTGTACTAAATCTACGACGACCCGGAACTGTTGACATGTAAAATTAATCAGATGGACAGGGCATGTAGAACGAATGCAAGAGAGCAGAGCATCAAAAAAGATGATGCAGGGAACGATAAATGGTGGCAGACCAGTGGACAGACCAAAGCGGGGATGGAGTGAGGTAGTGGCGGGATTGCAAGGGAGATGCAAACAACTTGCTTGGAGTACAGAATTGGAACACTTCAGCTAGAAACGGAGACGCCTGAAGGAACCTGATCGGCTAGGCTCAATTTGGGCTGTAGCGCCATAGAAGAAGAAACCTACGTCCCTTTGATTTTAGTACGTATTTACATGTAAAGTACTCTTCATTCATATATGTAAATTTTATTTTTGCATTTATGGATGATGTCCTCAAATGAGTATTTTAAAAAAATTTTTTCGGTTAGTTACCGTGACTGCCGCCACACCAAATGGTAATAAATCTTAAATTCGGATGCTTACTCATAAGACGCTTAACGCATCCATCACTTGAATAAATACAAAAATGTTTCGCGGCGATATTTTTAGAAAGGTAATTTTCACTTTTATTTTGCAGATTTCGATAAAACGAAAGAATAGCAGGCAACTATTTTTTGCACACATATACAGAAATCTCTAAACGAGTGGCGATATTAGAAGTATTTAAATTCACGCTTCAAGTGATACTGCAAAATATTACCACACGTTTCCACCGAGTGCATCTTAAAATGAAAACAAAACAACTTACCATAAGATCACGAACATGCCGAAAGAAGAATTCCAGCATGCTCCAAATCTTCTGAAAATTGATAATTAACTGATCTGCTTCAAAGATTTAATGAAACGTTTGAGTGTTTTATGAACATTTTTTTCGCGATGGACGTTACAACCTTAAAATACCGGACTATTTTGGGTGGACCCTTCCTTCGGCAGAAATGAAATACTCATTTACATTTTAATGGCCGGAAACCGTTTATGTATTTACACGTAGTTATAAACTAAAACTGTGCCTTTTTTTTATTAGTATCAAAAGTTAAGCCATAAACTCAATGAACAGTTCAATTTTTGATTTGGTAATGGACATGAGTTTGTGCGACTAAGGTTCACTGCAGTTAATAAAACGAACTTTTCCCAACAGGTTTTTATTTTATATAATTAACATAATTATTTTAGAAATCTGCCGTTAAATTAAAGGAAAACATTTGAAAACTGGAAAAAGTAGATCTCCTACGTTCGTAACATACCTTACGATTTTTTGTAAGAATTCTCGAAGAACTAAAAGCAACAGCTTCCGTACAGATTAACGATAATGACTGCGAAATGGAATAAATGAGATAAGTAAACACTTAGAGCCTAATCTAGCTTATAATTATGCTCAATTGGACGCAAAATTCATTGTCTTGGAGAAATCTTTCTAAAATGAGGACAAAACCGCATACCTGCTCAAAGAAATCACTTGGCAAAGTAACTCAACTTCAGTTAGAGGCAAGCTCAAGACCGAACAAGAAGCTCTCGACAAGTGTTATACAGCGCGAATGTTTTGCGGCATTTCCAACTTGTTCGCAGCTGGTCACCAATTCGTATCTTACCTCAGTGAGCACATTTCTTGTAAAAATTCAATTTGAGAAGACATCACACAATTATAAGGTAGCATGCTCTGTTGTGCGTTTCGTTCGATGCTGCTATGTGCAACAACTTAATAAGTTATTAGTTATTAGTGCCTCATTATTTAAGTGCTGTTTGACTATGGATAGTTTTTGGATTACCTATTTGCTTGGTGAGTATTATTAACGCGTCCGCGTCCCTAAACAAATATTTAAAAAGTACAATAATAAAGAATAGATAAGTTGTAGGTTACTGGGATACAGCACCAGTGTAAACATTTAACCGAACGCAGTGTTATTTTATTAAATGGTCACATTCATTATTTTCGCTAATCTGTCGTTTTAATTCATATGGCAGAGCTTCATTTAGTTTATTATTTGTCTACATGAAAACTTATTTTTTATGTTTAGTGCGTTAATCTTTTGTTAGTTTTCCTATTAAAGGGTCATAAGAATTAATTTCTGGTTTTGGATGAATCAATAATTAAATAAAATTAACGAAAATGTTAGCTCCATAATGCAATATTCTAGGATCGGTTATGTGGGGGGTAGGGGGTGCATCCTGAGTGTAAAACCAAAAGGTTGACCTTGTAGGCCGCCAGCGTTTGTCGCCATATGCGATAAAAATTTCGCGATTACTTGAAACCGCAGATATGACCAAATTACTTAGGCCCTTTTTTGCACAATAAAATCTCCCATCTATATTATTTAAGGTGGCTGGAAATAAACCTCCGTCTGTCCGTCCGCTTGGCTTCCGTGCGTCCAACGGAATAGCACGGGCGCTCGGGCAACTACGGGATTGTCTGCGGTGCAGATAACGGCACCGTCTAATTCCGTTCCACACGGGCACAAAACAACACAAAAGGGCAAATTTCAGTCCGTAGATATTTTGTAAAAGGAAAATATTCTGTCAGTAGACATTTTGTAAAAGGCGAGTTTTCGTTTCAGAAAATATCTGCGGCCTGAATGTTGATTTTTCGCGATATTCGGCACACGGACATACGGGAGCTGCACGGACAAAACTCATCCGAGCCGTATGGAAGCCAGACGGACGGACGGAGGTCTCAAAGCTTTTTCGAAATGGTTTGCGCAAACCAATGATTTTATGAAAAATAAGTTATCTTTTTATCCAAATAAAAAGCCAAGTAAACTTTGCATTTCTACTTCCTATTCAAAATAACTTTCGAAGGATCCTTCTTGTTCAAAACTTTGCTAATGTGGGTTCCCAGACACATAACATATTTCCTACTTCACAAGGAAGACTAGACCCTATATAAATTTATTAGTGTCATTTGGTTCAAAAATGGTAGTTTCTAATAATGGAAAAACGAAAAATATTTAAGTATATGGAATTATTTTGATGTTTGCCTGCCTCTTATAACTTTTCTTAGGTTTCTTTAGCCACTATCATATAACATTCATACAATGTGTCTTGTCTGTCCGGCCGTGTGCCCAACTTCGAAGTTCCTACATATTTTAGCACCTATTATAGTGAAATTTCACAGACGAACGCCTTTAATATCCTAAAAGAAAAACGTGACGATAAATTGTAACAAAAATGTTTTGTAGTACTTCCCATACACATAACAAGGCCGGCGAAAACAATTTTTTTTCAGTGCGGTACAGTTGAATTTTAGCGTTTCCAATTCTAACTATAAAAGTATGCTCTTTTGGCAGATAAATCTCTGACAGAGTTGCTCTGAAATCCTTCCAGACTACTCTGATTGTGAGTGATCAAGTGAATGCTGCTGTATATATGTATATAAAGCACAGTATTTTTTTTCTTCTGCATGACACAGTTTATATCCAAATTTACAGTGTACTTGACTTACTCTGTCGAAAAATTCAGAGCAGAAATAGCAGATCCGTTCCACTCCCAGGCAGAGCATACTTAATTGAGACTTGAACTTGAGGGATGCTCTTTTTAGGTAGTCACAGTTGAATACGAAATCTTCGAAAAGTCGATCCAGTACAGCTGAAAACGTATTTTGAAATGCAGTCAAATTGTTATATAACATTCCTTTTGAGGCCCCAGTGACCCTCAGCCTTTTTTGAATCCTCAATGACCCTCAGGAGTTTAACCCTTTCCACTTGAGAGACGACTATCAATAATTGGAACGCTATAAAATCCCGACTGAGAGGCCATCCAAACTTTTTCCAAAACAATGCTATCTTAATTATCTTAATATTAACTCTATTGTTGCAATGCTGTGACTTAAATTAAACTATTTAAGTCACTTACCGTTGTTTGGCGATGAAAATGTTTATGTGAAAAGGCTTATCCGCATTGGAAAAATACATAAAAATTTGACGGTTCGCGAAGCCATGAGAAAAACAACGCAACCGAAAATTATTTAAACAATTACATCTTAATTTGAATTCGACTGAAGTGCATAATGTTATTTGTGTAAGCAAAATGAGCAGCAAAATATAAATTATACCCATAATATTGTACATATATGTTATTCTAAATTGTTTTTTTTAGGGAACACAAAGCAATTAACGAGAACAAAAGAACTTCCTGCCTGAATATATCTCTAGTCATACAAGTTTTCTAGAGAATAATGCATTCGGAACGTAGGATATATAAAAGTATGTTGGAACTGCAGAACTTTCCAAATGCTCATGCCAGCCTGGTTTTAAATGTCCTATGTTCCAGACGGATTTGATTTTTGAATTCCATCGGATACCAGAATAGGGGTGAATATTTCCGAAAAAACAACCGAGACCGAGTTCCTGGCCATAGTTAAAGAAAAGTGATCACCTACTGATTTACTGATCGAGTTCGTTATAACCGAAAAGTATCAAGAGAGTGTCAAAAAAAAATCTGTTGATGGAGATGATAATGCAACAGCTACTTTAAATTTCTCACGATTTGCGATGATTGTGGAAAGCGTACGTACCCGTTCAATTTCGCAATACAATATAAGAAGACTATACTTACATGGATTTTTTATTAAATCCAATTAAAAAAAAAACTAGCAGTAAATATCACGTTTCAGATATTCAAATTAGCGAACGAAATAGAGTACCGACCGTGAGGATTCTTTAAATAAAACTAGCACGTCTTGCTTTGTCTGTCACATTCAAATTTTGTGGTCGATTTTTACCCTAGTTTCCGATATTCAATCAACTTGAAACTTTATAAAATTATACGCTGTCAAGGGTAATTTGTTTTTCCACTAAATTGAACTAGTTGGCCCTCCTTACCCTTCTCTTAAAATGAAACTTCTCTAGTCGCGGTGTTAGCCGAATGTTACCGTTACAGCACTCAATGTCATCAATGCAATAGATTAAACAAAAAACCTCGAAATTTAAGAAATCAAATCATTATATGTATGTATGTCGAATGTGACTGGAAAGCAAAATGAAACTGCTAGGCAATGCAGAAGAAAGGAAAAGTTTCAAGAGAAACGACTTAATGACCAGGCCAAAACTAGAAGTCCAAGGCCTAAGATCAACTTATATTCATGGCACTTGCAACATGGATTTTGTCAACCTCGAGAATATCGTATTATTATATGTAGTATATCAACTAGGGCTCTAACAATGACTCGAATAATTGAGTATTTGTACTCATAGTGGCTTGAACCGAGTTTGAGTACCTAAGTACTCGAGTACTTGAGCGCAAAAAGATTCGAGAACTCGAGTGAGGAAGTATTTGAGTATATATATCATTTAAGGAGTATTCGAGTATTAGAGTTTGGACGTATTCAAGTACTTGAGTATTTAAGTCCTGTAGGTTTAATACATTAAGAAGTAAGAAATACAAGTTAATAAATTGTAGACTTCATAATTCATTATAATTTACAGTTAGTTACAGAAAACTATATCTTTATTTTGGAAAAGAAATACAAGTATATTAACATTATCGGGATTTAAACAACTTATGCTCGTTTAGATGTAGCAGTTGCTGGTATATTAAGGAATTTTCTTGCAAGACAAGCAACATTAGGAAGTGCAGTTTCATTTATATTAAATATAAACTCTAGTGCACTTCATCGTTGTTCCTCTTGGCTGGAATCTCCGTCTCGCTCATTTTCACTGACAGTGAGACTTCTATATTTCTTTCTGGTTCAGTCCACTCCATATGAAAACTATTCTTTAAATCTTGTGCCACGGTTGACTTGAAATCTGAATCCCCACCAAAGCAGCGTAGCTCGTCGAGTAAATATGAAGACATAATCATAGGGGCGATTTTAAGGCAACATGTATCGCCGCTCATTTCTTAATAGATTACGTAAAAAAAAATTTAAAAGAAAATAACAAGCCAACGTTTTTTCTATTATATCTTGTATAAAAAATAACCAAGCCTATTTATCATTTCCATTTATCAAATAAAACCTGCGCCACTTCCACTGCATAAATTATATTTCATTGTTGACATCGTCTTCCATTATGCCGTAGAAGTTAAAGTGACGTCAATCGAATTGTTTCCCGAGTTTCCTATTGGCTAGATTGAAGTTGCCGGTGACAAAAGTCTCCAGTGAGCTCCCTTCCAGATAAGCTCACAGGTGGTGGAACAGTTTTGTCGCCGAGCTATCTCCGTCCTGCGGAACTTTCTGTCTCCGTCTCCTTGTGTCGAGTAGTGAGCGCACGCTCATATATCGCAGTGAGATTTGCCAAGGCGACAGAACGTCGGCGTACAGAAATTCGACGGTGAGTTTTTTTCTAGCAAGAAAATTCCTTAATATAGGTACCAGCAACTGCTACATCTGAACGAGTGTTTTCTACAGCAGGAAATATAGTAAGCTCCAGCATAAGTTGTTTAAATCCCGATATTGTTAACATTCTTGTATTTCTTGTCCAAAATAAAGATTTAGTTTTCTGTAACTAACTGTAAATTATAATGAATTACAAAGTCTACAATTTATTAACTTGTATTTCTTACTTCTTAATGTATTAAACCTACAGGACTCAAATACTCAAGTACTTGAATACTAACAAACTCTAATACTCGAATACTCCTTAAATGAGTACTCAAATACATACTTCCTCACTCGAGTTCTCGGATCTTTTTGCTCTCAAGTACTCGAGTACTCAAAACTCCTTTACTCAAACGCGGATCTTTGAACTCGAGTACTCAAATATTCAAGTAATTGAGTTGAGAAGTACTCGAGTAGTAACAGCCCTAATAGCAACAAAACAGGGGAGGGGATTCACAAAGTGAACCGGCAATGAAAGATCTAACATCAATCACTCAAAGGGTCTAGGTAGGTCTGAAATGAATTTAAAATGCAATTTTAAATTAAATATTAATTAATATCAATATTGAAATGGTAAGTATCTCGGATACGTGCAGCATGCGAACAAACTAAAATGTTTGTATAAACCCGCAACTATGCTCACAGCACAAAATACTCTACTCCCCGTAGAAAGCCCATCGAACTTACCCCGGACAAACATACAAACAATTTAAAAACGTTTGTTGGGTTTTAGTATCGTGTAAATGAACATATGAACTTATAGATAGGCTGGTATTTCGAAATCATAGACACACACTTCAATTTTATTTATAAGTTATTTATTGTGCCTGTGAATTAAAATCTAAATAAACTAATCTATTATTGAAACAAGGGACATGAATGAAATAGGTTCATTATAACCATAATTTCTTCGGTTATTCCTCAAGGGGAGAATTGGAATTAAAATATTAAAAGAAGGAAGTAACACAGAAGAATTAACGATGCTTTCTAAACAATTCAATGTGAAAACTGTCGCTTTTATTAGGGGTTACTCCAAGGAAGATCACGGAGTGCAAAACGAAACACAAATTATACGTCTTGCTTCGGAAATACCATTGCCTAAACTAATCAACCTTGTGCTAGTCAGAGAACATATACATACCTACAATAAAAAACGTTGCTCTTTTCTTTTAACTATCACTACTGGTGATTTTTCGGACATATTTAGTTAAGCGAAGTGCAAATAAATTTTCCTTTACAGCCAAATATCTGCTTTTTTCATTTGCTTTTCAAACAATGAGCTTTTGAACCATTATGTGCAGCTAATTCTTGCTAATTACCTTCTTTGGCATTGAACCTTTATATGTGTAAAATCGGAATCATGCTTGACCGACCTTTACTGAAATTTATCGACTTGAAACGAATCTGTTTACGGAAATAAAAGAGATAATTGTCCCGCTTCAGATTGCAATACAATTGGCTATCATGCGTCCTTAAGACTTCAATTGCTTTTTGGTATTTGTGCTAGCCGGATTGACTAGGAACCCCACTTACAAGTTATCTCTACCTAAATTAAGACTCCAAGAGACCTGAAAGATTTAATAAATGGGTTCAGAGCAAGACGTTAACATAATGGTAGCTGTACCCTCTGCAGTTTCATTCTCCGTAGCGCACGTTTTGATAGACCAAACTTTTAGAATATTTCGTAAAGCCGTGTATACACTCATAAATTTGTAAGTCATGCATTACTTTCCACTCACAAAAACCCCACGGGTCTGCAAAAATTCTCTGCATTTGTGCCGTTCTCAATAACCAATAAAACTATTAATAATAAAATAACTAACTAATAAATTATATTCAAATCACCCATAATTTTTTTAAGAAAAAACAATTAGGCTCTAGGATGTAACAACAAATTCAACATTAAATATATACACCCTAAAAAGATAACCATCCTTTTCGTTCGAAGTCGGGTAAGCCAGAAAACCTTTGTCATTAATAAGAGCAAGCTTTTATTTACTTCAGGCATTCCCCGACTTCGTAAAATAACTTTTTGTAACAAATATCTTTCTTTAAATAACTACAAATTGATCCCCTTCGGACTCGTAATGTATGAAAAACGTCATCAAAATTTAATATTCTTTATACCTCTTTCCTATTTTGATTTTCAATTAATTATTTAAGTTATTTGTTGTTGTGTCTTCTATATTTTTATTTTAATTTCAGGAATTCTAGTAGTTTTTGATGGCTGCCAAGGCCTTTATGAAATAAAGACAAAAAGAACACCAGATGCTCAGGTAGGTCCACAGAGTTTGACGTTTTTACAATGATATTTACTTAGTTATATTATTTTCTATAAATATTCGTGTACATATTTCAATTGCGAAAATCAAAACAAGACAAGCAAGGATGTGATTGAAGCTTTGAATGGCATAAGTTAAGCCCAAGGCTATTACTTCACTACTAAGATTAAAAGCTTTTATTTTGCTTAGGTTTTTAATAAATAAAATATGAAAAATGTATCTTTTAAAAACTGCACGTACCTATTCACTTTTTAAAAAAAATATTACATTATAGGGTGACCAAAAAAGGAGCGAGAAAGAAAGTAAGAAGTTTGAACAAAATCCGTTATTTCTTTAAAATTATATATCTTTGAGATATTATAAAATGAGAAAATTAATCCCAAGGGCTTTCGTACAGCACCTCTCCCGTTGACCTCGCTTTTATAGTTTTTGAGTATTAGAGAAGTAAAAGATTCCAGGGTGCACCTCCATTGTTTTTAAAAACGTATACACGTTAAAAAAAGCCACAACAAATTGTGTTAATCTTCGCTCCATAGTTCTCTCCATTGGCAGTTAAAGGGGCAACCTAAGTTCAAAATTTCGATATTTTTTTTTATTCTATGGATCTTCCTGCATGAAACGCCAGTCTCTTCATGTCGCTACCACCTTCCATACAAAAGAGCTTGCTACTGAGGCCTTAAAAATTTCTGTTTTTGTCTGATTTAAGATATTTTAGTTCACTTACAATTAATGCTCCAGACCAATTACGTTTTTTATTCACATTCGTTCACATGTAACATGATCAGTTTTTTAATGGGTCAAAAAGACATAGAGTTGCTGGATGAAAGAATTACAAAACCCAGATATGTATTCAGATTGAAAAAGCCGATACAACGTCAGTGGCGTAGAGTGGGTGTCAGCCGCCCGGGGCGGAAGAGAATTTTGCCGCCCTCTTAGTTATTAGCGAATTGAATATAAAACGCAAATCGGCTTCCAATTAGAACTAGAACGACACTGTTAATATTTATATTTTTATTGAGAATTAAAAACAAAACTTCTGTCTTTAACTAAAACGTTATTCGTCTACTTTTTTAAAGAGCAAAGTCTTTTAATGCACTATCAATGTCTCTAGCATCACACACCTCTTGCTCAATAGACAAGATAGCCAGATTGGTTAGCCTTAAAGTACCCATTCTTGATCTTAAATAATTTTTGATCAATTTCAATTTTGAAAAACTTCTCTCAAAGCTGGCATTGCTTATGACAATTGTGAAGAATATTCGGAGCATTATTATAATATTGGGCAGAGTATTTTCCAGCTTGGATTTCACAATAAATTCCAATAATTCAAGTGAGTCCGCATTAATTAATTTATTTTCGTTGCCTGTGGCAGCAATGAAAGTTCACAGTCGAAGTCGTTCCAGCTTGAAGTCCTGCTCGTCAATTTCGGCAGATGCGTAGTCTAGATTACATTTAGTGTCGTCCGAAACTAGTAATATAGCCGGCGTTAGATAAGCAAACTTGTCCGCCACATTCTGTAGCTGCTGAAAACGCTCATGAATTTCTACAATGATTCTATCTAACGAAGAAAACAGCTTCCGTCTCAACTCATTTAAAGATAGAGGATTCCCCGATTTCGGCCCAGTATTAGTAACGAAAAATTTCGTGCTCATTTCAATCGGTCCGAATCGTAGGTGCGACAAAAATATGAAATGGTTCAAATATTCACAAGATACTATTATTATTTATTGTGAAATTTTGCCGCCCTCTAAAGGTGCCGCCCCCACTACGCTACACCACTGTACAAAGTTGTTTCATTAATACGTGACGTAATACTTGTATACAAAACTAATTACTTTTATAGGAATCTTATAAAATAATTTTCTATACAAATTGCATTGTTTCTATTTAATAGACCCACTGGAGACCAATATCTTCGTTAGGAGTACAAGTTCCAGCAGCCCAAAGGTTTTTTAACTTACCCAACTTGGATGCCGGAAAATATCGCCTAGGGCAGTTAAATAACAATCCATACATGTTCCGACATGTTAAACCCCCCAGTCCACCAATCCAGCAATACCGGAACGCCTTCTCTTTCCCCCAAACATCCAATAATGCATTTTTGGGTCTGCAAAAGCCATCCCAAAAGTTTTTAGCTACATCACACGCAGGTTTGTAAAAACACAACTTTTAGCTGTGATTGAAAAAATCGTAAAAACGAATTTAAATGCAGTTTTCGGAAAGCATGATTTATCTTCACTGATGAATCCGCATTACTACAACGAGTTTCACTCATCAGCTAATGTCGCTCCAGCATTTAAACCGTTTCCATTATTGAAGGCACCAAGCCAGCAAAGTGTGGGTCATCATAACCCCGTTTTATACAGGTTTATGAATTTATTTTATTGAAACTTTATCAGAACTTCGATTTCTTTCAGAGACATAAGCCTTCCGCATCCCCACAGTACGACATACCCTGCATTAATTCCGTACCAAATATTCAACACGCCTACGACACCGAAAGCAGCATTTGACAATAACAAAACTCCATTAAGGTTTCCGGCAGATGCACTGAGCTCCTACTCGTTCTTCGGGCCAGCTGCGCATTTAGTGAGAAATCAGCATTGGTCTTCTCAAGGAATTGTTGGCAATTTACCTGAGGCTAGTTATAAGGCACCCAGCACTGCACTGCCAGCTATCGTACCCAGTACAAGCTTCCATCTTAATTTGCTGCCAAGTACCTCAAGTACCAGCACGACAGAAAGCCCATTCCAGTGGGATACAACAAAGAACCCATTCAACTTTGAGCAAAACGTGAATACAAGGAATACAGGGAAAATGTCTCAAAACGTTAATTGGTCTCATACACCAGATCCACTATCCCAGGACGAATTTTCTAAAATCCTTGTACCTCCTCCACCATTTTTAAATAGGGAAAATTTCAGGAATATCTCTGAACCGGATAGGGGGCATCAAAATATCTCGCCCTTTGGAGATCCAAAGGACGTAATTATTTCCAATCAGCAAAATTTCATGTCTACATCAACTTCAACGTTGCACACGCCCAATGAGCATTTCACAATTAATAGTGAAAGTGCATTCCCAGCTAATAACAGAGGCGTGTTTCCGCATCTGAATATCGCTCCAACAGCGGAAAAGGCGAATACTTTTAATTTCAATCACGTCAACCAAATTATCAACGAACTTGAAAAGGTTAAGGCAAAAAATTCATTGACTAAGTCGAACATGGAAACTGAATTCGACAGTAGTCTAGATGGTGGATTCGCTCCGGTACAAGGAAGTTACAACACTGGACATAATTTTTTTACTATCAATGATGCAATTACTATGCCACCTTTCATGAAATCTACCGGACACACAAATATTGTAGACAGACCAGTCTTTAGTGATCAAATCCAGCCAACGCCTTCCACAAAAAGCCCAGTTCAAGTTAATGTACCTGTTGAGACTACCACAAAGGTTCAAATTGAGGAGTCATCTAGCTTAAAACCTGTCCCGAACATAAAAATGCGAAGGAGGTATCCAGTAACCAGAATTCAAACTACGAACAGTGAAAAACAGCCCCAGCCAGTAAGGACTATAAACGAGGTTTCCGTCGAGAAGCAAAGAAATATTACTTCGACAGTGGCTCCAAGTCGAACAGTCAAGCGACCCAAAGTAAATCAAAGGAAAAGGACGCGCACGAAGGTTACAACTGAAGCATCAGTTCGTACATCAGCCTCCACGAGAGCTTCATTTACAAGCAAGGACGAACGTAACATTTCAATTGAAGGGACAATATCAACTTTCTCAGGGCTATCAAACAGAATTCCAAATAAGAGTGTAAAAGATTCAACAGGTTCCCAGAACACGCACTCACCCGCAATAATACAAACGACCCCTCCATTAATAAACAAGCCAAGAAACACGGTTCCTCCTGCGCCTCAAGACGACAGTCTAGGAGAAGTACAAAGTAGTGAGCAATCAATTTCCTTAGTACCGCCTTCAACGACACCTCTTTCGACGCAAATCTATTCGAGCTTAAATACATTCAACGTGGAAACGAGCACTTTAGACGAAAAGAACATAGAAGAAAGCCTAACGAAAGAACCAATTCTCGAAGCAGCTCTGTCAACAGCAAATTTAGAAAGGTTAAAAACAGTAAGACTAAAGCAACGAACTAGAACTACAACACCCAGGACCACTCCACCTCCACCACTTCCCGAGAAGGTGGAAGACCTACTAGACTTAACGACTAGTTCCACGGAACCTCCACCAAAAATTGTAAAGCTACGACCAGTAACTACTTTTGAATTGAAGAGACCTCGGTTTAGCGTGAAGGACTACAAAACCCGTTTAAGGACACAGGGGAGAAGTACTACAACTACACCCCAATATCCAGTAACTACGCCATCTAGCGACAGGCCGGTTAGTAGAATACCCACGAGAAAACGCTTGTTAGCAACCTTTAAAACTAAACTGCCTTTGAACGAAGCCAGGGAACAATTAGCAGAACCCAAAGTGAAAGACGACACCGACAATAGCAGCCTTGAATCGCCTCCGCAACGGAAAAGAAATGATCAAAACAGTGAGTCGTACCGAAATGCTGTAAGAATGCGAACATCTACAACATCAACCGAATCCAATGCTGGCGGAATACCTAAAATTCGGAAGCAATCGGTCCGGCCACGATATAGTACCCTGAAGGAGAGAATTCAAACCTATAAAAGCAGAAAACCTAAGCCTGGAGAAGGGGAGCACCAGACTTCCGATGATTTGGTGAATATCACAGTGGAAGTTAAGCACGACCCAACGACTGAAATAACGAAGCTCGAAAGTGCCATTATGAAAATAGCTAAACAGGATGCCTTCAGCAAAGCTGCTGGTCCGGCGCTTGTTTCGCTCGAAATGCAGCCTGAGGCAAACACAGACGGGGACTCTTTAAATAACTCCGAATATGTGGCTCAACTCACAAGCGGTAGCTCAAAGAAGTTCAATACGATGAAAATAGGTGGATCCAGAGGTATACCAGAGTACTTTACGATTGCGACAGACGACCCCATACTGCCGATTGAAGCTTTCTTCCCTAATGTGAAAAAGGAGATATCTGCGAATTAAATTGCTGTTTAAGCCGCAACCTGATACCAAAAAAGACCGTAAATTAGCTGTAAGAGTTAATTGTGTAAAATAAAAGATGTTTATTTTCAAATTCTAGTTTAATATTAAATGTGTTTATTTATGCAAAAACTTCGTTCGAGGTCTTTAATCTATCCATGATACAGCCCATAATTTTGGGGTTTCAGAAGTCTACTTAATGAAGTCAGGCGTCCACTTAGCCCTTGCTAACCAAATTTAAACTTATCATTACGTTTATTAATAAGTCTGGGAACACTTTTTCTTCTTCTTGTGTCTACTTGCGAGGATAGGAACATAACAAAAATTCTTAATATGTAGATTACGAATCTAAAACCGAAAATGCTGCATTAGTTAAAGTTTGAATTAAAATAAGGTTAAAATTATTATTGATTATATGAAGTGCTATACTGATAACCATAATAGTCTTAACCAATCTTTCGTTAACTTTCGAAATCTTTCGGCAAGTCTTAAAGGTACGGTCCGGAGCGTACAAATATTAAGGGAACTTGACAAAAGTGTCGTTTGTGTAAAGATTGGATGATATATCGAGAAAAATTCTTTACTAGCTCATCATTAAAATGTGCGGACATTGTACACAACTTGTTTTTAAAAAAAAAATACATTAAGGCGATTGTAGTTGGGCTTAAGATTCGTTACGATTTGACAGAAATTTAACAAATCTTAGGGAAATCTGACAGAAAATCTTAGGGAGCCTAAAGGCTATTATAGATGGGCCTATTGAATAAATATACGACCTACAATCTAGGAAAAAATATTGTGAGGGTAAAATACCCTAACACCGCTAGGCGTGGGAGTTGGAACATGGACATGTGAAAATAATCGTTATTAGTGTCGAATCCAACGTTTTCAGAGTCGCTGAGACAAACAATGACAATCCTCATATTGTGACGGCGCCCATTTGGCCGATATGATTTTCTCGACTTGACCAATAAAATTCTAAAGATTCAAATAAACATAATCAAAAAACAGAATCGAAGTTTTTGATTTAGAAAAAAATGAGAGCCAAACAACATCGGCTGACTTCTTTTGACCCACCTTGTATATGGTAAACTCGGCCGGGATCTGCTAGTTGTATTATAAATCTATAGTTTAGTGTTCACGTTTTCATTTGAGCTATGTTACCACTACCTAACGTTTTTTTATGTATTTAAAAAAAGATGGCGTGGGCTTTTTCGTCTACACGACCGTAGGTATTTTTGCGGGACAATAGGCGATAAGACAAAATTCAACTTCTTCGTCGTATAAGTCAGGAATTGATTGAGGTTGCTGAGTCATCTGATAGAATTCGATCTGTCTTGAGGAGCACTATTAGTGCTTTAAATATCATTAGTTTTCTTTTCGCTAACTCGTCATTTTGAACTATTTTGACTTTTAATCTGCAAAAAAAAATTATTAGTAGTTAGAACGTTACTATGTGTGTTTAGTTATGATTCTTTGTTATGCTTATAGATACTCTGTTTTATACGCACAAACTGACCACAGAATTTCTCCTATGGGATGATTCGTTAGGTCGCTACAGCGATTTTGATTGTATTAACTAACCGTTATCGAAATACCGTGTACCTACATAGCTCAGGACTTTTCCGAAAAATGCATTTCGAGAAAAACGCGTTTAAAGTTTGTGACGAGCTAGCTGCTTGCAGAGCGGTGCCTACGTTCAAACTTGAAGAACTTTGTAAATTTTCGTCCGATTGCTATGGCGTGCTTTAAGAATATGCATAATCAATTTTTGATCGATTATGTAGACCTGACTCTTTAAAATTGTTTTATACATTTTAATTTATATAGTTTTATTTTATTCTTCTTAGTATTAGCTCCACAGATTGGCGATAATTACGAAAAAGTAGATCGTCAACAGATTAAGTAGATACCGAATTAATCGGTGGTGGTAGAAAACTACGTAGCTTCAGGAATTAAAATTTTTTTAGGAAACACTTAAAATGTCATAACGTATTAAGGCGACCTCCTTTAGAAAGTAAGATAGTAATATAAGAAAAGGCATAATTTTTAATATATATGACAAATTTCAGTCGAATTTGCCAAACAACTCCTACATGAGGATACTTGTTGTGGGACGAAACGTGGGAATTAAAACAAATATGTACATACAAACATCTGCAAATTTGCGCACACATATTATTTGAAGCGTGCCACAAGTCTCATTTCCAGAAAAGTGATAAAATTCATATAATTAATAATAACGTTTATAACATACTCAAGTGAGTACTGAACGTTCGGTCGCAGAAGAGCGGTCCAACTGACATGAGGTCCTCCCTAAGGCTAAGTACCGCATGAGATACACGCATTGGAGTTGGACCTCCTGCCATTTTGTGAGCGCTGTAAGAACTAACAACTCACATATTTTCATATGGAGCCTTTTGATTGTTACTGGAACTTGCTTATAGATAATATACATATATATTTCCTATATCACCCCAGTTAGGAGCATAGGGCTTCCACCAAGCCTCTCCATTTTGAGGCTCTGCTTCCGTTTTTCTTATCGTTCATGTGCGCTATGCTGGGTTAGGATGGGGCTTCCATTTGTCGCTTATTAAGAAAAGCGTACTTCTGGGAGTGGAAGTGTGGGGTCCCAGTGGGATTCAAATCTGGAACTATTGAATCGGAGTCTAACACACCCACTACTACTCGCGTCCTCAGATCATATTAAACTCATACATACAATAGAAATGATTGTTGTTGGTTGTTATTCTGAACCTCCGCCCCGAAAACAGCAATCGTAATTAACCTTAATTATATGTACTTATTTGTTATTGTAATGCAGTCCGTGAAGTAGAAAACATGTTTGCGGAAAATGTAATGAATTCTCAAAAATCGAAAGGGATGACAACAACTTGTTAAATTTGATTAGGGAACACGGCAAAATGTGTTTATTTTTGGATAAATCTAAATGGAACTATTATCACACCTAAACATTATTTTTTTCAGGAACAACTTTGTTTTATTCTGAATGTTGCATTGCTTTCATCTGATAGAAGTCTATTTTTTCATACGCAAGGCACCGCTGTGTTGATTAGAGGGAAACTACTGAAAATTAAAACAATATAAAAGAGCTAATGCCGCAAAATTACAAAACATTTAATTCTGAAAAGGATATCGTAATTAAAACACCAATTATGAGATATATGTATGTACAAATTTGAATCATGCCAAGTATATAGTAAAATAAAGTACCAAATTAATTCTGCAACTTCTACCCGCAGCTAACGGTAGTTAAACAAAACAAACACTTCCTCGAAAAATTTTCATTTACCTTGACTAATAAAATAAGCTATACAATTACTAAGCTATTATGTCAAAAAATATTTTAATTATTATGACGATATATGTAAATATCAGCCCAATACCTTAACTACAGTTTTTAGAAAACCTTCTGAACAAAAAAGTTCGTCACTAAGCTATGCAGTAATATATTGCTTAATTTTACTTAAACAATTTACAAGTTATTTACGACAATTATTTATCTCTGCCTACCCGTATGTTTATTCTATGATTTCAAATGTATGATGTTTTGTTCTGTCCATATGTCCTTACACTTGTTATAAGAAAACAAACAAGCAATCGCAATTGCTTCTCATTGAAAGACTAACCCATTATTTTTTTAATGTCTATGCTATCTAATAGACATGTTTTTTTTGTAATTTTCTTTAATATCCAACTTCCAAAAGCAGATGTTCTTAAATCCATGATACGTCATACGTACTCATAAGAATATGCACTTGTCCGAAAACTCTTAAACATTTCCCGTATTGCAAAAGGCAGATAAATTTTAAATATGTAACATTCATTTAAAATAAAATTTATTTCAAATAAAGAACTGTTATTTGCCATTTTATTATTATTACTTTACGTTAACGCATGAAGATGACGGGGTTCTCCTTTTCAATAACTGCATAATGAATATCACTGAAAAATTTCCTCTTTACGAGAAGTATATTATGTATGTGCAGCAGAAAAACGCTCATGGTATTTTAGCCATTTTATAGAAATGTAATGTTATTGCTTAGATCTTAATGGGAACACAATTACATTCCCTCTTTAATTTTAGACACCATTTTTTTCATATATCAAAATTTTTGATTTTAAGACTGTACATCGCTGCAAATTTAAAGTTATACCTTCGAAGCAGAAGAAACACACTCTTCAACTGTCGATTTTTCTAACGGCCCCTGAGACGCAAAACAGTTGCAATGTGCAATCGTATTGGTTGATTGAACTGAATGAAAAACAGAATATCTTCTTATTGCAAAAGTCGATGTTTTGGTCTAAATGTGTCTACAAATGTCTATAAAAAAAAATGCATTTTAAAAACGAATGACAACGGCTGTATCAATTCTGTAGAATTTAGTGAAACCCTATCTCGATGATGATTAGATTTCGAGCCATTTATGAAAAGATAACACAATTAAAGTTCCGGCATGTCGTTACATTTCGAAAATAGAAAATGAAATAACTCTATTTTGAATTTCCACAAAACATTTGGCAAACATATTCTTTAAAGTACATACTGTAAGAAAATGCAAATATAAAAATCGATTCATTGAAAATGTTTTAGATTTCTTTAAGCAATATAATTATTCACATTTCTTGTTTTTGAAAAAAAAAAACATAATTTACTTTTAATAATAAAATCTATTACTAAAAACTAAGTGACTTGCACCCAAAAAATAAAAATAGCTTGCAACAATAACGGCTTGCAAATCCTTGTAGAGCTATTTTATTTGGAAATAAAACACTTAATTCTTCTGAAAATTTTCTTCGGAAATAGGTCTACAAAGAACTTGAATTTACTGTAATGAGAGCATAAAAATTTCGTGTACTTGGAAAATAAACATCATTTTAAGTGTTAATGGTAGTTAAAGCAGAATAAGTGCAATAATAACAAATCTTTACTTCTTCTTAAACCATATGTATTTTCAAAAGAGGAGGAATGAATTACTTTTAAGGACGCATGTTTAAAGTATAATTGTTGAGAGACAGCTTGCAGAAATAAACCAGTATAATTAAAATTTGCTTAAAATGTAAATGAATGCTTAAGACATGACTTCGAGAACACCATCGATATTTAAAAAAAATAATTGCAAAATTACCCTTAATTACGCACAACACTTAAAAAGTTTTATTGTATCACTTCTCAAATTTAATGATGAATTATATACTTATTACATTTTAAAATCTTTACATTGTCTGCCGATTCGAAGAACTTCATTATGTTTCCCCATTCCCGCTGTCGTCCCCATCTGCGTAATCAGATTCATTCGATTGCTGGTCGTCATCTTCTGTTTCGAGATCATAATCGTCATCGTAGAAATCTGTCATGTCAAGCTGAAATATTGGACCAAAGTATTTATCTGTTCAATTATCTGCATTCATGATTAACTGCAAGTTAATCTAGTCAAATTAGGATTTTTTGCAGAAAACTTCCCAGACAGTAGATTTTTTCTGGAACTTTGATATTGTTGTTCTAAACTAAATTTTAAAAGTTCATTATAGTATTAAAACAATGAACTCGTCATCATTTACACTTAACAAACGGATAATACATATAACCTCCACGTGCATTTAGAAAATATACTGTCAAATTATTTAAATATAAGTGCAATAAGTTCAAAATATATTAAGTAGTGTTCCTCACCTGCGGCTCTTGAGATGTTGATTTTAAATTTGGCTTGATGCAATAGTCTTCTAATGTTGTTGGAACAATAATTCCTTCTTTCTCAGCTTCAACCTTTGCAGCTAGAGCTTGTTTTCTAATATTAGTTTGGATTAGCAGAAATTAAAAAAATACTCATATATATACTATATACCTTATTATATTGGGATATTCGTTATCTTTGCCATGCGAATCTCTCCACCTTCTGTACATTACAGAAGCATCAACATTAGCCGGAGAGAATGTGTTGGGTTCATTTAGCAGTGATATTACCGACAATAAAATCGTTCTAACATTTTGCGTGGGATTCCAACGTTCGCATGGTAATTCACCGCTCTGTGGATCATCAACCGGTGGGTGTAATATAGAAATACACAAATCACCGTTCTAAAAATAAAACAGTTTTTCGAATCAGCTGACAATAATTCTACATTCCCATCTGGAGTTTTTAATACAGCAGTTTTCACTGAATACGTTGTCACAAATATATATTAAGAAATTACTTACCTCGTACACGTTAGGGTGCCAAACTTTTGTTAAAAATCGAATTGAAGGAGGTGAATATGGATAGTCTGGAGGAAATTTCATATGGGCCTGGAAAATAAAACAAATCACAACTTAACAATTTCCATGAGCCTATTTGGACAATTCGTCACAAAAAACTACACTTCTCCAGTCCTGTTTTGTTAAGGAATTCATAGATCAATCAAATAAAACTTTGAGGTAGTCAGCATACCATACGTACAGAATTAAGAAATGAAATTTCACTTATCCGTAGAATCCGCGTGTACATAAATATAGCACAAGAAAGACCAGACAGGCAAGTGTAAAGGAAGCCTGTCGACTATCGACTGTCGTAAACGATCTGTACTATTGCAACACGTAAGGAGTAAAAGGACCTTTATATTCCATTCGATGGTTGAGGGTCCTGCTTTTTTATTTACTAATTTATTACGCTGCATCTATTCTTATAATAAAATATATACATATAAATACAGAAAATTAAAATATTCAACTCAAAATATTCCGCCCATCGCGTTCTGTAGCCTATCTAACTACCAGGCCTTTATTGTAATGCGCATCCCATAAACCTCTGAATCTCGCAGGAATGAACAGCATTTGCTTCGACCAACAATTCTACGAGGAATTCTTCTCTCAGACTATCTTTTTTTCTGTTGAAGCTCGTAAACTGTTGCTTGCGTTTATTTTTTTATTCATGTTACTAACTATTTTAACTTTAGTATTTAGAAGAATAATAATTATAAAAAAAATTGACTGCAGGTGCTCGTAATACCCAAGTATTCCGTAGTGTATGTATTTATAATAACTTTTCAAACAGTCTACAAGATCGAAAAAATTAGTATATTGCTTCCGAGCAGGTTTAAATTCTCTTAATACTTTCCGTGACGTGACGCTTATGGCTGAATTGCCTGCTTTGATCCCTATAAGAAAACTTCTTCGTTATTCAACTATAACCAGAATTAGTCCCATAGATTCATAAAAATGATCAAATCTGTGCCTGACACGCGTCATACATATATACTTAAATACCAAGTAAAAGTACCATATACAAGCAACAAAACATTATTATTAATTGAAAGGGACTAACCATTGATGAAATATATTGAAAGTAACACAACTAGAAAAAAAAACCAAAAAATGCATATAACTTAAGGATTTATGCTTAGTATATGTAGTGCAACGTGGGGGATATTGGAAACATTAAAAGCTCCTAGAACGCAAGAATTATAGAAAGTATGTCTATAGAGGACGTGATGAAATTTAGAGCATCCAAGCAGATATAGCATAAAAGAGGAATCCTCCATGATGAGTAGCACAGGTGAATGGTGTGGTACATTGACCTTATGAAAACATTAAAACCTAAAAATGATTGAGCAAGAAATTTTGCGGGGGCTAAAATATAATTGTGTTGTTATATCAACTAAAATAATGATTTTCACACGAAGTGGCACAAAATCATTTGCATTTTCCTTCACTATGTCTGTCCTACATATGTAGCTGTGGGCCACTGAATACCTTCGGATTTCCTATGCAATTTAACTCGGTGACCTTACAAACTAATTCATATGAAAAAAAGCGTAAAGCTTTAATTGCGAAAAAATTGCCACACTCGGTGAGTCTCAAGCCAAATGCGCTCTCATAAGGTCATCGAACTCGGAGGAATCCACCGTGCTTTGCAGCACTGCAAAATATGTAAATCTACGAAGCAAATATATTTTTGCGATCTCAAGGCCCTCACGGGACCGATGTTTTCCTTCGGAAAACGAATGCAGACATTTGAAGGCCGTTGAACAGTTTACGGCTGACTGACCTATACGTTCTGGGAGTTTTCCAATACTACGTCACCGATAACTGATGATCCGATTAGGCGGGCACCGCTTCCCCGTTGCACACAAAGAACCGCTGCATGGATGACAGGAGATCAGTCTACTATTGGGACTGCCTAAATCAGGCGTCGCAATAACTAAAATTATCTTGTGGGCATTTTGTTTACACCCCAATTGTTTACCAACATTGCTAGGGGCGTAAGTTTACCAAATGACCTACCCCGACTTACCTTAAAGTATCCACCTTGATACAGCGTGTCTGGAGGGCCGAATATCGCGACCTCCCATTCGAAGAGGTTGTCCTCATTAAGGAGTTTCACACGAAACCCTTCGACTGGTTCTTCCTGGAGGCTTTTATACTCTAGGGCTAGTGCTCGAACAGCAGAACTGCTGGGAGTGGACATATCTCGTGTTTTTCGGACTACTACCGTTTGAGGAAAATTTTATTCAGCACGAACGATTATTACAGTCATATACACAGTCCAGTCAATATTCTCAGTATAACAAAAACTTCAACGAATATGGCGGCCAATTTGGATTCAGACAGCACTCATTACTGTAAATATCGCAGAGTGCAGAGAAATTTTGCAGGAAATTTTACAATTACGTTGCACTTTCCTCTAAACACGGGAGTTAAGGTCGATTAATTTCGCGAATAATTCCTACTAGACGAAGAATTCTTTGACAATTCACGAAAGAAACAGCTGTTCTTTGTATTGGACACCACTCTACAATCACCATTAATTGCCTTTGAACTGCCATACAAATCTAATGGTTCGGCATCGTGGAGCTCCTTCTTTCCCCAAGATGGCGTGGATTTTAATTTCGAAAGATAGTAGTCCTTCCTCGAACGTACAGGTCGTTTTGAAATGGAAAACAACCGTAATAATTATTTTCACCGATAAATTTTATATTCCAACAACGTTTCGTTATTTCAATGTATACGAAGTGTGTTTGATGACTATAACTGACTGAAATCGAAATGCTATTGTTTGATACCCTTTTCAACATAGCATAGTATCAATAACGGTTTATTCAATATTCATATACCAACAGATCACATAGCAATACCCAAAAAGCGCTCGTCTGTTTATCAAGCGCTGATTCCCGAATCTCTTTGGTTGGAGTAAATTCCGTTTTCTAATAGATGACGCAACTCTTATGTTGTTGTTGTGTTTAATTTGCCCCTTAATTGAATAAGCGAAGTGTCGCAATTTGCGACTTATTTGGTCCCGGCCACAAACCACACGACCATGAGACAAGAAGTGATTCAGATTCAGTGGCAAAAGTAATGACAAATTTTAGTTAGCGAGGTCAGATATGCGATTAAGTCAGCAAAGAACAGATTAACCACAGGACCCGACATGTTTGGGATCATGGGAGCTACTGATGAGGGAGGGATAAAGCTACTGACCAACCTCTTTAATGCCATATACGACAAGGGTCCTATTCCAACAGAATGGCTAAAATCCACCTTTATCACTCTCCCGAAGAACAATGCATCGAAATTTGATGATTATCGTACTATTAGCCTGATGTCCCATGCTCTCAAATTATTTCTGAAAGTTATCCATAATAGAATAGTTAGAAAACTTGAGTCGGGGATAGGCGAATCTCGATTCGGTTTCAGGGATGGTTACGGCACCAGAGATGCATTGGTGCTCTTTAACACGATAATACAGAAATGTCTCCAGAAGAATGTCGAGGTCTTTGCTTGTTTTAATGTTTAGCAGAAAGCGTTCGACAGAGTACAACACACAAAACTTATTGAGATTTTGGAGAACAAAGGACTTGACTCAAAAGATATCAGAATAATCGCTAATCTCTATCAAGTAGCGGTGGTGAAAACCAATGACGGAGTAACAGACGAAATCAAAATTCAAAGGCAGGAATGCATTCTTTCTCCTGTCCTCTTCAACGTATATCGAACAAATCTTGCTAGAGGCTGTAGAAGAAAGTGAAGATGGCATCAAAATAAATTTATTAATTAAAGTTATTAATAACATTAGGTATGCAGACGATGCGGTGATCTTAGCCGAGAGTGTAGAAGCCCTTCATAGACTGGTCAACAATATTCATCGGTGCAGCTTGAGTTATAGTCTAGACATGACTATGTAAAGAAACCAAAATTGATGATATTCTCTAAAAGACTGGATTTCAACGCTTCGCTTAAGGGGGAGTAAGGTTAATTCGATACAAAAAAAGTATATTTTCGATAATTTTTTTTTACGACACAGTTAGTATATATTTATTTCTATAATTACTACATAATAAAGTCACATTTAGAGTATATTCTGTGAAATTTTAATTAATTTTTATAAAGAAATGAGCCATCGACAGCGAATCTCCGCGGACGTCTCAAAAAGTGTTATTGCGGTGTCCCTCATAACTCATCATTGGATCATGTGAAATTAAAAAACAACAATGATTCTATTAGTTGATAAGTTTCTTCAGGTAGCAACGTCGAATTTTTTTTATTTATTGATTTTTCAATTTTTCACATCACTTTTAGAAGTCAAAATACCGAAAGTTTTGTTATTTTAAAATACGTTAAAATTAAAAAAAAACTCGACGTTGCTACCTCCTTATTTATGTAAAGAAAGAGTGTGCAAAATTTCAAAAGGATCGGTGCAGTAGATTTTGAGCTACAGAGGGAACCGACTCTGAAAAAGCTAAGTGTGAGAAAAACGCGTTTAAAAGTTTGAAAGATTTTTACACCACAACACGAATTTTTGTTTATTTTAACTTACACTGAGTCATCGATGCGAGCTCCATAAAGTGAAGGGCTTTCAGCTAAGATGTCTAGTGCATCTTGTTGCTCTTGTCACTGCTAGTGTATGACAGCACGTTAGAACTCGGCTAACTTTAAACTAACGCTATCAGGTAGCTGCCCGTTGTACCGCGAAACCGCCCCGGAGACACGGAAATTCACAATCTTATATCTTCGTTAGTTTTACTCCAATCGACTTCAAATTTTGACACAATAATCTTACGTTGTACATCAATTTTAAAAAATAAAAATAAATTATAAAAAAAAGTCGAGTGTTTGTTATCTCTCTCCTTAGAATGACACTACACAGACTGATGCTTTTAGACTTGACGTTCTTTTATAGGCTTAAGGATGTAGCATGTGTTTTTTTATGCACGCAATCGTCACTGGTGGTAATAGTAACCCACCCTGCGAACTCTATAAATGATAACCCAAGATCCCGTTTAACTAGGGCACAAAGGTTATTTTTTACCCTGCGAACCACAGGACGAATTGTGGTTCCTCTGATCATCAAATTTACAGCAAATTTCAATATTATGGATTAGCATTTTGATTAATTTAAAACGTGTGTTGGAATCTTTAATACCTTTTTCCGTAATTTACTTTTATTATGAGTCTTTTAGTATTTTAGTAAAATGCCTTGTTGATAAATAAATTTTGAAACCTCAAATACTACTTGACTACGGTACTGGATATAGAAGTCTAAAAAGATGAAGTTGGTAAGGCAAAACAATTCTCCTTTTATATTATACAGAATTGCTCAGGAAACCAAATTAATAGCGAGCTTCTATTATATTCTGGAAACAACGCGACACATCTACAAGACACGTTAAACGAGATTGCAAAGAAAAGAAACCCCAAACCTTGATTAAAAATCTGAGAAATGCGATTACCGAGTAAAAGAAAAGATAATAGCGTAAAGATGAAACAAGTCATTTATATTTTCACACCATCTGCACATTGTGGAAACATGGGTGGAATTTGTAGTTTGTTTCAAGTTTAGTCGAAACTAGTTTAAGGGCCTCTGACTTTCGTATTCGTACGAAATGCATTTTCGCACAAAAACTGCTTGAACGATTTTAATTTTCTTAGAAAACAAGAAATCTAAATTTGCAAACAAATTTTAGATTTAATATGGGGGAGAGGAAGTCATACTAAATTTTCCCCCACACCAAAATTCCTATAAGATCCTATGCATTAAACTCAGCCTTATCATGTCGTTTCGAATTACTCGAAATCAGAAACATAAGAGCAAAACGTGAGCATGGAGATAATTGGCTGTTATAAGATACAAGTTACAACAATCCTTCACATTGCGTCCCTCAAGGCCTCACGACAACAATGCTTAAAAGAAACCACTTGACTTCCATTGAAAATTAGAGCTATGGACAGCAATAAACACAACTGCAATCTACCATGCACTTGATATACATACTCGCTCGAAACATAATCCATAATACAATAATACGTACTGAGGTTTTCCATAAAATCCCATCTCAGTGACTAATATAACATGTACACGGTAGTAGATTGCCTGATATACACAATGTAGCTAACGATTTAAGTGCGACGCCCGTCCAACTCTTATAGTAAATAATATGAATATTGGATTATCTTCAATGCAACCAACCATCGAATAATTGTTGCTACCCAACAAACAATTCCAAAAATCACTCGGATACCAATTAAAATAAAGGAAGATATTTAAAGACACTTTCTAAAACCGTCCTTGGCTTTGTCATTGTTTGAAAGCACAGGCACCATTTCAATACTTTCAAGATCAGAAAAGCTGATGTTTCTACCCAAATATCTTTCTAGAAACTTCTAGGCCACTGAAACACCAAGCATGCCTGCTGGTGTTGGGATATTTGGTGATATGCACTCCCCAGAGCATAGGTGTGAAGCAGAGCCAAACCGAATAATAACACACGTGTTTTTTTTCCGCGTATTTATTTGAATATCATCGAGATCTTACAAATCAAACAATCTGCAATTAAACAGGACATATAGCAATCCTTGATCTTTCAGTTCCACTTCTTTACCTAGCCTTAGCGGAGTCTTCTGGCTTCACGTTCAGATTCCAGAAGTGTAAGAATGTCGCCTTCTCTGACGGGTCCCTTCACGTTGCGGATGATCTGACGATTTTGTTCTCCAATAAATTCTACTTTGACCTGGGTACACTGTCCTTGGGATCCAGTCCTGCCGAGAACCTTCATGACACGGGCACAAACTGCTGGTTTATCCATGATTTTATTTTATTAAGGAAATTTCCTGAGAAAATGTGAGATACAGCTTGCACTCTGACAGCCGGAAGCAAAAGAGAAAGACTGACATGGCCATCTTGTCGAGCTAGCAGCTATACCTAGTGAAGTTAGTAGCGAAAGGTCTAAAGCTCTCTTCACATGTACCCCTTATTAAAATTATTATTTCGTTTTCATTGTAAACAAATTAACGGGGTTATTTTGAAAAGTTAGAGTTAAAGTTTCTAATGCAAAACTCGGGAACTCTTCCTTTTCAAATGTCCCAAAATTTGAAAGCGGGCTGCGAAGCACTAAGTTATCCTAATCCAAGGAAAATTATTTTAAAAATTCCTAATCGCCCCATTTTCGAGTTATTTAAAAAGTCATATCTTTGCAGTATTAAAAACTCCTCCTGTTTGATTATTTGCCTTTTACAAATTCTTTCCACGCTGAAATGATTTACCTATTACAAATTGACGCTTACGGACTGATTATTCATCTTTTACAAATTGTTTCGAAGACCGCTCTCAAATTTATCAAAATTTAGAAGCACCCGGAAAGGAAGTCTTTTACCCTAAACTCAATAAAGTATCTTTTTTCCAAAATTTTGGGAAATTTGGTTGAGAAATATAATAAAGTAGGATAGGATGATAGGTTTTTGGTGATACGTAGCCACTGGTCCATATTTAATTAATTTTAGATTCGATGAGGCTTTCTTTTCAAAAATAAGTTTTGCTTTGGCCTTTTTTTAAGTAGGCATAATCTTTCCGTGCAGAGTATAAGGTGTGGGTAGCGAAGCCGATTTCAACACTCAAAGTGACCAAAAATTGCAGTAAAGTAGGCTCTCCATTTGAAATGTGCATATCTGTTCCTTCAAATATATGCGGGCAGTGAATGACACTTAAACTAAGATGGTCTTTATATTTGGTACATCCTCCATCATTTATTTGTTAGTTTTTAACAAAAGCATTTCAAGTATTTATTCAAATTTGTTTTCTTATTTTCCAAAATAAGGCAAGATTTACACATTTGAATTTTACTTATTTTTTTCATTCCTCTGAAGGGAATCTGTCAATCACAATGTTTAGACAGAATCCCCAAAGTTTTTAAAGTTGCGAATGCTACGCGGCGCTGATGTTGCGTATGGAGCCAATAGTATGTTTTGACTGCAGTCGCTAAATATTTTTATGAAACTTGAAAAACGAATTTTTCCATAAAAGTTATATTGATTATATTTAATCCTACAAAATGAAAAACATAAATGTCGTGTACGTACATACTACCCCACAGGATCTACGAATTATTACTCTTCCTTTAACTATTTTTTGCCAACTTTTATTAAAACACAACCAACAGTTGCGAAATTATTATTCACAAAGTGCAAGTCTCCTAAAAAATCGTGCGTACGGTACAATCGATATCTGTTAGTATCTGGGCTGTTCATTGGAAATTAAAAGATCAAAAAATTTCTTAAACTAAAAGGTTATTGTTGTTGTCAATATACCGCCGTTCGAATTGAAAAATCAGTACAAAGAAGGTCGCCTATTTTATTATAGGATATAATAAACCGTTAATGTTGTAGAGGAGAAATATGACCAGTACAGACAATGAAGTTATTCCATGTAGTGTTTTTTGCTGCAAAAACTGCCTGGCCTAATCACACCTAGTAATTTTAACGTTACTACTTTAGCTGTGTGCAGCCTATCAGCTATAATTTTTACTGTCAAACTGCGAAGATGTAGGACAAGTTCAAAAATGTAACAATACCGCAATACTGCACAATTCAGCGTATGTAGCATAGACAATTAACTAGAAAGATTACCCTCTTTGAACAAGTAAAACTAAACTAAAATTCCACAGCGATACCTCCACATGTGCGACGGCAAGCTCGACGCAGGAGAAGTCGATATTGTTCAGCGCGACCTGCTTTTCATGGGTTGTGCGGGGCGAATTCTGAGAAACATGACCAAAAATTCAAGGCAATTGAGGGTTCGTACGATAGCTGCGCTGCTTTGATTGAGTATAGAGTGAAAGCAATAAACAAAGAATGATTCGTGGGCTGGCAAAGGGATACACGCGTGAAAAATTTGATGGGTGTTTCGGGGGCAAAGGTATATTATTATTTTGTTTGCTGCTCGAAATCTAAAAAACAATTTGCTCGATTCATTTGACGATTATCTGAAATGCAATTTTTAACAATGTGGAACTGATTACTTAAGTATAGTAATTTTGCAAATTAGTAATGTTTTGTTTCCTTTCGAAATTTGAGATCTTTAGATTTTGGTATTACTGCGATAATTGCAAAATAATTAAATTAAAATATTTGGGAAGTTTAGTTTATCAATATCAAACGCCAAAGTACATTCTTTATGGTTATCTGTCCCAACAAATTGATCTGAATTTCGTCCTAACTTCGTCATATTTGGTGCGCTTAAGGATGACATGCTCCTCACTTTCAACAACTCCACATACCTCTCATAGATTGTCATCAAATTCCTTCCACATCGCAAGATGTTTCTTTGTGGCTGTCAAAATCCTACTAATCATTCTTATTAGCCTGCACTACATTGTCACCGAACCCAACTACGGCTTCACTCCCACACCCGGCCTTACAACCATTTAAATTTAAAATGTCAGTTAATATTACCACTGATTTTATTTTCTCCTTCCTCGCATGATATAGGGCAATCCCCATCTCCAGAAGCTCCGTAGAATCGAAAATCATCAGCTTTCTACCACTACCGACGAAGAAAGCACTCATGCCCACCGACTCGTCACCTAGCACTCTATGGAGGCACCTGTGGCTACAACCTCCGCCCCTTCCAGGAAAGCCGTTTTTCTTTCTCTCATGATAGAATTGATCTTTTCATCATTGAACTCTCCCTTAGAACTCAGCTTCCCCAGGAAACCATGAATATTAACCGAGAGCGCCGAAGAACTCATTTGAGACATATGTTTTTTGTACATATCCATATGTATGTACAGTGGCTCCAAAAAGTATTCGCTCACCACACTATCCGGGCAACTTTTATTAATAACTTTCAAGGCTCGAATGATAACACAACCAAATGTTAAGTAGATTTGTTTATTCATATGTTAACTTCAAAAGTAAAAAGTTTCAAGTTCATCGATTTCGAATTACGCTTTGTATTAATGGAAATGCCGCCAGGCTCCTCAATTCAACGCACAAAAAATATTCGCTCACCACTTTCACACTCACACACTCCCGGATTTAAAGTACCGCTAATTTCACAAACTAATATCCAGACGTAGTCTGCAGCTAAGCAATGCTGTTCTGAACGTGTATCACGATGATTCATAGTGTGTTTCGAAAATTTTTTAATGTTTTTTATAAAGTGGGTAGAAAGCAAAAAAAAAACAACTGAGGAAGATAGGAAAATTGTGATAAACTCAGGAAATCAAGGACAATCATTGAGGGAAATTTCTAAAAACATCAACAGACCATATTCTACTGTTAAAGGAATAGTTAATAGCTTTTCAAATCGTAATACTGTAAATAATAACATTAGAAATGGTCGCCCGAAAATTTTGAATGAAGCTGAAGAACGTCTAACAGTTAGAAAAATTGCACAAAATCCGAAATTAAGTACGCCAAAAATAGCAGCTTAAGTTCTCGTTGAAATTGAAAAGTCCGTTTCACCTGGGATTATTCGGAATGTGCTTTACCGAGCAGGATACAATGGTCGAACAGCACGCAGAAAATTTTTCATGACCGAAATAAACCGTAAAAAAGGGTTACGCTTTGCAAAAGAGCACAGAAATAAAGATGAGAAGTTCTGGGGAAGAGTCATATTTACCGACGAAAGTAAATTCAATATTTTCTGTTCAGATGGTAAATGCAACATATGGAGAAAGGTCAATACAGAGCTGGATAATGAAAATTTAGTTCCATCGGTAAAGCATGGTTGAGGTTCTATTTGTGTATGGGGTTGTATAAGTGCAAGTGGGGTGGATGACCTGGATATAATTAATGTTATTATGGACCACAAAATGTATGTAAACATTTTAAAGGATCATTTACACAAAAGTGCCGAAAAAATGAGTATAAAGATAACTTTATATTCCAAGATAATGATCCCTAGCACACAGCTGTGAATACAAAGCTCTAGTTGCTCTATAATGTTCCACAATACCTTCAAACTGCTCCAAAATCGCAAGATAACACTCCCATAGAACATCTATGGGATGTTCCAGGAGAAAAAGTAAAAACTCGTCACATTGCTAATAAAATACAGTTGAAGACTGCTCTTTTAAAAGAATCGAATACTATATCTGCACAAATAACGGAAAATCTGATAAAATTCATGTCACATAGATTGGAAAGCGTAATTAAGCAGAAAGGAGGACCTACCAAATATTAAGTAAGACACTTATTATTAGTATTGGTAACGAAAGTGCCAAAAAATGGCGTTTTTTTTTTATATATTGGAAGTGAGCGAATACTTTTTGTGCGTTGTATTTAGGAGCCTGTTAGTATTTTTGATAATATATGGAGTATTTTGAAATGAATGAATACTTTCTGGAGTCACTGTATGTATAAATAATAATAGTTGTAGGAAAAAGTTGCACTTCGTTGGGATGCCAAATTCGTTTTTTAATTACAATTACAATCTTCTCAAAAATTTCCAAAACTAGATCTTATTTTCATGTAATGTTAAGCTTGAAAGCTAGTTTTTAAGAGTGCTTATGTTTACGTCCATATTGAAAATTATTTTTCTATTAAAACCAGCACAAAAATAAAAAAATGTATAACCTACTTGCGCTCAGCTAGATAGCCCAATGGGCCAAAAACGAACAATCGGTCACGACACCGCCAAATCGGACGAACATACAAATTAATGCTCATTTAGGGGACAGGAGGGAAGCAAAAAAGAAAACGTCGTAGCCCTATAGCTCTCTCAGGCGAGCTTTCCTGTGCTGCCTACACAAAATTGGTTCAAGAGTGGCCGTTCAATACCAGCTTAACAGCTACTACTTAAATAGTAGAAATATAATAAATAAATATTTCACACTAGCTGAAACCAACACTGGTCAAACAACAAAATATAGCTTGCTAAAAGTGATCGATTCGATTTTCGATGCCAGTACGCCCCCTCACATATCACTTTCGTATTCTATTTAATTGCCATACTTTTTTTATTTTATATATTTAGCAGACAGATCCGCTCTTAGCGTCATATAATATAATCGTACAAAATGTGATCCTGGTTTTAAGAATCTTGGGTTACACTCTTTTTGTATCTCGAGCATTCATTTAAGGAAATAAAATAAAACACACTGTGCGAATCAAACTGGTTTAACTTCGTAGTTCTTTCTTTATTCGCGTTTCAAAAATATAATTGACCACAACGATCGACTATAAAAATAGGCACACATGTATTAATTAATTTGTTTAAGAACGCCAGATTAAAATTAAAGGTACAGCGTAACATTGCATTATTACTGGGCGTAGGTTAAGTGCCCAAGCGTGTTTTTGTTTCACTTGACCCATATTTACTTTATACCTTCCCCCATGTTAAGTATGATGCAATAAATTATAAATACTGAATGACTGCGACATTGAAAACAATACATTGGTTAACTTTGTTAAAAACTGTAAAACAAAAACACACTTCCACGAATTTAGCCTCATTGGTAGTAGGTTAGGGTTTATGGTCTGAAGTTGCGTGCCTCAGCATAATCGCGAGTATCGGAATAATTCCTTTCAGGACGGATGAAGGTTTCACCCGATGATGCAAAATGTCCATCCCATTCAGTTGGAAGCGGGTCTGTGTCGTAGGCATACCCGTGCAACTCCTCAGCATCTGATCTGTTTCTCTCGGGCCTGATCCGAACTTCTGATCCCTGTTCAAACTTCCCGGACCACTGTGTAGGTAAAATCTCAGGTTCGGTGGTGAATCCAAAGAATTCATTGGCATTAGATTGGTTTCTTTGCTCGCCAAACGCTCGATGTATGGGAATACCATTTCCTTGGTTCACAAAAGTCCCATCCCACTTTGGGGGCAGTATTTCCGTTTCCGTGCATTGTCCGTAAAAATTGCGCCAATCGCTATTTTGCTGTTGTCTATTTGTTCCTCTTGCGGGCCCACTTTGTGGCTTATCGTACACGAATTTACCATTCCAGCCCTCTATCTTTATAGGAATGTATTCATCTTCACGGCGTCGACGGGGCATCTTGGAGGTATGTATACGCACAAATCGCAATGCACAATAGCAACTGTCGTCTCTGCAACCGTAAGATCGACTGATCCTCTCTATTTGCTATTATGGAAAATTCAATAACGATATTTTGAGTAGGAGACGCTGACGCCTACACTGCCTGTTCAACTCATTTCCTGAAATGTACATGTTCAGAAAACTTGTCAGACGACATGAGTAAGCCCGATATTATTCATTTTAAGCGGTCTACAGGAACGGCGATTGGAAAATGCTTTTTGGCACCAGCAGAAAATATGGAAGTTACTGTTGAGGAGTTACCCGTGACCCTCTTTGGACAGTCTCTATATGGAAACTGCTCTCAAAGCTGTCGCTGAATGTTCATCGTGCATTAACGTGAAATCATTCTGTGTCACGCACTGAGGAGAAAATGTAAAATGGGAAAATTAGCACAATTTCGTTTACCTGACCAGTTACTCCAAAGTGGAGAACTTTTATATTTTTTTTAATGCCGCAGCATGCAATCAAAGTATCAGACCATTTTTCATTTAAAGACATTCATCTTGTCCACCCATATACAGCTTCGGCCTACCAGGCGCTGTTGGTGTCAATGGACCATTTTTAATGCCAAACCCATTTACATTGGGTTAATTACTTCACAAAAGAACGTCTCTGCAGAGGAGCTATGGGAAGACAACAAATATAATTTTAATAAATGTTGACAGGATTCCAAAGGTTATTGTAAAATCGTGATGGTTTCAACCTTTCTGCTGTTAATCTTTCGAAATTCTATTAAATACTTAATTCTTAGACATTATCGAAGAAGGGACTTAGCTCATGTTGTTATAGGTGCCATATTTGCCAGTAAAGAATAGGCTGATTTCCTGGTATAGTGAAATAGGATGGACTAAATCTTTGTTTATTTCACATTTCCCATTGTTCCTAAGAGCCTGATGTAATTGCTCTAACCATGTGTACGGTTTGGAGGTATATACAAAAATTAACAGCAGTGAAGGTGATAGCTGAAAATTACAATGGTAGGTTTTCAATTTGAGTTTTAGAACCAAACTGAACTGAATATGAAAAAAAAGGGGAGGGGGGATAATGTTGAAAGAGAGTTATTTGTAAAAACAATCGAAAACGACCGATATTGGTGTCGAATCCATAGTTTTTAGGATCACGAGATGAATAATTATAATTCTGATTTAATATTCAGAAATGCGCCGGCAACATCTTGAGCTTGGACGGATCTGCGAGTATGCACCAGTATGTACCATATATAAAAGTGGATGTACATACTTATTATTATTTCATGAATAAAAACTCAAAATACTAAATCCTTTTAAATTTACATAAAAATTGGGTACGCACGGCTGTTGGTTGTGAACCGAGCAGCGAGTCCTTTTTGGCGTATAGAATTCGAATGAAAACGAGACATTGGGGTCTTAGGTCGAGAAGTGACCCCAAAAAGTGAAATCTTTGGAAGTGACGATATTTTCAGGAGAGGCCTTGTACTCGTACAAACCAAACTAGCATGGGTTGCTTCACTCCAATATGTTTTATCTAAAGACCAAACCATGAATTTGGGGGTTTGTATATATACATTTATATATGTATAAAATCCACTTTTGTGTATATCGCTAGTACGAGATGCTCTAGAGGGGAGCGCAGAGGAGGAGCGTCTCTATTTAAGGGGGTAGTCTCATGTTCGATCTTCAAAAAATCTTCTTTTTTTTTGTGCATCTTCTCAAAGTTAAATAAGTTGAGAATATACTGTAAAAATTTTAGGCCGATACACTACGTCATTTTAAAGCTACAACATATGCATCTGCATATATGAAAATTTTTTTTCTAAACTTTAAGGGGTTATTCTCATGTGAACGCATGAATTTTACCTCTTTTTTGGGAATTTTTTTTTATAAGACAATAAAATTCAATCATTCTAATTTTTTGATATGTTCTTATTTATTACTTAAACTGTATACAGAAATTGTTTTTTTTGCTTATATTACATTATTTACATGTTTTTTTTTTAATTAAAGTTGACACCAAAAAAAAAAGTAGGTCACTGGTCCAGATCATAGCGGCTGTTAATGTTATCTGAAATGAAAAAATCGAATGGATTATTGTTCAGTAGATCTGTCGTTATGGTCCCTACTAGGATTAATCAATTTCATTGAAAAACAAAAAAATGGCGGACTGTTGAAAAAAAAGTTACGAAAATCTTGGTTTTTTTTGGTATAAATCGTTTAAAAAAAGTAAGTAAATATTTTCGAAAATGAACCATTCTAGTAGGGACCATAACTATTAAAGGGTAGAAGAATATATATAAATTTCAAAGCAATCGGTCGATTAGTTTTTTTGTGAGGATCTGGACCGTTCTAGAAAATGATGTTTCGAGTAAAATGCGTTTAAAGTTTCAAGAGCAGAATTTTCGTTGAAAATGTATACTTACACTAATCTGCTATGCCTGGACCATACAATTTCACAATTCACGATAAAACTTTATATACACTATTCCACATATACACAGGTAGGTAATATGCTAAGGTTGACCGTAAGAAACTCCGTACGCAGCTAAAAAAGACCGGTGAAAACAATAGAAATGTAGCAGCTGCAGACCTGGCGCGGCGGCGATTATGAGTTGTAACTTATTTAATACTAGGAATTTCGGTCTGATTTTTTCACAGCATATTTGCAATAGGTTTTACTATCGAAATATGAAAAAAAAAAAATCGATTTCTCGAAGTGGTCACATGAGAATACCCCCTTAAACGCGTTTTTCTCGAAACTACTTTTTTTTCGTCGGCACGGATGATTAAAGAAAAACTATTGAACCGATTGGGCTAAAATTTTCACATGTTATTATATACATGAATGGTTCTGGCCCGTACCAGAATTAGATGTTTTTATCCATTTCTTTCTGTTTTATGTCGATTTTAAACCGAAAAAAACCGTCGATTTTTTAAAATTTGTTTTACAAGGCCGCCGTTTTGCTATTTTTCACTCAAATCTTTTAAATCTGCTACGCGACAGAATGACAACCCTACTGAATAATAATCTTATTGGAATTTTGATTTCAGATGATTGGGAAAGGAGCAATCAGGGGGGCGAGCTACCTACTTTTTTTTGAAGAGACTTACTTCGCCTCACCAATATGACCTTAAACTATTTCCTTTTTTATTTAAAAGAAATGTTTTTGTAGGGTCAATAGTTTAATAATAATTTCCACAAAAAAAAAATTCTTAAATACCTTCAAAATTTAAGCTCGGACATGAGACTACCCCCTTAAGTGTACACCTCTTTATATATTGAGAATAATTTCTGCAACCTACAACAAGAATAGTAGAATTTATATAAAACTACTCGAAGCGCGTGCAACAGACAAGAAGCTAACCGTCTATTACGCTCAAGCAATAATGTATGTATTTCAGAGTATTTAACCGCCCACACTATTTTTGCAAAGCAAATATATTTTTTCACATTTGTGCATGCTTGACTAAAGTGGAACTAATGCGTTTTTGGGCAGATCGTGGCGATTATGGTAATTAAAATAATATCCGGTAAAGTGAATAAAAGAGGTTGTAATATAAAGTTGAAATAAGATATATGCACCTGAAAACAAGTTATTTGCACAAAATGTTTTTTTTAAACGTGTTTACTCTGAAAACAGGTTTTTAGTCATGATCATAAAGGAAATTCTTATGACATTTCCACTTTATACCGACAATTGAGTTATTCTTTATTAATAAGTCAAATTAATAGGTAAGGTAGAAAATTATCTCAGCAATGCTGTACCTATATTTTCACAAAGTCGAGATTTTTGCCGGGGTGAGTAGTTTTATAAGGAACAATGAAAGTTTTATGAAACAAAAAACGAAAGAAGAAGAAGAAGAAAAGACTAAAACTCCAATGTGGTGTCTCCCCAACTCAAACCTCATAGCGAAATTTGGCGTGCATTCGATTAAGCTTAGCAACCTTTTAAAAAAAGAAATCCTGAACCTTTTCAAGGTCATCCAGGTGGCGAATCGCGTAAACGGGTGGGGCAAACAGTAAGATGGAGTTAACGAGCGATTGGAATAACCTAACATATACCTCCCAAGTCCCAAGAATCAGCTTTAAGGGGGCAGATACCTTTAGAACGGGTGAAATCAGTCAATTTTAATGAATTTTTTTCAAGGTGATACAATAATTGGATCATTTATTACTTTTGACATATTGTTAATACATTATTAAAGTGTACACAAACAGGGTTTGTTTTTACAAAATGGCGGCTCTGCAGAATATTTCATCAATCGTCTCCCGCGGGTCATCGAAAACTGCTGATGCTGTCAAAATGTTTCTATTTATCGGAAATAAAAAAAAATTTTTTTTGTCGATTACTAACATATTAAAGGGAAGGATAAACCTATAATAAAATAGTTAAAATTAAAATTTATATCGGCTGTTTAATCAAAGGTCCAGATTTTTGGCTATTTTTCAAGAGCTTTTTCGATTACTAACATATTAAAGGGAAGGATAAACCTATAATAAAATAGTTAAAATTAAAATTTATATCGGCTGTTTAATCAAAGGTCCAGATTTTTGGCTATTTTTCAAGAGCTTTGACCCCAAAAAAAATTATTTATTAACCCGATATCTTTAAACTTTTAGGTACATCCTAAAGCACTATAAAGAGAAACCTCTGAATGTTTCAGCCTAATCGGTCAATAACTTTTTAAGTTACAGAGCTAGCAGTTTTTGAAAACACAGTTTCGAGATAATCGTGTTCAAAGTTTGCATTGAAACTTTCGTTGGCATTCTGGGTATTACCCAAGCATCTTTCCAGTAAATATTTTCTGGACAAATCTTCGTAAATTGGTAGAAGATGTTGTTTTATATCGTCGCCAAGTAAGAGAGTAAATTATGAGACAAAAGAATACACAAACAGTGGCGTAACTATACCATCTGGGGCCCGTGGCAAATTCTTTTGATGGGGCCCTATCAATAAAAATCGTCACGTTGTACTTAGTTTAATTTTAATAAACCACTTAAGTAGTTATCCAACACTAATAACAATTTTATTTTCAAGAGCATGGGTTTATACATTTACCATGAAATAACAATTTAATTTCAATAAGATATTTATTAAGAAAAATCTTTTCTTCGAGCTTTCTGTTCCGCAAAAGTGTCTATAACATCATCAAAGTTTAAAGATCGGGCCATAGAATTGTCAATAGACAGAATAGCCAAGTTAGATAACCTGTCTTGTCCTATAGAGTTTCTTAAATAGGTTTTTATTAATTTTAGTTTTGAAAATGATCGTTCAGCACTAGCTGTAGTCACAGGAATTGTAACAAATAACATTAATGCAGTGCATACTTCAGGAAAGCTGCAGGACATAAAATGATTCTTTATTAATAATAAATCAGCAAGGTCTCTAATACACGAAGACTTTTCTATTTCATCTCTGAAAGTGGACCGAAAACTGAGAATTTCCCTGGCAAATGATTCAGATATGTCTTTTTTATATATATCAACAAGTTCTAAAGCTTTTTTTAATAAATCTGTGTCATTTAAAATTTGTAAAGTTGAAGGCTGCAAAACACTGAAATTGGAAACAATCTCATTCATCGGAAGGAAACGCGATTTCAGTTGATTAGTAATGATGTCCAATACTCGATGAAATATGTTCACTTTGAACAAACTTTTCGGATCTTGGAGATGCCCATCTTCACAAAGTTCGTCAAAATGGCGTTTTACCTTTCCCTGACGAGTTTTAGAAAATTCAGGGGTTATGGACCATTTTGCTGCTACACTATTTGCTTCCATTTTTAAATTTACAATTTCATGTCGACACCTTTCCAATTCTTCTAGACAAATTTTCAAAAGTTTTAAGGCATTTGAAAGATCGGTGGCTTTAGACTTTAGACTGAAGTGCTTTAGAGGCTGCATCGGTGGTTTGTAGAATTTTGCAATGGAAAACCAATAACATAATAAAATTGTGGTTTTAGATCTTCTTCTTGAGTGAAACAGCTTCACTTCTTTCATCTGATTTGCAATTTAACCGAATTATTTTCGTTAGCGCTTTTGGGACTTCAACAAACCGAACTTTCAAAGCAAAAACAGCATCATAACGTCCTGCCCATCTAGTAGGGTTTAATGTTTTTAATGTTATTGAAGTTGAAGACTCTCTTTTTTTATTAGATATAAAACTTGATAAAATATTCCATCTCTTGAGGTACAATGTCAAAAATTTGTTTCTGAGCGCGCGGCCTCTTGGGTCGGGGGCCCGTGGCAATTTGCCAGCCCTGCCACCCTATAGTTACGCCACTGTACACAAACGTACTGTGAAAAGGCATTGCTCCGACCCAAGCTCTCCGACTACCTTGTTAATGACGGTATGCGGGCTCTGACGTTTTTCCCAATAACTCCATTAATATTCAATATTTCGATTTGTCCTTTTGACAGTATATTGTTAACATATTATATATTTTAATATTTAATATTATTTAAAAAAAAAATTCGATTTTCTGAAAATTCCAAAGGTACCTGCCCCCTTAAGGGGGCCGATACATGTAAAAGCAAAAAAATTTAATTTTTTTTTTTTCGTCGGGAATATATTCTATAAGGTGTTGAGAACGTGTGTCTAAAGAGCGTTTCCCGATATCTCAATCCGGTCTCATGGAATCTCACATAGAAGCCGATACATGTAAAATCAAAAAAAAAATTTTTTTTTTTTTCGTCGGGAATATATTCTATAAGGTGTTGAGAACGTGTGTCTAAGAGCGTTTCCCGATATCTCAATCCGGTCTCATGGAATCTCACATAGAAGCCGAAACATGTAAAATCAAAAAAAATTCTTTTTTTTTTTTCGTCGGGAATATATTCTATAAGGTGTTGAGAACGTGTGTCTAAGAGCGTTTCCCGATATCTCAATCCGGTCTCATGGAATCTCACATAGAAGCGGCGATGTCAAGTAGCGCGGGTGAGAAGCTGTCCATCGCCCCGGCTCCAGACCGCCCCGCTCTTAGCTTTTCGTCTATTATTCCCAAATTCCTCAGCTATTGTTCTAATCGAAGACAAATATTTCGAATTATTCTCGAGTAACGAGCGCAGACCGGCACACATTTCTCGATTCAAAAGAAGCAAGAACGGCTCGGAAAGAAAAAACTTTTGCCGTAAATCAGCTGCGTGCACAAGAGGAAGAACAACTCTACGGTGCAGGAATAGCCGACTAAAATGTAAGTAGAGAATTCGTCTTTTCACTTCCCCAAACTTTGAACTCAAATTCCTCGAAACGACATTTTCGACTACTCGCTGCACGATAACTTTATTAAGAAAGGTTCAATTACGCTGAAAATTTTACTGTAGCTTCAAAAGACCCTTGTCTACTGGATGAACCTAAATTTATAGCCGATTTCGCGAATCCCCGACCGTAGAGGTTGCGAATTCAGCCAAAAAAACAAGCAAAATTTTCATTCAAGTCGCATTTGGGGAAAAAAAATTTTTTTGTCTTAAAGTTAGGTTCACATTGAAGCCACAACTGTTTTTTAACAATTTCTTCTTCCTCCTTTGTTTCAGACCAATATTACCGCCGCGAGAACGCAGCGACTGAAATATGAGGGGGCTGTTGCGTCACGGGCTTCGCCGCCATTTTGAAACGCCGGCACTCGAAAAAAAATGTTTTATAATGTACAAGCTCTTGTGGTAAACTAATAAAAAAATTAACTCGATCCGCTTATTCCTTCCCTATCAAAAAAATTCTTTAAAAAAACTCACTTTCAATGTATCGGCCCCCTTAAAGGAGTGGATTAAAGATATTGTTCGTTAAGTTTATTAGTCATATCTGCACATATATGTACGATTGACTATTGTAATGTAAATTTTACACAATGTAATATTATGTATGATAAAATTAATCAAGTAAGCTAGGTACTTAACTAAATTGCAGATAATATATAATATAATAACACAAAAATATTCAATTTAACTCAATCAACTACGCTGTAATTCCTGTAATTCGCTGTAATTTTTATTAAAATCAAAAATAAAGAATACTACTACTAAAAATTAAGAAGGAACTTCTAATCAATAATATTGTTAAATGTTGTTAAGTGAACTCGTGAGTCAACAAAAAAGATTATTTATTATTATAAATAAATATATTATTAGGTCCGCAACTAAGTTCCCGCTGTTTTTCAATAGATGGCTCCAGTAGTAAGAGTTGGTCGATTATAGCATTACTAAAACGTCATGAACCAAGCTTAGCCGCTTTGATACATTTGTGATTTTGTTTTTGGAACATATACTTTTGGTTGTGTGAAAATGTCTGATTATGTGCCAAATAATCGTCATTTGCGGGGAAGTGTTGCTTTTCGTTTTTCATTCGAAGAAAACGGCGGCTCAAGCGCATCGAGAACTCCAAAAAGTTTACGGAGATGCTGCTCTAAGTGAAACAACGTGCCGTGATTGGTTCCGTCGCTTCAAAGACGGTGATTTTGATGTTGACGACCGTTCGCGTGAAGGAAGGCCGAAAATCTTCGAAAACGCTGAAAAGACGTTGAAACCGAACGAAACGATCACTGGGGAACGGTATCGAACTCAATTGATGCGATTGAGCCGAGCACTGCGCGAAAAGCGGCAACAATACGATCAGGGCACGAAAAAGTGATTTTACAGCACGACAACGATCGGCCTCACGTTGCCAAACCCGTCAAAACCTACTTAGAAACACTCAAATGGGAAGTCCTACCCCACCCGCTATATTCCCCAGATATTGCGCCGTCCGATTATCGCTTATTCCGTTCGATGGCACATGCTCTGACTAATCAGGAGTTCCGTTCATATGACGACATCGTAAATTGGCTTGATTCATGGATAACCTCAAAAGACGAACACTTCTACCGTGACGGTATTCGAGCTCTGCCAGAAAGATGGGAAAAGGTTGTCGCTAGCGATGGGCAGTACTTTGAATAACTCATTTGTAACCATTTTTTCATAATAAAGTTTTATATTCATAAAAAAAACCAGCGAGAACTTAGTTGCGGACCTAATAAAAAGATTATTCTGCATGGTGACTGAACCAATTTGATCGATGTACAGATAGCACTCGCAGATGAATTACTTTTTTTGTAAAAAAACAAATAAACACAGATATTTGAAGGATCAAGCCAAGTTAAAAAAATAATGCAAAATCATTGCCAATTAATTATAATAAGAAGATAACCAAATTGTGATTCATTCATATTGTTATCTCTTTCACGCCTTCGGTCGCGTGGAGTATTTAAAAGCCCTACATGTTTCATGTACATCATACATATGTTGTGTTTACATTTTCTGTAATTCTTTTGAAATTGTAAGATACAGATGTACATATGTAAATCAAAAGAAGTCAAGTTAAATGAGATGAGAAACTTATCGTTGCGTCGTGTCGGTATACATACATACATATGTACATATTTTAGGAAGGAAGGTGTTTGGCTATTTAAAAAATAACTTTTAATTACATACGTTTTCCTGAAACCAGGGCTTTTAAAAATTTGGTTAATAGCCGTATCTAATTTAAAATCAATCGGAGAATTTGTTCTCCCGGGGGTTACTACCCCGTCGTGCAAACCGGTGTTTTGAGAAAACCGCGTTTAAAGTAAGGTATTTGCTGACGGCAGATAGTAAACTAATAAGAAGTATAATTTAAAATTTTAACAGTAACATTTTAACAGGCCTCGAGGATGTATACCTACTGTTAAAATTTATTATTATTCTTATTTATGTCAAAAGACAGAAAAAAATATATAAAAAATCGATTTTGTTTCATTTAAGTGGCTACATCCAGTTATAGGGTCCAAAAATTTATAGTTAAAAAAATCAATACACCTAAATTAAATGATAAAAATGGCTCAGTACAAAGGTACTTTGGGTATATTAAACATTTTTGAAATAAAAATGATCATTTAATGTGAAAAAAATGTCGGGTGGGGGTGGTGGATGATCTCATGTACTGCGTTTGTAATAATGAAATATGTGTAAAAAAGAAAAATCAAAATTACAACTGGATGTAACCCCTTAACAGTCGCCGGACTTTTGGCACAACAAAAAATATTATATACCTTTTTTTAAAATCAAGTACGCGTAGTCGTCTAGCTCATTAAACCTATTGAGATAAAATTTTGTAGGTTGATGCACTTATCGTACAATTACAGGTAAAATGCTAAAACATTTTTTGTAGTACTTTATCCATGCGTGTAAATTTCCTCTTTACACGCACGATGAGATATGCTGCTACCAAAAAAAAATCAGATACCTATTTCATTGACTTTGAGCTTTTCACGACGCATCTTTGTTTCAAAGCAAAAAGTCATGCCAGTCAGTCGTGGCTGGCTCACGGCAAAAAAAGCGATTTGTGTTTTAAATATATAGATTAGCACATTTAATTTTTTAGAGAGAAAAAATCACGGATTTATTTAGCGCATATTAGAAAACAGACTACATAAAAAAATTTTTATGATTGTTGAATAGAAAACAAGCAGAATTGCGATATTCTTCTAAATGTCCTATGTACTTGTGAAAAGTATAAATTTAAGTAAGTATCTATTTCGCTTGCTTTGGTTGCCATAGACTGTTCTTCAATGTATTAGGTATAATGTAAATTTACACTCCTAAATGTTAAATTTCTTAGTCAAGTTACTGCAAACTAATGCGTTTTCTAATCGTGTATGAAATTGCCCATCCCAAGATCCCATCTTAAAATAATGTAAGATAAAATTATGGCAGTAGATGCACAGATTCATTCGCATTTGTGCAAAGATCAAATAACATTACAAACATTCAATTGCTAAAATAGCTAAGCGGTATTCTGCTTTTTCCTTTTTTGCTTGCCTACATATTTCCTTTTTAGAATAATTAAATTCGCCGTGTATAAAAATTATTCCATTTTCAGGTAGAAACGTTCACTGAATCTTATAATTTCGCTAATTTTAAAATACACAGAGCAGAATTTACGAATTTTTCAAAGAAGCAGATTTACCCGCAAAGAACATTCCTACATAAAACCTACCGAGATTTAAAAACTTTCTGACTGCAGTTTAATGGCTTATCCATAGCTATATCCAAAAGCGGAAGTTGAAGCCGAGGATACATTCTGAATTAGCATCCCACTGCGTTCTCCTTACTTGGATATTTATTTGAGATTTTCAAGAACATGGACTGTACTCTTGTTGATTTCCATTCAATGATTCATCCATAATCATTTTTTAACAAACGAATGATGTCAATTTATTCATCTTTCTTGATTGGAAGTATTTCTGGACATACATTGAGTGTTATCAGCGACCTCAGACTTAAGCTGTTTTAAACGGCTATGTGAGATATTATAGGAGCCCGGAATTTAAGCTAATTTGTTTACACTAAAGCAAGTTTTGCTTGACGAAATACCTACCACGAGAAGTGTATTGGGAAGCTTATTATTTCTTAGTATACGCGTGTACTCTCGGCCACGTAGAAAAGTGTAGCCAAAAATAGTGCACGCGTTGAGAAGCTTTTATGGATTAATGAATAATGCTGGCCGTCTCAAGACGTGACGTTCGGACACGGATACATCTTACCTAAATCAAAATATAAACATCGTTCTGGTTGAGCTTAGTAGTTTCGGTAGACCGATTAGATAAACACTTTGCCCTTGGAATCGCGAATAGTCGCAGAGTTAACAGAGAGCCCGACTCTAAAAATGAATAAGAGCATCACATACATAGTCGTGAATCATGATCTCATCGAGATTTTCAGAAGTTTTACAATATCTCTTCGACGGCACTGAAGAAAATTTATAAATTCTACTGTGACGATTTTTCGAATTACGTCAGACTTATTTTGTCCAAAACTTAGCAAAGCAAGCAGCAGCAGTAGCGATATGATTAATTTTCGAACCATATGCAAAAAAAATTCATCGTATGGGCAGTATATACTGCTCCAACCAAGATCGTCTGGAGTATCTATGTGGTGCTGCGTTGACTCCTCAGTCCTCAGAGCTCACTCACTTACCTTGCTGTCTTGTCTTTGGGGCTGATTACTCGGAATTAATACAGCTGTAGGTAGATGCCTAGGAGAGTGCTGTACATAGCGCCTGTAGGTGGAAGACGTGGAGCGGTGGAGCCGACTGGTGCCCCCCACGACCTACAGTGAATGACTTCACTCCCAAGCTGCCGCGGGAACCCAGTTCACTTTGCGCATTCACGGAATGCGGTGGTTTTTCTGTTTGTGAATCTAGAGAATGTGAAAATAATAAAAGTTATTTAGTTAGCAGGAGTTACTGACAATAAGGAACGCCATTTTCCCCTCGACACATTCCTTTTTCTGTGACTAAAGACTGTGATAAGTGCTACATTTGTGTTTTTCAATTTTTTAAAAATAGTCGCCTTAATTAAGTTTCGAACGAACTTTGAGCCGCTCAACTTTTCCTAATCATTATTGTTATGAATAGAGTTCGAGCCAAGTCAAGATGGTTGTGAATAATGTTAAAGTTAAGAAGGCCAGCGATTCGGCAACTACAAAATCCTCCACATCATCGAAGTCGACCGTCTCGACAAAAGTAACGAAACACGAACAGAATGCGGGCAGCAGTAGGATGCAATCCACCAGGGGTGGCGGTGGGGTTTATGTGACAACAAGCCAACCGGTCGAGTATGTGGTTACAACCCCTGATGGATCTGGTGATTTCGGACAAAATTTCCCAACAGGAGGAATGCAAATCAGTGAGGTCAGCACTGTTTATAACACCGGAAATACGAAAAGAGCCACACAAAATCTACTGGATTCCGAAAGGGCAAGAGTAACGACAGTGGATCCATCTCTAATTAGAACAATAGAGGAAGTTTCTTCTGTGCCATCGTCAGATACGGTTATTATATCCGAATCGTCTTCCAAAAGTGCCCATTCCTCAATGCAACAAGGATCCTCTTTCAGTCAAGTCATCGAAATTGTGGATGGTAAAGAACGCATTATTGATTCGCAGAATAGGAACTGGGGATCTAGCCAAAATCAAAAGGCAGAAGATCATTCCAAATCTGTTTCTGAGTCTGGAAAACCGGCAGAATTCAGCTATGCAGCTAAAAGTAGCGATAAGTCTATGAAATACGATACCGGTAAACCTGGCGGTGTACCCCTTTTGGAGGAGTCTTCAGCGTCTAGCGCAAAGTACTTGAAACAAAAGGGAGACGGTCCAGTTCAAGAACATAGCACACATGAATCTTCTGGAACAAAGTCTATTGAATTAGATGACATCCGCAGAAAAGCGAATATATCGAATTCAAAAACTGAAATGATCGACAAACCTTCCCATTTCACAATAACTGGAAAAAATGTTTTGGGCCAAGACCCGAGTCATACTGTAAGTGATGTGTATCTTATCGACAATAAATCGAATATCATGAAAAATAAAGACATAAGAAATACTTCAAATATTAAAAACACTTCAAACGTATCCAACGTATCCAACGTTTCTAACTTCTACAATGTTTCCAACGTTTCCGATGTTTCTAACATCGCAAACATCTCGAATATTTCGAACGTTTCCAACAAGTCCAATATTATTGAGGATTCAAACATTTCTAACACCTCTACATCTAACGTCTCGGTATTGAATGAGACAAAGTCAATTAATGTCGTAAAAAACTTAGCTGCAGCAACGACAACCTACACATCAAAAATATATGACGAGAAGACTAATTCCTGGAAAGTTGTTGACGAAACAATTGTAAATGAGAAAGACTGCATCAAGAATGAGATATCACCAAAAGGGCAACCGGGAGACAATGTGAACATTGTATCAAGAAATTCTGGCCAAATTAATTTGACTAGCAAAATGGACAGTCAAAATAAATTGGAAACAAAAACTACGAACAAGTCCACCAAGTCAGAGCAGTCAACGGAAACTACAAAGTCGACTAACATTAAGAAGCAAATTTATGACTCAAAGACAAAATCATGGAAAGAAGTGGATGAGAAGACAATTAAATCAATTCGTCCTTCACTGGTCCGCTACGTGAGCCAGGATTCAGACGGTTCCTTTACGACCATCTACAAGAGGAAGGTGTTTGACCAAAAAACCGGCAAGTGGAAAGTGGTCGATGAAAAAATTATAAAGAGCAACAACACTGTTGCACCAGTTCCAGAAATAATCGATGATGTCACCAACATAACCACTACGACCTACACGACAAAAGTTTTCGACACCAAGACTGGCACTTGGAAAGTTGTGGAGGAAAAGTCGTTTGTCGACTCCCAAGCATTTGTGCCAAATGATATTGTACACGAGATAGAAAAAGATCACGCCGATGTTGCGAATATAACGACGACAACAGAAATAACCAAGGTAGGTAGATTCTTTTTTAGCAGATACCATACCGCCATACCACACATCTCAACGCAGGTCGGTAGGCAGTCGATAGTCAGCAAAAAGGCATACGTATATTACTCCGCTCCCAAGTCACATCACACCGCGCCTAAGTTGAGCGCACGAGGTGCCTGTGTGTGAAATCCGAGCGCAACAAGTGGCATTGATTGCTTTATTAATTAACGCTCCAGAGGCTGGATTTTCCTATATTTAGATTTTATTCGAATCAGTTAACTTTATGCACTTAAATTCAATCGCTGCCGCTGTAGGACCAGAAATGCAAGCTGATCCCAAGTGCACGCAAATGGAGACATCATTTTAGTGGAAACGTTGAGCAGCTTTCGTTTCGAATTACTTTCGCAGCGAAATGTTGTTATGCAATTGTTTGCTAAATGCCAGTCACTCATATTTCGACTCGGAATAACTTTGTGCCATTTCGACCACATTATTTGTGGTTATATTATGTACGCAAACTGCCATCGTCTTTTGATATGCTACGAAAAAGAAAGTGTGTAACTACCTCCATAAAATCTTCTAGGGGTTTTTAAACTCATTCAAATAAAAACTTTTTAAGAGTTAACTTTTCAACAAAACCAATGACCTGTACAAGGCCTTTTGCCTAGTCTAGAATTCCCATTTATATTTGCTCTTCAATCTTTAAAAAATAAGAACACGTTCCGAAATGCCTACTATCTTTTGTCATCAATTTATGGCTTACAGAGTCGAACTGGTAAATCCAGTTGAGTTATGAACGGGCTTCATATTTTGCAATTTCATCCAATTCCTTCTCAAAAGTGAAGAGATCTATTATACAAAATCAGTACTTTGAAACTTACTAGTCATTTCAGGTATTGCTAGGTACTTTTGAGTCTTAAAATCCAGAAGAATTGAGATTAGATTGATTTAATGATACGCTCACTTTGGAGCTTGTGGTGTTTGTAGTGTTTTTGTAGATGAAGTACATATTCAATGAAGTACTTGATTCTAATTAGCTCCAATTAAAATCTGCATCTTGCTGCAAAAGTACAGATTAATATAGATTCGTGTGCTCGCTTCCAAAAGCTTTGTTTCAAATTGAAATATTTTATATACGACATTTTTAAGAAAATTGTTTACAACTCTTACAGATAGAAGATTAAAATGTAGCCATACCTACTTCAAAAGTGAATTTGACATACACATTTCAAAAAAGGTTTTAGAAAATAACTTACATATATTTAAGACTAGAACCAACAGCCAGCCAAAATGACTAATTGCACAGTTGAAGCAAAAATTAGGTTTGTAAAGACATTTTAAATAAAAAAATAATTCCAAAAGATATCAGACCTTCCGAAAATATTCACTAAGTAAACGCAACATCGTTGTCTGTAAGGGTCCTTCCAACACTTATGACATGCATGGTCCCAGCCACCATAAAAACAACATATTTATAAATATCGCATTTAGAATCTTATTGTTTTTTGCCAATAAAGAATTTTATAATGAGCCCCCTCTGAACGGAGTGTCTGACTGCAGGCCTGATTCATCATGCTGTAAATAATTTCATCACAACTGCAACATTCCATTCCTCTTTTTTAGGGTTCCGTCTACGGGACTCTATTACTAAGCCTCCGCTGTCCGTCTGTCTGTCAGCGGGCTGTATCTCATGAACCGTAATATGTAGAGAGTTGAAATTTTCACAGAATGTGTATTTCTATTGCCGCTATAACAACAAATAGTGGAAAACCGATTAGGAATTTCAAAATGACCGCCATGCAAATTAGAAAAAATTTTTTAGATTATGTTATAGCGCCTCTCTTGTTTTTTTACAAAAGTTTTTAAAAAGTACATAGTGTTGTATCTTGTACGAGTCCGATTCGCACTTGACCGGTTTTTTTATATTTAGTGGGTTAAATTCATCTCATTCCCAAATTAAATACTGTGAGTGTATTGAAGTCATCACAGGCTTCAGGCATCATTAGTGATTTAACGCAACAAACTGTTGCTTAACCACCGACAAATTATAGCAAAACTTGGATGAAGACAAGTACATATGTATTGTTAAGTACTTATACACTGTTAAATATTGGGAAGCATATAACTTCGAAAAAATTTACTGCATGTCGGAAGTAAATCCTTTAAAATCAGATTATATTACGATTCATATGAACTACAAGCTATTTTATTCTGAGTTCATTCAAGGAGACCTACCTATGTAGAACACTGTGAAAAATATCACGTTGTAATTTCCAAAATGTGAGTTTTCAACATAACGTATTTGAAATTTGTTGCAGGCCATTGTAAAATCAATAATATATTACTTGAAACAACTATAAAACACATTGTTGGTATATTTCAATCCAGAAAGTTATTCATTCAAAATGTCTCGCTTTTAATTCAAAGGTATACATATGTAGTAAATGGAACATATCATAAACGAACTTTGTTCAATCAATTAAAAACGCATTTTTTTTGTAGAGTAATGGGTAGAGCATTGGTTTCCTATTCCAGATTTTTCTAGTTCGAATCCCAGATGAATGAGATTGTTTTATTTTCTAAAAAATCAGATTGTATGTACATATCTGTTACAACATAACCTCGAAAGTATCATATGGCGTGTTGCTACTAGAAGTTCAACCATCTCGGGTTCGAATCCCATCGGGGAAACCACAGTAAAATCTGAAGACAAACACAAATACATAAGACCGTTTCTACTTTTCCTTGAATACAAATTATTTACGATATAGGTATATAACAATTTCCAGTTGAATCAAAAATCCTGGAGTTGGAAACTTTTGATAAATTTTTCAATAGTTTTCACAGTAAAATGAATAATTTTCGGCATTGGCGCCAAATCATAGCTGAAGATAATTGAATTAACGTATACACCATTGGCCTTACAACGTATTTTTTCTTAGTGATACACAAATGGAGTAGAAAATCGGTTTTTGGGTAATTTCAGATAATTTGAGAGTTCGCGTTATCACCTTTCAAAATGTAAATCACATGTTATACTTCCATCGTCTCACTTGTAACACTTTTCAAACACATTCTGACACAATGTCACAATGTTGTGCACAGTTTGAGAACTTTAGTTCTAGAATTTTATGCAAATATGAGAAAAAACTTCAGCTACTAAAGTAATGTTGCATATCTTGCAAATACACGTGTATATAAGCCAAAAAACGTATGCGATATTACAAATTTGAGTTAAATTAATTCACTAATGATTTTTGGGGATTTTTTACTTGCGGTAGGATAAAGATACCAACTCATCGGTTTTTGTACTATAATTACTGGAGTGTAGATATTTTTCGAACGAAAATGCTTGAATTTAAAAATCTGAAGCTCATACGATCATTTAGTTTAAAAAGTTCATAATTGGCAGAGGTAAAGGTAATTTTGACGCTTTTTTTTTATTTAGCGTACTATGTGTAAATAGATAGTTAATTTTTAAAAGTTATACATTACAAATACTGTTGATATAATGACCCGCAAAAACTATCTTCTTTCGATAAAAAAAAATCCATGAACGGCCGAGTATTCCAAAAACAAAAAACTGGAAAAAATTAACGAAAAAGAAGTTTCGAAAAAACACGTTTAAAGTTTTACTTGAGCGGAGAAAATTGCGTTCGACCGGTGTAGCATTATGTTCAACCGGCAAAAAGTTCATAAATTGCAATATCACAAAACCGGTTTAGAGTGTTTGGTAATGTGTACACTTCAAACTTTCGAAAAGTCGAACAAAAAGACCGTACATTTTTACCAAAAGATAGTCAATCTCCTCAGTCAACCTGGTTTCGGAGTAGCAAAAATGACAATTTTCTGAAAGTTGTGTCTCAATGAAAATACGGTCTACAATTTCAACTTTTTTCTATTTCTATTCTCATTTTTAACTGCTCATACAAAAAATAATATTTTTTTCAATTTGCTAGTAAAATATCTGTCACCGAAGTGAAGGCGTCTCAAAACATTATTTGCCTTGGGTACGAGATATTTCTGGTTAAAATAATATGAAACAAAAAAAAAACCGATGTAACTGTCATTAAGTACCGTTAGCCATAACAAATTTTTAGTTGATTCCTCAAAAAATTGACAAAATGACGTTGAATTTTTCTCAACTATCGCGTTGGTTTACGGCAAAGTTAATATGAAGAACACTGGGTCCAAATTTCAGCCAAATCGGTTCAATAGTGTTCGTTTTATCAATAAAATTCACCAAGAAATACTAAATTGAAAGAAAGGCTGTAAATTATAAATTACACTGAAATTTTCAATAAAAATGTTCAATTTTGCGTTTGATGCTTGTAATTCAAAAAGAAAATAATCGTCTTTTTTTTTATTTTTCGACTATACTTCCGACTTTCAACTTATCCATTCCAGCTTATCGTATTCTGTGTTGACAAATGTATCTATTAATAAGAAGTTCCTGTATCTCACTTTGTTCCTCATTTATTTCTCTAAAACTAGTTAAACTTTCCAAACGCTATTCCTATTAATACGATCCCAAAAATAGAAGGTTTAAACTACAGAGAGTTTCAAGCATCGTTCGTATATACATATTTCTAAATGTTGTTCAAAAGTATTTAATTGCATGAAAAACAGAAACACGAAAATCAATTAATCCTGTGAAAACCTAGACATTCCAGAGTTTGCGTGGGTTCAATTTAAATAGATCAAATACTATACAAGTAATATATTACTTGGGGTTGAGGTGAATAAAACTAGTGCAAAAACAAATGTTTGTACTGAATTACAATGAAAATTAAATGGCATTTAAAGTCTGGAATTCAGTAATTTAATTGCATATTGCCTACAAAATTTGAGTCGTAAATACCTGTTTCAGTTTTAACAACAGTTTTTCATGTTTCTTCTGGTGAAATTTATGGAAACAGTAAAAAATCGCTTTATAACAATATAAACACCTTTAAATGTAAGAAATAAATAATTTCTACAAAAAATGTTTTGATCTTTAAGAAAACTTACTGCACTAAAAGGGCACACAAGATAAGGTGTTATCGTTCTAATGAATAAAAATTCAACCTTTAAAAAACATGAATTTCAGCATTGTTGACCAGACAAACATAAACTTTGTTTACTATGAACATAACGCCTTGCGTGCTGTTTCTCAGAAAGAGCTTTCGACCTACAAGATCCATTTCGTGTGTAAAGAACGTAAATAAGTTGTAAAGTGTTCCGTCAGACCCTTTATGTGCCCTTGAAAGTACATATAATCATGTACTTCCTTGGCATTAATTACATGATATTATACTTTCTGCCCTGCCATACCTATGTATCTAACAAATCGTCAAGCACTATGCCTCAAGTTGCAGTTGATATTCTTGTGATAAATTCTCATGAAATGAATTTTTTCCTCGAGTTAAAAATCATGATGATATCACTCAAATTATCTTATCATGTAATTCTAATTCAAGAGTTTTGGTTTGAGCTCAATTGCATTTCCTTTGTGGGCGGTAGCCGAGCACTTCAAACGATTATATGTAGCAGTTTTAGGGTGCTGCCTTTTTAAAGATTGCACTGATTTGCTGATTCTTCTGATTGCAAGAGATAGGATGAAGTAGAAAAGTTCAATTAGCTTCGTAATATTTACAAGTGCAGTCATTCAGCTGAAATAGCTTTAGGAAATGCTATGAACATAATTGAGTCTTTATTGAAGAGTTTGTTTGCTTATACATATGTACATAGACAGAGTGGTACTTAGGTAACGATTTTCCTATGAATCATTTAAATATATGTACGCATAGCCACTTACTCAAATCTAAAAGATATTGGAAAAAAATTACTATTGTAGCTTTGTGGAACTAATACGATTTTAAACTTAGTATACAATGCTACATAACATAATGTAAACCAAAACTTTGATTTTTTTTATTTTCCTCACCAGCGCGGCGCGGAACTTGCAATGTGGGGCATTTATCTTCTTTTTTTTTTACCATGACATAATACAGATCTGAAATTAAAAATTCTAACTTTGTGTTATTTTATACAATTGCAATTACCGTCTGACCAATGGAAAAGACAAGAAAATAAATATTTTTTGCAAATTTTTGTAGGCAATCGTTCTGTTTTATTATTATATAAAAAAAAATTGTTTGGCTATAAATAAAAATATATACATATACAGTGAATTTCAGTTAAAACGAACCTCAAGAGTTCGTTATAGCCAATGTTCGTTAAGGGTAATAGTTTAACATTTTATGTTGGTCCCTCTAATAGTTTTTGTTTTTAGATCATGCCAAGCTGCGAAAAAACCCGTTTGGAAAATATTCTATGCTTCGAAGTTGACCAGAGCCTTGTAACTTCGTCAATTTCGACTTTGAGTTTGGTACTTACTATAAGATAGACAGAAAAGAAAATTTCCACTTAAAAACATAGTCCCATCTTCAACGCGCCTCCATCAAGTATTACTATGTGAGAGTATGAAGATGGGGTATAATTAGTGCGTTTTGCGAATGCACTAAAACATGACATTATGCTCAGAAAAATAAATAGGCAGCGCCTATTTGCACCATACATTTCACCGTGTAACGTCCGTGTGACGCGAGCTCGGTTCAGTGCCTCTTTGCACCCCACGTGTGTCCGTGCGCACATCGGTGCAAAAGGTAAATTCCAGTCCATAGATATTTTGCAAAAGGAAAATATTCAGCCAATAGAAATTTTGTAAAAGGCAAATTTTCCCTTTACGAATTGTTTACACAGAATTCAGAAAAGCCGAATTTACCTGAGTCCGTGTCACACGGAATTCACACTTCCTTTTTAATTTAAACAAGTGCCATCTACATACTCTATACATAAAAATATGATATACATATTTGATTTAATTTGGTCATAATAATTTTTGCTGCTCTCTTAGATGTCACAGAAATTAAACATAATTTTTTTATTTGTAATTGTTTGTCATGCTTAATTTCTTTTTTTCCTATTACTTGGATCAAATTTATACATTTATAAAGACAGATACAGATGGCTGAAATTGCATAATCTGAAGGTCAAGGTAATTTATAAATGAAAAAATTACTTTACCATATTATAACCAAATGATACAATGAGTGTATAAAATTATATTCACGTATCTAAACCAAAATCTGCATAATTATTAGATATTATCCGATCGTAAATATTAGACCCATTGTCTTGTTAAATATAAAAGTATGTAAATGCATGCCATTCACTTAAGGAACTAATTTCACTTTTCCTCTAAAGCAAGCCAGTATGAGAATAATAATTCTTTTTGACGAGTATAATGTCTCACTGAGAAAAATATCACATTGTAATTTCAAAAATGTGAGTTATTATTCATAACGTATTTGAAATTTGTCGCTGACCATTGTAAAATCAATAACATATTATTTAAAATAACTATAAAACACATTAGTATATTTTGAAAGCTATTTATTCAAAAGTTTCACTTTTAATTCAAAAGTCTATCCAGTAAATGAAACATATCATAAACGAATGAATGTGATTGTTTTGCCCAAAAACGACCTTTTACTGCCTCAAGGGTATCTGCAAATTTATGGCAGAGCAGTGTAGGACTCCCGAGGTCCGTGGTTCGAATCCCACATGAATGAGATTGTTTTACTTTCTAAAAGGTTATTACATGTATCGGTCACAATTTAACTATGAAGTATCATCATATTGGCGTATTGCTAGCGGTTCTAAACAAGAAGGTCTAGCATCTCGGGTTCGCATCTCACAGTAATGCAGGTTGCATTTTCTTGTGTAAAGCCTACATTTCCTTGTATACAAATACATTTACGATATCAATATATGTATAACAATTTCCATTTGAATGAAAACTCCTGTGTTTTCAATCGATATGCTTTCATATTGAATTATACATTGGAAACTTTTGATACATTTTTAATATAATAGTTTTCACTGTAATATTAAAAATTTTCGGCATTGGCGCCAAATTCATCAAATCATATTTGAAAGTAATTGAATTAACGTATATCCCATTGGATTTACGTTTTTTTTCTGAAAAGCCTAATAATACCATAGCCTATGCCATATAATTAATATGCTTTATATACTGATTGTATATACCTACAGATAATATTTCAGATTTAGCGGATTACAAATATTTCAAACATCCTTATCACATTTATGATATTACCTCTTCAAGCGAAGATAAAATTTCAAAAACATCATAGACAAATCAATAAAAACCTAAATGATCCAAAGTGCTTTGCACACCTACAAAATACGCATGTTTTATGCTCTAAACATTGATACTAAAGTAATTCAATGCTACGGTTTTCAAAACAAACATTTTAACAGTTATCTCAGTGTCAACATTGGTTACCCGGATATTTTGCTACCTATTCTCATGCCTACAGATAAAAATGTGTTGTGCAGACACAAATATAAAGGAAAAATTTCAAGCACCAATTCACAGCTTTATTTAAGTGGCAAGACATTTTTATTATGAGATAATATGATCCAACGCCTTTGATAAGAATATTGTGGTAAATAGTGATGCGATCATACAAGATTAAGTGATGGCTTAACTAAATTATGAGAATTTGTGTATTCATCCTGACCTTGGCCTTAATTATGAAATAAGATCGTATCGCTTCGTATACATTTTTATACTCGTATATGAAATTTTACTTTTATTCAACTATATTAAAAACTATAAACAGACTCGCCAGTCAACTTCAGCAATTTTTGTCGTCAAATCAAAGATCTAACCGTTCTCTAACAATTGTTAAGTGGGTATTAAAAGTAATTTAAGAGAAGAAAGTGCCTTACATGAATCAATCAAACCTGAGTCATACGTCCATTACGACCGCCTACGACTTCCGCTGATTTGCCTCTGATCGTTAGAATACCCTAAACGGCGAATTCAATCTTTTACTAATTTACTATTTTTGTCATATTAAAGATATTCGATGCAAGCACAAACACCTGGAAAGTGGTCGATGAAAAAACACATACAGATGTTCTCGAAAAAATTGTCGAAGTTCCTAAAGAACGAATTTACATTGATGAAAATACCGACATCGAAAAAACCACCAGAATATCAGATATTGAGAAAAATCTCCTGGATATCTCCAACATTTCATCAACTGATGAAGTGATCTACAAGACTAAAAAGTTAACAGACAATACAGAAATCATCACTGATAAGACTGACGTCATAACTTCGGTAAGTAAAATTCGTTTCTAAATATATTTTTATGTTTATGCAAATAATCGCACAAGCCCGAATCTATGAAAAATCTACACACAATCAGTTTGAATGTATTAAATTGCTTTCAACCTTTTTAAGCATTTTTACCATTATAAGCATGTTTTCCGCCGCAAGTTTTTTTGCGGTTAGTTTAGTTTAACCTTGGCCAGCAGCTTACTGTTGGCGCGACTTCATGAGATTTTAATGACGCCTTGATGCCAGCCAATGTTGCCAAAATTTGGTGTTCGTTTGATTCCCTCCTTTCACTTTTCTTCATTGCCTAACGAATTAATTTCATGCACTAAAGAACAGAAAAATTGCAAGGGTTTTGTATAAAAATGAGTGACATTGTGAAGCAATTAACCAAACGGAAATTTGCGCAACAAACGTTAAAAGCATTTTTACATAAATAGGTAATAAATTGAGATTGACTCTATCAATTAAATTAAATCACCTTTTGTCATCACATTTGCTATTTGTAGTTGTAGCCTGTAGTTGCAAGATTGCTTGCATTGTTATGCAAGTTTAATTTTATTTTAAAACAGCTGGTTCCTTTAAAGCATACTTTTATTTTAAAATACCCTTTAACAACATTTTAAATTTAATACGGTTCATTTATTTAAGGGATCACCACTGTGAAATTACGAGCTCTTTCTGCAACATTTTTTAATCGGTATATTTCACCACATTTTCGGGAAGATTTTGCTAATTGTTGGGTTGGTTCTTGGTTTGTTAGTGTAGACTACTCTTTCCCTCAAGTTGAGCCCTATATAAAGAAATCTGACTTGAAATTTTTGATTACACGTTTATTTTCTTCTTCGCTGCTGGCACATGATGATGAAGGATTTTTGACAATAAAAAATAATTCAGCAATGAGGATGTATTCACAATATGCTTTATTCACTAAAACACTTTGTTAGAGTGTATAAATCTACATAAGGAACTACCAGCGTCCGAAAAGCTCGTCAGTCGAATCACGACATCAAACACTATAGAGAAAAAATAACTACAAAGCAAAATGTAACTTTATGTGCATAATTGTAAAGGGTGGTCCATCTAGTGTTTAGTTGATTATATGTTATGTCATACTCGACTTGAAAGAAATTTAGTTCAAGGTTTGACATTTACGAAATGGGATGGTATTCGCTTGAAGAAAGTTGGGAAATATTAAAAACTTATTTCCAAAGTGGTGGGTCTTCTACTCAAACTGTGAGAAATTTGAACAAAAAGTTTGGCAAAAAAAAACTTCCAAAACCCCAATTTGTGGATCAATTCGTGAAGCGAGCTCGTGAAACTGGAATGTTGGTAAATAAACCAACCCGTGTAGGTACTCGTCCGGTGCGGTCAATCGAAAACATTGCTGTTGTTGCTCAAAGTGTGCGTGTTATCAACAATTGGACATTGCACGCATTTCTTTGATGCGAATTTTCCGTAAAGACCTGAAAGGCCTTGAAGCCATATAAAATTAAATTGGTACAGCAGCTAAAGCCGGTTGACCATCCGAACCGTCTGCGGTTCGCAAATTGGGCGCAAGATTGTTTGGCCGAAGATGGCGAATTTGATCGAAAAATCATTTTTGGACGAGGCTCCTTTCCACCTTGGTGGTTATGTTAATAAGCAAAACTGTCGCATCTGGAGCACAGAAAACCCGCACGTAATCGTGGAAAAGCCAATGCACCCACAACGAGTGACTGTTTAGTGCGGATTTTGGTCGGGCGGCATCATAGGCCCATGTTTCTTCGAAAATGAGGACCGAGCCGCCGTAACTGCAATGTTGGTTGATTGGTTTTTTGGGGAAATTGAAACTGAAGACTTATTTGGTTTCAACGGGACGGGGCGCTACGTGCCATACAGCGAACGCCACAATCGATCTTTTGCGCCCTTTCTTCGGAAATCGTACAATCAGCCAAAATGGTGATGTGATTTGGCAGGCAAGAAGTTACGATTTGACGCCGTTGGACTATTATCCTTGGAGAGCGGTGAAAGATAAATGTTACGTCAACAAACCAGAAACAATTCAAGACCTCAAGTATGAGTTTCAAGCTGCTATGGCTGACATAAGGCCCGAAACAATTGAAAATGTACTCAAAAATTGGGTGAACCGAATGGGCTACTGCTAAGTCAGCCGTGGTGGTCATTTGACAGACATTGTTTTTCATAAATAAATGACATAAAACAACCTTTCAAATAAATGTTCAACTATTGAAAAATATTGAGCCGTTTTTTTTATAACAAAAAGAAATTCCAAATTTTTAAATGGGCCACCCTGTGAATACGATTCGATGAAAAACGGAGCACAGACAATCAAAGTATACGTGCTAAGCAGGTTTTCGGAGCAGTCAACAAATTAAAGCGTGCTTTTCTTAAAACCGCTTACGTGCAAGATCGATCACTAAAAAATTTTAGAAACTACAGCACACACACAACTTCAAATATTATTTGCTTTTTATATTGAGTTTGCGTTCTTTGTTGTTCAAAGATCATAGTTTATTTATATAATGAAAACAAAGTATGTCCCATTGGAAGTGATAACTTCCTTCAAGAAAAATATTCGGTTCTTTCGACTTGGCCACTTTTCGATACCTTCATGAGAAAAAAAATAATATCCATAAAAAGCCGAAGTTTTCGTAACTTTTATTTACCCCTTTTGTAACTTGTTAGCATTTCACTTTGGAAAATAGACTTGAAAAAAATCTCTAGCTTAATCACAACCTACAGATTGATGATCACTATTAAATGGCAAATGAACGCCTATAGTAAGAAAACAGGCTGTTATATTCCTAAAACAATCGTGTAATGGAAATTCGTATTATACAAAATAAAGTTCTAATTCTGGTAGAGCATATAGAGATTCGAATGAGCTTTAGTTGATTAAAATCGGTGCATTAGAGTTTGAAATATCAAGACCACCTGATCCAAAAACATACCCACATGTATGTATTTTGTTCCTCTTTTATAATGAAAGTCAAGCGTTTGGCGATATTTCAAAGAACTTATTAGTCGTACTTACATATATCATATTGGAAAAAAGGGGCGGGTTCTGATTGTTTCTAATTTCAGAACTATTGCTTAGACCTGTTTGGTATTAATTTAAGTTTTTTCTATAGGAGGATGTCAACAAAATACGAAAAATAAAAAAAACAACTGAAGATATAGTTGACCGTGTTGACACCGAAACACATGACACCACTAAAAAAGTTTCCCTCACGGACTTAAAAGTAAATAAGCAAAAGACAGTTGATACTGCACATAAGGATCACTGCATTTGCGAAATATGCACCTGCGGGTAAGTTAACAATACAGGGTAATAATTTCGCTTTTAATCATTTATTGTTGTTAATAATTCAGGCGGCACCGTTGTCCTCATGATGAGCCGAAAGAACACAAAATTTTGGACGTAGAAAGCACAACAGTTGATCAAACATCCGTATATAGAGATACATTCCACGAAAATATAACGGACATTTTGGTCACTAGAAGTTCAGCAAAGAAGCCGCAAGACAATTTGAAATCTGAAGGACCTCTATATCTTCCTGAGAAAGAAGAGTACAAAAGAGCGGAAAGACCTCTCCCTGTGAGACCAGTAGACAACTTAAAACCTGAAGGTGACTTCGTAGATTTCAGAACACATAACGAAGACTACAAGCAAGTTACTACAGAAAGATTAACAACTATTAAGCGAGAGGATAACTTAACAGTTTCAGGGGAATTTACAGGTATTTATAGTGCTTTTTATCCAATAAAATAATGTAAATCTTCATTTTCAAAACAGATATTACAACATCAAAATCCGATTATCCAGAACACAAACCTGAACCACGAACCCCAATAAGAAGAAACACGTGGACCAAGGTTGAGGGTGACTTTATTACAGATACAACCAATAAATCAACATTTGTTGACCTCTCAAAAGTAGTGGAGCATCGCACTGATATTATAAAGCATACTGATAACCTCACATGTGATGGCGAAATAACATTTACAACTACAAATGAGGAGTATTTTAATGAAAAGGATGCCACTTACATTAGACCACGAAAGCGAACTTGGACGAAGGACGATTTTACAAAATTCTTTGATAGAACAGATGAAAACCAAAGAACTGTGACTCAGGAAACGTATAAAACAATAACCGATGTGACAGAAAGGCCAAAAGCAATAAGGCCTGTAGATAATTTAAAACCAGAAGGCGATTTTTACACTCCGGAAAAATCCGAATTTCGCCCAGCAGAAAGACCAAAACAGGTAAAACCTGAAGATAATCTTCGCTCAGAAGGAGAATTCTATTCTCCGGAAAAGCCAGGTTTTCGACCAGCAGAACGACCGAAGCAGGTGAAACCAGAGGATAATTTGAGACCAGAAGGTGATTTTTATACTCCTGATAAGCCTAAGTTCCAACCAGGAGAGAGACCAAAACAAATAAAACCCGAAGATAATCTTCGCCCAGAAGGCGAATTCTATTCACCAGAAAAACCAGGCTTCCGACCAGCTGAAAGGCCGAAGCAGATTAGGCCTGAGGATAATCTAAAACCAGAAGGAGATTTCTATACTCCTGATAAGCTGCAATTCCGCCCAGCTGAGAGACCACAACAGGTGAAGCCTGAAGACAACCTGCGACCAGAAGGAGAATTTTATACTCCTGACAAGCCTCAATTCCGTCCAGCTGAGAGGCCAAAACAGGTAAAACCAGAAGACAATCTTCGTCCAGAAGGGGAGTTCTATTCACCAGAAAAACCTGGATATCGCCCCGCAGAGAGGCCAAAACAAGTAAAACCTGAGGATAATTTGAGACCAGAGGGTGAGTTTTATACTCCCGACAAGCCTCAATTCCGACCTGCGGAGAGACCAAAACAATTCAAGCCTGAAGACAATCTTCGCCCGGAAGGCGATTTTTACTCACCAGAGAAGCCTGGCTTTCGCCCAGCTGAAAGACCAAAACAAGTTAAACCTGAGGACAACCTTAAACCAGAAGGCGATTTTTATACTCCTGATAAGCCTAAGTTCCAACCAGGAGAGAGACCAAAACAAATAAAACCTGAAGATAATCTTCGCCCAGAAGGCGAATTCTATTCACCAGAAAAACCAGGCTTCCGACCCGCTGAAAGGCCGAAGCAGATTAGGCCTGAGGATAATCTAAAACCAGAAGGAGATTTCTATACTCCTGATAAGCTGCAATTCCGCCCAGCTGAGAAACGAAAACAAGTAAAACCTGAAGATAATCTTCGTCCAGAAGGCGATTTCTATTCTCCAGAAAAACCTGGATATCGCCCCGCAGAGAGGCCAAAACAAGTAAAACCTGAGGATAATTTGAGACCAGAGGGTGAGTTTTATACTCCCGACAAGCCTCAATTCCGACCTGCGGAGAGACCAAAACAATTCAAGCCTGAAGACAATCTTCGCCCAGAAGGCGAATTCTATTCACCAGAAAAACCAGGCTTCCGTCCAGCTGAAAGGCCAAAGCAAGTAAAGCCTGAGGACAATCTTAAGCCAGAAGGCGATTTCTATACTCCCGAGAAGCAACAATTCAGACCCGCTGAAAGGCCTAAGCAAATCAAACCCGAGGACAATCTTCGTCCGGAGGGCGATTTCTATTCTCCTGATAAGCCAGATTACTGTTCGGCGGAAAGGCCAAAGGCGGTTAAACCTGTAGATAATCTCAAGCCTGAAGGTGATTTTTACACTCCAGAAAAGCAGCAGTTTAAACCTGCAGAAAGGCCCAAGCAGATAAGGCCTGAAGATAATCTTCGTACCGAAGGCGATTTCTACTCCCCAGAAAAGATTGAGTATCGCCCAGGTGAGAGGCCAAAACAAGTAAGACCGGAAGACAATCTGAGACCAGAAGGTGAATTTTACACTCCTGATAAGCCACAATTCCGCCCAGCTGAGAAACGAAAACAAGTGAAGCCTGAAGACAATCTTCATCCAGAAGGCGACTTCTACGCTCCTGACAAGCCTCAGTTTAGGCCAGCTGAAAGACCAAAACAGATCAAACCCGAAGACAACCTTCGTCCGGAAGGTGACTTCTATTCACCAGAAAAGCCTGGCTATCGTCCAGCTGAAAGACCGAAGCAGTTTAAGCCTGAAGATAATCTTAAACCAGAAGGTGATTTCTACACTCCTGATAAACCTCAGTTCAGGGCAGCGGAAAGACCAAAACAGATCAAACCTGAAGATAATCTTCACCCCGAAGGCGATTTCTACTCTCCAGAAAAGATTGAGTATCGTCCAGGTGAGAGGCCAAAACAAGTAAAACCGGAAGACAATCTGAGACCAGAAGGTGATTTCTACACTCCCGACAAGCCACAATTCCGCCCAGCAGAGAAACGAAAACAAGTGAAGCCCGAAGATAATCTTCGTCCAGAAGGCGATTTTTATTCTCCCGAAAAGCCTGGCTATCGTCCAGCCGAGAGGCCAAAACAAGTTAAGCCTGAAGATAATCTCAAACCAGAAGGCGAATTCTACGCTCCGGACAAGCCTCAGTTCAGGCCAGCTGAAAGACCAAAACAGATTAAACCTGAAGATAATCTCAAACCAGAAGGCGACTTTTATTCTCCAGAAAAGCCTGGCTATCGCCCAGCTGAGCGACCAAAGCAGGTCAAGCCTGTGGACAACCTGAAACCAGAAGGAGATTTCTACACTCCTGACAAACTTCAATTCCAGCCAGCTGAGAGGCCAAAACAGGTCAAGCCGGAAGACAACCTTCGCCCCGAAGGCGATTTCTACTCTCCAGAAAAGATTGAGTATCGTCCAGGCGAGAGGCCAAAACAAGTAAAACCGGAAGATAATTTGAGACCAGAAGGTGAATTTTACACTCCTGATAAGCCACAATTCCGCCCAGCTGAGAAACGAAAACAAGTAAAGCCTGAAGATAATCTTCGTCCAGAAGGCGATTTTTATTCTCCCGAAAAGCCTGGCTATCGTCCAGCCGAGAGGCCAAAACAGGTTAAGCCTGAAGATAATCTCAAACCAGAAGGCGAATTCTACGCTCCTGACAAGCCTCAGTTCAGGCCAGCTGAAAGACCAAAACAGATTAAACCTGAAGATAATCTCAAACCAGAAGGCGACTTTTATTCTCCAGAAAAGCCTGGCTATCGCCCAGCTGAGCGACCAAAGCAGGTCAAGCCTGTGGACAACCTGAAACCAGAAGGAGATTTCTACACTCCTGACAAACTTCAATTCCAGCCAGCTGAGAGGCCAAAACAGGTTAAGCCGGAAGACAACCTTCGTCCCGAAGGCGATTTCTACTCGCCAGAAAAGATTGAGTATCGTCCAGGCGAGAGGCCAAAACAAGTAAAACCGGAAGACAATTTGAGACCAGAAGGTGAATTTTACACTCCTGATAAGCCACAATTCCGCCCAGCTGAGAAACGAAAACAAGTGAAGCCCGAAGATAATCTTCGTCCAGAAGGCGATTTTTATTCTCCCGAAAAGCCTGGTTATCGTCCAGCCGAGAGGCCAAAACAGGTTAAGCCTGAAGATAATCTCAAACCAGAAGGCGAATTCTACGCTCCGGACAAGCCTCAGTTCAGGCCAGCTGAAAGACCAAAACAGATTAAACCTGAAGATAATCTCAAACCAGAAGGCGACTTTTATTCTCCAGAAAAACCTGGCTATCGCCCAGCTGAGCGACCAAAGCAGGTTAAGCCTGTGGATAACCTGAAACCAGAAGGAGATTTTTATACTCCTGACAAACTTCAATTCCAACCAGCTGAGAGGCCAAAACAGGTTAAGCCGGAAGACAACCTTCGTCCCGAAGGTGATTTCTACTCTCCAGAAAAGATTGAGTATCGTCCAGGTGAGAGGCCAAAACAAGTAAAACCGGAAGACAATCTGAGACCAGAAGGTGAATTTTACACTCCTGATAAGCCACAATTCCGCCCAGCTGAGAAACGAAAACAAGTGAAGCCTGAAGACAATCTTCATCCAGAAGGCGACTTCTACGCTCCGGACAAGCCTCAGTTTAGGCCAGCTGAAAGACCAAAACAGATCAAACCCGAAGACAACCTTCGTCCGGAAGGTGACTTCTATTCACCAGAAAAGCCTGGCTATCGTCCAGCTGAAAGACCGAAACAGATAAAGCCTGAGGATAATCTTAAACCAGAAGGAGATTTCTACGCTCCTGACAAACCTCAGTTCAGAGCAGCAGAAAGACCAAAACAGATCAAACCTGAAGATAATCTTCGTCCCGAAGGCGATTTCTACTCTCCAGAAAAGATTGAGTATCGTCCAGGTGAGAGGCCAAAACAAGTAAAACCGGAAGACAATCTGAGACCAGAAGGTGAATTTTACACTCCTGATAAGCCACAATTCCGCCCAGCTGAGAAACGAAAACAAGTGAAGCCCGAAGATAATCTTCGTCCAGAAGGCGATTTTTATTCTCCCGAAAAGCCTGGTTATCGTCCAGCCGAGAGGCCAAAACAGGTTAAGCCTGAAGATAATCTCAAACCAGAAGGCGAATTCTACGCTCCGGACAAGCCTCAGTTCAGGCCAGCTGAAAGACCAAAACAGATTAAACCTGAAGATAATCTCAAACCAGAAGGCGACTTTTATTCTCCAGAAAAACCTGGCTATCGCCCAGCTGAGCGACCAAAGCAGGTCAAGCCTGTGGACAACCTGAAACCAGAAGGAGATTTCTACACTCCTGACAAACTTCAATTCCAGCCAGCTGAGAGGCCAAAACAGGTTAAGCCGGAAGACAACCTTCGTCCCGAAGGCGATTTCTACTCTCCAGAAAAGATTCAGTATCGTCCAGGCGAGAGGCCAAAACAAGTAAAACCGGAAGACAATTTGAGACCAGAAGGTGAATTTTACACTCCTGATAAGCCACAATTCCGCCCAGCTGAGAAACGAAAACAAGTGAAGCCTGAAGATAATCTTCATCCAGAAGGCGACTTCTACGCTCCTGACAAGCCTCAGTTCAGGCCAGCTGATAGACCAAAACAGATCAAACCCGAAGACAACCTTCGTCCGGAAGGTGACTTCTATTCACCAGAAAAGCCTGGCTATCGTCCAGCTAAAAGACCGAAACAGATAAAGCCTGAGGATAATCTTAAACCAGAAGGAGATTTCTACGCTCCTGACAAACCTCAGTTCAGAGCAGCAGAAAGACCAAAACAGATCAAACCCGAAGACAACCTTCGTCCGGAAGGTGACTTCTATTCACCAGAAAAACCTGGCTATCGTCCCGCTGAAAGACCGAAACAAATTAAACCTGAAGATAACCTACGTCCAGAAGGGGACTTCTATTCTCCAGAAAAACCAGGTTACCGACCAGCTGAAAGGCCAAAGCAGGTAAAGCCTGTCGATAATCTGAAGTCAGAAGGCGATTTCTATACTCCGGAGAAGCAAAAATTCAGACCCGCTGAAAGGCCTAAGCAAGTAAGACCCGAAGACAATCTTCGTCCTGAAGGAGAATTCTATTCTCCTGATAAGCCCGATTATTGTTCAGCGGAAAGGCCGAAGCCGATTAAACCTACGGATAATCTCAAGTCTGAAGGCGATTTCTACACTCCAGAAAAGCCAGGTTATCGACCAGCTGAGAGACCGAAACAAATCAAACCTGAAGACAATTTGAAACCAGAAGGCAATTTCTATGCTCCCGAGAAACCACAGTATAAATCTGCTGAAAGGCCTAAACAAGTTAAACCCGAAGACAACCTTCGTCCTGAAGGCGATTTCTATTCACCAGAAAAACCAGGATACAAGCCAGCGGAGAGACCAAAACAAATAAAACATGAAGATAATCTTAAACCTGAAGGTGAATTTTATTCTCCGGAGAAGCCTGGCTATCGTCCTGCTGAAAGGCCAAAACAATTTAAGCCTGAAGATAATTTGAAGACAGAGGGTGAATTCTACACTCCAGAAAAACCCAAGTTCCGTTCTGCTGACAGACCGAAACCAGTTAAACCTGAAGATAATCTTAAACCGGAGGGAGAATTTTACAGTCCAGAAAAACCTTCTTATCGTCAAGCTGAAAGGCCAAAACAAGTGAAACCAGAAGATAACTTAAAGCCTGAAGGTGAATTCTATGTACCCGATAAGACAACTTTCAAACCTGCAGAGAAAGCTAAAATTGTTATCCATAAGGATAATCTCAAAATGGAGGGTGATTTCTATAAGAAGGAAGAGACCACCTTTAAATCTGTTGAAAGATCCAAGCCAGTTAAGCCGGTAGATAATCTCAAAGTGGAGGGTGAGTTCACCGTGGTAAAGCCGAAAGATTTCACTCCTGCTGACAGGCCGAAGCAAGTCAGGCCTAAAGATAATCTGAAGCCAGAGGGAGAATTCTATGGTAAGAAAGATATTACCCAAAAAACCGTAATAAAGGATGCGATGCGGACTGAGAAAGTTGTAGTGGTCAAGCGGGAGGATAATTTGAAGTTAGAAGGAAACTTCGAGGACCATCGTCGTAGAGATGATTTCAGCTATGTTAAAGGCGAGCGAGTAGAGGTGGTGAAACACCCAGATAACCTTCGTCCTGAGGGTGACTTCGTTACACCAGAGAAACCCTCAGCTCCGCGAGGCGAAAGGCGCACACCAATTAAACCACAAGATAATTTGAAAATGGAAGGTTCGCTTATTATTACGAAACAGACAATTACCACTAAAGGTGAAAAGCGTACACCAATAAAACCTTCCGACAATTTACACCCAGATGGTAAGCTTCAGTTCCCTGAAAAGACTGAATTCAGGCCAGCAGAGAGGCCCACTGTGAAAAAGCCTAAAGACAACCTGTCGTTGATAGGTGAATACGAAAACACGACTTCCAGCCAGAAGTCAGACTTTACTGCTAAAAAGACAGAGCGCACTGTGATAAATAAGCATGTTGATAATCTTAAAATTACTGGAGACAAGATGGATACAACCACTACTAGTTCTTCGGCATTTAAGAAGATTACATCGCCTGAACCAGTACGTCAGGAGCCAACTTCCAGACGACGCCATATGGATTCTTCGATTTTACTTGGAACCGATGTATCAATAATGAAGACTTCCAATCAGATTAACTACAACACTGATGTCAGCCGTACTGCTAAGATTACAAAGGAAACTGTTACCAGGGATCAGACAGATTCTAAAACTCTGCAAGATGGAACCATTCTAGTAACAACGAAGAAGGTTACTACGGTTGTTGGGACAGAAAAGAGTAAGAAACCCGAAAGGGAAATAATTAGAAGGACTGGCGATGTAAACGTTAGGGAAAAGGTTGAGAGAACCTCACAAAAATCAAATATTATTAACGAAGCAAATATACACAAAGAATCGAAAACTATTGTGGAGCAGACTTCCGACCAGAGAACTATCAACAATGTAGGCATAAGCGACACAAATCATATAACTTCTCAGGTTACGATGAAATCACCTGGTGGTCCCAGGACGACTGAACGTATCACAACTGGAAAAGTTGGTTCGGATTATAAAATTGTCGAACAAGGATCAAGTCAAACATCATCTCAGAACATCACTTCTACTAAGACTAGTCATACTGCGTCCACAAGTCAAAAAATTACATCAAGTACGACGAATCAGTCTGATCAGACCATTACCGGAGGGACACACACAAGTTCCAAAATAATATCAAACAGATCAGATCAGAATATTACAGACAAAATTGGCACAGGAGGCAACTACACAGGTTCCAGAGTAATATCGAACGTGGTTAACAGATCTGACCACAACGTTACTGACAAAATTGGTACCAATGGGTCCTATACTAGTTCTAGAATAATATCAAATGCGGCCAATCGATCGGACCAAACTGTGAACGACAAAATAACTGGTGGAACCTACACTACTAGCCGAATCTCAGTTGAAAATGGTGGCCCCGTTCCAAGTTGCTCAGTTTCTAGTGTTACTTCTAAAAAGGTAGACTCAAATGAATCTCGGTCCAGTAGCACTAGCACTTCTATGCAGCAGTCTAAAACATTCCATCACAAAAAAAGTGAACTGTCCTCCGAAGCTGACGTTACAAATGCAATATTCCATAGGAAGGATGCTATTTCAACTACTGGCAATGAAAATTTGCACCCCGCTGGTGTAAGTTCTACCGGTATGATGCAACGTAAAAGTATTTCCAATTTGCATGATCAAAGCATGTATTCATCCAACACCTCAGATCGTCGAAGCTATAGCAGCATTCATAGGCAGACCCAAAGCCAGGGCAGAGATATAGACTCTCGTCAGGACAGTCACAGGAATTACTACGTCGTTGAACAACCGAAAAGAGTCGTTCGACGAGACAATTTGTCCGTTGGCGGAGAATTCTTCTCAGGGTCAGAATCCAGAAATTATGGTAACTTTACAGGAGTTCATAGTACAGAGAGAGTGACTAGGCGATCAACAAATCAGTCGACAATAAAGCTAGGTGACGAAAATGCAATAAACTCAAGTGTTTATAAGAGGGAATATGTAAAAGTCCATGACGGTCCTTGTCCAGCTACTCAGATAAACAACAAAGGTGCCTATAAGCATACACGGGATACGAAGGAGCATAAATTTTATAAATCGAACTTTTACTGATCATGAGACCGATTCCATATCATATATTATTCCATATTCAACCGTGGTGCTAACTCATTTTTATATTTATATTGTATTATACTAACAGTAAACTTAAGACGAAGTGCCTTTAAAAATATATCCTGCTTAAAAATGTTAAATGTGTTTTTTCCTTCGCCCTTCAAGTTTATCCATCAATCAAGAGTTAATGGGTCACGACTCTTGACAGGTCACAAAATTGGTGTAGATACTTAAGTCAAGTCCCATTTATTTTTAAAACATAAGCACTCTTTAAATTTTAGTAGTTTTTATGCCCGGTTTCGCACAGTGTAAAATAATTTACCAATGCGGATCCATCCCGTCGAAATCTGAAAATTGACGGTCGCCATATTGAATCCACCATCTTTAATTTCTAAATGTTGATGACAGATTCGAGATCAGCGACGCCGAAAACATAAAAAGACTCATTTTCATATTATTCGATAGTCATATTGGATCTGCCATTTTGCTATTTCAAAGTTTTAATCAGTAATGTTCCATATTCAGTTGATAAGCTTTCGATCAGTCTTGGAATCATTGAAATCGGCGTAGAAACTTACTCACAGGAGTGAAAACAACAAACAAACTCTCACGTTAACGTTTTAATTATATAGAATAGATACACATTTGGAAGTTTAGATCTTAATCTACTTTCTTCTTTTAATTTTTTAGAGTAGAAATATTAATTATTTAATTTATAATATTTTTACAGTATAGACTATCGAAATCAAATTTAAAAGTTAGGTTAGTTAATCCGTCGGGTCGCGGAAATAGTAATTCAAAGATGAGTTGGCCGTTCCACATTAGAATATGAATTTTCAGCAAAAACAGCAATCATTTTGTATTTGTAAATTAGGAACTATGTACGTATCGGCAAAGAAAAACCTACGATCAAAAAGATGATATAAATCGGTACAGCAGTTTGCTCCCAATTAGCGGTTAATCAAAAATTGGTTGTTTCCAAAATTTACAAATAGACATAAGCCTTAAAAAGGAAAAAAAATGAATTCCAAGTGCTCATAACAACTAGAGATGAACAATTTACTAAATAATATAATTTATTGGTAAAATATTAATAGTACTTTTAGATTTTCGGTACAAATACATTTTCAAACAATTTTGAATATCGAAATAACTTTCTTGTATTAGGAGGGACGATACTGTAATACTGTGCTGTATCCTGGTACTGATACTGTCTTGAGAAAATGGAATTCGCTAATTTTAACTGTATTATTGAAAATACAAGAACAAAATTCTGATATAGCAAATAGAAAATATGAAACTTTTTGAATTTTTTATTAGAAAGATTACATTAGTTTCGGAGGTCGATTGTATTAATTCCAGAAGTTTGAAATTCAAAACACCGGACCAAATTCTCTATATGTCCTCGTATTGAAAACATCATAGGATTATCATTTTGTTCATAATTTTTTGGAACAGTTGGGAGCATCGGTAGAACGAGTTTCAGAGAGAAATGAGCAGGCAATTCGTTTGTCCGAAATTTCCATTGTCAACTAGTTATAAAGTGGAAGTTACAGATCTTTCAATGATCAGTGCCGATGCCGTTGCCATATCGTTACGACTCGATAATTTTCGTAGACGGAACCATTTGAGGAGCGTCTGTTCAAAAGGTTATATTTACACATTTGCCAAATGTTCAGAAATTCAGTATGGTCAGTTCTATTGATTCAATTTCTAAAATTGTAGCTTCTAATACAACTTATTATAGCCTACTCAAAGATTTTAATTTCTTTTTTTAGTCAGAGTTAAAAAAAAAGAGTTTACAAATATGTATAACCTTTTGATCGGACCGTTTGAAAATGTTCAGTAAATATAACCTTGTGATCAAAAATAGTTGAAGCTTTAAATTTTTAATTTAAACCACAAAAACGTTCCATTTCACTCGACTGCAGTATTACCAGCTTATATCAATGCTTGTCAGGTAAGAAAACCTGGTAAATATAACATTTTGCTTGAATTCATGAACTAAAATTGGGTAAATATAACCTTTTGATTAGAACTTCAATTTTGGTGTACGATTTTATCTATGAAAGAAACGGTATTAAACAGAATGAAGATCGAGCATAGATAAAATTCAATATAGTGAGCACGAATCGACAAAAAAACTAAATTTTGTGAATTTGTGAAATACATATAACCTTTTGAACAGGCACTCCTCATTTGATTTCAGAAATCGGCTGCAGTACATTCTTTCTTCAAAATCTATGAAAGTTCAGAAATTCCCATTAACAAAATTTGTAGAAGTATAATAAATGTTCCAAACGATGCCCGTAACCTTGAAATACCTTGAGCAATCTTAAATTAACCAGCCCACAGCATTTAAGAAGTTAGATATCTTTATTAAAAAATTAATATTTTATCACCGTTGCAATTATGCGTCTGCGCTAATATTGATTTTACTATATACCGGAATGAAGAGTATGAAACTATTATAAAGCCATTTTACTTACTTTGTGCAACAACAATGATGGAATAACATGAAATTAAGAATTTTAACCAACCTCCGGAATCATTCCTAAAAACCGATTATTTAAAAATCCATTCGACAATTTTCACATTCATTGATGATATGCAGTTCCGCGAAGGTGAACTGAAATGAAATCTTCTCAAAACCACTCTTTCAAATAAATATAAGACCTTCAAAATCGGAACAACCGTTGAAGAAAATGAAGCCACATAAATATGTACATAAGCACACGCGTCAAACCTTATAAACACCTTCTTCTTTTTGTCGGGGGTTAAATATAAATGACCAGAATTTTATTAATTAATATGTATCAACTATAGTGAAATTTTGTCTGTAACTGTAAATATTAAAGTCACCCATGTTATCGAAAATTAGCGAGAAATTTATCCCTCTTGTCTAAAATTTTTATTAATCATATTTGCTTCGCACACATTCTATCTCTCCAAAAAGAAAACGCTAATCTACGTGCTGAATTACTTGAATTTAAAAGCACATTTATTAATAGCTGATGCTATGGGGACAATTTTTTTCAAGGGAATTGTGTAGGAATGAAAGCTTATTGAAGCAGCAATCTATATCTATTTATATATGCGTATAAAAAAATTCGGGCCGCCTCTACATACTTCACAAAACTACCTGACTTCACTTGATGTAAATGGCCAATATTTCCACAGCAGCCAAGACCAAATAAGTAACCTTACTGGTCAGAGCAGTAAAGGATAAGAAACAAAAACTACATATATATAAAAATGAAAGTGTGTTTGTTTGGTTGTTACTGTTACTTCAATTGACTTCATTTTTGCCACAATGTGTTACATATTCCAACTCAACAATATAGGCTGTTTGTCATTTTGATAACGTATAAGGTTAACCAAAATCGAAATGGAAACTGAAAAAGTCAAACTTCAAGACATTACCGTGAAAATCAGCAGAGGGTTTTTGGGGGGCTGATTTCAAACCTGCCATCAACATTTTTAAGTAGTTTTCGGGGTTACAGAATTGAAATCTACCAAAATTCAAGATAGCGGACCCTAAATGGCTACCGATAAAGTTGAATTTCAAGATATTTCCATAAACATCAATACTAGGTGATTTTCGGGGTCGCTCGTCTCGAATCTACTATCTATATGTGGAAACTAGAGATGGCGGATCCAATATGGCGATCGAAAATTCTCAATAGAGGAAAGTATAGGATTTCAGCTTTCACTTGAGCCCAATTTCATACTTCTACTCGAAACAGCTTTTTTTTATATAAAAAATATACCTTATCTTTGGAGGCCTCCAAAATAATAGTTTGGCTTTTAGATCTAACAAAATCTTGTCCCTATTATAACTGCTAATGGCACGGACACAAAATTTGCAAGTGTGGCTTGGGCTTGGCCTGAATTTTTTAGACTTTATGGTTTTAATCTGCAAATAACAATCCTGGTTATTCGTATACGCTTCCTTTCGATACCATAGTTATTCACTGTTTCAATTCGTTGGATTGCAAATTAAGATAATAAAATATCTTCATCACAAAGCATATCAGTTTAAATGGATAAAACAAAGATTTAGTACCTACACTCGTAAATGCCTGTGTTCGGGACACGCGGAGAGAAGATATTTACAGGCGTTGCAGGTGATTGTAGCGTGTGCTCTGCTAAACAATGAGAACTAGCTTTTTTGGAATAGATAATCTTATCTTATGCGATTAAAAGTGGATGTTTTATAAACACCGTAAAAGTTAAGGCCAACAAAAGTATGTCTTAAAATCATTGCTTTATCCTCAAAAGGCAATAAGAAATGTAGGGTGTAAGTTTCCCCAAGCGCAAAGTATAGGGGCAGCAAAATGGTCCTCGGTCAACTTGAAGTGCGCGAACCCACGAGACGGCACGCACCCAATCTGAGCACTTGGATTTTGTTCAATTCCCGGACAAATAGTTATGTACGAGTATGAAAATGGAATTTTTAGCAGGCCTTCAATAGCTCAATACATTTTATTATGCTCTCTACCTTTTTTTAGGAGTCGGCAGATTGTTCTTCGCTGGGGGGAAAATGTTCGAGGTACAACACTAGACAACACCTGACACATTATTGCATTTATCTCTCTATCACTCTTCCATTCATATTGGATGTGTTACTTAAAATTTCTAAATAACGACACCAGATTTATTTATTTTATAACTTACCACTACATATTATGAATTTCAGGAACTTGAACTAAATTTAGAATGTTAAGCTCGGCATATCGAATATCTGAATTTTAATAACCGATTTTAAATCAGTTACTGTGTTTCCATCCGGAGTTAAGTCGAATTAGAGTCCATGGAAACTACTGTTAATAACCCCACTTGGGCTTAAGTTCGGAATGCTGGTTTTTTCGGAAGTGCCCTAAAACCTTATGGAAATGTTCCATTTATGGTCGGAACGAGTGAATTAGGTAAGTATAAGTTCCCGCAAACAATACTTTCCCAAAAATTATCGTTTTAACACAAAAAATTGCAAAAATCAAAGTCAATTTCGTCTCGTTTTCGAGATATAAAATTATTCAGAGTGGCTATTCGCATCGTCCTTGCTTTGTACAATCGAAATTTAAAACATGATAAATAATTTTTTAAACATCGGTACAAAAGAATTCGTAATAAAAATTTACCTTTCTTAAAAAATATCTTCTGACAGATGATTTTCCTTTTACAAAATTTTCAATTTTTGGTGTTAAAACAAGCTAAAACAAGCTCATTTTTGGGAAAGTATTGTCGAACATTTCCATAAGGTTTTAGGGCACTTCCGAAAAAACTAGCATTCCGAACTTGTTCCCCCACTTGTTTTATAGTTTGCTAGATGTTACGCTTGCCGAAATGTTAATCTGCTTCAAAATATCGTTTAAGTTTCTTTTCATTATTTCACCACATATTTCCAATAAACATAATTCTTCAATAAAATTAGGTATAATCGGAAACCAGCAGTTGTAAATTTCCATACTGGAATATATTCCGAAAATCCCATTTAATACTTGGCTTTACAAGACCTAGCAATGCTGCTTCTACTTACTGTTGTAGAATTATATATAACTATTAAAATTGAAGAATCATTACCGTCACTAGCATACCACAAGGTGCTGGCATGTACTCACAATGACGGTATCCATAAACCAATAGAGGCAGTACGTCAGCTAAACTGCGAGAGATCACCGCTGTCGCTGAGCGCCTCATGAACTACGATACGAATTGCGGTGTGATATTATTTAAGAGAAAGCAACGCCCAGATTGACTCGTTTTTAAACTTTTGTATAAAGTTTTATTTACCAGTACAATTCATTTTTACTCACGCTTGGTCAGTTGCTACGATAATTTATGAATGCTGTGTCTCAATTACAAGTGGCCAGTGATAACGTATTTTCGGGAATATGCTACGGTCATATTTGAAAAGCAAAAATCGGGAAAACATTCGAATTAACAATCTGCTCCGTGTGGTATTAAGCAACAACATCGGAAATTAAGTCGCACTTCGAATTATGCGTAGCATATGAATCAAAACGAAACATCTGACTCGGGGCTATGTGGATGGCGTTTCGGAGTGTTTTTGATAGCTGAACTCCGTGACCGAAGTCGATGCCGCCATGTTACAAAAGTGATTGTCATTTATTATCAGTGCAGTTGGAATTCCTCGGTGTTTTGTGAAAGTTTGAAGGGAGGTAGTGTTTGCGGAACTAGAATGTTTTTCGTGAAATAGGGCAGGAAGAAACGGTGTGATCGCTATAATAATGTAAAATTGTGCATTCGGGCTTGCGAAAACAAGGGAAATTTCGTTTTGTTTTTGTCTAAAACCAAGTGATATAATGGCGAATAATCCGCGGAAATTTAGTGAGAAAATTGCCTTGCAAAAACAAAAACAAGCCGAAGGGACCGCTGAGTTCGAAAAGATTATGAAAGAAGTGTCGGATGCTACGTCTAAGGTAAAAAGGGTCCCGTATAAAATACATGCAGTATTTATATTGCTTTTGTTTACCACTTTCCAAGTTATGTGACAAATGACAGTTCTGGGAAAAATGGCTCAAACAAAAGTAAACAATTAAGACGATTTTTTTGATGCACAGTGGCCAGAATGCGGTTCCTAAAGGATTCAGTCCTTAAGTGAATAGGTGGTCTTTTGTAAGCATATTGTTCATTGCAGTGACCGTGCGCATTCCTGATCGTTTTTATGTTTGGATAATGCACAAGATCTCCGAAATACACACTTTCTGTCAAATGCACACATCGCTGGCAAGTGCAGGACTCTTCTGTGGAAACAAATGTTTTGGATATTACCAATTATCATCAGCAGGCAAATTTTTCAAATTTAGAGCGAAAGTTTATATATGCGTCGTATAAGGCATACTCTGCACAGGCCCTTTCTTTTTCAACTTGTGGCGCCTTTCCCTTTGGGTCCACCGCCACAGAAAATGGGCTTCGATGGCAAGGGAAAAACGTGTTATTGCAAATTTCATAACATTCACGTTGATGTTTAATGAAGTGTAGTCAAAATGTGCTTTACTTCTAAAAGAAATCGTCATAAATTAGGTAAAAAAGTCTACGTCAAACAAAACTCGTCGATTTACACAACTGTTGTAATCTGTATTGTACCATTTAATTGCACAGTAAATTTCTTGCCTAATGGAAATCTTGTATCTTCGTAACACATTTAAAATATTTTTATTTAGAGATTTTACTGATTTTTAAAGAATTGTCGTGAGTTATAAACCGTTATGTACTTAGCTATATATATATAATATAAAAATGCTGTTAAATAAAAAAACAAATTCGAATTAGTCAGTCCAGTTATCTTTTTTTTATAATTTTGTTGGTTGACATAAAATCCTTTTTCTAACAATTAAAAGCATATTTCAAAGCACTGTAACCTTATTTTTTTTTTTTATAGCTTGTTCAAATTCCATTCATAAGACGGAAAGAGTATAGATTTCGTGCGATGTTTGTAGTAAAACTATTAAGTATAGTTTTCTGGCATACCATTTGAATTTAAACGATTGCAGTTTCTAGTGCGGCTTGCTTTCGCTGTGACCGCAAAGAAATCTTAGAAGCTGTCATTGAGTGTTTGCGGCATTAATCTTGAAAACCCATGTTTTTCGCATGGCCAATTGTATGTTGCCTGTTCCCGTGTTGGAAAACCAACAGCTTTATATGTTTACGCGCCAGGTAATCAAACAAAAAATATCGCGTACCATACAGCATTACAATGAAAATATGATTTAACACAATATTACTGAAGTACTGCAGTGTACGAAATAGAAACTGAATTTTGTAAGTAGTTGTTTATAATTATGACATTAAAAATACATAGAAAAGTATAATTAACATTATGTAAATTTATTGTTGATATCACGGTAATTATTTGATAGTCAATAAATAAAGTGATCACTCTGAAATACGTTTATATTAGATTTTTGTTTAAATTACACATTTGTGACTGTATAGTATCACAAACTTATCTGTTCTGGTGAGCATTACTGAAAACTAAAGATGTCATCTCGGCATGTATACTTTATAAGCGAATCCATCACCAGAACTTTTCCAGAAAAGATGTTTGTGGGACTGTCACAGTGTCAATAGCTTTTGACAGAACGACGTCTGTCGAGTGAGCTAGTTTATTAATAAGCAATAAATGAAGTCTTAGTTGTCAAAATAATAACTAATTTAATTTTTTCTCATGTTTGCAATTTTCCACGGGACAAAGCGATAAATATACAGTGACGCAAACAACTGTTGCAATGATTCCGATTTTCTTCTCTTTCGCTTAGTGACGAATAATAAAATGATACAAATCTGGCAACACTAAAACATTGTGTTACAGTTATCTTTAACTTGCAGCTGGAAGAAAAAATTGTGTTAGCTGCTATATTTAATGGTTTCCCAGGAATTTGTTCATATTAGGTCATTACACTGGTAAACAGTGGTTTACACTAAATACACTTGCATGCTATACCCCCAGATGAAAAAAAAGAAGATGACTGATCGTTTTTGACACAAAATCAACCTAAACAACTCTCTCCCATTAATTTCTAAGTGAAGGAATTTTAATTTTTTAATTATTATTTAGGCTTTCAACTCAATTATCTTTAACATGGAATTATATCGATATTATTCTGTCACGCTTTATGTGCTTTTAAAAGCAAATACAAAAATTTTCCACACATTGCAACAGTTGTTTGAGTGACTGTATATTTAAAAAGAAAAAGTGCTCAGCAATGCAAAGGAAATGTGCTCTTATAAAAGACAGGTTTGTGGTGAAAACTGCATTTAGAAATACCTACTGCATTTGTGGCAATTCCAATTAGTATATTACATGCACCCTTGTATAATTCCAAATTAGTGTATCCCTATGTATTATGGCCTAGATATTAAAAATGCAAATGGTGTAGGTATAATTTATAATTTTGAATGGTTTTGAGAGAACGAGATCATTTATACAGTGTTTAATTGGTACAATATAATGGCTAACTAAATCAAATGTGTAAAAAACTAGATTATTTGTGGCTAAAAAGTAAAATATTTCTTTCATTTTACAAGAAAACTCATCGGGTAATGGTATGAAAAATCATTATGTGAAAATTATCAGTTTTTATAAAGCAGTGTTATTTAATTCAGCATAATACAAGCTATACATACATACATACAAATACATGCGTACATAAATATAAACATAAGAACTTAAGGACTAGAGTAAGTTACTAAGACTTATTAATTATTCCCCAAATATTTGCGGAAGTTGGAATTTCTAACAAAATCGGTTATTGAATCTAATTAAAGTTGAATTCCTCAATTTTACGTGTTACTTTCTAAGTAAAATGAATTAAGCTGGACATATGTATTAAATTAGCTATATCATCGTTTGAATTGTGAGCCAGAAATAGAAGCGATGGGAAATGGGACGTGTACTTCATATTTTATATTTTTACAAAACTTGAACATTTTTATCTACTTCCCGTTAAATATTCAATCATTCTTATTTATATTGACAAATCAGCTTTGAAGAGGTCGCTAGATTTTCAAAGTAAAGAAACCTCAAGTAGAAAGAACTCTTAAAAAAAGAAAAATACTTTTTCTGTTCTTATCTTTAATTTTTTCCTATGATTTGAGCGTGAAAATAGTTGGAGTAAAGGTGCCCCTGTAAATGGGTCTTTTTATAATGCACTAGGTATTTGCTTAATTGATATGGACAAAATTATTCATGGGCAACGATTTGCCCATTTCAAGGCATACTCAATGACATTTGTGCGATAATACATTATAATGCCATTTTTAAACTTTGTGTGAATTCTCTGGCGACTTCATATGATATATTATATCAACAGAGCTTAATCGGTAGGCATAGGGTTTCCCAATAAGAACTTCCGAACTTTAAATTTGAATAAAACACACAATATTCGAGCAAAAATGGTTCTGATTGCTTTATTTGAAAGATAATTTTATGCGATTTATGATTTGAATAAAATATCGGCCAAATCGCCACCGCGGCTCCTCTTGCACACGTTCATCCGCTTACGCCAATTTTCGATGACTCTGTGCAACATTTCGGCCGGTATCTCAGCTATGCCTTGACGAATATTGGCTTCCAATGCCTCAAGAGTTGTAGGACGGTTGCTGTAAACTTTTGACTTGATGTGGCCCCAAAGGCATTAGATCACACGATGGGACCATTTCTGGAAATTAACGACTCACCGAACTTACCGCGCAATAAGTCCATGTTAAGTCGGGAAGTGCGAGGCGGTGCACCATCTTGTTGGAAATAAAGGTCGTCCGCATCAATTTCATCAAATTCCGGGAAAAAAAATCAGTAAACATCTTGTTATTGCTTCCAACATTTCCAGTGGCCAATCAGCGAACTGACGACGAATGTGATGGTCGGTTGGCTTGAGTTCTTGTGTCAATACCATCTTATAAGGATGCAGACCCAAATGCAATCGCAAAATTCGCCAGGTTGTCATCCTGGCGAGCCCCAACTTTTGAGAACGGCGCGGAACAGACGCATTTGAATTTTCACGAACACTGGCTTGAACGGCGGCAATATTTTTTTCACTGCGGGCATTTCTTTGTCTTACATGCACCTTTGTATCGTGAAGAGTGAATTCACTTTCAAACTTTGTTATTATGCGTCTTATAGCGCGCTCAGAAGGAGCATTATGACGACCGTTTTTTGCACGAAGCGCTCTTACAGTACCGACAAGAGAATGCGAATTTGCGTAATAATTTTGGACAATTTCCAAGCGTTGGATCAAAGTGAAACGTGTCATGATGAAATCGCAAACCTTACTCAACTGCACAGACCTGTCAAAAAACCATAAACAAATATGGCCGTCACGAGCTATCAAAACCAGGTTTTCCCTATTGGGAAACCCTTTATATCGACTAGTAAAAGAATTCTCTTTTCTATTAACACTAGCCGTACCAAGAGGGGTCATTTGACTGTTTTGAAATTTTTGTTTAAAAATTTTCATATAATATCAACGGTTTATCTGATTTGGCTTCATGACTTTTTCTATGAGAGATAAATAATTAATAAATTATCAATATCGAATTTATTTTGTTCTCTTGTTTATATTAATAAAAATATGTGCTATCACCTTCTTTACCACGGTGATTTCATAGAGTGTGCGGATTTTGCTCTCTAACGGTTTTATTGTATCGGAATTTTTAATTTAATTTAAAGCACGTATCGAGCACTGATGATGCTTACTTTCGCACCGATTGTTGCTTCCTGCATATCAGTGTAAAATGACATTGTGTGCTTACGTGTGGTAAACTGAGTTGTTGCAAATACAATTTTGTGAAGAAAAAATAATAAATTTCAAGACAATCTAAGTTACACTACATAGTATTACAATTAGTTGTAATTATTATAGTTTTATAATTAGTGGTTGTAGAACTTCCATTCATAAATTCACCGTGAAGATACACCAAATTATTAATATATAATACCAGCGTGGTATGCTCTGAAATAGAGGAAGAGCTTTCTGAATATGGCGATGAAGATATACCATCTAAAAATGGTAGTCAGATTTTTTAATATCCCAAAAAGTTTTTTTTGCAGGATAGCCAGGAATAACTGTCAGTGTTTTTTAATTTAAATGTTTAATTGAACTACGGAAATTACTTATATGGCATTTTTCTTTCAACCTATATACCCCTGATAAATCGTGAGCTTATTTTATTTTTAATAAATTCTGAAACTATGATATAAAAAACAGACCTTTTAAATATTTGAGACAAGTTTATACATATACTCGTATATCGGATCATTAAATGATATATATATGTACATATATTTGAAAATTAGCCCAAAAGCAGGCCGTAAAAGGACTGCAAACAAAAAAAGCTATAAAAAGATTTAAAGAGTGATTTCGACGCAATCAGCACGATTTGTAGCAAAATAAACGCAAATATCAAAAACTTGAATGCAACGGTACGGTTTAGGATTGAATACGTACAAGAAACAGCGAATCCATGGCCTTACGGAGAAGCAGAAACAATCAAACAAATTTGGGATGAAATTGAACAAAACATCTTCCGAAAATTATTTTAAATTTTTATGTCTCATAATCAACGAGAAAAGAGAGTGGTTTAAGCTCACTCAGAAATTTCTTAATTGTAATATATGTTGTTAATTGAAAAATAAACTGTAAACTAAATGCCGGCCATTAATTTGGTTTATTAAAATATACTTTACTGACAGTTATTTCTGACCGCCTTGTACATATAAAGTATATACTTTCTCTACCTGGACGTATGCCATTTTGGAAAGGCAATAAGATGGGCAATTGAATAAAAAAAAAGCAATAATTCGGTGAGATTATTGTTAATTTTTTCAGTTACTCAGAGTCGATCCCGCAGGTTTAAATCGTTATCTAAGATTTCATTTAACATACCTATTATTGGATTGTGATCATAGACCACAAAATTTACCGAAATATTATAGAAAAATTATTTGATTATGACAATATATCAGCACCGATGTGCTTACATTACCTAAAACGATATTAACTATGTAGCCCATCAACGATCAATTAACCTCATAATTTTGGATTTTTTTAATCTACATATTAACGGCTGCGTTTGTCCAGGAAAACCGGTACAAGTCTATGAACGACTAGAAAATGTGGAAAATCATTCTCTGTGAACATACATACATATGTCAGAAGGGGACTAGTTTTTGCAGTAAGCTCGGCTTGTGCAACCAGCCTGAATCAGGTATAACGCCCCTCAATTCCTGCATATCGGCGTGCAGGCTCATCATAACATTTTCATTATTTTCTTCAGTATACCCAGGTGTTTGTGAAGATAAATAATTACGACGTAGTTAGATGGGAAAGATATCTAACTATTTGTCGCGCGAGAGTTACTTATAAATACAAATTGTATGACTTTCCTCTTGATGTGCATATCTATCGGAGAAAGTAATGTTTGTAAGCATAAAAGATGCCGTCGACTGCATTTTCCGGAATTCAAAATTGCAAGCGATTGTTTGAACCTCCTGGTTATTAAGTAAAAGCAGAGGTGTGGGGAAATGTGTCAGTAAACATGGGTAAAAAACAAACAAAATAGTCATGTGCTCATATTTTGATATATAACAGTATTTTACATTATAATTACAAAACCAACCGTCAACCACTCAAAGGAGGTCAGTCATCACTCTAGAGGTATCGCGTTGCTAGTCTGCGATCACTTGACGCGTGACGAAAAAATGCTTGGCTGACGATGTTCCCACCCACTAATTGTTGGCTGATAATGCCTATTGCAAAGCTAACTATTTACTGAACAATATATTTAAATTTTAAGTTCCCTCACATAATTTTCGACTTTGTATTCGTATTTTTTACAAGTTTTTTCTTGCAATCAAAATTTCGATTACTTCTAAATTAAGCTAGAGCTTTGAAATGCTGTGACAATGCAATATAATATATTTGAATCGGTCATTTCAAAAACCTCTTAAGTCACATTTTTTTTCAACATGCTTTTTTTGCTGAAAATGGTTCTTTAAAGGGAGATGCGTATTGTAGGTAAAAGCCACGTAAGTCGATACATTCCTTCCTCTTCCAATAATACTGCGTGAAAAACGTTCATTGCATAAACAACATTAGTCAGTGACTTAAGAGGTTTTTGCATGCACTTGCATGGATGTCATAAAAAAAAATGTTCGAAAGCATTATCGTATCTACGTCCCAGAAGAATACATTGATTTGGTTTCGAACTCCAGCTCAACATTTGCAGTTATAGAGCTAAAAACTGAAGATGTTTTGGAATTTAAGAAATGGTGGCCAAATTTGTACAAAAAAACATGTTTGTCATGTTTTATGGAAAAAAAAGTCCCCAAAGGACCAGAAAAAGTCATTCGCACCTTCGACATACATGAGTTTTCAGTATGATTCAGATCGAAAAGGAACTATCATAGCCGAGGAATATATTGATGGATTGATTAAACATTCATTCTTATTAATAACAAAAATTACAACATCTGTTTCACTTTCATCAGCCAAAGCCCATGATTTAAAAGTGCCCATCAATAAAAAAAATAGACGATTTAAAACAAGTTCAGGATAGCATTCTGGAAGAGCGTATGCCATTTTATAACAACATTTTTAGCTGGCCGACTGCAAATGTTGAAGATAATCCAGATGAGAATGATGGAGAATATGACTATGTACCTTAAAGATATTAAAACATGACAAATAATATAATAAGATTATTTTTAAGTGTAATTTTCAATAATAAGCAATAAAAAATAGGATTACTACGATTGTTTTGGTTAAATTATATACCACTAACCCTATTTCTTGCTAAAACAACATAAGTCAAGAACAGTTTTTCAGGATTTTTTCATTATTTCTATTAATAAACTGTGAAGGGTTTTCGCCATTTTAATTTGTTACTACTCAAATACTAAATTAAGCATAAAAAAGTTCTTTAAAACTCATTTGTTTGTGTATGAAACAGTTTTTATTGATTCCTGAAAAATTCTAATTGATTGACTTATGAGGTTTTTGAAATGACCGATTCATTTAATATCGTCCTAAACCCAATATTGCGGACCCCCCAAGATGGCGCATTTTTTTTCTTCGCAACCGCCTTGATATGGATATCAAATGAAAGGGTTTGATGAGTAGACTACGAGCGGCTATGTGACGTCATTCTAAACCCAACAGAGCGGACACCCCAAGATGGCGGATTATCTTTTTCTTCACAACCTCGTTGATATGGGTAGCAAATGAAAAGGCTTGATGCTATATAAAAGATACTTATCCAGGTCTGTGAAGTTGGCCCCAATAAGTCAATTGCGAGAAAATTGAATCGTTCATTCGTTTGTCCATCGAAAGTCCTGTTAATCCACCTATTTTTATTGTTTGTCCACCTTTGCATAAAGGGATATTTATAAAAAAAAAATTGGGGTCAACTTCACGCTGTCCCCAATTTCGGAAAAGATACAATGGTTGTGGTGCAATCATTTGTCCATCGGTAGTCCACGATAATCCACCCTGTATTTTTGATAATCCACCCCCATAGTTTTTCAAAGAATTGTGGGAGAGCAGCCAACTCACACCCATCATAACTCGGTTCCACAGGTTTCAATAGGAACAAGGACATTTTCAAAGGAATCAATAATCTTAAAAAATGTAATTCCACCCCTTGGAAGCTTTTAGAAACCTTAAAAAGAGGGGCCAACTTCACACACACTTAAAATCGATTCCCCTAGTAAAAGAGGGGACGATGGACAGGATTGTCCACCATTGGAAATCGATAATCCAACTCTCAAAAGAGCAATGCCACCCCTTGCAACTTTTTAAAAAATTTAAGAAGTTGGAGCCAACTTCACACACTTTTTAGTCATATAGACCTGCATCAGATCGTCGATTATAGACTGAGTTATACCTATATAAATTTTATAAACCTTTTTACTTTTAATCTCTTAATTTTCTATTTAAATTATTTCTGATATTTCAATAAAGCAATTACTATCTTTACAGCAAGATGAAATGTACTATAATCAAAATATTAATGATGGAGGGATGTCTCCTAATTCTGGAATGCCACTAAACAGAGAATCTAGAGGTACTTTTTTATTAATTGTTTGAATAATTGGTTCGTATCATTTTGTTTTATGTTCATTTAAGAAGGCTAATGTAATTAAAATACAGCGTCCTAATAATCGTTTTTGCTCAATTATAGGAAGAAGTGTCGGAGTGGGTCCTATGCGTCGTCCATCAGACAGAAAAGTAGACAGATCACCTTACAGTAGTGGAAATATTGCTTATTTAAGTCCGCCAAGTGATTCTTATTGGAGAAGAGCTAGTTCAGATTCCGCTATTCATCAGAGTCTCATACAAACAACAGTAAGTAGACAAAACAATTACAAAATGTGAAAATATGTTACTCTGCACAATTTTTGCAATGTTGCGCTCTTGACTACGCGCACCTTGAATAAGTTATACAAACAAATAGCGAAAAAGGTATACATATATGAAAACAATTTTGTTTAATACTGCTGTGTTGGGAAATTTTAGAATGTGCTTTTCCATTTACGAATACGGCATATACTTTCGATTGGTTCTGCTATAATATACTGAAAAATTTAATGATCATTTGATGATGTTTGAAACACATTAGGCGATATATCTAATAATTAGGCGTTTTATCTGATAATTAATAAAAACATTATTCGCAAAAGTTTCGACGGCAGAAATATTAAATTATTTGTATTTTACAGGATAAGCATCATGGATCTCACTCGCCAATAAGTCTGAGCCCGACAGCTCATCGGAGGTCGCCTCATATTAATTCGAACCTAGAACATAGACATAGTTTAAGCAAGTCAATAAATAGGAACTCATCAAATGTTGACATTCGGCAAGTATCGCCAAGTTGTTCACCTCGACTGCCCTGTGTAAAGTACGTATGAAGTATGAACATTTTAAAATTATTACTCAATATAATTTGTTATTTAGTCCTTACCCATCGCCTCATGAAAATTCTTTAGCGAACTCGGTTGGGAACAATACTGGGTCTTTGCCAGACTTGACATCCGTACATTTTTCTCCTGCACAACTTGAGAAGGAAAATGAACAATCAAGCAGTCCCTTTAGCTCCGTAAAAAAACTCTTAACATAAATAGTAACGTGAACCTAACATTATCAATTTTCAGAGCCCATTAACGACATCGCCAACAACGTTATCTCCGACGTCAATGCCAAATAGGTATCAATATTCCCCTGCGCATTCGCCTAGTGATAGTAACACATATAGTCCTACGCACATCTCATCAAATGCTCGTAGGGTAAGATTACAAAAAAAAATTGCTTTTAGTACTGTGGACGGTAGAGCGTTTTTGGCCTGGTGTCCTATGATAGCTAATTAAATCATTTAGCTTTGATGCAATTGGTTTTGTTCTTTTAAAAATATAGTCATTTTGTATTTCAGGAAAGCCCGCCTTTTAAAGTAAACTATATTTTACAGGACGGGTTTGATCAATATCGCTCCCCTCAAGGACAAACGTCCCATTTGTCATTTACGAATTTACCTTTACATGTACAACAGAGCGGAAATATGAAAGATTCAAACATATCAAATAACAATATCCATGGGTCGCATGGACATCTATCGTCTATTGGAATTGTAAGTATTTGGTGAAGTAAGTTTGAAATTCACTTTAAGTTTTTGTAAGGCTGCCGCAGGTAATCTAACGGAATACAGGAATCCCCAGAATCGACCGAGTCCGGGCTCCAGTCCAGGGATATTACCTTCAATTCCACTAAATGAGACTAATCCAAGTGCTCCATGTAGTCCAATTCCACAAAATATCAACAATAGCAATAGGTAAATCAAATATTTTTAAAAGTGCTATTTCATTTATAACCAGTTTTAAAGTATTTGGCTGAGATTTTTTGCGTAGAAAAATACTGTATTTGTTTAGAATATCGGGATAGTTTAACTTTGGAGAAGTCGAACGTAATAGTTAGTTTTGTTTAATAGATTCATTTCATTTCATAGTAGAAATTGCAACGTCTAAAAATAGTACCACAAGTTCATTACAATATTCCGAATGTTTCAAGTATTATGTAAATATCTTTCCTGTCCAATTTAATATCTGTATCCTTAACAAATACGAATATTGTAATAGTTGATATTTGCGCTTTGAGCGTGAATAGATTATGTATAATCTTATCCAAAACCAAATATTTATTCTATAATACTAGCTGTTGCCTGCAAGTTTGTTGGATCATTTTGAAATCATTTTTCCGAAGTGATCCAAAAAATTTGAAATTTAAATCGAAAATCCGATGCGAATACACTATGTCGGCTAACATGACTAAGCGCCTGGCAATTGAAAAAGTATGACGAGAGTTCGCAATGTTATATTTTGTTGTTGCGTCATGTAAGATGGACTCTCCAAAAGACTGGTGTTTCGATTACCTCAAAATTATAAATTATTGGTTATATAAATATGTTTGCAGTAGTGTCTAATAATGAGAAGAAAATTATTCCTTTAAATTTCAGAAAAACTACTTTGCCTCTATTTAATCAGAATGCATCAACAAATTGTAGGTCCCCTTTATTTTAGCAGATTTAAATTTGGCGACCCTCAAAACTCCTGTATATTTGTCTAAACGAATATCCGTTTCTATAATAGATTCGAGATCAGCGACCATGAAAATATAAAATGATCATTTTTCCTAGCAACAATACTTCAAAGTTGAGAATTTTCGTCGCCACATTGGACCCGCCGCATTCCCAGAGTTGCTGCCTATAAACTGTATATTTCATATCAATAGCTTCAGTAGTTTTCAGGTTAAATCCGGTCGTGCAGACAGACAGACAAAAATATTTAATGTTAAATTCGACTTAATAATGGAATAAGCAAACGAAAAAAGTATTTAAAAGCTAAAAATTCGAAAATCACAGACACACACTTCTAATATATATATGTATTGATGCTGTAAATGTTGGAAGTTTGGTCTAATTGTAATTGTGCTTTGTTTTAGAACCACATGAAATCTACCATGCATTCCAGAAATACAATTTGTGATATCGGTTTCAGAAATAATTTCTAATACTTCTTTTGCCACTTTTTTAGCTATAAGTGTTGGTGATCGCGTTGAAGTGTCTTTTTAGGGTTTTGTACCCGAAGGAGTGCCCTTTAATGTCCGTATGTCTGTCTGATCCTTCTACCCTGTAAACCAAAAAAGATAAAATTTGATAGTGAGACAGTATTGCTTAGACTCAAAACAAAAAATTTTAAATTAAACATAATGGAGTAATGAGATACCATAGTGTACTATTTTAGATGACTTCTATTACAACTCTTTGGTTTTTAGATTATCATGGTAAAATACGAATTCTTATTAATTACAGAAGCTAGTCTGTAAGTAATGCTTTTTCTTCGTCTATGGATTTGAAAAAAACTATACAGTCTAGTGAATGTAATGAATGGCGAGAGGAAATTTACAACTCATTTGTATCCGGAATAATCTCCGGAACTTTTTTTCACGGATGCAAATGGGTTAAACAAGAAAAATGCATTGAAAACTTTTCTCTATATTATTTCCCAAAATATTTTTAAGTTAAAAGAATTTGTTTGATTTCAAAGTATAAATCTATATACCATTGCAGAGAAATATACGGGATTAATATTTGTGCAAAGATTCAGATATTTCTGTTAAATATTGATTCAAAAATCTTGCCAATATCATTTCGAGATTAGCACATTTGTCTATTTTTGGATTCTTGATATATGTACATTTTCGTGAATATATGTTTGAAACAAATTTATTTTAGTTACGTACATATATTAGGTGTACAAATAAGTTTCCGCGGTTTGTCAAAAGATGGCCCCACCAGAAGGTTATGGAGAAATTGTCAGATGTAAAACGTAATATCCCAAGTTTCGTCATCCGGCAACACCATAACCTTAAAGTACTAGTGATTCCGTATCAGCATCACGTAATTTTTTTCGTGCAAAAATGTCAAGTTTTGTGCCGAATAAGCATCATTTGCGGGAACTTTTGATTTACTTTTTTAATTTGAAAAAATCTGCAGCTGAGGCGCATCGATTGCTTCTAGAAGCATATGGTGAAGCTGCTTTAAGTGAGAGAAGTTGTCAGGAATGGTTTCAAAAGTTTAAGAACGGTGAGTTTGACGTGAAGGACAAAGAACACAGTGGAAGGCCGAAAGTGTACGAAGACATGGAATTAGAAGTACTATTGGAGGAAGATTCGTCCCAAACGCAAAAAGAACTTGCACTTACATTACAAGTGACTCAACAAGCAATTTCACATCGTTTAAAATCGTTAGGAATGATTCAAAAACAAGGAAATTGGGTTCCATATGAACTAAAGCCGAGAGACGTTGAACGCCGATTATGCATGAGTGAAATGCTGCTTGCCAGGATTAAAAAAAAGAGTTTTTTGCATCGTATAGTCACTGGTGACGAAAAATGGATTCACTACGATAATCCAAAGAAGAGAAAGTCATGGGTTAAGCCCGGCGAACCATCAACATCGACAGCTAAGCCGAATATTCATGGAAAAAAACTCATGCTGTGTATTTGGTGGGATCAGCTTGGTGTCGTGTATTATGAATTGCTGAAACCAAGCGAAACCATTACTGGAGCTCTCTACCGAACACAATTGATGAGATTGAGTCGGGCACTTAAGGAAAAACGCGCCCATTACTACTCCAGACACGACAAAATTATTCTTTTACACGATAATGCTCGTCCACATGTTGCGGCGCCGGTAAAAACATACTTGGAAACACTCAACTGGGAAGTTTTACCCCACCCGCCGTATTCACCAGACTTAGCCCCTTCCGATTATCACCTGTTCCGGTCGATGGCACATGGTCTGTCTGAGCAGCGCTTCACATCATATGAAGACACCAAAAATTGGGTAGATTTGTGGATAGCGTCAAAAGATGAAGAGTTTTTTCGACGGGGTATCCGAATGTTGCCAGAAAGATGGGGAAAAGTAGTGGCAAATGATGGAAAATACTTTGAATAAAACGTAATGTACTGTTCCTTCACAATAAATTCCTAATTTTTTATAAAAAACTGCGGAAACTTATTTGTACACCTAATATAACATTTTCCGTAAGTTCCGCAGTGATGATGATAAATTTCACTTTTAAAGTATCATTCGCCGGGAACAATCTCTTCAAGTGCTTTCTTTACTAAGATCGACTTTTCAAGATACAATGATTTCTTACTTATCGCGTTAAAACGTGTTTAAACTTTATTTTATTTAGATTAATTTATAGTTATAATATTATAAGTTCTCATGTTTCGCATTTACGTTAAAGCTTGTAGTAAGATTAATACACTATTGTTCGTGAGCAGTAAAAGACAAGAAAACGATAGCTAACTTATTTCCCACAGCTTATGAAAGTGAGGTATAGCTAACTCAGTTGAAATCATGGGTAGAGCACTCTATTTAAAATCTTCCTTACGATTGGAAATCAATTTTATATTCATTCTATACCTCAGAGGCTCTGATTATAAAAGTTTTTTAGCAACAAAATTATTCAGTGAAAGAAATTTTTGTTACCGCTTCCAACAAACCATTCTTCCTTTTTCTACCTTAGTCCACAGATAAATGAAGAAATCCATTTTTTTTTTCAATTTGACAATAAGATCAGGCTATTTGGCAAATTTTTTATATGGTTGCCTATGCAGATAATGTTTACTTGAAGTTTTGTCACATCCGTTTGATATTTTCATATGCTTCACAGAAAATTTCTTTTGTTATTCTAGCCAAACATACGATAAATTCCAAAATCAAACTAACGACGGATATAGTTTGAACCAGTCGTTTCAAAATCATTTTGAACAATTTTCCTTGGTAAGTGTTTAACTTAAGCCAATAATTCTCGTTAATGTTCTTCATTTTGAACCGAATGCTTTTTGTTGCTTGCTAAACTACTTGAAAAAATTAACTAACTCTACCTGGTGTCCGCTGTTAAAAGCATATTTAATTAATTGGATTGTTTTATTTTCGTTTAGTTAAGTCATTTCGGATAAGGTGTCTATTAAATTCTTAGTTGCATAAAAAGGGAAATTTGTTCACATACTGCGAGATATGCTTGCGCTATAAACATCTCATCATGTCTTTCTGTATTATTTTCATACCTTTTGGCATTTCCTTTCCTAATAACCTAGGTACTTGCCTCGTTGTTGTGTAGAGACAAGATCACTAATTTATAATGTATAAATTTTTTGCTGCTGTGATATGAAAGGATTGGGCAACATTATTTCAGAGTTTGGTTGAATCAGGTTGTACATGGACAGCACAAGTGCAGGTGGAAAAGAGCATTAATTTCATGTTGCTTTTTGCGTTTTTACTATCCATTATTTTATATCTTCTTTTCTCATATAGTGCTTAAGGTTACTCCTAATTAAATGAAAAATATTGTATGAATTTTTTTTAGGTGGACAATTCAACGTCAGAATATATTCCGAATCTGCAGACAGCACAAAATAGCTTTAACTCTTTACAAGTGAGTGGTTAACTATCTACTCGTTTCCCTTCATTTTCTGATGTTAATTTCATTTATAAATAAGCAGTAGTTAATTTACAACGTACAATATTGCATTACATGAAGTGATCACAACTAAACTTTGCAGTTCGATGAGACTACTTACGCACAACTAGGCTCTCTTTCAAATCCTAATCAGCAAAGCCATCAAATTAACAGGGACTATATGACTAATAGCAACAACTGTGTCAAAACTGACAACGGAGCGAACACGAGACGAAGCGGCAATGAATGTACTTCGGATACTTATGCATCACAACAGCAGAATCACTATCAAAACCCAGCGACACCAACAAACATACCGGAGATAGTGTTTTCTGGTACTTAATACTTTCGTTTGTTGGAAAGATCAAATTAACAGAATTCTTTTTTAGACTTTTCCTCTGGGAATCCTGACTTCCCAAAAGGTATAGTATATATAGGTTCCAAAGCCTCATATTAATATCAAAATGTACCTCATTATTTCAGAATTATTTTCTATATTCCCTTACTGATTTATTTTATTTGAGTTTTTTTTTTTGGACGCTATTAAGTGAAATTCTCAAATTTTAATGACTTGTTTCTTAAGTGTAATGTGAACTCAAGACGAATTTTGTACGTAAACGATACATACATAATTATCGATTGGGTGAAATGTAAACTTAATTTTATTTTTATATAAATTTCCATTTATCTTATTAATTGCTGATAATATGTTTAATATTTGGCAAAGCCAATAAAAGGAGACTTCTGTATCATTACAATACATTAAGACTTAAATAAAATCTTTAAATTTTAATTCGTGTTAAACGCTTTTTCAATAACGAAATCACGACATACTTGATTATTATGCACTTCTAAATGTATTTTTAGTATTGTTTTAGCGCTTTCAGACCTCATGTTCTCGATAGTGAAAATATATGTACGTATATGCTTCCATCACTATACTGGATTTTGGAGGAAGGAAATAATGTGTTGCTGTCGTGTGGGCAGCTTTGGGTTTTTGGAATACTCACTGAATTTGTTGAAAATTTTGCTTATTTTAGTAGAGTTGCATTGAAAATGTAATTACGTAAATGAGGTGCTGAACTCATATATTGCAGGTCTGAAAGAGTTAGAGCGATGGGATGTGCTGCGATATTAATGTTTATAACTTTATAAAAGACACGTATGACGTCTTTTTTTTCAGATTATATGAGTCCGATGTATGTAAATATATACATATGAGCATGATATGGAATAGTTTAATATATTAAAAATTCAGTCTCCGTTAATGTGTCCTTAATTATTTCGTCAGATTGTAATAATAAGTTTATATTGTTCGCATTTAATTTTTGTATACCGAATCAATATATTTTATACTGAATAAGTAGACACTAATATAAGACTTATAAATCTTATAAAACACGACCAACTTTTTTCTTCACATGTTTTTATTTGCTTTCTTTTTTGTCAATGTTATTTAAAAACTACAGGTGAAAACAAATTGGATCAACAGTCATTTACTTTCTAAGTTAATGGGATGTTCTTAAAAGTGACTATGAATAAAAATGTTACAAACTAACTAATTGTTCTGAAGTAATCAATTTTTAAAGTTGACTTGGGCTGAAAACATCTTTTCCAATATTCCGAGCATTAGTTGTATGATACATACCTACATACTAGTTATATTTTTGACGATCATCGACCAAGTTTAGTTTCAGTCCGATACAAAATCGATTCACCAATTTGAGTAGCGCATTTTATAGACAGTCAATTAAAAGAAACATTACAATGTTATAATAATAAAGACAACTTACACATTCTAAACCGACGTCTGAAAACAAAACCATCCCAGCAGACGATAGCGTTTCTGCAGTTATAATAAAGAATAACTGAAACTGAAAAATAAAAGAATAAGAAAAACACATTTTAGTTAATTCTTATAACTCACCGTATAGGTTATCATCTATTAGGAATATTTTAATATCGAGTGCCGAAGACACCGTTTGGGAAGTAGAGGCATAATATCGTTTAGCAAATTCTCCATATGACCCACAAGGCGAGTCACCGGCTATACGGAAATTATACTAATACACTAGTTTTTGCTCTTTATCAAATGAACTGGCAAGCTAGCTGACAAGACATCAAGCCGGCTATCTTCTTTTGCCAAAGCGTAAACACGTTTGGAGAGGAAAATTGCTCACTAGCTCCTGTAAGGCCTGTGTTAGTATAAAGCGAATTCTGGCGAGTTACTATAAACACCCTTCGTAGCATACCGAATAAAAACTTTATAAAATGTAGAGCAGTTGATATCTAATATAAAATATTCATGGATGAGGGAAATTGGTATTAAAAACGAGGGGAGTATGTTTCGTCATAACGGTTCCCATTTGTGCTTTACAGTTCCTTTCTTTATTATTATTATTATTTAACACTAGTCAAAATTGCTTTCTCTAAAAAAAACACGTAATATTGGAATATTTTTTATACCACCATCATGCTGAATTATAAGCAGTGATAGTGCTAAAAAAAAAGGGTGAGAATATATAGATATAGATATACAGATTGTAGAATCCTTTTACACTGGATGGTGAAAATTTCTTCGTTAGCCCTTAGCTGGGAGTGTGGAGTAAGACTGACCCCAGCGTTCAAATCAAAAGAGTTATTTTGCCGCGTTTCTTAGCATTCTCCAATTTTTTGTCGTGTCTTAATATCGAAAGAGTATTTTAAATTATGTCAAACCAAAAAAATAAGCTGGCACGCCGCCAACATTTTCGTGGCTGGGACCACGCAGACCCCACAGTGCTAGCTGTGTGATTTTGCGGAAATGTGCCATGTGAGTTAAATCTGGAACACATGTGGTTTGACAGGACAATGAACAATTTCATTCCTATTATTTATGAGGCTTAAGGCAATTTCTTCAAAGAAAAAAACTACCGTTCCAGCTCGTAATCATCACTACTAGAGGAGGAGCAATGGGAATTATTAAACATCAAAAAAGCCAAGACAGAAAATATTGATTGTGCCTCAGCATTAAGACATGTTCTTTGTCTTGCAACTATGTAGCTATTCAGAATATTTACCTTGTTTAAAAATAATTTAACCACAATCTACCTGCTACCAGTGACAAAACAAATAGCATTGTTACCACTTATTTACCACTAAATAATTGCGGTCCATGTGATGACGTTGCCAGAAGTAATATGCTAAACAAAAAAAAAACGCAATAAATGGTATTTCCCGTGAAATTAGGAACGTGGGAACGGTGCAATATTCAATGTGATAGCTACCATGGTGAATTTTGGGAGGCGCTCATGACTCGTAATAATAATTTCGATTGGTATTTGTATAGCGGTATAAGATACGTTATCATTTCGTAGGAATTTCGAACTACAATTGTAAAATTAGTCATTTTGACTGGTGAGATGTTTCTAGTGTAAATAATAAACCCTTACCATACTTTATATTACTTTGTTCAATATGTGACGTGATACGCCTTGTACACTGACACTCATAATAAACCGCACCAACGGAATACCAACAGTTTTATGATCTTCATAGAATTAATTAGATATATAGTAAAAACTCAGGATAGGCGAAATTATCCTACACTTGTTATTAATTTCATATCAGCTTGAGTAAAAAAATCCAGCTAACGAAAACAAAATTCTCTTGTTTTGAACTTATTAATGTTCAACAGTTTATTAGCTGTGGATAGCCGAGTTCCCTCAACAAAACAAAAGAATTGCTACCAGTCTTATTGCACTGGGGCACTTATTACATTTCATTAATGGGTCCTATTATGGAAGTCGAAATTGGTCGATTCGACTAGCAAAGACACATTTTCAAAGCTGAGATACCAAAAAAATTAGTATCTTCGCTAGTCAAGTCGATTAATTTCGACTTGCGTAATAGGGCCCAATAGTTTGGATTTAAGTATATCGAAGGGTTTACTTGTTTGCTTTACACGTTAATATAAAGTGCTAATTTTCAAAACAATAATATTTACAATTGTCAGCATATACATAAAAGATACCCGATACCTCCGGGTGAGGATTTTATAGTTTTATTTTGTTGGCTAGTCTAATAGCGTAGTACCCATCTATTGATATAATTTATCACAATGTAGATAAAATTCCTGAATGTGCTAGAAGTGTTTCTGCTAAGTACTCAACCAAAAAGGTTTCATAAGGTGCAGATTGAACCCAGACCAAATAGAGATAAGGGATCGGCAAATGCACGGTTGTCTCCGATTTTTCGACCGATTTCGGTTTAATTTGCATTTCTTTAAGATACTGAGAGAAAAACACTAAATTAAGAAAACTTTCCATATTGTTAATTGTTCCATTATTAGATTATTATTAATATGTTGTTTAGTGTTCAACCTTGGAATGGTGGCATATTCTTTCATAATAATTGTACTAAAATATTAGCTAAAAAAGATTATTGTAAAGAATGACATTTTTTAGAAGTAATGCAGAAAATAAATCTTTTCTTAATATAATCGTGTCATTTCGCAGAACTAGAAGCATTTTGGATTTATTATTATTTTTCAAAGCTAAATTAGTGGCAACTAACTCCGTGCGAATTCGTTCCGGTACAAAACGTAAAAATCTTCAAAAATACTGTTAGAACACTCGATGTCAATAAAATATATATCAGTGATTTGTCGAAGAAGTTTGATAAGAAGTAGGTACCTCAATGTACACTTCGGCTTTCTTGCAATGCCTCCAAAGCATACGCAATTGCTTTTCTGTGTGTATCATTTCCTTTTCTTGTATTGTGTATTTGCTAATTTCCCGCCTATGTGCTGTAATGCACAAAGCCAATATGCTTTGTTGTGCTTTGCTTCCAAAGGTAAAGAACCATTTGATTGGTTCTAATCAAAAGCGTCGATTAATATTTAATTACCTTATGTTATAACAAAATAATTTTAAAATGGACCAAGGAGTAACAGCAGCCATGGTTATGGGTAGACATTTCAGAGCGAGAAACAACTTTAATTTATGTAAATTTTGGAAATCAGAAAAGAAAAATCGCAGAAAAGACTGGAAAATCACGGATAGAGAGAGTGGTTTATCGTCTGGAAATAATAAAATTGAAAATGCATGAATAAAAATTGTAAAAGGAAAAAAAATGAAAATCCATATAGAGGTTTATATGGACTGTGGCAGATTTTTCCAAGGCATCCAAACAATGAACCATATGTTTTAAAATGTAAGTGGCATTCACGTACACACGTTAATGTGTGTAGTTTAGTGCATTATTAAAAGTACAGTTGTGAAATGCTCATCTGGTATTTGTTATATATGTAATTAAATTTGTAACCTAAGTAATACATAAGTAAATAATAAAGTACTTATTGTTTTTTTCAATCACTTTATGCTTATAGGGTAGGTTTTAATAAAAGATACAAAAATTTTTCTGATAAAGGAATTAGTTTGTTCCTCTTATAATGCTAATACATTTTAAAAATCTTATAAATGAACCCCCAGCGTTTAAGATTTTCGTTTATAAGGGTTTTGTCCGAATTATATTGCTCAATTCGATATATGTATGTTGAAATATTTCTTGAAAGAGATCAGAGGCCTTATTCACGAATTCGATCCGATTTAAATCTAATCGTAAGTACAGTGTATTCTATGTTGAATGTCAGTAAATTCGTTGACTTATAGATTCGTGTTTTTTACTTGAGTTCGATTCGATTGGGGATTTGCGATACAATTTCAATCGAATCGAATTTGTGAACAATGATGTGGGTGGTTCCAATGTATCGTATTTTTCAAAAACCGCGGAGGAAGAAGTGAAGCAAGTTTAGTTTTTGGTACTCAAGTCTCCAAAATGAGAGATGACCTGGAAAGTTTTGGTTTGCAATACCGTCATTGTTTCGCGTGCGGTGTGTCAGGTCACGCCATCCTGTTGAAATCACATGTCATTTACGACAATTCCATCCATCCGCAATGGACGAATATGCACGTATTGAACACTTATTTTGCGTATGATTCTAGATATATGACATTTACAAAATATGACTGACTAAACTTTTGAAGGAATGAAATTGTTCAAATCCAAGTTCTTGTTGAAACAGCCGTTAAGCAAAAAAGTCATAGTTTTTGTAATTTTAAATTTAATGAATGCCCCAAATGAATATCACCCTAAGCCAAAATATCAAAATAAAATTACACTCCTTTTTCTTTTATTTTTTGATTAATTTACTTTGACCTTTTAATAAATAACTTTTGTCCAATCCACTGATTTGAATGGTCAAGTGACTCGAATTTGGCAAATATTCATGTGTGTATTTAAAAATAAATTTCCGTTCATTATGGTTCTCAATTCAATCAATTGGAAATGAACCTTTGCTAAACTAGAGTTATATTTAATTGAACTTAAATTTATTTTTCACTTCAACTCGAGCGACTCGACCCTAGCACCGTTATTGAGTATACCAGTAGGTGAATGTCGATATCGTATTACTGAATACCAATTTCTCGCTATCGACTCAATTTGTGATCGAATCGAATTCTCAAATATAGGTACGTGTTAAGGTCAAGCGTCTAGTGTATATCCAGTCAAAGAATATCGAATAAATTTTTTTAATATTTTGAAAATTATTTCCTTGTCAGAAACAATTATTTGGCACTCTTAAGAGATTCATTACAATTAAATAAAGTGATTGAAAATTTAAATAAATTGATTATTGTAACATTTAAACACAGATGTAACTACTATTGCTTATTATTTTATTAATTTTTGGTGTTAATATCAAGGAGTTTCTTTAAAAATTTATTATGGTGGTTAGTTTTTATTATTATAATTGTTTCTCCCAATTCAAGATTCGTTCCTACTCAAATTGAAATTTGGATTTCCAGATAATAAATTTACAGTATTTATTCCTATGAGCAATTATTAGTGTCGGGTTCTATAAATATTCAAAATTTACAATGTTTTTAAATTAAAAATTAAGAACTAACAGTCCGAATTTATGTTATTTATAAGCTGGGCTTGTTTAAAAATGTATCGAAACTACATTGATGTCTTCACTCAGAAGTGCATCGGTGAAGCCTTCATAGATTTTTAAATTTATCCATTTCATGTTTACCAATTCTGCATATATCGGGTACGTTCTCTTGAATAAAATTACTTTCTATTTCAGAGATATTTGGTTCGCTGGATCTTGAATTAGGGCCAATGGACGTAGCAGGCTTACAAATGTTGTCTGACCCAAACTCAACAATGATCGCGGACCCAACAATTGAAGACAGTTTTCGACGAGACCTTAATTAAATTGTTAGAATAAACGCAATTAAGATTAAAATTACGAGTAAGTTTAAAGTAAAATTTTTTATGTTGCGAACTTGGGAATATTCGAAAAATTCTGTAAAAAAACTTTAGCTGAAATTAAACTTAAATTAAAATCAGTCTGAATTTTATAAAAAAAATGAATATAGCTTTAATTTCACATCCCGATCCCGAATTGTCACGAGAGTGCATTTGCTAACGTGTGTGGGTGATAATCGTGCGAAAATTTAATCTTTCCTTCAAGCTACTAATCGGTTCGAGATGAGGTATGTAGATAAGTAGTCTTAACGTGACATAAAGTAGATAGGAATAAATTGTTGTACTCAAAATTCTTCCAAAAGCCTTTGAGTGAAGCCAGTTGCTAAAATGAAACGTTTTCTTCTTTCAACCCTGTACTAATGAAGCATGTATAATAACTTTAGACTTGGAAAAATAATCAAGAAATTTAATTGTGTTCAGATGTAACCCCACCAAGATAGAAGCTGATTCGAACTAAAGTCGTAACATTTTTAAGAACAAACATTTTTTGTGCTGCTTGATATTAAAGAAAATATCCACTGATGAACTACCACTTATACTAATAACAAGAAAATCCTTTATTTCACAAGCATTAAAGAGAATCCAATGTTATACTGAAATGTGTAGAATGCGCACTTAAACTGCCGAGCTTATGGAATCTATGTTATCTGCTTTCAAAGGTATGTGATTAAAAGATCTTGTAGAAGAAAATGTTTTGGATTAGTAATGGTGTAACATTAATGTTCATTGAAAAAATGCTAATAAAAAGATGATAAAACTGAAATTACAACATTTTCTTACTTCTCTCTTCTCTCTTCTCGTATTATCAATTTACTTTCAAATTCCTTTGAATTTAGTGTTCCAGAGGAACGAATTCGAGTTTATTTCTCCTATGCCTCGCGCACCCACCTTCAAAGAATTACTTACGTCGTTCAATTAAAAATATAATTAATTAAGAAAATATACCAGTCATGTTAAAAGATAGAAGCATGAAAGTCAAGCAATTACTGATTAAAGACAGGTAAAAAAATGCTGCGATTAAAAAATCGAAACTTGGACTATGATTGCAGTAATATGATATTTTCAGACAAACCGTCTATTGCCTAATGTTTATGGCACACAAACAGTAATATGTAATTGACAAGAAATCCATATGCTAATGAAGGATATTTTAAAAGAGTATGTATCTCACAAGAAAATAATTTGATTTAATAAATTAAACGTGCTACCCCAATTGCTCTATTCAGTTCCATTGGCTTCCGTTCACTGCGTATAGTTTTCGTCTTCTTACTTACATATATGTATATGTATAGACCTAAAGCTGTTGTTTTCGATTGGTCAGTGGTCAAAAAGAAAAGAAAAAGAAATACAAAATTTTAATACAGAGCGTAAAATTTAAAGAAAAATTATATATTTTCGCGTCACCGTTGGCACCCTGAGGACAAAATTTGTGTGTCGCGATTCACAGGATGGGAAACACTAGTATGAAGAATAAAATTTCAATTAGCTAATACTACAAAACTAATTGGTTTGTTATTGGATATTTTGACTATAACATTATTAAGAGTATTAAATTAAAAGTTGAGGCAAGTGTCTTTAAAACTGGTACCTGAAATTTCTCGAGATCTAGTTTAATTGTTAATTGATTAATTTAGAATATTTAAGGAAATAGTCTGCTTTATTTGTCGACAGTTTTCCTCAAATAAACCTATGGGAGCAGAATTTATTAAGCGAAAGTTTCATGCCAAAATTCGAAAGTACTCCGTTTAACCTAACAATAACCTCGACATTTTCAAAATTCAGCGCGATAAGCAGTATTACAATTTCCTTTTTTTTATTTCAGCTTATTAGCAGAACAGACATTATGGGTAAAGCCAGTTGTGTTTTTTTTTTTTGTTCAACTTCAAGGATGGCGGTATTCCCGTTAATTTTAAGATTTAGTCACCATAAACTTGATTTTTTAGTTCTAAAGTACATGCTTTCGAGTACAAACAGAATTGATTATGTAAATAAAAAGAAATGTAAAAAAAATAATATGAAAAAATAAGAACTCTTTTTCAGTGCTCAAAAATTATGTATTCATATAAATCAAATACAATTTACACACTATACAAAGTATTACAAAATATGAATATTGAAGAAAATGAGTGCTGGGTGACGTACGTCTGATTTTTTTCAAATTGATGTGCACAATATTTTGATAAATAATCTACTTGGAATTTTACAAAGATCGCACATTTCGTTGTATTACTGTTTAGGGATTAAAAATATATACTGAAACAAAACCATGTATTTTATTTCAAAATGGTATATAACTTACCTTATTAGATTAGACTCCACGAACTAAGAATAGTCTAATTTTTCATTAATTTTCTTCTTCTCTAATTTAATTATAAACTTTACTGACTTTCCTCATTCTGATAAACGAACAAATATGTGGAAAACTGGAAGCCACTCCTAATACTGCTTTTATTAAAGGTTTTCAGTTAAAATTTATGTGCTTATTATTTTATTAATATATTAAGCTTGTAATCATTTGAAATCTAATTATTATTATTAATCATTATTCAATGCTTTTCAGGCTATTGCACAGTGATATACGTATATTCGATCTTATATTAGTACGTTTTGCGGACCAATTCATCGAATTCAATAAAAATATTGTAGGACATTCAAAACAAAGAAATTTAAATTTGGCCAGACGAATTGCTCTTTTTTTACAAGTGCGCTGATCTCGGTTAGCGGTTTCCGTTTATGGGTATTCGTTCAATTTTGTCAAGTGTATGTGATCGAAAACAGTCATAAATAAGCTCCCACACCGAACAGTCGTAAGTTTTACTTTGAGTTTACAATATATAATAAAAAATATTGATACAAACCCAAGAATTAGTAAAATATTCATTAAACAAAAACAAAAGAGGATACAAGTAAATTATAACTGAACCAGTTCACCAAAGCTCTCACAAGAATCTGTGTATCTAATTGAGTTGGGCAGGAGATTGCACTTGCGAGTACCCTGGACATAGATATTTGTAACGGGGTTAATATCTACCTACAACACACCCACCCGCATAGAGTTTGGATCGAAATCAGTCAATTATTTGAGGTTTCATTATACAGGCTGATGTAGAAAGACTTGTTTCAACTTATACTAATCTAATTCTAATTTAATCCTGATCGACGTTTATTGCAAGATAGAATTTAACTGAGTATTGTTTAACAAGGGAATTTGGTTAAAATCAAATTTTTAGTTTTGAGATGTGATGAAAATTTGCGGCTGTTTGAACTTTAAAAAATGAACTCGCTTCTGTTAAAAAATATTACAAGTTTCAATATGGGCTTCATACCGGTTCAGAGAAATGTAAAAATCTCTAAACAGTTTTTCAAAGTTTTAGGGAAACTCAGTTTAATACTTGCCGAAAACTTCACTTCTGGTAATTTATCTCAGTTGAACATCATACGATGCCATAAAAATATTAACTTTGTTTGTATACTTTCTTTATTTTAATATAAATTGTCCATACATTTTGAAATGTGTAAAAACCATAATGCTTAGTTATATCATTTATGACTATTTTGCATTTTCGAGTACTAAACTTTACTACTTTTTGAGTGCCCATTCATAATCTCAGATCTGTAGCCATCAGGATTCATGGTTTGCCATCTCCAAAAATCTGCGCCTAGAACGATAAAAGTAATGTGAATAAAAATTATAATATATTAATAGGTTATCTAAACCTAGATTTGTTTTAAAGGTAGGATTAAATTAAAAATTGATCAGGGTTTACTACCCCTGTAATGTTTATATGAATTTTAGTATTCACTTTCTTGTAGTCTCTATGAACAACAACGAAATTTTATTTTGTAATAATAAAAATTTGTGTCTATTGGTCTTCCCACATTTTTTAACCTATATTATCTAACTTATACGCTGCAAAGGAAGGAAGGAACCACCCAAAAAAAACGAAACATTTTAGTGATTTTCAAATCGCTATATCTCTGAAAAATGATCCGATTCAAATGAACTTGGGGTCGTTTTTTCTACGATTACGATTGAGGAATTATCAGAGTTCATAATAAAAAAATCTAGGAATAGTTGAAAAAACAGCATTTTGAAAGGAAATGATCAATTTTTAAAGTGCTGTCTATAATATAATTTTTTTTACTCCATAAACGCTGTCGAAATTCAGAAAAAAATATGAATTCATTCTTCCAACTTTTCTTTAAATTCTGACGCAGTAATGGAGGATAATCAAACATTTTGAATTTTTGATTAAAAAACTAGAAAGGGCATACAATGTTTTCAATAAGCTCTAACCTATTTGAATCCAAAAATAAATACCGGTTCAAACTTTAAAAGCATGTTTTAATTTAAAAAAAATTATTTAATTTCTTTTTAGAAAATTATATAATAGAAGCCTACGAAGCCTCATTCTTGCGCTGAGAACCTTCCTTACAAAAATTAAACGCAGAAGTGTCACACACATAAGCATAACCTATACATGTCTAGTTAGCAGCTACTTGAAAACAGCATTATTCCAAAATACATTTGGTAAGAGTTTATACATACATATACAATTTTCGTTTTGTTAAAAATCTGTGATGCTTCATTAATTTTTAAAAGAAATTCACAATAGCCATATAGTATTAAAAACACAAGGAAAAAAGTTATGAATAGTAATGTTATGTTATTTTCACTTTTGAAGCGTTTTTGGCACGAATTTCCGCAAAGAAAATCAAGAGCATAACTTAAAGAATTGCCACCTTTGTTGTAAAACTCGTTTTCATTTTAATCCAGTTAAAGTTCACAAGCTTTTCACAAGTTCCACATATTTTACTGATCATCATCATAATGAACAGTTGCTTTGACAAAATTTATTTTGAACCTTTGCAAGACCTGTTTGCAATGTGAGAACCGGACAATGACAGTAGAGGTGCTTGATGGTTTCTCCCTCCTCCTTACAAGGCAACTTCTAACTTCTACAGAATTCCCACGAGGGCGTTCCGAGTCTATCAGCGTCTGCCAATGAGTCAGTGTCCTGTGATTACAATCACAGCCGTCCTAATAGAGCCCCACTTAAGAAACATTATCTTCTTTGATCTAGCTAGGTCAAGGGTTGGTCAGTTTTGCCGAGTTGTGAAACAGGTAACCTCGACGTGCTATCTGTTAATTGTAATTTTAATGGCTGCTTTCTTCTTGACTTCCAGTTTAAGGGGACCCGGTGGTCTAGCAGTGAATTTCAGGCATTTTTAGGATTTTTTTGAAGGTGAACGTAATGAACAACAATAATAAACCTTGCAGGTATATTATAATACTTAAAAAGCACACAAAAACATTTTTAAAATAACCAAAAAAAATGTTTGTTATTTAAAAAAATGACTCTGAAGCTGACTTCAAAAAAAAGGACCTAAGCGGCGGGTGAGGTTTTGGCTCTTTTACTTATCGGAAAAATAAAAAACAAAAAAATTATCAATCTATTTAAGTGTAGCTATCACCGAAACTAGGAAAAAAAAATGTATTTACAAAATATCACGTTCTTTAAATTCTAATACCGAAAACTGACTATTCTTCATTAGGTTTTTTACCTAGATAATAAGAAGTTAATGAAATAAAAAAATTTTGGTGGTCACGGCCATAGCTACTATTGACATATTAAAATTTGAGATGATTCGTATGAATAGTTTTTTTGGTTACGCATCCCGCCGTGCAGAATCCATTCATGAGGTGGACCAACCGTGCGCTACCTGCTAAAGAGGCTGTAGAACCTAAAACACCGTCAATATCATTACAAAAATTTAACATTATATTCTCGAAAGACCACACTTTCGAAATATTAAAAAAACAAAAAATCGATTTGTTTAAAATTCTAGCTAGCTCGTCAGCCTTGCAATTTCCCAGAATGTCCGTATGTCCTGGAGCCGGTTCCAGCTAGAAGCGTTCTAGCAGGTCATATAAGGACATGCGGCAGTCAGACTAACTTCGAGGTGGTGCTTGGAAATAGTGCAGTCAATTTGCGTTAGCGCACCTAGTGTCCGTAGTCGCATTCAACTCTGCGTAGCGTTGAGCCTTCTGGCACTGGATGTTGCATATTGCTTACAAAATAAGTCTAATGGCAGAAAGTGGAGAATATTGCCCAAAACTTTTGACGGTCTTGTTTTCAATGCACCAGTGGTCAGCTGGCATGCAGTTCTTTCTCTTTTTGCAGTTATTTTATGTGAGTGACCTTTTCCACGGCCGGCCACAAAACTATCATTTATATTTATTACCAAAACTTTCTGCGTCATCACAGTTATTTTGAAACGATTGGTAATACCCTACATCAATTTTTTTAAACTTTACTGTGGGTGATACATTACTGTAAACTTAGATAATATCTCAAAAGAGTATAGGAAAATTAATACGTACACATCTCTTCAAGGGTTCGGGTAGCTTTCCATCCCAACTCTCCTTCCGCAAGTGACCTGTATAAAATCGTTTCAATGGTTCAATGGGAAAATAAATAAAATTTGCACTTACGCATCGGCATACATAGAAGATATGTCTCCATGCCTCCTCTCCTCGACAGCGTACGGGATTTTGACATTATTGACTCGTTCAAATGTTTGAATAAGTTGTAGTACAGATACGCCTTTGCCCGTTCCCAAATTGTACATCTAATTACAATTCAAGTGTTCTATTGTCAATACGATTCATAGAGCGGCAAATACAATTTACCTTAATGCCCAAGTGCGTTGAACTTAACCTGTTAAGTGCGGCTACGTGACCTGTAGCAAGATCCATCACATGGATGTAATCGCGAATTCCTGGAAAGGTAAAAATGTGTAATAACTGGAAAAAGAAAACTTTGCATTTTCAAACCAGTCCCATCAGGAGTTGCGTAATCATTGCCGAATATCGTAAGCTTGGGCTTTTTACCAACAGCCACCTGACTTATGAAGGGCATCAGGTTAGTAAATTGCTTTGTCGGATCTTCTCCTATATAACCAGATGGGTGGGCGCCAACTGGGTTGAAATATCTTAAAGCGATTATATTCCATTTCTATGAATAAACGGAATTTTATTAATAAGAATTTCCTTATGCTTGCAGACTTGCTACAAACCGGATCGGCAGTTGAAATATCTTTAAGAATTTCCTCAATGAAAAATTTTGTTCTTCCGTAAACATTTGTCACAGTTCCAGTGTCTTTTTCTTCTGTAATGGGTAAAGTTTTTGGCTCGCCATAGACTGTACAAGAGCTAGAAAATACCAATTGATAAATGCCATACTTCTCCATCACCTAAAAAAACATTTTTGAGAATACACTTTATGCCAATTGCAGGTAATTGCTAAATTTCATATAATACAGAATATAAAATTTATTCCTAAATAATAAAGTTTGCAAAGAAAATTTAATTTACCTCTAACAAATTTATCATTCCGATCAAATTATTCTTGTAATATAAAAGCGGCACCTGCATTGATTCACCCACGGCTTTCATAGCTGCAAAGTGAATAACGGCATCGATAGTGTGCTGAAAATATTTTGGTTTGCATTAGTAAGAAATTGTAGGAAGAGAAAAAGAATTTTGCAAAATATAAAACTTAAAGAAATGAAAGTACTTAACCACGTGTACTGAGTGGTTACCTACATATTCCCGAGATTTAATGCTTTCATGTGATAAAAATCTAAACATGCGGTACAAATCAGTAATATGGGAAATCCCGAATTCTTGGAAAATTGATGCGCTCTCGCATCACGAAAACGAAAATTAAATGAAATCGACGTCAGATTTTTCAGAATATGGCAGATACAACATCTCTATTTCACATATTTTTCACCTTTTTCACCTTTCAAACACTACTCAAAACAATTGATAGACAGGCATAAATTAAAATTGAAAAACTGAGCCAAGACAGAAAATCTGAGCCAGGACTAAGCTAAAATTAAATGGAAACAATTTGTTTGTTGGGCAAGTTGGGCGTGCGTCAAATGGGTTCCGTGAAAAGCAAGTGCAAGTACGACTCGCGTGTTAAGGGTTCCGTGAACATATAGTAATAGTAATATGTTTGAAATAACAGCATGTGCCGCAATGGACAGGCGGCTTTATTGCATAGTAAAAGTGGTATACGCTACGCTAACATAAAAACACAAAGACGTTTATTTGTACGTTGTATTTTCCGCAACTATGAGACTGAGGAAAACAGTTTGTGTTTTTCTGTTATATAAGTACTAACCCGCTCTCTTGAAAATTCTCAATTTCTGCCAGATTTAGATAAAAAAAAGTGAAGACAATATTGGAAGTGTCTATTTGTACCTACATACTAAAATGTCAGGAATAAAACTTTAGCCATTTTTACGTTAACCATTTCAAACAGACAGACATAATTTGCAAAACTGATGAAAATATCGTCTCAGTTTCATATTGTAATCTCGAATTTACTGACAGATATTACAATTTTATAAGATTAATTAAAAAAAAATATTTCTGCAAGTACCATAATCAAACTTCAAACAACAAAATTCATAACACTATCAGATTAAGTGAAATCTCAATCTTAGAGAGCCTTAGTTATGTTTTTGTGCGGTTCGTTAAAAAGCAATTTTGTAGGAATGGCGAACGAATTTCATATTTTTTAAAAAGTTTTTAATAAACATTTCCTATGTTATGTAATTGTTATTTATTCATTTTATTTTAAAAATTTGACCCCAGACTGAACAGATTAACTGACTGTTAACTTTACAAAATTTGAGTAAGCTAAAACATTAAACCAAAGATCATAATTAAACGTTCTTGTACACGTTTGTATCAGTAAAGCGATATGTTATATAACAGTTTCTAAAGGGTGTCTAAAAGTTTTATTAGCTTATCGTGTGAGAACACAATAGAATTCTATGTTATCCCCTTCTTTAATAAATGACACTAACTACACACGGCGCGGCGAGTGGCATTTTTGAACATAATGCATACTGCAACTTTTGTTTTTGAATCATTAATTAAATTTAAAAAAAAAGAAAAAAGTATAAAAAAGGTATGTGTTTAGAAAATATGTACACGAAATAAATCGAAGTTGCGAGTGTATCTAGTGAAATTTTCGTTATTTCGTAAATGTTATCCTTTTATAATTGTTGCATTTGCATGTTGCAATAATACATATCTTGTCACAGCCATAACAGATATTTTAAATTATCTTTTTAGTTGTGGATTACCTAACACAAAACGCTGAAGGCATTATCATCATCATACTACCCATTTAATAAAGCGGAACTTATGAATGCATATAAAATCGTAGCTACGATTCGTGAATTGTGAATCGCATGGCTATTGCGTAAGTAGTTATATTCTAACTTCTCTTAATCCTCAACTAAAATCTCTTTAAGGTATTTCCGAAAAGAGAATGCAATTGCGGCCTTACAAAGCCGACCTCAAGGGAGTCTAAAAATGAGTTACATTCGATACAATCACAAAGACATTACTCCTACATTTGCATGAATAATGCACTTTTCTAAGTGAACTAGCTTTCTAACTTGGTCGTTGCATTTGTTCGTAAAAGTGCAGCGATGCTTCTCTTCAGATTTTGTGATGTGCATTTAAAGTGTGTAAAAACCTGTACTGGTTAGCACCGTTAAATAAAATAAGTCGTGTCCTATATTTCACCCTGGGAGTACACACTTCTGTACAGAGCTTAGTAGCGCACACGGGGTCAGATTGACCACAGAGCATTTTCAATCTGCTATAGATACATATCTCGCGAGCTGATATTTATCTAATAGCAAAAAAATGTACTGAAGCTGGATCTACTTACAAATATATATTTTTCAATTTAAACAAATTGTGGGGTCCAAGTGACCTCGTACGGCATTCCAGGATTAATAACAGTTAAGGAACAGCATGGATTGTAAAGTTCGAAATGGTGTTCCTGTAAGTTTACAAAATGTGACAGGATCTTTTTGATCCTCATTTGCAAGATAATCGACCATACATAAAGATTCTTATCGCAATTACGAAGGTACTCAGACAATATCTCATGGTGCTAGAATTGTGTTGTGCGTGTCAGACATTTTGCTCTCAACACTCTAAATTCTTGAGATAGCTTAATTTTCCTTGTAATTTCAATGTTACCCTTGTACGTGTAGCTATTTTTAGATTCATTAGTCCGATTAGACTATTTAGTTTATGATAAATAAATATAAATATAAAAAGTAATTTATTTATTTATTCATTCGTTTAATACAAGCTACATTCAAAATATGACTTAAATTAAACTAAGCTAAACAGAGAAAAACACATGTTCAATAAAAAAAAATTGTACGGCATGACAAGCAACAATTGGTTGTCAGAAATTAAAAAAACTATTTTAGTAGGACTGCAGACACACCAGCTTTGTAATTATACTAAATTGCATGTTGATAGCTTCATTTGCAGCTCAGATTTTATTTCATATCCCTCTTAGTTTCAAAGGATTCCTTTATACGTTTGTGATCTACGAATAATTAAAAATACAGGCGGTGAAAGGTAACACGCATCATATAATTCTGTTCCCTTCAATATTTCATATACATAACGTGTATTTTTTCCTTCTAATTTTCTTCGCAGTTGTGATTATTCGACAATTATAGCTCAAAGCTATGTATGTAAAAATAGCTCAGCTCAGCTAAAAACAATATAAAAACAACAAGAACAATATAATAAGAATTTCTACTACTTAATAATTTTGTTTTTAGAAATTGTTTATAACGTTAAACGTTTTCGCGGGCAGACAACGTAATTATTATGAATTAATTATCATCTTTCACACTTTAGGTTGTGAATGGTGCTAAACTTGGCTTGTATATATTTATTTTGTTGCTAATTTTAATGCCAACTATGTTGAAAGCTAAAACTGATTTCTTGATTGGCAAACGTAAAGAAAAATACATGGACGGACGTTGTGTTTGCAGCTCGTAATTGGTGCCGACACGTGACATGGTATGTCGAGTCGAGAGTTGCCTTCATGCATCTTAAGGGCGCATGTGGGTCTTATTATATCCTCAAAGCAATTGTGCGATTATATTGCGAATATGAATAAAAATGATTTTTATAGCTCATTTTAGAAGTTATTACTATAATTTTACAGTTTTTAGTATTATTGAAGACAAATAAAGATGATTGGTTTTAATAGTGGATTTCCTAAATTATCGTATACTCATAAGTGCGATTACCATTACTTAATGCAACTGAACTTATGTTATTTAGTTTTGCATATTTTACTGGCATAGATAATTTTTAGAAAACGCAGTTAATTGTTTCCAAAACAAATTAATTTTTTGTGTCGTAAGATCAATGTAATTAACTTCAGTTTCACGCGAATGACACAAAAGAGTGAAACAAATTTCGTGAATTAATGAAGGTTACATTATTGGCATCAGTGTAAAACAGTTTAAAGCATTTAAGCGTGTGGTAGTTAACTAATTTTGGTGTGTGAAGCAGATGCTGTTATTGCAAGTACTTACACATTTGTTGTTTATTACTCTTAACTTACAAGGGATATTCATACATATGTATGTACAACTGATAAATTTCTCTAATTGTGCAAGTCTTTTAAAAGATAGTTATTAAACTGAATAAACCTTTTGTGTTCCAGCACAATTTATTTTGTGCTTATGACACTGAAGTTTATAAGTTTTAATTGTTTCACTCATAAGAAATAAATAACTATTTGGCGCCATATTTGTAAGTGATCGTAAAGCAGCAGCGAATTATTATTTAATTTAAGTTTTTTTTATTTTCAGGAAAAAAAATATTCCCACTTATAGCTAGTACCTAATTAGGGTGAAAGTTTATTTTTATTTATATCTTTAATACTTAAACTATTCTGAGGGTTGTGTTTTTACTAATAAATATTTCATATTCTTTCTCTCTAAAGCTGTTTTAAGTCATCATTAGCATATTAGCGAATTCTAAATTTTTTATACTTTTTCTAAGATTTCATCGAAATTGGCCTTGAAATATACTCATGCGTCCTTTTGAAGGCCAATTTCGATGAAATTTATGGAAAAAGCCACTGAAATTTATATCGAATTTACACTTAGGAAGTGAATTCGTATGACTATGGGTACATGCACTAAAAAAAAGACATGTCCTGAAAATGTTTTAATACAAGGCCATACATTTTTGCGCTTTTGAAATGGCCCTGAAAAAATTACAGATTGTATTAAAGTAATGTTTATTTAAATAAACAAAAACGGGAAAATCATTTCTTAAAAATTTCACCCCTGGTATTCCTCAAATCTGGCACTAAGATTTTCGAAAACGTTTCGACACAAAGCGCCGCGCCGCGCCTTTAGATGAAGTATTGTCGCTGGTTTATTTACGTAGACCCGACTTTTGATATAACTCTATACAAAAAAGCCAGGTGGAGTTAGGTCCGGGCTGCGGGGAGGCCATAGAATATATCCTCTGCGCGAGATTAGTTTGTTGGGAAACATTTTTTTAACCACGGGTTAAAGTTTGGATGTATGGCAGGTAGCCCCATTTTGCTGCATCCAAGTCCTATTGTTATAACCACAGATAAGATAATCTTATCTGTGTTATAACCATCGAACTGTTGCAACTGTGGGCCCGCTCTCCTCCCCTGCTGATATCGAGCAATTACAATTACAAAATTGTAACAATTTCACTTTTAACATTTTTAAAACCGCTGACAATTTGGACCTAAAACTCATTATGATGAAAAGTTGTTGTCTTGATTTATGTGAGCATATAATTATAACTACAGGCAAATCCAATTCAATTCAAAATTAAAAAAAAACATTACGCATTATTAAAAATAAATTAATGCTATCAAAAATAAGTACATATTGCTTTTCGTAAAAAATTGTTTTGTTCTAATGAAGTTAATCTCCATTGAAAAGTAAAATATCGTATAGCTTACTCTGTACTTTACTGTTTTACTTTAATATTAAAAAAACAAAAACACAATTAAAAGCTTGTAATGTCTGATAGTTGTTAATGACTATTAACGGATGCTATTTTCAATAATTAACATATTATTTATGAAATAATTGCGACAATTTGTTTAAATATTTTCGAGAAACCTATCACCTAGTGATGTTCTGTAGCTGCAATCTATTTATAACCATCTAAATTTGAATCATCTTTGTTAAACTATTAACATATATTTTATTCGTTGAAAAGCTATCAGTCCAGTTTTTGTACCTTTAACACTTAAAATCGATCTGCCTTGAGACGAACGTGATCTGTAAGCGGACGATGTGATAATTAGCTGAGAATTAACTGAGTCGCATACATGTAGGAATATCGAATTTCGGAGCAGACGAAGTTAGTGGTATGAATTTATTTCCTGTTTCAAAAGATTTTATCTGTTGTTCTATTGGACGGTGGAATAGTTTATTACATTCAAAAGATTAAAGATTGCATTTCACGTTTGAACTTTCTGCACTCCAATCCGATTTTTCCGGTTAAATTGGAGAGAATGCGGTCCTGTATAATAATTAATTCCAATATGATCATTTTAAATTCCCCGAAATGCCAAGATCATAATAAAGGAAAGTGCCTGGCAACATATTTGAGCTGCCGGTAGACGTATAAAAAATCATCAAGTCAATTACCTTTTTGAAGATGTTGTCAATGTCTTCAATGTTCAGAAGATCGCATTTATAAAAAATAACAGGTTTCCCTGTTATCTTTTCAACTCGTTTGAGAGCTATCGACTCATCTTTTGTGCCATTGACTGAGTTTATGAAATTATCCAAAGCGATAACATCATAGCCGGCTTCATTCAGCGTAACGATGCAGTGTGAGCCAATATATCCAGCTCCACCAGTCACAAGCACAGTCTTTAGTTCTGGCATTGTCCAGCACTTTGTTTTTGCAAGTAATTAGCACAAATCACGAATGGAATTAGAGAATAATCGCTGCAAATGAGTTCAACCTGAACACGTTCGCTACAGGTTGGCACTAAAACTCCATTTAAAAAATTCTTAACAGAACCACAAGTCCATGTGAAATAGTCTTCAACACATCTTCTGGAGGACACGCGTTGCAAGAATTTTCGTTAGTTACGCTCTCGTGGCATAAGACAAACTAACGGCCTGGTGGCTCGGACTGGGGTTTCTGAGCCAACAAGTTAGCATGATTCGCTGCTATAGCTTTTTAACCTTTGGATTGTGTGAGTTGAATACCGGAATAGAGAATTTCTTAGTGTAAAATTCTGAAGCGGACGTAGACTTAGCTAAATTTGGCAGATGCAGTCCAGCACATTAAGAGAAAAGATAGCTTTAAGAGAAAGACCTGTCGCATTTAAGTTGCAAGATATTTGTCTTTTGCTACTGACCGCAAGAAATACATAAACAACATCTGCAAAGATGATCATCTTTTGTAATCGTATGACGTGCAAGGTTTTTCTTGTCTTTTTGCATACTTGTCATGTATTATATATCGCCCAACACAATAGGAAGTTTATGGGAAGATTAAATATTTTCGGATTTTAATCTACCTAGATGCAATAACGCACCCGACTTATACATTCTGTATAAGGCAGGAACCAGAGATTATTACAGCCTAATATTTTTATGTATTTCTAATTTAAAAACTTAGGTATAAAATGATAAATTTGCTTTTATTACTTCTTAGGGACATATACTTCTAAAACATATAACATAAAGCCTCCGCCTGGGATGGTCCACTTTTTGTCTGAAATATGTCTATAAAATTTTTTCATGAACTTACATGACTGTTATATTGGAGGATAACGCGATTTTCACAACATTTTGCACGTAAGGGTTTTTGGGGTCGCTAATTTCAATAGTATCCAGTTTTATATGTATATTCAGAATCACTTCAATTTGCCAGACTCTAAATAAAATCTTTTTGCCTGAAGGAGAGAGCGCGAGGTGGAAAATTCGGATGGTGACCAGCTTTTGTGTGGTGATAGTGTAGCCTTGCTATAATGCTATACTAAAGTATTAGCGCGCACTATCCATTCACTTCCGAGGAATAGTGATTTCAAGTTTTCATTCCAACCTATATACCCTAAAATATAGTAGTGCCCAATGTCAGGTTTCTAGGTGACCGAGGAGGTAACGAACTGATGGAATACTTCCGCAGAGCCAGGTTCTAATTTTGATTTGCCCAACTTTTTTTTAGCTTTTTTAATGTTTTTATTTTTCTCTATCAATATTATTTTCATCTAATTAATTTTTACAGGACTTCACTTTTATAGTACCTAATACTATTTGTATTAAGCCGATGGTTCATTATAAATTATTTTGTGGGGAGTTTTTCTTTCTTTCTTTCTTTCAAGAATGCATAAACGTACGAGGCAAGACGAAGACGTATGAGCATGGACATGCACACTGCCTTCCGTTTAGCTCGAGGCAATTAGAATACCATCCGACAAGAGCCAAAACAGCTTCGTTCGTTGCTTCGACTGATTTTGTTCACGACTCAAAAATTCACAGACATTCATTTTGCCATATCTCATACGTGTTCATACGTGTTCAGATATATACGCCCTTTTATTCCTGCGCGTAGGTATTAAATATAATAAGATGAGCGCAAGTTATTACACGATTGAGAGGATATTTAAAAAAAAGGCTGATATATGGTATATACATATGTACTCGCATATACTACTTGTATCTTTCTTATTATATTCTTTAAGCATTTATCAAATGACTTAAACTTTCTCTTTTGTAAATTATAAGCAAATAGTAAAAAGCGAAGAGCGAAAATCGATACAATTTTTCCAAAATATTCTAACAATGAAATTATTTAGATAACCCAAGTAAGGAGTCACGGGGTCAGATATCTAGAAGATTCGTGCTCTCTGTCAGCGATATATATGATAATTTTACTATTTTCTAATTATTATGATATTTTTTTTTCATTTTTGTATTTAAGTACTACAAATATATATAAAATAGAGACACAATGAAAATCGCGGAAACAATTTTAAATATGTCCAGAATCAATTTTTACTACTGAAATACTGTTCTTTATTCCTCTGAGTAACTATAATATGATTTTACACTTTTACAAAGTTAATAAATTAGTACGAGCTTGTACTTCGTTGTGTAGTCTTTTTCCTTTTCAATAGCTTGAAGTCTGTTTGCGATTGATTTCACAAGTTTTTTGTACACAGAGGAGTCAATTTTATTCCACTTTTTCTGAAGGGCTTTTTTGGGTTCTGTTTTATTTGAACATTTTATATTATGCATCCGCTGATCCAATTCATCCCAGAAATGTCCAATCAAGTTAATATCTAGAAACTGTGGTTGTGTTTTTAAAACGTAACAGCAGTCATTCCCTAACTAAAGCGGTAGTAAGTATGCTTGGGATCATTATCCTGGTCAAAAAAGTAGTTGTTCGAAATTTCCAACCATTGTGGACACTCTGCTTTGTTTTAATTTTAATATCGACATTTTAAAAAGATATGTAGAAAAAATGCGTTTGAAGACAGGAACGAGTCCTTCTTGATATTCCTCAAAATATACGTATTTTTCGTCTCTGTCCGATAATAATTATTGCAAAACTGCAAATACATATGTAAATTGGATGTTTTATTTCTTTACAAATTGCATTCCAAAATTAAATGTTTTTTCTAACAGAATTCTGTCCTTTTAAGTGGTTTCATTGTTAAATAGCATAGATTTTGGATATTATTTGTTTTTCTTATTTTTTGTTAAGATAAACAAAATAGTAGATAAAGTAGATAAAAGCTTGGCTATGAAGCATTTCTTTACCGAACTATAAGAGATAAAATATTACAAACACAAGTAATTTTCATCTGATATTTCGCTTGCGATCCTAAATGTATAACAACAAATAAAAGGATTGGTTAGCCAGCGAAATATCCAAGTCGAATCCTCCCCAGCCAACGTTTGAAAATTAAAAAATAAAATATGACATTAGTTTTTCTAAATACGTGAGCCATTAGGCAATTTTTTAATGGCATATTACTTTTAATTTTGCCTCCTCACTATAATAACTTTATCATGACAAAACCAGCGTTCACACGAAGTTTGTGCGATAAGTACATTTGCTTCATTGCTTCATTATTCTAGGTAAGCTTTGTAAGTTGCCAAAAAGCTTCCGTTCTCATCGATCGGTTGATGGCTCTGCTAAAAACAGTTCAATGTGAAAAAGCATAGACAAAGTAAACCTAGATGTCCAGTCGCTAAGTGCATTTCCATGCCAAAGAAGACTAAAAGCACGGAATTTAAATAAAGCTCTACGCTTATCTGTTAGGAAGTACTACGCGCCCGTCTGCGCCGCGTCCTCCGGGTCTTGTTATTTGTGACCTTGTGGAGGGAAAGAGTTACGAATAAATAAAGATGAGACGCTGCATCTGAACAATTGTAGCCGCGAGTACTGTGATATAGAATTCATTCATAAGATTTTGGAATTCTGTACGAGAATAATGCCTTATATTTTAGTAATCCGAGTATAATTGGTTATTATGCTAGAATTTACTTACATTGCCGCCAAGATTTGAGCGGAAAATCAAGAAAATATAAAATTATATTTCTTATAAATTCTAAGGTACCTAACATATGTAAAGGGTTTCCCAATAAGAACGTCCGAACTTTAAATTTGAATAAAACACATAATTTTCGAGCAGAAATGGTTGTGATTGCTTTATTTGAAAGAAAATTTTATGCGATTTATGATTTGAATAAAACATCGGCCAAATGGCCACTGCGGCTCCTCTTGCATACGTTTATCCGCTAACGCCAATTTTCGATGACTCTGTGCAACATTTCGGCCGGTATCTCAGCTATGGCTTGACGATATTGGCTTCCAATGCCTCAAGAGTTGTAGGATGATTGCTGTGAACCTTCGACTTAATGTGGCCCCAAAGGAAATAATCCAAAGGCGTTAGATCACACGATCTAGCCGACCAAGCGATGGGACCATTTCTGGAAATTAACGACTCACTGAACTCACCGCGCAATTAGTCCATGTTAAGTCGAGAAGTGTGAGGCGGTGCACCGTCTTGTTGGAAATAAAGGTCATCCGCATCAATTTCAGCAAATTCCGGGGGAAAAAATAGATCAACATCGTGTTATAGCGGTTGCTATTAATGGTAACGGCATCTCCTACCTCATTTCGAAAGAAGTAAGGTCCGATGATTCCGCCATACTATAATCCACACCAAATGGTCAATTCTTGTGGATGCAATGGTGATTCATGAACCACTCGTGGATTTGACTTACTCCAATAGCGGCAATTTTGCTTGTTGACGAATCCATTGAGCTGAGAAATGAGCCTCATCTGAGAAGATGATCTTACGATGAAAATCGCCGTCGGCTTCCAACATTTCCAGTGACCAATCAGCGAACTGACGACGAATGTGAACAGACGCATTTGAGTTTTCACGAACACTGGCTTGAACGGCGGCAATATGTTTATCACTTCGTGCATTTCTTTATCTTACAGGCACCTTTGTATCATGAAGAGTGAATTTACCTTCAAACTTTGTTATTATGCGTCTTATGCGCGTTCAGAAGGAGCATTATGACGACCGTTTTTTGCACGAAGCGCACTTACAGTACCGACAGGAGTATGTGAATTTGCGTATTAATTTTGGACAATTTCCAAAGGTTGGATCAAAGTGAAACGTGTCATGATGAAATCGCAAACCTTACTGAACATAAGTGCACAGACCTGTCAAAAAACCATAAACAAATATGGCCGCCACGAGCTATCAAAACCAGGTCATCCCTATTGGGAAACCCTTTATATACGTAGATACTAGGTCAGCACTCTGCAGTTGTCCATGCAGCAAATAGTTCCTTATTATTTAACGCCCGCCGTCATTAAAAGATTTAATATGTGCAGTACATACATGGGTTGTTCTACAAAAGTTAGGTAACCATTTGATGGATATTGCCTCAGCAATTTTTATGGTTCAAATTATTTTATTTTTAGTTTAATACGAAATATAATTGTTATAATGCTCTAGAAAGACACCATTTTAGTTATTACAAAGTTATTTTTGGAAATTTACCACCACGGAACTAATATACATTCATACAGAGTAGGGCGTACGTACAGGTAACGCACGCAGAAATGCTCTAAAATTTCCTAAACTTCAAGTTTCTCCTACATTGTATCCGAAATTCATGTAAATAATACACCTTTTTTATTGTAATCCAATTTCCCATCTTATTGCTTTTCTAAAGAGGTGTAACATGTCCAGGTAGAGAAAAGATATACAAATTTATACGTTCAAAATAATACGTCTTGGCGACTTCATCAACTTTCGTCTTTGACCTTTTTAATTTTATCCCTAAATTTTTTCATATTTTTTGAAAATTTTTGTTGAAAGACCTTAATCTTTTATTTCCTTGTATAAGTTTATTTCTCGAGATCGGTAGTATTGCAAATTTGATTCTCTTTTATGACAATATTTGCAGGTTGCTTCTATACCTGAAGGGGTTGAAGTGGGATTGATTATATCGAATATTACATCTTCAGGTTCAGTGTGCTCTGATCAAGTTCCCTGTCCTTGTTGTTCTTCTAGCTTTTCCAAGTTTAAGCTAGGAATCGTATGAGGATATAATTTACGTTTCCCAAAATATTGCGATTCGAAGTGCAGGTCACAAATTTTTGGTTGCTTTAAAAGAGAAATAGTCTCGAAATATTGCCAACAAATTTTCAAACACTCTTCAAATCGTGAACTACTTTTTTTTTAAATAGAAAAAAATCTCCGTCCAGCATCTGATAATGCAACATCTACGCTTGTGAAGCAACATTATGAAGAGTATATAATGTATGTATAAGCAAATAGTTTCAAATAGCAACTATGCCTTTATTTTATTTTTAATTTAATCGTAATCCCAATAAGATTCGCCAAGTCAAGGCCAAGTATTCCAAAGCCGAGCACAAAAAACCAATAAAAATAACGAAATCGTTTGTCACAATAATGCAAAAATGTCGACAACAAAAAGTTATCCAAATACTATTCGCAAATCCTAAAATCTAAATCGTAAACCAAAGAGTGTAAATTGTCAGCCAAACAACTGTCGCCAAAAATATATTCAAAACCTAGTCGCAAATTTCAAAATCTAAATCGTTGCCCAAGGAAATGTCACCAATTAAAAATATTCAATGTGTAAATCCAACCTAAATTAATCAGCCTAGTCTCGTGAAATTCTACCTAACTACCTTTCAGCGCAATTAACATTCGAATAGCATGCGATACCTAAAACCAAAACTGTTCAAACTTCAAGCGACCGAGCACTCAGATGTGTACGTATACGCACTCCTTCCACTCAGCCGCAGTTCGGAAAAAAATCAAATTAAATCTTCACCACGCATAAGAAGAGTGATCAGGGAATATGACATCTCTTCTGCTTTAAAATGCCAAATGCTTAAGGAGGCTGGATCGAAAACTAAAATCACGGGAGAATTAAGGGGGCCGATACATGTAAAATCAAAAAATTTTTTATTTTTTTTTTTCGTCGGGAATATATTCTATAAGGTGTTGAGAACGCGTGTCTAAGAGTGTTTCTCGATATCTCAATCCGGTCTCATGGAATCTTACATAGAAGCGGCGATGTCAGGTAGCGCGGGTGAGCAGCTGTCCATCGCTCCGTCTCCGGACCGCCCCGCTCCACGCAGACCGACACACATTTCTCGATTCAAAAGAAGCAAGAACGGCTCGGAAACAAAAAAATTTTGCCGAAAATCAGCTGCTTGAACAAGAGGAAGGACAACTCTGCGGCGGCGCAGGCATAGCCGACTAATATGTAAGTAGAGAACTCGTCTTTTCACTTTCCCAAACTTTGAACTCAAATTCCTCGAAACGACATTTTCGACTACTCGCTGCACGATAACTTTATTAAAAAAGGTTCAATCACGCTGAAAATTTTACTGTAGTTTCATAAGACCCTTGTCTACTGGATGAACCTAAATCCATAGCCGATTTCGCGAATCCCCGACCGTAGAGGTTGCGAATTCAGCCAAAAAAACAAGCAAAATTTTCATTCAAGTCGCATTTGGGGAAAAAAAATTTTTTTGTCTCAAAGTTAGGTTCACATTGAAGTCACAACTGTTTTTTAACAATTTTTTCTTCCTGCTTCGTTTTAGACCAATACTACCGCCGGGAGAACGCAGCGACTGAAATAAGAGGGGGCTTTTGAGTCACGTTTCACATTTTGAAACTCCGGCACACGAAAAAAAATGTTTTCTAATGTACAAGCTCTTGTGGTAAACTAATAAAAAAATTAACTCGATCCGCTTATTCCTTCCCTATCAAAAAAATTCTTTAAAAAAACACACTTTCAATGTATCGGCCCCCTTAAATCAAATTTCGCTAGATGATAGTTTAGCATCATATAAATCAATTACAAAAAAAAATTTCCAATTCACCGACAAAATAGAAGAGAAAAATCAACTAAAATTTGTTAAGGGGTTATTACCAGCTTAATTTTTTTTTCCATTTTTTTTCTATTGGCTTAAATAATGCCTAAACATCCCTCGAATCAAATCATACTTTGTAGAAAGGTGTATTTAAATGTTAAAATGCCTCTAATTTTTCCGAAGCCACTTTTTCAATTTTTTTTTACGCGTTTTTCTCGGAACCCCGTTTTAAAAATCGGCCGGCAGTAGAACTCGAACAGTTTTCATCCGATTGACTTCAAATTCAAATTCAAACGAAGTACACACGATTAAGCCATTTAGTTCGAGTTTTTTCGTCGAAAAAAACGGTTTCTTTTCAAACAACTGCCATTTCGCGAAAAAAAATTCTAAAAATACAATCATGTGTACTTCGGTAGCAAAAATCATGTAGATAATGAAACAATTTTTGGTTTTTTTTTAAAGTTACTGTGGACGAGACTTCTAGTGCCGGCCGTGGAAGGACCATTTTTAAATGGTAGTTTACGCGACCTACTGTATAGCCGCCATTTTGGAATATTTTTCAATGAAACAATATTTATTTGTAGTTCAAGAAGTGCTTAATCAAATGTAATATCATACTTATAAAATTTATTTAAAAAAAAAATTAAGCTGGTAATAACCCCTTAATAAATTTTATTTTGATTTTTCCTTCTATTTTGTCGGTGACTTGAAATTTTTTTTTGTAATTGATTTATATGACGCTAAACTATCATCTAGCCAAATTTGATTTAATTCTCCCGTGATTTTAGTTTTCGATCCAGCCTCCTTAAATCAAAGAAAAACGAGCTCATTTCCATGCATTTCTCTTCGCTAATGAAAAGAACTTTATAAAGAATGCGTAGAGCTTTCCTTTAAACGCATTTTGTCAATTTTCTGTGGCACGAAGTTTTATATGTATAACAACTGGAAATCTAGTAGGTTTAGTTTGTCTATAGAAAAAGTGAGCAAATGGGATTTCGCTGAATAACTTATGGAAATATTTAAGTCGTCTACATTTTCAATCGACAGCAACACGAGTTAAATTTATTCGTATTCGTTTTTAACATATTTTTAGTTATAATTTTTATATTAAAATTTTTGATTTGATTGAGTTATTTGCATATTCAGGCGCATTCCAGAATCCATCGTAGAAATTCTGAACACGAAAAAAAGGGTATTAAATAATCTTAAAGAAGCCGAATTTGATATTGCCGTTAAAGATAATCCACCCCTTTATAATGGCAGCGACCAGCGACCTCTCTGACGGGTTCGGAAATAGGCCTGATTGTCAAATCAATAACATGGAATGGATCCAAATATAAATTATGGGGTACAGATAGATTTGTGAATAATTAGCTTAGTTATAATTTACATGATACTTTCTAATGAGTGTTGCTTTAATTACTTGAAAATAAAACTAATAATTTCGAAAAAAAAAGTTATCGAAATGTATAAAAACACTGTTCAAACTAATGTAAGTACATCGGACCTAAATATTTACGTGGTTGTGAATGACAGGATCCTGAGAACGGGAAAGCATTTTAAATTTGGTTGGTATACTTTTATGTAGCCCTCTTTATGATAAACTAGCTTGCCCGGACCCGGCGTTTCCCGGGATACTATTAAATTTATATTCCTTAATTTTACAACGCCTCCCTACTGCACCACCACCTCTCCTATGTGACCCAGCGTTTTGCTATTTGCGTTTTGCACATGTTTTAGATATTTTCCAACATTATAATTAAAGTTAGTTTTCTTCATTTTACACCACCTCCTTATTGCACCCCCTCTCCCAGAGGGGTGGGGGTGGTCTCATATTTGGAAATTTGAATAGCAGATTCGAAATCAGTGATCCCGAAAATTCCCTAGTGCGGATTTTCAGGGAAATCCCGTGAAGTTTAACTTTTCGGTCGCCATATTAATCCACCATCTTGATTCCAAAAATGTTGATGGCAGTGACCCCAAAAACCCAAACCAAAAACAAAAGTTCGGATTTTCAGTGAAATCCCTTGAAGTTTAACTTTTTCGATCGCCATATTGGATCCGACATCTTGAATTCCAAAATTTTGAATGCAAGCTCGAAATCTGCGACCCCGACAACCTCCAATTACCTTTTTCATATACATAGATTCCTTGAAGTTGGAAAATTCGCTTCCTATATAAATCGGAAATTTCGATTTTTTCGATTTTCCGGCTTTTCCTTTGGGGTTTCCCGAATTTTCTTTTTTTCAAACCTCCCCTGTATTATAGCGAACAAAACAAAAAAAATTATCGAAATCGGTCAAGCCATTTTTGAGTTTTAGCGAGACGTACCGCACAGCAATTCATTTTTATATATATAGATAGTACATTACAATTTCTTGTACATATATCTTCAACACCAAAAACATATTGACAACTCAGCACAACCACAAATATTTCAACTCTTTATTAACGCACGGCTGAAGGCTATATCATCACCGTACTGTCCATGAAATACAGCGACATTTATGGATGCATCGTCACTCGTCAGATGCATTGCTCAACTACAAATTGAATTAAATGCAAGTACATATATATCTAGTGATTTGCTCATTTCTCTTAATCTTGAATTAAATCTCTTTAGAAAATTTAGTTAAAAGAGAAAATACGGCCTTGCAAGGCAACCTCAAGTGAGTCGGCAAATAGGTATTATAGCTTTCTTAGATACATCACAAATATGTTATCTGTTAAAGTTTATTAAAAATGACTCTGAGCATCACCTTAGTATAAAATTCAGTTTTAGGTGTTTTCCTTGCAATGAAGACTTATGAAAACTCTCCCCGTTAAAATTGGAAACAAATATGAATGTGCCCCGTCTATTGAGTTAATATAAACCAAAAATGTAGTTTTAAGTACCAAGTTCATTCCCGCTTTTTAATTTTTTTTTTTAATATAACAAACAACAACTGTGCTGCGGAGTAATAAAGTTGGATCCGAAATGATGTAATATCCATAATATGCAATTTTCAAATATGTTCATGCATTCTGGCGGTTTCAAATTACATATTGAGTCCTGACAAATCGGACTTCGCAACACATTTTGAAAGCACAAACCTTAAAATATTGAAAAAGCGTTGGAAAGTTCGCTTTCCATTTTAATCACGTCAGCTTTTCATATCAGTTCCAAATATTTTATCGATCAAAGTAACTGATCTAGATCGGAATTCTATAGAATAGATTAATATTTTTAAAAATTTCGAAATATAATATCTATTTGGATTATTATTTTGTTTTCTTGTTATTCTTATCTGTACAATGCATTATAATTTATAGACTGAATAAATAAATATTTTCAGTTTTTAATTCAATTGATAAACTATTGAATAACTTTAATTTAAACCTTTACGCTTACGAGTTCTGTGTGCTCGTGCGATTATATTTTATGGCTTATGTTTTCCGAAATTTGAAAGTAAAAAAAACATATAAAAAAAGGTTTTATCGTTTACCTTTTTGAAAATGTTGTCAATATCTTCAATATTGAGAAGATCGCATTTATGAAAAGTAACAGATTTTCCAGTTATCTTCTCGACTCTTTTGAGAGCTATCGACTCATCTTTTGTACCATTGACTGAATTAGCGAAATTATCCAAAGCGACAACATCATAGCCGACTTCAAGCAGCTCAACGATGCAGTGCGATCCTAAATATCCAGCTCCACCAGTCACAAGAACAACTTTTCTTTCTGGCATTATTCACCACTTTGCAAGAAATTAACACAAATCTAGATTAGGTTTAAAGGAATCCTTTCGAATAAATGCAACCTAAACACGTAATATAGCACTAAACGTATCTTTAGGAAAATCGCAAGCCCACATGAAATTATCAGCAACACTATTCAGAAGTTTCGTTAGCTATACTCTCGTGTCATAAGACAAACTAAGATTCCGGAGTATCTGAGCTAACAAGTTCTGCATAGCATGACTTAATGCTACGTACCTATTGAACTTGGAATTGTGTTGGGGGCTGAAGACCGGAATAGAGAATTTCTTAGTATAAAATTCTGATTTCTTAGGCATGTATAGACTGACACAGAAAATAAGAGAAAACGGTTACTTTAAGAGAAACACCTGTCGCAAATAAGTTTTAAGATATTTGACCTCTGGAGCCACCACAAGAAATGCACAAACATCTTCAAAGTTGGCTTTTTTTTTGTAATGGTTTTTCAATGTTTTTTTTGCACACATTCCCTGCACAATGGCAAGACAAAGTAAAGAAAGATAAAGTTGATATTTTCATGTACGGAGATGACGTACCACCGGTTTTGAACAATTCCACAAAGTACCTACCCGCAATTAAAAAGATGTTATATTAATCGTTTTCCGAAGACAACTTTTTATTTTACATCGTTTAGCCTCGTGGTTCTTCCATTTCTCCTTTCATGACGTTAGTTTCACAACGGGACACTTTTGATATTAAAAAAGAAAAATGTGATAGATGCCATGAGAAATTGTGAAAAAAAATCATAGAAAGTGGGTACGAATAGTTCTATTTTTTTGTGCATTCCGTCGAGTGGGGTATAATTTAATAGGTCTTTAAAATGCAATTAAGCTACCATATAATAATATTTATTTGGACGCATGCATCATCGCAAAAATGGCTAACAGTACCTAAAATTTATGAGAAAGAGTGAAAATATTCAGTTCATATGAAATTTCTGTAGAATTGCTTTTAAAAAATTGCTACAAAGCTTTCATCTCAAAATCCTTCAACGTGAACAACTGATCTGAAAGAGGGAGAGGCGGTTCTATTAACACTCAATAGGTACTTGTTTTATTTTTGTTCATTATGTTTGTAAGGTTTTTTTATTTTATTTTTTTTATTAAGGGGTTACATAAGGTCTTGAAGGAAAAAAACAACTTTTTCAGAAAATTGTATTTTAAAAACCAAAAATCGATGTTATTTGAAATTTACACATAGAAAAGTATAGCATTTCAAGAAGTTGTAAAAAAATTTCAGCTAAAAATATTGAAAATTCTCGATTTTCCTGCAGTTTTCCTCGTCCAGCCTTTTTTTTGCGGTAGGCACGATTTCTCGAGAACGAATTGACCGATTTTGCTGAAACTTTGCACATTTTCTCTTTATAGTATTGGATTGTGATTGAACGAAGGAATTGAAAAAAAAAATGAAATTTAAAGTTTTGAAATAAGTCTTTTCGTCTCATATTTTTTAGCATTTTTCCGATGTTCATCGTTTTTAAAAAATTTTTTTTCGTATAAAACAAGAACGAGTCAACCGATTGAAAGTCCCTTCATTTAATCACGATCCAATACTATAAAGAGAAACTGTGCAAAGTTTCAGCAAAATCGGTCGATTCGTTCTCGAGAAATCGTGCCTACCGTAAAAAAAAATAAGCTGGACGAGGAAAACTGCAGGAAAATCGACAATTTTCAATATTTTTAGCTGAAAGTTTTTTTACAACTTCTTGAAATGCTACACTTTGCTATGTGTAAATTTCTAATAACATAGATTTTTGGTTTTTAAAACACAATTTTTTGAAAAACTTGTTTTTTTTTCCTTCAAGACCTATGTAACCCCTTAATAAAAAAGCTGAAAGTAAAGCACGAAGAAGTATGGATTTATTTATTATTGCTATGCACATAACTACAACAACCTTCAATCGTATTCTAACAAGATACTTCTACTCTCTGGTGCTCATTGAACCCACCGATGGTTTACTCCTAATTTAATATATTTAATACATTCAACATATACTATATTTGATTTTTTTTTAAGCACGTTTAATTTTCAAACCTACATGCAACCCGCTTAGAATAATACTTATATATATATATATATATAATATAATTATCTTCTATTTTTAGTTGAATCAAATCCGGTTTTTACTTTGCCAGACAATTTTTTTTTTGTGAATTCAGATTTTGTTGATAAGATTTTAATATATTTGAAGTGAAATTTCTTTTGACAGGATAGTGATAGTTTGTGACGTACGGTAATTTCGAATATGCTGCCCAAATATAAAAATTCAAGGTGGTGGCTTAAATATGGCCGTGTTCGGTTTCATCATTTGCGCTGCAAACGCAGCATTCAGCAATTTAAAATATGAATTTGAACACTGCGATTGCAGTCCAAATGACTATACTGAACACCACCTATGGCAGATTCAAAATACTAAACTTGCTCACATTTCCAAGAAAGTTTGTACATGTAATTTCACTGATATCAAATGTGGTCCTCGATTTTACGAATTTAATATGGCGGCACAAATTCTAAACTAACTCAGATTTTCATGAAAGTTGGCATGTGGGGTTTTTGGAGTCGCTGATTGTAAATATGGTACCCATATTACAAATGATTATTTGAATATGGTGAACTACAAATATTAAACTTACTTAGATTTCCATGGAAGGCAGTTCATGGGGATTTTTGAGGCGTTAGCACTTCATCTAAAATGGATTAAAACGAAGCCGGTGTCGGTTTGCACAGTGCTGTGCTATGTAGCTTGTGCGATGAATGTGATGAACGTGGTGGAATGGGCAACCCGAACGAGTAGGCGTCGTTCACAGTCATTTTTCCACTATAGCGAAGACCCGTATCATACGGTTTGGCACCGACTCCGGAAACAATTATTTTCAACTTCTTAGTGCAGGTCACCATAATATTTTATTTTCATTATAAAGGCATAGCCTGTTCAATAAAAAAACATTAATATCGATTCACAATCGACGAAGACATCGCGTACCATACACACAAAAAAAACAGTCGAATTTAGAATCTCCTCCTTTTTTTAAGTCGGTTAAAAACGATCGTCTTTGTCCGACGTAGCCCGAGTTCTTCTCTTGTTATTTTTGGTAATAGCGTATAACCGGGCATCTGCTCAAATTAAGGCGTGCTGCCACAACACGCTGATTTAGCCCACTTTGAAGGATCGGAACTGCTTGACTGACTTTTTCAGGCGTCCAGTCCATTTCCGGCAATTTTGTTTTCTTGAATATTAGGAAGCTATGTTAACAGGTCAAAAGGCAGAACTACAACTGATGACGTAGTAACAGGGGCACAAGCTTATATAGCCCACCGAGTTGTAATATCGCAAAATTTTATTTAATACTATTTTTGGACTTAGATAGGCATTTCCTGTAAAACACAAAGTAGAGTCCTTATACCTGAAGGTTAATTTTTTTCAACGAGTCAAGGGCTTATTCTTCTTATTACAGTTAATTGTTTTAAACTAGAAACTTTTCTGTTTGAGTTATACCTCAGAAATGTGAACACTGTAAGGTGGGCCGTTATTTTTGCTCGCAAGTGTATTATTAAAAATGAAGAATTAAAAAACACGACAAAACAGAAATGTTTAAGCGACAAGCCAAACAGCTACCAAAATTTAAGTGACTTGGGTGGCAAAAACATATGTTAAGAATATAAACCATTCTCGGACGAAAGCAAAGTTAATTTAGTGGGTTCGGACGGAAGATATTTGGCTCAACGTAGTTTAATTAATTCCTGATGTTGAGCCTGGTACCTGGTACTATTATACTTAGAATTGTGTAAAGTTCGGGGGAGGCAATGTGCAATGTTGTGGAGTTGCCTTTCATCATTCGTAGGGTAAATGGTAGAGTGGATCAGTCAGTACCAGTAACTTCAAATATACAAATATTTGTTGGAACCGTATGCCCAGAAATTCGGCCGCACTTTGAAAATTTTAACAGGACAATGATCCAAAATATACAGCATGAATAGTCAAAAAATGATTGAGATAAAAAAATATAGGGCAAATGAAGTGGACTGTATCGCACCTCGATCTTAACCCCATCGAAAATCTATAGACTGAAATTAAAGGGTCCGTAGAACAATGCAAATACTCTTTACAAAATGAACTTTGCCAAGCCACCGAAAAAGCTTGGTACAACAGTTCTGAACGGACGTGCCATCGTTTAATTGAGTCTATGCTCCGGAGAATGTAGCAAATCATATAAATATCATAAAGGCCACTCAATAAAATATTGGTTATTCGAAATTATTGTGAATAAATAAACTGTTAGTTAGGTCGCTGGTTTCATTTCAATTCACCTTTTTATCTATTGCATGGGGACGACATTTCTAGACATTTTAAGCTCAAAATTAAAACTGCTCAATTACAGCGTTTAAGAGTGTAAACTTCAAAAACATTCATTCGAGATAAACGCGTTTAAAGTTGTCGTTTCCTTGCCAGTGCTATACGAAGTCTAGTGTCGCGTGATTGCTTGACGGTTTAGAACTCTGTCAACTTTGCAAATTTTTAAAATTTAAATCACATATTCTAAATCCCAATTTTTAAAAATAAATAAACTTTTTTTTCATTTTTTCGAACAGAAAGGATCTCCCGTGCAGTTACTATAATTAATAGATTTAAAATATAATAAAATTTAAATACTATTTATTAAGTATGTATATTTGAGTACTTGAGTTCAAAGACCCGAGTTTGAGTAAAGGATTTTTGAATACCTGAATGCTCGAGTACTTGAGAGCAAAAAGATCCGAGAACTCGAGTGAGGGAGTATTTGAGTACTCATTTAAGGAGTATTCGGGTATTAGAGTTTGGAAGTATTAAAGTACTTGAGTATTTGAGTCTTGTAGGTTTAATACATTAAGAAGTAAGAACTACAAGTTAATAAATTGTAGACTTTATAATTTATTACAATATACAGTTAGTTACAGAAAACTAAATCGTTATTTTGGAAAGGAAATACATACCAGAAAATTCCTTATTATATTAGCAACCTCTGCTACATCTGAACGAATATTTTCTACAGCAGGCAATATAGTAAGCTCCAGCAGAAGTTACTTAAATACCGATAGTATTAATATACTTGTATTTCTTTTCCAAAATAAAGATTTGGTTTTATTTAACTAACTGTAAATTAGGCACGATTGTTATATCCTTGGCCCCAATTTTTGGGAACTGGGTTCGAAACATTTTGCTGTGCTAATTAACGGAAAAATAAAGAAAAAATTCTATCTCGACCCGTTTTCGAGATAAAGGGCAAAATAGTTGGCTTAAGTGTACGAAGTGTATTGTTGTCGGAAAACAATACTTTCCCAAAAGTTAGCTTGTTTTAACACCAAAAATTGAAAATTTTGTAAAAGGAAAATATTAAGTCAGAAGATATTTTTTAAGAAAGGCAAATTTTTCTTACGAATTATTTTGTGCCGATGTACGAATTATTTTATAAATTATTTACCATGTATGTACATAAGCGCAAATTTCGATTGTACAAAGCAAGGACGATGCGAATAGCCACTCTGAATTATTTTATATCTCGAAAACGAGACGAGATTGACTTTGATTTTTACAATTTTTGATAATTTTATTTTTAGGGAAGTGTTGTTTTCCGTTAACAATACTTTCCTAATTCACTCGTTCCGACCATAAATGGAGCATTTCCATAAAGTTTCAGGGCAATTCCAAAAGCAGCCGTCGTACACTTAAGCCAACTATTTTGCCCTATATCTCGAAAACGGGTCGAGATAGAATTTTTTCATTATTTTTCCGTTAATTAGCACAGCAAAATGTTTCGAACCCCGTTCCCAAAAATTGGGGCCAAGGATATAACAATCTTCCCATGATTGGTAACAAGGTCTACAATTTATTAACTTGTATTACTTATTTCTTAATGTACAGGCCTCAAATACTCAAGTACTCAAATACTCCCTCACTCGAGTTCTCGGATCATTTTGCTCTCAAGTACTCAAAACTCCTTCACTCAAACTCGGTCCAAGCCAATACGAGTACTTGAATACTCCAACTTGGAGTACTCAAATACTCAATTATCCAAGTCAATCTTAGAGCCCTAATACATAATGTATGTACAATACTTCAAATGGCAAAACAACATGCAACATCAGAGAAATATTATCAATTACTTCAATGCTACTTAGGAAACTGCATGTCGCAATATTTATTGTGTTAACGGCGTCAGTTGATTAGCAATTTATAGATAGCATAACCAGGACAGGTAGCCGAGCTTAATCGAAGTCATGTGGCAAAATCTGCGAGAAGACATATCAAATATTTCTGGCAGCCGAAAGCGTTAGTCATCGCCAAGCAGAAAAGCGAGAATGGGACTTCACTTCAGGTAACCATTCAGTTCAGTGAGCAGTAGTCCGGAGAATAAGGTAAAATAAAGCTATACTCGTATAAACGTATGCAAAACCAAATCAACAAAACAACGGACGCCGAGATCCAGTGTTCCTCGGTGTGTGCATTGGTTTAGTGGTTACTCATGTTCATGGTAAAGGTTTCCAGCTCGTAACTGGCATGTGAGATGGTTTGGTGGAATTGAGCATTTTGTGAATTTTATCCATTTCTCTGAATAGTTTCGCGCTCTGCTTTCACTGAGGAATTGTTAGTGCTTAAACGGATTTTAGTCAGTGCGATTAATTAAGCAGCAGTGATTTATTGTTTTTAAGCATCCTGTTCAGAATCGCGCGAGATGACTTCAGTGCAGCAAGTTTATTGTATCAGCTTATCTGAGCGAGAAGTAAGTCCGCACAGTTACATAGCTTTTATTACTATATAAAGAAACCAGTATAGCGCGTGCTTTTTGCCACTAACTATCTATTGCCGCTCTGCTAATAACAATCTGCTAATATGTTAGTGTTGCAAAAAACAAACCAGTACGCATTTAGCTTTAAATTCCAATAAATAAATGTGCTATTCAGTCTCTACAAGGGCAAAATATAGTTTGTTAAATAAATATCAAGATGAAGTTAATTCCGGCATCATATCATCTGCCAAACTTCGCTCGCCTTTTAAAAAGTGGGTTCCGTTTTGCTGTCTTCTGCAAAAATTGAAGGAGATGAAATATGAGCTCTATCTTATTTAATGGAAAGGTCTAAACATTCTAAGAAAACACGTCCACATGTTCGGGTAGTTTGAAAACTTTTTTATAGTTTTGCGGATGACTTCCAGTTCAATTAAAATTTATTCTTCATATCAACAGTAGAGAGAGGAGTCTGGCATTTCAGAAAATCACAGACTTCTAAATGCATACCTGGCTGTGATTCATAAAATGGTAACTAAGGGAAATACCGCTTTTTTAGTCGAAAGGGTCAGTCAGCCGGCAATGAATGTGCTATAAAGTAATGGTCACAGCTTTTTCTTGGAAATCAAAACTGGAGAAAGACTAACATTTGGACCGCAAATTTTTTTTATTCAATAATAAATTCATTGAAATGGTATAATTGTGTTGGATGGATGTAATTTTTATAATGATCCATTAGTAAAAAACCGCTAAATCAATACATGTAGATTTAGTTTAGATAAGCCAAAATAAATTTTTTATATCAATATATATGTAGGTACTCCTAAATATGTAGATACAGACAAACCGAATTTAAATTAGTAGAGCTACGTAACATGTGTATTGTGTGGGGCGAGATTATTATAACCACTATCATAAATTTAGCGATTTAAAGCGATTGCGATATTAATTCATAAAAATCCATTCAAAACATTAATTGATACTTTCTTTTATAAAATTTAACAATTCAAGGCTCTTTAATATATTGATGCTGGTTGACTTACTTAAAAAGGGGTCCAGGAACTTGACCGATAATAGGGCTCCACACCATGACTGAAGGTGGGTGTTTAACGCATTCTTGTACGCAGGAGAGATGAAACCGTTCATCTGAATGCCTTCATATTAACCTTGCCGACTCTGTAAGGGTGGAGCGTCGATCCATCGCTGAAGAGAATCTGTGAGCACATGCAAAAATGCAAAGAAATATTTTGCAATGTGAATAAAACAAATTCTCACAAATTGTACTATACCTTCTTTCAGTCATCCATCATGTAGTATTTGAAATTTTTGGCGAATAACAGCCGCTTTTTTCCATCAGCTGTGTCAGTTTCGGTTTTTTAGTAGTCATCGGCAGTTCGTCGCTTTAGAGTCCTCGTCGAAATATGTATTCCTGCGCAAGAACCTTTTATATTTCCCTTAAAGGTTGCCTACATTATTCAGGCGGGTTTCGCGTAGATAGGATTCTGCGCTCTTTTCTTTAATTTTTTCCCCTCGTACACCGATTTTTTTTTTTTTTTTTTAAGAAAAGGCGGTGCAATGACTAACCCCGTCAATTCTAGGTGTGAGGTTTCATACTTACCCATTCTGAAAAAAGTTCAAAAAGGGTTCGATCATTGTAATTTTTGGCAGCTGTCATATGGAAACAGACTTCCAAAAATGTCCCGTTATACTTTGAAAAAACGTTTATTAATTTTGGCACGTCTTAAGAACTCTCATACAATATTTTACGATAGTATAATTTCATACTACAATCAGTGTTTATATTCGAGTTAGCAGTACGCTCATAGAATTATTATTAATCCGCTAATATAATACTTCATGATACGCTTTCGTCATATATTACCTTTGGAAACAATTTATTTAAGTTCATGTTCTGTTAATCTCCTTTATTTTAGAATTTGCAATGTAATTTTGAGACAGGCCAGTAATGCTGAATCCGCTGTAAAATGCATATATGGCCGTGGACGTCGTTTAGGGTACAAAAAAAAATTGATTTTTGTTATTTATTAATACAAGTCTCTGGTACCAAAATATATTTTTTTCGTTGACAACACAAAAAAATTCCAGCTGTCAGAGCTGGTCAAATTAGAGAGGTTTTTCGCGAAGGGGTTAACGGCGCTCATTATTGCAGCCCAAAACAAACAAACAAAAAATTTTGTTATTAATTGTTTGTTGTTAATTTGTATCCTATTGGTTATCGCTTGAACCAGGGAAAAGTCAAAATATGGAAATTTACAAAAGTTATGCAAATTTAAAAAAAAAGTTCGATATTTGGTTTTTTTTTTCGAAGTAAATGTTGGATTAAAAAAAAACTATTTATCGCATAAACAAAATCGTGGTTCCGGCGATAGCGGTTAGTATAAGGATGATTCTGTCTAAATTTGAAGAAAATCGGTCAAGCAGAACTTGTGATATGGTGGTCGCCGTTGTGATAAATCCTGTTTCGATAAAAACGCGATTAAAGTTAGATAGATCGCCGCACTCGCATCGCATCGCGCTCGCCGCTCCAACTTTGAGGCATCATAACTTCGTCAATTTTATGAATTTTTGAAAAATTCGTTTTGTAATACAATCTTAAATCGATTTTTCAAAATTTCAAAGCGCAATACCCCCTTAAATGTAATTACCATAGCTGCGTTTTCTGAATAGATTTGGTAATCCGGTTATCAAAAACGACAGTGCAGTCTAATGACATGGGAAATATTGTATACAGAGCTTTGTTCTGTTATTCTCTCATTTTCGTTCTATTAGAACAATAATGGATTGAAAATAAAAATCAACCAATCATCGTGATCCTATTAATTTAGAAATGATGGCAATGAATCACTAGTAAAGCTGATTGCATAGTGATTATGAGAATAAAACTTTCGAAAAGATTCACCAAACATTCTACTCGCTGCTGATGCGAAAGTAAACACACAGTTTCCACAGAAGGCGATAGAAACGCCAGGTAAGAGAAAACGATGAGCTGCTACGGTTGAGTAAACACAAATGACAAACATGCGGTTACGTACCGTGAGAGTACAAACATGCAACCGAATTTTTGTAAACAAAACTGAATTGGACTATCTGGTTACTTACGTCAAAGCTTTCTCACCGGAAAATTGGCTTTAATTTAATTGATTTAGTATTATTTCTAGGCCTATTTCATTAATTTTATTTTATATTTATAAAAACCTAAAATCAGCGAATTCGTATGTATGCACATCATTTCTAACTTCCTTTTGAAACCTTCCAAAATCTATTATTTCTTAAATCAATATCTCTAGTGCCTCAAACGATAAAAGTGCATATGACGAATTATTATGGAATTTTTCAACTTCGACGAGCAAATGACTTTCGTTTCATGGCTGGAAAGATATGCCCACTCTCCAATGGGTATGCCATTTACCATTAACCAACGAGTGACCAGTTGACAGAATAGCTGACAAAATGCGTTCGTACATAATTCTATCAATGTAGATGTGAACTCAGAAAGCTCTGTTTGTTGTGATCGGTGAAATGCAAAGAAACGAACTAAGTTTTATTTTATTTATTTTTAACAATTAGCTAATTTAGCAGAACTAGCTGCTTAATAAATTCCATTTCTTCGTTTCTACACACTATTACACAATATTTACTTGAGCTTAAGCTCAGTTTTGCTTGAACTTTGACACCTTTCAAGTACTAAATACGTATCTAGGGCCCGAACCACTGCTAAAAAGTGCTGAATTAAATGCGGCAACTCATATGGTTTAACTAACACAAAGGAAAAGTTAGAGCATGTCGACCAAAACACGAGCGAGAAGGGACACGCATTTTATAATGAGAAGGAAAAGGCAGCAGCATGGTTCGTGGTCGGTTTGTCGATGGCATGCCCATTGGAGAGCAGGCAATAGGCGCCAGCCTCCATACTATTTGCAACAGGTGTATGAACCACTTGTCTGGCAGGAACCGCTCGCATTAGAATGTGCCTTTTCTTTGGAAAACAAACAGTAGTAAAGTGACGGAGTAAGATAAAAAATTTTGTGAATTCATTCACGAAATAAAGCACGCTTACTCATGTAGTTAAATATAATAAAATCTGAATTATGTAATCGAGCTGCTACGGGTTACAAACTTACTGAGAGATTTGCGGTAAATTCAGTTTTCTCAATTCACGTGGATGATGAAGCACACAAGAATTTTTATTAACACACAATTACAATCATCTTAAATAAACAGAACCTTGAACTTGATATTGCCATGCTGCATTGTAGCGTGTCATTTTGTTTTGCAACAATATCGATTTTCCAACTTATGTCAAAGACCTGACTCGACTTGAAATTATAAAAAAAATAATGTGAAAATACACAACACTTATTTTATGTTGTGATTGGATATTTTTTTTCTATCGGTAAACTGCGCTTATGTGAATTTTAATGGAAGACCAACATATAATGACATCTTAGATTTTAATGTCCTATCATACAAAATTTGAAAAAAAATCGTTAGACCCGTTTGTAAAGTAAATTTAATTTATTTTGGTGAATAGGTCAAAAAGGACAAAAATACAGTTGTTTCGAAATCTTAGACCTTAAGAAACCAATATTATTATAATTAATTTACGTTGGTAACCTTTGGTCGCCACATTGAGTTCGAAATTTCTATAGCAGATTTAAAATCAGCGAATCCAAAAATCCCTGTAAATTCATTTATTAAATAGAAAACCTTTGAAGTTGAGAATTTTCGTCCACCATATTGGATCCGCCATCTTTAATTTGCAGCAATCCTTTGAATCCGGGCGGTGACTTTGTTTTATAATATATACAGTGAAAGTGTTAATTGTTGAATCCCTTCAAGGCAAATTACTATTCAGAACGCCCTTTCTTAGAAAGTTAAAAGCGACGACAAACTAGGCTAGCGTATTCTAAGATATGTCTAACAGCTGCTTAAAGAGAGATCACCAAATCCCAGAGTTGCATTGACTTTACGCATAATCAAATCAGTGTGGTCCATATAGGCAAGTACTGTAGGATTTTGCTCTTAAAATGCTTGCCTTGATGGACCACACTTATTTGATTATGCGTAAAGTCAATGAGACTCTGGAATTTGTAAATCGTATATATGTATGTACATATATTATATTTTGTAAATCACGCCATAATCACTGCATTCGGATCAAATATAAATAATGAACTTTCTCCGCATAAGTATAACATATAAAACTAAACAGGGTTTACTTATGAAAGAAAGATACTAGTTTACAATAGTAATGTTGAGAGGTAGAAAATACTTACGACACTAATCCTTAAGGGCGGGGTAACGTATTAAATTTTTTTTTTATTGTTTCATATGATTGCACAACATCTTAAGATTGTTGTGTCAAAATTTCAAACAAATCGGAGTAAAACTAACTAAGATATAGAACTTTGAGCGTTTGTTGCTTTCATGTAAATATAATACTCGATTTTCAGGTATACAAAACTTTAAAGCGATCTTCTGACACTTTTTATTTTTGAAACCGGTGAACAGTTTAAATCAAAATCTAATCGACTGATTGTTTTAAAATTTTGTATACAGCTTCTTTACATAAATGACCAGGTAACCCTGGGAGCTTTTTTTTTTCATAATTATAGATGTTACAAAAACAAATAGGTTCCTTTTTTAGACGAAAATCGGTGTTTTCACTTCTAAGTGTCAGCAAAAATTGACAAGTCGAAAAACATAAATTTCCTCCCAGGAATACCTTTGGAAAGCGGTTATCTAATGAAACAATTTTTTTTTTTAAATTCAGATGATCCACTCTTGAGTAATATTGTTCACCGACAGACAATTTTTTTTCGGGGCGCCTCCGAAGATTTGCTGCGGTCGGCTTAATTATTTACATTTTGTTTTAAAAAATTAAGGAAATATTGTCCTTTTTCACGACGAATTAACGTTACCCCCCCCTAATGCATTTATGCAAGAAGCCACAATTGTGAAAAAGCAGTCATACTTTTGTTCAATGACGGGGAAAATGTCAACAAACTCCGCAGAGCACAGCATTTTTGAATTTTAAATCAGGTTTTATTCATAGCTGCGTTTTTTGTATGTTCGTATAAACACATTTAAAACTTTGCAGTAATTACAAATACATACATATATAAAGAGTGCAAGTGGTTGTTTATAGATATGAAGAGAAGTGCAATGACAAAACGAATACGGGAACGTGAGAGCAACAGATATATGTAGATCTCGAGATCGGTCGAATGAATGATATTTGTAGGTGTTTTATTTTATCCGTAAGTAATATTTGTTAACTAATTAGTACTTATACACAGTTATATGTATATAAAAAGGGCACTACCAAACATGTTACAAATCTATTTCAGCCGGGCTTATTTAAATATGTTGGAGGCGAGCATCTCCTGAGTACGTAGCTGAAACGAATTTACGCGATTGGCCTTAGTTGGGAATATTTGGGAATTTTTTTTAAAGAGAAAGTGAATTTTACGTGCTGCACGTGAATTTAAGTTTCACTTCTATCGCGTGCACTGAGATTTACGCGTGTTGTTTTTATTTGAATACCTATACGAATTTATTTTATAACTAAATGTAAAATTTAATTGCAATCACTCATACCATATCAACCCCACCACATATGAAGTAAATTTGTTTTTTCTAATTTATTTTAAGCGGGTCTACTAGTGTGACCGCCTCAAAAAAGGTGATATTTGGGATTTTTTTTAAAGAAAACTACTGCATGGAATGTTTAAATGTTTTAAGGATAGTTTTATATATATATATAGATATATACTAAATCCATGATAAAATTTTCGGACTAAAAAATAGAAAATTTAGCAAGTTATGTGCAATCTCCCAAGGCTCCAAAAAAAAAAGTCACTAAACGGCTGCAGTGATAGCGACCTTCACAGTGCCTGAAATCAAAAAAAACAAAAAAGTTTATTAAACTTAAAGGTTTTTCCCGTAGCATGACCCTCGGGCTAAAAAAAAATTTGAATTTAACAAAATGGCGGAGTTTCTAAAAAAAATTGCAAATTTCGCGCGAAAATTTAATGATTTTTGGCCTGTCAAAATTACATTTTTGATTTGATCAAAAAACTGGAGGTTCATGGTACGTAGAAACATCTTTGAAAGAAGCTGCAATAAAAATCAAATCGATCGGATGATTTGTCTTCGAGTTATAACTGCAGCCAATTTGACAAATGTAGTTTCGAGAAAAACGCGTCTAAAGTTTAAGGGGCTATATGGCTAAAATTTCTATTTTTTTTATTGGCTTTTATTTTAGTTCAACTATTTCCGAGTAAAACGCTACAAACTAAACTCAAATCCGTAAGAAAATAACGAAGTTATGCGTTTTTTTAACTTTTAGATGTGTCGTTAAAAAAAGTACTTCAAATACTCTGTAATAACGGAAGCCTAATCGACGCGCTAAATCCGCGCTATTTGTGGTTCACAGCAGAGCAACTACGTTCCCTGTGATTATCTGTTGTGTTTGTTGTGTAAACAAACTTTAATCAATGCGTTTCTAAGTAGCTTTTTCGTTGATAAACTTTGTTTTTCTTCTGTAAAGTCAAACTTTAATTCGATTTACTCAGAATTCTGTTTTTTGACCGCAACTTTCGAACCGATGAACGGCTGCTCTTAATATGGCTGTAACTCAAAAACTATTTGAGATAGGCACTTGAAATTTTAGGATGTTATTTTTAAAGGTATAGACTATCGAAATATGCAAAAAAAGAAAAATCGATTTTTGAAAAATTTCACACTAGTAGACCCCTTTAAACCAAACTCTGTATTCCACTTTATCAAAGTGGTAAATAAGTCATGAAATCCCATGTTTAAAAATTTTTATGGATAGTACACGTTCAAACAGATGTATTGTAAAAAAATTAGCAAACAATTAAATTCATTCGCGAGAGTTTTGGGAAGCTTACAAGAGTTCCAAACCACGCAAGCAAAACTCTCGATCCATGTCCATCACCGAATGGGAAGCCTTCTACGACACTGTCTACCCTGAGAGAACTAGCTCCGCAACAACCTTCTATGGTACCTTTCACGAGGCACTAGACTCCCCTATCACCGCCGAAGAGGTCTCAACTGCCCTGAAGCGCTGCAAACCGGACAAAGCAGCTGGTCCCGATGGAAATCCACCGGAATTCCTTAAAGCCCTACCTGAATCTGGGATATTACTGTTTACCACTCTTTTCAACTTGATTCTCGACTCCGAAAAAATCCCCGAACCCAGGTTCCATGCGACTCTGATGAAGCTTCACAAAAAAGGCGACCTGAAAAACCCACGCAACTACAGAGGCAATTCTCCAGCATCCTGAAAGTCTTCACCCAAGTCATCAATGCTAGACTGCTATCTTGGGCCAACGCAAACAACATCATCCCGGAAGCACAGGCTGGTTTCCGGAAAGGCCGCTCTTGCATGGACTATATTTTTGTCCGCATGTCAATAACCCAGAGACAGCTGAGACGCGGCTCAAAAAATATCCTCGCACTTTTCATTGCCTTTGCCAGAGCCTTTGATTCAGTCCCCCACGCAGCTCTCTTCCAAAAGCTATATGGCATGGGATGTAGCGCTAAAATCATCCGCATGCTACAAAATCTGTATAACCATGCTGTTCTCAATGTCAAAGTAGGCCATTCTTCTTCAAGGGACATCCCAATGACTAAAGGTGTGCTACAAGTTGAAGTTTTGAGCCCACTACTATTCTCACTTTTCTTGGCCGACCTGGAGAAACTTCTCCGCCAGGACGGGATCGAGGGCCTCAGCTTGAACACCAGCGAGGATCTTCTGCTGTTGATGTCCGCTGATGACATTGTCATACTGGCTCGCTCCCCTGTGGTGCTGCATAGAATCCAGGGATCTCTCGATCGCTACTGCGCCACCAATGGGATGACTATCAACACATCCAAGACAAAAGTGATGGAAGTGAAACCAGGAGGACGTAAAGCCGATAGAACCTTCTTCTACCGAAACGAACCCCTTGACCTGGTCACCACCTACGATATTTTGGTGTCATGATGTCGAGCTCATCACTGGGTCTCCAGGCAACAAACCACGCAATTTCTAAATCGAAGTTTGCGTTGAACACGATGCTCTCTTTGTGCGCAAACCCGAGAATCGACTCCTGGGATGCCCGAATGAGGTTGTTTGACACTGTTGTTATGGCAACTCTCCTCTTCGTGGTACCAGTTTGGGGCCTTCAATACACGGACATGCTGGAAAAGGTACAACTGCAATTCTTTAAAAGTCTCCTTCGCCTTCCAAGGTCAACCTCCTGCGCGAGTCTTCGTCTGGAGATGGGATTCGTCAAAGTCGACCTGAAGGTCCTCCAACTGACCTACAACTTCATTACCAAGGTACTCTCCTTGGACCAGATCAGACTGCCAAAAATCTGCCTCCTAAGTCAGATGGAGCAGTACCGTAACCATCCTGTCCTCGACAAGTACAATTGGATCAGCCAACTAGAGCCCTTTTTGTCTCCCATAGGTATGACCCACCTGTTGTCTTCTACTGACCCAGCTCTGTGGACCAGCCAAGCTCCGTCTGTGATCTGTCGATTCTGAGAATACTTGAAGCTACTCGACTTGATCAACCTCTCCAGCTCGACCTCCCAGCTGACTCCTATACCGAGGGTCCTGAACGATGGTCGGGCCTTGTACCTGTCTCACAGGTCACCGCTATTCGTTTTGCAAATTTTTGGCCAACTCCACCTGATGAACTCATACCAGACCAAGTTTTACTGGAAAGGCTCGGCGTACATCCTCGACAAAAACTCAACTTGCTTGATCTGCAACCTACGCCAGCCCGAAACTCTTGCTCACTTTCTCTTTGTTTGCCCGTTTTATAAACACTTTAGACAACATTTTATTAATCCCATTCTATTAAAAAACCAATTTGAATTAGACAACTTATTATTTATTGTATTACAAGCAGATCCTCAAATTATTAGAATTATTGTTTACTTCATCATAAACTGTCTACGTCTCCAGGCTTTCTGTCTCAACGAGTAACGACTTTTATTCCTTGCTATGTCTATCTTCTATTTATTACTGTTGTGTTTTATACCTCAATTATATGTATTATACTATCCTACACTATGTATATATTATATTCTCTGTTACAAGGGTAATCCTTAAAACATGAATAAATTGAATTGAATTGAATTTAATTGAATTGAATTAAATTCATTCATTCAATCAGATGGCTACGTTAGATGCCTGAACTATTATATTATATAGTTATATATTATTATAGGTGTGCGAATATTATTTGAATCAAATCCAATAGTCGGCTGGGTTGTACGAATATGAAGATTTTTTCCTTGAGCTGTTGAACCGTCTCAGAATGCGTCACATAGACCTTACTATTCTAAAAACCCCAGAGGAAGAAGTCCAAGCATGTTCAATCGCAACTCCTTTGCGACCAGTCATGGCTAACAAAAACCAGGGACGACACGACCTGGGGATTGGCTTTATTGGAATGCCAGCGCAGCTCATAATATTTTTCGTGAATCAAATGAAACTAAATGAAAATATAAAGACTTCAAAAGCGGAAATATATTTAAATGATATTTTTAAGTCAATGACTGAACTGGTCGGTTTATCCCAATTAAAACACGTACAACAAGCAATTGATTCCACAATAACGTCTATCCTTAAAAAGCGAAATGCAGTGGTTTATTAAGCATATGAAAATAAAGTTTAAAAAAAGCTCTAACGGAGGCCTCCACGAAATACGCCTGAAAATATGCTCTACAAAAATTCGAGGTTGTCATAAAAATTATACAATCCGCTTAGCTTTTAAAAATTCCAACTTTTTACTTCCTAGTCCAAAGCGTTTCTAAATATAGAAAGTAGAGCTTTTGGTTGATGTGGGTGCATTGCCTGTACTTCCCTTGAAAAGTTCCGACTGTGTTCTCCAAGAAGATGGACATTGAGCAATTGGCCACGCATTCAGAGCACGAGTAAAAGTATATCACGCGCATCTATCAATATTATTGGGATCGATAATTCAGAATGGTTGGCTACGATAGGATAATTAATTTGGGATTTTAGTTTAAGAATGCAAGCAATGTTTATGTGTTTCAAATTATCTATATTAATGATGCATCTGCGTAATATTCTGGGTATAAGCGAAACTAATTACTTGTTAGCAAAATTGTATTCATTTTATTTGAAGATTTTATGTTATATGTTAAAGAACAATGTTTTTGTATTTTTTTTAATTTGAAAATGAATCGTTAACGAATAATGAAGCAGTTCATAAATTCTGTATGCGCATTATTATTTTATTTTCAAAATTTTGATCCACCCAACGCAGCGACATAACACTAACACCAAAAAACTACTATCTCAATGTGCTTTCCAAAATTGCCACCAATGTTGATCTATCTTTACCACTGCAGGTACAGTCACTTCACGTTAATCCCACATTTTTAGTTTAAACCAGAATGATCCCTTAATAAATTTATAATAACCTACCATGATTTATTCAAAATATTATCGAAACCGGTACGCCTTTATGAATTGAACTCTGTGTATTTGCAAAGATCCACTTCCAACTAATTTGCCTAACGCAATCAATTTAGGCATAAATCAAGCAGGTAGGTGCTTCATCTAAGAGGAAAAACAAACAAAACAAAACGTAGTGGGAATAATGAAATTAGTTTCCTTACCCAAAATGTTTCTAAATTTAAACCATGCACCGTCCGGTTCCCCATTGTCTTTTTCTATTCTAGTTGTGTGGGACACTTAAATCTTGAAATTTCTGATAAATCATCCAATTTAAGAATTTCTATGCAGGCGCGTAGTTCGATGACATTCCATTTAAGTAAGAATGCATTCTGCTCCAACTTCTAAGCGAGATCTAGATAATTGATTTACGTAAGCAAAGGAAAAAGGCATCACAGAATGAAGGAATTTAACTGTTTTCCATTATTAGGTTTCCATTAGAAGATTTCCTAAAAGGAATTTTGTGTCAAAGTCTAAATGCATACAAAGCTCAGATAATTATACAATACAACAAATACAACTAAATGTCAGTATGTGCGGTGCTGAAATACTGGGTGAAGAATTTTATTTTAAATTCTGTTTTTGTTCGTCCGGTTTATGACGAAAATTTAAGGAAAAATACGGTATTTTATTGAAAAGAAATAAAAAATAATTAAGGACTATGTTACTTTATTATTACACCTACAAACAATGTAAAACAGTTGTTACAGTTTTCGTTCGGTTTTTTTAGAAGATGTTCCAATTGAAATGAAAAAAATTTTAAATTAAAAAAATCTGCAATATTACCTATTTCTTCGTCCGCTAAACCAAAATGACTTCTAAAGGGGAAGAGGAAATAATTTCATTGCAGGTTGCATAAGTAACATATCTTCCCAAGTGTAAGCCATGTCTTCTTTATTATTTCCGCATGTGGTTTAAAATAATAGTTTCTTGCTACGTGTTGCCTATAGTTCTACGACTCCTCTAGTATAAGCCTCGACGTTTTTTATGGCATTCAATAGGTAATGATTTCTTTTGAGTACCCAAAGAGAAGACCTAACTTAAGCGAAGGCGGCACTCCAGTCTCCACTAGCAGAAGAGAAAGGCTGGTTACGCGTGATTTGTTAGCTATTTCCATCTTAAATTTATTACACTTTAATTACACAAACACGGTTAAGAGATTTTTAATTAGCATTTCTAAACAAATTAACCAAAATTGTGACATGCATTTTGTAAAACTAATATTACTTACTATTACTTTGTTTGTTTGTTTTTGGTTTTGTTCGGGGTAGTCTCTGGAATTACTGAACCGATTCTAAAAATGCCTTAACTGTTAGAAAGCTACACTACCACTGAATAACTTAGGCTATATTTTATTTTCATAAATATATGTTTTCAGTTATCAATATTAATATTTGTAAAGCAAGTCGGAAGAAAAGGAGCTGTTTGCGATCTTTATGGGGTTGCGCTGAACAAACCACTTGACCGATTGACTTCTTATTCACAACATATGTTAGTTAAGTTGCGAGAATGGTTTATAGTTAGTTGTGGTCCCGGTTGACTTAAAATTCACAACATATGTATGTTAGTTCGATTGCGGGAATGATTTATAGTGGAAAATAATTTGACATCTGGTGGTAGTTATTCCGCAGAATTTGCGGGCTATTTTAATTGTCCTTGCGAGTTATATGTGCAAACAGCTAGTATTAAATATAAGAATATTTATTTTAGTTCTATACAAAAACCAATATAGAATAGAAACAAGTGCTTTTGAATTTAATATGGTTATTTTTTATAATTCTTACAGTATCCCTAGAAATTGTAAAGCAGTTTGATTGGAACGAAAATGTTTTATTTGTAAAAAACGAATAATACGTGTGTAACAGTAGTTATAATTTGTATCGCATAGTTTCTGAGATATTAGCGAAAATATTGAAACTAGCCCCCAAATTCATGGTTTGTTTTTTAGATAAAAAAAGAAGCAGGCAACGCCGAGGAGTCACGGTTCAGATGTGTAAACAACTTCCCAGAGCTTTGCGCGCTTTCCTGCAGCTAGTAGGTCATTTTATTAATGATAATTAATTTCCATTTCGATAGTACATTCGAGATCAGTGACCCAGAAAACTTAAAAGGACCAGATTTCATAGAAATCCTTTAACTGAGCGCACCGAAAATACCCGAACTGTACTGTACACGTATGCCAAAATGAGCTGATAAAGGGTGGGATACTGTACAAGCGGTGAGGTAATCCATGCTAGTTATGTTTCTCCTAGCATAAGGAACCTTTTCTGAAAATCTCGTCACTTCCTAAAATAACCTCCACTTTTTACGGTCGGCTCTTGAACTAATACAGATCAATAAATATAGCCAATGTACGCACATGTAGTGTATGGTGTGTCTTGATCAATGTTTTTTATAAGGGTAGTGCGTCGTATTATACATACTTATATTATGTATTGGTTATGCTCCCCGGACAAAATAAAATTTGGTATAAGGGGTAACATAAATGGATATAATGTGTAAATTTTACCATAACAGAAAACAGTTCAGTACTTATTATTATCGCGAAAGTCTATATTGGATCGATTCTGAGTCGAATCGAATTAAAAAAAACGATAAATTAGCATCTGTGAAAGTCAATTGTCATCGATATTTTGTGATCAATATATGAACTTATAAAATCAATGGCCATTTCTTTCGTGACTTGTTTCTTGTTGGCTTATTTTAAGAAATATGGAATAAATTGTCACAAATTTTAGTGACTGTAAAATTAACAGAACTGGGATTTGAAATTTATTTTTTTTACTTTATTTTGTAAATGGCAAAGGTGCTTTACACGATATCATAATTTCTAATTGGTATCGACTCGCGCAATAAGGCAGCCATATCTTCTATATTTACGTACTTGGTTTAACCAAACTGAAGGTATGTACAATGACAAGTATGAGAACAGTCAACAGGTTAATGACTTGTCTCCACTTGTTCCATTGGATTTTTCCTTCCTGCATTTGTTTAATTTCTTGCCGTCCAAATGAGTCAAAACGAGAAATTATGTGCAATTGCGCGTGGATAAGCTCCGCCGTAAGAGCTCCGACAATTACATAAACTTAATTTCATTTCAAAATGCTGTAACACATGGGGGTGTACTGTATTTATGAAGCGCGAGAATTTAGTGGAATGGTGTGAACCATACCCGGCTAATTCAACAAGGGCAAATGAACCCACGAACTTATTTACCATTAAACTCTAAATCAAATTAATGGGAGCCATGCGGAAGCCGGCTCGAACGCCGCCCCGCTCTCTTGTTGCACACAAAAGTGTTCTCTATAGAAAATTTGCATCGGTTGGTTTTGAATTCTTGTCCTACTTTGTTAACGCCAACAAAGCTGACAAGATAAGTGAGCCGCAAACTTCTTTGAGCCGCCCTCTTCATTGCGGTCACACGAGTGTTGGTACAGTTCAAATGTCTTTAATCCAATTTTCTAGATTCTGGTATAAGGCCTGCAGCCAATTTTCTATTCAAGAAGAAATCTAAACACGCTCCAGCGACAGCTAAAAGATTAAAATAGAGACCGCTTTAGTGCATGTTTAATCATACTAATCCTAGCGTACTGATGCACGATGCCACCAAGATCCAAGCTTGGTGCAAGAGTATGGTAAAGTAATCCCGAAGAAAGAATCGAAAGTAAAGGTCTTGGGTATATTCCTCCATTCATGTGTGGAATGGAGCGAATTACAACGATAGTTGGGCTATAGACGCCGCTGGTTAATACAGAAAACATGAGAAGCACAAAGCTTGTATTGGCGTTGGAGCGCGAAGCCCGCATGCACATATAAGCCCGATGTGGGCTGGGGATACAAGCTAGCTAGACTGGAAAGACTGAAATCAGTTTGTCGGGAACAGTCAGAAATCGTAAACTTATCACCGATGATAAATTGAGTTTCGCTTCGATGACCCTAACTTTAAAGATATCGTACACCGAGCACATCGAATTCAGTAAGTGATAACGCTCGAACGTGAAGAAATGTGCTAACCGCGGAAGTCTTGTTGGTTTTGAAGAACCAGATCGCACACGCCTTACGCAAATCGGCTAATTGAAAGTGCACTCGTCCAGCCGCACAGTGCTTGGGATATTTGAAAAGTGGCGTTCGAACCGCCGGCGGTCGGGTTATTAACGTCTATGCAATTAATAAGATTAATTCCAATTAGTTTCCTCTACAACTCAAGCAGTTTGCAGTAATCAGCGAATTTTTAATCCGCACCAAGTCGTGTTTTGCGCTGCACACTCGTACCACAGTACGATCCAAATGTACCGAGTTAAATTCATTGCGAAGGCACTTTTAAAAAGGATGTGATTATTTTTTAAATTGCTCGAGTTATATGAGGTGAGGGTAGACATTGTGCTTCAATGAATTGTTGTTGTGTATGGTCTCCGTATTTATCGGCTAGAGTGGACGAGCACATGTTGGAATGTCCAGCTGTGTAACAAATATAAACCCTTTCCCATATGGTAATAATAGCAAGTAGTCACGCTCATCATTAAGATTAACACATCATCAGGTTAACATGATTGTTTACAACTTGTTTGTCCAGCCGACCAAAAATTCTTTAATGTTGCGCGAATGATTAGATATTTAAAACGTAGAAACTTATCCCGGACTTTATAAGGTGTGATGTGTTGTTTTACTGTTTTAGTGCAATAAATAATTTTGTTAAGCTACTGGAAATCAAAATCAAGTGAATCATGTGTGTTGTTCGACTTGAATAAATATTTTTAAATACACATATTTTAGTGCACTACACAAAATCTTGAATGGAAGTTTCATATCTAATTCATGTTTCTTAGTACAGATTGGTTTTAGTATTCAAAAGATGCAACTAAATTACAATTAAATAGTTATTCGATATTTCAAGTCCCCTTAATTTATTGTCTGCAACTAGAGCTGCAAAATTATTACACATTCCTAATCCCAACTCCATTGAAATTGAAATTGTTTATTTTTATACCTTTTAGGAATGGGAATTGGGAAAGGATGATTCATATTCCAAGGAATGATGAATGGAATGCTATTCCTCATATTCAACCAAGAATGAAAAAGAAATTAAAGGGTCAGACCATTCTAGGATTTTGAAAAATACGAAATTTTTTGTTGTTGGTTAAAATGTGCCTAAGGGCCTTAAGAATGATATACCAAAATATAATGGACGGTTAGTACCCCAATTTCGAATTCTTCCGCAGATCATCTCGGTCTGCTCCGAAGATTATTTCATGATAACATGAAAACTTTAAACACATTTTTGTCAATATCACTTTTTCAGAATTGGCCGAAAATATAACTCGAACTAATCGTTACCACTTCAATTGAAATTTTAACTATAGAACTAGATTTCAACACAAGTACGTAATATTTTTTCGGTGTAATGATGTTTTTTCCAAAATTTGTTACTTTTTATTCACAATCATGCCATTTTCTCAAAACTCAATATATCGTAAAAATCCTACAAACTGCTATAGCTGCGACATTACGCCATTACGCCACTACGATAAAGTTATTTTGCATAGTGCGTTAGTTATGTAATAAAGACCTGGTCACAGATTTGCGATTTATTTCACTACACCATTCTCAAAATATCCCCCTTCGAGCAAGATATAAGGACATCTTTTTCCAATGCTGGTACCTTTGGAGCTCTTGTTTTTGTTGTTTCTCTTCGTTCTTTTCTTATCTCATTTATCTCAAGAGTCGAGAATTCTTGTAGATATACCTACATTATATTGATGTAAACAATATTGCTAATTAATTAAAATATGTACTATATGTATTATCACGTCCTAAAAAGAAAACGTTGTCTTGCCAGTTACACTGTATATTACTCTTTTACCTCTCTACTGCTACCAAATATGATTAGAATGAGAGTTAAAAATCAAAAAAATACCCATAAAAAACTTGTACTGTTTGTATAAAATATAATGCAACTAATAAAAATTATTTTGAAAACAATTACATTTTTAACCCTTAGACTGCAAAAATCTATGCTCTTAATGGTTCATGACATTGCGGTAGTGTGCTGTCTAAGGGTTAAATTAAAATAGTGATTTCAAATTTTAAAAATCGAAGAATGGAATATTAGCCTTCTGTTCACAAAACACATTTTACACATAAACTAATGTTGCAGTTTTATTATACAAGTTAATACAAAAATAAATAATGTTTAAAATATTTACGTAAACAGACGGCTGTAGTCAGAGATCTTTTCCCTACAATTAATTATTATTCATTATTATGCATTTAGACTAATTAGAATTTAGAGCATGCTCATTCAAAAGCTAACCCATAATCCAGTTACCGGCACCATGATTGTCAGGAAATCATGAATCACCCAATTTAGTGGTACCTACTTAGGCCTACTGATTTTCGGGAATTTCCGGTCCGATAGGAACATGTCCGTAAGTCAATTACAAGACATGGCTTCCACAGATATTTTTAATTTTTTGTTGAACTGTTTTAAGTTAGTGTGGACTATCCGATAATCTGCGTGGTTTGTTGAACATAATTAAAAGTTTTCATTCTAAATAATTCTTCCCGTGAAAGTGTATATCATTGTTTTTCCAACTGCTATCTTTTGGTAATACAAATATATAAATTGCATAATATTTTCGCGAGATTAACATGCTATCCGAGCTTGTTATAGTATTATCTGAGGAACCTCCCCTTTCGCAAGCTTTGATATAATAATCGGTTTAGAAAAGCCATTTTTATATAAATATTTATTTAAACAGAAACCGAATACCAGAATAAGCACATCAGCTAATATGTACATATATGTCTGTCGATTTTTCCTCCAAATAAGGTATTTATTTTATTTATATTTCATTTGACGATGGCGCTAAAGTTAAAAATGTCTTATTTGTTTTAGTTTTCATAACTGCAACACATAGTTACTCACTTACTTCTTAGAAATCTAAAATTATATTGCTACGCACCTAGGATCTAGGTATCAATAATTGTATGCCATCCACTGTTTCTCGATTGCTTTTCAGTTATCAATCAGTCTGTGATAAATCAAGCTTCAAATCAAAACCATACCAAACACATTCGCTAATTTGGCTCAACTTCTCTTAATCTTCCCATGAATTGCAAAACAAAATAAATATTATAACAGAATCGCTTCATTCAACGAAATGTTGAAATGTCTATTTATCACAAGGCTTAAAGACATTGTTGAACTTAGGATAACTTCTTCGTGCGCTATCTTATTCATGATATCCCTGAATTACCTCAATTTGGGTCAGAGAAACAAATACGCAATTAAATTGTCTGTTTACACACACGTTTTATAAGGTTTTTTTTTATATGTTATCTACAATATTTCGAGACAAAACATTGTCTTTTCAAGTTGTACTCGTACAACGTCTACTTTTCATCTTTTCACTAAAAGGGAAAAATCAAATTATTTTTTCTATTCGATTAAGTTTAATCTTTTCCCTTGAGCCTCCTGAGACTAACGTTTTTAACAATGATCGATCAAATAACCGGCACGTATAGGAAATTTCCATGAGAATTAAAAGTTCAGTATAAATAGTATTAAAACTTAAAAAAATTTTGTGTTTCCTATTTTGAATTCTATATTTTGGATGTTTCAAATTTTGAATAATTTGAGCTATTATAAATTATTATTAGGTTATGTGTACTTAGAAAAGCTCAATGTAAAGAACCCAACAAATGGAGAGATTTTACTATTATATTTTTCGTTATGACATGGCATACACTTTTCTAGCTGAATGAAAAATAAAAAATGACAAAATCCGTCTCTAGTATAAAAAAATTTTAGTGTGTCGCGACGCACAACTGAAGTGAAAACAGCAAATATTGACTTGGTTTTAATATGCCTATTATAATGCATTAAGTTCAATAATATTTACAATTGGATTACAACTGAAATACGATATAAAATGATTATAATTTTATTTTACATAATTACCATATTCATATGATATAGGAGAAATTTTTAACTTAAATTATCATTTTCAAAATTACCTTTACTCAGTGAATAATTTAATTTTATAATATTTACATTTTATTATTATATATTTTCCATATAAAAGTTATTCTGAATTCAAATTATGTCGTAGTGGGTACTAATATATTTAGAAATGGTAATAGCAGAATGTTGCGCCATTTACTGTATCAAAGAGAATAGGCAATGCAGGGCTTCGTGTCCTCTGTCCTTATTCCTCTATACACAACCCGAATTCTTCTTCTATATACTACCCGAATAACGTTGTTCGTCTCCTTCCCTTCCACACGTCGATTTGACACCTACGCAGAGGCCATACCCCCTCTCCTAAAGCGTTAGATTTTAGCGTGAAACGATCCGGTGTCCTGTAAGAAGTTTTCACTTCAAAAAAAGTTTCAGTATTAAATTGACATGATGCCGTGGTTAATTGTACTACATATTTGTAATTACATAGTGTTATGTAGTTCTAAATGACTTTTGGTTTTTCTATGCGTACCGATGGGATTCGAACACGAGATGCTTGAACTTCTAGTTTGAAACGTTAACAATAAGCCTATATATACTTCATAGTTAAATTGTAAAATATACATATAATATGACCTTTCAAGAAGCAAAACAATCTCATTAATGTGGGATTCGAGCTTGGGACTTCTGGAACAGTAGTCCACAAGCTCTCACAATTGATACCCTTGAGGCAAAGAAATGATCACACCTGCGTTCTAGCTCAATGGAATTTGTGCAAGGCGCTTTGTGATTTAATAGGTGAAAAATTTAAACGTTAATTGTACAACGGAATTTGTTAAATTAACATGAAGCTTACAATTTAATATTGTGTTATGTTAATTCCACATGTAAATCTTATAAATTTACGTTGTGCACCTACTGTAAATTAATTTTTTGAATTAACATTGCTTTGGTATGATTTTACATTGTCATTTTTCACTAAGTGTATGTAAGTATGTCTAGGAAACTTAAAGTTGTTGTAAAGAGTTATTCCTCGGGGGGTTAAAGCTTCATTCCAAGTCCAGGAAACTTAAAATTAATAATAAATGGTAATATTCAAACTTTTATAAATAATTATTTAATCAATTAAATCAATAAAGAAATAAATTAAAGAGCATAATTAGCAATCACACTTTTCATATGAATCAGAACAACTTCCGGAATTTTCAACACGATGACCTTTGGAAGGTTCATAAGCGGTAAAAGAGAGGTAAACAGGATAAGACGGCACTTGCTATTTCTAAATATAATCAGAACTCCGCCTCAGTTCAATGCATTTATTACATCAAAAATAGTTTCGTTTGAACTTCTTCGTTCATCTCAAGCCTTCTCCTCGCACATCAGGTTTCAAGTTTACAAACAGAGGATACTGGTCGGGGGTCAAGTGCGAGTTGTAAAGTGGATGTAAGATTTCTTTGATCGAACATTCTAAATCGAGCACTCAGTGCTATTTTATTTCCCCGTTTTCCCCAAAAAAAGCTCTTTAATTCAATTAAAGCAATTCGAATGAGGGAAGTACATTTAAGTCTCGCACCTTCCAGTGGAACACCCGATGCATAATACGTACTAAATCGAATTATCCAAATTGGATTTCAAGGCAATTAATCGCAAAATTAAACTTTAATACAAGTAAAACTCAGCAATTTAATCGGATTTGATATATCCAACGCGCATTGAAAGCACTACTTAACCTGGATTATGTTACATGCTAAGCTTATGCGTTCAAGCACAGACACTTTTCCCAAGCAGCTAAGTCAACAGAATATGTCGGGAAAATTGAACTATGGGATGATATTATTAGGCTAGGTTAACGTCAGGTGGTTGTGGTTATCTCGGCCTTCAGAAGACACACTTGTGATACCACTGGTCCCTGGTGGTAATCGCACCGACAGTCTCTAGCGCTTAGCTAATTTCGCCGCCAGCTCTTGCGTCGCACTACCAACTAAGTTATCGAGGCCCCATTAATGGACTAATAATAAAAAACTTATTTTAGATCATATAAAACTGCACCCCATTAAAGTTTGCTATTATAGATTTTCTTTTTCAATTTTTCAATTCTGTTGTTTGGCAGATTCTTACAATGAGAACTTGGAGCCGTACTATTGTGGGTCACCACCTAAAAAAGACACGAATAATAAATTGAGAGTTGCAAGAGGGTAAAATTAATTCACAATTTCTTAAGTAAAATTTAACCTGCAAAATTTCCATTAACATTTTAATTTTGGAATTGCGTAATGTAATGGAATATGAAATGGTAACATATTGACAACCTGATCTTCAAGCTAATAACATTAAAAAAAGTTGTCAGGTTTAAAATGTTTGGAGCATCTTTTCACTTAGAGATCGCTTTTTTTTTATGATACTTTGATTAATCACAATGACAACTGTTTTTTCGTATCCGGAGCAGAACAGAAAAATTTGCATTGAATTTAATTTAATTTTGCGAAAAGAACATCAAATTGCTTTGATTGATATCCACTTTGCGTCAAAAATTCAATCCAATAATTGTTCAGTTCAATATTTAAACTTTGAACGATTAAAATTTATGGCAATTTGATGCACTTTTTAAAATTTTAAAACTTTTGATATACAGGGCGTCCCGTTAATAGTGGGTATGGATAATCTGAAATGCGGTGATTGAGCAGATTACTAGCTATCAAATGAGTATAATATATCCTCACGGTTTTCGAGTTATTCAGGTTTTAATTTTTTTTTGGAAAATTCATACCCTTTAAAGAAATGAAGAGCATTTTACAGTAACAATTGGCTGGAATAAGATGGAATTGACGTGAATGATATGTAGTTTCAACAGAATGGTGTGACCTACTACACCACACGCATAACCGGAAGCGATGACGTTATTGCTAACCAAGTTCCCAGGGCGTGTTACCTCTGGTTTTAGACAGCAAAACTGGCCACTGACCGAGAAGTTGCGATTTAACCTATTTGAACTAATTTCTTTAGGGTTTTTGAAAAATAAGGTCTATGTCAAGTTCCCAACCTACGTCGCATGCGCAAAATGTGGCGCTTTGCATACTTACGTCTAATCATTCTTTTTTGTTGGGCATCAGAACAAAATTCATTTCATATTTTCAATACCAGAGCAATCTAAGTTCATTAATACACATATCAGCTGTTTTGTCACATCTTGACCGTTCATTCATAACTTCCGTAAGCCCCGTCGGGGTTTTAACAACTTAAAGGTTAAAAGCTGATCTCAGATATTAACTCCGTTTTTAAACGGTTTTATTTAGCTTGCCCTGTTTATTTGTTTGTTTGGGACAAATTTAGTAGTTGAAATTTAACCCCCTTCCTGTCGACAGATTGGTCTGATATTTGGTACACACCTTTAGTTCTGATGACAATACAATTTAATATAATCAGTATCATTGTAAATCCAAGATGGTCGCCTCTACAAAATGGCGGATTCCTAGACATCTATTCGAAACAAAGAACTTCGTCAACTTAGATTCGGGATTCTAGCATAGATCTCCCACCCAAGTCAAGATTTCATATCGTGTCGAGCACTGTGTGGCGTTAGGGTGGCTAAAAAATAAGTAAAAAATATGTATTTTTAAGTTAAATAGTTTTATTCAAAATAAAGATAATAATGATGTAGACAATGTACTAAAAACTAAAAAATAATTCAGGAGGTCCTAGGCACCAATCAGACAAAAAAATTAAATTGTGGGGCGTAGCGTAATTTGAGTGAATATGTCAATAGCATTTACATATAATAATATGAGCGGTTGACTGTTGATATAAATATCATTTAATTTGTTTAATTGTGTCTAATAAACATACTTTGTATATATTGGCACAAATGACTCGCATGTGAATAAATTTACTCATGGTATGTAAATGGTTGGCCGCCAGTGGTCCATGTGAACCACTCTGAAACTATTCAACAACTTAAGGAAGAAATCGAAAGGTACTTTCGTGCAATCCAGTCATCTTTACTCCTAAATGTCTTCCAAAATTTCGTCAGAAGGGCACACATCTGCCAACGCGACAGCAATGGCTAACATTTTATTTGATGTCTAATCTCAACAATTACACTTTGTAAATATATATAAATTTCGCAGAATATTATTTTAATACTGTTTTTTTTTAATTCAAGTTCTCATTGAAACCTATACCCATTTCATACGGTATACGGCTATAGTGAACGGAAAGATAGAAGATAAAATAATGCCCTCTAACGAGATCCTATTTACATGTTTTGCCAAAAATCTAAACATAAATATAATATACGATTTTTTTCAAATAGACGTTTGCTGAAAATTGACCTGAGGGTTAACAATTTGCATTCCTCCTATTCCTAAAAAATCAAATCAATAATTCTAACTTGAACTTAAATATTAATTAATTACCATTCTTTCTTGGTATTTGACCTACACACAACACTTCTCTATGTCAGATATTTTACTTTGATATGGCAATATGTTAAATAAGTAGTTTAAGAAATTCTACCTAAAACCACAATTCTTCTATCTGTTCTTCTTTATACACTCTCGAAGAAAATAATTCACTGCCCCCAACGTCCCCATATCATAAACTAGCTGCTTTTATCATAACGTCATCTAGTATGCACTTGTGAAAGATTACACACATTCTGAAGTGCTAAACTAACATCTTCCCATTCACCTCAACTGTAGTGCTTATTAAATTTCATCTTCATTTGCATATACAGGTGATGGTGGAAATCAATATATCTTTCCACACATCGTGTCCTCCTTATTGATCGAAACATTGAATTCAAGAGAAATTCTAGCCAGCTCTACTTGTATTTTCCAGTCGTGTGCCCTTTTATGCCAACGTTCCCCATTTACCGCAGTATGTTTCATGCGTCTAGTTTAACCAATATGAATGATGTATTAGATTGTCCTCTATTTTCTGAGGAAACATAAGATGTAAGCGTGATTCCTTTTCTTAAATCGTTTTTATTTTACACTCTTTGCCGCAACGTCGCGTCGCTTGTCCGCCTTTTTTCTTACAATTTGAAAAAAAAAACGATTTTGCCGTAGTACGATAGCGGAGATATGAAAAGAAAACAATTTTTCTATTTCATTGGCGATAACAATTATACCATCGTGCGAATTTCTGGTTTATCTAATCAGCTTCTACTCGTACAAGTTTATTTTGGGTTGCAGAAAACAATGAAGGTGCTTTGTTCTGCAGCTGAAATAAGAACATTCTTGTCTTAGATGATATATGGGAAAAGTGCATGAAGATTCCTCAGTATAAAATTTCACTTGCATTAATCAAAGTGGGTCATAAAGAGAAGCGCAAATTAATTTATGGCAAATTAATTTTATTAACTCTGTCTCTGCCGTTCTTAGGTTTTCATTTAGCAGCAGTACTCTTATCTTGCACACCTACTTGCAGTGTCAACGGATATTTCCAAACAATGCACGTAAAATGCATAGAAACAGTTGTTTGGTAAAGAGCGTATGTATAAATAAATGCTGTGAAAAAGGCAAAAGCGGATGTGCTGACTGGATTACTTCAAATTAGGTTCTCAATAGATCTTTTATTTCGATGTGATCCTTTTCTAAACGAGCTTTAATTTTATATGGATTGTTTTTAAATTCAGAAAAAAACTCGGGTCAGCAGAACACGCAAGTCTTCCTAGAATGACAGCGATGGGTCGTGTTGTGTTAATTCACATAATTCAATAACCACGGCACTCACGTCGTTTTCGTTCGACGTCGACTTGCGTTTTATTGAACCGATTCTGTGGAATATCAAATTAAAGCTGAGAAAATTAAGAAAAAATAATTTATTTTTATTTATTACAAAACTAAGTACAAACTTTTTAAAAAAACATATAAAAAGAAAACTTACAGCCTGTAAATAAAATTAATCCATGGGCAACACAAATGTTACTATCTGAAATTTAAAAATTTCAGGAATTCCAATTACCTACGATTTAAAACACTCTAGTACAAGTTCGATTCACACTTCAACTCTTTTTTTTCCCTTTAATCAGTCTTAAGTTTTTGCCAAATGTTTTCTTCACATATACGCGATAAGTGAAGAAGTTTAATCAAAACTATCTTTTATGCCCGTCTTCGCACGGTGTAAAACAATTCCCCAGTGCCGATCCTTCATCCCATAAAAATCTGTTCTAGAAATTGAGCATTTTCGGTCGCCATATTGGATCTACCATCTTTAGTTCCCAATTTTCGATATTAGAATCGAGATCAGCAAGCTCGAGAACATATAACAACCAGTTTTCATAGCAATCTTTTGAAGTTGAACCTTTTCGGTCGCCATATTCAATCCGCCATTTTGCTTTTCCAAAAGTTTTATTAGCGATGTTCCATATTCAGTTAGTAATAAGCTATCATATTGATCAGTGTTGGAATTATTTAAAACCGTGACAGGAGGATTCACAAGCTCTCGCGTTAGCGTTTTAATTATATAGAAGATAGATAGATAGAATAGAAGATTAATTGCCAAAATTTTAAATTGATTGTATGATTGCTGGTTATCATAAATTTGTATGGTGCTTTCAAAGAACTTAGAACATATAAGGAACGGCTACACTGTGTAAAGTTCGTGTACGTGACTGAGGCTAATTCTACTGTCCATCCGAATGTCCATTCCGCCTTATGAAAGAAGATTTGCAACTGCAATTTGTTATCGCGATATACAGAGTGAAAAACGCAATTACAAGTACATTTGAAGTACTCTTTCTGCCGTTTCTTATATGTTCTTAGTTCGTTGGGCTGCTCAGTTACTTTTATTTAATTATTATCCTACATATGTATGTAAGTAAAAACTTTAATTTTTTCTTTTAGTAAAATTAGAAAAGCACCAAAATTTTGAAAGTGAAAATCACAACAGCATCTCCATCTCATATTATAGCACAAAACAAAAAGGATTATGGTGCCAAGTAAATCATTTCCATAGCATTTTAAACGTTCGTTACCATATCAGCAAACGAAAGTTGCCCATTAAAAAAAATGTGCAATACTTTCATGATTTTTGAGTGTTTCCAAAAAGAATAAAAGTGCATAAAACTTTTAAAATTTGAATAAAGCCCTTTGACCATAACTATATGTTTTTATGAGCATTCTATAACTTTAATTTAATATCCATTGTATGTAGAAATGCGTTTATCAATAAATTATATTTCTCTGATTTTTTGTTAGTTTGTTTTAAATATTTGCACATTCCCTAAATAAAGCCAATAATTGAATAAAATAAAAGTCATTGCATTCAATAATTAAGATTTTTTTAAATTGAATTATATATTGAAAGTGTTGACTCATATTACAAACATACCTGTACCTATCCACAACGCAATCACAGGCTTGGCACCATCATACGTACTTCTCGGATTCTTCGATCCATATAACTTTATTTAAAAATAGAGCTGAACTAAAATTATAGACATTTTTTAACCCATATACCAACTTCCCGCATTGTCTTGTTTTTGTTTGAATAACAAAGATTAACGGTGTTTTGTTTATCTTACTTCAACTTGGGGTTGCAAGGTATGAGATGATACAGCACTCGGGAAAACATAATTAACGTTAACAACCGTCTAATGATAAACGGCTTATAACCATATGGCAAGCAATGCAATAAAGTTTTTGTAAGCTGATATATAAACAAAGACTAGACTTGTTGTTACCATAGGCCTATTTACGTGGAAAATGTTTAACTCCGAAATATAAAGATAACTTCTTTTAAATTATACAGGCGAGCCCTGTAATGTGTATATTGTGCAATGAAAAAAAATCTCTGTAACAAGAAGTTTGAACTAAAAATAGACACAGTAACAGAAGCTAAGGAGAATTTAATAAAAATTGTTTGACATGATATGTAATAGAGATTGTCAGTAGGTTGACTACTCGAATTACAAATTAAGAGTGCTACGGATCGATTTCCGAGGTTGCGTAGCCACATTAACACTTTCAACATTTTTTAATTTGATTCGGAATATTTGTACGCTCTATTGAGTAATCAATTTGTGTTCCATATTGAAAGGAATAATTAAACCAAATACTCACGTTAAAATAAGTGTTGAATACTTCGTAGTTCCGAATGCGTATATATCTTTTTTATAAATTAAGCATTCGCACAGACGAAAATATTTGGATTTCGAAAGCGGCACCATAAAGATAATAGACAAACGACCAAAATTAACTGAGTCTACTGAATCTTTAAATAATTTTTTTCTTTGAAATGTGTCAGCTTATTACCAACCCAGACTCATTTTGGACTCTAATATTATATAGAATTAAATGAAACTATAAGAAATGGAACCGCTGTTCCAAACCCCAAAAATGTACGAAACCGGTTTGGCACAAAAGACCTTCAGGTCGCAGTACCCCCGATAGGGGCCACGCTAATGACTAATTCCTTATTAATACTAAATAAAAAAATGTGTGAAACCGTTTCTACTTCTATATCATATCTTAAGATTCTTAGTATATGTTTGAGGTCGACCCGAAAATCGACTGATATCAACCATATGATTACAATAATTGAGGCAATAGAAAAGTGACTAAGGTATTACTAACAATTTTCTCGCCTACTTCAAACATATACTATAAACTTTGGAATATGATATCGAGAGTAGAGTTGGAGGATCTAATTTTGAATTATGAAGTTTTATTGCTTAAAGCCTTAAAGAATTGAGAAGTACATTTTATTTAACACGTCTTGTTTTATTTCTTTACCGAAAATACGATTAACTCATACTACTGTGTAGTAAATATGCAATTGCGTTATTAAGTCAGAAATGCTATATGATTACTTCGAAAGGTGGTGTATGAAAATGTAATAATTCCTCCATTCCAAAAGACTGAAAATGCATTCGTTGTTGTGAAACCAGATGTCCACATTGTTAAAAACCATAAATTATGGCTCCAGTATTACTTGTCTTTACAATGTACGGAATTCTCATCACATGAGTATATCTCCATCCTTAATATCGTCTAATTAACTTTACCACAATTTTCCGTTACGTCCCTCTTCTTAATTATCTCTATCACAAATATTTCATTAGATTCATTAAAATTAAGCAATTATACACATAATACATGTTTATAGGTACATCGGCCAATTACTTAAATGTCACGGAATATTAAACCCTATTGATTATTGCTTACTCGAAAAACTTCTTGTATGTACGCCTGAGGACAAGTTCTTCCTTAGAGCCCTCATATATTATGTAGCTCAAATGAAATTGAACGAAAAGTGTACTTGCTGAGTAAAGTAGAGAAAGTGACTCACCAGTCGAAGACCAGCCACGTTGGATTTAAACTCGGTTGACTGACCAACATTTTTATTGATTTGTAAATGAAAAAGGCTAAATAGATAGTCTAGCATTTTAATGTTTTTAATTAAGTATAACGGAACAAGTGGTTTTTATAGATTTCTTTAGTCGCGTCAAGAGTATTTGTTGCATTAAATTTAATTGCAAAAAATATATAAAAGACAGAGAGGAATTTTCACTTTTTATTTCGCAAAATATATACAAGTTATTACTTAATTTAATAACAAACATTTTTAAAATTGCACGAGTAACAAATTCCCGTATTTGTATATTGTTGTTCGGAAAGTAATTTCGTTTTTTCCCAGATGATTTAATTGTATTTTTTCGAACCCAATTTGACACTTAAGCCACATAATCATCATATGTTTTGAGAGCTGATATAGCAAGGCTTGTGTGTGAAAAAGTAATTAATTCTACGCAGTAGTTTTTGTTTGGTGCCCTTTTAAATATGGAGAGCAATAAGCAGCATTTTCGTCATATTTTACTTTTTTACTATAGAAAAGGTAAAAATGCTGTTCAAGCCAGAAAGAAATTAACCGATGTGTATGGAGAAGATGTCTTGACAGATATAACATATATATTATATATATATGAATATTTATTCATTATACGAAAATTGTCTTTCATTTTCCCAAAAAAATCTAAATTATTTTCCGAACAGCCCATATTCACAGAATGAAGAGGTTGGAGAAGGGGTAAATTATATATACTATTTTTATTTTTTAATGTGGGTATACTCCCTTATGTTCTTAATTCCGCTGACTAATCTACCTCCGCTCGTACCTGCACATTCTTAAAATTCGGCGTGTTAAAATTGAACTAGCCACCCCGCACCCAAACTGAATTAATGACGAAGTTCTGCTCTACATATAGAAATGTGTCCTGGCTTCAAATTTTACTGCTGTGTGTTTCTTCATAATAAGAATATTTTAAAATAATAATAATTTTAAAACTAAATTGCTAAATGGATGCGGAATGTATTTCCAGTTAGATGTGGATAATATTCGTTGAATGCTCGACCGCTTTTTCAAATCTTGCATAGTAGTAGTTTATTGGCATTAACGTTTAGCATGATTCTGTAGAATAGAATGATAAATAATTACTTACTATAATAATAGCTTCAGAACTTGTAAAGCATTGTTTGTGTAAAATAATTTCAAATGAGACGAGTTTTGTTTTAACTCCTTTCAATTTTTATTATTCCTCTGTTTATTCTTCTTTTTTGCATTCTTTGTGTCTACCTTATTTTGATTTCATTTTGATTAACAATTCGAATCTTTTTATTTATTTATGGTTTTCATTTTGATTTTCTGTAGCTTTGACACATCTTAATTACTTTATTTGTTTTTCTGTATGCATTTTGCCCACCAATTGCTTTCTAACTGAAGCCTTTATAGGACAATTGTTTCAAAATATTATAAACAGCTTAACCTTCTGTTAGAATAAATGAGTAATATAATTTTTCTACGAAATTAGAGTGTACACAATACTTATCAAAGAATTTGAACCAAACTAGTTAAATTAGTGATATTTAATAATTAAGTAATTTATGTTTTTAAAACAATGCCAACAAATTCTCTTTGAAAAAATTTATATGTACAAAATAGTCGTTACTAAAAACCGGTGTATCGAGTTTCGTCTTAGTTTACAAAATAGAACTGACAATAATTAACGAATAATGATACTGGACGAATTTTTTTTTTCAAACATGCATAGATATATTAATCACTAAAATACATTGCTATGCGTCAGCGCTCGAAAGATACAATAGACAAATCGTGGGTAGGGGGTTACTTTTTCCATTCTAAATTTTCCAGCAGTACATTTTTTCCATCAACTCTTTTATCCATTCAGTCATTACCTTTTACAAAATGTTTACTAACGTAATATTCACCTTCTACGAAATGTCTTCAAAAATTTTAAAAATGCCCATACCATGGACTGGAATTTTCAGTGGAAAAAATAGAAATATAAAATACGTCCCATAGAAACTTCAGAGAAAAGAAACTTCAGAATGGAAAATACGTCCTGCAATCGAAATCGCTACGGTATAGATAAAAATTGCGACAATTCAAGATTCCGTGGAAGCAACATTATTACTCTTTTTGCATTAACCCAAAGGTATTTAAATCTTTACTAAACATTTATGAGAAAGGAAGCAGTTAAGCAAATCTGTTTATATGCTGAAGTTGTAGTAAATGTATATCTTTTTTGATATGATACAGTGAAGTGGAAGCAAGAGTGTTATAGTAGCTATTAATGAAGCATGATTTTATGCATAGATGACGTCAAAACGAAGATGCAGAGTCTCTCAATTAGAACGTGCACTTTAAATTAAAAGAAATCAATATGTTAGTCAAATTCTTCGAAACTTTTATTAATTTGTGCGTTAACATTTAATGATATAGGACATGAAATAAAATAACAGTGAAATGACTATGGCAGCTCCGTTTGCAGGTGTGAATCCTTTTGACGAAATGTTAGAGTGAACACGGCTGGATTACACGAAAGCCACAGAGAAAAAGTCCAAACAGGTTAAATGGCATCTTCTCAGCGATCAGTTGTGTTAGAGTAAACAAGTTAATACATACGAAGACATAAATTTCATCGAACTCGAATTATTTTTGATGGACGCTAAAAATCGCGCTCATGCACTCGAGTATGAAGAATTTATCGTGAATATCACGCCTCCAGTGTTAAGACCCAAACCTTTCTTTATTGTCTTGTTGCTCTTATTTGTTAATTTATCCATATCTCATGGATAGCGCTAAAAATCGCCACATGCACTTGAGTATTTATTATACTCGTATATACATTCCGTAAATATTTCGGCTTAGATGCGTAACCGTTTTTTGCTTGTTTTGGGACCATTAGTACAATGAACCATGTTTCATTAGAAGCTGCTAATCCTGTGACCTATATTACTGCTTGGTGTATACTGTATGTTATCATATATATAATCTAAAACAAAATCTAAAAATATAACACTAGGTACGTTCACATTGCGAGCTGTGCTATTAAACGTATTCTTCCTTAAACTTTTAATTTATGGTTTAATCCTCAATGTAGATGTCGCAAATTAAATATGAGATAAAAGTTCCAAATTTTATTCCAAACAAGCTAAAATTGTAATACTTAAATGGTATTTATTTGGCTTGTTGTAAAAAAAAGAAAGAAATGGAGGTGACATGTCTGCCTTTATTTTCTCTAGATACAGCAACAACAACAGATATTTAAGCAAGGTGTTTCGCACGCCTATCTCATTGTATATTTAACTGCCAGCCTGTGCACATCAAGTTTGATTAAATTTTAAGTGCGTTTAATGTTGTCTGCGTTAAATTTTATGAATTTAAAGAACGTGCCGTTACCGTTGCTGTGCAGATTTTTTTCAAAAGTTTAAAAAGCATTTCTAAAGGTAATTCGTTTTCTGCAACCGATTTGGAAGTCTCATTTACTACTGCCAACTGTAAGTGTAACTATGTATATCTTACTTTCGATATTTTTATGAAACAAAATGTGATTGACTAAAATTACTGGCGTGTTATGAATGTAAATGATATCTGTGAGAAAACGTTTTATTTAAAAAAAATTTAACCGGGATACTATATATTCACTTAATTTATTTAATTTTTAATTTTCGAAAAGAGAATTTTGAAAAATTTATTAAAAAAAGTTCTATTGTTATCAAACTAACGGGAGTACCTGACCAATTATGACCAATTAGTGACCTTTTAGATGGAAAGTTTTCAGGCAAATGGGCAATCAAAAAAATGGTTTTTTTTCGATAACGGAAAAATTAAAAATTAAATAAAACAAGTTCTATCGCTGACCAATTAACGGGACTACCTGACCAATAATGACCAATTAGTGACATTTTAGATGAGACTTGTGTCGTTTAAATCCGTTCGAGATAATGAGCTAGCTTCGTAGAGCCAACAAGTTATGAATAAAAGTTGTAGATACATGAGTGCATTGTCTATGGTACAAAAATGCCCTTTGCGTTATTTATAACAGATACACGGTATCGAAATACATCAGAAGAACTAATTGTAGCCTACTTTTTTGTTTTTATTCACAGCCGACTTCCTTATTTAAAATAAATTTTAAAAAAACTGCTGCCTACATAAAATGTACGGTTGCTTATGTTTTGACGCCGAATTCGCTACAATTCTATACAACTTAACTGATCATTCCACGTCGGCATATTTATTTTGAAACCAACGCAAGTACCCAATAATCAAAGTCATACTTCATTACTGAATGTTACTTTATATATGTACTGCAATAATTCTGAGCGTCATTGTTTTAGCATACTGAAGGCACGAACATATAATATGTATGAAATTAAAATGACCTCATGCTCTTCTCACACATCTATCGAAAAACTAAAGCGGACCGTTTTCCTTTTATGTTATCTATAAAGAAGTTGGGGCCTTATTACGCGAAACGAAACAATTCACCAAACGAATCGAAGCCACTAGAAACCAATATAACTTTCTTATACATAAATGCACTAAAATACATCGTCGTTCGTATATTTTAAGTATACAACTTATTCATCTTACAAGCTGTCAGCAGAGCGAAAAACGGGTAAAATCGTTTGTTTGGAAAATATTTCGTTTCTTGTAATACCTATTTACTATTTTCGTTTCATTTGAATTTCTTTTCATTGCTTAGTATAGATCGCAGAATTTTGATAATTCTCGTTTTCATTTTAAAATATGTAGAAGGTATTTATCTGAACGAAAACTAGATAATTTGTTGTAAATAAAATGTTTCACATTTGAAAATGAAAATGGCAAGCATAAAAAAGTTTTTTATTTAAGGGGTAACACCACTCTAGCGACCGAAAAACACGCCTAAATTTGACAATTTATTTTGGAAGTATGGAAAAAGGGATAGGATTTCTTTTCACAGGGTTTATTTAACAGTTATTGAAGTATCAAAAAAAAATCTATAATACGAAATGGCGTAGGCAGAGCCAATCTTTGAAATCGCTTTTTTTTTAAAACTCCATCTCGGGAGGACGGATTTCTCGTAAAGTATAAGACATGGAACGAAAAACAAAAATTTTTTTTAATCTATATACTATTGCTTATGGAAGTACGCAGGATTTTTTTTAAATCAAATTTTGAAGAAATGGTGCACTTTTGAAAAAATTAATTTATATTTGGCCAAGAAATAAGCAGTAAATTGTTTATAAAAAAACAACAACAAAAACAAAACAAAAAAGTTTACGTTACATAGAAAAACGGCTACGTACTTCCATAGAGAATATAATTGTGAAGCTACAGTCAAAATGTTAAATCAATGCACGCAACGGTGTTCAAGTAATCTGTCTTCCCAGTTTGAAAAATATGGTTTCGAGAAAAATGCGATTAAATTTTTACGAGCACTTAAATCCTTGAAATTTTTATTTCCTCTAATCTGCGATGCCTGCACCATACATTAGGCCATCCGCATTGATGCTCGCCTCATCCTCTTCTTTCCTGGATGACTTTAAGGACAATCGGGCCTTTCAAAATTCTAGAGTGGTGTTACCCCTTAAATGCGAACAATTTTTACATCATACTTAACATTTTGTTTTCAGTGGGTAATGAAGGAATTTTTTTACATTTAGTGTTGTTTTTTGTTAACACTTTTTTCAACAAATTGCTAGAATATTAAACCCACGATATCTCAAATATATTTAAAGACCATAACATAGATTATGTTTACAAACACTCTTCTAAGCTTTATCTCGGAATCTACGGTGTCAAAATCTATTCAACTCACGTTTCAAGAGAATTTCTTTGTCTTCAGTAGTATCAACAATTTTGCCTTTCATACCTACAACAGACATGTTGTTTACTTTATTATTATTTTATCTTGGGTGAAATCCCTTGAAGTTTAACTTTTTCGGTCGCCGTATTGATCCACCATCTTGATTTCCAAAATTTTGATGGCAGATTCAAAGTCAGTGACCCCAAAAGCCCAAACCAAAAACAAAAGTTCGGATTTTCAGGGAAATCCCTTGAAGTTTAACTTTTCCGGTCGCCATATTGGATCCGACATCTTAAATTCCAAAATTTTGAATGCAAGCGACCCCGAAAACCTCCAATTGCCTTTTTCATAAAGATTCCTTGAAGTTGGAAAAATCACTTCCTATACAAAACGGAAATTTCGATTTTTTCGATTACCCGGCTTTTCCTTTACGGTTTCCCGAAATTTTCTTTTTAAAACTTCCCCTGTATTATAGCGAACAACACAAAAAAAAATTATCGAAATCGGTCAAGCCGTTTTTCAGTTTTAGCGAGACTAACAAGCAATTCATTTTTATATATACATATAGATTTGTGGAAAGGTGTTTAATTCACAATACAAGTATTATAGTTTTGTCTAAAAAATAGTAAAACTTGTATAGACTTAGTCATTGCAATTACGGAAATATCAGTAAAAAATGTTAGTTGTCGAAAAGGTCGTTTCAAGAAAAACGTTATTGAAAGCTCAAGTATGTTAGGTGTCTGTGTCTCCCGTTTTGACTTAACCTTTGTGAAGTGCATGGGGACTTTCAGAAAATGCGCAAAAATTCGATCTTTTCAAACCTTAATCGGTTCGCTCCCACAGGATAACCCACAAACATTATAACATTGGAATTTACTAATTGTTCAAGTAATGAAGTGAAAAAGAATAAGACGTTAGTTTTATTTATTTGTGATTTACAAAAAATAACATAAATGCCTATACTCATGGTTTGAAGGTTTTGTTTATTTATTTTTGGCATTTTTATGATATTTTCCAACAAAATGTTGTGGTTAATTAAAAAAATAGTATTTCATACACATTTCACATATTTATTCATTCAATCATTTCCTCGATTTTTCAAGTACTCAGGGGCGGGATTGAAAAATCACTAGAAACTGACACAAAAATTTATATATATATATATCTCGTAATCTTGACGATTGTTTAACGTCGATTGATCATATTATTATTATTTATAAGGTGACCCATGGGGTGATCCATGCAGTAGGCACTGCGACTTGAAGGTTTTTGTTGCAAATCGATCATAACATAACATACTTTGTGTTTATTACAAATTCCTATAATTTTTATTATTTAAATTCTACAACAACACTTTATTTTATTTTGTATGTTTAGTTTAGTTCACTTTTACACAGTACTATAATACATTTTCGTCTTTTTTTTCTAGGGCCATGATAATTTAGGACATACTATTCCGGACTTACCGACGACGTATAGTGAAACAAAATTTTCAACGAAAGGTAATTGTGAAAGTGATATGACGCCTACATCAGTACAAACAAAAATTGGAGGGAAAGCAGCAATAGTTATCGACTGCATAGCATTTATAGCAGGTAATTTGTGTTATTGAATTGTACTTAATGTATTTTCTTAAGTGCACTGACAACATTTTGTCAATCATTAGGTATAAAAAAATGTTTGTTTGTGTCCTGAACGCATCCATATGCGAACACTTCTTGACAAAGCTAATGTACTGGTTTGCCGTAAAAAATATTTGATAAAAAATTTCAAATCAAAAAGAAGTATTTTATCGACTCAAGGTATTTTTTTTTTCATTACATATTAATATCGTTTATATAGGGCCAATAATACCAAAGAAATTATTTTAAACAATTGACAATTGAGACTTCCGAGTTATAGATGATTAGGTACTTCTTTTATTTAGGGGGTATTCTAATAAAACTAAGAATATTTTTACTAGCCATTTTTTTTGTTAGATATTTATTAATATTTTAACAATACAAAAAAAAATTTTAAAAAAAATGTAAAAACTTAAAAAATTACAGGCTGGTATAGTGGGGGAGTGAAAAATAAGGGTGCGTCCGTCTTGACACGATTCCAACCTTTCTGGTGATCTTAAAAAAAAGAAAGATTCTTAATCAGTAAGAATGTCGCTATCGTTTGAACTACGGAAATGAAAAAAAAAAATTCACAAAATGCGGCTATGACAGGTCCGGTTTACTCGCTGTGTCACTAAAATAGCTATAACTCTGTAAATATTTGAAATTTTAAAAATTCCTTTGGAGGATATATTTTTGAAAATCGATTTTTTCAAAATTCTAGACTAGAATACCCCCTTAAATAGCTTAGCTAACTATAATAGTATAGGATAGGGAGTTATCCATGAACTTGACAATGAAATGAATGAACTTGACTTGTATGAAAAATAGGAATTTCTCATTTTGGAGGTAAAGAAATGGGAGAATATTTTCGCAATACTTGAGTTTATAAAAATCAGTATTGCTACTATTTGTATTAAATACAAATTTTAAAATTATTTCAAAACTTAGCATTTGCTACCGTTGCATAATTATAATCCATCCACTAGTATAATCACATAAATAATTGTAGCCTTTCATTTAATTTTTTAATAACTCATTTGACAGGCTTTTCCTCTTGCTTAAAATGAGTGTTTTTAATACATTGCCATCCGATTTATTCTATTCGTTGCACTAGCAGCACTTCAGCTTTTAAATTTCCCTTGGACTTTGATTCTTCCAAAATTGGTGATATTTAATTTAATGGAGCTTCTTATACACAACATACATATATCAAATCGAGCAAAGGTTATATTGTTTCAGAGCCACTTTACTGTACTCTAGTGGCTTATTTCAGAGCACAGCGTCTTTATAAAAAAAATATTCATGGTTTTCTGTATACTTTTCAGTTACTCTTTGGATGTGCTTAATAGAATTTGGTCTGATACCTCATAATAAGCAAGGATTTTATTGTGATGATAGATCTATAAGGCAAAAGTATACCGGCGATACAGTTACTCCTGCGATATTGTCTCTAACTGTGTTCTCACCCTTCTTTCTGGTGAGTTGGTCCATCAGACATCATAAATAAGAGTTGATAAAGCGTTTGCTTTTTTTCAGTTCTGGGCAGTAGAATTTGCAGCCCTTAAGTCAGAGTGCAAACCAAAACCTCGAGTGAAAAAGTCTTTGGTGAACGGCGCCTTGATCTTCAAAGCATTTTTTACAGGTCTTCTAGGAAAACTTGTGATTGCTGAAACTTTGAAGGTTGATAGTTTTTTTTTTTTAGTTTTGTTTTTCAACATATAATTTCCCCACATTTTCAGGTTTTATTAGGAGAACTAAGACCACATTTTCTAGACACATGCCAGCCAGATAAAGCTATAAATTGTACTGGTGGGTAAGTTACATCGATTTTCTATTAAAATAGGTATAAGTGTGAAGTAATAAAAATATATAACGGAAACATTCAAAATTAAATTGATTTATCATAATCACAAGAGACAAGTGACGAATTTATTGGATGCAATTCTTTTGAGTGCTGAATGAATCTCGAGGTAAAGCTTAAGCGCTTATCGCATTTTGGTACTTCGATGCATACACATTTGCTTGGACTTTTGTGAAAATCTCCAAGTCATTAAATTCACCACATGGCCGAAAGCACTTAAGCCAACATGTACTTTTACGATTGACGAGAGAGCAAGAAATAAGCGCATAATCATAAATTTTTATGGTGACAAAAAAGCATATTATCCAGTATTATCTCAACCAGTGTCTATTTAATTCAGTCCTTACATCACATGAAGCATTTTCATGCTTCTTTTATAGCCTTTCAAATTTTGATTTACATTTGGTTACTATTAAGATATCTTTGGGTGCTTTAAATTTCTCAAGAACTTCCGTATTTGTTTTGGGCAAGTTTTAATTATGTTGCTGTGTGTGATTAGAGAAACGGGTGAGACTATTTTACAACTCTACGCACTCTAGATTTGATTAAATTGGTACACTCTATTTTTACCACATAATACCAATGCTAAATTGGTTGATTGATTGTAACAGGTGAGAGTATCATTTCTTTGATATACACTTAATACTCATACATAATCTTTACATAATGTCTGATTAAGTTGATATATATAATACTACATGTTTACAGAATCCTTACTCGCGATTTCGACTCTCACTTGCCTACATTTTTTAATGTATTATATTATAAATAGTTACTGACTGTGATGCATGTGCACCTCAGAAAATACTTGTGAAAAAACTTCGCTAGATTTAAGAACAAATTCGTATTTCGCCAAATTAACCGCTTTGTATTATTTACAGTTTATACATCCAGGACTATCGCTGCACGAATAAGGTTGACAGCTATTTCTTCATCACCGACAGCTCACGATCATTCCCATCAGGACATTCATCAATAAGTTTCTTCGAAGCTACATTCTTAATATGGTAAAATTATTATCATTCTTGCACTTATTTATTCACAGACTTCTTCACACCTAACTATATATAGTAATGGTCCTATTAATTTAGAAGTTGATTTTGGTCGACTCGACTAGCAATCAAAATTCGGGTTCCACAATAGGGCACATTAACTGACTTTTCAAATATCTATTCAAAATATAATATTATATTAACATATTCAATAATTTCAGGTATTTTCAAAGAAAGTTCCCAAAAGGGCGCAGCTTTACAATCCTGCCCCTCTTACAATGCTTGTTCCTCTGTTGGGCATGCTTCTGTGCAGCATCTCGAATAACTGACCATCGTCACCATTGGTGGGATGTCCTAGCTGGAGCCATAATGGGAATATTATTTGCCGCAGCGACGGTTCGTTTTACATAATTTTTTGGTGTTAAGTTATTCAATACGATAAAGTTATTAATTTCAGTGCCTTGTACTGTGCAAAAACTTTCGGAGAAGTAGAAGCAATGATGTGGTTAAATTGGATCAAAATGGATCAACGGAGCGTCACGCTAGTGTAAGACGACTTCTGTCCGATGTAAGCAGTAGAGATGAAGTCACGATGAATCATATTAATCCATCTTGATGATTCAGTGCTCGTATATGGTTACACACACAGTGCAATAAAGTTAAACAATAATTTCTGAATTGCAGTATTTGTTACCTAGGAATGATGGGAATCAATCATAGTGATGTACAAATTTTTATTTCGCTTATTTATGTTACTATACGTATTTATATTTTAATAAATTTAAATTAGTTTTATAAAATATTATAATGTATGCAAACGGTGTTAGTAATAAACAATTACACAAACACCCTTTAAAAATGTCTTTCACTTCTGCTATCACAATATCTGAACCCACAATAACCAAGATCTAAGTGCTAAGCTAAAAAGGCAGGCATGATGAATATCACAGTAAGAATCTCAAATCCCCAATAACAATGTTTACGCTTTTACTACCATTTCCTTTTAATGATGGTAAACTAATGGCATATCTTATATGTTAATTTTTTATATAGAAGTAGGAATCTGAATGGGAGGACTGTAATCCCATGACCCATTCCCATGTAGGAGACCAATGTATCCTTGTTTCAGATACAGACAGGTTGTATTTTATTTGTCCATCCACCTCTAGTGTAAACTACCTTTAAATTAAAATACTATGCATTGTCAATTTTAAAATTTTTATTAAAAAATTATCGAAATAAAATCTCATTATTTTCCGGAGGTGACTTTGCATATGGGCATTTCTCTGTAAGCTCGTACAGGTCCCATACAAATGCTGTCCTGGCAATTTTTTTTAACATTTGCCAAAAAACCGTGTTCTATTTCGAAGAAAATTAACTATTATTTTAGTTAGATAAGGAGGCCCACTGAATTTATACGTATTTTCCGAGTTATTTTCGATTTTCTAAAAAAATCATGACAGGGGACTGTTTGAGGCATCAGGGGACTGTTTTGAACGTCGCAGGGGGCTGTTAAGTGAGACAGATGACTGTTGTACTTAGAAAAAAGTCATTTTACAATAGTATATAGATTATAAAATATTTTTGTTTTTCGTTCCACGTCTTATACTTCACGAGAAATCCGTCCTCCCGAGTAGGAGGAGGTTATTTCAAAGATTGGCTCTGCCGCCGCCATTTTGTATTAAAACTATAACAAACAATTTTTTTTCATACTTCAATAACTGTTAAATAAACCCTGTGAAAAGAAATCCTATCCCTTTTACCATACTTCCAAAATAAATTGTCAAAATTAGGCAGTCCCCTGTTGTGTAGAACAGTCCCCTGCTGCATTTTCAGGCAGGGGACTGTTTATTTCGGGTAAATTTCACAATATTTACAAAACTGGTGTAAAATAGTTTTTTTAAAACCTACCAATCAATTTAGACATAAATAATAAAGCAATAAATTATATATAGAGATAATTAAAGTAATTAACATAAATATTATTACTTGCCAGGGGACTGTTCGTGGTAGCGGTCCAAACTCGTGTTCACCTCACTAATGACGCTCTGACACTAAAAAAAGTGGCGTCTCGCCGCCGCATTCAGCATCGTTGCCAACTTTACAACAATTGCGTTTCGTTTCACTCAAAAAAACGTTTGTAAACATCACAGTTTTTTTTTATTATGGCTTTAACTTTTTGGCAGGGGACTGTTTGGAGATTCTGGGGACAAAGTTTACAGGACTTTACTAAATAAATAAAATACGAATTGAGACCTTGTTTTACGAAAATAGTATAAGTTAATTATCTTTCTTTATGATATTAACTGCCAAATGTATGTAGTTTCAATAACTTCTTCGTAAATCTGATTTCTAGGTGGGAATACAGTGATGGGGACAGCCAGGGGACTGTTTTTAGAGCTTCTATCACGTCTAGAAAAAAAATTAAAATAGTTATGGTTCTAGAAACAATGGGCCCGTAAAGGTTCGGGGTTAAAGTTTCATTGGGAGTGATTTTTGAAAAAACAATTAAATTACTTTTTGAAAAAATCGTTGAGGACAGCCGATTACGAGCTTCCAGAGAATCGCCCATATAAGAGAATTTTCAATAAAAAATTAAAAAGAGTTAAAACTCTCCCATACATTTTAAAAACGCAAAGGCAATCATACAATTATATCATAAGGAGAGCACTTTTTATTCCTTCGTACTTTGCAGTTCAACACGTTAAGTCATCAATCATGGAGTCGTAATTTTTAACTGCTTTTAATTATATTATTTCTTCTTTAGTGCGGTAAATGAGAATTAAGAACTAAAGCCATGTCAAATTCTCAATAAAACATTATTAAAATTCATACGTAATTTTATTTCTTCCTACAATATAGTTACAAAATACATCTTACCGACTATATTCTAAATTAAATGTCAAGTTTGAATTCTAAAGAAAAATCTATATTAGTGTTAATTAAACATTTTAGCTATACGCTACCTTATAATAAGAAAATATAAACAATTTACAATAAGCTTGCAATTACTGAAAGCTTCTCTACGTTTGAATAGCAGAGAAAATGCATTGCATTACATCATCAGGTAAATCCAAGGGTTCATCACTTAGCTCCCCAGTTTCCTTACATATAACATATATTTCGTTAATGGTCTTTTGGGGATTATTGGGATCTTCACTGGATACCACAACTAAAGAACCATTTGCTATTTCTCGCAGCACACAATTTACGTTGGAAAGGAATTGATTAGCCATTTCTGGATTTTCCAGCACTTCATCGTTGTGTGAATCCGAGAAACCGTCAACTACTTCATCACCTTCCTGAACGTTTTCATCAATAACATCAATTATTTCGCAGTCTTTTTTAACAATTGTATTGCTTTGGAAGGATGCCACTGTAGAATTATCCGTATCTATTAAAGTGTCAAACAGAGTTTGCTCGTCCAAAGTGTATTCTTCGTCGTCCTGAATAGCATCTTCCTGTTCTATCACAGGTTCATCTCCACCCTTTTCACATTTTCTTCGACCGCGTTTTACCATGTTTTCATTTTCATAAGCAATGTCTCCACTTCTCATACACCTTGAAGCTTTACTTTTATGTCTATTTCTTGTTTTAGGATTTGATTTTACTTTGATTGTGTCTTTTCTGTAACGGGAAATGAAAATATATTAGAGAAAAGGGATTTGCATTCAATTCAATTTTATTGATTGCCAGCTTTTTGCGCCTCCTACACTTCACACATCTTCTAACAGTCTCCGAATATTATGTTCTAAGTAGAAACCGAGTAATCTAAGTTAAAAATATTTAATGCTTTTCGGGACCGGTCCCATTTTTTTAAAATTTTAATGCCTGCCAAAGTAGCGAGAATGTGAAGATAAATGATTTTTTCTATAAATGTAAATCAGTATGATTACCTTAGCTTACTTACCCGAAAACCTGCCAACACCTTTTTATGCATCATTAATTTAACCACAATTCCGTGAGTGATTAGAGAAGGAATTGATGAATTGCAATTTTTGTAAAGTGATTTAGATCATGATGAATATTTGGATAAGCCTGATTTTCTTTTTGTAGTCGAACGGACACACGCGTAATCATAGAAATATAAGCTAACTCATATTACTATACGTGCAATCCTCCCTGACCGGCAAATTTCTGAAGATAATTTGGGCCCAACCCAATTCGAGGTGGTAAGAAAGCAATTTTCATCACTGCCTTCCTGGGGAAGTTCCCTTTGGGGTGTTTTGAGGCTGACATATTAAGAGCTATAGATAATAACATGCAGCGTCACTGATTCTTGCTTAACTTTTACGTGCAACAGTTTGGGAGTTTGTGCAGAGAACACTATTTAATGCCGCGCTAGTCAATTTAAAAAAAAAATCACAGATGATATTGTCACGTAGTCACCACATTTAAGTAAAATAAAATTATACTTACAACTTCTGCGGCGTATTCTTCTTCTTTATTTCTTCCCATTTCTTTTGTTTTTCAGCAGCATCTCTTTCGTCTTTCTCCAGATCACGTTTCAATTCCTCAATGTCAAACATCTTAGGATACAACAAAGCTTTATTCACTAGGTTTAAGTTGGTCTTCTCTTCCTTCTTAAACTGAAAGGGCAAGATGAACTTGTGTTAATATTTCTGCAGAGTTTACATATATATTTTCCAAAGAAAACACAAATTTGAATGACCCTTTTGCCTTACCTTCAGCTTTAAATCCCTTCGACTTCTATTTGGGAATAAAGTGAGCATGAGGGAAAAGTCAGTTCCCACAGTATGAAGGCATCTGTAAAATTTGATTGTTTCATCCGACGTCCAATCTTTTGTTCTTTTCTGTCGCTTATAAAAGCCATTATCTATGGGGAAATAATTTTTTGTTTATTTAAAGTTTCATATAAGTCGCAGATTTCCTATACTTTCTGTATTTTCATCGACGTAGATCACACTAGAATTGGCCAAATTTGCACGCGCATCCTTTTCTGCGGCCGTCTCTATTACCAAACTTTTCTCATCAAGCACTAATTCACCATTCGGACCCAGCTTGAGCTGTGGAACTGGCATACTGGACTCCTGTTAATAATCGTTGTTTTACTCTCATATTCACTTGTTATTTAAACTTACAGTATTTTCTTGTTCTGGTGGTGTATTGTTTGTCTCAGTTATTTCTGGAGGTTTTTTAACAGGGTTGTGGTCAGGCGGGATTTCTTCTGTACTTCCTGCCTCTTTTCCAGCTTCATTTTCCGGCTTCGCCCTTTGTTTCATTGGGTTGGACACTGGGTTGTAGTATATAAAGTCAAACATTTTTAAAAGGGATTTCTCAGGAGTCTTTCCGCTAAATTTCGACTGAAACTCCTTTTTCGCTACTGAAATTCGTTGACTTTCTTCGGTCGCAAAAACTCTACGAACTCTAAAGTAGAACGGTTATTGAAGAAATTAGAAAATATTTCACGCTGCTTACATTACCTGGTTTCACGTAAAAAGTTACTTTCAGACACGTTGGAGCACGAAGACTCTGTTCGCTTGCGATTTGTACTCAAAGGATGAATTTTTGTGTCAGCTGGCAATGGGCTATGAACGACAGTGGAGTTGATTTTATGCCTTTTTAATTCATCTTCAGACTCTGCATTGCCACCCTTTGGGGAATCAAAATTTAAACAATTATAGGTGCAAATTATTACTTACAGTAGCAATTAACTTAATTGAATACTCAGAGAAACTATTCATTTAATAGAAATTTATTTATGTGAAGCAGATGTGCGGTAATGTAAACGGCTATCCAGAAATCCTGATAACGGTTAAGTAAAATATTTTCAAATAAGAATCACTTCAATTGCAAGGTTTGTGCCGATTGCCGAAAAGTACGCTTGCTAGATGGCGACACATATTTGGCTGAAATTAAGGGATCGTCTCAGTGTGACCCTCCGAAAAATCACTGATTTTCGCGATTTTTTTTTTAATGTTCAAATAAAGTAATCGGTCCGGTTTTTGTTTTTATAAATAAATACATTCATGACGAATACAAAATGATTTTTTTTCTGTTTATTTATTTGGTGTATAATAGTTGAATAAATTGTTGAAATGACACGTAAAAAAAAGGTCCTGTACGGTTTCCACGATTGCGGCCGCAATTTTGATCCGAAACAAAAATTTCAAAAAGATTATTAATCTGTAGGGAAGTCGCTATCGCGCTATGGAGTTTTGTTTTTTTTTAATTTAACAAAAGGGCGGCGGTTTGGACAAAAAGTATCGAATTTGGCCCTTTTTTTCGACAGTTTTTGGTAAAAAAAATAGGAAGATTTCAAAAAAAAAAAACAAGTATCCATAGCGCGATAAAGATTGACGTTAAAAATGTTCTCTCCAAATTGGAACTAGATATCTTCAAAACTCTTCCTTTGAGAGTGGAACCCGTTTTGAAAAACACCATTCTGAGAAAAACGCGTTTAAAGATTGAAGCGCCCGTACATCTCTCTAACAAATCGTCGGTGGTCAAATCTTCGTAGATTGGCTTCAAAACCTCTTGGACATCGTCATCGAGCGCTGGTGGATGAGAATATTTTTCCTGAAATCCATTGGCCTCAGCTTTGCGCCATTCGCACCACGAATCTCCTCCCGAAGGACAATACTGATGCTGGGGATTCTCATCAGTTCCCTCCGTTCCCTTTCTACAAGAACCGCTGTAGCGACCGTAATAATTTGAATTTCGATTTGAAAATTTGAGAGAATGTTTATTAGTGTATACTATCCGATAATGCAACAAAAAAAAATCGATTTTTCGAAAATTTCACACTGAGACGACCCTTAAGGCTGGGATACAATGCACGCATCACGCGATGCTAATTTGCGGCGCGAAGGAACGATGAGAAAATTAATATAATGTACGCGAAGCCATTATTTTTGTCAGTTTTGTGAAAACAAGGGTCTGGCTGGGTCAGTCGGTCGAAGCGAAATTTCGTATGGGTTTACTTTGTTTTCGCTTATTTTGTTTGACATTGTAACGTTTTTAAATTATTAATAATAACAATGAAGACAACGACCAATTATAACAATAATTATCAATTTGTCAGATTAGCGGTATGTGCCTACAGCTGAATCCTCAGAGAGGAGCTCTCTCACACCGCTCCCGCTTCCTGCTCCTCGCCTACTCAAACAGCTTTCATGAGGACGAGCACGCGCAGCACACTCCCTTCCCTATTCTTTCGCACTCGGCACTATGCTGCTGCACGCCACACGGCAAGGCCAGACGGAAGAAACGATTTTAGTCTATCTCTTTCATATGCAAATTGTCACTGATTTTAAAGCACATACTACTATAGTTTAAATTAATTTTTCTCTCTACCGGCTTAATTTCACTTTTTATTTATATGCTCATCCTCTCTTTTTCTGGTATGTAACCAACAAAATAAAAATAGGTAAAATAACTTTTTAAATTAAACGGTTTTATTTTAATTCATTAGCTATACCAAAAACTACAAAATAATTAGGACACTTGTATGGACCTTCTTGAGATTCTGACATCTTATAGTTATCTTAAATTCGGCTCAGCTCTTCACGCGACACATCTTATTAGAAGCGATTGCCATAAAGTCGTTGTAGAATATTAGCAACGATTGCGACAGTCTGTAGCATACATACACAACCTTGACTTTGCTGGATTTTGCTGGAACAATCTACGCTCGCAACCAAACTGACGAAAAACGGCACAATCGTACTACACAATACACACCATCCAATTTTTAAGGAAGATAGAAGGTAACATCGGGCGATTGGATAGTTGCCCCGATCCGATCGACTGGATTTAGAGGTGATTATGAAGTCAAGCTGAGAGTAAGTAAAAAATTACCCCAAATTTCTCACGTTCCTATTTTTAAGGTCCCTATAAAACAGATCTTGCAATAGGGGCATTAGAGTCCTAGACGGATTCCCGATCCGCCTCGTTCTGATTATTACCGTAAAGATTAAAATTTAATTCGGTTCGATCCGCTTTGAACATTCTGAACATTAGCTGCGTTCTACTAGGCTGTGTAAAGTACCCCCGCAACTACTCAAGCTCTTGCTTGCAAAAGTTTAAAGTAAAATATTTGTAAAAAAAGATTTATAATAAAAAAATTATTATACAATACATATTAAAAAAAAATCCGGTAATGGAAGAACGAAATGTATGAAACAAGAAAATATTCATTCTTTGTTTACTTAATTCAAATCGACACATAGGTATGGTGAGGTTCAAAGTATAGCCGTGATCGCATGCCGCTTTGCCCTGCTTACATAAATACGATATTATTGCGGCATGAACGGCTGTATTTTGGAAATAAGTAGGTGCAGATTTACTCATTAACTCTTATTCGGCAGTTGGTATTGTTTTTTATTATTTGATGATAACTAAGTCATTTGGAGATGAAGCTTCAAATAAAAATATTCCAAATTTTATTAATCAATTAGTTTCCCGACTGTCCTTAATATCCTGGAAAGAAAGGCCTTCGCGCTTACTTAAATTCCATACATTAACTAATTTTTTAGAGACAAACTCAATGAGATAAAATTTGAGCTGGGGCAAGCCAAGTGGCCTCAATTATCTGCAAATAACCTACAGGAATGAAAGTAGACAAGACAAATCCGAAAATAAATCGCGTCTTACTTGAATGCTGTTCCTCCTTGCAAAATAAGGCATAGGTCGAATTCGCTGCCTAGGTTTTACAGGCGATGATAGTCGACTGTAGTGATTAGGAGAAGCTCCCAAATTAGACTCCACATCTTGACTAGTGAAGTTCACCATCGCAGATATTTCTGGTTTCTCTTTAATTTGCGGGCATTTAAAATCATAGTCATCCTGTACTACTGGAGCCTTTTCTTGCGACTCGATTTTATCTGTGATTAATGGCTTGCGTTCAGGACTTCCTGGAGTAATTGTAACTGTTTTAATATCAGGACTAAACAGTGTTTCCTTTTTCGTCATTATGGTAGTTTCAGGGCACTTTGGGGCCTCCTCTTTTGAGACTTCTTCATTTTCTTTTTTAACTTTTCTCTTCGGCAACAAATTAGCAGATGCCTTTAGTCGTGGTCTACGAAGCGCCATTTGGGTGCTTCTTGTGCATATGCTCTTCCCAGGGGTCCACGACAACTATCAACCAACGTATTTACGAAAATCTTCTCCTCAATAACATCTGTCAACTACTAAAGTGACGTTTACCGTGCAAAAGTTGAATTTGTACCAAATTTTTATGTAAGAGATTGGCTTAGAAAATTGGAATAACTAGGGATGGAAATTACAGAAAATAGAAATTGCGACCAATAACGAAAAAACCATTAGAAGCTATCACTGACTGCAGAAACGACAATGTCCATCCACCATACACGTTTGGGGGAGTGTCTTGTTATTCAGGCCCCAATTTTTGGGAACGGGGTTCGAAACATTTTGCTGTGCTAATTAACGGAAAAATAATGAAAAAATTCTATCTCGACCCGTTTTTGAGATATAGGGCAATTCGCGAGCCACCTAACGTTCGTAACTTTTGGGAAAATTCTATTATATATTATAATTTCCCTTTTATAAACTGCCGGTGGAGTTGATTTTCCTTTTACAAACTACCGGTGGAGTTAATTAGCACAGCAAAATGTTTCGAACCCCGTTCCCAAAAATTGGGGCCTGATCGTGCCCACGTTTGATCTTCAATATTTCAAAGACGTGTACATTTATAATATGTTTATATGTAAAAATGTTTGATTTAAAAAAAATAAGTTATGCGTTTTTTAGAACTTGAAATTTTAAAATTTCAATGATAATGGACCTGCATACACTTGCAAAACCGGTTTTTACTTTTATCAAAAGGGGGCATGGAGAGGAAGGGTATTGATGTTACTTGTTGGGCAAAACTATAGGTGAACATTAACATGCTGCTACCACGGTCTCTAATTACTGAATGGTACATACTCGTAAAAGTTTCATTTAAGGACAGGGTAACGTATTAAGAATTTTTTTTTTATTTTTTTTTTGTTTCATATGACTGCACACTTAAGATTGTTGTGTCAAAATTTCAAACAAATCGGAGTAAAACTAACTAAGATACAGAACTTTGAGCGTTTGTTGCTTTGGTGTATAATACTCGATTATCAGGTATGCAAAACTTTAAAGCGATTTTCTGACGCTTGTCATTTTTGAAACCGGTGAACAGTTTAAATCAAAATCTACTCGACCGATTGTTTTGAAATTTTGTATACAGCTTCTTTACATAAATGACCAGGTAACCCTGGGAGCTTTTTTTTCATAATTATAGATTTTACAAAAACAAATAGGTTCATTTTTTAGACGAAAATCGGTGTTTTCACTTCTAAGTGTCAGCAAAAATTGAAAAATCGAAAAAAAAAAATTCCTCCCAGCAATACCTTTGGAAAGCCGTTATCTATTCACACAATTTTTTTTTTTTAATTCAGATGATCCACTCTTGAGTAATATTGTTCACCGACAGACAACTTTTTTTCGAGGCGCCTCCGAATATTTGCTGCCGTCGGCTTAATTATTTATATTTTGTTTTAAAAAATTAAGGAAATATTGTTCACAGTTTGTACTATAATGCTGCGATCGACTAATTAAATTTGTATTGCCTGTAGCTACTGGAAAAATTCTTGAAAATGGTCCTTTTTACGCCGAATTAACGTTACCCTCCCCTTAACAGTTCAAACTGGTGGTCTTTTAATGTTCCCGATAGTTCCATACGGAACGTGAATAAAAGAACGATGAGGAAATTTTTGAAATGTGAAACCGAACGCGCAGCGACGATATGCAACATTAAAAGAACACGATTTATATAGGCACTTATATGCGTGCTATTTATTTTAAGTTATGCGGATATTAATCGCTCCTGTTGGGTAATTTTACACATACAAGGTTTATAGAGTTATGATCATAAATTGAAAATTCAGTTGGTTTGCGGCTTAGACCATTCGACGTTGAGGATAAGATGATCATACCCATGCCCATTGAGGATTTCAATTGCAGCAGCTGCATCTTTGCGTACCTTGAAATGAACGTAAGCAAATCCCTTGCAGTGGCCTGTTACCTGAAAATATAAAAAAAACGGTAATTGATTCCTTACTTTCTGTCACTATGCAACATTTACCTTATCCCTAGCCAGGAACATTTTGCTGTGTGGACCAATCTTCTTAACAAGTTCTTCAAGATCAGCCTCGGTCATCGACTCAGACAAGTTAGAAATTCGAATAGCAGCAGTGTCATCGCGTGTGCTCTTTAGACCACCCTTCTGGCTGTCCTTCAAGAACGGAGGAATATATTTCCCGGGCTTGGAAGGTTCAGCTACATTTTTTAAAATATAATAATGAAAACAACTTTAGGGATGTAGAAAAATAGAAATCGTACCTGCTACGATTGGTTTGGCTTCCATAAGTTTACTGGCGTCCATAGCTGTACCCTTATATGGACAATGTACAGACCAATGTTCACCACTGCAAATTCTGCACTTAGTTTTATCTGGAAGAAAACATATGTTTATTTGTAAGTTAAGGAGGAATTTTTTTGTGCGAATTGACCTGGACGGACTACATTTTTGTCATGAACACATCAAGTTGTATTTTTGGAGCGTTGATATTTTCAATTGAAGCTCTAAAACTGGTGTGGAAAAAAAAAATCTCAACCCGTAATTACTAGACCTAGATCTCTGGGACCACAGCAGTCTTTTTTAAAAGTGGTACTTTGTACCTGTGCTTGAAGGAGCGACCATTTAGTTTTTAGCTGCGCTTTTTTCCTTCCGGATCCTGCTCTTGCTCAACTTACTACGAACTTACAACAAAGAATTAACTAAGCTGTTGCGCATTTTTATTTTAAATGATAGTAGTACGGAGTTTATTGTCATGTCTAAAAAAAAGTGCTCGTAGTGTAAAATTAATCGCAGCACAAATACATTATCTGGTATTTAGTGATTAATATAATTTGTAATTAAATATTCAAGTCGCGCCGACAAAACAAATTTCAACTTTATTTTCCCAGTCAAATTTAATTTGAAAAGTTCAAATGGAATTCATGCTAACTTCCCAAACCCAAAATCGTCAATCCGATAATTGCTCTAGATCGTTTTTTTCACTTTGCACTGATGCAGAGCAGGGGACGGGTGATAAAAACGCAGCTCTTTTGTTTGTAGATAGATTCTTCGAGGTGGGTAGAAATACGATACTTAGCCCAGGGGTCTATTGTACACGTCTCAGATGATCAGCCATATGAATCTTTGTTAAGTAACTGCTTCTCGCAGATTGGCGATCACAAAACGATCGAAAAACTTGCAAAAGTATGAAGCAGGGGGTGGCAGCATGTAACTTGTTCGAATTGAAATGGCTGAGTTGCATGCAAAATTTCTATAGGAATCTCATACATGAAATTCAGCTATTTCAAGTGGCTTCGACTGAACTCGAAACAAATTGTATGCTACTACTCCAGATCCACAGAACCCAGTTGTAAACCCATTTATAGTAATGTGTAATTTCAATTTCCTATCCTATACCTTATAACTCTCCGCTTCCTTGTTTGGGAAAATACGGAATTCCCACTGGTAATTTACATTTTAAGAATCTATCTCGGGTTAAAAAAAAACTGTGTAAGATCTCCGAGAAAAAATAGTTAAAAGCTGAGTAGACCTCTAAGACTTTCTGGTTATGTAGGTTGTGGCTTGATAACTTTTGTATCAAACAAGTCCTTACGAGTCTTGACCAACTTTTCAGATTTTCTTTGCTTCATTTTATTGTAATAAAACTTGATTACTCACTTTTAATAGCATCCGTAATACTTTCGGCGTTCTTCTCTTCCTCCTTGGCGCTCAAGAACTGCATGAAAACGTCTTCAGAGACCATTGTGGTGTGGGAATTGGGGCCGGGTTTGTCATGTTCCGAATCTCCAAATTTTGGCCAAGTCTTACGTTTGGCGACAGTTTTGGGTACAACCTGTTTGGATATCTTGAACGTACGGATAACCTTCACCTTCTTGTCGTCATTGTTGAACTTGTACTCCGTCACGATCTTATGGCCATTTTCTAAGACTTCTGTAGGTTGAGGTAAACCCCCAGAATCTAATTCGACTTCATCAGCCCAAGAAGATTTAATGTCATCTAAACCAGGCATAGCTGAAACTTAGAGAATATCTTCAATATATATCGTCATTGAGAGCAACTAATTCAGTAAATTAAGTGAGCGTAAACCTCGTAAATATTGCTGCGTGTACAGCTGTCAAAATCAAAGTAACACAATTTTTCCATATTACAGATATAGATTACTGAATTACATAGTTACAGGAAAATTAATAAATTTTAAATAGGAGATACCTTGGCTTTTACTTCAAATCCAGTAAATTTAACACGCGGAGTAATTTCACACGATTTGCTACAAACAGGCAATTGGAAAGAACGTAATCGGCACAGTGACACCATGTTTTTAGGTAAGGGATATTTTATGAGTTCGAAAATTTACCCAACGTTTTTAGGAACAAGTTCGCGAGCGCTCCCTTTTTGAGGTACCCTAAAACCTTATGGAAATGTTCCGTTTATGGTCGGAACTAGTGTATTGTTCAGGGCAAGCAATAATTTCCCCAAAATTAGCTTGTTTTGCTTGTTTAAACACCAAAAATTGAAAATTTCCATTCCATTTGTAGAAGGTAAATCATCTGTCAAAAATTATTTTTTAAGAAAAGTGAACTTTTATTACGAATTCTTTCGTACCGATGTTTAAAAAGTTATTTACCGCACAAATTTCGATTGTACAAAGCAAGGACGATGCAAATAGCCACTCTGAATAATTTTATGTCTCGAAAACAGACGTCAAAGTCAATTTATTTTGTCAATTTTTTGTGTTAAAACAAGCTAATTTTGGGGAAATTATTGCTTGCCCTGAACAATACTTATCTAATACACTAGTTCCGACCATAAACGGAACATTTCCATAAGGTTTTAGGGTACCTCAAAAAGGGAGCGCTCGCGAACTTAAGCCAAAAACACATATATAAACTTAAGATTCGAAATTATTAAGGTTAAGAAATTAGAATCAAATCCCAATCCACCCTCGAAAATAAGCAATCCAAATGTGCTAAGAATATAAAGAAGAAGAAGGATTGTGTTTTTGACAAGTGTCTTGTTTTGGTTGGGACGAGTTTTCTGCTTGTTGGCAGAGCGTTGCAAATAATATCATGTATTACCCTCTGGGCTGGCCAAGGCTCATAGATTTTTCTATAGTTGGATCTTCAGAAATAAGGCAGATATGCTACGACCGGGTAAAAATTTTAATAGCTGTAATAGCCGACGATTTCCTAGGGATATGGTACGCAAAGGTGCACTAATTATTTATTAACATAAACAACCGAATGAATAACTTAATGAACATTCCTAGCCCTTAGTTCCCATAGTTTACCACCGACGTCTTCCAAAATCGATGAATACTTATGGAAACAATAGCTTAGTAGCATGGAAACCCGATTCTGTGATGATCGCTGTTGCGGTAAGTTTCTGCATAAATTCGCAATTTGTGTAGACTGCGACTAACAATAAAAGCATGTTATTTTTACCTTTCCTCTTTTTAGACTGGAATGGGCAATGTCCTCATATACACATTGCAGAATTCAGAGCACTCGACATTCAATCAAACGGACTCGCCGTTTTTCAATCTCAGGAGAGATAGTCCAGAATTATTCACAAAGGAAGCAATACCATCATTTTCGCTCACACAGGTGTGTTTCAGCAAATTATTAATCTCTGTATTGCACATGAAGTCATGGTCCAAAGAAATCGTTTTTGGAACTAGTTTCGAATTCTCCTTTTTTGGAAAAGCCCTAAAACCTTATGGAAATGTTCCATTTATGGTCGGAACGAGTGAATTAGGTAATTATCCAAAAAAGGAGAATTCGAAACTTAAGCCTCGTTTTCATCCGGCATTATAATTTTCTTTCATATAATATTAAGGCAGTGTCTATTTGCACCTGATTTTCCCGTGTAAACTTTTGTTTTACACGAGTTGCTCGGTAAACTTCGGAACCGACTTTCCCGTGTGAACTTAAGTTTTCGCTGAAATTAGAAATGCTCGATGTTACGAAATGCCAGCATCGATGTTAACATCTGTAGCTAAGTATCGATGCTATACTGCAAAAGTACTAACTATTTTATTAAATATCTCGAAAACGGGGCGAGAACGAATTTTTTCAATTCAAATTTAGGGGTACTTCCACCATAAGGAAAAGAATCGCCAAGCCAAGCGAATCGTCTCACTTTCACATTGAGCAACAAAGATGAACGCAGCCATTTGAGATGGATTTTCTGTGTCTCATTTGTCTCAGTTATATGTTGTGTGTTGCGACAGCCCTTGAGCAGCCCTCAGAATAATCTTTAATTTAATTTTATTTATTTTCCAAGCGAAAGTCCCTCTTAAAATCGGCATAATCATATATAATGGGTCTTATTCTGGTAAACACGACACGACTAGCCAAGACACTTTCTAAACCAAGGATTTTAGCATTGAAAGTGTGCCTTGGCTAGTCGTGCCGTGTGGAAACGACCACCAGAAAAATTCGATGCCAAAATCAGCTGATTAATCCAATTATCCTACCCAACTGAGACAGTTGCTCAATATCTTGTCTCAGTTGTCTCAGTGGGAACGTGTTACCGAAAGGCCCTATTGATGTTTCGCCTCTCGACATCGATGTTTTGGAAATATCGAAGTACATTGAGCATTCCTGGCTGAAATGTCAAATAAATTTAAGCTGTCATATGAGCTGCCGAATCCGTTTCTCTATTCACTTTGAAAATCGAGAACTACAAACAGAACAGCCTTTTGAGGCAGCGGATCTCAGCTATTGGCTATCTATCAACAAGAAAGGACATTCTTATACGCCTGCAAATCCCTAACCAGTATGCAATGTCTGAAAAGTACATCCAGAAAAATTGTCCACTAGCTAAAACAGAAAGGAACGAGTATTCCTGTGAGCAATTAAGAGAGAGAGCCATAGTCGCCAAAAATTTCTCACGTAAGCATGTACAGTATGAAATACAAAATGCAAAATTTTTTTTTTGCAATGGAGTTGAACAGGCGATTATTAACTCTCTCTACTACCATGACATCTCAGTTTAACCTCTCCTTGCGATTATAAAACATAGGGACAATGCGAATGAAGAAGGAAGAACGTAGGTAGTGTACACACAGTTCATAACTACGTACGAGGTTGTTCACATTTTTTCACTTTGCATTTTGCAGGCGATTATTAACGATTCGGCGCTCGTTTCCCTTCTTGTTGGATAGATCGTCTGCTCCGAAGCAACATTGAATTTCGTGGCACTGTGTGGGTGCCATGCCGATCGTGCCTTCTAATAGGAAGAGGCAAACATTGAAAAGGATGTATCACACATTGAATGGGTACACAGATTGGTTTTCCTTAGGTTTGCAATGCACTACTGCGCAGGCGAAGTGGGTTAAATGATATGCGAATTTCATGAAAATTGATATTTTGGGGTTTTAGGGATCATTGATTTCAAATCTTAATTAAGTACCATGTAAATTTCAAGGTAATTGTGATTTGGGCGAATTGTAGAGATCCGGATGCCGTGGAATACACAAACAATTAAACCAAAACGTGCTATTACAGTAAATTTTGTGAATTGTCAATGACCTATTACAAAAGACAGTTAACAATTTCCGTCTATATTATATGTAAATATTATTTATATGAAATATTTTTGGGTATTTATTATTTTCCAGACCTGCGCGATCTCTTTCTACGTTAGTATAACATCAATGGTTTGTGTGAGTCTCTCTCAAATAATGGTTGCAACAACTACAGGAAAGATTTTCCGACTTCAGTGGGATGGTTCGGAAGACACAGATTTTATAATCGATTTACGGAAGCCATGCCTCGTGAACCAACAGAGTTGTCAAGGTATAAGCTTTGACTATTTACTACTTACTGGATTATCCTGAAATCTTAATTTTAGAGGAGAGCTTAATAGAGGAAAATCAGTACATTAACTCAATGGATTATTCGCCGCTACTCGGCGGCTTTGCTGTGACCTTTACAAATGGAAAAGCTGCATTCTTAACAGCATTTGATCTTAAGTTTGAATCTAAGGTGTGTGATTTTTGGTTTACATAATAATTGTTTAAATTTTAATTTATAATTCATCAATCAGGGCATGCAACTTGAATGGGCCCATTCTTTGGAAGATGCAACGTGCTGCAGTGTGAATCATAAATTTCGTTTATTAGCCTTTGGGAGAGAAAAGTAAGTAAACCAGACTGCACATTTATAGAGTAGATATTTCGTGAGATTTTTGATTTATTAGCAATTCGAATTCTAGCTTCAGTAGACATTTTATGGATTTCTCTAAAGCTATTTAAAAAAAATATCTAGGTAGATTTTTCTTCTGTTTGACTTTGCTTTTTGTAGTTTTAAAAAAACATGAATCAAAATTATTTCCAGATTAATTAAGATTTCTGTTATTCTAGCTCACAAGCAGCTGTTTATACCTTCGAAGATTCAACTGGCAGACTTGAATTATCTCACAATCTTGTTTTAAGCATGGACAATTTTTCGAAACTTCCAGGAGCTGTACATAATTTAAAATGGAGTCCAGATGGCTGTGTTGTAAGCAATATTTTTAGCTCTCAAATTAGGCTTGTAGTTGAAGTATTATCAAGAATGAACAAATTATTCAAAGATAAAATTCGCTTACTTCCACCTTAAGGTCCGTACAGACCAAATCGGTGAAAAGCAGTGGTGACCAAAATTTAGTTATTTTAGTGGCTGTTCTTGATTTGAAGGTCGTATTCTTGTAGGTTGTGATGTCTTGGAAGGGCGGTGGTTTTTCACTTTGGAGTACTTTCGGAACGATGCTGATGTGTTCTTTAAGTTGGGATTATGGATTGAATACCGACCTAACGAAATATAATCCTTTCAACGTGCAAAGCTCGGTAAGATTTATATAGAAAATATTGTAAACATATGACAATTTGCTATCAATTAGGAATGGTCTGCTGAAGGTTATCAACTATTTTTAATTGTAAAGGATAAGAGCACATCGGATTCAGAAGATGCTCTTAAAAATTCTCTTAAAAATGACGACTCTGGAAGTAAACCTGGAATGAAAGTGATGCAAATGGACTTTGTTAAAAGTACACTTTCGGTGAATCCATGCATGGTAAGTTTATAATCATTTTAAAATTATATGTTAAAACATTAGAAACCAATTTTATATATTTTTTAATATCTGCATGAATTGTGTTTCCAGACATTAAACTTTCATATTTTACTACAAGGAGATGATAAACTTTTTATAAACCAAGGAAAGAGTTTGGAAACATACTACTTTAATTCGAATTTGGACGCGATAGGAAAACAACTAGCGGAAAGTAAGTGATTTTGGGTTGTGAAGTAGGTAGTAGTAGGTAATAGCTGGAGAAAGTGGTTTTTATCAGTTGTCTCCATTTCATAATATTGTTTCGACATCAGACTTATTCTGCCATTCGCGCTATTTTTCCCAAACCAAACTTTGTCTTACTAATTTTTAACAGAAATGTGTAATTGCCTTTGTTCAATTTCATAGAGGTGAGATTGAGAGATTCTATTTTATGCAGCAAGCGGTATCTTGTAATGCTTACAGCTTACAGATTGATTAAATGTACATTTATTCTAATCATCGGCATTAAAACAATTCCAATGTGTAGATCAGACAGACGATAATTTGGAGGTGGGCAAGTCGATAAACTTTTCTACAACCTTATCGGGAAGCAAACACTGGATTGTAGTTCAACTTCCTCTCGCATATTCTTCAACAAATTGGCCGATCAGATACACTGCTATTGATACCAAGGGTGTACATCTTGCAGCTGCCGGGAGAACAGGTTTAGCGCACTACTCAATGCTAACAGGGAAATGGAAAATGTTTGGAAACGAAAGCCAAGAAAAAGACTTTGTCGTCACAGGTGGACTAATGTGGTGGTGCGACTTCATAATTATGGGTAAGTTTTTTAAGTTTGAGAACAATAACGTATAATTTTTGCATTAGGTTCTTATAGCTTAATTGACCAATCTGATGAAATTAGAGCATATCCCAAAATGTGTAAATTAGATAACCAGTTTGTTAATAAAATAAAAGTTAAGGCACCTGTTATGCTTGTGAATTCGTTCAAAAATAAATTGGTACGTCAAATAGAATAAGTTTCAGTAAATATACTTAGTGATAATGATTCCAGCTTATATTTCTTGCGGATGGGAAAGTTCAGGTTTTCGAACTAATTAGGATTGACAGCATTCACCTAAATATCAACTACTTGTATGAAATTGATGTGAGGAGTCTTTGTATTCATCCTGCATGCGTTGTCTCAATATCTGCAACCAATATAAAAAATGAGGTGTTCAAAGGTTCTGGTTCTGAAAGATCAGGTTGGGATGTGAATTGTAGTTATAATACCTTATAATGTCTGATTGTCTTCAAGGAGGTTTTGTAGAGGCATTCATTCTTAACGTATCCGGACGCATTTTGATGGTACAACCAGAGAATGACTCTTACATCGTTCCGCAGGTAAGACATTTCCTTGTCGGAAACATCTATATATTCAGTTCAGTTCAGGCAGGCTACTTGTAGTCAAGCAGAATATGTAATCACAACGAAGTTGGATGGTCAGATTGTTAGATATTAATATATCAATTGAGTCATTTTGATGGCAAATTAATTTCCCTTTCTTTGATAATTTTCTTTCAATCGTTAATCCTTAACGAAAAAGAAATCGATGTTTTGTTTATTTTGTAACTTCTACCGTCCCGTACTGAAATTAAAAAAATACTTATTGTATCAACGCGGCTTTTATTTTTGCTATTAAACAAAATATTACAAAATGCATAATTTCAGATGTCTACATGCTTAGCATCAACTGTAGAATGCATTTGGATTTCTACATGGGCAAAAAGTTATATGAAAGACTCAATATGGCTGTACAGCGGATGTTATGGAATGCGTCTCTGGCTTCCGGTTCTCCCCTGCGAGGAGGATGTTCAAAGGACCTATAGGCACACATTTATGTTGAAGCGGATAATGATGACTTTTCCTCTAAGGCTGTATCCTTTGGGTGAGTATTATTCCATGTTGAATAAAATGAAAAGGGAAATATTTCACTCATTTCCAATTTTGTTTCAACGTAGCTATACCGTTTGAAGATGTCATCATTCTTGGGGTTGAAAACGATTCAGTGCTGTATATAAATGACTCGAAACACCATTTCTCTTTACCTTTTTCGATTTTAGAGAAAAAGGTGGCTAATCCAATTTTACAATAATGGACAACACTTAAGAGCTTCTATTTTCAGAGTCAAATATTTCTTCACAAAATTCTCAGACAACTTATAAGACGCAACTTGGGTTACACTGCATGGGAAATAGCTAGGTCATGTAGTCATCTCCCGTATTTCTCTCACTCCTTGGAATTGTTGTTGCATGAAGTGAGCATTTTCTTTTTTTAATTCCATGCCAGTACATAGTAAATTGTTATTTTAGGTTCTTGAGGATGAAGCAACAAGTAAAGAGCCGATTCCGGATGCGCTACTTCCTAGTGTACTTGAATTTATTAAAGAATTTCCAGTTTATTTACAGGTAGAATGAGTCGCCATGAATTTCAATAAACTAACAGAATTTCTGTACTTTAAATAAGGCAATTGTACAGTGTGCACGAAAAACAGAAATTGCTCTATGGCCGTATTTATTTACAAATGCTGGGAAACCAAAGGATTTGTTTCAGCAATGTTTGTCATTAGGGCAATTAGAATGTGCTGCCAGTTATCTAGTTATTCTACAGGTAAGTCGATTACCTCCAAAAGAATTATTTTAAAAAGTTTTTTAATTATCTGGCAGAATTTAGAACCATCAGCGGTAAGTAGGCAGTATGCTACATTGTTACTTGATACAGCACTTGACGGCAAAAAGTGGGAGTTGGCTAGAGACCTTGTTAGATTTCTTAAAGCAATTGGTAAAAATCAATTTTTCTTGTGCAGTCAGTTGTATAATTTGATGTTTTATAAGATCCCGAAGAAGTGGAGTCTCCTCGAACATCGTTTATTATAAACAGCAAAATTGCTCCTTGTCAGCAAACTCAGCAAATTAATCCCAATCCTGAAGATATGAGTTTAATACTTGGAACAATAACAAGAGGAAGAAGTTTCTCAACTACCCTTTCTCCGCAAACAACACAGAATACTCCGAACTACAATACTTCAAAAGAAAAGACTGCAAATCCTATAATCATTGAAGAAAACAACTGTAAACAAAATAGAAAACGAAGTGTTCCTAATATGTAAGATAAACTAAAGGATAAATCTGTACCTGTACGCAATACCTTTATATGATATTTATTTTAGGAATTCACCTGCTGCAGAAGACTTTTTTATAGAAGTGATATTGCAGAGACATGCGAGGAAATTATTGCAAACTAAAAATTTAAGAGACTTGGGCTACATGAGTGCATCGTTGGATTTTCATTTGGTAATGTTAACATATGGTAATGCGCAGTGATTAATTTGTTCATATCCAGGTCGGTTGGCTAGCTCATGAAAGTAATCGAGCTGCAAGAATAGAAAATTTTATCGATACGCTAAATTTACTTCACAAAAACTTATGCTGGCCAAAACCTGCCACTAGTACTGGAATGAGAAAAATATGCATGAATGATTCTGAGCCGAGTATATCTTCTCATTTAGATTTCCTGTCTCTAAATGAGTTCAACACCTACAGGAAACCGACAGAATCAGGGTATAATTAATTTTCAAAATGACACGAGGATATAAAGCCAGCAAGGCATTTTTATTAGTTATTCCAGTCAACCAGCAGTTTATGATAAATTTCATTTACAAAAGGAATCCTTTTATAACTTCTCAGATAAAAGTGAAGATAATCAGGATGAAGATAATTCGTCACTGAGATACTTTACCAACAAGAATAGCTGCTTGGATGATGTAATATATATTAAAACAAAATTTATTTATATCCTCCTTAAATTTTAAACTCAGGTGTCTGAATTCAATGCTGATGATTTTCCTCTTTCTGCAACCGATAACAGTGATGATTTGGAGAAAGAAATTCCACAAAAACTTGAAATTCAAATCAGATATCTATTGCAACTCTTTATTGAAGCAAACTGTTGGGATTTTTCATTGCTTTTATCAATACTTTTACTTGACGCGGCTTCAGTTAATAGAATAGTCAATACTGTGATGAGGTCCGATTCGGTTAATGAGAGTCGTAAAATTCTGCAAGCTTTGAGAAGCATATCACAGTGGAGCTCTCAGGAGTGGTAAGTACAATTTCGAGCATTTACTTATCATTATATTAACAGTGCGACTGAAAGTACTTAAAGTAACATAATAAAAACCTCAAGAAAAGAGAAGTGCACGGAAGGGAGAGCGCGTATATATAAAGTAATAAAGTAGGTACTTAACAAACAACAAAGAGGAGAGGATTCGTCGTGAGTGCATTATTATTCTGAGGGGGCCATTGCGAATATCGTTTTTCAATCGAATCGAAAGCCGCCACACTCAAATGCTTTGCATTTCAGCCTTAACTATGTGTCCTGTCTACCGTCATAAAGTTTCAATTTACAATAGCAGATTCAAATTCAGTTTTCATGAAAATGAATTTACATTGAGAATTGTTGGAAAATTTGGATTAAGTTGTCGAGTGCTGTTTTTTGGAATTGTTCTAAAACTTTGTGGAAATGTTCCATTTATGGTCGGAACGAGTGAATTAGGAAAGTATTGTTGTCGGAAAACAATACTTTCCCAAAAATTAGCTTGTTTTAACACCAAAAATTGAAAAAGTCAATCTCGTCTCGTTTTCGAGATATAAAATAATTCAGAGTGGCTATTCGCATCGTCCTTCCTTCCATCGTCCAATCGAAATTTGCGCTCATGTACATGGTAAATAATTTTTAAAACATCGGCACAAAATAATTCGTAAGAAAAATTAGCCTTTCTTAAAAAATATCTTCTGACAGAATATTTTCCTTTTACAAAATTTTCAATTTTTGGTGTTAAAACAAGCGAAAACAAGCTAATTGTTGGGAAAGTATTGTTTTCAAACAACAATACTTTCCTAATTCACTCGTTCCGACCATAAATGGAACATTTCCACAAAGTTTTAGGACAATTCCAAAAACGGCACTCGACAACTTTTCCGAAAATTGAATAGCAGTTGAGAATTTTCAGTCGCTGTTTTGGAATTCTAGAATGAAAGGTAGCCTATTTGTTGAGTTAAAAGAACTTTCTCCTGAAAAAATCAAAAGAATCGAAAGAAGCGTCTAGCGTGATTAAAAGACAAACAAACAAACACATTTTCGATTTTATGTACATAGAAAGGCTGTTCGACAAGAACAAGAACCGCCTGTCAAATGTTTAGTCAGTCATAAAGAAATTGTGTTATATATTCTGCAATTTAATATTGATATTTTTTAGTCTTGGATATGCATCATTTATGATCAAGCTAAAGCCACAGGAAGAACTTTTAATAAAATTCCTGAACAACAAGATAAATCGTACGATACGAGAGGAAAGCAAGAATATTGGAAAACTACCGACTAATTCAATGGCAGACGAGAAAGAGGTCAGTAATTGATTTGGTTAATTTTATTTGCATTTTCAAAATCATTTCAATGCTTTGTACTAACTGTGTAATGTAACATTGAGTGTTTATTACGACTTTTTGATGTCTTGAGAAGCTTTTCATGCATGAATCTTTGCGAATTAAATATAATAAAAATAATTTAATTATAACACAAACGCCTCAAAAATTTTATTATTTGCACTTGCTTTGCAGGAATCAAGTCACGGCTTTTTGTGAGAAAAATTGGTTTTGAGCTTAGAATGTTTCCTGTTTTCTTCTTACCAAATATGACGTGATGCATGTCCTTTTATATTGAAGAGAGTTTATTTATTTCTCATAGGACAAACCTAAGGAAATCATTGGTTACAAAGAGAAAGATGAATTTCTATGGGCAAATAGTTCGACTGTAATGAATCATCCTCATGACATCTCAAAGCCATCGCTCACATTTCCAGATCAGAATAGCCCTTCAGTTAAATCTAAAAATCAAAAGAATTCCATTAATAATAAAACACTGAAAGATGATTCCGATGGAGCCTGTACAATTATGTAAATTATTAAACACATAAATGATGTCAGTTAAAGTGATGTAATTTATAAAAGCAGTTTCGCAATCTAAATTTCAATAAATTATTTTATTCCCTTTTTGTAATGTTTTTTTTTTACTTATTCATTGTATATACTACTTTTGTCGTTGGAAAGATATTTGGATATTTCAGTATAAATTTATGTACACATTTTAGTAGTAGTAGCTTGGTTCTTACATTCTTGTAAATTGTCTGTCTCCATTTTGTTGGCAGAATTTGTGTCTCTCAGAGGAACAAACTGAAATACTTTTAGTTGCATAGAGGAACAAACTGAAATACTTTTAGTTGCATAGATTTGTCTATCTGTCTTTGACTATTGTAAACGCCTAAAACGTTCTGGTGACTTTTTGTTGGAAGGCATAGACAAGAATTTCTGTCTATGTATCTAGAAGGAAGACCAATTTATCATAGTCAAATTATAAAATATTTGCATGTTTTAATTTTATTGCAGCTTAAACTTATGAACAAGATCGACAGTGACAATTTTAATGAAGTGATTTTCTTTAAAACTGGTCACATTGGTTACCAATAAAGTTTACAAATTCAAATTCTCTAGTTAAACAAACATTTATTATTGGATAGAAAATTAGGGAACTACAAATATATTAAAATGTCTGAAATGTAAAATTGTATTTACTAATTTATTTCAACTGTCACCCAAGACTTCAAAATGTTACTTATCCGTTAAATATAAATAATATAGCTTTTCTTCATTCGGATCCTTGAATGTGGGAACAAAGTTGACATTTACAATTTCGGAATAACCCTCCTCTTCAGTTGGAGTCACGTATTTCTTTCTGAAAGTCATAACATATTTAACAATGGCAAAAACCAAATAAATATATTGTAATACTTAAAAGAATTAAAAACTATGTCGTTTATTTTTGAATGTGTCTTATTTGTCAGTTCTCGAAATACGATATTATGCTTGATATGCTCAACTGTTGTGGTCATTATGAAGCAACGGCATTTAACAGAAGCTCTTCTAGCTGCTTCCACAAAGGGTTGGCGTGACTCAATGTCGACATTTGTATTGTCTACAACACAACTTTTGTCTTCCTATAAAAGAAATATGCATTTGAATACTGGTTTTAAAATTTTATCACATGTAAACTGGAATATTGTTTCATAATATTGTTTCATTTTTATCCTAATAGAATTGTTATGTATTCATACTATATTCCTTTTTAAAGCTTTAAACTCAACTTACTGAAAGCTAAATCTAGATAGCATTAAAATTAAATAAGAAACTTAATGTCTGCGTAATGAACTCTGACAATGTCTGAGAGGCAGCCGTAAAAATGGATTATATCGAGCTGGCGACATGCCCAGGAAAGGCACATTGTAATATATGCTGGATGCCGAAAGGGACCTTGGGATACCTAGTGTAGCGCGTCACACAAAAGTGGGTACGCGCTGTATAATGGCGTCACACAAGAGGTGGATACGCCGCTATTTCTATGCTGGACGAGACAATCAAATAAAAGAATACGCCGTATGGCAGCGTTTAGTTTCGTTCAATGACTGTCTGTATTGTTAAAATTCACAAGGGCTTAAATACTAAATCTTACTTCTAGACATACATAATATATGTATAACTACTTGCATAGCCTAACCTTAACATTACTCATAGCCAAAATTACCAATCGCAGTGATTTGACCCAATTCTAATTTATTGGTCACACGGTGTGCTGGCACACTTCATAAATGCATGGCGCTGCACTTAGGTGCTTTGCTTTACCCAGTGCGATGGACTCGAAGGGTTTCGTATTGCATGTTGCCGTACCCGCACATGGTGCTGCACTGATCGAGTCATCGCCGTGGGAATTCCGTGTGACGTAACATTTCTGTTTATATTTTGGTCAATTCACTTGTGCGATATTTGGTCGGGTAGTGTTACATTCTGTCTGCTATTACGTGATCGTTGCATTCATTGCATGATCGCTACAGAATTATACTCGGAAAAAACTAACCAGCATCACTAATTGCCTCACACACATCTGATCCGCGCCCCACTTCCGCAGTTTTGATCAAAGTGGTAAAAGTAGAGAATATTTATCTTTAATATGAGCCCAATTTTATGCTTAATTATTTTGATCTAATAAACAAATTATGTCTACGCATTTTTAACAGCTTGTAATAATTTGTAGTTTTCTGCTATTTGGGAAAAAAGGCAGACTTACCTGCAGACTTTTTTGGCACAATGTTAAACATGCTTTCGTAGTGCCAACTGTATCTCTGTTGATAATATTGTATCCAAGTGGTGCAAGGATTTTGTTTCCAAAGAAGCTTTTTCCAGATCCTGGGAGACCGACTAATAAAATTACCTGTGTTAAAAGATTACAAATCAATTATACTCGTATTCTTATATTGAGAGGGTAATAAATAAAAGAATGTTTTACTGTTTTTAGCTAACACGGCGGATCAATCTAAAAAACTAAATAAAGCGTATCAATACTTATCAAATTCATCCCTGTGTCGAATTATATACCGAGGTATGCGGGATTCCGTTCCCACTTACCTTTCTTAAGGGGTTATATACATAGTTGGGGCGAAAAAATGAGCTAAGTTCGTGATTTTTTAAAAGGGTTTTATGCGAATTTTATTGGGAAAAGCAAAACACAATGTTTTAGCAGTACTATCAAAGAAATAAAAACACTTTGAATTTCGAAAAAATTTTGAAAATTGTCGGAGTTATGGCCCCTCCCCCGCAGCGCTTTTTTTTTGCAGAGGCTTGCGGTGATCAATCCCCAAGGCAAACCGCTCAACTGAAATCAAAAAAGTAATAAAATTATTCAAGAAAACTGTATTCTGGTGTACTTGTTCGAATTGGTTTCCCAAAAAAAATTTTTTTTTAATAAAAAAACCACGTTGACAGAAAAAATCAATTTTTTTGTTGATAAAAATTTCAAAAAAAAAATCATTGCAAAAAATTAAAAATTTCCGGATGAAAAATGAATCGAACAAGTACACGAGATCTTAAATACGAATATTTGAAAAAAAGAATTTTGAGAATCAGCTGAAAAGTTTTTGAGATATCATGATCACCGCAACAGTACTTTTGAAAAAAACGCATTCCGAGATAATCGCGTTTAAAGTTTTGTAAAACCGCGCGCCAAGAGCTTATGGATAGGACCAGCGCGCTGCAAACGACTGTAATTTAAAAACCAGTGATCCGATCTGTATGAAATTTTGCACAGATATTTTCGAAAGTATGTACTTTCAGAATATGCACAAAAAAAAATTTCGATTTTTCGAGCCCCAACTTTGTATATAACCCCTTAAGTTAATTTTGTTATATGTTTTATTTATTATTGTTAAAACATTTAAACGAGTTATTGTACGTTCCGCAGATCAAACCTACATAATTACTGGACTATTCTGGGTGGGCCAATACCAATTTAAAAATTCCATTCGCGAAAACAAATAAAAACGGATAATTGTAATAATTAATAATACCTTACACTTATTTATTTATTTTAAATCCATCACAATCAAGACCTAAGGTCTTATATTAAGATTGATCCGACACAGTTAAAGCAACTAAACTATGATATAAAAATATAAGATCCATAATATCAAGGTCCACATACAAGCGGTTACCACAAAGGTAGTAGGCAAATTGAGCGGAATAAAAATCCAATATGATCAAAATGACTCCGAGACAAGAACCACACCACATCCGCAGAACAAACTACGTATATGTGAAGATAGGGAAGGAAGTCAGCATAGATAGAAGCAACCTTACAAGAGAAACCAATTTGGGATCGCAACAAATACGGAATATCTACCAGGATTTGCAAAAAAAATCAGAGTTTTTAAAGAAATATGGCAGAGAAAGCAGGGCATCAACCACTCATGAACTCCAGGCACGCCTTTCTAAAAGCTGCAGGACGGTACTTACGCTTAACCAGGATAGACAAAGCATTCCACAAGCGTACCACCCTAACAGCAAAGGAATTACTCATCGCGAGGGATGAATGGAGAGGAACCAATAAGTGCCTAGACTGAGCGGAACTGACAAAATGGAACTCAGAGCTTAAGTATGCCGACTCCCCTTGGGTGGAACCCGCAATAGTAGCACCAGGCACCCAACATTAAGCCAGCATTCGACAGAGCACCCAAGAAACTCGCCAGCAAGGGAGGAAACGTGGTCTCTGCGGGTCAAGTCATAAACATACCTATTAATCGAGTAGATTCCCACTTTGAGACGCTGCATCTCACAAGAGCTACAGCCAGTAAAAATCTCACTTCCATACAGTAAATGAGGCATGATAAAGGCCCAAGCCAGGATACGTTTGATACGTGGTGGAACAACGAATTTAACCGAATGCAACGCAGACGCAGGCACAATGAAATCTTGCTCCGCACAAGTGATATATGCTGCCCCAAGACAACGTCTCGCTAAACTTGAAGCCCAGATTTGTGACCATGGAACACAATTAGTAAAACAAAACTAATAAGGATTTCTTTTTAAATCAGTAAATAAATAAAAATGTTAGTTTTCGATCTTACCTCTTTTTGTTTAGATGGGACATCAATGCTTGAATCATACCAAGATTTACATTTAAGGGATTTCGGATCAAACGCTGTTATTTTCCATTCTCTTGCCCTTTGATTCTGCAATGAATATGATTTAAAAATCAAACCATTATTGAAATGTAGTTAACACTTTCAAATTTGGCTCCCTCATAATTTATAAATTCTTAATTTTGTTGATCATTTAAACTAAAAGGAAACTTTCCAACTGATATTATAATACATACAATGTAAATTGACTGGCTTGATATAAAGTTAATTTGTTTATCAGTTAGTTTCATGCCGAAATTTTATAAAATTAATAACAAGTCTGGACTCTTTTACCAAAAAATGTTCCTCTGGGGTCATAAACGGTATTCCTAAATTCAAAGCAAACAAGCGATCCGAGCAGGAAAAATCTTTTTTTACTTTCGGCGAAGTTGATATCCGCCCAGCTGCATCGCCAACATAGAAACTTTGTGATTTGCAAACTGGATTTTGTTTTTCCTTACACTGTTTAAGAAAAGAATAGAAGAATATTTTTTTTAAATGTTCAAAATATGTTTACCAATTCTTCTAAATATGTCCACATGCCTGTAAGGGGTTTTCTATAAAAACTATTAGTTGTTGACGCCAACACCATCGCAGGCACTCCTAGCTTTTGAATTATAGTAGTAGCTTTACGCTAAAAATATGTTGAACTTAATGGTTTGTGGAAATATTCCATCTCTTTCACTTTACCTTGAAGTCATTGACAGTTACTTTCCCTTTTCCAATACCTGCTTGATTCGTGAAGATAACTATTTTGTAATCCATGCTGTGTAACGCTTGAAGTTTATTGGGTATTTCGCTATATAAGATTTTCCAGTCATCTGCGTCCTTAGGGAAAACATTACCAGATTTAGTTCCAATAATCGTTCCATCCAGATCGTAGGAAGCAATCTTTAAAAAATAAAAGGGTTTAGTAAAAGGTTTAACAAGTCTACAAAGGCAAAAATGTGATTTTTGATTGATCATGATATTATTACCTTTCCTGACATTCTTTCTGCATCCGGGGTATAAACCAGCAGTTTTCCATTTTCAACTGATTTCCAAGTTCCAGATCTGGAACTCGAAACCTCCTTAGTTTCTTTCTTCTAAAATTGTTTGTAAAATATAATTGGGCGACAAAAGAGAAAATTTAGATAAGTACATACTATTTCTTTTGTATCTTCAGTCTTTATAGGAAAAGAAATTCTATACTGGTAATGCCCGTATAGTAATTCTATGATATCTCCTTCACTTGCCTCGTATATTTTCCCTGGTTGAATGGCAAACCCATTTAAGCCACTACGGTTGGCGCCACAAACTTTGAAACAAAGTACACGGTTTTTGAAGTCAGCTTTAAGTTTCACTGAAAAAAGAACGAAACTAAGCATAAATGTTCAATTCTACAGTGATGTACCGTTGACCATTATAAAAGCAAATAGAGATAACATGTAACATAACAACTGTAACAAAAATTCTATTACTCCAAATAATTCGACCTAAAGCTACCACGTGCGCATGTTAGTTTTCGTAAAAAATTTTTGAAGACGTGTGATTTTAGTATTTATTATTAACAGCATTAGAAATATCCTATTACTACAATTTGTCAGAACTCATAAACTAAGGCTTTCTTAGATAGAAAGGGATCAAATACAATAATTCTTTCCAGGCGGATAGCGCTAATACAAAGTGAAATTATAGGCGCCAAGTTATTTGGTGAATACGGTTTGATATATGTACATATAGTATAGAAGCATGCACTATGCGCGTTGAGAAATTTCAATTTCACAAGCGTTATATAACGTAAATCGTAAACATCTACTTACGTTGTCGTCTTGAGCAAAGTACATTTGAAATTCCAGTTTTTTCTGATCGGCCAATTTCAACAGCTTCTTGTGATAGAGTAATGTCTGGCAAAGCGTTCTGGAGCGGCGTTAGTGTGCATATTGGCTGAATCAGGCTTGGACACTTTTCTAGAAATCTAAATAGAACAAACAATTCATTACTGTAAAAATAGCAGAATTGTGCGTAGTGCACTATTTCGTCACTGTACTGCCACTTCACTATTATTTAATTACATTACAAATTTATTTTAACTAAATTGTTAAGCGATAGTCCACGACAAAGGGTTTACAAGGATCAATATCCATATTCCTGTAATAGGTAAAGCGAATTAGAAACGATTCCAGTGGATCCGGCACGAATAGCGATCTGTAGTGCTTCCGTACTCACGTATAGACCAACGGGAAAAGAATATCACGAACTTCATTTGAACTTATTATAATCTATATATATAAAAATGAATTGCTGTGCGTTAGTCTCGCTAAAACTCAAAAACGGCTTGACCGATTTCTATAATTTTGTTTTTGTTTTGTTCGCTGTAATACAGGGGAGGTTTAAAAAAAAAAAAAATCGGGAAACCGCAAAGGAAAAGCCGGAAAATCGAAAAAATCGAAATTTCCGTTTTGTATAGGAAGCGAATTTTCCAACATCAAGGAATCTTTGTGAAAAAGGCAATTGGAGGTTTTCGGTGTCGCCGATCTCGAGCTTCCATTCAAAATTTTGGAATTCAAGAAGTCGGATCCAATATGGCGACCGAAAAAGTTAAACTTCAAGGGATTTCACTGAAAATCCGATCTTTTGTTTTTGGTTTGGGTTTTTGGGGTCACTGATTTTGAATCTGCCATCAAAATTTTGGAAATCAAGATGGTGGGTCAATATGGCGACCGAAAAGTTAAACTTCAAGGGATTTCACTGAAAATCCGATCTTTTGTTTTTGGTTTGGGTTCTTGGGGTCACTGATTTTGAATCTGCCATCAAAATTTTGGAAATCAAGATGGTGGATCAATTTGGCGACCGAAAAGTTAAACTTCAAGGGATTTCCCTGAAAATCCGCACTAGGGAATTTTCGGGATCATTGATTTCGAATCTGCTATTCAAATTTCCAAATATGAGACCACCCCCACACCGCTGGAGATATAGGAGAGGGGGTGCAATAAGGAGGTGGTTTAAAATGAAGAAAACTAATTTTAATAATACTGTTGGAAAATATCTAAAACATGTGCAAAACGCAAATAGGAAAACGCTGGGTCACATAGGAGAGGCGGTGGTGCAGTAGGGAGGCGTTGTAAAATTAAGGAATACAAATTTAATAGTATCCCGGGAAACGCCGGGTGCGGGAAAGCTAGATTTAAATAAGTTAATCAATTTAAAAATTATTTAATCTCATAGACCACGATCAATATGATATACAAGATGCTATGATAAAAATTAATTCGTGCAAAATGTAAACAGAAACCCCAGTTTTACCGTTCAAACCCAGTACTGCGCGAGAATAGGGCACACCTACGGCCTCGTTTCGCTTCGCATAGTGCGGGATGCGCAATTAGGAAGAGGGCCTTTCAGGCTAAAAGTAAGTATTAGTAGACCTGCAGTTTTTGATAGAAGTTGTAAGCCCCAGCGAATTGCTGTTTGAATTCGCTTTGTTTTCTGTCAGAGTCAATGCTGTTTGTTTTGAAAATCAGACCACTTTGCTCCAAGCTCACAGCTTGTATAATTGCAGGTTTTTGTACTGGAAAACATAAATTGTATTTTTAGACTACCAGCGGTTTAATAATAATCTTTAGATCTAATTTCAGACTGCTTGTCGATATTGTCAGCACTAGCAAGTATGTGGTGGTGTTTTGGTCTGTTTGCGTAAGGGACATTTCGGACGGAATAAAGTGAACCTTATATTTGACCTATTGGCATTGTCGCGAGTTTGTGGAGTTTTCTATTTCACTCAAACACGTAATCGATGCAAAAGTAAGTTAACTGAATGACTTCTCAGTACTAAAGGAAACTAAACATTTCCGAATAAAGTGCTTTGTTTTTTGTAAGAAATTAAATTGCAATTAAGATATATTTTGTTTCTTGCGGGAGTCAGAACATTGTCGTGGTTTTGAACTAATTTTTGTTTTATTGGCAAGAAGATAAGGTTTTACGTCTAGTAGTAGATCCAAATTGAGATGTTACATTTTTGGAGTCCTGGCGAGTTTGCAATTACGTTTCCTAGGGGTGTTGCGTTCAGGACCAGGAACACAAATTACCGGTACCGTCTCGTTCCGACTAGAGAACTCTCTATCAAAATAATATAGATAACAATGATTCGAATATAACATTAGGTTAGATCCCACCCACACCCAAAGTGGATTACTTATTTAGAATCAGTTTAATTATCTTGTGGTTTTTGTAAAAACATAATTTTAGAAAATTAAATTTGAGAAATTATGAATGGCTTGAGAATACCTAAACATATTGTATCATTAATTCATTAAATCATCCGCTATCAAGGCCACAAAATACTGCACCACCGCAACAGCACGCGCATTCAAATTGTTTACTTTTGAGCCCGGTTGTCACGTTGACATTTTCCAAGATGTTCTTCTTCTTTTAATATATTGATGCGAACATATCAGTTTTATCTAAGAAAACTATTGATGAACATCCAAGAATTTAGCTGAGATTTATTACTTTTAATTAAAAATAGCAGAATACTGTTTACATGTGACGCAAAATTTTTCTTTCATTTTAATTACATCTGTTTATCTGGCATTAGTTATTTATGGCCTACCTGTACCTAATTTTTAATTGGAACACAGGCGCATAAATTCCACCCAAGTACAGGCGTTGGAATTTATGGAACGATATTTATGGAAGGGAATGACAGAAACAGTGTAATAGGGGACGAAGTGGAAGTAAATATCAGAAGTTTATTAATTTTTTACCTTGCTAGAGGAAATATAAAATATACCGAGTCCAGTCAGTTCGTGTATCTGTTCCGATGTAAAAAATAAACGTTTAACCTTTGTACAAGCTCCGCGAAGCTGTTGTGTGCCTTGTAAATGCTTTGGTGATTAAGAGCAGGTTGGTAAAAGAGACGTCTCTGCACTGGCAGGGGCAGAAGGCAGTAGTCGATCGAATTCGTGTGCTTGACCACTTGGTATATTTAAAACCTTTTCCCGAATATGTATATGCCACAGTCTGGGGCTGAAGGGTTCGCTTTGGTTTAAATGTGAAGTCTGGGAATGCGGAAATCAAAAAGGCTATTTCAGTGTGACGAGAGGCATGACTCGCATAGGCGTTGCATGGATACACAGCAAATGTTAACCCGAGAATTGCATTAAATTCAGTATTCGTAACAAGCCTGCTGTGCAAGAGGAGCTAGATTGAATATGATACTTGAGAGCATACTAAACGAGCGCAGTGTCGTCGCTGGTGCGGTCGCCGCAGACCATCAGTGCATTGATATTACAATCGACATAGAAAGAGGTCAGCTTTTAATTAATAGGTTTAATTCGACAAACAAAGCTGAAAGGCTGACTCGAACAACCTTTTGAAATCAGCCTCAGTGGCTCGTGGTCCCGTGTCATCATACTCGTTAGGTAGGTTTTTGTTTATCGCTATGTTTTTATTTATCACGTCATTTCTATTGCTAATTATTGCGACCAGCGCGACTGCTGCGGTTGTTAAAAATCTGCTTTGCTGAAATTCACGCAGCAGCCTCTGCCTTCCGATTAGTTAATTCAAGCTTCGAAACGTAATACAGATCTTCTGAGGTCATCAAAACAACTTCCTTGCTCAGCTACTCAGTCAACCTGAGGCCACTGCATTCTAGTTCGATTTTCTTCGATTTCGCTCGAAGGTAAACGCGCGAAAGGAGTTGAGGAGAATGTAACTTCTCCGCACTCTGCAGCAACATCGTTTCATGCAATTTCTCAATTATCTTACCTATTTTATTTATTTGCAAATAGGCCTGCTCGGATAGCATGCAAAATACCAGCAATACACACTATCGGGATTAGAAATAAAAGGGAAAGTGAACTGCTCTGCTCTGCTTTGCATAAATAGAGAAGTGCTTACCACTTGTAACATTGCGAATGTTCAAATGCTGAAAAGACGTAGCTAACATCATTGTCTTCTAAGCGAAGATGTTTTTTGTGGTGACTTAAGTTATTAGTGATGTTGGTCTTTTGGCTCGGGTCAATGTATTCATTGAATTTTTAGTATTATGCGCACATCAAAACCAAAACACTTTTGTTGTTAAGTCTCAGTAGGGTTAACGAGTATCAAGATATATTTAAATAAATTCATAAAATCAAATGTAGGTAGGGAACACAATAATTCTGGCATTCCGATGAGTTTTTGGTCTCGAAATAGAAATGCTAAGTAAACTTTCTAAGCAAGCTTTCATAGTTGCTCGGTAATGAATCAATGGTCTCATATGCATCCTAAGAACGTAGTTAAATCATCTATGAGACTGGATATGTCCACAGCTTTAACCGAAAATATCGGGTTTTCGCAATATTAAGCATAACTCACTCTCGATCAGATAAATTACTATCGAGAATATCGTTTAAGTTGTAAGAGCCTGGGGTTTCGGGGTTTCACAACTTAAAACTATTTAGGTTGAGAGCGACGAAGCATTTTTGGAGGCATTGAAAACACGCTCCACTTGTATTCTTGAATTAAAAACGGAATCTTGAATGCATTTTTTGATCAACATTTTCTGTCTTTCTTTGCTGTATATTATGGTATTAGGAAAAAGAGGAATTATAAAATCACTTCCAAATAAAAAAAAAATGCCCACAAAAATCATACATTTCCCTATTTTCATTTCATACATAAAGTTTTCTCCCGTTCACTGAAAAATTCACTTTCAGAGAGAGAAAAATTGAATTCATCTCAAGTCCGCAACCCCATACTTTTGCAATTTTATGAAGCATCATATCAGACAGTGACGTGGCCCGGCGGAGCAATTGAGAAAATTATTTTTGAGGCCAACTATTGTATTGACGCACAGTGAAAAGCAAATTCAGATTTATTCCGTTCATTTTTCATAGGTATATGTTGCTGCAGTTGGATTCATTTGTACTTTCATCAAGTATTTTTGAATAATTGAGAGAATTCTGCTTGGAAATAGGTATATACACAAATCACTATTGACTAATACGATGACCTCTCTTCTCTCTGAGAATATTCAGTGTACGTATAGTCAAAGAATATCTATCAACAAGAAGGGACACTCTAATACGCCTGAAAATGCCTAACTAGTATGCAATGTCTGGAAAACACATCCAGAAAAATTTCCCATTAGCTAAAACAGAAACGAACGAGTACGATACTATTCCCGTAAACAATTAAGGTAGAGAACCATAGCCAGCAAAAATTTCTCACGTACAGCATGTACAGTGTCAGATACAAAATGCAGCGTTTTTTTACTATGGAGTTTTCAGGTGATTTCTAATTCTCTCTATTACCATGCCATCTAAGTGCTACCTCTCCTCGTGATCATAAAGCATGGGAACAATGCGAATGAAGAAGGGGGGAACGCAGGTAGCGCACACCTAGTTGATATGTACGTACGCGGTTGCTCTTATTTTTTCACTGTGCACTTTCAGGCGATTTCTACCGATTCTCAGCGACTGTGTCTTGACTTGAAAAATTCGGAACATTTGCAATGCTAACAACAAATGCAATTAAGTAAATAGCTGCTCTTTCGTTTTAAAAATGATGGGTACACATCATATAAGGCGTTTGGTGTGTGGCTTTTATTATCAGGAAATAAGTTTTTTACCTTGCTGGAAAATAAAAATTGATCAAAATAAAATCATGCACCCTGTAGAAGTGTTTCAATTTTCTTAGCATCTCCCCTCAAATTTTTGTCTTGCTCTCACATATTACTTGCTTATAACTATCTATTTCCAACAAAATGAAACGTCTGGTCCGGTTAACGGTACCCAAGGTCACTAAAAGATAAGGGAAAACGTCACGAGTGTCCCTTCTTGTTAGGTATTCTTTGGTATAGTCTCAGCGAGGTAAAAGTAAAATCGCAAATTCAGTATATATTATTCCTTTTTATTTTGTATCATGTTGTATCGTATACATGCATGCATAAATTAATTAATTTTATTTATTTCTTTGCAACCAGCAAGTATAATTAAAGCGCAATCGGAAATGTAGCCCATAGCTCTAAACTGCGTTAAATTATTTTTTTATGTGAGGATGTGGGAGTACTTACTGCACTTCAATGCATCGATTTCTATATACAAAAATCGATTTTTTGAAACCGAAAAAAGGGAAAGGTGAGTTGTCGCGCGCTTTTCAGGCCGTACGCGCCGTCACTAATTCGGCTAATGACTTGAAAACTGTTGTGTTTTTCAGCGCATATTGGGATAATATTTCTGAGGTTTCAATGCATCGATTTCTATAAAAAAAATTGATTTTTTTAATGCTTCGCTTAGCCACGGCGATTATGATTCGGTTTTGTTAAAAAAGATTGCAAATCTTTCCATTAGTGTTCGATACTTCGCTTGGACTAGTTTGGGAATAATGGTTTCGAGAAAAACACGATTGAAAGTTGAAAGTAAGTATAGTAGGCGCTTTACCTGCTCATATTAAAAATGATATAACTTAGTCGTGCCTAGAGATTGTATCACAATTTTTTTTATGAACTATTATTTCTACACGCAAATTTGCAAAGTAAACCGCACATTAAAGATATACACAAGTCACAATTTCTCTATTCTAAAAATATTGACCTCTGCCTCCGTTACTATTAGCGGATTACCAGGAGTTAGACTTGACATGGGAGTACCTGGGAATCAAATTAATGTCGACATAGAAATGCAAAGCGTTGAAGGGTCATTCTGCGTAAATCATTAAAAAAACAATTTTTTTACAATCAGTTTTGGGAAATTAAGACATTCATTGAGACGAACCCACCCAGGGTAGGAGTGGTAACGCTTTGCGATCTTCGGGTAGGGCAGGCAAAACAATTTTACTACCGAGGTAAGACAATGCTGAAAAGAGAAAGAATAGAAGGATTGTCGGGCCTCGCATCGTTCCTTAAAGAACAGCAACGCGAGTTATTAAAGTCTGCATCAAAGAATATATGTAGAAATGCTTTACAAAGAATATCCACTCTCCTTTTGAGGCACAGTTATCCCTACCACCGCGATTTTTGAGGCAAATAAGGCAAGAAAATTACCCAGTAGTGAGAAAGAGACGATTTTTCTGTTTGTTCCGAATCCAAGGTCATTTAAATTGCTTAATAAAGACAGGAAACGGCAACAGTGAGAAATTCGAAAAATGAAAAAAACGGGAGTTCGCCTATTACCATTCTCGATAATTTGTGACATATGGAACCAATGACAAAATTACTTTTTCACCACACGTGCAGGGTAAGTGGTACTTTACCGCTTACTCGCTTCGCTCGTGCGTCTAACACCGCCATCGTGGGCAATCGGCTACTTACCGCCCTTGTATCGTAATATACTATTATGAACTTTAAATTTTTTGAGAAATTGATAGTGAATTATGTTTTGGCATAAAGGTGTTTGATATTTTTATTTCTTGTGAGAAAAATGGGAGGAAAATATCATGTTGTCCATATTTCTCTTGCACCCTGTATCACTGTTCCTATTTTTTAAAATTCCAAGCTCCGCCTCGACACTGTTCGTCTTTCTTCAACAACAATACTTGTGTTGTTGTTGTACAATACGACTTCTAGCAAAATTGCTGGGTTGAGTGGAATAACGGTAACAAGGTCAAAAATAGATAAGGAGATAATTGCCGGAGTGAACAGTCTTTGTACCATAGGTTGAATAGTCTTTGGCCTGGAAGCAGTACCTCGCAGAATTTAAGGTAAAGATGCAAAGGCCGAGAGTCCTCCAGCTGTCTCATTTATCCTGCACTACCTGCTACTTGGGTCTCCTGGTAGACAAGAACGCCGAAGATCCATACAGTTGTAAAAGACGGTAACGCAATATGAGGGCACTTCTTTCACGTACAAACATCGGAGATTATTTGGCTCGGTCGCTGGCTACCAGGCAAATGATTTAGTTTTGTTCGAATTCGAATTAAATTTTGGTAATGATTAAAAACCAAATGCACCTCTAACGAAAGTTGTAGTCTGAAGTGGGCTTAAGGGTTTGTTTTTTAATTTGTAAGTTTGAACATTTTGGTCGGGGAGGGCGAGTTGGGGTTTAAAGGAGGTAGTCTCTTCTCAGGAACTAATGCAGTGTATACTCTTCTCATTGTCATCTTGCTAACATCAGTATTGCTTGATATAATTACCATTATACGTTTAGTTCTTTTTGGGGACACTCCGGCCCTCTAAAGGTTAAATGGTGCTGTTATGTTAAAACCGTAAAGTGTAACTGTAGTAGCAGCATATCTTGAACAAACTGAAGTCAGAACTATTGAAGAATTGGAATATGGAATGGTGGTTGAGCTATTCCATCTAGCATACCTTTCCAAACATTTTACTTTGAGCCAGATATCACAAAAACCCCCATGTGTCAATTATTTGAGAATCCAAAAAATTTATTATTTTGAGTACTCTATTCGGGGAAATATGAACTTGGAGTAATAGGCTACTCTTAAGTGAATCTCATTTGACCGATTAAAGGAAGGTGACTAGGCATACCGAGAAACCAGGTTTATCTTTTTACTGAAACATGGGGGTCGTGACACTTTCAAAATTTCTATTCCACTAGAAGCGCTAGATCGCATGCACTTGTACGATGTAACCCAAGGAATTATGCTTTCGGATAACTTTTCTATGAATACAGACCCTGAGTGTGATTTAATTAATTATATTAAAGAAAAGCTACATAACATTTATTATTCCCGAGACTACAAACAAATAATTGTGAAAATTTCATCAAAGTCGGAATTTTGCATGAAAACAATGAAACTGACAAACTTTTTCTTATTTTATAATATGAGTGAGTATGTTGTTGAAATTGATAAGCATTGAATTGTAATGAAAACCGAAGGAATTATAAATAAAAACAATTCTAAAGAAAACTGGAGAAAGGTGAACTATTTTAAATGATAAAGAGTGGTGTATTACTCTTCGCCACACCAATTGAATTGAATTGAATATTTTGATGTTTTCTTAACAATATTTGTAAACAATTTACTAAATTTAAGCGGATAAGATGCAACACTGAAATAGAGCCGCGTCGTCTCAGTTTTGTGTAAATATTATTCTAAACCAAACGCATCTTAAAATTGTTTACATGCATAAATAGAAACATGTTGAGATGCATTCTTTTCGACAAGTGTCAGTCGAACTAAGCAAGGCGAACAAAATGTTTCTTTAATTCTTAGGAACGCAGGATATCGAGTTTAACTTCCGTTATACTCGTAACTTGCTTGAATATCGGATGGCTGAATTAGCCACCAAAACAAAGTGGCAAGTTGGTCATCCGAGTAATCGGTTGTCTTGTAGCACGCGCGGGGAAAATGGCTTCGTTGCAGCAGTCTGTTTATGAAATGGATTATGTTTCAACTCATTCCGGTTGGTGATCGAAGAAATCGTCCATTAGGGCGAAAAAGCACTACAACCAAGGTGACCAGGTGAACAATGAAGGGGGTCTACTGAAAATCTGTATTACTACTTATTACTATATGAAGTAGGTACTGTATTATGCACTTCAAGCTGGAAAAAATAAAGTGTGTTTCGACATGGCCTAAGACGTTTTATTGAAACTGGGACCACGATATGGGTAATTACAGAAGTAGGTAGATACAGAGTCGAATAACTCGTCGTAGTTTTTATTTATTATTTTTCGGTGAAGGTGTAGTTTAGACAACAGCTGCTCAACATCCGTACGCCAGTACAGTTCACGAGCCGCCGCATATAGGTCGATTTGGCCGATTTAGGCGGCCAAAAGTGAATTTGCAAAAGTATACCCGTTAGCAAAATTAGTTATTACATGCCCTGGCAGACAGTTCGAGGGACAATACCCAACCCCTCCCATAACTATAGTATTGAGCGGGAGAGCTGCTACAGGTAGTTGGAATGTGATAGCCCCTCGTGGTGTACGTATCTAATCTCGGTGCTCTCGGTGTAGACAAAATATTCAAAGTGAATATGTTAGATAAGTTTATTATTAGAATCAGTTTTGCAAATAAATATATATGAATTCTACTACTTTAGCACCTAACTGATAGTTATATAGTTTTTCAAAACTTGTTTTAATTTAACACATTTCTAGGTTCTTAAACATAGTCTTGTTACAGTATTTTAGTAACTTTATTTTAAAATGTTGTTTTGTTGTGTATCCCCGTCGGTCCCGACCGTAATTTTATTATGATTAATTAATTTGAACCTTTAACTAATATCGCTCTTCTGTCTAAAATATTATTAAATTTCTAGAGAAGAATGCAATGCGGGTATATATAGTAGATTACTATTAGCTCCGATCCGCTAATGAGTAGTATGAAAAGGCCCAAAAAACCATCTATTAAGACATATTCTCCCGAGACAATTGATTTTTTGATACCTGCCCAGCCAAATGAGTATGATGAATAATGATGTAATATTTTTTTAATAAATATTTCTTTCCAATATCAAAAAACTATCGCCTTCTCGCAGCCTTTGCCACACTGTCAATTTGCTAATTGTCACCTCCCGTAAATCATGTAGCTGCTGTTGCACTTGAACGCCAGTGAGGTGTGCTCAAGGATGCTTATAATACAAAACAATCGTCTCTTATCGAGTTCTTGCTGATCTCGGTCGTGTGGCAAAGGCCCGGGTACGCTGCTACCTTTGACAAATACATACGTCTAACCGCTGATTGACCCAAATTAAGATGTGTTGTCACAACACGCTGACTTAGTTCACTTTGAAGAAGCGCAACTTCTTGATTGGCTTGTTCTGCCGTCCTAACCATTTCCGGTAGTTTTTTTTCTGCCCAACGGAGATCGATGTTCACAGGTCATGTTCTGATATGCAAGTGATGATGTGATAACGCATTCATAACCCACGCAGTTTTGTGATTATTGTGCATGGTGGGGGAGGGAACAAGAATGTTAATACATATCTCATGTTTAATCAAAAATTTAAGTGTCTTCTTTTGAAATGGTATGCACTTGCGGTTATAAAAACTGCACCACACAGGTAGCTCCGTTAATGTACATAATTGAACCGGGTAGGGTAGGGGGAGGGATGCAATAATGTGAACTGCGGGGGTGTAAAAGCAATCCTTTTGGTGAAAGGATATTCAGTGGTGATAACGAAAGTGAAAATAGTGAAATGGGCGGAAAATACAAAAAGTTGTCTCGGGACGAAAAAGTCAAAATTTTGACTTTGGCAGATCAAGGTCTGTTGTGTCATCATACAGCGGCTAAAATAGGGTGCAGCAATTTAACCATAGTTTGCTTGATGAAGAAAAAGGAGAACGTGGACCTTCTGGAGAGGATGAAAGGATCTGGAAGAAAAAGGAAGACAGATTCACGTACGGACAAGGCATTACGACGGATGTGCTTGAAAGATCGCTTTAAAACCGCTGTCCATCTGAGTGCAGAGTTGAAGGATTATCATCAAGTCGACCTTAGCGCCGAAACTATCCATAGGAGGTTATGAGAGGTTGGACAATCAGCGGAAAAACATGAAAATTGGACGACAGAAAACTCGCGAGGTGTGATTTGGTCCGACGAAAGCAAATTCATGTGCATACGTGCGACGTTCAACAGGAGAAAGATTTAAAGAAGAGTGCACCATCAAAACAAGTTTTCTCAAAGCATTGAGGAGCACCTTTCGTTTACTGACGAAGTAATTTTCCAAATTTATTCTGCGCCTTGCCATCGTGCCAAATCGGTAAGGATAGTATGGTATATGAACTGCCAAGTGTATTTTTCATGAACAGTAAATAAAAAAACTAATTTATCCTTTTATGTTTTTTTCAGATCTTGGAATTCAGAGACTAGATCGTCCAGCGAAATCGCCCGATTTGAATCCCATCGAGCATGTTAGAAAACGAAAAGTAGCAGGTTATGACCTGATGAACCGGAGAGCAAAAGAAAGCTGAATAAAGTACTGGATCTTGTGTGGAAGAACGAAATAACGGATGACATCATTGGCGTATTGGTGGATACAATCCCTTTTATAGGATTGAAGCGGTACTGAACACTGTACATACAATGTAAATTATGTGTACGCTATGTTTAAATAAAAATATACCAAATTGTAAAAAAAAAATTTTAAAAAATGTAATAAAAAACAAATAAATATTAATAAAGCATGAAGGTCGATTATTATTATTATTCATTTCTTCCCAAAAAAAGGCGGTATGTAGATGAAATCCTGCCAAACTGTGAATGAGTTTCTATTGATAATTATGATAAAGATAAAATTTGCTATATCTCAGTCTCAAATTCATTTAGTGTGGGGCTAAGTTGAGAATCATTTATTGCAACTTTAAATTTTTCTAACACATGCAATTTACATTACAGGTCATGGTAATTGTCAGCACCGAGTGGGTAGGATATGAGGAAGAGGTTAAATCTGGCTCAAAAACACTGGTGATGGCCAATTCTGGGACTTTCCCCTCAAATAAAAATGAAAACAATGGAAGCAACGACTGGCAACAAAATCAATGCAATAGCCGAGCGAATACGACTGATTGTGCACGAATAATTTTGCACTGTCAACCGAATTCACATCCATTTCAGGTATGTTAATATTTGCATTTTTTTAGGGGGGAAACACTGTGACGACTCAAAGAAAAGGCCCTTTCCAAGATTTTTTTTTCCTATAATTAAAATATGTAAGGCGAACCGCATACTAAATGTTTGCAACGCGTTGACGATATATCATATGACGAAGAAAATTGTGCAATGTTTATTATGCTTTAAATGCATTGATATATTCAAATTTCGTCGTCAACTTTGTCATGGGCGGCGTATTGATGGCTTTCTTACGTCTCAAACGCGTTGCAGTTTGATTCACGACTCCTGTGGATTATTACATTACCATAACATTATAATTTTTTTAGCGTTCGATGTTTTACCCGTTACAGTGGAGTATCTTTTAAATATCTCGGAATTCGCTGCCAACTTAAAAATATAGTTTTAAAAATAACAGTTTCGTTCGTTTCCGCTCTCAAGATAAATAAAGTTTACTAATATTACACATTTTTCCAATTCTAGACCAGAACTCTGTTCTTGGAGCCAAATAGTGAAGTTAAAGTTGGCCGATCAATAGCTAGGAGTAGGGTATCGGATAACAATGCAATATTTGACTGCAAGGTATTATCTCGCAACCATGCAGTGCTATGGTACAGCGAAGGAAAATTCTTCGTGAAGGTAAATATCGAGCTATGGCTTTTTGAGTGTTTTTTAAGGCGCGTATTTTTATACAGGATACAAGAAGCAGTAACGGAACTTTTATAAACGACAGGAAAATTGATCAATCCGAATCAGAATCACTCAGTTCAGGGGACATTGTTAAATTTGGTGTAGACGTCATCGAAAATTCCCGAAAAGAAGTACATGGTTGTATTATTGCATGCGTAAAGCTTTTTACTCCAGATGGGCGGGAATTTATATCGAACAATCAGACCCGTATTAAATCGGGTGATGGTACCATATCATTAGATGAACTTCATCGTTTACATCATTATATACAAGAAGCAAGTCAGCGCGAAAAAATCTTGGAAGTAAAGCTTCATGATGTACAAAATGTTATTGAAACAACAAGGTAAGTTTTTAAATGAATTGTTTATTTACATTCTTTCCTTGCGGCGGTATAGGCAAAAATTTCTTTTAAACGAAATTAAGGGCACCCGGTGGTCTAGCACCCTTGAATTTAAGGGATTGTTAAAATAATTTTTTGAAAGGTGAAAAAAATGACAACGATATTTAAACTTTGTAGGTATATTATAATACTCAACAGGCATCCAAAAATATTTTTATAATTAAAAAAAAAAATTGTAATTATTTAAATAATGGCGCTGAAGATGACCCCCTCAAAAAAATGAATCTGGGCGGCGGGTGAAGTTTTAGCTCTGTCACTTATTTGAAAAATAAATTGTAAGGAAATTATTAATCTATATGAATGTAGCTATCGCCGGAACCAACAAAAAATGGAAAAAAAATTATTTTGAAAAAAATAGCGCGTTTTGAATATCGAAAACAGACTATTTTTCATTAGGTTTTCTACGTATAAAATAAGAAGTTATTGAAATAAAAAATTTTTGGTGGTCCCGGCCATAGCTACTAGTATACTGAATAACATATTAAAATTTGGGATGATTCGGATGAATAGTTTTTTTGTTTTTTATCCCGCCGTGCAGAAAAGGGTGGTTTCGAGATAAATGAGTTTAAAGTTTTTAGTATGTTTCCATTCATAGGCGCATCAACCGTTCGCTACCTGCTAAAAAGGCTGTAGAACCTAAAATACTGTCAATATTATTACAAAAATTTAACGGTAAATTCTCGAAGGACCACACTTTCGAAATATTATAAAAACAAAAAATCGATTTTTTGAAAATTCTAGACCACCGGGTGCCCTTAAGTTCTCAGAGGTATTTTTGAGGTAAATTTGTCGGCACTATAATGTAGAAAACTTTACTTATTTTTATACTTACGCAAGGCTTCTGGAATATCAGCCAGGCCAGGCCGAGAAATAAAGCACTGGGGTTATAAAACGAATATCATTCCTTCAGTTCAGCCAAGCCTATACACAAGCCATATGACCTGGCCTTTTATTTTTGTGTGTAACATTGCTTCTTATGGCGGAACAATGAAACTCATAGAAAAATTTGGCTTTACTTGCAATCTATAACAGCTATGGGAAAGTGTTTTCATAGAGCGAAACTCCAGAGAGTTTGACTTCTTATAAGCAAAAAATATCCATGCATTGTTAACAAATTTGTAGAGATTTTGCGACTTGTTTCAGTTCCATGGTCTTTTAGCCCTGTAGCTGGACCAGACAAGTCACAGTCGTGACGCCTCCATTTGGGGCAACTAAAACAACAACAACAAGCGATTTGTTCCGGAAGCAAGTTCTCCCGCACTGGAAATGCCATATGTCATCAAGTGATTTCTGTTGAGTTGGATTAAAACTTGAAAAGTTTATATATTTCGCTAGGAAAGGTCTTAAAATGTTAAAAGATTTGGAAAAAGAACATTTCAGGCATATATTCAGTAGAAGATAAGATTACTTTTCTATTTAAGTTATAGTTTTGGAGCTTCTTTTGAAGTTTGCTTTTTCCGCCGTAAGATCCAATGCATTCCTTACCACATGTGTTGTGCTTAATTTTAATCTGTTATTGTCTCGTGGTAGTTTAAAAACATGTAATTTAGGAAAGTTTAACATGGCTATCAAATGAAAAGGTTTCCCAAGTAAAATACGATAATCTATTCTAAAACCAATATCGCCGCCCAAGATGGCGGATTACCTTTTTCTCCTCCTTAATATGGATATCAAATGAAGGGGTTCGAAGAGTAAAATACGATTAACCATCATCATTTTAAAGCCAATATGGCGGACATCCTAAGATGGGGATTACGTTTTTCTTCGCAATCTTTTGACATAGATGTTAAATGAAAGGGTTCGACGATTAGTATGCGATTAGCTACATATGTGATATGTGACGTCATTGCAAATAAATTCTGAACCAGTTCCCGTTATCGGAATAGATTGATATTTGGTACACATGTAGGTAAACCCCATGACAAGGCAATAATATGGTCACCTTGACCTGATGCTGTGCTCTGGCCGCACATATTACCAATTTTCCCAAAAGCTTGAAGCAGATAAAGACTCAAAAATATAGAATAAAATAACTGTAATAAATACTTTTTTAAAACAAGCTTTTAAGTCAAATGTACTATAAAGTAAAAAAAAATTTCAATTACCACCTCGCATTTTCAGAACATAAAATGTGGACAAACTGTAACCAATTTTACTAAATTAAATTTGTTGCCCATTACGACTACATGATATAAAAGCTTGTTGCCATGTAGTATGAAAACTCAACATACACATAAATGACAAATGCAAATCGCCGTTTTTTATAAATAGTAAAATAATTTGTTGTAGAACAGTTGATATGGAGCGTTGATTACGAGTAACAATAGTGTATATAATGATATTGCTCTTGTTTCTTTAAATCGTATCTTGTTTTCAGGCGGAACACTTCATCTTGTTGGCAAGCTATGATCGACGAAGATAAGCTTTTAAACCGGATAGATATTCTTGAAAATAAGTTGCAGTTTTTACAAAAGAATGTTCCGGAAGATAGGCTAAAAAACGAAATTCTAAAACTCCAACAAGATAAATTTGTTTACCAGGTATGACTAATTGGCATTCTTTTGAATTGTTCAAATTAAATAATATAATGTTTAGCATTCGGCCAAAGAAGCACTCCGAAAAGTTTATGAAGAACGAATGGATGCGTTACATAAACTAACAACAATAGAAAGGGCACTATGTAATAGTGAAGACGAGTGCTCATTACTTCGCGATCAGTTATTGCGCACTCAACAAAATTTGCAAGTAAGATGTGCTTACAAACTAGCTTGTTTAGAATTTCCCATAATTCACTTATTTTTAGGAAGTAAATTGTCGGTTGAATCAACTAGAAGCCGAATGTAAAGAACAAAAGAATGAACAGGATCAAAACGAAATCGACAAGGAAGAGAATCAGACCCTGCAATTGAAATTAAAGGAAAAGGATGAGGAATGTCAAGGATATAAAAGTCAGATAAACGCACTTATAATGGAAAAGAACTCTTTACAAAAAGAAATAGAGCACTATGAGGTAAAAACATTGTGATTGAAAATATTTTTATCGTATCCCTACATGTATTGTTTTCTCCAGAAACTTTACAATAACCAAAGTGATAATAATTCCACGTATAAGAAAAGTAACTCCGCAACGAAGTCCACCATAATGAAATGGTTTGAAAATTCAGATCTTACACAGAAAGAAGGTTCTACCGAAATTATTGAAGCTATCTGCAGTGTAAGTGTGCATTGACCTTTTTCTTTATACACAATGTACTGTACACAATATATTACGGTTTCGTATGTAGCTTGCATTAAGACTGGTTGCAGCCTTGAGCTAAGCTGCGTTTGTTTAAGTAACTTTATGGTTTAACTGAGACTTAAGCTAATATGGTTTACATCAATTGTAAACTCTTATTTCCAACTAAAAGCTGGAAGTTTAGCTAAAGACTTCACCAGGTCTAAACCTTTTCCTGCCACTTTTTCATATCATCAAAATAAGTCCCTTAATCTAATCTAATCTAAAATGATCCCTTGTTCTTTATCATATTTACGTTTAGGAGACTTTATAAAAATTCACTATGATGCGAATGTCTGAATGTGTGTATGTTAATTATTCATAATAGAATCTTTAAGAAGAATCTGAAATAAGCACTAAAGTATCACTCATAAGTATGTATAACCACATGGTCTGGGTGCAGGGCGCTTCTACCCGCCTCTTGATCTCTACATCTACAGCATTCATAAGAGATAACCTGATTATAAATAATACACCCATAGTCGGAAGTGCACCATTAGATCCGTATAATAATAGCGTTCTATTAGGGTTTGTATTATAGATGAATGAAGAAGGTCAAAGTCTGCTAGGTACTTGGAGCTTTAATATTTTGCAATTACTACTACAGGTATGTCCTCAAAAGCAAAAGTAACCGCTTTTTAAATTTTAACGGCTACCATTACGAAGATTTTCGATGATCGAACTGAGATTCAAATAATTTGTTGTTAAAAAAAGTTATTTTCGGAAATTGATATCATCCAAATTGATACGAAAAATGAGAGATCAAGGGTGGCCGCATGTAAATACTTGTTCGACTTAGTTGAAATGGCTGAATTGCATGTTCAAATTCCTATAGGAATAAAAATTCAGCTATTTCAAGGGGCTTCAAATTAACTCGGAATAAATCACATGCTGCGACCCCTAGTGGGCTCCACAATCAACGAAGATTTCCTCTAATGGTTGCGGCTTCAGTAGTAATCTGATCGACTATCAAAATTTGACGTGTTGACGGAAAAAAAATGTATAGCCATGCCCGCGAGTATACCAAAGTCATTGGATGCAACACATTTGTAGTAATACTCGTAATAATTAAAATCTTATGGAGGGTAATTTTAACGGGCAAAGATTATCTATCTAAAAAGCAAAAAATGTGCAATTTCATACGAAATAGATAATGGCAAAAGAGACTAAGAGGAGAAATAAGTGATCAAATTAAAAAATGACAATCGGGCAGTTGGTTTGGGTACATTTGACTATATGAAGACAAAGACGAACTGAGAAAAATTATATGGAAACTAGGACTTCACAATGATAGATAGTTTATAACACAGAAGTGAGAGAGATAGAGAGAAGATATAAAGTAATTAGCATTACAGAACACCGAGAGTGGAAAGAGCAATTGTGGTTGTGAATCAGACAATCGTTTAGTGTCATGTGGGGAGTTACACCGATAGCATAGAAGAAACCTAAGTGTTTAAAAAAATTTGTTGTTGAACCTTAGTTTTTTTGAAAATGCGTTGTAATGACACCAAGTCAAGACTTCAGCCAAAACTATTACCACGATGAGTAGATGTAATTAGGGCTTTCATATTTAAGGTTAACATTTCTTGTAAATTTAAAATTGCATTGCACTCGTCTTGCCAACTTTTCGACTGTAGCAAATTTATGTGTTGTGACACTTAGTGGTATTCATATGATAGTATCCTTGTGCTTGCTCCAGAAATATCTTAAGTAAAAATTAATTGAAATTGTTACTTTTACTTAGTGTAAATGCTGTTAAAATATTTTCATATTTTAATAATTCAAATCTTAGATTTTTATACTTGCAATTAGTTGACGATTTTAATATATGACTTGTTTTTCTCTGTGTCTAAAATAGTGGCCCGATATAATATTAAATGCGGAAAAACTGACTTTTGCAAAGGGATACGATATATTCATTATATAATTTATATGTTGTGTTACTATAGCAAGTTTCTGCAGTATACTTACATTTCAAATAATTTTAATTTATCAGGAGCTTGGAACAAAAGATGAAAGTTGTTCTAATGCAATAGACTTGGCGAAGCTACACGAAAAGCTCTCTTCAGTGCAGAAACAAATTTCATCTTTAGAGTCTGGAATCATTAATGGTATACTCATTAAATTTTGTAAGTTTAACTGAAATATAATTGACCTATTGGTTCAGTGGAATTTGATGAAGATACCACCAACTCAACATCTACGCCATCGCTAAGTGATGGCAACCAAAATATAGAAATCAAGTGTGATAGTAAGGATTTGCTGAAGTCATGTACATTGGCCTTACTAGACGTCTACAAGGACATGAATGAGTACATATCTGCCATGAAACAGAGCAACCACGAAAGTGCAAACACGGAGGAAAACTACAATGAATTGGAAGAAAAGGTATTTTACATAATGCAATTTTGAGTGGGATGCTAACCCCATCATATTTTCAGCTAAATTCTGTTCAACAAGAACTTACAGATTTACAGTTAGAACTCCAGAAGCGGCCTTCGTATTTACAAATTCAAGAAAAAATAAGTCTGAATGAGAATCTACAGCGGGAGATTGCTGCCCTAAAGGCTAAAATAATAGAATTAGATGCCGACATTTCGGTATTACAAAATGATAAAGTTTTGCTTGAAGACGATCTGAAAACCGCTAACGCCGTTACTAAGGAAAATAATGATATTGCTTTACAAACCAGCGAAGTAAGTGATGACTCAACCGAATTAGAAAAGAAGTTAGATGCCGATTTCGAGGATTCGGTAAAACGCGATTTTGAATTACTCAACAATACCGCCATTCAACAAGAAGAAGAATTGATTGCTTTCAAGGAAAAATACCAAATTGTTACAAATGAAAATATTGAACTGAAGAATGCGGTAAATAGTTTAAAGCGAGAAATTGGTAATCTTCAGAACAATTTTTTCACGAAACTTTTAACGTACAGTGTTGTATTTATTGCTATTTTTTGTTATTTATTGTTTTCGTATTTTTGAAACTGTAATAAAGTCTTTAGTCACAGTGAAAATATTAAATTCGCCTATGTGCTCCACAAGTAATTTCAGTGGTTTTATTTCCCATATATTTCTTATTATTCATTTTCGCCGTTGGAAAACATTTCGGATGCACTTACGTTTGTTAAAAAACTCGAAGGCACATTCAAATACATACTGTTTAAAGTACATACGTCTAATATTCTTTGTTCTCAATCTTTAATTGGCCCTCTTGCTTTTATAACGATCTGAAAACGTCAATTCATCAATGCTTTTCCATTATAGTATGGGAAAGGGCCCCCAGGATTCTATTAAAAAGTCTCTTAGCGCTGTAATTAAATCCATCCCCTTTCGTGCTACTAATAGTTTAGAGTATAGCGCATATATTTTAATTTGGATTTAAATCATATATATCGATATTGTTTTCTTGAAAGTAACTTTACCTTTAGGCCTGTATTCACCAACATACATAATTAGATAATCTGTATCTAAGGGTCCCATAATGGAAGTGGTATTTAGTTGACCCGACTAGCAAAGACACATTTTCAAATCGCTAGCCGAGTAGGCCGAGGTCGACTTCCATAATAGGACCGCGATAAACACATCGGATATACATATTTACGACCACCCGAAGGTAACTTAAAATTCATGTATTTACTTCATTCTGCAACAGTCGGGTATGGGTTGGTTGGTTATACAGAATTTGTTTACTGCAGTATTTGCAATGGCTGAACAAATGGAAATAAATGGTGAGGCGTGGTAGGTAGAGCAATTAGAAAATGTGTCAATATAATTTCATTCGATTTTATTTTTCATTAGTTTTTACGGTAGATACGTTCCCGAAAATTCTGTCAATGTAAAAAATGTGTGTAGGGACTCACGGCTAAGATGTGTAATCAACTCCTTAGAGCGCTGCGCGCTCATTGTCTAGTAAGTCAGTATTACTTATAATTTTACTACAATAAATAGGTCGCCACACGCAGCGACGGTTTTATGCGTACAAACTTTCTAACAATCAATTGATTGTACGCCATTGCGCCCACATACGGCGTCGGTTGTCATTTGCCAACGTTGCGAATTTTGACGTAGTCATATACTTCATTCTTCAAGTTTCTGTCCAAATAATCGTGAGATTTTACTCTCTACAAACACGGATTATTCCTATATTTGGATCAAAGGATATCTAACAACAAGAATGTACACTCGTGACGTTTTCCCTTTTCCTTTAGTGACCGTGGGTACCGTTAAATGGACCAGACGTTTAATTTTGTTGGAAATAGATAGTTATAAACAAGTAATACGAGGGCGGTTTGATAAGTCAGTGACTTTTTGAATAAAATATATTTTTTTCGGCAAACAGCGTTTTATTTCTCAACATAATCTCCTTTTAACTCTATACACTTAGTCCAGCGTTTTGCCAATTTTTTTATTCCTTCCAAATAATAGCTTTTCTCAATACTCTCAAAATAGGCATTTCTTTCCTCTTCATTTGACCCAAACCTCTACCACCCAGTCATTTCTGCAGGTGTGGAAATAGGAAATAGTCACATGGGGCTAAATCTGGAGAATATGCTGGATGGGGTGTACGTCTACACCCGTGCATTGTCTTGATGGAACAACACTTTTTTCTTCGCCAAATGCGGTCGTCTTTGCTTCAAATCAATATCAAATCTGTCCAAAAGCTCTGCATAATATACATCGTGATCGTTTTGCCCTTTTCGAGGTAATCGATATCAATGATATCGCGTGCATCCCAAAAAACTCTAGCCATGACTTTGTTAACTGAAAAACACAATTTCGCCTTCTTTGGTGCACGTTCACTTCGAGAAACCCACTGTTTTGATTGTTCCTTGGTCTCTGGTGTATTGTGATGTATCCATGTTTCGTCAACGGTTATGAAACGGCGCAAAAACTCGTTCGGATTGAGGCTGAACATCGCCAAACAATCCTTTGAAGTGGTCACACGGTTGCGCTTATGGTCGAGTGTGAGCAATCACGGCACCCATCGCGCGGATAGCTTTTCATATCCAAATATTCATGTAAAATGTGATATACCCACTCAGTTGAGATGCCACCTCACGCACTTTCATTCTCCGGTCATCCAATATCATTCCTTGGATTTTATCGACGATTTCTGGTGTAAACCTCTTTTGGCCGACCTGAACGTTCGGCGTCACTTGAGCTGATACGACCACAACGGAACTCAGTAAACCACTTCGTAACCATTGAATTTGATGGTGCAGTGTCCCCATAGTATTTATCAAGCCTTTCCTTGGTTTCGGTGATGGTTTTTTTACGCAAGAAATAATGCTTAATCAGCACACGAAATTCACTTTTTTCCATTTCTGTTAAAAGTCAAGAGGTTGTCTGCTTTCAATGGCTGTCAAGCATAAACTAAATTAAATGACTCAGCTTGCTCAAAATTTGACAGTAGTCTATTAATAGATGGCAGTTAAGGGCAGCAGTGATGAATTTAAAGTATTTGCGCGGGAAATTCAAAAAGTCACTGACTTATCAAACCGCCCTCATATGTGAGAGCAAGACAAAAATTTGAGGGGAGGTGCTAAGAAAATTGAAACACTTCTACAGGGTGCATGATTTTACTTTGAACAATTTCTATTTTCCAGCAAGGCACAACTTATTTCGTGCCTTGCAAAGCCACACACCAAACGCCTTATATGATGTGTACCCATCATTTTTAAAACGAAAGAGCAGCTATTTACTTAATTGCATTTTAAAATGTTCCGAACTTGCTGCCTGCGAAATGCAAAGTGAAAAAATGTAAACAACCTCATATGCAGTTATGAACTGTGTGTACACTACCTACGTTCCCCCCTCTTCATTCGCATTGTCCCTATGTTATAAAATTGCAAGGAGAGGTTGAACTGAGATGTCATGGTAGTAGAGAGAGTTAATAATCGCCTGAAAACTCTCTTAATTGCTTACGGGAATAGTATGGTATTCGTTTCTGTTTTAGCTAATGGGAAATTTTTCTGGATGTGTTCCAGACATTGCATACTAAGTAGGCATTTTCAGGCGTATTACATAGTGTCCCTCTATTTGGGACGGTTTTGTGACAACCGTATGATTGTACGCCAAGTTGCGCACACAGGGTCAATCTTTTGTTTGAACGCGTGCTTATACGCATAAAACCGTCTAGTTTAAGAATACTTAGTACTATATAATATATTATTACATTAAACATTATTACATTTGCAATATTAGCGAAAGTATTCGAAGGGGCGGACCTGAGCGCACTCGGACCAAGATAATAAATTGAATATTTGGGAGAGCATATAAACAAAACTACAGTAGGTACCTTTAATATTTTATAAATACTTGAAGATCATCTATTAAGCGTGAGAACACAGAAAGACCAATAATGCAAGTGTCCCAAGGGCATGTGTATAGTATGTCGTGAGAAAAAAAAACAGCATAGTTAATTGATAAAACTATTTTTACTGGCATTTATTATACAAATTTAAAATTCTGCTTAAGAACCCTGTACTTCATATTCGCTACAGTACATCGTATACATCTCACTTTTGTTTGTACAAAATAAATACGATGCAATAAATACAATTGCAATAAAACATTGGTATACTAAGTTACGATTTATTGCGCTCACTTATAGCCACCTAAAGGGTCTAACAAATATCCTCCGCCGCTACTTGCTGTTAATAGAGATGAAAACGGCGAGGATAGGGTCGCAGCAGCAACAGCAGCATGGTGAGAAGTGTGATGCCCAAAAGTTTGTTTCCCTTGCAGAAGAGGATTACAAGATCCAGTCCATTTGCTATTCGAATTAATCTCATTAACTTTTTCTGAAATGTTAAGAACATTATTAGTACAACAGGAAAAAATAGTGAAAATATAGTTTAATAGTTGTATACGGATTTACTTATAGGGATAGGACCACAGGAATTAAAAGTTTTTTACTTTCTAGTAGCAGAGAATTAAGAGGCACATACATATATATATACGTCCAGAACTTTTTTTTACCGATTATTGAAAGTATATATCAAGAGAATTACAAAAAATTATTCAAAAATTCAAGGTGGTGAGGAAGTTACATCGAATTAACCTGACTATGTGCCGGGGAGGCTGACCCCGAAGCCTGCGCCATACCAAGTGGCAAATATTTTCAGAGTCTGTACTATTTTCGTGACTTTAAGTTATGTACGAAAAATCCTTTGTGTTTAAAAAAGTATCGTCACTATTTTGCGTGAAATCTGCAATTGCGCACACGAGAGACCCTCACTAAAAACTTAAGACGAGTTTTTCTCGAAGCAACTTTTCTGGACACGGTCTGCGCGATAATTCCAAAAGTTTTAATTAGGAAGAGAAAAGAAAACAAATTGGACCAAAACACTATATTACAACAATTATTTGTAACTTTTTTCTTTCCAGCTTTTTCATCATGAAAAAAAATTATATAAATGTTTTTCTGTTGCTCAAGAACCAACAAATAATATGTAGTTGATATTTTCTATATTATTTTGAATATAAGTTTGAAAACATTCTATTTCCGAGCCTTATTTTTTGACGCGCTAAACGTGTGTGACCCTTAAGCCCAAAATAGGAATTTAGTTGAATTACGCATTACAGTCAGCAGAAATTAAGGATTTAATAATTTTAGTGCGAATTCAAATGAATCGTTTTTTGTTGCTTCTCTTGATTCAGTAACTAAAATTCATATACTAGGATTAAAATAAAGGGAAAATTCTACAAGAACACTATTTTTTTGTTTTTGTTTTCTGGTTTTAGTCATATTTTATATTGAGTTTTTCGTGAATAAGTATGGGTTTTACTGAGTATAATAAGAAAAACGTGCTTTTATAGAATTGAATTCAATTGCTTACCGTTGATAGGTTTCAAATCTAATGTGGATTGATGTGAAGACGTACTAGAATTTGGCGTCGTTGAAACTGCAGACATTGGGGAACCGGGCTTGATTTCTTTTGGCGTTGAGTTTCCGTTGCATTTAGATTCATTTTTTACACTATTGGAATCGGACGAATTTTGAGTTGAAACTTTTTGCTGAGCTAAGCGTTCTTGTTTTCGAAATTTAGCTCGACGATTTTGAAACCAGACCTGAAATTTAAATTACAAAAATTAATTTATATTAGCGCTTTGGATATCAATGTATTTAAATAAAATGCAGCATAAAAACAGGTTCAATTTTTGTGGTGCTTCAAATAGTATGTAAAAGCAATAGATTTTATATTAAAATACATTTATTCGATTATTTAAAATATTAGTGACATACATAGTATTCGGATAAGTCCAGGTAAATATAATTGCAAAACAGGAAAAACAGAAATAAGGAAAAAATTTAAAAAAATTAATTCGAGGTATAAGTAACTTAAGTTTCTCGGCTGTTTTTTATGGCTTTTTCAATAATTTTTTACGAGCAAACCTTTGAAATAATCAATCTCAGTGTTTTTGCATAATCTTTATTAACATTTAAGTAAGCTATATAAAGTCAAAATATGTAATAGAATAAAAGTTATAGTGGCCGACAGGAAGACATCAAGTAAAAAAGATGCTTAACGGTTAGCAAGATTGCGGCTGTTCTGCTTATCAGAAATCAAAAAACCAAACGGCATTATAATCTTCATATTTAATACTAGCGATTGAACTAGAATGAATTCTAAATTACAAAAATTGACTTTTTTATACATATTTGAAAATTACATTTCATTTTTTACTCATTTTTTCTTAAGTTTTTCGCTCGTAGAAAAAAAACTATCGAAGCAATCATGATAATCCTAGTTCGCTGGCTTATAACATATTAAAGATGCTGTATAAATTTGAACAAAATCGGTGCAGTAGTTTCTGAAATATCGTGCTCACCGTTTCGAAAAATGGTGTTTCAAGAAAAACGCGTTTGAAAGTTCGCGCATGTGATTTATACTATTATTATTTACGTATACCTGCTCCGTTCCAGGGCCGTAACTTGTGAACCACTTCGAATATCGAAAAATCCTTTGGCACACATTTTCTACACATGTTGTAAATGTGATTTATGAAAAAAAAAAATATATTTTTTCGATCCGAGAAACTATAGGACCCCCTTAAATCAAATTACTAATAAGTATGAAATGAGTGGTATTTTTCAAAGAAAGTAAATAAATGCCTTGGCATAGCTAGATAGCTTTCTATTTCACTGCAATCTTCAATTATAACGTTGGTACATACTATGCTAGTTGGTAACATAATCGAGTAACCAGTAATTTAGTACCTAAACTTGTATTAACAAATAATTAAATGTATTTCATTGAAATGATAACAAGATTACAATCTTTAATATGTGCAAAGCAATAGAAAAGAAAAATATAGGGATAAAGTAATCTACAACAAAGATCTTTTGTTCGGTAAGGCATGACATCCTCTTGCATAAATGTGTTCAAATCAATGGCAGGCTTTCGAACTGCGCTGAATTGTTTTTGGGTGTTCCACAAGGATCAATTTTGGGCACCTTATATTGATGACCTAAACTCGCTGAGTCTGAAGTGCAATACAATAATTTATGCTGATGATGTCCAATTACATTTGTCTGCTCCCAGTAACAAGATCTGTGATGCTATCTGTGATATAAATGCTGACCGTGGTCAATGGGCCTTGTGCAATAAATTAATTTTAAACCCATTAAAAACACAGGAAACTGTCATTCACAAATAAAAACTGATACTGCTCAAATTTCACTTCCTCTGGTTAAACTTGAGGATGTGGTGGTGCCTTTCTTTAGTCAGGTTAAAAGCCACATTCTAAAAATCTGCTCAGCACGTCTTTAGAACAGCATTTCAATTTTCGTAAATGTGCATTTTGATTCAAAATTCTCTGTGGTCATACTCTTACCTTCATTTCGTGAATTTATTATGCCTTTGCTAGTAGGCAAACAAATCTTAATACCTTAATACATTTAAATATCTCCAATTACAACACTCTTACTTCGTGTCAGCTGCAAGGCTTCGGAATGACTTGCCTATCGAATGTAAGACTGCGATATCTGAACGAATTTAAGGTAGGCTACAAGTTGTTAGCAATTAATTAACTTTATTTAAAATCTTCTTGTTTATTTCGTCTCTCCTTACTTAGTCGATTATTTGCTTTTCTTATTTTTTTCTTTAATTATTTAAATTTCTTATCTATTCTAATATATTATTCAATTATTTCTAAATCAAAAAACTTGGTAATGTAAATTACTTAGTAATCTTTGTAATCAATTATTTCATTATAACTGTACATTTCTTCCTATTGTAAAGTACATGGGGTTATTACCAGCTTAATTTTTTTTCCCCCATACTTTTTCTATTGGCTTAAATAATGCCTAAACATCCTTCGAATCAAATCATACTTTGTAGAAAGGTGTATATAAATGTTAAAATATCTCTAAACCATTTTTTTCGAAGCCACTTTATCAATTTTTTTTTGAAACGCGTTTTTCTCGGAACCACGTTTTAAAAATCGGCCGGCAGTAGAACTCGAACAGTTTTCATCCGATTGTCTTCAAATTTTAACTGGATCTTTATTACTTATTATGGCGAAAAAAAATTCTGAAAATATAATCATGTGTACTTCGTAGTAAAAATCATGTAGATAATGAAACAATTTTTGCTTTTTGTTTAAGTTACTTTGGACGAGACTTTTACTGCCGGCCGTGGAAAGACCTTTTATAAATGGTGGTTTACGCGACCTACTGTATAGCCGCCATTTTGGAATATTTTTCAATGAAATAATTTTTTTTTGTAGTTCAAGAAGTACTTAATCAAATGGTATATCATACTTATAAAATTTATTTCAAATGTATTTATGAAAAATTATTAAAAACAAACCTTATTTTTGGGCAATAAGCTAGTAATAACCCCTTAAGGCTTGGCCTTTGTACTGGTTTTTGAATTAATAAATCTAAATTTAAAGCATCATCATCACATATCATCAACATACCTAAACCAAACCAATACGTGTTTAAGAAGTTGGATATCACTATTAAATAAATACTTTTCTAAATGAGCTATAAAATATTCTGCAAAGAAAGGGGAAGCAGAACTGCCCATTGCAAGACCATCTTTTTGTTTATAAATTCGCGTGAAGACGTGCAGACGTGCAGACGTGTTTTTACTTTCTTCTAATTGTTGTTCCGTATAATGCACCAAATCACGAATTGTGCTGAGTGCAATGATCCACTTTTCGACAAGAACGTTAATTGTGGATATTGTGAAAGAACTTTTCATAAACGGTGTACGAAATTACCAAAAAATGTTTTGGATACTCTCGATAATAATCAGTGCATATCGTGGAAGTGCTTTTCTTGTTCTGGAGTAAATGTGCCGGGTATATCTGTGCAACTGAAGTCCCTAATAAGTGTAGTTTCTGAACTCAAAAACTCATTTTCTTTGCTCTCAAATAATATGAATATTTTATTGCAAAATAAAAATTCGGAAGCAAATCAGCCATCTGTAACGGCTCCTAAACATTCAGAACCAGATAGGTCTGCAGCGATTACTGCATCAAAAGCATCAACGTCATCGCTGCGCACTAAGAGTGTAAGAGTGAAACAGGCAAATATTGCGGCTCCATCAGCTGTGCCACCGCAACGATCTGCGAGTACATCATCAGCTGGGCCGGCTAATGCCTCCGCTATGTCACATACTCCGTCTCTTCGTAGTACAGCTGATCGGCGTGCATCGACTTTGAGTCATTGCGAGTCTGAGCCTGCAGGTCCCGTAATCAATGAGGAATGGCAGGTTGTAAAGAGGAAAAATCGTAGCAGAAGAATTATCGGCACCGACTCATCCTCATCCAAATTATCAGTCGTCCGCGGAATTAAATGGATCCATCTCTCGCGTTTCCTGGCTACAACAACGTCGGAGGATATTGTTAGTCATGTATCCGCTAAACTTAAGGTTGATGAAGATCTGATAAAGTGTTTTCCACTTATTAGAAAAGATGCTGATTTATCGTCAATGAAATTCGTTAATTTTAAATTGGGTGTTCCTTCGGATATGCTTAAACAAGCTATGAATTGTTCCATTTGGCCTACTGGGCTAAGAATTAGTGATTTTAAAAACAATAGTCCAAAAAACTTGGCTGCGTTGCCTCAGCCGGTGGTAGGTTGAGTAATAGTCGCACCGTCACATTGAATGATGGTTCACTATCAATTTATTACCAAAATGTTAGAGGTTTGCGAACTAAATTATATGATTTTAAACTGGCTTTAGTGGAATGTGATTTTGATATTATTGTTATCACGGAGACCTGGTTGATGAGTGAGATTTCTTCATCTGAATTTTGCAACTGAGAAATACGTGTTTTTCAGAAAGGATCGGTGTCCAATTGCGTCAGGTTGTACAAGAGGTGGCGGTGTTTTAATTGCCGTCCGATCGAAACTTTTCAGTGAACATTTTATAACAGCTAATAGTGAGGCCATAATTGACAATATCGTTGTTCGTATCAAATCTAATGGATCCTCATTATATATTTGTGCCTGCTATATCCCTCCAGCTTCAGATTTGGAGATATATAGAAAACATTTTAATGTTATTGAATTGGTTTCTTCTACGTTATCAGAGAGTGACCACTTGTGCGTACTGGGTGATTTTAACCTGAGCAGCGTTTCTTGGTCCTTCGAAAAAAATGAGACGTTTTTGACACCTACGAATATTTCATCGACAACTGAATCATTTATGTTGGATAATATGGCAGATTTATATTTATTTCAAATTAATTCAGTTCATAATTTTCTTGGTAGAGTTTTAGACTTAATCTTTGTTTCCGAAGATATATATACTCGAGTAAATGAGTCAGTAGCTCCACTGCTTAGTTGTGATCTTCATCATAAGGCTTTGGAATTCAATATTTCTTTTTATACTTTTGCTAATCTATGTCATAATATTATAAGGCGAGAGTACAACCTCAAAAAAGCTAATTTTGATTTGATTAACGAATATTTTCTTGATATCAACTGGTCTGATCTTCTAAATAATTCATCGTTAGAAGAAGCACATAACAAATTTCTTCACTTTATAAATTCGGCTTTGCAATTGTATGTTCCTTTGAAAATAAATCGCTCAAATAACCATCCAAGGTGGTTCAATAAATCTTTATTGCACTTGAAAAATGTTAGAAACAAAGCTCATAAAGCGTACAAAAGAGTTAGTAATGAGTTCAACCTTAAAAATTTTCTCAGATTGAGAAAGGAATTTGAGTATTTGCATCGTTTTTTGTACAGGCAATTTATTGATTCCATTGAATACAATATCAGGAATAATAGTAGGGCCTTTTGGAGATATGTTAATGACAAGCGACAATCATCTGGCTTTCCAAATACAATGGAATATGACGATTTTAAATCCAATAATCTAGAAGAAACATGCGAACTATTTGCTAACTTCTTTGAAACGGTTTATTGCAAGGACACGTGTTCTAATTATTCCTCAATGAATGAAACTGAGAGCTTTTTGAATATAGGATCCCTTAGTTTAGATTATCAGGATGTTATAGGGGCAGTAAATAATCTGGACTGGAATTACGGCATGGATACAGACAATATCTCGCCTGCGTTTCTTAAGATGTGCATATATTCCTTAGCAGATCCACTGACCAAGATCTTTAATTTATCGCTCGGGGAAGGTCATTTTCTAGATTCGTGGAAAACTTCACTACTTAAGCCCATACATAAAAATGGTGCGAAGCATTTAGTAAAGAATTATAGAGCAGTATCTTTAATGAAAACAATTCCCAAATTACTTGACAGTATTGTTGCAAAAAAACTCTCTTTTCTGGTCAGGGAGTTAATTTGCCCACAGCAGCATGGATTTTTAAAGGGTCGCTCTACAGTTACCAATCTTGCTTTATTTACGAATTTTTGTTCGAAAGCCTTTGAAAAAGGCTGCCAAATAGACGCAATTTACACAGATTTTTCTAAAGCGTTTGACAAGGTAAAGATAGCTATTTTGGTTGAGAAACTTCGCTGTATGGGCATTCACTCTCTTTTCCTTCAATGGATTTCTTCATACCTTTCAAACAGAAAACAAATCGTTGCAATTGACAATTGGCGATCTAGAGAAATTGCTGCTGTGTCGGGTGTGCCACAGGGCAGTCATTGTGGTCCTATTCTATTTGTCTTATTTATCAATGATATCGTTAATTGTTTTACAAATGCAAATTGTCTGATTTATGCGGATGACTTGAAATTGTTTTCGATCATACGTGATTCTCAGAGTTGTATCAGGCTACAAGAGGACTTAAATAAGTTATCTCGTTGGTGTATTATAAACAGTTTACAATTGAACATTTCTAAATGCCGAACCATCTCTTTTTATCGCTCAAGAACCTTCATTGCATTTAATTATTCCATAAATGGCCAGTTGGTAGTGCGCGTTGATGAAATAACAGACTTGGGGGTTATTTTGGACAGAAAGCTTTCCTTTCATAAGCACATCGACCATGTGATTTTTAGAGCTTACAAGGCACTTGGCTTCATTAAGAGAAATACTAATGAATTTTCGAATATTTTTTCTTTAAAAGCTTTATATATGTCTTTTGTGTTACCAATCGTTGAATATGGGGCAACTATATGGAGTCCTGTCTATACTGTGCATGTCAACAGAATAGAAGCGGTGCAAAAATCTTTTACCAGGTTTTTATGTTACAAGCTTGGATGGTGGAAATCTACTATTCCTTGCTATGAGTCGAGACGCTTGTTGTTTGGATTATCAACCCTCCGTTTTAGACGTGATATGAGTTGCGCTTTATTCATTAAGGATTTATTGTGTTTTGACATAAATTGTCCTGAATTATTAAATTTAATTAATTTGTATGCATTGGAAAGACCTCTTCGGGCTAGAAATTTGTTAATTGCTCCTTCACATAGAACGAACTATGGATTTTGTGAAGTGTTGACCAGATGTATAATCAAATTTAATTTTTTTTGCAATCACTTAGATTTTACCATTACTAGATTGGAATATAAAGGAAAGCTTATTGTTTTGGAGAATATGATAAAATAGGAATCATTGTTTTCTAGTCTGTAAAATTGTATAGATTGATAGACAGAAATAAATAAATAAATGTTATCATTGACGTAAAAAGAATTTTGGTTTAGGCATGTTTCAATCAGTTTGAAAGCTGCGATGCTTTGTAAGGAGGTGGTCATATTGTTTTTAATATCTACAAATAAGACATTTTTTTGTTAACGGGTATAGACGGAAATAGGTTAAATATGTACATATATCGAATGAAGGATAGTCAGGTCTTTAACTTTATTAATCAATTTCAAAGAATTATTTTTTTTTTACTGCTAAAGGCGTATGTATATATACGCCCTATGCTATGAAAGCCATCAATACATACGGCCAACGAACTTGGTGATTTCAAAGCATTTTTTGTGTCAATTGTGTAATGACTGTAATCAGCCATCAGTGACTTATTACATTCATACTTATTATATTGTCGCATACGTGTTTATTTACGTAAATCCTCAGTAATTTTGTCAAATTTTACTTAGCTGGCAGCAATATTACCAGAAATGTGCGCTACGCCACCTAGTCCCAGTGATACACCTACATACAAGCAAAAATATCGGCTTTTATATTGATGGCCCTGGGTTTGAGTGCGTCGCCGCAGACAAAGGGAAGAACAAGAAAATTTAAAATTAATAATGTCAGGTATCCCAGAGTTTAGCCACTTAGAGACTTATTGGCAAAGACTTGACATGACGAAGAATGGCCAGTGCCTTATTGGATTACTCTTCTTGTGTAGTTTTACTAATCCGCACGGGACCGGAATGGAAGAGTTTGACACTTTTACACATTTTAATTTTATCGACATATCGGTGAAATTACACTAGACGAATTATTATGAACATACATATGTGCTATATATATATTATATGTATATATAAATTTACAATATTTTATTTAAAAATTTAGAAAGTAGTATCCGAGGAAAAAATAAATATTCACAATTTTGTGCTATAATCCTAAACTAATAAAAACAGCCCTTACTTTTTGTATAAAAAAAAAACGGCTCAATATTTTTCAATGGTTGAACATTTATTTGAAAGATTGTTTTATGTCATTTATTTATCAAAAACAATATCGGTCAAATTACCACCACGGCTGACTTGGCAGTAGCCCATTCGGTCCACCCAATTTTTGAGTACATTTTCGATTGTTTCGAGCCTTATGTCAGCAATAGCAGCTTGAATCTAGTACTTGAGGTCTTGAATTGTTTCTGGTTTGTTGGCGTAACATTTATCTTTCACCGCTCCCCAAAGATAATATTCTAACGGCGTCAAATCGCATCTTCTTGCGGGCCAAATCACATCACCATTTTTGCTGATTATGCGATTTCCGAAAAAAAAACAGCGCGAAAGATCGATTGTGGCGTTCGCAGTATGGTTCGGATGGTCAACCGGCTTTAGCTGCTGTACCAACTGAACTTTATATTGTTTCAAGGCATGGTCGTTACGCAAAATTCGCATCGAAGAAGTGCGTGCAATGTCCAATTGTTGACAACGATAACGAGTTGATGTTGATGGTTGCTCACGCACACTTTGAGCAACAGCAGCAATGTTTTCGATTGAGCGCACCGGACGAGTACGTACAGAGGTTACCACCAACATTCTAGTTTCACGAGTTCGCTTCACGAATTGATTCACAAATTGGGTTTTTGGAAGTTTTTTTTCGTCAAATTTTTTTTTAAATTTCTCACAGTTTGAGTAGAAGACATACAACTTTGGAAATAAGTTTTTAATATTTCCCAACTTTCTTCGAGCGAATTTCGTCCCTTTTCATAAATGTCAAACCTTAAACTAAATTTCTGTCAAGTCGAGAATGACATATATTCAACTAAACTTCAAATTACCGGTAGTTCAAATTCCAAACACTAGATGGACCACCCTTTAAAACAAAAATATATCGTGTCCTTAAAGAGACTCTTTCAGAAAATATGTCACGTGCTATACATGTAAAATATTTTTTTTCAGACTATGCTTTTATTAGTTCCAGTAGGGACAATTATTCTTTATTTAAAAAATGTAAATCAGGGATATGTACAGCCAATGATGCTTTATCTGTTAACAGATTTCAATTTCCTACGGTTGGCTAACTGTTAGAAATTACAGGCCTCTAACAAACTGGACAGACACACAACGAAGTCTTACCATGATGAATCGTTTTCTAAAAACAATTTGAATTATGTGTTGGTTTTGCAAAATTTAAGTTCTTGTTGAGACCTTTTAGAAAATTATTTAGATGACCAACAATTCAAGATTTCCTTCGCGGTGAAAAATTGGTTTTTCGTTTTTCAATTATCCTAGTGGCCAATAATTGGGCTTGCTTGTTCTTACCTAAAAACAATAGATTTGTTGCACAACTTTTCCCCTGCCACCAAAATGGAATAAAGTATACCTACTCCATATAGACCATATATTAAGTTGAGCCACACAGAATATTGAAAGCACGTTAGGCAGTCGGCCTATTCAAAACTTGTTTGCGTCGAAAATGAAGACAGGAAATATGATATATTGTGACAACACTTAGTTTCGATGTCAGCATTAATCTTCCGTTGCCAACAGGTTGTAATTTATAACCGTCCGTAGTTGGGTGAACAGGACATGTTAATCAAAACCCGTCGACTTCACAGATGTCGAAAAGCGAAGTCGGTGCTTAATGCAATTTATTTATATGGCTATAAATTACAAATGTATTGGCAGCGCGAAACGCAGCAAGTGAGCAAGTCCTAGGCCACTAGCACACATGCACTGTATGGAAGCGCTGGACCAACAAGCCGAATTAATGCTATCAATCAACACCCGAAGATGATAATTCTGAGCGCAACGGAGTAATAGTCGCAAACTTACTTCAACAAGTGGAACGAGATATTAATGGCCGTAACAAGCAGTAAATTCAAGAATTTTGACCCTCACATTGTCCGTTTTACCCTTGCTAAATGCGAATAGTTGAAATTCATTGTGTGGAACGAAGGGGCACAGTACTTGCATCTGTCATACTTTGCATCTCAGGGGTATGCGAGATTTATAGTGTTTGCCTCAAAGTGTCGACGTTCTATAGTTCAAAAATTTTGCAGTACCCGCTTAGCGAAACATGTGTTTATTGATTGATTTAAATCAATATGAAAATCGACGTCCAGGGAAAACTGCGCTAAGGGTTTGATACCTCACATAAGTTTTAGAGACTCGTGAAAAGATCTCTCTTGCCAAAGGCTGCAAATGAGCATCTTAATGGAAAATAAATCGACTGGGGTTGAATGAAGTCATTAACTGAATTAAATTATCTTGAAATAATATCCTGCAGGCAACCCCTACTTTATTTCTTATGCATTAACAAATGTATTTCAAATACCACAAAAAAGCGTAAAGCCACCTCAAAATTTTAAACGTGTTAATACAGGGAATATTAAAGTAGATTCACATCCCCTCAGATATTTTTTTTAGGAATATCATGGACTAGAGATATATGTACATATAACGACGCATAAACCAATCATCTACAATATTGCTAAATACTGGCAAACTCGCGTAAACGAGTATTTATTAGGCTAATATTTTTATATTATTTCATGACTTCATACATATACATAATTGAAGTCACGAAGCATGAACCTTTGACAAAACTCAAAAATGTATGAAAAGGTTGCTTTACCCCCAAACGAAGTAGACAAGGGATGAACAGAAAATAAACAGGTCCCGTCAAGGGCGTTGATTGGTAATCCCTTGTTTACACAATTTATTTGGTCAAAACATTTGACACTCGAGCAGAAAATTCAGTGACGCACCCCCGGCAAAATAACTACCGAGAAAAGCACACTATCCTGTTTGTCTTATGGATGAAGGAGCCTTGCAGCTGAATAGCTAAATTATTTACTGTTTTTGTAAGAATACCAAAATTAGCACAGTAAATACGCCCATATGGCCGATTTCTGATAAGTAATGCTTTCACACTTAGCCAAGCATTCCTGTAATTCTTACACTTCAGACGGTATGTTGTAAGCTGAATGCTTGGGGGTGGATGGGTTATTACGCAGTATTCTTTGAGGGCTCTTCGTATTTTATTGTACCGTTTTTTACAGACGACGGCTTATTTTGCTAATCATAGTCCCCGTTTATGATATGACTTTTTGCAGCTCTTCCTGTTATTACGATGTGAAATTGTTTGGAGCAGTCATACCTCGGGCAAGGCTTGGAGAGATGCAATGATCTTCATTTATTCGAAACTATGAGTGGTTTAATATTTTCGTAATATAATATATTTTTTAAAAGTTCTCATTCGAATTAAGCCATGTATGTGAACATTTCGCTGCGTGATAAACACAGGCGTATAAATCGCTATGGAAAAGGCTTCTACTTTAATCCTGGCGCCACCTTCATTTCCAGCAAGTAGATTCATTTTATTTCGCACGAACTGTGTACATCAAGAAAATCACAATTGAAAATTCTCCTCATACTTTTGCTTCCGATTTTTTTTTTGCACGAAATTTTCGATAGATCTGCATACATGGCTTAATACATTTAAACAAATTTTTATTCGCAATCAAGTTAATTCTGGGAATTCATGACTTTGCATGAGGTTCGTCTGCGGAAAAATAGAAATATTTATTACTTTGATCACCAAAGACTTCTACCATTTCTGTATAAAACGGTTTAACACACGGATAATTTCCTTAAATGAGCTTTTGTCCGGAGTAGAACAAGGACACAAAAAATAGCAGGTACAATATATATATAGTTTGCCCGGATCCGGCGTTTCCCGGGATACTATTAAATTTGTTTTCCTTAATTATACAACGCCTCCCTACTGCACCACCGCCTATCCTATGTGACCTAGCGTTTTCCTATTTGTGTTTTGCACATGTTTTAGATATTTTCCAACCGTATTATTAAATTTAGTTTTCTTCATTTTACACCACCTCCTTATTGCACCCCCTCTCCTATATGTCCCAGCGGGGTGGGGGTGGTCTCATATTTGGAAATTTAAATGGCAGATTCGAAATCAGTGATCCCGAAAATCCCTAGTGCCGATTTTCAGGGAAATCCCTTGAAGTTTAACTTTTCGGTCGCCATATTGATCCACGATCTTGATTTCCAAAATGTTAATGGCAGATTCAAAATCAGAAACCCAAACCAAAAACAAAAGTTCGGATTTTCAGTGAAATCCCTTGAAGTTTAACTTTTTCGGTCGCCATATTGAATCCGACATCTTGAATTCCAAAATTTTGAATGCAAGCTCGAGATCTGCGTCCCCGAAAACCTCCAATTGCCTTTTTCATAAAGATTCCTTGAAGTTGGAAAATTCGCTTCCTATACAAAACGGAAATTTCGATTTTTTCGATTTTCCGGCTTTTCCTTTGGGGCTTCCCGAATTTTCTTTTCTTTAAACCTCCACTGTATTATAGCGAACAAAACAAATTATCGAAATCGGTCAGGCCGTTTTTGAGTTTTAGCGAGACTAACGCACAGCGATTCATTATTATATATTATATTTAGACAATAATATTATATAATACTTTTTGTGTCTTTTTATTTAAGATAAAAAGTATAAAAAAACATGTGTTTAAAAAAAAACCTAATATGAGGGTGCCGAATATGCCCCACCAAAAATTGTATCTGTATTTTCCCTTCCAGTTATCTGAAGTCAACAATTTCTTAAACTAGAGGCTTGTGCCTACCGTTTTGACTAGATTCAAGTCAAAATTCCAAAAACTGTGCAAATGGCGCGAAATTCAAAAGGATAAACGAATTTTCCACTTATTTTTTCGTCTTTGACGAGCCGTAACTTTGTCCTTAATATCCAGAAAAATCTGAATCAGGTCACGACAAGAATCACATGTCTGCCGAACCATTCGTGTGCACCACAAAAAACATGTCCTACAAAACTAAGGAAACTCGGACGAATTTATTATTCAAAATAAAACTACTGCAAAGTCATAATAACAAATATTGGAATATAATTGAAATTATTTAAAAAATCCTCCTTTATACATTTCAAATTACTTACTTGAACCCTCGCTTCTGTCAGATCAATTTTCATTGCAATTTCTTCCCTTGTGTATATATCGGGATAATGAGTCTCTTGAAAAGCCCTTTCTAGTTCCTTAAGTTGTGCCGATGTAAACGTAGTTCTTATCCTACGTTGCTTTCGTTTCTCTGATAAAATAGAATCGTGGCCGGAATATACTTTATATGGCAAACCTGCAAACAAAAAAATTAAAAAATTAACTGATTTAATAATTGTACGCACGTATGATGCTTAAGGCAGTTTTTATATTTAAAAATTGGGAAAGTTTTGCAAATAATATCACTATTTTGGCGGTTTCGATTACGCACTTCGTCGTATGAGTTATTTACCCGAACTCGCTGAGTTTGTAAAAAATAAATTCAAGCTTAGGATAAAATATACATATTTCCCACAGATGAGTTACTTTCATTTTAACAATATCTTTTGAAGAACTGAGACCATTATCGTTACCATTTTGTTCGTAATTTATTCCTTTACAACCAAGCAGTTCAATTTGCATGTCCCTACCATAAACACCGGCGGAGAAAATGCCGTTCGACCCAAAAGCTCCGATCTATCCAATTTTGCTCATCTGCATCACCCAGTTCCATTGTTGGCTTTTTAAAAATAAACTAATTGTAGCAAACAAGTTTTTTTTTTTAAACTATAGCCTGGTTTATACTTCAAGGTGAAACTCCCACACAAAAATGAGTTATTTCACAGCCATGGAAGGTTTCCCACATATGTATATTTTTCAATTTGGTAGGAACTGCAAGCAAAAATGGCACCATAATTGAATATCCTTAGTATACAAGGGTTTTGTCCTTGAAATGAAAACTTGCTTTGAGTTAAAAAAAAAAAAACAAATAATAATAACAAAAAACAAATACGTCACATTTAAGTACAAATATTAAAAATAAACTACTCGTATTTTAGCTTCTTCCTTATAACTTTTAGTAACTGCATCTCTTACAATAGAATAGACCAACAGTAAATAAAAGATGACCTAAAACCCAAAATATCAGAGTGACACGGCTTTCCCCTACAAACTTCCCTTGACTTCGGAGTCTTAACTTAAAGCGTTAAAGAGTGGATGAAAACTAGAAAAAATTAATCACGTTTTAAAAAATAATGGATGAGAAAGCTCTTTTCGCTGCGGTGTATATTAGTACAATACACGATAAAACATTGAGAAACTATAATACATGGGTACAAGGAAATCCATCAAGTGGGCACTAAACTTCATTAGAACCATTCACTGTATAAACTTTCGATTATATTGGGATTTGTGTGGCACCTCTATTTGATGATGGCTTTTAATAGATTTCGAACTGAAAAACTTAAATCTGTAAATCAAAATTGCATACTTGGTTAAGGATAGAGATATCGAGGTGTAAAGCTAAAGTTGGGTTATTTTTCATGCTACAAAACTATTTGTTTTTTATAATTTTTTACGGTTCCGTACCAAAAGGAATCCTATTATAATCGCCACACTGTCTGTCTGTCTGTTTGTCCGTCCGTTCGTCAATCAGAGCCCTGTAGTTCAAAGGCTATAAAAGATGCAGGCTTGAAACATTCAAGTTATGTGTATTGATTTTACCTAAAATAAAAAACCGCATCAAAATTTGAATAGAGAATTTTGGGAAGTCTCATACGTCATGCGTATTCTAAATTATTATAAATATATCCAATGCAGTAGATAGTCACATAAAGATTATACGAAAAATATAAAGATCTTTTAATTTTTCTTAATATTTGAGTACCCCAACAAAAATTTATTGACCTTTCTTAGCGCGCAAAACAAAATTATATTATTTATAGTAAAATATCGCCGCCTTTGGTCGAATGTTCCTGGAAATTAAAATCAACGGACCTCAAATATAATTTATTAATGTAATCAGTAATTACCCTACTTGGTCCGATATTTTCAACCCTGAAATCCTTTATTATTATTATTATTATACATATTAATAGAAATCCTTTGTTGAGAGTTTTCGGTCACCACCTTCAAATCCCATATTTTGATGGAAGACTTGAATTTACCAATTATGAAAAAAGTTACGCTCCTTGCTCTATGAAAATAATTATGTTTTGTCCGCCATATTAGATCCCTAGTCTTAAATGTTCCACATTTCAAACCGCCATATGGCTACTTTTATAAACTTAATAGAACTTCTTGATGGCACGCACGCTTAAATTTTCCCATGGTTTAATTCGAAACACTTGTTAACATATATACATATGTGTATGTATGGGGACCATTAGGGAACCAGGTCGTTTGCAACAGACTAGCCTAGTGTCGAATTCGTGTCTTTGTCCTCTAACAATATACATTTTGTAAAAAGAAAATATTCAGTCAGAAATCCGGTTCGCGTACGACTCTGGATTCTCCTGTTCGCGAACGACCTGGGGCCTTATTTCTGAATACGAATTCGTGTAGGATTGAAGGAAATTCGACGTATTCCTATTTCTGAATCCGCATCCGAAAATTTCCCAAATCTGAATCCGTTTTTATGATATTTTGCAATACGAGTTCGACTAATTTTCGAACGCTCGTATTCGCATTCTTATTCGATCACATTTTTTTGACGGATTTCTGGAAAAAAATTTGTGACGATATAAGATGTAAGGAAAATAATACTTTTATCTTTTCTTATTGTCATCTGAGTTATAAATTGTATTTTCAACTTTATAAACCTGAAACGAAAGGAGAATCTTCAGCACAATTATCTTAGCTTAGGAAGGCTTAGGCTCGAGGTAACGAGGCCTGAAAAAAGGACGAACTTAATCTAAAAAAGGAAGAACTAAAATTAAAAGAAAAAAAACTGAATTTAAAGAGAATAAAAGGCGTAATATAGAAATTAGCGATTGACAAAACAAACTAGAAGGATTTGATGTGATTTATAGGTTCTTTCTTTATAATTTGTTTAGCTGTTATGCTTCCTATGTACATAAATAAGAAACATTGGCTCATATCCTAAAACTACGCAAAAACTCTTTTGCTCAGTTTTTAGAATATGAACCAATGTTTTAAATTAATTAAAGAGAAAGCACAACAGCCAAACAAATCGCCTTAAATTCTACTTTACTTTGAATCCCTACTACAACCCCCCCTCCCTGTATACATATGTTGTTAAGTACTTTAATCAATACTAGTGGCATTTCCCATCTATACAACTTAATCATAGTTATTTATTACTTGGAAAATTCCTTTTATTTCCAAGACTACAAAATTTATAACTATCGCGTCCATTTGCATCCGCGAAAAAATGTCCCATGAATTACGCGGATTATTCAGCTTGCCGATGCTGGTTAAATTTTCAAACATGTACTCAAATATTATTTACTTATTCCTTGCATATTAAATTTATTACTCCAGCCATGCAACTGACTCTCTCCAGGTTCCAGCTGAAAATTCTCGCTGCGCCTTTGCTGAAAACTGATTTTAATTAACCAATTTTACCATTCTAAATTCTAATTAGTAATCACTTAATCAGTGTTTGCAGTTGAGCAATAAAATAATAGATAACATATACGTAAAATTTAAGACTTTACAATGTAAGTATGTGTAGGGTTTCCAATTGAGACGAGGAATTTCCAAACAGTTATTATGAGCATATATTAAGCTTGACGTTTATTGGTCGCCTTTTGAGAATTGTGTTTGTCTGGGCCTACTATTTAATCAATCAAAGATACATGCCTCCACAAGGTTTACAACTAATCAACATTTATGATTAAAATTCGTTTTCTATTGTGATCATTTTTCGTGCATTAACCCAACCTTTTTGGGCATTATAATCGTCCAACTCGAAGAACAATTGAGAGACTGGTGAGTAAATTCCAATCAACATTTCCAGTTCATAATATTCATCTGCCAATGAGACTGAGATATAGAAATATAAGGAGTGAAGAAATTATTGCTGCTCTACGTGAGAGTGTTTCTGATCTCAGCAATTGGGCATCCCACAGATGTACGACTTTGTGGTGAATTCTTCGTAAAGGTTTTGCCCTACGCAGGGTTGCCGTTTCGAAGAAATGAAAAGCGGTACTTATAACTTTCAGAAAGACAAAATTGCAGTACCTATAAGATGATGATACAACCTATGCATATAATATAATTGTAAACGCGCTTCCAGCTTTTTGTGCCATAGCTACAAGGATCACTGATGAAAAAGTTGTACAAAACAGAATTGCAAAAAGCTGCTTGAAGGTTGACACTTGTTTTATTAATTAATTAATATTCCATAAGAATGGCTTGATTCTTACTAATTTAATAATTTTTCCTTCTTTTCTACAGAAAGTAAACATCGCATAGAATTTAATTTCCTCCAAAAGTAATCGTCGCGCAAAATTTAACACATATGAAAAGATAAGGTGTTAAAATTACACAAACCAGCCGAAAATTCAAGCCAGTTTAAAATTATAAGCTGCAATTTTGTGTTTCCACATTCAATCGTGTGTCAAGTTTCAGCCTTAAAGCAATTAAGGGCTTATACGCAGTTAAAATTTGCATTTTCGGAATGTACATATATTTAAGTATATTCTCTGAAAATTTGAAGCCAATCCGATAAATATTTACGGAGATATACCTGAATTTGTAAGGCCACTATGTGTAATTTTAACTATGTGTAAACTACTTACTTCTGAAACTTTAAACGCGTTTTTCTCAAATCGGTATTTTCAAAGTCGGTGATCTCGATTTCGCAGAAATGGCTCAACCGATCGGTCTCGAATTTTTACACAATCTTCTTAGATATATTCCTCAGCTATTTAACGAAGGAATAAGATTTAAAAAAATTATTATTATTTTTTTTAACAATTTGCAGCGAAAATTTCAGTCAAAAACGAAAATTTTTTTTCAAATAAACGCCATTTTGTCAAAAATCAAAATTATTATTATTCCTTCGTTCAATACCTGCAATAATCTAATTAATCTAATCTTTAAAAGAATCCACCATATTTTTTGATTTCAGGTAATCCAAACCGCCGAAATGGAGATCACCGCCAAGCGCCGTTTTTTAGAGGTCGTTCGGGACATCATCTACAGGAGCGGTGCACATTAATATTTTTACATGATCGACGCGCTATTGTATTCTTAAAAATAGGCTCTATTTGAATTACCATCACTTGTGATTGATAAATAAAAACTGTTTCTATAAAAAAATTCATAAAAGGACGTCTGTTTTAAGCCTCGCAACTGCGTATAACCCCTTGGGGTTAGGTGTAGTCAGAGAAATGAAAAAATTACAATTTTAAATAATTTTTTTTTTGCCAGTAAATTATTTTATTTTATAAAAGTAAAAACGTAGCATTGTTAAGTAAGGTTTCGACTTGACTTCACAGAAATTTCAAAAAAAAAAATTAATAATTTTAAAAGTAATGGCTGTTTGTGTTGATCCAGTTCCAACCGACTGGTGACCACTGTAGCTCAAAAACCCCTCGATAGATTTTAATGAAATTTATACAGCGGTTTGAAAACATGAAAGACTAGTGCCTGAGCGATGGATTTTTTGTTTGTTTTTAATTTCGATTTTTTATAAACAATTAACTGTTGGATTTTTTCCCGAAAATCAGGAAAAATTTTTCCTGAGGCCGCCATTTTGTTAATTTAAAGAAAAAAAAAAAAGCTTCGCTCAGGCACGAGATTATCTAATAATAAAACTAATTTTTTTTGTCCGATTGATTTTAGATGAATCTCCAAGGAGTAGTGATGGTCACCGCAAGGAGCTTCGGTTGGAACTGGATCAACAAAAACAGCCATTACTTTTAAAATTATTAATTTTTTTTTTCTGAAATTTCTGTCAAGTCAAGTCGAAACCTTATTTAACAATGCTACGTTTCACTTTTATAAAATCAAATAACTTACTGGCAAAAAAAAATTATTTAAAATTGCCATTTTTTCATGTCTCTGACTACACCTAACCCCTTAAGCACCCGCCACGCCGGAAGTAATTCAAAGTTATGACAACCGTCACACTCATGTGAGAAAATATTAGCTTTGAATAAGAATAGCCACTTAATATATCTTCTAGTTTTTATTGTTACTTCGTTTTTTTTTTCTTTAAAACAGCAGTACTTTTCTGATTTTAACAGTACAGCAGTACGTTACTTAAAATTGCAGTAAAATACTCCGATTGCAGTTTTAACGACAACCCTTCCTACGTGCTTACACTCACTGCAAAACACGAGCCAATAAGCCATCAAACGCTGCAAATATTCAGTTTGGGCTTTAGAACAACTCGAAACTGCTTCATTGGTCACTTCTACTTAAATGATTTTGTTAACAAGTAATATTGTCATATCTGGGCTCAAGCTAATCCAACATCAAGCAACTTAACTTTAAAGGTGTTGAGAACCAACATCTAACGCGAAATTGCGATATTCGTGTTGAATTGTGTGAAAGTTGAAACATGCACATGCAGCCATTTAAATACATACATGGAGAATATTTAAGTGATGATTTGTGTTCAATAACTAATGGTGTGGGTTGCACTTCAAAAAATATAACGATTGAATTTCCTACGAATTCCTTGTTTTATTTTAAATAGTAAAATGCCGCGCAATTATTAGATTTACCCAATAATTATAGTATAGTATTATAGTTTAATTAACAATTCCTGTAATAGATGATTGAACCTTATGTTCCTTAAGGAGGAAGGCAACTGTGATGCGTCAAAGAAAATTTCCGTCTTAAATTAAAGTTTATATATTCAAGTAATGTGCACAAAATTTCAGGTCAAAATTTCAAAAATTGACTGAGTTACAGTCATTTTAGTATAGTAGTAGTAGACCGACTGTTTTCAGCTTGACGTCCCGATGAGAACGGCACGCCCCTAAGTTCCTTGCTCAAACGTATTTATCAATAGATGAATTATTGGGGTTCTTTTCTTCGAATTTCTTTTTTTATTGCTATATAAATATATTGTTCTATTGTTATACAAATGATAGCGAGAAAAATGGACTAAAAGCTTTAAGCACGTTTTTCTCGAAATGACTTTTTTCAAACTGGTCGCATCGATAACTCGGTCAATTATTAACCGATTTTCAATTTTTTATTTTTGTTTTATTCGTATTTGCAGTGGCTAAGGTTAAACGTAGCCGATTTTGATTTTTACTGTTTTTTAGGCTATTTTGAAACAAAAAATTAGGTCGAAAAAATGGAAAATTTTTCAATTGGTCGCCATTTTGTGAAAATAAAAAAAATCGGCTACGTACAACGAAAACTACATTCATATAGATTATAAAAAACTTTTTTTTTTCTGATAACCCGTTCTTGAATAATCGATGCGACCATGGAGGGGGAATTTTTTTTTGGACTCTACAGCAACGCTCATAACTTCAAAACTATTTAATATTTTTTAATAAAAATGTACATAAATATTGTCAATGTACACTTAATAAAATAAATAAAAAACCATCCTGATAATCCCATATTTTCCCGGTCAAAAAAATTCCCGAAAATCACTCATTGTTTCGGTCTTCACAGTGGCCTTCCCCCTTAAGCCATCCGATTTGGGCTTTGGTCTTTAAATTGTGCAGAAGAAAACCCAGCGCAATTTAGCAATTCAATTTTTCACGATTTTTCCGTAGGCGAAATTTATTGAAATGTAAAATATGTAAATATAACATATGTTAGAAAGATTGTATTATGCAGTAACAGTGTTCTAGAACCTCAAAGTGAGGTTAACTTTAATAAGAGTGGATTTTTTTTCGAGTTTTTAAAAGAGCGATCATATCCTAGTATTTATTAAATATGTAGTTTCGGAATGGAAAAACCCATTTGAGTGCATTTATTACACGTGTATTTTCCCAACTAAAATGAGTAATCTAAAATCTTTATAACCATTCCTGTATAAGGATGATAGAGTTAGAGTACCGTGCTTACTATTATAGCACCAAACTGCCAGTAGGACTTTAATATAGAAGTCATTCGCTCAATGATGATTTTTGAGTGCAACAGAGCGAAGAAATTTAAAGATGAATTATTATGAGACGAATTGCTTGAAACACTTATTAACTATTCACGCACTATATCAATATTCTGTGGGGCAGCATTTTCCCGTTGTTACATATTTATGTCGTGTGAAATGAAAAAGTTAATAATCCTTTGCTTTTCAGGTAATATGCATGGATTTACGTGCTGAATACAATTTTAAGGAAAAACTCGCATGTTGCGCCAGGTGAGCGAAAATTCAAATCATGTGGGGGTTCAAAACTTGATTCCAGGCACGTGAGTAAAATGTAAAACATATCCGCATATTGTTTTGGAAAACACACATTGTGTGGAATATGGCCTTTAAATTGGCAATAAATTGAATTACGTTTAAATCCTTTTATTTAAATTCACATGATAGCACTAAATCCTCGACGTGTATCTCGAAGCCAGGGCATATTAAATATTCATAACGAGACCGGAGCACTCTTAAGGCTGATTGCTTTTGTGTGACTATTTGCAGGGTGGTTGCATGTTCGCAGGTACTTAAACAATGATAACCACAATCCACCTACTATATCCAAAGGATTTCCGGATTTGAGATAATAACAGCACTATATCAGCGGTGACATCATCATTATTAGAATTAGGATTGTGGTTTATGACTGATTCCGGTTAATGTCCTAATTAATGCGCTGCCTGTTAACATTAGCTCTGATAATTGAATGTTGTGTTGTTTATAAATACACAGTTCATTTCAATGTTTTTTTAAATTCAATGGACCAACTTGTTTGGAAGAGAATTATTTCGATTTGTGCTGGTGGTAATTGTGTTTATTTAAAAGTAACACTTTTAACTAAATGTCTCCAAGGCAGAAACATTTCAAACAAAAAGTTGTGACTTAGACAAGTCAGCAACATATTTAAGAGGTTGTATGATTTTTTGCAAACATGTGCTCCACAATTGGACAACCAGGTATGACATTTATATGTATTTCATATATAAATTTATGCAAACTAGCTTGCCCGGACCCGGCGTTTCTCGGGATACTATTAAATTTGTATTCCTTAATTTTACAACGCCTCCCTACTGCACCACCGCCTCTCCTATGTGACCCAGCGTTTTCCTATTTGCGTTTTGAATATGTTTTAGATATTTTCCAACAGTATTATTAAATTTAGTTTTCTTCATTTTACACCACCTCCTTATTGCACCTCCTCTTCTATATCTCCCAGCGGGGTGGAGGTGGACTCATATTTGGAAATTTGAATAGCTGATTCGAAATCAGTGATCCCGAAAATTCCCTAGTGCGGATTTTCAGGGAAATCCCTTGAAGTTTAACTTTTCGGTCGCCATATTGATCCACCATCTTGATTTCCAAAATTTTGATGGCAGATTCAAAATCAGTGACCCCAAGAACGCAAACCAAAAACAAAAGTTCGGATTTTCAGCGAAATCCCTTGAAGTTTAACTTTTTCGGTCGCCATATTGGATCCGACATCTTGAATTCCAAAATTTTGAATGCAAGCTCGAGATCTGCGACCCCGAAAACCTCCAATTGCCTTTTTCATAAAGATTCCTTGAAGTTGGAAATTTCGATTTTTTCGATTTTCCGGCTTTTCCTTTGGGGTTTCCTGAATTTTCTTTTATTTTAAACCTGCCCTGTATTATAGCGAACAAAACAAAACAAAATGATCGAAATCGGTCAATCCGGTTTTGAGTTTTAGCGAGACGTACCGCACAGCAATTCAGTTTTATAAATATAGATAACAAAAGTCGATAATCTACTAATGCACTATGAATAACATAATTTAAATAAATTATCATCTTTTAAAACTAAAAAAAAAAGGTCTTTCTTTCTTAAAATATCAGCAGCGCAAGGCTCGATGCGAGTACTTGCAAACAAAAGGCCAAAATGGATAAAGGCATATTTGGAATAGCTGTATTCTCATGTAATCTACGGGTTTGAAAGTAATATTGCTCATAAAAATAAAACAGGACTACAGGGGACTCATAACTATTAGGTTTTATGAATTAACATGCACCTATAAAAAATTAGAACAAACGACGGACAATTTTGAATTTTTTGTTCTTCTTTTTAAAAATAACTAATTAAATACAATAAAATAACATTATTATAAGGTAATACATATCTGTAGTTGTATATCCATTGAAAAATCGGTTCATAGTAATGTCAATCACAAACATATAACACAAGCTCTCAGTCTAAATTTCTGAGTGCGTTAACGAGTCCACAGTTAAACTACGTACCCGTAACTTGCAGAGTGGCTAGCTTCCTTGTAATTGCTCGCACATATACAAATTATGCGGAACTAATCATATGGTTTTAATTTTGTGGAAAATAAAACTATATTTCTGTACCGAAATTTGTTACGGTGAAACTTGTCATTAAAATTCCAACGTTTCGGATGAATTATTCCAGATAAAGTTCAAAGCTTAAAATGTCGCGTGCCAAATTGAATTAAATCTTAGTGTTGTCGAAACTCACGATTTCTTGGGGTTATTAGTTTTGTAGTAGGGTAAAGAAGGATACATATGTATGTATTGTTTCTCTTGAAATTATTTGCCATCGCCTCTAATTAACTAGATACAGCTGTAAATTGCACAAAATTCTCGCACTACCAAACTGAACTCCTTTTCTCCCCATTACTTTATTTTTTTTACTTGCTACTTAAGAATTTTGTTTCCAAAAATGCTTCGGCGCGACTGAACACTTGTTTTCAGTTAGCAAAGAATCAATGCTTTACCGATATTTCTCTCCAACTTTATTTTTTGGTTCGATTAGGCCGAAAAAAAACAGCGAACAACTTTGCAAACTCCACTGGCGCAACAAAATGCGTCAAAAACGGATTGTTTTGAACATTGTTACAAATCGATCAAGCTTGAAAGTTATAATATCACATTTAAGATTTTTGCATAGTATTAAGGCGCAGAAACATATCCAAAGCAAAACTAACTACATCTTTAACTGCACTTTTTTAGAAATTATGTTTTTCACCAATTATCTAATTTTACCAATAGATTTCAACTGCAGGATAGATTTTCTTTCACATATGCGTGCAAATCACAAATTTTTAATGATTAAACTGAGTTGATAACCACTTAAATTCCCTTTTTAAGCGCAATCGATGAATATGACCTTTATCGGCCAATTAATTTATAAATATTGTATAATAATCGTTTGGTTTTTTTTCAAAAAAAAAATTTGTTATCAAAAACTTCATATCAAAAATGATAACCAAAATTAACCATGAAAATTGTACTGAAATGTCTCAATATTGAAGACACAAGCGGAAATTGTATTTCAACAGGCTGTTGTATCCGGGGTACAACTAGATGACTTCTAACAATTTTTGTAAAATTAAGATTCCGAAAGTAAAAATACTCCATTATTTCATGTTTTCAAACTATTGATCAATACACATATGTAACATATATATGTAGGTATGCAAATTTGAAGTGTCTATCTGTGATTTTCGAATTTTAAGCTTTTAAATATTTTTTTCTTTTGTATATTCCATTACTGTTGTTTGTCTGTGTGTCTGTACGAACGGATTTAACTCAAAAATTACTGCAGTTTTTAACATAGAATTTACACAGTTTATAGACAATAACTCTGAGGTCAATTTAGCTTTTGGTTCATCGTGTGCAGCCAATATGGCGACCGAAAATTCTCTCAAGGATTTCCGTTTAACCTGGCGTCCGGCAGGTTGGTTCCAATGCTAATATTTCTGTTACTATACTTCTGTTATATTTCGTTACCATATTTCTCAGTAGCTAGAGTTGACATTGTAGGAGACTTTGTCAACTCCAGCTACTGAGAAGTATAGTAACGTTACATGCGTCTAGAAATATCAGCATTTAAAAATTGGCTCGGGTCACAATGACTGGTTAAATGAATATACAGGGGTTTTTGGGATCACTGATTCTACATCTGCTATCGAAATTTTATCCCGGGAATATTTTGGGTTACCGCGGCAAGCATGAAAACCGTGTATGAAACAGTTTCATGGATTCTGCAACAGCTTTAATTTAAACTTATGGGATAGCCGGGACGGGTCTGCTAGTTTTAAATAAAATACACCTATAAACTTTATAAATTTATTTTTATCGACACATTCTTGCAGAACGTGCAGCAGTCGTTAACTGTGTATTGGACGAAAAAATCCGCATGGGACACGAAAATGGATTACTTAGTATTTTGTAAGAGTTTCGGACTTTTCGTATTTTCACAAATTTTTATTGAACTTGCTTTGTTGTTTATCTGTCTGCTACAAATTTTGCAAGTCAATTTTGAGCAAGTTGCACACGTCTAAAGGTCTGGTGGTAATGCAATATCGTTTTAAATCTAATGTGGCGCACGCATTATTTTTTACTTCACAACCCACTTGTGGGTATCAAATAGAAGCATTTGGCTAGAATAGGATAAGGTATGTGATGTCATTATAAAGCCAAGATGTACTTAGGTATCAAATGAACGGGTTCAACGAGTAGAATGCGATTAGCTACTATATATGTATGTCAATTTTTAACCAGTTTCCGTTATCAGAATGGACTGGCACTTGGAACGCTTATGCACACTACCAAACTTAAATAAGTAATTATATAATAACTTTATGTTTTACTTTTCAGTACATTTGGCTGAAATAAGAGCTTGCTTTTAAAACAGTAAATTTTATAGTAATTTTATTATTCTTTTGTTTTTGAGCTATACATTTTAAATGCCATATTTTTAATATCTTAATACCTACATAATTACCAAAAAGTGCCAAAATAGGGTCTTCTTTACCTACTCTTTAAGTCTATTTTGCTTGAAAATATTAATGAAGTAGTTTTTTTTTCGGATTCGTAAACAAAAAAAAAAACCATTGCAAGTATATAAAAAAAATATTGAAAATGTTGCACAGTGTAATAGGTGGATTTTTAAATTTCCTGTGGCATTTTGCAAGTGAAACATAATAATAGTAAATTGTATAAGTAATGGCGTTTTTTAGTAGGTTTGAAAACTTTACATTTGGCCTTTAAAAAAAAACCGAATACATACGATAATACAACGTTAGTGATTAAAATTTCTACAAAAAAAGAAAAAGCTTTAATCTACTGATGCACAAGTTTTTCAGCGCAGAACTCGATGCTCGTTGTATACGAGGAATCGACATTTTTGACAAAACATTTGAATTTGTCGATTCAGTGATCTAGGGCAGAATGCTCATCCTATTGGTTTTCTAATAAACACATCACTTGCAGATCGCGCAAACACTACCGGAATTTCTCCTAACTATGAACCACTTATCAAAAATAATACTTAGCTACTCAAGACGGAATAATAATCACTACTAACGATGTGCACAGCCTGCAGCGTGGTGTTTGTAAACATGTTGGAGCAATCACTGTCGTTGTCGATGGAGTGCATACGACTGAATGCTACTGAAGCCAAAAAAATATTCCATTATTGGGCGCCCGGTCTAAAGTTATGGTAAATTAAGGTGCAGGAAATAAAATGCCTTTATTTTAGTCATCAATCATTTCGCAATTGAAATATCGATGAAATAAGGATCGACCTGCATTCACTGTTGGGGATGGATAATTATTTTTCATAATGATTTATTATATATTGGATTAAAATAATTTAAAATGCAGTAGAAAAAAATCTGGCTGAGATACTTAACTACCCAATATTATAATTCCAGGGTTAAAACAGCTTTCATTCTATTCTATGTATATTCTATTAAGTGAAGGCAGTGCTTATTTGCACCCTGCGTTTCACCGTGTAAACTCCATTAGACACGGACTGGTGGGGTCAGATTTCAATCTATAGATATTTTGTAACAGAGAAAGATTCAATCAGTACACCTTTTGTAAACAGCAGACTATCCCTTTACGTATTGTTTTGCACTCGAGTCCGTGTCACGCGGACTTTACACGGTGAAACGCATGGTGCAAATAAGAACTTAAGTGAATATGCTCTGATTAATTTAAATTAGAATAGCTTCAAGACGTTAAACCACTGCACCGTCATGGCTGGAACAGTAAGCGTCATTTTCTTTTTATTGCAGAAACACTGCAATGTGAAGTTGCCTGTCTTTGTCTTTCAACGTTTTTAAGGCACATGGCTAAGAGATTACCAATTATATTATAATGATGATATTGATTACCAATAGAAATGATTGGACATTTTTATGATGTTTGAAAACAACATCGTGTGATTAACAAAGTTAGTTTGAAATTAAAAGGAATAAATTTGTCTTGAAATATGAAATTGAAGTTATCGCACGATGCGACATGCTTTAGATAAATACCGAAATTATTCATATGTTTCTTCAATACTAAAAAACACGTTGACGTCGATAGAAACTATTAAGGAGTATATCCCATAACCTACTTGTTTGATCATCAATCGGATGAATAGTTTCCGAGAAATGTAGATTGTCAATCTGAAAAGCTAGTTGTGAGCTAGTCGAGAAAAACATAATTGAAAATTACGAAAAACTCATTTCATATGCAGCCCCGTTTCATCGAATTAGGAACACTAACACTTTTTCGTATTTTTTGGAAATATCTACTTGCAACACATTTAAATTGCGGGTTTTTCCGAGGAGAGTCGTTTTTTCTTGATCCCATTAATGTTTTAAACAGAACATAAAATAATTAGTACACACCATTGTCCCTTAATCGATGTTAAGGACGATTTTTGTACCTGACCATTTTTATGGCTGATTTCGAAAAGTTTGTGTCACAATAAAACTAGGTGAAAAATACGAATTTCATTACTATTTGAAAAGTGTTTGGCAAGTGATTATCTGTGCGTTAAAAAGCGATTGTGCGTATCAGTTTAAAGGAATCGGAAGAGGTTTTTTTTCCAAACATTTGCGGACATTTGCGAAGTTGTAATTTTTGCAAGGAATTCTTACAACAGTGCAAAAATGGGAAAAGCTAAAGACATCAGCAGTGCAGAAAAAAGCAGCTATAATTGCCTTCCTGAAGACAAGGAAATTTTCCTTTCGAGAAATCGCAGGAAAAGAGGAATTATCTCCTCAAACTCGTATGAGAATATCAAAAGGACTACAGGAAAATCCAGAGGATATCAACAGTAGGCGTCAAAATTGCTCCGGAAAAAAAACAACACTTCGAACAGACCGTAGAATCATCCAAAAGGCCTACGGAAATGGTTTTGCGTCTCTTACCACATTACACCAGGTCATACAAAGCGAAGGAATTCAAATATCAGCAATGACCTTAAGGATACGATTATTTGAAGCGAACCTAACATCAAGACGGCCTGTAAAAAGCCAAAACTCCCGGCGAGAATGCGACCAGCGAGGCTTCAGTGGGCTAAAACTTATCGTCATTATACAGTACCAGGTATTAAGAAGGTAATTATCTAATTATTAATTAATCAACTATTTTGTGCTAAGAACCCAAATATCAGATAAAACAATTATTTTTTTTCACTTTCTTTAACAACGAGTGCAGGCTGGAAGCTGTTACGGAGAATCCTTAATTCGTCCGGAGGAGGCTACGAGAGCGGTACAATGAAGATTACGTTGCAAGAACCGTGAAACACCCACTAGCCACGATGATATGGTCTTATATCTCTGCCGATGGACGTGGACCACTTTTTTTTGTCGATGGAATTATGAACAAGAATGTGTACGAGGAAGTGCTCCAGGGCATTTTTATATCGCATTATAATTATTTAAGATTCTGCGACATGTCTTACACCTTTATGCACAAAAGTGTACCCTGTCATATTGCTCGATCAATCAGAAATTTATTGAACAGCTCTGGTATCCATATTCTTTCTTGGCCAGGAAATTCTCCTAACCTTAATCCCATTGAGAACGTCTGGAGTCTCCTTGAATCCAAAGTTTAGTCAGTCCCCAATCCTAATATAGCAGTCCTGAAGGAAAATATAAACAATGTGTGGGAAAATAGCCTCGATATGAAATAAATGACTGAAAGGTGCTTTGAAAGCATGCCACGTAGAATTAAGGCAGTTATAGATGCGAAGGGTGGTTCTACAAAATATTAGTATGTTTTATAACAAATTGTGTCCGTTATTTTTTAACCACTAAATATACTATGTAAAAAGTCAACTTTTATTTTTATATTATTTTTCCTTCATGTATTTTTAATCTATAAAAAGAGCATTTCAACAAAATTACGAGTGTTCCTAATTCAATGAACAGGGGCTGTATATACGTAATTGTCTTAAGGTTAAACTAATTTTTAGAATAATAAACCACATAATCGTTTTTTTGGTAAATCACTTCCTAAGACGCAAAGTTATAAAACAATTTTATTTAATGCTTGCTTTAAGTTTAAAATGTATTTACTTTTTGTATAAGGACTATATTAAGTTTATTTATTATTTCACCAAAAAAGAAATTAAGGTTGTTTACTTGAAATTAAAGCTCAAAAGCAAAAATTAAATGCATCCAAAAAGATGCTATTCTAGTAATTGATTTTGACAAGCTGCAATCCTAGAAAGTGGTACAGCTCGGTTATTACATTCTAGTGTCGAGCTACAGTCTTAGGCAATAAACTAAAGGTGATTTCATTTAGAGTAATAAATATTACTGGACCAGTGAATATGTTGCTTTTATTAGAAGTCTCTTTTTCACTTCGTAATCTGCGCTTAGGTTTTCCATTCAAATAAGCGTAGCTACGTATATCTAGAAATAGCTATACGAATGGCGCACGCCCGCTCCTTCATTTTCGATTATGTACTTCCTTTGGCACGGGGTAGCACTCGTGTGCAGTACATAGACCGACCCGGATTGACGCCGCTGGGTGCTACACCGCCGCTGGTATTAGTAAATTAAGCTTCTTATAGTGCAGCTAACTTCATTGGGATGGAATATGGAGTTTCTACGCATTCTAGTGAATCAAGATGTACTCAAAGGTATTTATTCGCACATAATAAAAAGTGAAAAGCGCTATTTATTAAATACAGGGATTTAGCCCAAATCAAATGTGGCTTCGAGTGAAAACTTTCAATTGAATGCTTAGAGATTTGGGAATCAATTTAACTGCAGTCTAGCTCCCCCGTACCATTTGAGATTGAGTCGGTTAATCCTTGATATTCTTAAAACGGTTCTGTTTGAACATTTTTGGAACTTTTTTCTTTTGCACTTGGGCCTTGCTAATTTTTCTATTCCACTATTTTTTCGCTTTAACATGGCATCAAATACCTGGTTTTATCTACATGTATGCTTTGTATGTTATAGGCACCGCAATGACTTCCGTTAAGGTCGTAGGATTCAGAGGATATTCACTTACTTTGCAAATTAACTGACGGCGAAAACATTGAGGAGCGATGAATATCTTGATGAGTGCGGCCTGCAATTACAGAGCACTGGGAAGAAGCTCCGCCGGCGTGCAAAGCACCTATAGCTGCAGTGCCAGATCCTACGCCATTCCCAACGTGGTTGTACGATCTGGACATCGACGCCGCCGTATACCGATAGGCAGCCTGAGACATTTGGCCACAGGACGTAAGATCACTGTAGGTGATGGGCATATTTCCTAAACCATTGGCATCCATAGTGCTCTGTATGCAACTCGAGTCAAAGCCGGCCTGGTTTAAGTACGAATAATCCATGATATCTCCGAAAAGAGAACAAAATCACAAAATGTAAGGGGGCTCAAATGTTGGACACTATATCACGTTTTATGACCACTTAACCACAAAAACAACAGTAGAAAATCTTATTAAAATTCGCACCCGCACTTCCGACGTCAACCCGATCTTATCCGTTTAATTTAATTTTAGTTGGGAAGTTATGCAACAACAATATTTCCGGCGGCTCGGGCTCGACATCCGTAAACAGCGTTTTCGGTGTAGAGGTGAATTTTATTAGTGTTAAGCGCACATCAGTGGCAAGTTCTTATGGATTTTTATTTATTCAATTATCGCAATTGAAAAAACTTGTTGGTGATGCATAAAAGAACACACCGAATGCTTACTTGGGACAAAATCAAATGATAAGCTTAATTCAATAACGCGAATGGAAACCCGTTATGTAAAAATAAATTTCACGAAATGGGGTGTCTACGGGCTCTGAGAGCGCACCCCTATACTCCAGAAGGCGGAGCTTAAGCCGGCCAATGGCGGTGCTTACCTCAGAGAACATGCTTTTTGACTCGACCACCTCGCTGTCCCGTTCCTACCACGCTACTGCTCTGGCTCCTGGTCCTGTATCCTGGAATCCTGGATTCTGGCATCAGCTGGAGGCTTCTTTCATCCTCTCTCTGCCTGTAAGAAAGGGAGTAGGCTAAAATCAGGGATTCGTACTTATTATGCAAGTGAAGCTCCAGCAATGTTCATTACTTAAGAAATTCGGTTGTGCCTCAGCTAGCCACTCCGAGGTTCTTCATATATACTCCTTTGTCTCCTGCACCATATATTTAATTTATGGTCCGTGACAGATGAATCGCCTTCTAGCCCTGCCCCCACCCCGAGCCTCGTTATATCCTTCGGAAAGTCTGTTTTTATACATAATCATGAAAAACGATGATTTAAATTTGAAAAGTAGGAAAACGCTATGTTCAACGGAGGACCGCGTCGAGGACTTTGAAGACTCCGAATGATTAATAAAATCCTCTGCACAGGGTTTTTAAGGGATTTGCCTTTGCGAATATTCCAACCTGCTTGCACTGATTGTAGTGAGTGGTAGCCAATCTTATTCCTCTACAGGAAAGCTACTTACATCCGATGAAAATACGTTCCGACACTTGGTAAATAAATCATAAGTTGTTTTGTGTTCCGGTTCAGTGAATGTACTAATAATGCTCTACATACATGATGCTGTGTTATCTTTAAGATCTTCGTCGAAAATAGTTCGACATGTACGTATGGTTTTCAGGAGTTACTATCCGCTTTATAATAATATGTATTACAATGCATCCTCGATGTTTCCTTATTGATCTTTCCTTGCCATTATATAAATTAATTGTAAATGATGGAAACCAATTGTTAGATACGAGAAAGTGCAATGGCATTTCTTGTTGACATGCAATTATTAGATAATATGTATTGCTGCTGGAAATGCTAATTATCGTAAATTTAACTATTCCAATTACTATTGTCGTAAAGACGTATAAACAAGTCATTATAGGTTTTGGAAGAGCTTCAACTAAGTATATTAAAAGCAGTAATGGGAATGATGCCAATTATCGAATTACATTTTCCCAATTATCGAATTGCAATATGTGTATGGCTTCCGAATAATATTGTACCTACTATTCTATTTCAATATCTGTTTGTTCTGTTTTATGGTTTTTAAAAAATAATTTAAAATCATGTATTTTCCTTTTTCTGCATTACAAAAGCTAATACAAATCAAAACGTTATTGAACTTTTCTTGCACTCTGTATTGCAATGAAAAAAAATTATTTTCAAATTGAGAAAATATTTCCAGGGCATACCATTTTTAACTGTTAAGTTTTCCAGGACCTTTAATAACTTAAGAGATTAAAATTGCTAAAAATATGAATTCATTTAAAAATAATTGAATTCGAATGTAAATTATCCCATTTTTCAATTATTCAATTTTGATGCGTCTTTTCGAACTATTTATAATTTTTCAAATTCTTAACAATAATTGGAATAACAATTAACACTGATCGAATATTTGATTTGATCAATATTATTTGGTTCGAAAATAATGATTCGTATTATCTGAGCTGGTCTCTCAATTGCTTTGGCCTTTTTAATATGAATAAGAAAAATGGATTAGTCCAATCAGTGACACCATAATTTAGGTGGTAAAACCCCACAGTTAGATTTTTTATACTGAAAGCACAAGGCAATGCTACTTTGACGCTATGAGCTGTCGCGTAAAAGTAGAAGCAAAGGAAATTAGAGCAAATGCTTACAATGACAAGGCAACAAGCCAATACCTTCGCTAAAAAGTTGAACAAATTTGTGTTTGACTGTTCGATGACGGCTTGACGGAAGAAGTAATTGACACTTCAAAGCGTCGTGATAGCATTGGCGTTGCTACATTGTGCTTTCACGGTTAAGATTAAGCCCACAACATCAAGATCTTACAGAATGAAAACAATTATTTCTACTTCTTGTAGGCATGCTTTGTTATATCAAAATGGTTATCTTGATGAACTAAACTTATTTCCTTATTTAGTTTTGTAAGTTTCTACAAAAACGTTTATGCGGTAAACACGTCAACAAAATTTATTATCGTTTTTTGATCACTATTTTAAATTGCCATGTAGGTACTGACTTCTGATTGATTTTTCACTTTTTTCATAAAGATTACTTTGACTTTGGGCGAATGTAGCATAACATGTACAATATCTATTCCACCGAAAACTTTCTTGGTAAGTAAAATATACCAAAATTGAATGAGATTTCCAATAATAAAAAAATTTCCTGTTTCACTCCAGTTAGAAGCATAGGGCTTCCACAAAGCTTCTTCACTTCGAGACGCTGCTTCAGTTTCTTTAATCGTTTATGTTGGCTATGTTGTGTGGCCTGAATTTCGAGTTTGATTTATTCCTTACAAAACATATCTTTATTTTCTATAAAGGTTTCTTCCAGAGCTTCTTAATAACTTCGATTTTAATATGCAAACTACAGGGTGGCTAATATGAAGTATTACCACTTTGAAACGTGATAGCAAATACATAATTATACAAAAGATTTTTATTTTGTTCAAAGCCAAAAATGGTAAATATGTACTTAATAATTTTTAGAATGTATGCTCATTGTTCGATATATGCCCTTTTGTGTCAATGATTTTGTCTAAATGATGGAAAAAAGATTCGCATGCCGCCCGAAAAAAAAATTTGGGGAATTTTATTCCAATCTGAACAAGTGATGCTGTAAGAGCGTCCAAACTCACGTATTTTGATAGTTGATTCCAGCCCAGTACCTTAGCCCTGCGATTTTTGAAACAATAAAAAATAAAAGTTATGCTACAATGTGCTGTTTCGCAAAATTAGTTATCACCAATAGAAAAAATTTGGCAGACTAAATAAATTTTCGGGGTAAAAGTTAGCATTTTTGAAATAAATTCATTTGAAATTGTTTTCGTATATTACTCAGGTTGTGCTATAGTGTGTTGTTATATAAAAAGGTAGCGGGTATTTGCAAAAAAATCGGCGGATTAATATTATTTAAATAAAATTTAGCACAGCCATTTTAAATAAATTCATGGAATATGTTTTCTGTATATTACTCGGGTTTTGCTATGGTGTGTTGCTGTTTCAAATTATTTTATACTCCCACAAATAAATTGGCGCACTAATATAATTTTAAGAATAAGTAAGCCCCGCCATTATGAAATAATTGTGGTCGTTTCGTATAGTACTCGAGTTGTACTATGGTCTGCCGCATTCCGAAATGCTTCAATTTTGACATACAAAATTGGGGAACACTAACTGAATTTTCCAAAATTAATTATTCGGAAAAGGTCGATTTCGATGAATTTGAAATATATCATAAAATGTTGGAAAACTACAGGAAAAAAACTACGTAAACCGCTGAAATCTTCTGGACGATAAAATATGGGGAAATGTGCTATGCACCGTCCGAAGCTTTACGTTGCAATTTCTCTGCATACTTGAAAGCTAGGCTTCAGAACAAACACATACATAAGTTTAAAAATGAAATCAATATTAATGGAATGAAACAAAACTCCTTAAACTGTATGTTTATCGATAGCTAAAATGATCAGATGTTAACACTGCAGAGTATTAATTGAATGAATGAAACAAAAACAATAATAACAGAAAGACTGCGTTTCCACATTATGTACTTATTAAAACAATTTGATTTTAACTAAAATACAATTCTAGAACATCGGACATTAAATTTGAACGAGATTGACCTACATACATATAACTAGACATGTCCTAAGTTCTGGCCCTCTTATAAACATGCTTAAAAGAGACTGTAAAAAATTAGGTAAATAAACCCATATGTTTAGGAATATAAAAAAACAAAAAATTTGAAATGTCCTCCCATAGCTTTTACACATTTGTTTTTAACGACCAGGATTGACCTAGGAAAGTACGCACGACCTTTAAAGAATCGAAGCTGCTGTTTTGACTGTTTGGTGAAAATAAAATTGTACAAGCAGGCATAATTGGAATGATTTATTTGAGGCTTTTAATATTTTAATCTCTCAGTGCTTATAATAAAATATGTGTTCTTTCGAAAATATTTTACAATTGTTATTTTGTGAATGAATTCCATTTAAGCAGCGCCTATTTGCACAATGCGTTTCACCGTGACACGGACTCGGGTAACTTCGGCTTCACTGGATTCCAGTAAACTCGGGTCAGTGTCAATTTGCACCCCTCGTGCGCATACCGGTGCAAAATGACAAATTTCAGTCCATAGATATTTTGTAAAAGGAAAATATTCAGTCAGTAGACACTTTGTAAAAGGAAAATTTACATTTTACGTATTGTTTTGCACCCGAGTCCATGTCACACGGGCTTTACACGGTGAAGCGCATGGTCCAAATAGACACTTCCTTCTATTTAGATATTTTGTACGATTCTGTTACATAAGTGAAATACTAATCTGTGTACCTACGTACATATTTGAAATATGAAAATAAATAAAGTTTGTGCTATATGGTAAAGAGTAACATTGATTTTTAGGTTATAAATTAGATTTATTTTTTTTAATCAAATAATCAATATTTACTTAAAATATTTCATTGTGCCTGTGACAAATAAAGCGCCATAATTGTTTTAAAAAACTAAAATTACGAGTGCCGAAAATGTAGCAATGTGTTAAGAATATGAACTTCTCAGTTTTGTATTAACAAGGACATTAATGTGGCTATGGTTTTATCCTAAAGAATATGTTCGGATTGCTTAAAGGCAAAATTGCAATGTGTATATTTTGGCGCTATCACATTTATCGTGAACCGACATTTAAAATGGTTGTTTTCCAAAACGCAATGATGACGCAGAATTGTAGTACTTTGTGACGAACGTGAAACGTTGACGCAAGAAAAAACCGGGAAATAAACGGCCGTAGAATAGAAAATATTGAATTTAGAGAGCTATAACTTTCAGAAAATGTAGGTCCATATATCTGAAATAAGCTCGAAAGGTTTGATCAAGATTGAATAATTATTTGTAAAACGGCATAAGTTTATTATCTCATACGCGACGCGAGCGTATACCTATAGTAAGGAAATTGGAAAAACAGATTTAAGCAATTCAGAGAAATCACATATAATTACCTTTTCCATTGTGTTTTCACTTATTTGTTGCCAATTTTTTTATGTACTTTAATGAACTCAGTTCCGTTAAAATTATCTCATCTATCTCTCTCTCTTTTTCCATAAAATAACTTAAAAACATGTGCCTTGGACGACAATTTATTTAGAAGTAACCAAGCGATCGCTCACTACTCAAGATGAACGGCTACTCAGATGAAGGTTTTAGCCATGAAATTTAAATTTAAAGTTCATATTCCTCTTACAAATATTTTTAAGACTTATGCTTGCGTTCAAATAATTAAACATTAAAATTTTCAATGGAAATTTCGTTGCTACTTTACTCAATTATTATTTTTTGCATTAAATTCTAAAACACTAACATCACTTCTGATTAAGTAAATATCACTGATTTTTTATACAAGATTTTCTATTTATTTTTTAAATAATATAAACAATTTCGTTCGACAGCTGAAATCAATCAACCAGTGAAATTTTATAAGTGTCTACCTGCCCTAAAGGTACCTGTCGACTATTAGCTGCTAAAGGTGCAAGGAAACCGGTATACTGTGCCCAAAATCTGAGTGAGATGACCGCTTTATTTCACAGTAGAAACTTGAGCGGTTGTATATTAGATGATCCCGTGGTTTTTTTTTTAATTTAATTTTTATTTTATGACCTCAATCATCGAAAATATGTAGGATCTATGTCAAAATTATATTATTCGAAATGACTCCGCTCGCTTCGATACGAATAAGGAAATTTTGGTGCATCGCATGTAAATTTCGTAATAGTATTCAAAATGTATTAAGAAGATTTTTGATCAAAATGCAAACATGAATTGCTAATATCGAAACATCTACATTTGTATGTAGGTATTTTATATAATAATTGTATCGAACTTATATAAATGAAGTTTGCCAACAACTACAAAAGTAATTACTCAAAAATCTTACGTCCGACCCTGTAATAAAAAAATCTTAAATTCTTTATATTATTTTCTTTGGTATGAATGATACCTATGTTAAATATTTGGCGTGTAATTGGCTGTGTAAACGACTGGAGTATAAAACATTTATTTTAATTAACCGAGAAATCTTACTCGGCGCTTTCATTTGGCGCACTTACTCTCACTTGATGAAATTAATACTAATATGATCTCAGAATGAACAGTGAATGTGGGAACTGTTTTAGTAATTAAGAAATCAGCTTTATACTGAAACTATAAATTGCAAAAAAATCACGACGAATATTTATTTTCTAGGACAACACGAGTAGGTACCACTCTGTCGCAGCGTTTGCTTTTAATCTAAGCATTCATTAATAGGTGCAAGCACACTTCGTATATTGAGTGTTGTAAAATTTATGTTCTTTTGCCATAAATGGATGCTCTAGTCATAGAGTGAAGGTAATTGAATTAAATGCTCCCCACAATACATCACTTGTTTTTGTGAAAAACACTTACGTGATTAACTCCTATTTTTGTCACGTGTCAGAGCTTCTGCACTTGTTCGGCGCACCCATCCTTCTCCAGGGACTGCAACTGGTACAGAGGAAGTAACAATTGTTCACTGCCTAGTGAGATCAACCACACAAAACAATCAAACCCTCGAAAAAGCGAGCAGCGCCGCCGGACGCACCATTTCCCCGGGGCTGGTAATCCTCGTAAAGGTTATGTCCTCTGATTATTCCTGTTGAATATCCTGCCACGCCAAGTGGTTTTCCTTGACTGTTGCAGGCCTGCAGCCATACATATAATAATTATACGATGAGCTCACCCCAATTAGAAATTCCCTAGCTTTGGTTCCCGAGCGCCCTTCTCGCAGCGGGAAAAAGAAAATTCACATAATTTTTACCCATTTGTCGGGTGTGCTACAAGTGTAAACCTTCTAATGGCTCGTGTAATCTTGCTCTCTCCGCCACGTGGATGGCAGGCGTCTGTCAAGTGGATAAATATTTTATAGGCGAGGAGACAAGTGAAGGACGATGGCTGCAATATACTCTGATGGGAATGCTATTACGTCTCTGATAAATGGTTCCATTCCCAAGAAACCAAAATCAAACTTTCCTGCTTATGTACTTTTGCACTGTATATACGTATGTATATGTACATAGGTGTCCTTACCTGAAATTACAAACATTATTATTCAACCTATTTCAAGTTTTTTTTGCTTTATTAGCACGTTAATTTTCTCTTTCTCAATTTGGACAAAATATTTGGACTAACGAAAATCCAAATTTTTTTTTTATAAGTGCAGACTATAGAGGTCTACATATCTATATAAAGGTGGTGGAAGAAGAGTATGTATTTTACTTTTTATGTAAACATTCTCCTTTTTGTTTTTTAATGCATTATAATAATGAAAATGACAATTCTATACCTTTATAAATAAGCATACAAAATTTGAAATAGATGCCTTTCTTCGCTTTGTTTTTATAGCAATTTAAAAAAAACGTTCATTTTTGCCATTTCAACAGTAGAAAGACCCCTTAATAGTACTGAAGTGGAAATATGTTTGTACTAAATGTTTGCAAATAGAAAATTTGATTTTTAATACTATCCTAGAAATTTTGCCAGGTAGTAAAAAATACAAATTACAAGGTATAAATTTAAACTTTATGACTGCTTGGTCCTTACCTTATAGCCTAAAATATTGGACTTAAAAAAGTTTGAATTATTGACTTGAACGTGATTCAACTTTAAATCATTATACGAGTATAAAGTACGCATTGCATTCAGAAATATAACCCCAATACAAAAATCCTGCGGATGATAGGAGATTGAACGTGGGCAAAGTCACGCGAAGCATCAAATTAAAAATTATATCCCCTGGTAACAAATATTTCACACTTGAATTAGGGAGCACCATCACGAGATACGGGATTTCGGTATTCCCAACTGTATCCTGGAAACTACGTAGTCATTTGAGGGGTTTTGTGGGGATTGCTAATATTCCGTTTTACTGAGAACATCTGTTTATTCAAAGGACATATGTACATGTAATGCAGGACCAATTATCTACCCTAGTTCTATTAGTTACTTGTGCCACTCATCGGAAAAAAATCAGTTTGCCTTCGATGCGCAAAAACAGGATTTGTAGGAGTAATAATCGTAATTTTTTTTAAATTTTTTTTTCCGAATTCAAAAATATAAAAAAACTACAAAGCTGCTACAACCATATAAAAACTACTGTTCTTTAAATTTTGAGCTTACCTTAAATGTAATTTTTTGACAACATAGCAATACTCCAATTAATTTCTTAATATATTGTAGAAGTAAAATACTGTGAAAGCATGTAAGGAAATCTGTCGTATGTTCGTAGTTCGGATATGTTTTTATTTTATTTATTTCTGAATAAACATATAATTTTTACAGATTTACGACATTGTGTAGGTATGTATCATTATTGCTCATTATAAAGCCACCTTATTTATATTTTGTGCACAAATTGTGATATGACGTGCATACAACAAGAACTTGAATTTTGAATCGCACGACATTTCCGTCAGTCATGTTGTTCATATGTAATGGACATATTGCCGCGTTACACTTGGGAAGAATGCTTATTAATTGTAACCATTACAAAAATGGAGAAAATTTTATATTGATAATTTTTGGACGGATTTGGATTGAATGGACCTAAATGAGATGATGATGGATAGTACCATATCTTACGAAAACGACTTTAATGCAAGCTACATATTGCCATGTCGTTTATATATCGTTTTGGAGAACAAACTGGCTACCGCATACCTACTGGCAATCTGTTTGGACATTTGTCTCTGGGTTTTTCTGAAAGTAAGGTGTATGAGAACTGATTCAACAACTCAAGGACGAACGCCACACGCCACGCTACAACATGCAATCCAGCCGTTTTACAATCAAAAATATTTTTAAAATTTCGTTAAGGGGGTATTCTAGTCTAGAATTTTGAACAAATCGATTTTCGATCGATAAAGATCAGACCTTCAAAAATATATCTTCTAAAGGAGTTTTTAAAATTCGAAATATTTACGGAGTTATACCTATTTTAGTGACACAGCGCGTAAACGGGACCTGCCACAGTGAATCGAACAATAGGTGGTAGACAGAGGATGAATCATCCTACAGAAAGTCTTTTGCACGCACGTGTGCAGTGCAGCTCAGTTTGCTCTGAGCTATCGTAGACCACGTGAAGGCCCAATGTAAGGAGCAGGAATCGCCGATTAATGAAATTTACGTACAGACCGCCTAAAACTTTGCTCAAATCTTTAAACGCGTTTTTCTCAAAACTACCTCTTCCAACACGGTTAACATGATTTCTCAAGTTCCAATGAACCGATTAGCTTGAAATTTGGCGTGGAACTTCTTTGTATATCCTTCTATCGTTGGAAACCTTTGAAAAAAAGGGCCAAAAAACGTTTCGTCAAAATTAAAAGTTGAATATTTCGCAAACTAGGGCCGAGCCGCCCTAAATAATTAACATGCCTTACTTTGAGGCCTAAAGGAAGCCACCTGCAAAATTTGATAGCAAACGAACGAGCACAGCTATTCCCTACATAAGCCAAAAAATTGCTACTAAAAATATTCTTAGTTTTTTTTATCGAATTTTAAAAAACACCTAAAATTTGTACTCCTAGACTAGAATACCCCTTTAAAAGAGTACACACCTGCCAACGAATCGCGGTGGCTATTTGATTGTTTCCTTTCGTAAATCGATGTAAATATCGTAAATATAAATCTTAAAATCAAGAATTAGCTCGCGCACCTCTTTGATTTAGAGGATAGTGTTCCTAAATTTAAAGGAAAAGTTCACGAAGTTTCGTAAAAAATGTCATTTTATCAAGTCAATTATCATACAAAATAAAACTCTACCCTTGGTCAGAATGTGATATATGTATTTCATCAAGACAATTGGTAATCACCTTTTCAATATCTTCATTAAAATTTAGCCACAATTCGTAGCAAGTTTATAAATCAAAACGAAATTATCACCACAAAAAATGAATTGAATGATGATTTTGTGCTCAATCGTTGGAAACTGCATATATTATAATATATTTAAAGGAAGGAGAGGAAACAATTTTATCTGAATCGTTCGACATTGCCCAATTCCAATAATAATAATAATAATGAAATTAAGTCGCACTTCTCAGCAAGTTACTGGAAACAATCACCTAATTCCTTTGCCAACTTGACCCTAGAATTTAGGCTCTTTGAATCCATTTCCCAGGTTTAGCAGAATTGCTAAAAAGTACATTCACGTCATTTTGTTTACGAGACTTAAAATATACGAGCCCAAGTAACTTTACAACATGACGCGAACACCACTAATATGTATGTTGACCATACATAACTCAAGTACGTAATTAAGCCCAAAAGTATCCGATTTGACGTAGCTTTATTGGAAGGAAATTTGGACAATTCTTGGCTGATATTTCTTAATATTATCTCCCTCTACTTAAGTGCATATTTTACAGCGCTCAACAAATATTTCCACACCCAGAAAATCCAGTCCAAAGTTGTACATTAAAACTGCGCTTAATCGGTACTTTTATACCTTGGACCCTTCTGAGGAGAAAACGTTTGCAAACTAACTTTTACTGGCCCTTTCGTGAATGATGTATGAACTACTATTAATAAAAGTAGATAAACTAATTTAGGGAAAATTGAATTTAGGATGAAGCATAACCACGTCCGAGGTACGACAGTGTCCCCTACTCATACAGAGTGTTGGGCTAAGAGGTTTAAAACTTTGATTTGCCGCCATTTTCTTATTAAAGGGTTATCCGACAAAAATTGAAATTTTCAAAGATTAAAAAATCAAGGATATCTTTTGAACAATGGTGATATTTTTATTTTACTACTAGCTTGCCCGAACCCGGCGTTTCCCGGGATACTATTAAATTTGTATTCCTTAATTTTACAACGGCTCCCTACTGCACCACCGTCTCTCCTATGTGACCCAGCGTTTTCCTATTTGCGTTTTGCACATGTTTTAGATATTTTCCAAGAGTATTATTAAATTTAGTTTTCTTCATTTTACGTACCGCACAGCAATTCATTTTTATATACATATATAGATGTTGTTGTTCTTTTTAAGTTATAGCCCTCCAGCGGAGGGCGTCACATTCGTGGCTTGATGGTCGGGATATGAGCCACAAGACCACGAAACCATATTTTTATTTTAATCCAAAGTAAAAATTCGTTCCTAAACCATGACATACAATATCTGTCAAATGGCCTCCACGAGCCCATTTACAGATTAACACTCTTTTGATGAAATTTTACATCAGTAAATTTGCGAATTTTTTTGATACCATGTTTCCTGGGAGGTTCATCTCAAGATACAGTGATACCCATTAGCCCGCTCACTGGATTTGGCGGCCCACAATTACTTCTTTTGGGCTAAAGAGTAATCATGATAGCCCATCATATTGAAACATCTCAAAGATGAAATCACTGGCAATTTCAACGACCATTCTCGAAAATGTAGTGAAAAACGTTAGGCAGTGCTTATTTGCACCAAACTGTGTCCATGTGTGTGTGTATGTGTCTGTGTATGTGTGTATATACATGCAGTACACGGCAGGCTGTAGATATTTTGTAAAAGGCAATTAATATACAGTCAGTAGGCGAAGCACTTCGGCGGATTTCGTTTAGGTTTGGTGCAAATAAGCACCTCCAAAACGTTATCGAAAGAGACCGGCCAATTAGTCGATGTTATTTGTCATACCTAACTCCCAAGCCTGAATAACGTTGGGTATGACAAACAATCGTTTTTCATTTCCCAGTCTCGATAAATCTCATAACAAAGTTGTAAACAATGCAAAATGTACCTATATATGCTAATGTGCAATTGCAATATGAATTGTATGTAATATTTCTGATAAAAAGATTCTGACCACTGTACACCCTATATTTAATTAATTGTATATATTATATATATCAGATTAATAAAATTTAATAATAAAAATTGTTGATAAGAAATTGTTTTCATAATTTGGATATAATACAAATAATATATGACTTTTATTCAAGAGTTGTGAAGGATCTACGACGTTTCAATTGTTGAAACATTTCCAGAAAGTATGAAACAAATCTATTATACGAAACTATTAAATTCTTTTTCTTATCAAGACTCGTAATCTATAGATATGTAGAGGCATCACTGACTTATGAAAAAATATTTATTGTGTAGTTATAATCAAACTCGAGGGTAAAGGCCGATCCAGAGTCACGGGTGTCACGGTGTGAAAAGAATTCGCGCCGTGACGTCCTGCCCGTTCCGACACTGATGGGGAAACAAACGTGAATATGAGAGAATTCTGCGAAAGCCATACATATGAGTGAGTGAGTCCGGATCGGCCTTAAAGTAAAATATGCATCGTTTGATTTGCCTATATTAAAGAAATTAATTTCAATCTTATATAATAGTTTATGAGCAAAATGGTCTGATCTGATCTAACACCTTACTATTTTGGTTACTAAATAACAACAAACATCGCTATAATCAATATTTTTTATCTTTTCAAGTACATATGCTGTACATATAACATAAATATAAAAGGGTGTTCACGCTTTGTTGTATTTGCTATTGAATAATTGGAAAAGGTGTAAAATAATCGGTTACCACAGAAACAACAACATACGAATATTTGTAGCTTTACAACTGATGCAACGATACTATAGAAAATACATCAAAGCGTGAATAACCCTAATGTTTTGCTAAAACAAATGTTGCTAATACGCCTTTCCTCTAAAAGTCCTTTACTTTTGTTAAAGACTTTAATTTCAAACAGCTGCATATGCAAACTTCACAAGTGTTTCCCTGCAATGTGCTCTCGAATGTGGCATGCACCCCTGATCAGGTGTAAAACTGCAGCTACGTGTGCAAACAAACAGGGCCTATTTGAATCGGTTTATCTCCTGGGAACGTTTTGCATTGTGCAGTTTTAGAAAGGCAGAGCAGCAGTGCCTATCTAGGTGATGCATAGAATTGAGAAGAAATACTTTGGTTTTTGTGAATATATTTATAAGCAGTTTCTAAACTACAAGAAATATGTATTAAACTCTTTGCACATTACCCTGAGTAATTAACAGAATTTGTCGTGAAAAATTACAACTCTTTTTTGCAGAGAAACCCATTAAGTTAACAGCCAACATTTACTCCTAAATAATTCATTGCCAAATGCCCTTTGCCTTAATATCCTCAAATGGATATAATCTGAGTATGTCAGAATTAATGCTCATGCCAGCACAACTGGCTTTCCGAATTCAAACGTATAGGTCGACCTTCAAACAATAAAAAACAGCTTACTGATGATATTTCGATGATCGTACAATATGCCACCTGCTGGGATGCTTTTTAACTGATTATATGTATAAGGAATGCGTCAGCGGTAAACGTCCAAAGTTAAGAATATGATAGAGACCATCAACACTTGTTAAAATAACACTCAATTTTTGATGATTTCGCAATTTTTTTATATTTACTCTATTACAAACGATATAGCCACCCACCCACACGTACATTGCTAAATCTATTTTATTTTGAATTTGAGGAAAAGTTGCATGGGAAAGGAATCTGAATAGATTTGCTTAAATTGCCTTCTTATGTAAAGCCTTTCTGTGGTTTCCAGTTAAGATTCGAACTCAGGACACATAATTTCTAGTGCTAGTGTGAGCACGTTGAAATTGCTCCATTAGACACTTCACGTCTGCTACACTGTTCTCAGTATTGATATACTGTTCTTTCCAATCACTCGATCTTACCGCTGGTCGGGGATTCGAGTAACGAAAAGATGATTTGGTACACTTACCACGGGTGGGGGTGTACCGGAGTGAAAGTAATAGACTGGGCTACCTGGTCGAACTCATTTATTCTTAAAACTTACTTGCTATAAATACTAAATTATTCCTACCCTACCCTCATTGCACTTGTTGCGTCGCTGCGCTTGACCCAATAACTGTGACGTCGGTCGGCACTGCACATTCTGCTGATTTTTATGTTTACTCGCGTAAACATATACAGACAGCCTGGTGGGTACAAAAGTTCTTTTAAATCAAAAATGAGACTTCAAAACATTCCAACTGTTACTACAGTTTGAAAACGCCGCTTTACAATTGAAGTGTTTATTTTTAAATCAACATATAACAATTTTTTTTCCAAAGCGACACATTGAAATTCAAAGCATTTACTTTCGGATAAAATACGTTACGATAAAAATGCATATTGCATTTTGCACTTTCATTTGATACCCATTTCAAGGGGTTTTGAAGAAAAATGTAATCCACTAACTAACTAACGTTACACAGCCTGCCGTATTCTGCTCTTCAAACCCTTTTATTTGATACCTATGTCGAGGAAGTTGAGAAGAAAAAGGTAATGCGCCATCTTGGGGCATCCGCTATTTTGAGTTTAGAATGATGTCACATAGTTTATCATATTTTACTCATCAAACGCTTTCATTTGATACCCATAGTAATAATATTAGGTGGAAGGTTTTTATTGTCAGATATTTTGACTTATCATGGCCGTCGTTTTGATAATTTTGTAACGTTATATAGCCGGAGGAATACGATTCTAACAATCCCTCATTTATCCAAATTGGTAAATCCAGTAGGGCTCTGTGCCGTAACATCCGGGCAAATTTTCATACATAGATGGATAAAAACATAAACCTCTTGACGGGTAAAAAACATTTCCTACTTCACTCCAATTAGGAACATAGCATATGTAGTTTGTTGAATTTTTTAATACGTTTATTATACTGGGTGAAAACCCGCAGATAGCTATCGTAATGATGTGATAGTGATGATTCCATCTATCGGTTATTTGAAAAAAAAGGACCCTGCGTTAGAATGGGATTAGAACTTGGGACTTTTGGATACTGTCGATCCAGCACGTTTACCACTTGTCTACTCTCGTCTCTACCTGTGTAATTGCGTAATTAAAATTAACAGCAATAACTGTTTACACTATAATGCATCATCGTCTTAATTAAAAATGGACCGACTGTGAAAAAAAATTCGTTATGATATTGCGCTTTACCCTTTCGGAGAGCAGAGGCTCTTATCATTCCATTTTAATATATGCCTACGTTTTGTTAAAGTAAGAAAACAACTTTAATTTAATTCATAGTACCTACATAGTAAATATTTACGCAATTTTACTAAACCGCTTTCTACTTTTTCAATGATAGAAATGGTGCCTAATTCGCAGATAGCCTTTCATTAAATATTTCAGTTACATGATATAACTTCAGATAAACACAGAGAGCTTGAAGAAAAATAGAGCCACAATTGTATTACTACGGGAACGTAAACTTTAACATCAGTACCTCTAACTGGAAAACAAATTATATGCACATCTCTTCTTGTTTCTAACTATGTATACTGTACGAAAAGTTTAAAATTCCGTTTGCATAACTTGCTATTTTATTTATACTTTGTTTTGAACTATTTTTATAGTTCAAGGTGAACATACATTTGTATGTATCTGCAAGTTGCCCAATTTCAATGGATACTCTGTAATTTCGATTTAGCCAAACTGCATAAACTACGATTATTTGGAAAATCTAAATGCTTTGTGATATACATATTTTCTAATTAAAAGAAAATAAATATCACTGAATTACTACCACAGCCACCGTAAAGACAGGACAATGCATATGTTACATGATTAAAATATTATTTTAAATTTCATCCAGGAAAAATCGAAGTGTAGTACATTTTACTCAACCCTGATATTACCCGGTATCCCAACAAAATGTCGGGAACGAGTACGGGAGCGTTGTGCTTGCAACCGAGCCGCTGTATAAGGCGCTTCTGAATTGATTTTTCAAAGACGTTGTCAAACCGCTGAATAGTGCCTGAGTGATTCACGGAATCGTGCCTGTTTTTGTTTTGATTTCTGAGAAGGTATTTTTGATAACGTGAAAGAAGTTCCGTTTAAAGGATGTGCTAATAAACGAACAGATGTACGGTTTAAAAATAGCAATCAATGTTTCAGGTAAATCTGCTTATACTCAAAGCCTACAAAGTTATTTACCCAGAGGGCAATTTTCTTGCTTTCTTCAAACGAAGTAAACATTGAATTATTAATGGTGCTATATTTAGTTTTCATATTAGTTAGCCTTTCATGCGGTCAAAATACTCAATCACTTACATTACAAAGTAAAATAAAAAATATTGCCGTCATAAAATAACGTTACGTTTATCAATTGATTAATTAACAATATTTTTATCTGACCTAAGGTTGAACTAAAAAAGTTGTAATCTCGTTTCATGTTCTCGAGTTATTTTGAACTTATTTTTGTAAAACGAAGCTCTGTAGATATGGTCTATGATCTACCGTAATATTATGATTAAGATTGATTTCATCAATTATTCAAAAGAAGCTTTGTTCAGACTCATGAACGAATTAAAATGTTACCTAATGAGCTATGTATATATAGTCTTCTCTATATCTATACCCTGATGTCCTCTTACCTACCTGCAATGGTCATCATTCATCACCCATATACCTATGTATCGCGACCATATCCAAAAATAACTGCAACTTATGTAGAAACAAGTAAAACTCCATAACTGCATAACGCGATTACGACGTTATGCACATTAATTATTGTATACGAGGTTTATATTCCGTCATTTTTTAAATTAATCTGGCTGAGGTTAGGAATACAATTTCTGAATTCTACCGCGTAATTTAGCAATTTATCTCGTTTAAATAATTATGCGGCTAATATTCTGTTCTTTGGAGAAGTCATTTTGTACACAAAAGTTCCATATATGAGCCGTTTATTTGTTTTTCAGTGAGGCAAGTCCAATTTTTTGTAAAAATTGTTTGCGCTTTTGCCTCGGTCATTCTTAAAGTAAATGAACAATAACACATTGTTAAAAATTCAAAATAATATGAACTTACCCCACTTTCAAAAAAACAATTCATACGTCTTTCTTCTTAAACCAAAACAACGAATTTTAGAGCATCGATAATAAGTAAATGGGCTTTTTAAAATAACACATCAACTGAATAGTGATTTTTCCTTATGCAAGTTTGTAAAGGTTTTTCCATTTTTAACGTCCGGATTTTAAAATTGAATTAAAAACGAACGAAGTGGAATTTCTAGAATATTGTTATTGTCAGTGGAACCCTAATTGATACTATTAACAATAGAAAATAATATCAACCCACCGCCACGGAGTCGCTCAGTGACGTGCATTTGAGGGGTACAATTTTTGATGGTTGACATTTTGGAATAAATGAGGCTCCACGGCGGTAATTTCGCGTCATATGTCAATCACACGATCTTGGCGGACAATTAACGTCACTGTTTCGTGGAATTACGTTTTCAGAAACTTTTCATGCAATAGAACTATTGTTTTCCCACTTTTGTGGCACGTAGCGTCGTCTTGTTGAAAAAATTTAGAGCTCCATATCAAGAAAATTGGAAATGACCCCTAAAGTTATTTCTTTAATTTTATAAAAACAAATTTGAATATAATATACCGTACCCAAGAAGAATGTTTCTTCCCTTTTTTCGGCTTTGTAATTTTTTAAATATTTTTTGGACATTTTTTGACTATGATGTATTTTTACATATATTTTTAGACATATCATCTCAGAGCTTTGCGCATTGCAAGCATATTTGTTCTGACAGCATCGAATATTCTTTTGACGATACGATTATTGCACATGCAAACTTGCTCAAATACTGATAGCATGGAGTCACTCCAGATAATTCCGAAAGCACCACAGCTTACTTCAACCACCTGCATTGAATACGCTGCAATAGACGAAAGACCTAGCGCTATTCCAGCATTTTTTAACTTAAACTTTCAAATAGCACGGTGGGATCGCCGACGTTTATACAAATTTTTCGACTTTGCTGTAATAGGAGATGACTATGATGTCTTGTCGAAAAAATACTTAGTATGCTTAGCTACACAAAGTTCTTTGGAAAGACTGCACTCATTTGTTCAAGTTGTAGAACACTGGAACGGTCCAGTATCGATTGCTGTATTCGCGGCGGGGGATGAAGAATTCGACATATTACAGCTATACATTACCTACTTAAGGAACTGCTTTTCTTCAGTAAGAAAGAACGTCAGCTTCCACTTAGCTATTCCCAAAGATAGACAGCCGCGACGAAGAAGAAGTACGTTCAAGAATTGGAATAGTTATAATTGTGCATCACCTGAGGCAACACTAAAGGAACTGCTCAAACTTCGAACTTCGGAAACAATTAGATGGAGGCTAAGAAATGCCTATCCCCAAAATCACATGCGAAATCTTGCTCGAAAAGGCTGTCAAAGCTCATACGTATTCCTAACAGACGTTGACATTGTGCCAAGCGTTAATATCACTACTCATTTAGACAAATTTTTGCGAACAGCGAAATGCTCAAAGCTATGCGCATACGTAATACCCACTTACGAAATAGATGCACGTGTAAAATACCCGAACAGCAAAAACGAACTGATTAGACTAGTTAAAAGGGGTCTCGCTCGCCCTTTTCACGAGAAAGTTTTTATATATAATCAGTACGCCACCAATTTTAGCAAGTAAGTATTTTTTTTGTACAAAGTAACAATTTTCATAAAATTATCAACTTAACACATTCAGATTAGTTGGGAAGAAATATATCGCGTTGCGATGTAAAATACTGTAGGGTACCACAACAAGAAGTGTTATTTTAAATTATTAAAAAATTGAAAGTTTTTTAAGAAATGCTGTGATATATCAATTTCAATCCGAAGTACAAACAATGCGGTTAGTAATGGAAAACAACACCTGCCAAATAATCGCCTCGGCTCCGTTTATAAATGACCACTCTTTTGATGAAATTTTCCATCGTATTTTCGCACACTTGCGGCTCTATTTCGCGAATGCTTCAATCATATCTGGAGCATTAACGTATCCCCAAAGGAAAAACGTCGAATGATGTTAAATCGGACGACCTCGGTGGCTAATTGAAGTTTCCTTTTCGAGAAATCACATGTATAGGAAATTTCGAGTGTTACAACATGATTGTTTCACGGCTTGTCTGGCCTGTAACGCCGGCTTGTTGAAAATAAAGGTCATCTTTGTACATATCATCAATTTCATTAACAGGCAAAAAAAAATCCGTTAGCATCTCGCGATAACGCATACGTTTAACTGTAAAGGTAGCAGCAACTTCATATTGTTTTCCATAAATAGTCGCATAGTTTGTATAGTATACGTACAGTATATGTATATCACAGTATTTCTTGAAAAAACTTTGTTTTTTAATAATTTAAAGTAACATCTCTTCTTGTCCCATCCTATATTTGACATGCTAAAAAGATTCAAAAACACTATACCAAATAATGTCTAACGTTCATTCATTCAAAATTTATGAAATAAAATGTTCGAAAATAGCTAATTTATTAAAAATGCTTCACTCATAACTTTTCTTGAGTTCCACTATAAAAAGGCGGTGTTACAAGCTTTTGTTTATTTTAATATTAAAGAAAAATAGTCACATTTCACAAAAAATCGAGATGTAGCCGTTATTACATCAACTTCTCATCCACAAATCTGTTATTTATCTAATATGAATTTTATAGTAATTACTAATATTATTTTTTGTCAAACAGATGGGAAAATAATTTTATATCCAGCAATGAAACACATGTGAGTCACAACGTCACAAACTTCGAATTCCTTTATGAACCGTTTTACGTAACACTAGACAACGCACCTGAACATGATGAACGTTTTATAGGATATGGCTTTACACGTAACTCACAGGTAAGCTTTAGAGTTGGACTATATTTCTAAATTAAAAGAATATATATCAGATTAGAAAAAGGGAGTTATCTCGGAACCAGAAACCCTAAGAACCCAATTTTATGAAAATTCATTTATGTATTATATCGGGACCTTTTGGCCGCCATCTAGAAGTTCGAAATCTCGATAGCAGATTAAAAATAAGCGACCCGTATATCTTCATTTACACGGAAAACCACTGAGAATTTCCGATCTCCGCGAGATCATCGAAATCAGCTACTGCGAAAACATAAACCCGTCTTCATAGTAATCCTTTGAAATTGACCTCTTAGGTCGCCATATGCGATGCGCCGAATTTCTATAGTAGATTACAGATCAGCAATGCATGCAATCTCTTTAAGTTTAACCTTGTCGGTAGCCATTTTATGTCCGCCATCTTGAATTGTAGTAGATTTAAGTTCTGTAACTCTAAAGAAATCTTCATATTAAATTTTATTAAAGTTGCTTAAAATTGAAGAATTTCGGTCATCATATTGGATCCGCCATTTTGAATTTGGAAATTTTGATAACAGATTCGAAATAGTGATTCCGAAAACCTGCTAGTGCTGATGTTCAGGGAAATCCCTTGAAGTTTAGATGGCTACCGAATCTTTAAATCTTTATGTACATATGTTAATAGATTGAACTTTCAATTCGAAAAAAACGGCAGAAAAATCCTTCAAAAAGGCTTTCAGAATGTTCAGAATGTTACTCCGGAAGTACATAGTCATATGGCATACAAGAATATGAAATTAGAAGTACTCACCTGAATCCTAATAGTTCATGGTTGTGTTTGTATATTATTACATCGCAAGCAGTGCAAATCTAGTAAATCAGTTAAGTCAAAAGAAGACACTTTAAGAAATTATATTGTATAAAGTAAAAGGGCCCTATTAGCAAAATTAAAAAATTAAATTTGTTTTCACACTCGTTGAATAGGATATGAGAGGTATTGGAAAGATGGCTCATGCAATTCAAATAATACCTAGGCTTGCATAAAAAAAAGAAAAAAATATTATATAAAAAACAAAAATCGACTACACAAAATAATTATAAATTGGAAAACATTAATAATTTGCATAAAGAAATAAAGCTGAATTCTAATTAAATACTTCACTCTTTACAGGTGTACGAAATGTTTGTATCAGGATATCAGTTTCAAGTTCTTTCACCAGTTTTTACATGCCATTGGGGATTACAACAAAAGAAAACGCGCCCAGCGTGGCGAGAACAACAAAATAACATAAATAGAAAACAGTTTGAATCTTTCAAAAAGGAAGTTTTGGCACGATACAAAAAAGATCCTCTAAAAATGTTCATCCCAAAAAAAGACTTTAAAAAGAATAAATGAATATGGAAACTATGAAGTCTTTTAAACTTTCGAAATTGACTAAAGAAGTAAGGTTACACGAAATCATTATCATTGATTATAAATATAGGGGTACACATAAGTAATCAATTTTTTTAACATAAAAGGCAAATATAAATCGTAAAACCAAGTTTTAATTTTTTTAGTTAGATACGTCCGGAAATTCAAATAAAAATTTCAAAGTTAACATTTCTTTCCTTCCGCAAACGTATTTGTCTTACGAGCAAGTCAATATAAGTATAGAACTATTCATCCGTTCCACCAGAGTTGTCTTTGGCAGCGACGCCGAGCCGACGTGTGCCGCATTGGTGGTTTGATCGAAACACTCTCATTTTAATAAATGCTTACATACCAAATATACTCAATATAGTTCTCTACTTGTTTGTGGAAGTAAACAAGTGTTTTGAAAATAATTAAACATTTACATACTTCCATCAAGTATGCGCTAAGGCAAAACATTAACAGTTAAAAGCTTGAATTTGTTAATTTTTTTAATTTATCAGAACTTCATCAAAAGTTCTGATTATTAAGTATATTATGACAAGGGTGTTGGAAAAGTAGGCTTTTCAACTGGGTTCTGGTAATATGTAAGAAAATGAAAAGAGATATATGGCCCCTTAAATTCTTTAGCTAAACGCTTTACAAAACCAAAAGTCACGTTGGCTCGGTGCGTTGATTGTTGTTGAAGGCTTTACCTATTCGCAAACTTAGGAAGTACGTTACGGTATAATCCACAATTTTAAGGACCGCTAGTTGGAATACCAATTAGCCCAGTCGTTCGCAACAGTTACTTAATAGCAGGTAGTTTGCACAGATATGTACACTGTTTTTTTTTAATCCCCGATACAAAATATTTTGATGAGATTAAAATAAAAAGCTACATTTTCTATAGAAAACATTTCTTCGTTCAATTGTTCAATTATGACTACTGACAACAACTACCGATACAAGTAATTTCAGTTCAACTTAGAATCGTATAAAATAAAATATAACATAATACCTATTCGATGTAGTCCGTTAAACACTAAACAACGCTTGATTCTGTTGGATACTGTGATATACTAAGAATTTCATTTTCGTCATCTGTACAGACTTGCTGCAGCGGATTCCGGATGCCTACAGTGTCCTCTCGATGAAGGCCCAAAGTCAGATTGACTTTTGAGTGCTGCCCAGTTACGTCGCCGCTACCACCACCCGATATATTTCCTATGCCCGTGGTTATAGGTGGTGGTCGTAACCGTGAAGGATCCAACAAAGAATGCATTTTGGTCTGCTTTTTAACAGGAGTTCTCGAAGGCGATGTCTTACGGCTATTGGAAAATGATTTCAACATTTTGGCACTGCGAATAAGACAATTTGAGTTTAGAATAATATGGTTAGATCTTATTATTTTCAATACTAACGCATCAATGAGTTTAAGTAATAGTCGATGATAGGACTCGTATTCCTCACTACCAAACTCATTAGGGTCATGTCTAGCGTGCTCGTACCTATAAAAGTAACAATTAATTATAAAAATTATTATTATGTGCAAATTATTACATGTCGCAAAACTGGTGTACAAGTCTCTGTCCGGAACCATTTAAAGGAGGAGCCAATGTTGTGAGAAGAAAGGCTCGTAAGCTCTCCTGCGGATGTCTTACACTCCCATCGTGCTTGGTGATCTCCTTTTCTGCAAGATAAGTGTTTTTTCAGTGCCGTTTGCATTGAAGAGTTTGATTGCATTTGCATTTATTTTGGTACACATAATCACTCTTTTACCCTTTTTATAAATTTATCTGTTTGAATTGTCCTTTTACGGTCTGTTTTTGGGTTAATTTTTGCCGTTTCGTTTAATGGTCTGATATACTTATGTATGTACATATAAACCTTACTCCAATATTCAAAGGTTTAAGTTTTTTATAATACAATATTTTCGGTATTTATTGAAAAACAAAGTGACCATATGCTAATGCATCACGTCCATCGGGGTTATAAATTTAATGAATTTTAAATGTGAAAGTCAGCCATGGGTTGAAAGATACTTACCCAAAATTTTGACGTCATCCATAGCTTGCATTCTATAATAATAGGGTGGAAGTGGCTGTTCTGGCCTGAGGATATATTTGTCGTCATTCCATATCATCTTTGGCTCGTAGGCAATCTTTTGAATGCAATCCAGTCTTCGTTCTATTTCCCGACGTATGCTCTGTAAAAAACGTCTTCAGTATCAATATTTCCATGAAAGAAAGGTAGCCTTAACACGAGGGACTTTACCTTTTTGGCATCGTTCCCTATTGGAACATGGGGTCCTCTACGAGAACGCAAGGTGAAACGCATTATTTGCCTTTTGGCGAAAATGAATAATATCACGAAAGTAAGCACTCCCCCACCGATGATGATAATTATCATCACCCCCGAAAGTTGTTCCATTTTGTTGATTTGGTATTTCACTGAATGCGCTAAGACATGACTTTACAATGGATAAAATAGCAAATATTTTGCTTTAAAACTGTTCCTAGCACCTTTGGAAAAAATAAAGTGAACTCTTCCTTGGCGCACTGTGTATACAATCAATACAATTGTCAAAACCAGCTGATTGCATACGTGCTAGACCTAGGGGTGGTCAAAATTTTTACGATCATAAAGGGGGACCCCCCATAATTCTCTAGATTTCAAACATATGCCTTCTTATCTGAGAATACAAAACTTTACCTTCATATTTTTTATCATTTCCGTGACCTCTCTCAACTTTAAAACAGTTCCTGAGACATTTTACCGTGTGAAAAAATAATATGCTTTAAACATTTTTTTCTTACCTATACCCCAATTTTTTAAATTTTTTTCATTTTCAGTTCTTCTAGTTTCTGTCATGCATATGTTAAATTTTCTGATTTGTTGAGTTAAACAGCATTGGGCGCAGGTAGTACTTGGATGGGAGACCGCCTGGGAACACCGCGGTCATTGACTACGTATAGACGACAGTCCCAAATCAGGACTAGAAACCGGTTGTAGACCAAAATCACGGCTGCTCGTGTAAACGACACAAAGTCCCAGCGAGAAATGGAATTATTCCGGAACTCAATTGCGAATGCTTCTTTCGATGAATGCGTGAACTCTCCTTTCTAACTTAGCTTCTTTTAACATTGGGATGTCACTGGGAGGAAGCATTGATGCGAGCAAAAAAAAATAGCTTCAAAAAGCCTTCGCTGGAAGCATACCGTAAGCGTATATGAACACTGAAACTAAAATGAAACGCAGTCAGGCACCCTTTTGTGTTTATTTTTACTCGCGTACACTAGGGTAGCTACTTCTCTGAACTCACAAAATCTGTGGAGAAAATTCTTGGACCGATATGCTTCCACGTCCCTTCTCATGGAAGTGATGGTAATGCATCACTTGAAGCACTTCTCACATTTCTCGCTGGGGTGGACTAGGAAATTTTCCCTTGTGTGCTATCAGTGCACGATAACAGAGTCTATAAGCAATTAGGCTTCTTGTTTTTGGTCTAAGACGGGTCGTAGATTTTCAATGGGGTTTAAATTGGGTAACCTGTGAAATGTTTCGATATTATTTCCTTTTAAATCAGCTTTTGTTATACGTTTTGTATACGTTGGGTCATTATCTTTAATGAAGATAATCACTTAAATGTCTTCCGTTCTTCTGGAAGTCTTGAAATTTCATATTATCATATCTCACAGACCTTCATTGACTCTAAGGAATGGAAGTGAGCTCACCAGTGAGACTTCCAAAGTGTTAAGGAAATGATAACTGTATATATTTATTTGTACGATATTTTAATAGTCAATTAATAAAATCTTTAATTGTGTAACAACAGAAATAATTCTTAATGGTAAAAAATAGACTTGATCTCAGAATAGATCGATTAAAAGAAGCAAAAACAATTATCCTTTGCTTTGAAGCTGGTTTAGTACATCCATAAGAAACTGATGCCGATGAATTATTTCAGTTTCAGTCCTGTGAGGTAGATTTTCAGACAACTTTTTTATTAATATTTCCTCGTTATCAAAGCCACATTTCACTTCTTCCAGAATAATTTTATCTTCGTCTCGAGTCCATGGAGGAGAATTAATTTCAACCATATTTAATGGATCAGTATAATTTTTCTGCACATCATCTGAATCGGAAGAGTTATCATCTATTTCGCCATCTTCTAGCTCCTCTTCAAGGTCTTCTTCAGTTATAGATTTGTCGTCGTTTTTCTGTTTGCTTAATCTGTTTTGATCATCACCGTCACTGTCTTCAATTAGCGCTTTTAAACGCTTTGCAGTTCCAATAGCTTTTGATGTTCCATCTAGCGAACCGCCCGATTGGCCGTTTGGCGAACGCTTACTGCCCGGGGATTTTAAAATACTTTTCTTTGGAGATTTACGTTTCTCCTTGCACGGAATAGGGAGACTCATTTTTAATGACTTCTTGGGTGATGCAGTTCTTCGATCTTTTTCGGAGGCATATAGTGATGGATTCAGTCTTGTAGCATGAGCTTTAAGAGTTGCATTATCACAGACGATATATTTCGTTGAGGTTTCTAAATTTAAAGATTTCAAAAATAAGTAAATATAATTATAAATATATTTTAATACTTACCAGAAACCTCTGGTACCTCGTCGAATTTTTCCGGTTCATCGGACGAGTCTGAAGCACGTTTGAGACATTTCTCTGCGAAATCTCGTATACCATGCACGCATGTTTTAGAATCCTCCCTCTGTCTGTCTTCATCAGAGTCTGGATTTGAACATTCTTCGAAATCTTCAAGAGGCACGTCATCTGCTAGGAATGCTAACTTTGCTGGCAGTAGTATTTTCGATCCATAAAATATGCGTCCATTCAAGTACTAAAGACAAATTCTCAATAGCTTACCACAATAAAGGAAATTAAAATAAATGATTACCTTTAGTTGGCATCTTGTATCGTCGTTAGCATCGCTAGATAATTCATCTGAAGATACATGCTCACATTCTCTCTCTACAGTTCTGGGGATTTCTAGTGTTTTATAGTTTATGTGTTCTGTAACACTTGTTAACCTGAAGCAAAAGAAGTATACGGTACTGTCGATGATTTGTAATCAAGGGGGGCGGACTGGCAATTCGGGACTAGTTTGGGTTCTTGAGCTAATCGACTTAATAACAAAAGATCTACCGTACGATCACTCGTCTATTCTTATAGCCAGTCTGCCCGTTTTTAAATTATGAATAAGTCAAAAATACAATTATTCGTATCTAGATGCATATATTTTACGCACCTATCTGGTGGTGTTTCCGATGAAAAATTCTGCAGAAACCATTCTGTTAAAAATTGATTTCCCTTCAGCAGTGGTAGTATTTTTTCTTTTATTTTGTCCATATTTACATCACTATCTGCACTCAATTCACTTAAGGCGGAGTAGACTTTCCTAATTTGAGCTGGTTGCTTACTAAAGTAAAGGTTTAATTTACTAATAAAAGTTGTCATGTTTGCGAGAATAAAGTGCTCGAAGAATTTCCCAACTTGCGCCGCTTCACCTGGCAGTAAGAAGGTTAAGAATATTTCGGCGAGTTCAGGATAATCAGGAACAAAAATGTTTTCAATTTTCTAAAATGATATAACTTTCAAAACAACTAACAATTTACAATTTTACTTGCTTACATTGTACATTTCGAATACTTGATCCTTTTGCGGATCAAACAATTTCAGGATGTTTTGGAATTTCCTAAAGCTCTCCATTTTGCCGTCCTTTTTTAAAGTCTCTTCCACTTTATCGTAGAAATTTAAAGCATATACTAAAAAGGAGAAATGTTAAGGCAGAGTTAAAGTAATTCTGAAAAATGTGTGAAAAGAATTCTTTTAACGAACAATGTACTGAGAGCATATAAATTAAATCAACATAAGATTAGAAGGTCACTATGGTTCTCGAACAGGTTAACCGACTTTGATGCAGAGTTTTTATTTTATTTGTAAGAGTGGTACACTTTCACTACACATAAACAAACATTTTCATGGCGGAAGTGTGCCAGCTAAGTGTTAAATGATAGATTTTCAGGAACACCGTTTGGATATAATAAAATTTTACTTTATTAAAAGTTATATCGTTATATTGTGTACGAGATATTTTATCAACTTTTTCCGTTTAGAATCTACCTCTCTATGAAACATTAGCTTCTTGCTGCGACTTCGTAACCGTAAGCATTCAAGATGTTATATATTTGTTATTTATAATCGCTGAATACTTTTTATATTGGATCTCCCATCATAAATTCAATGAAGCCTAGACTACTTGGAGTCACTTTAGATCTGTTAATCTCATGAATATTGGCTCAGTAATTTTGGTGTCAGCCTTTTACAATAAATTCAGTGCACCGTTTTATGTATATAGGGTTAGTCAGAATACGTGTCGATATTTACAGTCCTTTACTGTAAATATTGCATTAGCAGCCGTAAATGGGCTATTGTCAGGCGCCTATAATATACATATTTGGACACCGGAATCGTCGAGTTTCATTTGCGGATTAAAACAAGACTCCGTTTACTAAAATTTACCAATTCATTACGGATTAATGAAAAATAACAAAGTTTCTATCACATTGAGTGCTACCATTAAACCTCAGCACGGAAAAGGGTAGTTTAATTTATTATATGTAAAAAAAAGGGTAAATGAACTTACTGGCATCCTTTTTGTTAATTTCTTCTTGACTTTCCGGCGTCACCATTCGCTTCAGATACTCGTTGGTTCGAACAGACTTACGGTTTTTGGAGGTGTTTGAAGCCTCATTGTTGAGCTTTGCTCTTTTCGCAGATATGTCTTCGGTGCCCATGTTACCCTTTACTTTCTTACAGTTCATTTTCAATTTGGACAGAAGTCCAGTATACAGCTCGAGGCTCTTAAAGTATACATGGACGCGACTTAGGTGCTCGTTCTTATACTTACTGCGTATTCGCCGCAATCTCTTGTAATAACACTTTACAAGCAAGAAAAGCTTGATCTTCAGACGTCTAGTCTCTTGTGTTCCGCTGAGCCTAATTCCATATTTTCGTCTTGCAGATAATTTGTTTGAACGATTCACGCGCCTGGACTTGATACCTTTTCTCCTGAGTCGTATGTGTTTGACGTTATCACTCAAATTTTGACTAGAACAAATGCTTTCTACAGAAAAATAGTCGGTAAGTCTCTTTTGCCCTTTAGGAACCAGATCTAGGCAGTCTTTCGATTGCTCGGATGGCTCAATTTCTAAACACTGTTGAGAGGGTAAAATCCCATCCGTGTTTGAAGTTTGACCTGAACATGGCGCTGAGAAGTTGTCCTTTGTCTGGTTGAGCTTTAAACTGTTGATGATCTCGCTCACGTCTAGAGCACCGCTTTGATTACGGCCAATCGCATTATTCACAAGGGGCCCCAAGCTTTCGAGGTGCCGTAGGAGGACATCGTTCACCGGATTTTGCTTTGAACTTCCGGAGGGGCCCGCGTCGGCTACCACTTGGAATGAATTCAGCGGCCTGGGCCTTGTCCCATCAAAGAGGTAGTTAAAATGGACAACTATGTTGGCGGAGGTTATATTGTTATTAGCAGATTGATTCGTGCTATTGTTTACGGTCGACGAAATCTTCGCCTTCTCAACACACTTCGGTTCTTCTTTCCTGAGCGGCGTAAATGTTTCTTCTTGGCTTTGATCCGGAGTTCGGCTCTCTGATGCTATGTCAAACGGCTGTAGTAATAAAATAGTTATAATTTTAGTGGCTAAATGTTATTGATTTCTTCAGCACCAGTGTTCAAATGCTAGTAAACAAGAACTGACAGCTGTGTGTCATCGACAACAGGCATTTTTATTCACATTTCAAAGCTCAAGAAAATTCACAATTTCATAATCCAATGATTTTCTAACAGGCCCTTTTGAAAACCTTTTTAACAGAAAATCTGTTTCAAACTAAATCTTGGCAATGGTCAAACGTACGGCAAAGGTCCGACCAAGTTAGATTTTTGTGAAGACCTTTATTTTGATGCCCTAAGCATACCCTGAAAAGTACTCTAATTGAACCAAGTTTTTTAGGGGTTGGATTCTCGTTTTTTCAAGTATCTCGTAAGTTATCAATTTATCGCGAAAAATTGTAGTAAATATATCTGATTTTTTTACGATAGGCTTATATGCAGGTACGGTACATACGCGTAAAACGTTGAATGCAAGAACTGTGTAAATCTAAATGAACTGCTCGAGGGAAATCTTGCCATTTTACAAAATAACTACAATTGAATATTTGTCTTCTCCAAAATATTTATTTTATTGAAGATTTTCTCATTGATTACACAGTACCTGCATTTAACGTTTTACGGGTAGGTACCATACCTGCATATAACCCCAACCTTTTTTTAAAGGCGGTGGCTCACAGGAGTTCACGGAAGAGAGAGAGATTCTGCTGTCACCGTGTCGTCCGTGTCATATATCGAGTCCTCCATCTTTAATTTTGGTAGTTTTGAACATGGAAATATGAACTTTCTATGGTTTTGAATTGTGTAACCCCCAAAACTTCTTAATATGAAATTTCATTAAAACTGCTTAACATTGACAAATTTCGGCCGCCATATTGGATCGTGCATTTTGGGCTTGGAAATTTTGATTCGAAATCAGCATCTCCAAAAACTCCTAGTGCTGATTTTCACTGAAATCCCTTCAAGTTTAATATTTTCGATATCCATTTTGATTCTGGGTCCGCCAATTCGCAACCTTATACTTTTTCAAAATAAAAATTAGTTTATATGTTAAGTTGGAATATGTAATACGTTGTGGCAAAAATCAAAACCAATCGAAATAACCGGGTAGGCCTGATTAAGTAAAATACAAAACACTTTCATTATACAGGGTCTTTCGAATAACGCATTGGGGGGCGGTCAAACTCACGCTAAACAACTACTATTTAAATGTCCTCTTTTATCGCTACATGCAGTGAATTTCTGCGAAGGAAACTCGCATCGCAGATATGTGTGGCACTGAAAGCGAAAAACTTCCCTTGTTATTTTTGAGACAGTCAAAAATATCCAAAATCGTTCACACACGTGTTCGATTATTTCGAGGAGGAAATATTTTTAGGGAGGTTCTAAAATTGGGAACCTACCCCTTTCGAGGGGCAACTAAATTTTTCCTAATGGCAAGGATGGGCAAACAATACATCGTTGGAAAGTTCAGTACAAATTTTTTCGTAAAAAAGTTAGTTATGGGGGGGCTCAAAATTTGAGGACGAACTCTGTCTTCCGATTCTCTCTACCCGCGCTAAAGGTCCTACAGAAATGTTTGTTGGCACGAAGTAAGGCCTTGCTGAAAGAAACATTTTGGTTGAAATTCGAAAACGCTACCACTCCCCAGGTGTGGGGAGTATAATGTTCTACCCTAAGTGTATTTTCAGATTTGATTAAATTCTTGACAATTTTATCACCATAAACCATCATGGGTAAGTTTTTCGTTAAGATATTTAAACAAATTTTAGTTTTGTGATATTATACCACATAACATCAAAACATACCATAGTTGCGAATTCTTTCCAGAGAAGGGGGAGGTCGGATATACGTTCCTGCGGCGTTTGCGGATTAGTCAAATTCACAGGACACAGCTCATGTTTTGCAGGAGGTGCTTTCTTCCGTTCATTATAAAACTACAAAGATGAATCTGTTAAAAAGTCATTTCGAAAAGCGTTGTTAACCAAACCTTAATCGGATTGTAGTGTTCACTCTGCGATTGGGTGTTTACGCGGTATAAAATTCTCCTCGGTGATTTCCCCACTGTTATATCTCTGGCTATGCGTTCACACACAATCCTCAGTCGTGCGACTTTAGTTTTATAACGCGGATGTTTAATTTCTGCTTCTTCAATTTGAGCGAGATACCGTTCCATTCCAATTGCAATTAAGCTATGACGATTCAGTTACTGATACACGCTGGGCTAATATAAAATGGTACAACTCACAAGTCTTCCGCTGGTGCAAACTCGTGATAGGGTATGTGGACATTAAATCGGAAAGGGATCTTCGGCAGCAAATGTGGGTATAAAATTGCAGGGCTGCTTAGGATACGTTTCATTATCAGAGGAGGAAATCTCATTATGGCTGTGCTATTATTCGGGGTAGTTTTGCTGTAAGGGAATGACATAAAACTTTTGCAACTTTGAAAAAAACAGAAACCTACACTTTATCGATTTCTTCGTAAAGAAAACTGGAATAGATAGAAGGAATTAATAACTTCATTAAAAAGTGTAATCAGTCTTACTCCATCATTTTTCGATTTTCGTCAGAATTCACCGATAGCTCCTCCTCCCATTCTTTGATCAGTTTCACTCCAGCCGTTAAGTTTGAGGGATAGAACTGCTCGTTGTCTTTTCCCTCGATTTTTTTCTGCAGATCCAGCAAGATCTCCTTTTGTCCGCTAGCCAACTTCCACAGCTCAGGATGGCTGTATGTTTGGAAAAAGTTTTGAATTGCAAACTGGACAAAAATTTGCATTTGCTGTTGAAATATACAGAGCTGGAACTCCGTGAATCCTTTCTGATCTTCACTTATTTGCGGAGCGTCTGCTGTTTCATATTTAAGGGCTTCATATTTCTGCGCGTACTCTGTTCGCATGTACTTATTGATTGAAACATAAATATCATTCCTCCACTTATCGTATTGGTAGAAACAGAGGTTGCTGTAAGCACTTGGCCGTTTTTTCTTTTTGGTAGAACCACGTGATCTGCTTCCAGTTGTGGTGGATTGTGGAAGGGCGGGTTCGGGATAGGATGAGGTTGGCTGTAGGGAAGCCTGCAACGATTCCTGATTGTTCGATTTTGGTGATAGAGCTGATATCGACGTACTTGATTTCCTTTCTGGTGATTGTGTAATGTCGATCGTTTCCACAATTTGTGGAGTACCACGATTATAAGGCGCGGAAAATGTAATAAATGGAGAATTCGCTGAGTTATTTGTTGGGAACGATATTTGGCAAGGCACTGCAGGTATTGGATTTGTACCGCCAGCTATAGGAAAAGCCAGAAAGGCGCCCAAATGAGGACCTTGTAGAGGTAGTAACTGTAAGGTTGAATGGGAATTTGGTGAACTATAAGCCTGTGTGGAGGGTACTGCAAGCACTCCACCTCCATGAGAAACGGATGAATTTGTGTGGGATACGACTGTGGGAGTTTGAATTGGCAGGGGTGCAGGCGCATAATTAAGAGGCTGACTAAGTTGTTGATAATTTTGAAAAGGTGCCGGACCGTTTCTTTGATCATTTACATTTGCATTTTCATTCCTATCCGAATATCTATAGCCTGGCTGCGGTGTCGACATTATATTTGGATCAAAGTGAGTTGAATTTGTGGATAACAATGCATTTGAGCCGTTTAAGGAAAAATCGTTAGTATTATTCTGTTCGTCTGCATCGCCTGGAACCTCGCTAGCTTTCTGCTTTTTCTTAACGGGACTTTTTTCGTTTGTTTTATCCCACGTTTTCTTTGGTCTTTCTAACGTGACATCTTCTTCGTTTATAGCTTCACTTGAGACTAGACCATCAAAGAGTTCTGCTATTAAATCATTCAGCTCCTTTTTAGAAATGTTCACATCTCTGAGCTCTTCTCTATCGACTTTGAAGACATTTTTGAAATTTAAATAACATCTTTTGAAAGCGTAGATTAACTCTTACTTGGTACTTTGTCAGCAGCTACATATTCGGGATCCGCCTCGTCATCTTCTTCGACCGTTGTCGTCGTATCTAAAGGTAAAAAAAACTGTTTTGATTCGTGTATTAATATCATTAATTCTATAAAGGATGCAAAGCATATGTGATCACGATCACCGGTGTATCGAAAATATATGAGTCTAAAACGTAAATGTAAGTGGCCTTAATTACAAAACAATTTATAAAGCTTCATTAACCACATTTCTCAGATTTGAGTCTCAATTGCAGTCATCACACTTCTGTTTATTTTTGCTTTTCCATCCCCCACCTGACACCAAATTTTGTGGGACTCATTTTAATAATGAAATAATAATAATTAATTTGTTTGCGTTATTTTTATAAATGAACCGATTTAGATGGGATTTTTTCCAAAGCATTTCTAGGACAATATTAAGGTTATATGTTATAAATTATCCCAATACATCATTTAGTTCAGCCAATAATTTGTCACCCACAAAGCATCTGCATCAATTCGCTGTTTTGCGACCATTTACAGTGGGCGATGCGCAAGTTGATGATATGATGTTATGAGGTCTGGCATAGCTCCTGAAAAATGCATGCATGCATTTGACTCTTGAGATAGAAGTGTATGAATAACGCCTGCGATAGCTCTACATCATGCTAAGTCGGTACATCGATAAATATTTTTGATCTAAATTTTTGTCCTCAAATATTTTTATAGACTTCTCGTGTTGTATTCTATCGAATGTTTTTTCATGAGCGGTGGATGCACGATTAAATATTGCTCCCAACATCTTTTCACAAGAATATTAAAGGCAAGGATGGACTAAGACCTAGCATATCTTAATAATCTCACTGAGTGATTCAACTTTTCTTCATCCAGTTTATTTAGAAGCGCTGTTAACAAATCAAACCTACAAATAATATCTGAGCACCTTAAGAAAATTTCCTTAGGACTATCTTTGGGCCGAAATCCAAGTGTCTAGATCCACTAGAAGTGAAATAGCGGAAGCAGCTCCGGTGGGTTCGTAGCCCAGACGTCTTTATGTTGTGTCGCGCAGCCATACCGTTTTAACTTTACCTACATAAGAATAGCTCACAATAAGCATTACTAGTAAGAATTAAGCAGACTGCCCGCTTCTCTTGTAGATTTAAAACAGAACTAACTGGAAATCAAATCAAGCGAGATAGCTTTCTTTAAAAACGCGAAAATCGTCTTAACTTACTTAAAGGTTTCGTGAACTCGTTAAGGAACTCTTTCCAGGCATGATCCATATCCGTATCCAAGTCGTACATGTCCTTAGTTATGTCTGGCGGAATAAAGGTAGACTCAATAGTTTCAATGGCGGTAGTTTGAAGGCATAATTTTGATCTAGTGCGCTTCGCAATGATTTCTTCATGCTGCGAGGACTGGGAGCACAAGCTGTCACAACGATCGCGCGGCAATTTAAAGAGCCCATCCTGCGAATAGTGCACGGGAGTAGAATCCTTCTGCGGGGTAGTTGGCCAACTGGGTGTTGCTGGTTGAGAATCGATATCGGAAATTGTTGTATTTGGATCATCGTCTGACTATAAAGACTGTTTGTAATTATACTTGAGTAGTTGCGAAGCACTTACCGCAAGATCTTCATCGTGGGGATGATACTCCTCATCCTCCTCGTCTGAGTGTAGGTCTTGAGATATTAAAGCTGCAACTGCAGGCTCAGGCTCTGTTTCGTTCAGAGCGGGAAGAGGAATAGGTTTTTGATTTAGAGCTCGCGCTTTAGCTCGGGTAAATTTTTCGGTAGAAGAGTCTAAATCCTCTTGGGATTCCGTTTCCTCTTCCTGTAGTTTGACCAGGGCTAGAACATGTTCGTTCCCAACAAGCTTCTGCAATGTTAGTTATTGAGCATTGAATGCGATTTAGTGGAGTCCTACTTACTCTGAGAATTCGCTTCATTTCAATTTGACTGAGGTTATTCTTGCGCGCCACTTCTTGAAGCTTCTCCTCGATTGCTTGGTCGATGAGTGCCTCCTCACCGTCATCGCATCCTTCACTGGAACCAGAAGCAATTTTTCTATTGGAAGGTGTAATAACTGTGACGTGACCTCAATGTGGGGATTACCTCTTCCTTTTTCTGTTTAGTTTTTCGGAACTTTTGAGCGCCAGCTGCTTCTCTGGGGACTCGTTGCCTTCACCGCCGTTTTTTTGTGTTACAACTTTCGGTGAATCCTTGCATTTCTGGAAACTGCTCATTTTTCTGTTAATACAAATAGAGATTATTTCTCAGCCGCGCAACGAAAAGAAAACATCGGCTTGTTGTTTACAAATCGTCAGCTGTCCTAACTCACACTTTTTTTTATTCACAATTAAATGGTTTTCTTCTTTGCTTTAACGGTATCAGTGCTTTGTGCCTTCAATTTGTACTACATTTTGAATAGCGATAATTTAAATTAACATCCTCTTTCTTAATATTTGTGCAATATTAAATTTATATTTACGTTCATTTTATATACCTTAGCTTGATATTGTCAGCAATTATTTTTATCTTGTAAGCATTTTTATATATTTTAAGAACAAATTGCTGTGTCCTTTTAGTACATTTGTACTAAACTTCCACGAACTGTCAAAATATCTGGTCAGGCTGTACATCAATCGGTCATCTTTCCAAAATTTCCGATATATATGGTTTAATTTGACTAAAATTTAAGAAGAACTACGGTCATACTATGGCTTCAGTTGACGAGGTAGTATTATATGGAATAATCGGATTTATTCTACTGGAAAACCTTGTAGAGATTTATTTGTCCTACAGACAGGTAAGCCAAACAAGATTTCGCGGACTTTTATTGCAAATTAATTATTAAATTAATTTAATGTATGCTGAGAACTCGAGTTGTGTATAATAAACTTTCAGTCTGATTATGTAAGGAGTACAATTGTTCTTCAAACAATTCTCTGTGGAGTATCTCATTCTTATCAGTTGAGCCTCGTTTGGAGATTCGGAGATTGTGGGAACATTGTAAGCATAGGATTTGACCGGCAATGCTCCCAAAAGCGGCAAATGACGGGAATTCCACTAGTAGATGTTTAACGCGTCAAATTTTCATTGCATCTTTTTAAAGTTAAAAATAGAATTAAAATTAACGTGGCACTGTAAAGTTAAAACGCCCTCGTCTCCGTCGGGTCTAGTGAACGGAAACCCCCCTTGCGGGGTTAAAAATCGATTTTAATATTTACTGAATTTTAAACGAACGTATCATAACCGTTTTATAGGGGAAACATCATTGATAATTAGAGAGTTGGTCTAAATCGTGTAAGAATTCCACTAAAATTTACGTCCAAATTCGGAGAAATGTTGATGTCATGTCATTTGAAATCGGAACGGACAACGGAAGAGCTTTCAAGTCATTCTTTTGATGATGTTATTCTTGAAATGAATTTTTCGCACTGGTAGTCACTCCCCCCAGACTCACGACGAGTAACTCAGGCGAGCAATACCGTGTGGCTCGGCTTGTACAAAATCATGTTGATTCTGATATTCAAATGGCTCGCCGATCCTGCGAGACCTGAGTTACTGGTGTGCTTGTGGGGGCTTAACTTGAATCTTGAACACAAATCCCTGGGGCAGATACGATCGTCGTTGGAACGCCACAAAACAGCGGTTAAGCAGTAGTTTGTCGGTACAACAATGCACACGAATTGCGATTCCAACCAAAATCAGTACTATCGTTAACGGCGTCACAACGCTGAAAAAAAATACAAATACTGCCTTGGGAATGTTTGGGGCGAAATAACGGAATCAGGTCTCGTGCTCTGACAACACCAGGTTCCCCGAACAATGCAGTTGATACACTTCGCCTCGGCCTCGCTGATGCGTTATATAATATTTCTAATATTTTATTGTTGCCTGGTATTTTGTCGATCCAGCCCTTCTCTGTGAGTTTCATTGGCGCGGCGTTGCGTATTTAAAAGTACGTAACAATGTTCAATAAATTGAGTCACTATATATCTGCACATCGTCAGCACAAAGATGTACAGAGGGTTTAATAATAATAATAATTGTAAGAAAGGGGGGGAGCGAAGCCCCGAGCACTCAGACAAACAGTCCATTGTACTCTGCCCCCACCCTAACCGAACTTCTTCGTTGCTCTGATGAACCGAAGAACCTCGGCTAGGGGTCGAGGACAGATCTCTCCCATCCTCAATACGTCAGCGCCGAATACAGCGCACCGCGCTTGGGAGAACGCGGGACACTCACAGAGAAAGTGCTCTACGCTGTCCTCATCCTCCCCGCACGACGCGCATGTAGGATCACTGACGATTCCCAGGGTATGTAGATGTTTGCCACATGTACTATGCCCTGTTACAATCCCTACAAGATTCCTGCATTCTCTCCTGTTTAGTTTCAAGAGAGCCTCTGCAGTGCCCTTATCGGGACGACCTATAAAGAGTTTGGTGTGTCTGCAGGTTTGTAACATGGACCATCTCTGCGCATGGATTTTCTCCATGTGTCGAGTTATCCAGTCTTTCACTATTGCAGAATTCACGCCAATCTGTGGTTCCGGTCCAAAGGGGCTGCTTTTCGCGCCTTCCTTTGCTAGGCTATCAGAGTTTTCGTTACCCTCGATGCCTTGATGACTAGGAACCCATATAAGAGAGACTTCATTGTAGCGAGCTACCGACTGCAGTCGTCTCTTACATTCCAGGACAATTTTCGAGCGGGTGATTGGATTTCGTAGTGCTGCGAGCGCAGCTTTGCTGTCGCAGCAAACACCGATCTTCCTTTCACGCCATCTCTGATCAATTATCCAGTTTGTCGCACTCAGAATAGCGATGATTTCCGCTTGGAAAACTGACGCAAAATCTCCGAGAGGATATGAGTGTTTGATTTCTTTGCTCAAACACCATCCAGCGCCCGTACCGGTAGAGGTTTTCTCTTTAAACGACAGACTGCCTTCATTGCTTCTTCCTGGATTGTGATGTCCAATGGTCGCAAGTTGAGCATTGCGTTGAGAGCCACACCAGGCGTGGAGCTGAAGGCCCCAGTGATCCCTATGCATGCCTCTCTCTGTAGTCTGTTTAGGATCGTACAGGTAGATGTTTTTCCTGTTCTGATCCACCAGACCACAGACGCATAAGTTATGATGGGTCTAATAACAGCGGTATATAGCCAGTAGACCATCGCTGGTCTCAGACCCCATGTCTTCCCAAAGGCCCGCCTGCATTGCCAGAAGGCATTTAATGCTCGGGCGGATTTTTGTTCGACATGTGGTCTCCACGTGAGCTTGCTGTCTAGGATTACTCCCAGATACTTGACCTCAGTGGAGAGTTGGATTGTAACACCCTTTAGTGTTGGAAGTTTAAGGTTATTCAGTTTTCTTTTCCTAGTAAACAAAATAAGTGTCGTTTTACTAGGGTTCACTGATAACCCGTGCCTCTCGCACCAGTTCTGGATACTATCCAAAGTCCTCTGCACTTTATGGCAAATTATCTTTAGTGAGTAGCCACAAACCAGTGCACTCACGTCATCGGCATAGGCCTGCGCGTGTACGTTGTGAGTCTGTAACTCATCCAACAGCGAGTCTACTAGAAAGCACCATAGCAGGGGCGACAGTACGCCTCCCTGCGGACATCCTCTGCCTACCTCAGCCCTGGTATCGTCCGCACCGTCCGCAATTAGTAGTCTCTGTGTCAGCATGGATTGTATCCAACGTACTAGTACGTTGTCCACCCCATGCGCTTTGGCTACGTTACACAGGGAGGAGAAGGTGGCATTGTCAAAGGCCCCCTCAATATCGACGAACACGCCCAGAGCAAAAGCACCCTGCTCCATCGCGCCCTCGATTCTTCGAACTAAATCGTGTAGTGCTGATTCGCAGGATTTGCCACTCTGGTAAGCGTGCTGACGAACATTGAGCGGACATCTTCTCAACACTCCTCCTCTAATGTACTTTTCAACCAGGCGTTCCAGACATTTCAAAAGAAAAGAGGTTAGACTGATGGGTCTGAAACTTTTGGCTAGAGTATAGTCGTCCTTCCCTGGTTTGGGAATGAAGACAACTCTAACCTTTCGCCAGGCGGTCGGTATGTATCCCCAAGTTATGCAGGCCCTAAATATTTCTTTCAGGGATTGCACCAGGACTTTACCTCCGACCTTCAGCATTGCAGGATATATACCATCAAGGCCGGGAGCTTTGTAATTTTCAAAGGAGGATAAAGCGAACTCTATCCTCTCCTCCGTGACAACCCTGGATGCTATATATCTGTCCAGCCTAGTAATGTTCAACGAGTGATCATCAGCTGGGCCTACGTCTGATAGGGTATTTCTGCTACCAGGGAAGTGTGTCTCAAATAAAATTTTGAACACCTCCTGTCTGGAGTCCGTGTAGCTACCGTCAGACTTTCGAATGGAGTCCAGCTTGGCTGCGGTATCCCTTTGGAATATTTTATGCAGCCGTGATGTCTCCTTCATCCCTTCTAGCTCCTCGCAGTATTTCCTATAAGATTGGAGCTTAGAAGATCTAATCTCTTTCTTATAGTCATGCTGCGAAGCGCGATAGGCTTGCCAGTTCTCTTCTTTTTGAGTTTTTAATGCTCTATTTAGAAGCTTCCTGGTTTCTTTCCTGAGCCTTTGTAGCTTATTGTTCCACCACGGAACATTTTTGCCACATCTGCTCTTCCTGACTGGACAGGCTGCCTCGAAGGACTCAATCAAGGTCCGACTGAGTTTCCTCGTCTCATCCTCAATTTCCGTCCTAGAGTGCAGTTTGGGCACTGGGGTTAGCTTATTCCCCAGTGCCTGCTTGTATTTATCCCAGTCAGTCTTCCTAGGATTCCGGCCCGCCGGTATTAGATTTGTCTCACCAGCTAGCTGGAACTCTAGGTATCTGTGGTCCGAAAGAGATTCTTCTCTTAGAACGTGCCACTTGGTAATCAGACCTTCCACTTTCCTATTGGACAGTGTCAGGTCTATTACTTCCTGCCGCCTCCTCGTGATGAAAGTTGGGTCTTTGCCCACGTTTTTCACCACGAGGTCGTGCGCCAGAATAAAATCCAATAGCTTCTCCCCACGGGAGTTGCACTTGCTGCTTCCCCATAGGGTGTGCTGCGCATTGGCGTCGCAGCCGATGATCAGCCCCAAGTTATTGGATTCAGCGTATCGTACGATTTCCCGTAACTCCCAAGCGGGAGGTGGGCCGATTGAATCATAGGGCAGATAAGCAGAAACAATAATTGTTTCGCACCTGACCCCCGATCGGTCTGTCACTTCTATCGTGATAGAAGAGTTTACCCCAAGTAACCATCCCAACGCCACAGATGCGTTTTCTGCACACCCATGGTTCTTGTATGAGAGTTATTTGGGGGTATGTCCGCAGTTTGGTCAACCTTCCACTTAGTAATGCAGTGGCTGATTTACTGTGCTGCAGATTAATCTGAGTGAACTTCAAGTCCGCTGGCATATAGGTCAACTACTCCCCTATTCACTCGTCGACCGCACTTATTTTTTGGAGACGTGAACTTTCACTCTGCCAAACCCTAAGTACGGGCGGAGTCCGTAAACAGACTTCAGGACTCGTAACGACTCCAGGTCTATGCCCAGCGCCAGAGTAGAGCCCTCAGGGTCACTGGAGCTCTTCCTCTTCCCGCTGTATGCACGGACACGCCAGTATTTGGTGTCGAGTCCCGGGTTCTGGATCCGGATTCGGGCCATTATGTCCCCAGGGCTCTTACGAGGTCCCGGGATCCACATAACGGCCCGAACCAGCTTGGGCATGTCGCTGCCTTTTGCAGTCTTAAACTTTATGCCCTCGCAAGCCGGTATATTTGCCACATTTGCAAGCAGCCATTTGAGCGAATGTTCGTCCGCGCACTGAACCTTCATGGCCCCGTCGCAGACGACCATTCCCTCAAACTTTGGTGACTCCTTGGTTGCACCTAGAAGCTTCCAAATGTGACCTTCCACAAAAGTAGCATGATGCTGGGTCATGCTTTTTTGTGGGGTGTCCGCCTCGATCACAGCGACCAAGGCTTCGGAGGCAGCTTTGGCAAAGCTTTTTCCAACCACCCTGTCCGCAGTCCTCGTGCCCGACTTCGCATTAGAAGGGCCAGCTTCGACTAAGTCTTTCTGGCTGATCTCCTTATGCGCTACGATACGAGGATCGGGTTTCCCTTTTGCCTCGCTCGGTGACGAAGAGCTCGGGAGCCCGGTCTTGGCGACTTTCCTCCTTTTGCTCTTCGCTGGCTGCTCGGGTTTGCTCACCCCAGAGCTTCCGGCGACAGTCGAAGAGCCCGGGTTGGACGAATCCGCCTCGGATCTACTTCTTTTGTTCGCCGGTGCTATCGGGGTGGACGCAGAGCGAGCAAGTTCATCAGGTCCTCCGGCTTTCGCCTCCGGAACTTTGGCTTTCCTCGCTCTCTGTCTTAGCCGTCGCAGCTGGCGTTTGGACATCCCCTTGCTGTCCGCCACGTTCAAGGGAGGATCCCTTACCACTGTAGCCTCAAGCAAGGGGGTGGGAGTGTCCATCGAAACAGGATTAACCGTAGTCGCAGAGGAATACTGCTTTCCGGTCCTTTCCTGATTTAGAAGTAGGCTCTCCATTGACCCTGTCAATGTGCCAATCGATGATAGTTCGTCTGTAGACATCCTATCATCGGGGTCCAGTAGAGAACTTCCTCCTTGGCCTGGTCCCTTCACCTCGGCAGTCAATGGAGTTGGGGCCTGCACATTCCATGCCCCAGCCGCTTCTTCAGCGGGAGGATTCCCAGATTCCTGGTTACCTCGTGCAGATAATAATTCCGTAGGCTTGACCTCCATTGTTTATGTGAATGATCACCCCTCTTAGTCTGACGCCTCAAGACTGGCCTGTTCGACATGGGTGACCCTGCCGGCAACCTTGGTTACCGTCGACGTAGCCCAGTCCATCATCGGACGCGCGCAAGCTCCTTCACCGCGGCAAGGTGGGGGATCGGTCGAAGGAGGGTTTACTATTTGCGGAAAGACATTTATGTAGAGGCTGAACAAGTGGACCGAGGATTGATTCTGGCGGAACACCAGAGGAACTGACTCTTGATAAATTGCCATTTACTTTTACCGGTTGAAGCCTACTGGACAATAAACCAATTTGGTTACTGATAAGGACAACAAAATCTACAATACATACAAGCAAAAGATGGGGGCTTTTGATTAGACTTAGCAGAATAAATGCTAGAACAAGTGACTGCCCGATTATAAAACTCGTGGGCATCCTTGGCTCCTAACAAGATTGAAGGCCAAAAGTTGGAGACATTTTGCAGAATATATTAAGAAGAAGAATGCTACTAAAAGGTGCCGTGTGTACTACAATGATTGACATAAGAAGGGACACTATCTGGCAGATAAACAATGCCAGATATCTGCATTTACTAGACAATTTTCAAAAGCATCTATACCGCCCTTTAAACTATTAGCTATACCTAATTTAAGCTTTATTTTGAACCGCGTTTTTTCTTTTTATTATTTGATTTAAAATTGTGGACAATAAATATATTTATTATTATTCCAGGTACAAGTTTACAAAAAAGCTACAAAAGTCCCAAAAGAGCTCGAGGATGTGATGACCGAAGAAACATTTAACAAAGCACGGCTGTACGGCCTCGACAAGGAACAGTTCGCTATACTGAAAACAGTTTTAGCCGATATGATCATACTGACTATAGAACTGTACTGTGGATTTATTGCTTATGTCTGGCACAAAGCAGAATTGCTCTCAAAAGAGGTCAATATTGACGCAGGAAGCGAAATTCAGGTCAGCTGTGTCTTTATTGTCCTAATGAACTCGATCAATTCGCTGAAGGAAATACCATTCAAAGTATACAAGATCTTCGTGCTAGAGGAGAAACATGGCTTCAACAAGCAAACCTGGTCATTCTTTATTATCGATCAACTAAAAGCCTTTGTCGTAGGGCAAGTAATTTTCATTCCAATTGCTGCCGGGCTTGTATTCATTGTGCAGAAAGGTGGCCCACACTTCTTCATCTGGCTCTGGGCGTTCACTGGCATTGTTACTTTGCTTCTGCTTACCATTTATCCCGTATTTATTGCACCTCTCTTTGATACGTACAGACCTCTAGAAGATGGCCCACTAAGAGAGTCTATAGAAAAACTAGCTGCATCACTGCGTTTTCCGCTAACCAAACTGTACGTAGTGGAGGGTTCCAAGAGGTCAGCACATAGTAATGCTTACTTTTACGGCCTGTGGAGATCTAAACGAATCGTACTATTCGATACATTATTGCTTAACAAAGGGAAGAAGGATGACTCCGAGCTGAAGGAAGAAGATAAAGGGAAGGGCTGTACTAATGAAGAAGTTTTAGCAGTTCTGGCACATGAGTTGGGGCATTGGAAATTGGGTCACATCACGAAAAACATTGTTTTGATGCAGCTGCATCTCTTCCTGATGTTTGCTGCCTTTGGCTATTTATTCCAGTACGATCCATTCTACCGAGCAATTGGTTTTCCTCAAGGCAAACGACCAATTCTTGTAGGCTTGCTCATCATTCTTTCATATGTTCTTGCCGCTTATAACGCAGTTATAAACTTCGCCATGACGATTTTATCGAGGTATTTTGAATATCAAGCGGACGACTTTGCGAATAAACTAGGATACAATAAGCAACTGTGCAGGGCTTTGGTGAAGCTGAACATAGACAACCTTGGTTTTCCGGTGTACGACTGGATGTATTCAGCGTGGAACCACTCTCATCCAACACTGTTGCAGAGATTAGACAGATTGACACCAAATAAGAAAACTAACTAACTCGAAAGAGTAACTCGGCATCCTTTTAATATTGCGTATTACACGTAAGAAGACTGTAAGACTTCGTTTTCCATTTGTACTCTTGTTTTTACAAAGCTCTATACAGGTGAGGAACATAAATTTTGGATTTTCTTTTTATGTAGCTGCACACAAACTCAAGCGAATTTTAGTACGTAATTCATTAAGTTATTCGCGAAAAAGAAATCTTAATAAAAATTTTCACCTAAATTGTGTTTATCTTGTGAATTTTTTAATTTTGGATTAGTTACGTTGTTGAAAGTATCATTTATTGTGTGTTTCTCGTTTGATAATAGGATTGAATTGTTTAATCCATACAAATGTTGGTGGTTCGGATAATCTTCATGAGACTATTAGTAGAACAACTTGTGCATACGCGCTTAGAAATTTGGGTTTAAATACATATATATACGTATAAAAGTAAACACTTACCTTAAATATGCAAGTGATGATGATGGTAATAATCGCAAAGTAATTAAAAATCGAATGCAGACCTCTATAGAACTTACTACCGCAGGCACTTTTCTAACCGCTACAGCTGTGAAACTATTGAAGTGAGGAACATTTTAGAGGTATTTTTTGTGGCTGAGACTACTTACTTTAAACTGGTATATTTGCAAATTCGATAAAAAAAGTGTTGTCATAGAAAAAGCACGTTGAAATGTTCTCCGTTCTTAACAAGTTATGGGAGATAGAAGAAAAAATTGGGGGGATAAACGTCTCTGTCTGCACTCGAAGGGTTAAACGCAGTAATTCTCAACAAATGCTTTTCCATCAGTACATATAACACATAATACATTTCATATAAAGCACAATTAATTTCTTCGGAAAAATTCGAGGGGAAATCTCTTAAACACTTCTAAAAAAATTGGTCTGACCATTTGATTGTATTGAAGAGTTGCACAAAACACCCTCCAGCAGAATCTCATCCATTCCTTCATTTCGAAGTTACACCTCCCATTGGACCACCCCAGAGTCGAAAATCAAGAATTAATACTTTCACATCACTTGTTTGAAATCCTGCTTTCAGCGATGTAGAGTCAAGAATTCTGTTTCTATAGCGACGGAACATAACTTAAATTCATTGTTGGAAACAATTGAATTCTCTTTTATTGCAATGTTTCTGTGCAACAATGGCCAAAATTGAGTATGCGAGCTACCATCTAAAAGGCACAGTCCGTAGACGTTCCTTCCAGACTAATAGACGCTGGAACTTCGATTCTACAACCTTTTGGCCCATCTCTTGTAAATGCTTTTCTTGGCGATAGAAATTATTGGGAAAATCACTCTTTCCCTACACCCTTCCTCTCCCTCTCATTATTTTCAAAAATGAGTAATCTCAAATTTTTTTTCTAAAAGGCCTAAAACTTACAATAGCGTATCCACACCTACGATGCATGCTTGTAATTACGCAGATTACGATTTGTAGAATTGTCCTACAAAAGTTTTAGGGTATTGGGAAAATATCGCGTTACACTTTGAAAGAACGATTACTTGTGAAAATGCTTGTAAATAAACATTTAATAGTTATGAAGATCAATCACGAAAATGGAGAGAATATTACAGCCACAATTCGCGAGTTACGTTTTCATTTTGCTGTGCCGTCCTTTTGTCCGTCGTGGCTCATTGTTGAAAATTTAATCGACACATTTTTTCACTGAAAGACGAGGGAAATTTTACGTGTTTTCGCCTTAGAAGATAGACCGATCCGAATTTGTTATCAGAATTGGATGGAATGGCCGTAAATGACACGTAATTTCAACAGGATGGCGCGACCTCCCACACCGCACGCGAAACAATAACGTCATTGCAATTCCAGGATGTCTCATTTTGCATTTTGGACACCAAAACTGGTCGCGATAAGTTATGATTTAATCTGAGAGATCAGAGAAACCATCGGGCTGATGATGAAAACCCAGAATATGGAAACATAATGACATAGCTAACAGATTACCGTCATATATTCTCCAAAACATTATTGATCGAATGCACAATATCACAAACTTTATACAGGGTGGCCCATTAGGTACGCCAGATTAAATTTTAAAATGAAACAGCACAGTCATTTGCCAATTTTTATTAATTTATAAAGTTGACATGTTGAGATTAGTTATGGAATACGATATGGTTGCCGACGCGGCTGCGCTAGCATACCTTGAATATTTTCATCTTTTCGAAGACATTTTTCATGTCAGTTGGTTAAACGCGGCAATAACGCGTTGTATTTTTGTTTTTTATTCAGGAATTGATTGTGGTTTGTTAGTATAGACCTTGGACTTTACAAAAACCAAGAGGAAAAATTCATTACGGTTGCTGACTTAAGGGGGGACTTTTTTTGTGCATTTTCTGAAAGTACGTATTTTCAAAACTATGCAGAATAATTCACAAATTGAATAAATGCCGAAGTTATAGCCGTTTACCTGGTCGTGCGGAGGGCAGGCAGCCGACGACAATGGCCATAAAAAATTGAAAAAAAAACGCAAGTGAACGCCGGAGACCTTCTCTTATGGGCTGGGAATCAAAATTTTAATATATATCGCTTACTGCGATTTACAGAATGAACTTTGGTCAAAAATTCTCTTCATGGCCTTAAACTCTTAAGCGCGTTTTTCTCGAAACGACTTTTGACAACCTGGTAGACTTCATACGAGCTATAATCGTCCGGGTTTAAATTTAAAAAAAAAAAAGAAATTATTTGTAATCGCAATGATAAAATCGTTGTACGTAGGGTTTTTTCGAGCAATTTTCGAGCGGGTGATAGAATTTCGTTACAAGCGCATCTTTGCTGTCGTAGTAGATACCAATCTTCCTTTCATGCCATCTCTGATCAATTATCCAGTTTGTCGCACTCAGAATAGCGATGATTTCCGCTTGAAAAACCGACGCAAAATCTCCGAGAAGATATGAGTGTTTGATTTCGTTGCTCAAACACCATCCAGCACCTGTACCGAGCCGTCTGTATAGAAGACATTGGAAAAACTCTCCAGTAAATGGTGTGGGTTTTCCCAGTCCTCTCTATTCGGGATTTTAACGTGATATCCCCTATCGAACAGTGTGACCGGTGGCATATCCATTGGCATACTGTACGAGTCACAGTTTCCTTGGAGCCTTCGTGATAGATCACTATGGCCGTATCTGTGGTTTTCGTGCCAGAGTCCTTGTCTGTTCAAACGACAGACTGTCTTCATTGCTTCTTCCTGGATTGTGATGTCCAGTGGTCGTAAGTTGAGAGCAGCACCAGACGTGGAGCTGAAGGCCCCAGTGATCCCTATGCATACCTCTCTCTGTACTCTGTTTAGGATCGTACAGGTAGATGTTTTTCCTGTTCTGATCCATCAGCAAGAAGTGAAAAAATTATCTGCCCACAGAAGGGTTTTTTTTCGGATTCTGACGATTTTGGTGTCAAACGAAAGGGAGTGCCCCAACTAGCCCAAAACACGAAAAAAGCAGCCTTAACCGGCCTAAACTGTCAGCTTTAGAGGTAACAAAGTAATGAACTTGAAATTTGAGTGAAACATACCCTTCCTTGCAAAATGCGACTGTGCAGCCAAAAGCACTCCCTGGTTGCTGAAAACAGTACCGAGCTGCTCTAGAAGAGATTGAAAAATTATTTTCTCACTGAAGGACTCCTTCGCGAATATTTTCACGGATATCGGCCCTCAGTGGGCCCACTAGGTGCGCAGATGCAAAAAAACCTCTGCTGGCTTATATTTCGAGATTTTGCTATAGGGCTCACTCCAGTACCGACCTGCCCAAATAAATATTTAAAAAATTATCTTCTCAATTAAGGGCTCCTCCGCGAATATGTTCACGTATATCAGCCATTAGTAGGCCCACTAGGTGCGCGGACGCAAAAAACCCGCCTCTGCTGGCTTATATTTCGAGATGTTGCTATAGGGCTCACTCCAGTACCGACCTGCCCAAATAAATATTTAAAAAATTATCTTCTGAATTAAGGGCTCCTCCGCGAATATGTTCACGTATATCAGCCCTTAGTAGGCCCACTAGGTGCGCGGCCGCAAAAAACCCGCCTCTGCTGGCTTATATTTCGAGATGTTGCTATAGGGCTCACTCCAGTACCGACCTGCCCAAATAAATATTTAAAAAATTATCTTCTCAATTAAGGGCTCCTCCGCGAATATGTTCACGTATATCAGCCATTAGTAGGCCCACTAGGTGCGCGGACGCAAAAAACCCGCCTCTGCTGGCTTATATTTCGAGATTTTGCTATAGGGCTCACTCCAGTACCGACCTGCCCAAATAAATATTTAAAAAATTATCTTCTAAATTAAGGGCTCCTCCGCGAAATTGTTCACGTATATCATCCCTTAGTAGGCCCACTAGGTGCGCGGACGTGAAAAACCCGCCTCTGCTGGCTTATATTTTGAGATTTTGCTATAGGGCTCACTCCAGTACCGACCTACCCAAATAAATATTTAAAAATTTATCTTCTCAATTAAGGGCTCCTCCGCGAATATGTGCACGTATATCGGCCCTTAGTAGGCCCACTAGGTGCGCAGACGCAAAAAATCCGCCTCTGCTGGCTTATATTTTGAGATTTTGCTATAGGGCTCACTCCAGTACCGACCTGCCCAAATAAATATTTAAAAAATTATCTTCTCAATTAAGGGCTCCTCCGCGAATATGTTCACGTATATCAGCCCTTAGTAGGCCGACTAGGTGCGCAGACGCAAAAAAACCCGCCTCTGCTGGCTTATATTTCGAGATTTTGCTATAGGGCTCACTCCAGTACCGACCTGCCCAAATAAATATTTAAAAAATTATCTTCTCAATTAAGGGCTCCTCCGCGAATATGTGCACGTATATCGGCCCTTAGGAGGCCCACTAGGTGCGCAGACGCAAAAAATCCGCCTCTGCTGGCTTATATTTTTAGATTTTGCTATAGGGCTCACTCCAGTACCGACCTACCGAAATAAATATTTAAAAAATTATCTTCTCAATTAAGGGCTCCTCCGCGAAATTGTTCACGTATATCAGCCCTTAGTAGGCCCACTAGGTACGCAGACGAAAAACCCCGCCTCTGCTGGCTTATATTTTGAGATTTTGTTATAGGCCTCCTGCAGTACCGAGCTGCCCCAGAAGAAATTGAAAAATTATTTTCTCCCTGAAGGACTCCTTCGCGAATATTTTCACGGATATCGGCCCTTAGTGGGCCCACTAGGTGCGCAGACGCAAAACCCGCCTCTGCTGGCTTATATTTCGAGATTTTGTTACAGGCCTCCTCCAGTACCGAGCTGCCTCAGAAGAAATTGAAAAATTATTTTCTCACTGAAGGACTCCTTCGCGAATATTTTCACGGATATCGGCCCTTAGTGGGCCCACTAGATGCGCAGACGCAAAAACCCGCCTCTGCTGGCTTATATTTCGAGATTTTGTTACAGGCCTCCTCCAGTACCGAGCTGCCCCAGAAGAAATTGAAAAATTATTTTCTCCCTGAAGGACTCCTTCGCGAATATTTTCACGGATATCGGCCCTTGGTGGGCCCACTAGGTGCGCAGACGCAAAACCCGCCTCTGCTGGCTTATATTTTGAGATTTTGTTATAGGCCTCCTGCAGTACCGAGCTGCCCCAGAAGAAATTGAAAAATTATTTTCTCCCTGAAGGACTCCTTCGCGAATATTTTCACGGATATCGGCCCTTAGTGGGCCCACTAGATGCGCAGACGCAAAAACCCGCCTCTGCTGGCTTATATTTCGAGATTTTGTTACAGGCCTCCTCCAGTACCGAGCTGCCCCAGAAGAAATTGAAAAATTATTTTCTCGATGAAGGACTCCTTCGCGAATATTTTCACGGATATCGGCCCTTAGTGGGCCCACTAGGTGCGCAGACGCAAAACCCGCCTCCGCTGGCTTATATTTCGAGATTTTGTTACAGGCCTCCTCCAGTACCGAGCTGCCCCAGAAGAAATTGAAAAATTATTTTCTCACTGAAGGACTCCATTCGCGAATATTTTCACGGATATCGGCCTTTAGTGGGCCCACTAGGTGTGCAGACGCCAAAAACCCGCGTCTGCTGGCTTATATTTCGAGATTTTGTTATAGGCCTCCTCCAGTACCGAGCTGCCCCAGAAGAAATTGAAAAATTATTTTCTCACTGTTACAGGCCTCCTCCAGTACCGAGCTGCCCCTGAAGAAATTGAAAAATTATTTTCTCACTGAAGGACTCCATTCGCGAATATTTTCACGGATATCGGCCTTTAGTGGGCCCACTAGGTGTGCAGACGCCAAAAACCCGCGTCTGCTGGCTTATATTTCGAGATTTTGTTACAGGCCTCCTCCAGTACCGAGCTGCCCCAGAAGAAATTGAAAATTTATTTTCTCACTGAAGGACACCTTCGCGAATATTTTCACGGATATCGGCCTTTAGTGGGCCCACTAGGTGCGCAGACTCAAAAACCACGCCTCTGCTGCCTTATATTTCGAGATTTGTTTATAGGCCTCCTGCAGTACCGACCTGCCCCAGAATAAATTGAAAAATTATTTTCTCACTGAAGGACTCCTTCGCGAATATTTTCACGGATGTCGGCCTTTAGTGGGCCCACTAGGTGTGCAGACGCCAAAAACCCGCGTCTGCTGGCTTATATTTCGAGATTTTGTTATAGGCCTCCTCCAGTACCGAGCTGCCCCAGAAGAAATTGAAAAATTATTTTCTCACTGAAGGACTCCTTCGCGAATATTTTCACGGATATCGGCCTTTAGTGGGCCCACTAGGTGCGCAGACTCAAAAACCACGCCTCTGCTGCCTTATATTTCGAGATTTGTTTATAGGCCTCCTGCAGTACCGACCTGCCCCAGAAGAAATTGAAAAATTATTTTCTCACTGAAGGACTCCATTCGCGAATATTTTCACGGATATCGGCCTTTAGTGGGCCCACTAGGTGTGCAGACGCCAAAAACCCGCGTCTGCTGGCTTATATTTCGAGATTTTGTTATAGGCCTCCTCCAGTACCGAGCTGCCCCAGAAGAAATTGAAAAATTATTTTCTCACTGTTACAGGCCTCCTCCAGTACCGAGCTGCCCCTGAAGAAATTGAAAAATTATTTTCTCACTGAAGGACTCCATTCGCGAATATTTTCACGGATATCGGCCTTTAGTGGGCCCACTAGGTGTGCAGACGCCAAAAACCCGCGTCTGCTGGCTTATATTTCGAGATTTGTTTATAGGCCTCCTGCAGTACCGAGCTGCCCCAGAAGAATTTGAAAAATTATTTTCTCACTGAAGGACTCCTTCGCGAATATTTTCACGGATATCGGCCCTTAGTGGGCCCACTAGATGCGCAGACGCAAAAACCCGCCTCTGCTGGCATATATTTCGAGATTTTGTTATAGGCCTCCTCCAGTACCGAGCTGCCCCAGAAGAAATTGAAAAATTATTTTCTCACTGAAGGACTCCATTCGCGAATATTTTCACGGATATCGGCCTTTAGTGGGCCCACTAGGTGTGCAGACGCCAAAAACCCGCGTCTGCTGGCTTATATTTCGAGATTTTGTTACAGGCCTCCTCCAGTACCGAGCTGCCCCAGAAGAAATTGAAAAATTATTTTCTCACTGAAGGACTCCTTCGCGAATATTTTCACGGATATCGACCTTTAGTGGGCCCACTAGGTGCGCAGACTCAAAAACCACGCCTCTGCTACCTTATATTTCGAGATTTTGTTACAGGCCTCCTCCAGTACCGAGCTGCCCCAGAAGAAATTGAAAAATTATTTTCTCACTGAAGGACTCCTTCGCGAATATTTTCACGGATATCGGCCTTTGGTGGGCCCGCTAGGTGTGGAGACGCAAAAAACCCGCCTCTGCTGCCTTATATTTCGAGATTTGTTTATAGGCCTCCTGCAGTACCGAGCTGCCCCAGAATAATTTGAAAAATTATCTTTTCACTGAAGGACTCCTTCGCGAATATTTTCACGGATATCGGCCCTCAGTGGGCCTACTAAGGGCTATTTCCGCGCAGAAGGGATACCGTCCCGAAAAGCTCTTGATGCCAGCTTTCATTTGACCCCAAAAACTCGGCATGTTAAATTTGGTAGATTTTTCGAAAAAATGGCAAAGGGCCCTTTGCATTCTTTCTTTTTTATCTCGGATTTTGACGATTTTGGTGTCAAACGAAAGGGAGTGCACCCGCTAGCCCAAAACACGAAAAAAAAGCAGCCATAACCGGCCTAAACTGCCAGCTTTAGAGGTAACAAGCTAAGAAACTTAAAATTTGAGTGAAACATACCCTACCTTGCAAAATGCGACTGTACAGCCAAAAACACTCCCTGGTTGCTGAATATTCGCCCAGCCGTACAGAACATAAGTGTGTTTAAATTAAGTAAAAAATCGGGGTATGTCTAGAGCAAATATTTTGATCTACAAGACCTTGTTTGGAGCAGCAATTTAAGCCCATTTTGCTACAAACCCTATAAATAGAGGTCCCGCAGCTCAGAAATTTCCCTCTGACGTTACATTTTGTTGTCCGAAGCCCTAGCATGTGTTCTATTGCTCAGGCGAAAAAGTGGGGCAAAGTCGGTCGAATTCGGGAGTTGGTCCCGACAACGGGATGAAAAAAAATGTGTATTTAGTAAAATGGTAGCTAGCTCAATTTTCGATTGAGCCAAGAGTTCAGTTCAGTAGCAATTTAGGAGTTTTTTTATTATATCTATATACAGCACATTGCAAAAACATTATTATAGTCGCTCTAGAAAAGCAGGTAGCCCCATAAAATCAACTGCATTACGATGTAAATAAGTAAGTAGTGTGCATCTATGCAACAGGTATCCACTTACTGCGGTAGATATAGGTCATCTATTGATCCACGACTTAAATGCTGTAAATCAAACGTGTTGTAGCTGTACGATTACGGTCAAGATATTTTGACTTTTATTGACAAGCTGACGCTGGGATTAGATCTGAATAATATACGATGGAACAGTGTAACCTTTATAAATATTGCTGCTTTCCTAACTTAGGAATCCTAAGAGAGTTCAGAATCTCAGCTGATGAATTTAACATTATATGAATTGATCTTCTTTCCAAGTTTGCAATCTAGGTAGCACGGGATCGATAAATATCTTTATGAAAATCAAATAAATATTCAATCGTCTCTAATTGCTTTTGTTAGGTTTAAAAACCCTTATATTATACATGCTATGATCAATTAATAATTAATTTCCAATTAAATGAAGCCAAATATTTCACTCGTTATTTTTTGCTAACTTAATTAAAAGAACAAAATGGTTTCTTCGCAACTGCTCTAATTCCCCCATAACGCTCACACGTGGGCGCTTGTAAATTTCTTGTTAGGGAAAATCAATGGGGCCAGGTTAACTGATTCAGAGGGAGTTCAATGTAGAGCTTCACATAAAAGGCTGTTCAAAATTAACTTCGGCCTTTTAATTCAGTTCTCGATGAATTAAACCGTACAATCAGTACATATGTTCGAGTATATGTGGGTAAAAGACCGGGTCCGCCTTTGCTGTATTAAAGGATATCACATGTACGCCCATTCTGTGGGCCAAATTTCTGCAAATAAAGAAGTGAGATTTTATGAAATGGCATCCATTTCGAGTATGAATATTTAAAGCATGGAAAAGCTTTCTGCTATATTGGCTTTTAACTATAAAACGGGGATGGGAGTGAAATAATGGATCTGCAAAACCGCATAGCAGCTTTTCGAGCATGGTGACGTATCACCAGCCTTTGAATCTATTTAAATAAAGTTAGTTCACTTGGACATTCGTTTTTGCACTTTGAAGAAATCTCCAAATGTTCACGTACTTCATATATAGCTGAAGGGCGTTTAATTAACACAAATCACACTCAATCAAAGATTCTTTAATTACGTCAAAAATGGATTTATTTCTTTTTGAAGCAAACAATATTGGGTTATTCTGCTCCTTCTAGGTAATCCGTCTCGTTAAATAATTGTTATACAACACAATTCGTTTGAGATACCAACATTTTTCTGTGGACGTTGATTTTCTTTAAATTTTTAGATGGAAACTGTTAAAAACTACGCTCTGTATAAATTAACTATATAGTTTTGTCCTTTAATGGGCATTTAACATTTATTGTTCGAAGTAATTGTTTTCGTTTTCCACATTTTGAATGCTTAATGTCACAATGATACCCTGAAGTACTTTCGATAAAGTTTAGATGATATAACACGTATGTGGTAGCAATCATATTTAAAAATTTGTACTCCTTGTCGGATGATTTTTAATATTTTTAAATTATTCCAATTTCCTATGAACATCTTCGCCCTAGGTCAATGGTTTAATTTTGAAAGTCCGCGGTTTATTCAATAATCAAAAATTAACAAATTACATATACATACGTACATTTTTTGATTTTCTTATTTCTGATGAAACCAGGTCAAAGATTCCGCCGAACCGTAAAAAATTCCCAGGCTCTATGGTAAGGGAATTCAGGAGAATGGAGGCAGTATGAAAAATCAGAATTCTCTTTTCAAAGTTTGTACTTTCATTTGTCTTGCCGAAAATGGTATAGTTTTTTGATAAACAGATATATGTTAGGTGCTTGATTTTTCACATATATCAACATGTACAGAACACACTCTGACACAATATTAAATAAAAAATTAACTATATGTAAATCATAGTCCTATATAAAATGATGGGGGGGTTTTTTTAATTTTTTTTAATTTGTAGCCTTACCATTGAAGATTGTTTTATTTCAAATAAAAATTCTTAAAAACACCGAAGACGCTTGTGTGCATTAAAAACATTGAACGCGATATTCTCAAAACATCATTATCGAACCTGGTTAACAAGATAAAACTATTGTATTGATTAACTTGTTTGTACAACATGTTCAGAAGGGATGCTTTTAACGTGTGACAAAAGGGCAAACATGATAATCAATGCTGTATTATTTTATATTGTAAAAATGTTATCAGTATTCCTGATGCAAAGGTTAAGTAAGCGTTGCTGCGATCGGGCACCGATTATCGACTGCAATATTTAAACGGCTTTATTTATTTCACTTATTAAAAAGATAGAAACTCAAAAACAGTTCAATTACATATTACCGGTGAGAAAAAAATTAGACGCAAAAAAAGAGGAAGACTAAAAATTAATTAGAATGACCTAGATTTAGATAGGCTAATTCTAATTATCTGTAGTTGGAAAGTTAATAAAAACGAAAAAAAGAGAAAATTTAAATTTTAAATGAGAAGAGAACAATGAAGGCATCGCCGATGAAACTATTAAAAATGGAAGATAATAAATTCAAAGCAAAAATTCGGCAAAGATAAACTAAATTGAAGGAAAGATAAATTGAAAATTACCAAAAATTAAAAAAGATTATTCAAAGTATTTATTTTGGATGTTGCAATGCAAACTATCGCTGAAAATATTTAATTGGTTGAAATTCCTTAGTTAGATCTGAAAGCAAAAATGCCATATTTGAATTCTTGACATTTTGTACTTGCACATTTTGCTGAAATTGTTTTTATATAATATCCAAAGGTTAAGAGGGCAACAAATAGTTTCAGAACCTTTTTCTAATCAGAAATTTTGTTTGTTTTTTCTTATACATTCTTTTTAGTTTTGCTGTGTCGGAAAAAATCCCATCAGTCCTTTAAGTTGTACGTAGAAATAAAGAAGCTGATATATGTATATACGAGTATATCCCCTTTAGCTGAGTAGTCAAAAGGAAATTAACTCAACCTCCGCATATATCACACCCACCTTACAGACGGTGAATATTTTTTCACCTAACTCATGTCAGGTCAAAGATTTCTAGGGAACTTACACGATTGAAAATCCAATTATTATTTTTACAGATATTTTTTAATACTACTTCTAATCAAATAAAGAACATAATTAACCATATTTTAAAGGTTAAAAATGGACACTCGCAAAAAAACTCCTTTGTTGAATTCTGAACTATCAATCAGTTTTGATGGAATTCAATTTAATAAGAAACAAAAATATTGCTTTTGTAAGAATATACTCCATTTTGAATTTCCTGTATGTTGAATGTAATAAAGTTCTACAAAAACTTATAATACGCCATTACGTACTCTCACATATGTATTATAGTCCAGGGAAATAAGCAAAAAAAATAGCAAGTTCGGGACACTGAATGATCCAGCAAACCAATACGATTTTCGCGAAGTACTAACCTATAGCAATAATACCTATACTTTTTCCACTCCTGGTTAGCCGGGCGTTTCGAGTAATAAACAATTAAAAGTGAAAAAAGTGAAATTTTAACACATTTTTACTTACCAGATTTAAATAAATAGTTTTAACAGCAATTCATTGCAATCATCTTGTAGGTAATGCAAAAACCGACAACTTGACCGAAATCGATTTTGCAAATGTCAATTTGTTGCTTAGATAATTGCTATTTTACAATGAAAATAGCTACATATTCAATTAACAATAACTACTGTAAAAATGTATTTGAAAACTTAAATCCTCGTAAATAGGGAGCTCTTGTGGTACCGAATAAGTGTTAAAAATACGCACGCTTCAAAAAAATTTTCGGTTTTGTCAGTTGGATATTAAAGGGAAAGAGTTATATTTTCAAAATATTTCATTAGATGTACAAAAAAATAATTTTTTTTTTTTTATTATTCGCTAAATTATTATTATTATTCGTTAAATCATAAAATAAATCATATAAATCTTTATTACTGCGATAAAACGTCATTTATTAAAGTTACAATGCCGAAAATCGTATTATTAATTAAAGCAAGTATAACTTGGTTGACATTCATTTGGCTTTTTGAAAAATGTTCAAGGAAAAAGTTATTCCATTTGTTTATATGGTAAAATGACTGCATTTTTGTAAACTCAATTTGCAACAAAAACAATTATTGTTTGTACATCTAATGAAATATTTTGAAAACATAACTCTTTCCCTTTAATATCACACTGACGAAACGGAACATTTTTTTGAAATGTGCGTAGAGTGCTGTTGCAAAAAAACCGTCTTCCGGATAAACAAATTGAATTTTGCAAAAACTATCCGAAGAATCGGTTTCAAATTTTTAACACTTATTCGCTACTTTAAGAGCTACCTATTTACGAGGATTTAAGTTTTCAAACACATTTTTACAATAGTTATTGTTAATTGAATATTTAGCTATTTTCATTGTAAAATAGCAATTATCTAAGCAACAAATTGACATTTTCAAAATCGATTTCGGTCAAGTTATCGGTTTTTGCATTACCTACAAGATGATTGCAATGAAATGCTGTTAAAACTATTAATTTAAATCTGGTAAGTAAAAATGTGTTAAAATTTCACTTTTTTCACTCTTTTCACTTTTAATTGTTTATTACTCGAAACGCCCGGCTAATCAGGAGTGGAATAAGTATAGGTATTATTGTTATAGGTTAGTACTTCGCGAAAATCGTATTGGTTTGCTGGATCATTCAGTGTTCCGAACAAATGCTTATTTCCCTGGTCTATTATGTTGTACATAACATAAAAGTGGGTCGCTTTTATGCTAATGCATTTCATTTCAAAATACATATGTATTTGCCGACGAAGTAAATGGTCGGGATAGTTTATGCAATCATTATCTACTATTTTCTAGATAAATGCAATAAAACTCGTGTATGAAATACATCTGGTGCTAGCATACAAATTAATTTTAGTTGAACGCATTCCCTTTAGGCTAAAAATGGAAACGGTGAAACTGCAAAAGTTCCCGACAATTTTTCACGTAAGCCTTAAACTTATCGGATTTTAATGTGATCTCGACCAGTACATACTTAATACACACATCTTCCCAAAGAAACTTTTTAAGAAAATCCAACCATTCTAAAAGTTTTTTTCCCTCAAGAACTTTCCCGTTTACTTTTCGTACACGTAAAAGTTTTCGCCATTGCAGATATTTTCTCGAACTCGTTAGGATCTAGTTTTTATTTTCAGCTTAAAAATGCCACACTTAAATGGTAGTAAGTCCTGGCTTTTTGAATAATGAATCTCTCCACGGGCAAAGTAAACTTTAAGTTATTTTTAAACGCTCTGAAAATGTCTCTTTATTCAAAAATTCAGATGAAAATGATTTGCGAGTGAAAACATTATTTAATTTATTTCAATGCCCGTGCAAGCCATTAAGCCGGAGAAAGCAGATTTCTGAAATATGGAAATAAGCTTACAGTAAGCTCTCGTCTGTAAACAACAAATATAAATGGAATGTTCTTCATATAGTATTAATATACGAATATTATGATTTGAGAACAAATAAACCAGTAATGTTAGCATTGCCTACATACCTACATATATACGAAACCGCAAAACTTGAGTAATGGATTATGCTTACAAAAGGAGCTCAGATATTATTTTTGGGCAATCCTGGGTGTTTTCGACGAAGTGGTATCGACACAGATAAAGCAAATGTGATTATCGTAAAACGGAAGCGATTACTTGCTTCCTAAAACTAATATCATCAAATGTTGACAACGAAAATAATAATTGCACTAAATATTTTATACCTCCACATTAATAGCATGACCTTACATAATGTTTTGTGTTGTTTTTATACCAGTGATCATTTTTCCAGAAGGTTCATTTATGATGCTATTCAATGTTTCTCAAAATATGTAACTAACTCACTGATAAGAATTATTAGTTTTATTTATTTTATATTAATGCGTTTTTGTTTTGTTTGTTGATTATGTACAAGGTTAAAATCCTTATACCAGGATGCCAAATTTAATTTTTAATTACATTTGAGTGTATTTCAAGGTGAATGTTTAAATTTGTTGGTTTGTTCGCGTTTTTAAATTTCATTAAAAAAACTGATTACTTCAATGTTAAAGAAAAATATATCAATCTATCTATCTATACAACAAGAAACTGTTAAGAAAGCTAATTCTAATCCTTTCTAACTATACAATAGTCACGCTCCCTAACACAACGTTAGAGGTCGCGCGATAGACATTGGTCATCCACTTTAGAATAAAGATTAAACATGTCAAATACATCCAGTGTTTTATAATTATATTAAATCTCAGGAATCTGTAATTATCTATAAAATAAGAAATCTTGTCAGCATAAAAAAACCGGACAAGTTCGTGTCGTACACCCATCAACTTAGCATGTATTAAGTAAATAGTTAGGATTGTAAAAATAAAAACAATTTACCCTCATTGAAAGATTCTTTTGTCAAAACTATAAAATAATTATTAACGAATGCAAATATGCTTCGTTTACAACACACCTTGTAAACATGATTTCTCCACATTCACTGCCCCAAATCGTAGTCCCTGTATGTATTTACTGGTATGAAACTTCATTTTTGGAGTATTCTGGAAACGTAACTATGATATTAATATAAGTAATAAACATATTCTGTTCTTGCATTTCGTAAGCTTTTCCATTAAGATCAGTAAAGTTTATGAATTCTTAACGTTTACAAATTATTAGACAAATTTATTATAAAAATGTTTGTCATATTGCAACAACTTTACGTGCACTTCGTCCAATTTATGATCGTCATAGTCGTTCCGTTCAAACCACGATAGAATTACTTGTGAATAAACTGTGCCATTGAGACAAAGCGAGTGTTACTAAGGATCCATATATCCATTTCACGACGTTCTCAGTCAACAGTGTGGCGAATTTTGCGAAGGGTCTTGGCCTTCGTGCTTACAAGATCGACTTGATCCAAATTACCATTTGCTGTGTCGGCGATCCACTGATTTGGAATTAGGAAAACTTGAAATAGATTCTGAGTTTTACAAGAATATCATTTCTGGTGTAATGAGTTTGTTAATAAGCAAAGTTGCGGAATTTCAGATATGAATCATCTACAAGTCAGTGATTTTTGAAGAAGTGATTGGTTCGTATTTCTTTTTGAACGAACAAGGCAACACACTAATGCCATGCTCATTGGTTATTTTTCGCATGAATGAAATGGAGTGGATTTGACAAATATATATGTGGTTTCAACAGGATGATGCCACATGCCACATGTATATAATAGAAAATATCACAACTCAATATTCAGTAATTCGATTTTCGATATATTCTCTCTTCTTTACCTCAAGCATTTGGCCATAAGCGGTGTAGAATTACGATGTTATAGTAACGAATGACTGAGGATATTGCCACCCGTTTGATTATTTTATATTTTAGTTATTTAGCGCATAATTCAACTTCAATTTAATTAGAAGTCCGTCACTCTAAAGGTTTATTATTAATTTTAACATAAACTTTTGTGTTTGTAATATTCAGAAGTAGTCTGTACATTGCCAGCACCATTTAATTACACAGCCACACAAAAAAAAAGTGGGTATTACTTTTGATGCCATATGTCACATCCGTAGTAATTTGGCCTGCTGATCACGAATCCGCGACCAGAATTGAGCCGTGACGTCCAGATTTTTTTGAAACCTCCAAAAAGTGGGTTAAAAACAGAGAAAATCGTGGAGTAAAATTCGGAAAAAATTTATTTTTAACATTTAAATCTATATTCATATGAATTGAGACCTGCTGAGCACGAATCCGTCACCAGAATTGAGCCATCACGTTCTGATTTTGTTCTAAAAATCAATAAAAAAAAATTTAAGAAAAAAATCAGAACGTGATGGCTCAATTCTGGTGACGGATTCGTGCTCAGCAGGTCTCAATTCATATGAATATAGGTTTAAATGTTAAAAATAAATTTTTTCCGAATTTTACGAGTGTGTTTTCCACGATTTTCTGTTTTTAATCCATTTTTTGAGGTTAGAAAAAAATCTGGACGTCACGGCTCAATTCTGGTCGCAGATTCGTGCTCAGCAGGCCAAAATACTACGGATATGACATATGGCATCAAAAGTAATCCCCACTTTTGTTTTTTTGTGTGGCTGTGTTATTTTCACCAATTACTTTTATTCGCGAACAGGAATGTGCAGTTAATTGGGAGAAAAATAGTTTTTAGAGAATTATTGCACTAAATCAACCGTCCTTAAAATTAATTTGCATAAAGAGCCGGATAATGAAATCAAATATATTTTCCAGTATTTTTAGCGAACATTGATTGAAAACACGAGTGAGCAATAGGTATCCACAAGCGACGAGTTTTGCTTTGAAGTAAACAAATAAAATTAAATTCCATTGCTGAAAATTCACACACTAAAATAAAATACCTTTGATGTCGGCAAGGTCCAAATAAAAGGATTCCTGCTTTGTGTAGCGTGCAGCAGGTGTGAATTGAGTGTTCAAAAGGCAAAGACGAATCAATTCTGCGCAAACAAGCTCATTCGAAATAAATAAATTAAATATCCGTTTGATGATGAATTCATTTTTGTTATGGATATTGCCTTTCAGTTTCTCCAGTTCGATAGGCTAGCTCCACGTCGCCGGTGTAAAGAGAGAATTACGGAAATAAAACAAAATTGTGCCATTTATAACTTTTATTTGTTTCACTTCCCAATACAAAAATCTCGGAAAATCACATCCAAAATTTCATCAGTGCTAACATTCCCAGTTATTTGTTCGATACACCGCACAGGTTTCCTCAGCCTTTGGGCAGCAATAGCTAAGTCCAGGTTCTGGTCGGACGAAAAATATTCTATAAAATTTTGTAAGTGCTCTGTACATTCCGTTAAATGGTGTCTATATCGAGATTGGGTGAGGCGTGGATTTTCGGCAGTTGGATTCCCGCATCTACAACAGTAAAGTTGCTTGAAGACTATAATTTATCTTGTTACCCTTTACTTACATTTGCTTTAATTTATTTCCTAAAACAGTCAATAACTGGTCGCTGTTTATGTTCTCCTTACAAGAAATTGGTAACAGGTCTTCTATGCTATGCAAACATTTTGCTTCACCTTCTTTTATTAGATCAATTTTGTTACAAATAACTAAGACTGGTTTCTTCTTGAGTATAGTTGCCTCAATGCTCAAATTATTTGTGTATCTTTTGAGGTAAGACTCAACATCGCCCTCGTCCTGAATTTCAGCGAGCAAATTTAGCGCATCAACCACAAGCAGAATTAAGTCTGTATACTCTAAGTATTCCTTTGCTTTGTTAATGCCCTCCAACTCTATCACATCTTCTGTCTGACTTCTAAGACCTGCAGTGTCAGCAAAAACAACGGGGTAGCCGCCAATATTGTAAGAGCTTTCAATAATATCTCGGGTAGTGCCAGCAATGGAAGTAACAATGGCAATCTTCCGTTGGCATATAAGATTCAATAGACTACTTTTGCCTACATTGGGCGCTCCTATTATGGCTGTTTTGACTCCGTCACGCAACATTTCACCTCTGCGATTGTCGTCTAGGTGATGACGAATTTCTTGCAGAAGGTGATTTAAGCTTTCTTTAAGCTTTTCAATAGTGTCGTCTTCAATGTTTTCATCTTCAGCAAAATCTATATACGCTTCCAAGTGGGCTACGCTTCGAATAAGTTTTTGTCTCCAAGATTGGTATAGTCGTGAAAGAGCCCCTGTGCTCTGGAGAAGGGCCTAAGATTTAAAGTAAATTAACAAAGAATTAGTTAATACAGTAATAATCTGAATTCAACCTATGGATGATCTAAAATATAACTTTTATAAACGGATTGTCTGTTCATGAAGTGGATCATGTAATGTCCTACGTAGAATTACTAATATGTAAAAAAATATAGGGTTACTTTGGCTAAAAATATGAACAGTTTTCACAAATCACTCTGTGGTTTCTTTGGCCTATTAATGATACATTGACCTTAACATCAACTCTGAAGTATATTAAACAAATAACAATGCGCAAGTTTAAACTAAATTATGTTTAAGTGCATTATATTTTTGTCCCAATTTTGGGTCAAAGTTGTCGTTACGGGAGGGTAACTTTGGCTTACGGTTTTTGCTGTATGAAAAAACCTGTACTTTTAACTATCTTAGACGAAAGAAACCCTATCACAGGTTGGGGAGTAAATGTAAGAAGGCTGTTGGCAAAGTAGAATCTAATTTTAAGGGGAGGGTAAGGTTAATTCGTACAAAAAGAGGCACATTTTTGTGAATTTTTTTCGACAACTCAGTTAAAATCTATTCATTAAAGCTAATGGTACATCAAAGTAGAACATTTGAAGAATATTTTGTAAAATTTGCATGTAGAAATATTGAAAAATAAGGCAATGGCAGCCATTATTTGGAAGCGTCTCAGGCAAAAATAGAATTGCGGTGCCCCTCATAACTCGGTGCTGGATCATCTCAAATTAAAAAAGGAATTTTTTGTCGTTAGATAATCGCTTTCCCCAAGTAACGCGGGAGGGGTTTTTCGAAATTCAAATTTTTAAATTTTTGGGAACACTTTGAAGTGAAAAACGCGATTTTTGCAAGAAAATCGGATAATTTGTTATTATAAAATAAAAAATATTAACAAATTTGAAAAAAACTCTCCCGTGTTACCTCGTAAATTATGTACAGCAATAGTGTTCAAAATTTCAAAAGAATCGGTGTAGTAGTTTTGAACTTATGAGGGGCACCGACTTTGAAAACATGAGTTGTGGGAAAAACGCCTTAAAGTTTTAAACACTTAAAAATTTAGAGTAAAACGTTCATGAGCGAGTTGCTTAAACTGCTGTATCTTCGTTAGTTTTGCTACGATCCGTCTCAAATTTTCACACAATATTTTTGAAAGGTTCTTCATTTAGAAAATCGAAAAAAAAAATTTAATACCTTACCCTCCCCTTAATGCAGTTATAACACAAAATAACTAAATAACAAAAATGAGAGCTTCCCAACAAAATTTGCAAACGTGAATACGCGTGATTTCTCTGCCTATTCTTCTAGTACACTACAATACGTATACACATACGCAGCGCGAACATAAAAGTGGTGAGGCTCGCGCCTATATTCCGACTTAATATTTTCGGTAGTAATCACAAACCTGGCTTAAGCAGTTACGATGTGACGGGAAATTTAAACTTTGTTACAATTTGGGTACTGTAAACACGGGTTTCTTTAGCCCTGGGGGGTGACTTTAACTCTCATTTTTGTTATTTAGTTATTTTGTGTTATAACTGCATTAATATTAGATTCTACTTTGCCAACAGCTTTCTTACATTTACTCCCCAACCTGTGATAGGGTTTCTTTCGTCTAAGATAGTTAAAAGTACAGGTTTTTTCATAAAGCAAAAACCGTAAGCCAAAGTTACCCTCCCGTAACGACAACTTTGACCCAAAATTGGGACAAAAATATAATGCACTTAAACATAATTTAGTTTAAACTTGCGCATTGTTATTTGTTTAATATACTTCAGAGTTGATATTAAAGTCAATGTAACATTAATAGGCCAATAATAAAAGAAACCACAGAGTGATTTCTGAAAACTGTTCATATTTTTGGCCAAAGTAATCCGTGTTTACGGTATTAACAAGAACTTGAATGGAAATACGTTTTTGCTTATTCTAGAATATGTACGCAAATGATGACAGTCGGAAATTTCGCTGTCGCTGTAATAACTTGTCGAACCTATCACACTTCCCTATTTTTTGTATTACTCAAGCAAAATTTCCAAAAAAACATTTGTTTACTGTCATAGTGGGAGTAGGTACTCACCTTTTAAGTGTAAAAATATCGAAAAAGTGTATTATGATGTAAAGACTAAAGAATGTTGTATTTTTAACGTGGTTAAGGTTTTAAAAACAGTCTGTGTACTCTAAAATTAAGGTTGCTCAAATAGCTTGCATTCTGGTTGAGAGATATTTAGTGCAATGCGCAGAATGAATTTAATAATGAATAATAACTAAAATTTTTTATGCTAAAAACAAGAATATAAAGCGAGCCTGGTAGAAAAGCTATTCGAATTCAGGAAAAGAGACACAAAGTATTCTAAATGAGTGTTTACGATATTTAGCAGTAGAATTGTTACGAGATATTCTGAAATAAGCCATGAGGTATTAAATCACGACATTTTTGTTTTTTAAAATTGATATAGTGTTCTCTACCGCCTTCTTTCATTTGTACCATGTCTTTTTGCATGGTCCATGCCTCACATTAATGGGGTACATGTAGACAAAGAACGTTAACATATTTGCATCTTTAATTGTTTATTAAATGCAAAAGCCAGATTCTAGTTTAAAGTTCAATTTTATTCAAATGTACATCTAAAACGTGTACACGTGTTAGGAGAATTATTTTCTCGCTTGCATAAATGGTGTTGAAGCTGGTTCCGACATTTTTTAACCTTAACGAGTGTAGAATGTAATCCAACTATAGCTAATTTCCTGGCACGATTCACACACTATTTGCTCCAGCTCCAATTCATCACTCCATCTTATAGGTATTGCTAATTGTTATAATGAAGGCGTTGCTTGAATTTTAAAAAGCTTTATGTCAAAGTGAAGTTAACAGTTTAGCAATGAAGATCAACTCTGGAGAGTTTAAAAGGCACATATTCCGATACAGACTGAGGGCTACTCATTGCTTGCTTATGAATGGCAGTCGCGTGGATTTACCTGTTTCCTTTGAGCTTCAGTTTCGGCATGTATTAGATCTGCCAGGCCTTCGACTTCTGTTAGATCGAGTTTTCCGTTGAAGAAGGCCCTTTTGGTGAATTCTCCTGGTTTAGCATGACGAAGGCCAGCGACACTCGAAAGAGCATGTAACATTGCGTCTATCACAGCCAAGCTGCCATGCACTTGAAACTCACAGGAATCCTCCCCCGTAAAACTGTTAGGGCCTGAAAATTTAAGTAACATTTGCTAATTTGCCGGTTCAATCTTACCAGGAAACCACAGCACCAGTCCCCGGTCTATTACATCTTTCGTCTTTGGATTATGCAGTGTTTTCAGGAACGCATACCTAGGCTTTGGTTCGAAATTCGCTCCGACAACTGCTCGTAGCGCACTAAAGGCATTCACGCCAGACACTCTGATGATGGAAACCCCACATTTTCCAGCTCCTTGAGATTAATTCATTACAAAAATGGAGTCTAAACAATCATATATTCACCTGAGGATAAACTAAATATCGTACTGTTGCTAAATTGGCACATTTTCCGAATAACTGGACCGAAATTGCGAAGCCCCACCGGCGTCAACAGCCCCATTGCGAGAACTGTCAAACGAACGGAGCTAGTTCTTATGAGCTATTCTCCAGAAGGTGTCGCACAGAACAATCCGAATGGGAACTTAGGCGCATAGTTTATTGTTGTTGCTAGTTAATTTTCGCTAAAAGAAGTACGAATCGATCTCACACAATTCAAGGCTGCTTTTGTAGTATCATCTGCAGGAGACAAGAGGAGGGTTTTTAAATCCCAAAGCGATTAATACAACATTAAGAAATCTTGGAATAACATAAAACTGGAATTATTTAGAACAAGGCAAACATACATACATAAACATAGATCTTTTCGCATAATCTGATTAACATTTGTTTTTGCATCTGAAAAAGAAAATTGTGGATACTGAATAATTAAAAGAAGTTTATATCTGTATCAAGTTGTAATTACGTTTCCAAGTATTTTAAAACCACTGCGAAATCTGTTGCTTTTCTACGATTCTATATAGAGTAGTAATAAACAATTAACTTAATTCCAAATCTAAGCACTTTCAAATGAAAACAGGAGACATGCCTTTTTTAATTAGGTACATAGTTAGGTATTTGAATAACAATGTTCACATGTTCCATTAATAATGCCTTATTAGTTAAATAGTGTATGTCTGTCTGTTTATGTACTCGTAAGTATTGTATTATGTAGTGTACTTAACCTACTGACATATTAAACGTTTAAGTATTCCGGTGTAATTAATCGAAAGCAACTTTGGTTATCATTTGCAGAATGTCTTTGTGACACCTTGGATAGAAATGGCTGCAATCTTCTTCCCTTGTTCCTAAAAGTTCGGCTTCCTCGTAGACCTGTCTATACAGTATTTCATCTGAACCGAATGCTTGATGAATGGAAGGACTGTATAATGCAAAAAGTTTACATTCGTCGCAATTTGTTCAGACTAAATTACAACAAACCTTAAAAGAAATGTAAGAACCTCTGGTAGCAATCCTTTTCTGTCGGAGTCAAACGGATGTCTAGCCAATTCACAAACAGCCTTCAGAAGGCAAGTGTCGTGGAATCCGTAACTGCAAACAAATATTTAATTTAATGTAAAAAAATCCAGTAAAATAATCATGTACCAGAATTCTACCTCTCTAATAGATCCTCCATAGCGCTGTAGAATTCACCAGCGGTCATGTCGTTCGGATGGAGTGTTGAATTGGGAGCATATTTGCGGTAATGGTTGATGTCTACTGATCTCTTAGGACGTGTTGGCCAAATGGGAACATTGTAAAAGCTGGAGACGTTGTACGGAAGGTCATAATTCATTTGAAAACCCCAGTCGAAGTAGAGCTTCCGTTTAGGAATTTCTACAGGCACTGAAAACGATGCTGTTATCTGCAAAAATAATTTTAAAGGCATTCCATATTTTATGACCACATTCAGTTGCTTACCTGTAAGACGGAGAATTGTGGCCAAAACAAGAATGAGCTCTGGGGAGGTATCCAGATGCTAATTAAGAAACAAATAACAAAAACACTACGATCACCCATGATTGTCTGTTGACTGCATACTCCCGAAGGTATGATTGAAGTTCATCTGTGTCACATTTTTCCTATCGCAAGTGGACAGCGGCTGGGGCTTTTCATGAAGATTCTACCGCGGAGCGGTTCCAGTTAAGTGATCTCATTCTGATCTCTTCTGCTGTTTACCTTAAGCATTATCAAATTTAATGATAATTGACATGCCAGGTTTATTCACCTGTCAGTCGCATTTTTGTGGCTGGTGGCTTCCTGTGTTCCAATTCTTAGAACGAACACAATAATTTTGTTTTGGCAAAATAGCAAACGACGAATTGCAATCGTATGTTCGCGGTGTTTGTCTTTTAATTTTAACCAAAGTATGGTTTCCGGAACTGTTGTTTCTTGCGATCGCCGATTTGGAGTTACATATATGCAACTTAGTCTTTTTCTAAAGGTATAGAGGTAGGATTATATATTTTGTTGGTAAACAGTTTCTTTCTCCTTTAATTGCACGTTGAATGAATAGTGAAACAAAGCAATTGAATTGAAGGTAATAAAAAAAAAATTAATAAAGTACACTTTTAATTTTCCAGAACTACAAATAAAATATTTGTAGATAAAATCGTAGATTTACTTAAGGAATGGTAGGTGGTTGCGTTCGTTCTTTAGCTATATAACACCATCAAGCCAAATCCATTAATCATGCTTTATATATTCAGAATACTCAGCTTCACAATATTGACTATTCTTTTTGAGCAATGATGCTGACGTTGTAACACACTTACTAAATTTATTTCAGACTAGCTTGCCTGGACCCGGCGTTTCGCGGTATACTATTAAATTTGTATTCCTTAATTTTACAACGCCTCCCTACTGCACCACCGACTCTCCTATGTGACCCATCGTTTTCCTATTTCCGTTTTGCACATGTTTTAGATATTTTCCAACCGTATTATTAAATTTGGTGTTCTTCATTTTACACCACCTCCTTATTGCACACCCTCTCCCATATCTCCCAACGGGGTGGGGGTGGTCTCATATTTGGAAATTTGAATAGCAGATTCGAAATCAGTGATCTCGAAAATTCCCTAGTGCGGATTTTCAGGGAAATCCCTTGAAGTTTAACTTTTTCGGTCGCCATATTGGATCCGACGTCTGGAATTCCAAAATTTTGAATACAAGCTCGAGATCTGCGACCCCGAAAACCTCCTATTGCCTTTTTCATAAATATTCCTTGAAGTTGGAAAATTCGCTTCCTATACAAAACGGGAATTTTTTTTTCGATTTTCCGGCTTTTCCTTTGGGGTTTGCAGAATTTTCTTTTTTTAAACCTCCCCTGTATTATAGCGAACAAAACAAAACAAAAATTATCGAAATCGGTCAAGCCGTTTTTGAGTTTTAGCGAGACTAACGCACAGCAATTCATTTTTATGGAAATTTCGATTTATTCGATTTCCCGGCTTTTCCTTTGGGGTTTCCCGAATTTTCTTTTTTGTAAACCTTTTCTGTATTATAGCGAACAAAACAAAAAAAAATTATCGAAATCGGTCAAGTCGGTTTTGAGTTTTAGCGAGACGTACCGCACAGCAATTCATTTTTAGATTTTGTCAAATAATACCTACTTCAGGAAAAATGGAATGAGAAAAACAATTTTCACAGTTTAAAATTTTAGACTACAGCAAATTGAACCAAATAATTATTTAAAAGATATATGTTATTGTTTTCTAAGGGACACTAGCTTTTATTAGACACCCTAGTCGATGGGGTTGAATTTTTTTCATGACCCGTTTTACCCCCGATTATTATTCGAATTATTTATCCATATCTAACCCACAGCATTGTGCCATAACAGGTTTTAACTATACCGAAATTCAAATATATACATATATAGCTTCTACCGTACCGTTTGACTCTGGGAACTTGTAACAGACGGACGGACACTGGAGTGAACGCATAAGTGTTCCATTGTTCCAATTTTGGTACGGATAATTAAAAACTAATTCCTTCAAATCAATATGGAGACAGTTGACTATATAACACTTTGTGGAGAAACCTCAACCGATTTTGTCTCTGATATTCATCTATGGAACAGCCGCAGGCAACCTTAGGTTTTTCATAGGATGGTATTGATATGCATACATCAAGACAGTTTGTAGTCCAGCTCGAAACCCTGTCTTTTTGGCGTATTTTATAATGTTAAGTATTATCATCGATGAAGATATATACTCAATCTGCTTGCACAATCTTGGACCAAACCGATTGGCCTGCTAAAGTAAAACTGTACGCCATCGTCAGCATCGAGTTGATTTGTGGAATCTTTAACATACGATCTCATTTATGTACAGGACAAATAATGGTAACAATCTTGCGCCTTGTGTTAACATTTTTGAATTTATGGAAAAGTTATCAACTTTAACATGCTGACTACGATTATACAAATAATTCGTTATTAGGGATGTTGCTGATGAGGAGAACGGAAATTTCTGCAAGAATGCGAGAAAAAACACACAGGACAGGAGCCAAAAATATATTGAGAATTTTTGAAAAATAGTTTTATTAAATGTTTTGCACTGTATCAGGATTAAGTGCCATGTCTACAATACTGAAAGGGCAGTTTTTTATATGCTTGTTGGCATTGCAGTCGGATTCACTTGCTGCCATACTAAATTCATCAAACATTCCATCTATAGTTGGAAACCTGGAAATATTTAAATTTATTATTACTTCAAAAATACATTTCTGGTTACCAAAATGTCTTACGAAAAAATTATCCTTAAAATGTCCTGAATTAATGAGTACCCTCTTGGTAATAAATATTTCTTAGATTCGCAAATTGCTTTTAAAATACACGATTTCATATCCACGCCAAATCTAAAAGAAGTTTTGCATTTTTTTTCATTTATTATATTTTTGTTGTTGCTTTTGACGGGTTTTTAAATATGTGCATTTACATATAATATATAATAATATAAAATTATTATCCTGTGAGCATTCGTTCAAACTATTCTGTTAAAAACGTTGTTTCTATTGATCCGAAAAAATGGTAAATAGGTAGTTTTAATTGTAATAGGAAGAGCGGAATTTTTAGAATTTATTTTTCAACAAGTATAAGTCGTTTATTAAAAACAATATCTATTTAGAAGCGCATATTTAATAAACTTAACTTAATTTTATAAAAATAAATACAGTAAGCCCTTGTATAAAGCGATGTTCGATATAACGCGGACGTTAAATTGTAGTAACCTTTGCTGAATGCGGTTGCAGTTTCTAAACACAGCCGCCTACACATTTCTATGAATCTCTACGAATTACATAATGTATATTTTTGTGTAGGGACAGTATAACATGGATCTTGATGAGTAAATAAACCGCAGTATGCAACAAAAATCCTATAAACAATGCCACAGAGATTTGGAATGATGACAACGACCGACCATTCCTAAATAAAGAACGTCTACGAAATGTTACTTTTGAAGACAGCGATGAGTACTAAATAAGTATGCACTTCATTTTCTTTTACCTAAAGCGTCTACATATGGACTATGTGCATAACCTAACCTATAATAGGTTTACACAATTTTTAATTTTTACTATGTTGATTTATGTATTCATATATTTAATCCTAACTCACATTAATTATCTGATTAAAATAAAACAATTTTGTTTGGTTCTATGTACGCAACTGAATTGTTTGTATTTTACGATATTGCATTATAAAAACAGACATTTACCAATTGAATATATGAATTAATTTTTTGTTCTAATCCTGAGTCATAGTCTTTGTCCTTTGATGCCGTTACTAATTTTATTTAATGCAATTCGTTCTTCTTCTGTCATCCTAACAGCAATACCTTTTAGACTTATTCAGCAGTATAAACTACATTATAACCGGAGTTGCAAGTTATTACTATATTGTACTTACATTGTTTCAAATTCTGCAAAATGATCATAAATATGCCGCCGTTCGCGATGCCCTCGATAAGCTTTCCATGTATGGTAATCTTCTGTAGATGGAATATTGTGTTCCCATTTAGACTTATCATAAAATGTTTTTGGTGAAGAATATCCATTTTCATCTTTTCTCCAATATGGCTGATTTTGACGCCAACTCCAATCTATTGGTTGCTTTTGCCATTGCGGATTAGTCCATTTGGTTGGCTTAGACTTATAATGCCAAGAGTTGCTTTGTGAATATTTTTGGTGATATTTCTAATGAAGTGGATTCAATAGCATCAGTTAGAAATGAATATATGTACATAGAGTTGATCATTGATGAAATTCAGAGAATTTCAAATAGCCTTGTACATCGCATCATTTGGTGTGATGCGTTTTATAAATTATTATTACCGAAAATAAAATGAACAAAGGCGATTGTAAAAATCAGAAGTCAAGTTAGGCTTTTATAGACAACATAACATACTAAATATAAAAAATGTCTTACTCACTTTAATCGTTCACTATTTTCCTAATTTAAACATTTTCATCTATCAATACTTTGTGATTGAATCTTTCAAATCCCATATTACCCATATTGAAGGCTAAACGAAACCGTAGGGTTTAAGTATCATATAAACTGAAGAAAGCATCATTAAGTAATTATATAATTATTAGATTAGCAGGAAAGTATCATTAAATAATTAGTCTAGTAGTAAGCGTGTTAGACTTCCGAACCAGAAGTCCTAGGTTCGAATTCCACTCGGACCCCACGCTTCCACTCCCAGAGTGTGTTTTTCCTAATAAGCTAATAGATGGAAGCTCCATGAATTAGGATAGTTACTGCGGGCTAATCACCCAGCATAACGAACATAGACGATTAAAGAAACTGAAGCAGAGCCTCGAAGTGGACAGGCTTTGTGGAACCCTTATGCTCCTAACAGTCCTAACTGGAGTGAAATAGGAAGATATGTATTTATGTACATTAATAAAGGAAAGAAACATGAGCAACCAAAAGTTTTTCTACAGAGCAATGCACTTTGTTTTCTACTTTCAAGTGATTTTGGTCGTTTATGAAGCATTAGACTTTAGTACTAACAATAAAGCTAATCGTATAATCGTATAAACCTTTACTTTTGAGTTTCATTTAATTTCAGAAATAAAGATAACACTTACCTCGTCATTGCTCCATATCCGACTTTTAATTTTCGGTGGTGGTGCATTCTGGGCGAATGGAATACTCGAATTCCAAGCATTACCTTCAAACCAAATTGTACCACTTTCACTATGAATTGGATAGCTGTCCATAATATAAGGAGTGTCTATTGTGACCTTGGGAGCCATTGGCATAGCGCCCTTATTGGGTTTCTTCTTCATTGGCTTTGGCGTCGTGGAACTCCTGTACTTCTTCGGATACCACTCCTCAAGAATTGTAGGTAACGGATAATACACACTCACTTCAATACTGAGATTGACCCCTCTTGGGTACTTTACTATTACCGATTTTCCCATTGCTACCGTAATTTTCATCGATGCGTAGTTGGGAAAAACAATGAAACGTTTCTTCCGAGTAAACATTCTTGGAATGGCATTCACGGCAGTTACACAATGCATATCCTTTTCCGGCGCACATCTCATTACTTGGCAAATTACACACAGAAAGAAAAGCAGTATAGATTTCATTTGAATTATTTTTCAGGTGAGTGGTAGAAACCCAATCACTTTATTCACAGTGAAAATGAGAACTAAATGTGAGTCGGAGAACATTTCTAAAAGAAATTTGAGTTTATATACTTGCATACCACGTAGATTTCTAGGTGGCAATTGCTTGGTTGTTACTCTAATGATGCTAATTAAATTACCTGAAATCCATTTTTGAAATTTGTTTGAGATGCAATTACATTACAGCTTTATAACAATTTTAACTATTCCAAATGATTCCAAAAGTTGATGGCTCTACTAGGTAACTGAAGAGATATTTGCTTGTTAATTCTAGTGTTTCCGTTTTTACGTTTTAACCCGTTCCCGTCCGTGAAATAAATAAAATTACCTTACCCGGATTATTGCGCTTACTTGTTTCATATAAAAAATACTTTTAAAGTTCTAATATGCCTGAACTAGTCGTATGTTAGGACAAGTGTTATTGTGTTATTATTAATAAAAAAAATTAATAAATAAATCGTGTGTTGAAAGTTATAAGAATGTCAGTGAGATGCGATCACAAAAAGTGGCGTCTATCGAGCTGGGCGACCATATTTCAAGAAAGCTTCCATAAGCTCGGAGACACCTAGCTATCGCATTTTGGACACTATATTTTACATCATACATATCCCAAATTCGTTTTATTGTTTTTTAAGTAGAATAAATAAACCACTTTGCATGCACAAGAATGAAATTGGGCTCAAACGAAAGCTGAATTTTTGAACCTATATAGAAAATAAGTTGACTTTTACCACTCTCATCAGAACACCGGAAGTGAGAAAGAGGTGGAGAAGGGTGGATCAGGGGGATGTAACCATGCTAGTTAGGTGTGTCCGAGGTTTTTCCTGAAAATATCGTTGCCCAGCTCGATAGACTTCACTTTTTGTGATCGCATCTACGTAACATTTTTATAACTTTCCAAGATACATATTTTTGTATTCCGGAGTTTTACAAGAATTAAAGTTGTTGTCTGAAGTTTGTCATATTTAACACTATTAAATTATTATTTAATTTCGGTCCGCTTCTGGGCCTAACTTACTGCGAAAACCTGCCTTTGTCAACAAAAACTATGAAAAAATATTACCGATTTTATAAAACAAATTTAACAAGCATATTTTGGAAAAAGCCTTGGACAAAAGGATAAATTTTGGTTGTCCCATAACGTGTCTGGAATCTCTGCAACACTGGGACAAGAAATAAATTTAGATTGTCGATGATATGGAGAGAGCCAAAATATCATTATATATGTACATATTATATTTATATGTATGTATCAATCATTATATACATATATTTAAAAGGTCATTCAGTTCTAGTTGCGTGAAATTTGACCGATTATTATATTATAAGTTATATAGGGGTCATTCTTTTACAAATCGCACAAAATTCATGGAAAAAAAAATTGACATTTTAAAATCTTCTGAATTTTTCCATCTTCTTCATAAAATTAATCGACACGTATTTCAGGATTTTGCTCAAAAAAAATTTGTTTCGTGAATATCCACATGTGAATTTTTCATAATTTGCTGGATTTTCTCCAATCATCTCATATTCGAAATTCATAATCTCCCGTTATAATGATCGGATTGACCTACTTTTTTTTTATTCTACGTGTTTCTTCGTCAGCTTTACAACGGTTTTTGAAAAATTATTTATTGTTGACATTTAAAAAAGTTCATAACAATTTAATTGTTTAAACAGTTTTCTTATGCTGTTGCCCCAGGTTTAGTTAATTAGAAAAAATATGTTTCCGTTTCTTATTGTCTTACTTAAAAAATAAAAAAAAAACGGAGTTATCTCCAAAGTTATTAATTATTTTCGAGCGCTTGTCACGCCATGCCGGGCGTAATGTGCGACAAGTTGAAGTGTACCTGAACGTGCCCGCTTCAGTGTTAAACATAAATGTTTACTTTTAATTGTTCGACAGTGACATTAATGAAATCAACAAATCCTAAAATGTCGATATTAAAATGGTGTTCGGTTTGTAAAAGAATGACCCATAGGTATATAAAAAAAATTTTCTTTGCTTTATTCCTTGGCTATCAATATTGAATATTCAATACAAAAAAAAATTGTTTTATTTTAGGAGTATAAATAAGATTTCTCAGTCGGAAAAATCAGAAGCAAAAAATCCAAACAAATCCTCATTATTATGGTTGTTGCGGTTTTCGCGGTTGGTCGCGATTTTCATGTTGTTTTGAAATGTTTTATTTTTTGCCGCAAAATCACTGTGTGTTATCAGAACTTTCCAGAGAATCAAGAGGAATCATACATTTTCATAATGGGTTAAGATTTTGAGCAGAAGACTACTTTTTAGTTGAAACAGTAGTAACATTTTCTACTGGGTAAACTATCGTTGGTTTGTTCATAGTTCAAAAATGCTTATTTTCCACAGTTCTCAGTTGCTTGCATTTTCTGAAGCATTCACATGTTAATAATTTCAATTAAGGAAGTGCACTTCGTGATTAGACTGTGGTTCAAACGTAATATTTACCTACATATGTATAGTTGATTTGAAGTGATTTCACAATTCCCAACTCCATTAGGCTGAGAAATTGAGGTGGGACTTACTGATGTACGTCAGCGTTGTTTTCTCCATGCAACCAAAATGAACAGATCTCGTATATTATTTCAGACCAAATAATTCCATCTCGTCATAAAAGAGCACTAGGACAGCACAGAAGAGTGGATATAGCGCCAACAGGGAGTAAAAGTGCCAAATTATATTTACCAGCGTTAAGAAATCATAAGAAAAGCAAATTACGAAGCTCCGTTTAATTAAAATGTTTACTGAAGTGTGTAATGTTAATCAACTCATGCCGTCAAATTTCGCTTTTACTGCTGCAATATAACGCAGACAAGTACTATTAGATATTTCATTAATTCTATTAATTAGAGGGAGCTTTTATGGTTCATTTATATCTTAAAAGTTAATTAATGATTTCAGTTGCCTTTTGATTGTGTATAATGACAGAGTGAGAGGATAAAATCGTCAGTTGGGGATAATTATCTCGAGTAGTAGTAAACATTGTTTGGAACATAGGAACTAATTTTAAATTTTGACAGGCGAGCTGTCCCTACTCGGCGGTACCCGGCATGTCAATTTATAAAATATATATGTTGTGATGGAGCCTTTGAAGACATGTAAGTATATTTGTATCTGCTATTTTTGGAATTGCAGGAAGGATTGTAAAAGAGCGGACTGGTTTGTCAATATCATCGTTTATTTCAAGCAGTGTGTCCGTTCATTATTGAGGCCGCCCAACATTTGATCGGTTGTGCACCGCAATTACGTAACACTTCACATCTCTGTAGCACAAGCCCTGTCACTACTTTCACATCAATAGGCCCACCCCTTTTTCAAATGGTTAAAGCCACTTTGGATTAATCGCTTCGGTTCCTTGAGATCTTCGCCTTTTTAGTATAAGTGCTTCTGACCTTATTGATTGACATAGGTATGTGTCCCGTACATTTTCATTGAAGGAAAGTGAAAAATTTCTCAAGGAGACAAATTTCTTCGTAGCATTCCGAAAAGGGCGATGAAGTGATGGCCAGCCGACATCATATTGAGGACTGCTGAGAACGCCCCCAGAAGGGTTCTAAGTTCTAAGGGATACAAATGGGTCTACATGTAATATTAATGTAAAAACTGAATTAAATTTGGGTTAAATTGTTGCCAGTTAACAGGAAACGTATTTTTCGAATGATATTGTATGCAGGTACAGCCCTGTTCATACACTGAACTATTTGTTTATATAATCATACGGACGAGGGGAAGATATGTGGAGTGATGTATTTATATCATTTATCAATTATCATTTTATATTAATGAATAGATTTAGTTGTTCTAGAAGTCAAACAGTGAATACACCTAAAGTAATAACATTTAAACTTTCGAATTTGTAACTAGAAGTACATAAAAAAATTCAGGCAGGATCAGAAATAAAAATAATAATAATTTATTTATAAAATATTTACAAAGGTCTAAAACATTATCAAGATACATTTGTATTAATTGGGGTTTCTGCCTTAAATATGTGTAGCGTGTAGGTGGAGAAAATTTGAAATGTTTAATGATCGGATTGTTTTTTTTGTGATAAGTCAATTGACTGTGAATTATATCATACCTAATAGCAATAATTTATATAAATCCCTTAATAATAATTTCAAATAAAGAGTTAAGCTAATAATAAATAACAAAGCATTCTTCCAATATACCGGGTGATTATTTTTATCCTGAAATTTTCAAATATCTCGAGTAATCGAAAAAAATGTCCATAATTAAAATTTAATCATTCCGCGGGTGAAATACATTAGTGATAAAATTAGTCTCCCTCCGCGGTCCATGTAGTTGAGGGTAGTGTATGTTATTTTTTATTGCAGGTCTGGATTCTACGGTTAAAAGTACATAGAATTTGTCCGAAACATTTTTTTTCTATTTAAGATAGATGGCGCTGTAATCGACGATATTAAATTTTTCGATTTCTGCTACTGAGAACCTACGAAAAAGTTTATTCATTTTGCAATTTGCGAATAAGTGGCAAATTGTTAACTGTAGAAATGTACCACAAATGGCTGGTGAATTAACTATTTTTAACTTAACCCAGAAACAACAACGTCGACGTAGTAGTTTTCGGTTCCCTTCGAGGTGCTTGAATAACGTAAGATTCTTTAATCACGCCTAAACGCTTGCTTCGATCTCTCTCATTTCTTGCTTCAAATGCAAAATTAATATATAGGGTAACATTCATTCTTGATCGGATCCAATATTCCGACCGAAATTCAACGGATTGCCATGAATTCAGGTTTTCATGGTCGTTTATTTTGAATTTGCCATCAACATTCGGAAATTCAAGATAGCGGATCCAATATGGAGGCTAATGTAATTGAATACGTATATATGTATAGGTTCTTTAGGAATCGATAATTTCGAATAAAAATATGACGACTGAAATATTCAACTGGACGAATTTCTGTGTATGTGTTTGTATGAGGGATTTTCGGGGTCGCTGATTTAAAATGCTATATAAATTTGGAAATTAATGGTGGCATAATGGTAAAGGAATATGTATGATATAAGTACTGGATCAGGTGCGGTTCAGTTACACTGGGCTGGTATACGTTCAATGTTCTGCGATGAATCAAGCGCTCCAAGCGGCGGATGAAGGATCCACCCGGGTGAATTGTTTTACACCACCGTTAAAAGTCAAGCAGAACAACTAGTCCATAAACATAATAAATAATAGTAATTTTATGTCATCGGTCGCGGCACAGCCGTGCCCCTGTACCGCTAGTTTTTTTCACTTTTCACATCTGTGTAAGAGGAATGCGGTAAAATTCGATTACAGATTGTTTAAAACCTAAGTGTGAATTAGTCTGTTTGAGCTGCATCCGCTACTATTAGGTACCATCGCGTTTCAGAAACGTATCTCCCATTCAATTCAACGCCAATTTCATTAGATCCGAAATTTTAAAATGTCGCAAACGAAGTGACAATTGACAATCGAAAGTGGAGTGCAATATATCGAACAAATTTGAAATGAAAGTTTTGGGGATGAAAAAACGTCATTTTATTTGCCATGCAATGCGGTAACGGCGAGGTCTGCAAACTCCAACATGATAAAAGTTTCATGCATACAAAAGCTACTGTGAACTTGTTCAAACGCGAACTTAATAGCTGACAGTGAGTTGGAGAACTGAAAGCAAAATTTGTTCTGTGCATTTTCTGCCTAGTGGGAAAGTTTCACTATTTGCCTTGCCTTATGAACTTTGTCACGTAAGCAATGGACTAAATTGAAAATCTTTTTATGACCCAGCGAAATAACCAGGAAAAATTTATATTCAGGGAAGAGGCGCGGCAGAAGAAATTAAATACAAGAAAAAATATAACATATACAAGAAATCGGATGGTCATGCAAGAGTTGCATGGGCTTACGAAAGCAAAATTCATTAGCAGCACACGAAAATAAACAATGGTAACTTTAAAAACTAAGCTATGTGTTTAAGTTCATTACAGCTTTGTGTCGCCTTGAGTTTTTTCGACGTCACATCTCATGGAAGGTTATGGAAGGCCATAGAAGGCAGTATGAAAGAACCGGGACCTGCAAAAACCATCAAGTCTATTTAATATTCTGTCTTGTTTGAAACAGCAATTTTTTTTATTCATTGGCGAGGAGCTGTTCATTGGTGCTTTTGTTAAAAGGCCAACGTACGTTTTTGTATGAAATTTCCTTATCGAGCGCTCTACAATTTTAATAAAATTATTTTATCATGGAGTAATTAAATGTTTCATGAAACGTGTCTGATCTAAACAAATATTGTCAATTTATACAACATTTTTTTTAGATTTTCATGGGAGTTGACGCATGGGGTTAATTGGGATCACTGATTTGATATATGGTGCTCGAGTTTACAATTTAAGGAGGCTGGATCGAAAACTAAAATCACGGGAGAATTAAAGCAAATTTCGGTGGATGACAGTTTAGCATCATATAAATCAATTACAGAAAAAAAAATTTCAAGTCACCGACAAAATAGAAGAGAAAAATCCAACTAAAATTTATTAAGGGGTTATCACCAGCTTAATTTTTTTTTCATTCTTTTTCTATTGGCTTAAATATTGCCTAAACATCCCTCGAATCAAAACATATTTTGTAGAAAGGTGTATTTAAATATTATAATGCCTCTAAACAAATTTTTCCGAAGCCACTTTTTCAATTTTTTTTCACGCGTTTTTCTCGGAACCACATTTTAAAAATCGGCCGGCAGTAGAACTGGAATAGTTTTCATCCGATTGACTTCAAAGTTTAACTGGACCTTTATTATTAAATTATCTAACGAAGTACACACGATTATAGCGATTGTATATCAGGAAAAAAAAGTTATAAGCCATTTAGTTCGAGTTTTTTCGTCGAAAAAACGGTTTGTTTTCAAACAACTGCCATTTCGCGAAAAAAATTCTGATAATATAATCATGTGTACCTACTTCGGTAGCAAAAATCATGTAGATAATTAAAATTTTTTTAGTTTTTTTTAAGTTACTTTGGACGAGACTTCTACTGCCGGCCGTGGAAGGACCTTTTTTAAATGGTAGTTTACGCGACCTACTGTATAGTATTCATAAAAAAGGAAATTTTGTAAAGGAAAAGATTTCAAAAATATCATTTCTCCCAAGGTCTGCAGTTGTGCTCATATTTTATTATTTTAAAGTTGCACTTCTATTCAGTCGATTTTCTCTTACAATCTAATTGCAACTGTAAATAACCAAATTAAATTTGTATGTGCAAAGAGCGATGTAAAAGGTGCTATCCTTTTAGGCGAGCGTTAATAAAAAAAGGAGAAATTTATGCAACCATGCTACCAATTCGCAGCAACGTTGCTGCTGCTTGGAAGCGCGAATTTATGGCATCCACGTGCTTTGCTTTGCCAACCAGGTTGTGATAAGATTAAGTACAGAAACTTTGTTATTTGCAATTACCCGCGGAGGTGCAGTTCTTCTTTGAGTAAATCTGCTTGGTTGATCGTGATGAAGATGTAATTAGAGCGTTAATTATGGAAAATTTCACGGAAATCCTTTTTACCCGGTGCAAGAAAAATGATATTTTCCCTATCTTATTCAGGCGTAGGAATTTGGTTTCTTTGGTGCGTTAAACGGCGCCAGTAAAAAGTTTTGCTTTTTATGAAGATTTAAGAAACAAATTGTTTCCTTGATATTGAACTTAAATGTGGATTTAAAACGTGTCGTACTCATAAAGAATGAAATGCGTTAAAATGTTAGTAACCAGGTACATGGAAGAAGACTAGAAATGGGAAGGAAGTACGCTTTATCGTGAATGTAAAGTCCTGTAATATAATCACTCGTGGATGGTTGAGGGACGTAAATGCAATTTTAGCAAATAGTTTTGGCTTAGGTGGGTTGAAGATTCAACTATCCATCCATATACGTGCAACTGCATTGTAAATGAAGAGCTTTAGGGTGCTTTACGCTTAACAGAAATGAGCTCTGCATTTTAATTACGCCCAACTCTAAGGTAAGACGATGCATGCTGTTTCAGCAATTCATTTCACGCATCCTTGTTTTCGTGTGAATACTCCTCAGAATGCAGTTAAAAGACCATCTGCTTTACAACATAATACTACAACGTTGGCATCTGTTGTACTTAGTAAATTATAAAAGCGAAATTATTTTTGTGTGTCTGGCTTTGTCGAGTTTTTTTTTCAGCGTCTCCATTTGAAATTCAGGCAAGAAATTGCTCCTGAAGCTGCAAAAATGCACTTTATTTAAAGTCATAAATTTGCATGCCGCTGGTGCGAAGACAGCATTGAATTAGAAAAAGTACGAACAAGTAATTTATTACAACCTTTAGTAGTTGAGGAGACGAACTAAAATGTGCGGGTATCCTTTGCAATATTATGGTCGAAGCCAGAAGATTCTATCCAGCGTTACGGGAAAATATAAGATTTTTGCTCTTATTTAGCGTTCGTCTTATGAATTTTAGCAAACTATTAATTTAAAAAAAAAATAAGACAAAGATCTATGGTTTCAGAAGACGTTGAAGCACACTTTTTTTCGTAGATACACATCAGAATCACACATGCATACATAGAAAAATGATATTTAAGAGCGTGAGAGCGTGTACCTACTTCCAATATTTTTGGAGAAGATTATACGTTGTAAGGTAGTAACATTATCTATCGAAAGCATGTAGACAACATTTTTCTTCCCAATATGTTTGTTGACTTGTTCGAAATTTTTTTTCTTGTCTGCATGCTCTAGCTTAGCCAGACAAGAAGGATGTGAAATTGGACATACCACCCTAGTTTGACGTCACTTCTTTCCATATTTCTCAGCCTGGTTTCAGTTGAGATTTCACCAAGTTGCTTGGATGACGCTTAACAGTTTCTCCTTTGTTAATATTTTGCCAAAAAAAAATAAAACAAAAAAAAATGTTTTCCAGCCAGGTTTTAGACTACATATAAGAAATTGTAGGGTCTCAGAATAGTCTCGAAATCGCGGATCCAATATGGTGAACCAGAACCACAGAAAAGGTTAAACTTAAAAGGATTGCTATGAAAACGGGTTCTTATATATTTTCGGCTTGAATTTACTATCGAAATTTGGAAACTAAAGATGGCGGATCCAACGAGGGATCAAAAACTTTCAACAAAGGTATGTGTAAATGAATATAAAGGGTGGTCCATCCAGTGTTTGAAATTTGAAATACCGGTAATTTGAAGTTCAGTTGATTATATGTCATTCTCGACTTGACAGAAATTTACTTTAAGGTTTGACATTTACGAAATGGGACAGTATTCGCTTGAAGAAAATCGGGAAATATTAAAAACTTGTTTCTAAAGTGGTGAGTATTCTACTCAAACTGTGAGAAATTTGAATTGGGCTACTGCCAAGTCAGCCGTGGTGGTCATTTGACGTCACTTCTTTCCATATTTCTCAGCCTGGTTTCAGTTGAGACTTCACCAAGTTGGTTGGATGACGCTGAACAGTTTCTCCTATATTAATATTTTGCAAAAAAAAATAAATAAAACAAAAACAAATGTTTTCCAGCCAGGTTTTAGACTACATATAAGAAATTGTAGGGTCTCAGAATAGTCTCAAAATCGCGGATCCAATATGGTGAACCAGAACCACAGAAAAGGCTAAACTTAAAAGGAATGCTATGAAAACGGGTTCTTTTATATTTTCGGCTTAAATTCACTATCAAAATTTGGAAACTAAAGATGGTGGATCCAACGCGCGATTAAAAACTCCCAAGAAAGGTATGTGTAAATGAATATACATATGTATGTATAGGGGTTTTTGGGGCGCTGAGTTTAAAGCTGATATCGAAATTTCGAACTTCAATATGGTTTATATTTTTCGGAACTATGAGACTGACGGAAAAAGTTGCAGTTTTTAACTCAATACTATTGACCCTTATATTATTGTAACTTTAGCTTCAGGGGGCGGTATTTTTCGCACATTTAGAGCTATAGATTTATAACCAATTCATTAAAAATTTTCGAAAAAATATTTTTGGAGTCCCCGCATAGGAATACAAAACAATTTATGACCCCCTTATTAAAAAATAATAAAAACTATTTTACGAATTTTGACTATCGAAATATGTGCGCGTCACGAAGACTTAACATTATGCCTATAAGGCCGATTTTCGGCCCTTTTTATTTTTGAGTAAAAAATGTCGGGAAATTTTTTTTATCAACTACATAGGAATGTGATATTTAATTGTTTTGACTACAAACCGCACCTCCCCTTATCACGTAATTTTCCTACATCTCATCGTTCTCGAGAAAAACGTTTGTGACAAACAGACGGACGCACGAGTGATCTTATAATGATTTCGTTGTTTTCCTTTTAAGGTATGAAACTCTAAAAGCATAAAATAAATTTAACATTGTTCCAAAAATCAGTAACTAACCCTCGTACTATTAATCTGATTTCTTGAAAGGAATAGCATCGAATGATAAGACAATACAATACAATAAAAGTTACACCAAGTACAATTACTAATAAATCTACGTTTAAAATGCACACAAGTATTTAAAGGTATAGAACCAAATGAAATGAATTAGATAAAGGAAATTGTTGTGACCCTTTCATAAACTTTTGCCAACTCAAGGTTTAACTTTAAGTTAACAAAAGAAGCTAACAAAGGATTAATTCATACGGCATCTGCCTTACTTCGGGGTACTTAGCAAGGCTGTTACGACGTTAGTTGTTTCCTTATGAACTAGACGTGCCACTTGCAAACCTTATTAAACTCGCTTTTTATCCACGGGCGCCTATTCTCGGTGCGAACCGAGAAAACTCATTCAGGCTGCCCGTCGCTTCAAATGCAAACGCATACACCAGAGCTCTTCAAGGTAGGCCCGAGGCAATAAATCATTTTGCATATTCAAGAAAGATTGCCGGGATACAGCGAACACGAGGCGGTGTGCAACAACAATGTTCAAAATGCATTTGCCATGTCTACACCTGCCCAGAGCCCGAGACAAGAGCTTAATGTGCTTGTACGTTACATCTTGAACAAGCTGACGTTGCAAACTTCAGGATTTAAATTTGCTTAGTAGACGCTGGTTAAAGCAAGTGTTGCATCATCTAAATTACTTGTAGAGAGCACACACGGAAGTAAGGTTAGTGCGTGTGTTTATTTTCATATTCCAAGTGGCAACTAATTAAGTGTCTTGACGCTCAGAACGCCAATTACAGCAAACAGCATACTCTTACCGGTCTGAAGAAGACAAATGAACATAGAAACTGTCGTTTCATCCAAATAAGGAGAATTGGACTAAAAACCGATAAATCCCGTTGAGTGTTTTTTTCAGAATGTTGTAAAAAGGTAAGTAATGCCTAACTGGTACAGAAGAAATGGAAAATTATCATTTTCTTTCAAATTAGTCTAACAAATCTAACAATTATCACGTATACATGAAGGATTGAATCTAGGTTGAGCCCGGGTTCAACTCCATGTATGCGCAGGTTTGGGCCGGATTGCCCCTTCTCGGGGCTGTGTGCAACTCGCTGGCGGAGGCCTCCTAAAATTTAAAAATGATGAATACCAAGTGTTGACAAATAAAGTGGGCTTAAAGTCTTTGGTTTTAAAGTAAATTAATAAATTTTTACCAACTCATCCGTGCAAAGTGGGGTATTATATAAGTAATTTTGTTACTTAAAACTCACAGTTGCATTTCAAAACGAAATGATTTATTATTTCTTTTTAATAAAAGATCGCTCCTGAATCATTCATATTGTGGTGAGTGGTTTTACTGGCGCCAGGTAGCAAAGATCAACATGTGATGAAGTCTTCCTTCTCTTGATGGGTCAGCCGGGTAGGAAGAGGAGTCTGCCACCAGACAGCGCTCCTCAGGGAAACTCGGGGTATTGCCGCAGTTAGGCTGGCACTACTCAAAGTATTCAATTGTTGCCGCAGTGAAGCACGCACCAAGTGAAACCACCGAAGTTATCTTTAATAATCCCTGTTTATTGAATTCAACTTATCCTATTTTTACAAAATCGTTTAGCAGTGCCAAACACTAAACGATGGCCACACTCCTAGCACTTTAGCACTTTCTTCATTATTTCTTTACTTTTACTCTGTGTGTGCACCCGAACGCAGAGAGGGTGTCGGGTTGCAAGAATTGTAACCATTTCTTGACCCATTGGTCTGACGCAACCCGAACTCACCTAGTGCATTTCACGCGGCGCTTGTGCGTCGGTTACTTCACATGCTGTTTGTTTAATTAGCATTTGGCCCGAACAAATGAGTACGGTTACTCAATCAGCACGTGGGTACATCGTACCCTGGTGAAGTCCGCATGTGCTTCGCATTAATCGGAGTGAGTAATCACCGAGAGTAGGTCGTGGTGGTAAACAATTCACTCCGTGCGCACAATTCACAGCCGGTGCACTTTTGGTGGAGTCAAGTTCAAGTTAGGTGCGCATGGTTTACAATGCATGGTTACTACAATATTTCTCTTCCTCCTTATAATGACCGTTTGATGCTTTTTGTCATGTATTGGATCAGCGCACATGGCGCTTTTCTTAGAGGTGTCACTACACCTCGCACCTATTAGTTGGGGAAAGGAATTTCGAACAAAAATATGTGTTCAAACACAAGTTCTGGCATTGTATTTCCTGAATTTCTGTGAACGTGTTGCATTCGAAAATCAGAAAAGTACCATCACCAGCCAAAAGCAAACAAAACAACCTGAATTTTGCGCAAAAAAAGCCCAAGGAAGAAGAAGAACAGTTGCATCTTGTCATACCGATTCAGACCTGGTGTGACCAAAATTACGGCGGTGTCACCCAAAACATGCACGCGTCGTTCATTTGTTATGAGGTGAAGCTACTAATACTCGTACTTTAGCGATTGTCAGGTAGCACAAAAACATTTGACTACCAGGCAAGGCAATGCTGAAAAGGAAAACAAACGAGGGTTGTGGAGCTTCGCAACTTGAGCCTGCATTCGGTACCTTGGTTAACGAATTTTAAGCTTAAGATGCAAAGGCAAGAACCTTCCAGTGCGAGTAGGATAGGATACACAAACTTTCCTGCTATGTAAGGTCCTTTCGTTTATGATCTTCATTCATAAATATGTATATCCTGCGGTACCTGATACTTGGGTTTTGCTTTGGCAAGAACGCGGAAGGCACATTCAGCTGTGAAAACAGTAAGGGAATATGAGAGAATCTCTTTCATACACGTACGCCGGCGACTGATTATCCTGCATTGCTCACTCTTGGGGTTTCGCCTATGCAAGAACGGCGAGCTCTAAAAAACAGTAAGGAAATATGAAGATATTTATGTCTCTTATGTACATACGCCGGGGTGGATTTGCCGCGGTCGCTGGCTGCCAAGAAAATGACGAGTTTTGTTCGAATTCTAACTATTATAAATTTGGCAAAATAATTAGAAACTAAGAGGTGCGAGGTATCGTGACACAAGGGAATGCTTTTTCTAAAATCTAACGCTTGTAAAACTAATTAAAATTTATTTGAGCCGACTAATCGTATTTGTGGAAATGTTAATGAACATACTGATTTTTTTGAGTCACTGACAGGTTGGTTTACACGAAGCCAGTTGGCGAGGAAGGCATGTGAGTAATTAACTTGTTCCAAGTTACTTGCTATTTGTAAACATTCACTTGCATGGTTTTTATAGACATGTCAAGTTGCCTGGAAAGCTGGCAGGCAACGCAAATTAATTCGAGATTACTAACATCAGACCATATGACGAGTAGTCCCATGCACCAGATTTTATCTCTGCTGCAAAATAGCGAAGTATAGTAACTAAGGTGACACGCTACGAATATACAAAATATGCTCTTGGTTTTTCTCCGACATTAAAGACACCGAAGAAGCAAATTGCGAGAAAATAAATATAAGTAAAATACTTATATTATAATATGTACATTGTAAAAGTATGCATGAGCTTTCCGATGCTGCTCAAATATATACACAGAATCACACATTTAATTCTTTGACGTTGGTTTAGGTAGATCACAGTAAGTACTTCTGCTCCTGACCGATAAATTCATTAGACCGAAAGAAATGTAAATTGTTTAATGTGCCGAAAACTTCGGTTTTATGGATGAATTAAAAACGGAATGATTTATTTCATTTTAGAAATCAAATAAAGTATGAAGCCAACGGGTGCACTCACAATTTACCATCGGAGCAAAATTCAAAGGAAAATCAAGGAGTTCAATTGTTGAATACATTAAAATTAGGATAATGTGTAAAATTTGGTAACTGCGGTAAAAAGATGGTTTAAATTGCATTATATTCAATTCACAAATTCGGTGGTACACTGATTTCGCATTACAAATTTTCCATTTATAAATCAGTTGGGATAAGACTGGTGGGATAATTCCAAACAATTTATTACAAATTATCATTCCCCTATCGTAAATTAGGATGCCATCGAAAGTTTAGGTATTGCACTTGAATTCATTTATCTATTTAATTTTATTTATTTTTATTCAGCAATTAAGCTGTATATTCGATTTAAAACATTTGTGGGTATGGTTAATGGCGAACGAAAAAATTTGCGTATGTAGGTCTCTCGATAAGTTCATGCAAAAATAATGAAAGTGATGGTACAATGCACTTCCAGATTTTGAGTGATCGAGATTTGATATGTTCTCCACATCAAAAATTAAATATTAATAAAAGAACTCATTTTATAATTAATTGTGTCTTATTTTATATATATTTATTAATTGTAATTATTTTATAGGTTGCCCGCCGGCCGTACATTTGGCTTAAGGACTTCCGCAGTTTTGAATTTTGGATGCGTATTTCTAATTAAGTCTGCAAAATAACCTTAAAATTTCTTCCCTACAAAAAGCCAACAAATAATAGTACAAACGGACCAATCATTTCTGATATAGTGACTTTAACAGGGCGAGTGGGAGATTTGATGTCTTTTGCACTCGTTCGACCACATCGAAAAATACCTTATATGTATATAGACTCGCCATAATATTTATAAAGTTTTATATTATATTTAGTAAACAATAATAAATTGAAATTGAAAATATTAGTGCAGCTATTATCAATATGAGTCACCTCAAGAAGTATCCGTTTGAAATTTAATGTCTCCTAATCAATGCACTTTCGTGTGAATTAAATATTTATGATACCATATTGCAACGTTACAATTGTTTTCTAGATTAAGTACACAGTAAAAAATTCGGTGTGAATTTAACTCCAAACGGTGTCGAACACGGTCCATCCTTTTGGAATTTCTATCTTTTATCCGATAGGTGAAAAACATTAGCATAAATTTAAAAACTCCTCCGAGATTTATTGAATGCATCCGAATAGCTGTTAAATATTATAACCTATCAAGTAGAAACTATTTATCCGTAAGGTGTTTTTGGAATACTTTAGTCAGTGTTAAGTGTTCCAACAAATTAAATAGAAAGTAATATATCCGAACAGTGTTTTTTTTAATGCGTACAAAAAATAGGGGGGAGATAATATTATTTTCTGTTTTCTTGTGGATTTTACAAGTCATTTGTATCCGTTCGTTTTTTTTCGCAGTTTCATCCTAAAGGATATATTTTTAGTTTTATCCCTACCAGAATAATAAACCAAAAGAATTGCACTCCAAAACCGTTTAATAATTAAATCTTTTCGGATAATTCTCCAGTTCACATCGCCAATTTTTACTGTGTAGGAAATGCAAGTTCTTAAGGAAATTACAAATATACTTTTCAATAATGAAAGATTATTTTGCGTCTCTAGCAATCCCATTTCTTTAGCTCATATTATTCTATTAGATATACCGCTGTGTTTATTGCAAGAAATCTAAAAACAATACCTTTGACGCTTTGTAAACATCTACATAGAATTGACAATTCTGAAGTCCGAATTAAAGGGATCCCAATTTCAGAGTTGGAGATTTGCCCATTTCCCGGAAGTACCGCTATCAATCACGCGTTATCCGTTATTAGAATTATCAAAGAGACTTTTCCTCCGATTTCAAAATCACGTTTTCCCCAATCTGATAAGCGCGTGATTCTACTGAGACGAAGGGAAGAGCTTTCCAATCAATAAAATAAATGGAATGGCATCGAGAAACCCTAGGAATATTCGCACTCTATTGGACCCACGCCTCTGCCCTCACCCCCTCATAAGTATGAATACAAATGTGATATCCTGTTGGACCCAAGAACATATTTTCAATTTCGCGCTTTGCTCAATTTTTCTATCAAAATCTATCAGTGTCATCCGATGACGACAAGTCCCATTTGGTCGTTCGCAGCCTTCGGGCCTCCCGAAAATGTTTTCTGCCCAATGATTGATTTCTCTTCAATATTAAGCTTAATGCCTTCCTGTAGCTCAAGAACGATAAATAGAATGACCTATCTGCTTTATCTCGGCTTTTATAGGTCCTTGAAAACTTGTGCGCATTAAATCCACTTGTTGGCCGTCAAAGGAAAACGGCGAAGATATTCCGCGAAATTAAGGCGCCCCAGCCTGGGTAGTGGGTGTTCACTCCAGCTTTCCTTCCACCTTGCCTTATTTTAATAAAACTTGAAAAATTCAATAAGGTCTGCTTATCAGCGAAAAGACAATTACAAAGAGGAAGGAAGGAAGAGGAAGTGCGGCTGTACTTTAAGGCTTCTTATAGAATTTCAAAATGAAGAATATTTGTAGTGGATTGGTGCAATTTCAAGTGTTGGACATTGTTTGTTTGTAGCAGAGGCACTGCTTAATTCAATCACAGCACGATGCAGGTTAAGGTTGCGATTGGAATTACTCAAGTACGGTCCCATTAGTACAAAGGAACCACTTTCGGCAGTGACCAGATTAAAAGGGCAAACAATAGAGTTGTACAAGGATGGAAATGCAGATCTCGGAACGGTTCAGCGTACGAAAATTCCCGTCACGTAGTACCAAGTGGTGCAAGAGTTGGCCAAGTGCTCTGACCCGAAATAAAACTACCAATGAAAGACGAAAAGTTGTGTTCCCGGTGGATCAAACCTTTGGCTAAATTTTTCCGTTCCCTTTCTTTAAGTATGTATGTGTCTTTTACGGCAGTGGCTTAAAGTTTTCCAATGTTGGAAAAATCTTCAGAAAAGATGTATGGCTTCATTATTCACGGTTAACAACGATGGCACAAGCTGCTTTGATTTACTTTCTGCATAAATGGAATTGTGGGCTAGCTATTTATAACCACGATGACCAGGTCATAGGGTACTCGGGCAATTGCATTTGCAAGGCTATGAAATTGTGGCACTTGAAAAACGACAAGTACAATTCGGAGAGTGCCTGTTCTATGTTGAAATGGGAGTATGAGGCGAAAAAAGGACATACATATTCATACAAACTTGGGTGCACCATTTGTTTGCTCCGCGTAGATAAATAGAACATCCATAAACATGGATGCGATGGGGCTAGAATAGATATTATAAATACGAATTATATATAGTACATACATAGGTACAAAACTCAGCGACTGTACGAACTTCGGTTTGTTTGTTGTAAGTTCGTGGAATGCTGATGGACTGTTTGTGGTTAGACATTGGTTGATCGAAATCAGAAATTAAAGATAGCGACTGAGATGTGCCTCAGTAAAAAGGATACCAACTTACGAATGTGTCAAATAATCAGTGTCAGGGGAAACATATTAATAATAAGAAAAAAGTATGGCCCTAGATCGTGAAGACTGAGCAATAAGGATATGACACATATACCAGTATTTCAAGCAATTTGATAATTCCAAAAAAAGTGAGGGACAAGTAGCAAGAACCCACCGAGGCATCATTTGGCGTTCAAACTGTAAAAATATGGAACATTGGAGAAGCTAATTATCCACGGCATTAATAAACATGGCAAATCAATTATTGGTGCAAAACAAGTGATAGGATTATATACATATATTATATAGCATTTTTTGTAATATTTACGAATCCGAAAACAAAAATAGTACAACGCATACTCTCGCAATCTTGAAAGAATTATAAAAAATTAATTAAACGCCATAAGAACTTGTAACGTGGCTCAAATAAAAATGCATGGAAGCTGGTATCATCACCAATAACAATTACATCGAATTCTTTTTTGGCACGAATTTTTTTTACACGAATTTGATTTATCATGATTTTCAATAGTATTCTATGAATTTTTTTATGAATATTTCCGAGAATTTTTTTGATGAATTTATTTCATTCTCACCTCTCACAATTAGCTGATGTGGGCGAAAAATCCATCATCCTTTACATCTTTCGTGGCATACCAGGGCGTGAGGAACATAAAGTAATTTTTTTTGGTGCAGAAAATTTATCGGCATTAAAATCAAAATATGAAGACTACGTGAAATTTAAATCGAATTTGTACGAGAATTTGTACGAAATGAGTGGATTTACAGGCGAAAAAAATAAAAATGCTGCTGGAAGTTCTCAAGCAGGAAGCAGCTCAAAAGTAACGGAACCCCGATGCTTCAATTGTGATAGTAAAGATCACAAAAGAAAAGACTGCGAAAGTGAGGTGAAATGCTTTAAATGCAACGGGACCGGCCACATGTCCAATAAATATACTGCAAAAAGCGAGAAGGAACCGAAAAAAATTAACACTATTGGTATTCTTAATTTAAAACCAGTAATAGTTAATAACATGTCGTTTCAGGCGTTAATCGATACCGGAGCAGAGATGACACTAATTAAACAAAAAGCATTTATACAACTAAAATTGGTGTTTAACAACATACAGAAAATTAACTTAACAGGACTAGGGCAAGGAACAACAACTACCTTTGGCGTATTTCAAGGTAATATTGAAATTGATGATGTAATTCTAGAAGCGTCGATAATGGTTGTACCAAATAATGCTGTTCGTTTTGATGTAGTTATCGGAATAGATTGTGTTTCTCGAGCGAGAGTAATTTTTGACAATACAGTCTTCATTTACTTTGAAACATTATTAATTGAATTATATTCACTATCATATTGTTATTAAGCAGTGTTTGATTCGTTACAACTCCCACCCCACATTAATATGAAAAATATTATTGGTAACCTTAACACAATGTCAAATAATTCACCTGTAATAAAAACGAAGAGGAAGGCGATCAATTTAGATACTAAAATTAAAATTTTAGATCAACTTGCAACAGGACAAGGTGCAACGGCTGTCGGAAAGCGTTTTGGTATTCATGAAGCTACCATAAGAACTATAAAAAAAAATGAAATTGTGATCAGAAAATCTGTATGTTCTAGGACAAAAATAAGAACTAAATCATCGTCTTACATAAGAGATGCTGTCAACGAGAAGATTGGAAAAAGCTTTGGTGATGTGGATTGAAGATAAATCACAAAAAAGAATACCAGTAGATGGAATCACTATCAAGCGAACAGCATTAAGAATCTATCAACGTATTAAAGAAGTTGAGCCAGGCACTTCATCTCAGTCAAAACAACCTGAAATTTCTGCAAGTACAGGTTGGATGACAAGTTTTCTTAAACGACATGCTCTCCATAATATAAAAATTAAGGGAGAAACTGCGTCTGCAGATGAATTGGCTGCCAAAGAATTTCTTCAAAAACTTAGAAAAATTATTGAAGACGGAGGATACACCCCAGATCAAGTTTGGAATGTAGATGAAAATGGCCTTTTTAGGAAAAGAATGCCTAGGAGAACTTATGTTGCAAAATCGCAGAAAACTGCAAGAGAACAGAACGTTCAGGAGAACGTGTGTTAAAACCACTGCTAGTAAATCGCGCCTTAAGACCACGCTCGATGAATGGTGTAGATATCAATAAATTGCCAATTCACTGGATAGCAAACAAAAAGGCCTGGGTGACCAGTGCAATTTTCACAGAATGGTTTCAGAAATACTTCATCCCAGAAGTTCGACGCTACATGAATGCAAAATGTCTAGAATTTAAAGTTCTTTTAATTCTAGACAATGCACCTGGCCATCTGGTCTTAGAGCACACAAATGTGCAATTTTGTTTTCTTCCGCCTAACACTACATCTTTAATACAACCGCTACACCAAGGGATAATTGCTACTTTTAAAACGTACTACATAAAACGTTCATTCGAATACGTGCTAGACAAACTAGACCATAATGAGGATTTAACTGTCATTGAAGTGTGGAAAAAATTTTCCATTATGGACTGCATTAATCAAGATGGGTTAGCATTAGCTGACTTAAAGCCATCAACGCTGAACTCATGTTGGAAAAATATTTGGCCAGAATGTGTCAAAAGCAAAGATCCTGATCCTGTCATCCATAATAACGCTGTTTATACTGACATCACAACGCTGGCACATACAATTGGTGGAGATGGATTCGATGTTCTGTTATTTGCCGATATAGAGGAATTATTAGTTGATAAAAGTTTGAGTGAAAATGAAGTTATAGACCTCACCCTTGACACTCATCATGACAGAGAAGATAGCGATAATGACGAAGAAGATCCTCCCATTTTAAATGCAACTCTAATTAAAGAAGGTTTTGATCTTGCCAGGAAATTAGGTAATCATTTTGAACAACATGATCTTGATGAGGAACGAGCTGCAAAATTTAAACGTGAACTGAAATCATTAATGGCATCTTACAGGGAACTTTATAACGGTTTATTACGAAGTCAAACACAATCTTTAATGATTGATTTCCATCTAAAAACTAGATACCGAATTATCAACACAGGAGAATAGAGATGATAATACAGAAATATTTTCACAAAATAATTCTAGTGATAGCAGTGATATTGTAGTCTTACGCAAACGTATGCGTTTATTACCAGAAAGTGATAATGTATAAAATTTTGTTATGTCTATATTATTTTTATTTTTTTTTATATTAATGAATTAAAATGTGTGAGCACGAAATAAATTCTTAAGTGAACTCTATCAAGATTTTTTTTAAATTGTTTATTGTACTTTTCAGTTGCTTTTTTAAGTCTGGAACCAATCTACTATTCTTTCATTTAGCCAATGCCTTTTTTTACACGAATTTTGGTTGCACGAATTTTTTGGGAACGTATGTATCTATCGTGTAAAAAGCGAAATAGGTGTATTTCTATATATGCAAATAGAAAGATCTCTTTATGTAGAGCATTAATCATCAGCGGGTATAATCAATCATTTGTTCGATCCGAGTTAATTGATAGAATATGATAGATTTTTTAACTGTTATTTATCTAAATAATTGCCATATAGGTACCTTATTGTTACTTATACATAGAAAAGATATCTATTATTTTATTTTATTGTTTTTGGTCTTCAAAATCAACGTTCAAAAACCTCGAACTCGAGCATCCTAAACAATCTATATATATATATACGTATATAAAAATGAATTGCTGTGCGCTAGTCTCGCTAAAACTCAAAAATGGCTTTACCGATTTCGATAATTTTTTTCTTGTTTTGTTCGCTATAATACAAGGGAGGTTTAAAAAAAAGAAAATTCGGGAAACCCCAAAGGAAAAGCCGGAAAATTGAAAAAATCGAAATTTCCTTTTTGTATAGGAACCAAATTTTCCAACTTCAAGGAATCCTTATGAAAAAGGCAATTGGAGGTTTTCGGGGTCGCAGATCTCGAGCTTGCATTCAAAATTTTGAAATTCAAGATGTCGGATCCAATATAGCGACCGAAAAAGTTAAATTTCAAGGATTTCCCTGAAAATCCGCACAAGGGAATTTTCGGGATCACTGATTTCGAATCTGCTATTCAAATTTCCAAATATGACACCACCCCCACCCCGCTGGGAGATATAGGAGATGGGGTGCAATAAGGAGGTGGTGTAAAATGAATAAAACTAAATTTAATAATACTGTTGTAAAATATCGAAAACATGTGCAAAACGCAAATAGGAAAACGCTGTTAGGATAGGCGGTGGTGTAGTAGGGAGGCGTTGTATAATTAAGGAATACAAATTTAACAGTATCCCGGGAAACGCCGGATCCGGGCAAGCTAGTATACTATAAATATGTTATAGGTGCAACTTCTTACAATGCGTCGTCCGGTTAAACATATACACTAGTGTTGTACAGTGGCTTCGAGTACATTATAGTCACGTTTGATTAAAATATTACAATATTAGACCCCTGACCCGATCTGACGAGACTGAATGCGACCTCTTAAAAGCTATATACGAGTACATCATTTTGTACTATTCCATGCTCAGACAAGTCTTCTAGTCCATTTTCCCTGTGCACTTCAATTAGGCACAAGCCGTTCTGTATGTGTTCGCTGCAGTACGATCTTGATATCTTTAGTTGGTATGATCCCAAACCTACTATATTATTTCAAATTTTTTTTTTTTAAAGAATTTAAACCGACTTCAAAAATATAAACTAAAGCACTGAAAAGTTGAAAATAAATGTTTTTAGAGTCGGTGCCAAACGGTACGACGACGATACACAGCTGCGCAGTGCTGTGTCGAGTAGTTTGCGCCAGGGACGAGCGTGATGGAATGGGCAACCCGAACGCGCACTACTTGGACAGGTGTCAGCGGCTCGCAAACCCCTGGGGGAAGCCATGTTGACAAAGCCTCCCAAGCACATTCTTTACTCCCACAACGACCCCAACCCACTTTTATAATCACCATTCGTAGTTTTTAGTAGGCTTAAGGCTGTTTTGTTCTTGTTACTTGCTTGAGTTTAATTTGTAGTTTAGTGTATGCCTGTAGCTTGTAAATATTATACGAAATAAATAAATGAAAACTATAATGGTGTGATTTTCCTTTGTGAAAGTCCTTGTTCAATATTTTCTGACGTAAAGATAATAGAGGAATAATGGCATTACATTTTATTCCATGTACGAGGGTACGTAGGGTACCAAAATCTATATTTTTCTTTTCGGCTAAATGTTATTTTATTTAAAAATGTTTACCTTTCTTCATCATAATGATTATAAAGGACCACAAAAAGAGGTTCTACAGTTGGAGGGTGAGATGCTGTACGATATGATATTTGGGTCGCTGAATCTGAGTCCGCAGCCAGAATTGTTCCTAGACGCAAGGATTTTTACATAACCTCAAAGATCCAAAAAAAAACCCTCTCAAAAATGGGAAAATCGCAGGTGGAAAGGAGTTTAATAAATTGAACTTGGAAACAAAAATAAAATTTATACTTATTTCAGTGCTGAATCCAAATCTGAGATAGCAATACTCCCATGCAAGTGGGGTATGGATATAAGCTTAACAAATGTTGCCATAACCCAAAACAATTTCGCGATAAACACAAAAAATACTATGAAAAATTTCTTGCGTCTGCGGATTCAGATTCAGCGACCAGAAAATTATATCGTACTGTATTTCACCCTTCAACTACAACACGTTTATTTTATTTTTTTTTGTGGTCCTGTGTTATAAGTATTTTAACTGTGGATATCCAAATGAATATTGTTTATGTTCTTGGCCAACTTTTCAAAGTATAGGTAAGTACTTCAAGCAATGCAGTATTAATTCACACCGTTAAAGTAAAGCGCCTACTTATGTGTGAAATGATATTAAATAATTGGAAAAAAAACTTTCAAAAGTAATTTTCTTTGTATTTGCAATTTCACATTTTTCGAAATACAGTGGAAATTGAAGTTGATACATGAAAGGGTATGGTACTTGAGAGAGAGATTCGATAGTGCGAATAAATACTGAATGGTAACAAATATCCTCCGCAAAAGTACATGCATATCAGGCTTTCCTGGTTAAAATTTATTAGCTGTTATAGTGAGGATAGCGAGACGATACACGCTCCACCATCTACGGACGGATGCATATATGCTCTCAGCATTTGCCTTCTGGTCATCAATTATCATTTCAATCGAGTGGAAACGAACTAAATGATCCAGTAAATCCGTTTAATGTTTTCAGTGATAGCTCCTCCACTCTGTCTTTGCTTCGAAAATTTAGTGGAATGCTTCCATTTTCCATTACTCAAATATTAAGAAGGAACGTGGAATATTAATTAAGGTCTGAACTGGTGTGGAAAACCAAAGATATGTAAGCAGAAAAGAGGTATTTGAAATTTTCCGAGTAAGTAGAATTGCGTGATAAGCATGGAAATGTAGCGCCGCGCCGCCCGACCAAAACCCATGCACAAATGCTACTCCCTGGCTTATCTCCTGCAATAAATCAGAAACTCAGAGGAGCTTTGATTGCAAACCAGCGTGGCTTTCATTCTTCTCATGAACTTCATTTCCACTCTTTTATGCATCTTTCAGCGCATTTCTAACTGATTTTAGATAGGGAACTTTGCACGGATCGGATGCATCCTTTAAAACAATAAGTGTTGTAATACCTGGATACAGGGAATAATTCCTTACTAGCAGATAGTGAGATAATTTAGACTTTTTTTTAATTAGGTTAAATTTTAGAGGTGAAGTCAATTACCTCAGTAAATATTTGTTTAAGGTGAAAATGATTATCACAAAAAAAAATTTGTGTGAAACTATTTTAAAAATTTTGAATATTTGAAAGGTACATACTCGTATGTAACACATGGGCTGAAATGTCCCGGGCCTAACACATAGATGGCGCTAGTCTTATTGCATTCACCGCTTTTTCAGTTAGTACTAACCTTCAAAAGGAAGCTGTCAAAATTTGATGATATTCTACTCATAAGTTTGTGAGTTATTGTGCTAAGAGTGACACTACTTTTGTTATGTTCAGAACAATGGATCAAAAACAATTTCGAGTTTTAGTTTCTTGATGGGAAAAAATACCGTTCAAGCGAAGCAATGGCTTGAAAAGTGTTATAAGGACTCTGCTCCATCAGAAACAACAATAAAACGTTGGTTTGCTGACTTCAAACGTGGTCGTAGAGACACCGATGATGCAGAACGCAGTGGACGTCCAAATGAGGCGGTAACACCAGAAAAGATCAAAAAAATCGACAAAATCGTTTTGAATGATCGAAAAGTGAAGTTGCGTGAGCTAGCTGACATCGTAAAGTTATCAAAAGAACGTGTTGGCTTTATATTGCATGAGCATTTGACTATGAGAAAGCTCTGTTCAAAGTGGGTGCCGCTTTGCTCACTGTTGACCAAAAACAAGAACGTGTTGATGATTCTGAGCAGATGGCAAAACTACATGAATTGAACTTCGAATTGCTCCCACATCCACCGTATTCGCCATATTTGGCTCCTAGCGACTACTGGCTGTTCGCAGACCTCCAAAAAATGCTCACCGGTACGAAATTTCGCTCGCATGAAGAGGTTATCGCTGAAACTGAGGCCTATTTTGAGGCTAAAGATAAATCGTTCTACAAAAGTGGCTCTTGATGGAGATTACGTTGATGAATAAAGCCAATTTTGAACAAAAAAAACCGCGTTTTCTTTGTTAGGCCTGGGTTTTTTCAGCCCATGTATGTATGTTATGTAAGTATTTCGATTAGGACGCTGGACTTTAAGTGTAAATATAACAAGTTGTGTGTGAGATATCGACTCCATTTTTATTTTATTATGAAGAGTATTTTATGGCATCAAGTATGGAATATAACGTTGTTGAAATGTCCGCCGCGGTTTTGCTTGGTGGCACATATTCGGAAGTTGAACCAAATTTCTCCAAAAACGGAGCACTGCAGATCGATGATACTTACATATACAGTTGTTACTTCTTGTGGTTTAAACTGGATTATTTGATCAGAAAACTGCAGTGACATATAGACAGACAGATAGACACAGAAATCTCATCGTAAGGGATTTTTGACCTCTTATAGGTATGAAACTCTAAAATACCGGACTAGCTCCTTTACAGAGCGTTTTCTCCTACAAAAATGTCCCGTGTGGTTTTATTATTTGGTTTATTTTCTATGGTATTTGCGGGGTGTGAAGAAAGGTAAGTCAAAGTGAACACAGGTAATTGAGAATATAAAAGTTATTAATTTTATTTTAATCAATTAGTTTTTATAATAACATATTATTTTTGATTTTTAATACCTTTACTGTTTACCTTTTATCATATAAACAAGACTCGAGTAAAGACGAAATATTGTAGGTAGGGTTTATGCCTGATAGCCCAGTCACTTAAGCAAAAAAAAGGGGTTAACTTTGGAATGAGAGATAATAAGCTGTAAACTCGTACACACCTTCATTTTGGTGTTCTAAAAGTTGTTTCAAAAGTCTCATAAAATCTCGTATCTGCGTCGTAAGTTATTCACGGTCAAAGGTCACAAAAATCAGTTTTTCGTGATTATCTCGGTTTCTATAGCTCCAATGATGTTAACATTTATTATTAAAAGTGTAGAGAGAAGTTAAAGTATTTAAGAAGTCTATGTGACCATCATTTCTTTCGATACCTGCAGTTTTTAAAGTTTTCAAGCCATGCACTACATTAACAGAATTACATTCTGATAGTGACTTCTCACAAATAAAACACAAATCAGCCATAATTTGTTATTGGACGTATGAACAGTTTTTTAAAACAAACTGTATGTGGCAAATAAAAAACCGGGCAAGCGGTTATCGTACACGCATTAACAGGGTTCCAGTAGTATGTACTAAGTAGCAACAGTTATTTTTTACTTTCATCAGGATTAGAAAAATTAAACTAGTTTACCCTCATTGAAATTGAATTTTTATATCTAGACTATGCAATAATTTATCAGTAAGTATTAAGTTTTGACTATGCACTGCACATAGTGGACAGGCGAACGTTTTACTAAACGCAACAAAATGAAGTGTAAAGAATGCAATTTCTTTGTTGAATATCTCTTTAGTACAATAGATTGCTGCTATTGAAAACTGATAATTGTGGATATCTAAAAAACTTATTAATGTATCTCGTTCAAAATACTTTTCGTTTAAAGTATGTATAGAGTGCTGCCATCTTAATTTCTTTCTCACACAAGACACCTACATGTAAAATTGCATCAGGATAGATTAAAGATGGCGGAGTTATAACGCTGTGATCAGCGGCATAATCAACAACCTTGACAGACAACTCGATCTCTTCTTTTCAACCCATCCAGGTAACTCGACTGTCACTAAAAGCAATATCTTCACTCCTCTCTTGACCGATTCCACCCTCCACATTTTCTTTCATCTTTCTTTGAAGTCTCCCATCCCGTCTCTGACCTTGTGGCACAATACTGTTTCAATATCTGTAAGGGCGACGCACAAATAAAACACAAATCAGCCATAATTTTAAAAATTATTATTAAATATATTGTATTAACTAATAAATAATACAAATTATTTATTGTTAATGATATTTCAATGATTTAATAACTTTGTACAAGGTTTTATTCACTGAGATTCATGGTTGACCTTGCATTACAGTGAGTATGGCTGAGCGCTGCGGGCCTTCTGCCCTCTATCTCAAAAACGGTTGGGCGTATGAAAATTTTTTCAAAACAAAATTTGTCGCAAATTTTAGGCGCTACACATTTTATAATAAATGGTAACATTATTGGAGCTATAGATACCGGAACCGAAATAATCGCGAAAAACTGATTTTTGTGACCTTTTACCTTGAATAACTTACGACGCAGAGACGAGATTTTATGAGACTTTTGAAACAACTTTTAGAACACCAAAATGAAGGTGTGTATAAGTTTTCAGCTTATTTTCTCTCATTCCGAGGTGAAACCCCTAATATGACTAGTCTATGATGACTGTAATTTTTGGGCTTGTCATTTATGGTCATAATTTTTTCAAATCCAAAAATATTGGAAGTACTTTTTCATTTCTGTTGGCAGCAATACTAATTAAATTCGTCAAATCATAAGTGACATCACTACTAGTGCAATTATTTTTACAGGCAAATTGATTAGGAGCAATAATATTATTATCGTGAAGATGTATCCACAGTCTATCTATACTTGTAATAAACATAATCAACAATGGAATTAAAGTATGTTATCCGTTGGAATATGATTATTCTTTGAAATAAAATCATATGTATTAAGATGTAATGAGAGGTAAATCTACCTCAATTATATTTGTGCAGATGGTAATCATAGCTACAACCAATTAAATAAATCAATTTTCTGTTGGCAGAAGATATTTATAATTTCCGAGCAAATTTTACGAAAATTGTAAATTATGTTTAATACCTAATTGGTCCAGCCACTGAAAATCTGAAATACCATTTTCACTGAATAAATACCTATTTATTTATATGTATTACAACCTTTCATCAGCACGGAACAAATTTATTGTTGGATATCGGAGTAAATTATCATTTGCCGCCCTTTAAGTTCATTTCGATTATGTAATTAGATTATGCTGCCACACATTATTGCCTATATATTTGTTCTACTGTCATTGATTATATTTACTGGTACAGGCAATAACAAGCAAATTTTTGACTTTATCTCTTGAATATCATTTAAATTTGCCACGAATTCGGGTTCGTGGAAATTACTTCTCAATGACAACATTCGAATTGAAAATTTTTCCATTAAAAGGCATGAATAATCCACATAATTACAATTTGAGGGCGGAAATTTACTGTTTATGTAGTTAAATAAATTGTAAGCCGACGATTGATTACCGATTATACAAATAATTTTATTTGCAGTGTGTTCATTAAAGGCATCGATCGTTCACATCTCGTAGCTTACACACCGAATGGAACTTTGGTGCTTACGAATTGTCGCTTTAGTGGCGAAAACTATTTTCTCAAACCAAAATTCTCCAAGACACTCAAGAAAGCCAACAGCAAACTAACTTTTGAGCGAAGTTTCTCATCAAAGTATCCACTAACAAACTGTAGAGCAATGCACCACAATGCCTGCAGAACTTGGAGAGTACCTATTGCAAAAACTGCGAAAAGGCGCATACTTAATGATTTAATTCCTGAAAAGAGCTCGCTGAACTTTCCGATATTTCATTCAATGTTTTTCAAAGCAAAAAATATTTCGTTATCATAGCAGCCTTTCTGGCCTCAATTTTCCGCAAGCGCCACATTCATGTTTTCCATCGATTATAGAGCTATGAACTATGAGCACCGAATTGCTAGAGAAATATCTAACATAAATTCACTTATTTATTCAAATAATGTGCTCTACATACATTGAAAAGGATGGGCTTGGCTTGATACATATCGGGATAAAGTTAAAGTCACAATTTCTAACTTTTGAACTGACGCATTTATGAAACGCTGCACTTAGACCGCATCATTCATTGCACATACGAAGTTTGCAAAATATCCGCAATTACGAATATGTTTTTGCTCACTTTCCGATGATGGTTTCTGCGGTTGTGATTATGACTAGGAACAATAAAAATATAAACAAAATTTGAATACCGTATTGTTAGGAAGGAAAAATAATTTCTTCATATTTATAAATAAAGATATGAATATAATTATATGTATATAATAAAAATAAGGTAATTTCCCCACTATTAGGCCATCTCATCTGGCTGGTTCCAAGAATACTAATTTTATAGTTCATCATTTCTTTCTCTACTTGGGCCAGGCTTTGAGGGTTCTCTTAGTGCACGCGCATTCCATTGTCTTATTCGTGTCCGTGTTCGTGTGCTAATAGTCGTTGCCGTGTTTCTAACCGTTATTCGTGGCTCTGATTCGGTTTCTGTAATTATTTATGTTAACTATGCTGGGTGATTAGCCCGCAGTAGCTACGCTGACTGATGGGACTACCATCTAACATCAATAACAGCCTTCAATTTTAATATTCAAGATTGTCCCCTCAATCTTGCAATAGAATTAAAAAGTTTGATTCGCTTGACGAGTTCATCGGCAGTATGCTGGGCAACAGGATCATAAACTCGCCGCTCCTGTGGAACTTGGTCCTGAATGGTCTACTTACAGATCTGGACGTAGGTATCTGGGTAGTTCGCCATCGCCAATGCCGACGATTTGTTTTTCTGGTAAATATCCAGACACTCTATCCGAAGTGTTGCAGCAGGCACTCCATAAGCTGGTATCATGGAGCATCAGATCCGGACTGTCAGTCAATCCTGACAAGATTAAATTGATACTCTTAACCAGGGAATACAAGATTCCCACCCTTCAACACCCCACTTCTCACTTTCCGACCAAGTAAACTATATTCGAGAGGAAATTTATCTGGAAGCCCAACCTGATCGAGAGATCCCAAAAGGCTATTACGGCCCTTCACTCCTGTAAAAAAAGGCATTGAAAATAAATGGGGAATGAAACCGAGGGTAGTTCATTGGATCTATGCCGCGGTTGTAAGATCCATTCTTATTTACGGAGCATTACCGGTGGCGCGACCGTAGATAAGGTCACCCAGTTAAAAATTCTGAAGAAGAGGACAGGAAAGAACAGCAGGTCTGCTAATAACGGGTGCCTAGGGGACAATACCGTCAAAAGCCCTGGACACTATTCTCCACCTACTGTCAGTGGACTTATATTGCAAACAATATGAATAATGTAGTGCTATAACGCCGAACGCCACGCAGAGAGGGACGCGTACTGAACATGGACATTCAAGAATACTGGGTACGCCATTGCAAATTGATTACACCATTCTCAAAACCCACTTTGACCACAAATTCAAATTGTCCATCCCGTTTAAACAGGAATGGGAAGAGGGCTCCATTCCATGGGCAGGTACGGCGTTTGTCTACACCGACGGCTCCAAGATGGGCGGCAAAATGGGAGGTGGGATCTTTTCTGGCCATTGTAGATCTTAACCTGTCCTTCCGCCTACCGGAGCACTGTTCGGTTTTTCAGGTGGTTGTAACGGCAGTGAAAGAAGCCTCAGTCCCCTTCAGGGAAGTATGTAGTTGCACCGACAGCCTAGCCGCAATAAAATCGTTAACTGGCATTCATATCATTTCGATCGAAGGTAGTCCCTAAACGACGTGGCAGGATGCTTCAACCTGGAACTCATGTGGGTTCCGGGACACACAGATATTCAGAGTAAATGCAAGGCAGATGAACTAGCTCGCCTCGTCACTACCTTGACAGAATCAGATATATCTGTCCAACCGGGGATGCCATTAGTTAAGTTGGACATTAGACTAGCAGCCATTAAAACAAACAGCAAGCAAACAGCAGATGACACAGCGAGGACACCTGTTCAATAACCCGGCAGATATGGCCAACTCTCAATATAGCTAGATCTAAGGAGATATTGTTTCTCAACCGAGGTTCAATTAGCACGGTTATGACCGTTATTACAGATCACTGTCTCATTGGCAGACACGCTAATAGACTCGAAGCACCGTCAAGACGAAGAAGAGGAGGAATCCATCAGGCACTTTCTCTGTCATTCTCGCTATAACTAGAGGCCGACATCTGCGTATATACCTTTTCAGAGCCCTAGTCGAACTGGGATCCGTGCATATAAGAGACCTACTTCGGTTCATCAGGGGAACGAACCGGTTTGACTTAGGCTCCTAGGAATCATTCCTATGTGGTATCACAATGGGCTTCTAAGTGTGACCTTTTTATAAGGGCAGCTACGCGCACCTAAACCTAAAACTACGTAACACATTATAACCGCATTAATTGAAGGCACAAGCTTACATATATTCGTTTAAGATTTATTCAATCTTCGAAGTGCTTATTAAGTCACCAACATCTTTTCCAATGGTGCAAAAGGTATATATAATAGTCTAGGAGCCAGGGACAGGTTTTTCTTACCAATTTCCTTACGGCTAAAAAACTCCTCAAATGCTTTAGACAGTGGTACCATATAGCATTGTGGCCGTCAGCTGCGGCACTATCGGTGGAATAGACAACTGCAGCCTCCCACGCACGGTAAAAAAGATAATATTTTTAATCATTACCTATCGATTGAAAACTTGTGAAACGATAGTTATTAATGATCTTTTTAAAAAAAAAACGTCAGCTGGCTGTAAGATGGTGGATGTTACGTCAGCTGATCATACGAACTTGACAAAATGAAATATGAATTCAGTCATTCCCTCTCACATGAAACTTTGTCAGAAGATAGTTTTTATAACATTTAAAATAAATAAAATCTTCAGCTGGTTTTTTTCAATATTTTCTTTATGATGTAAATAATTACCTGACACAGTTTCAAATGGAAGGAAATGACGTATCTGAAGTTATTCGATCCCATGCTCTTTGCGCGTACAGAATATAAATGTGCGTACTTGAGATCCATTTAAATACGACAAAATTTTTATAGATATTTTTATTAAATAAATGAAATCAGACATAAACCAATAAAAAAATTATTATTTCTAAATAAAAATGGTATAGATTTTTTTTTAATTGCAATTAACTGTAAATCATTAATTTTTATTTTTTATTCGTAATCGAATTCTGTTTCGTTCGAGCTACTTTCTTCACTCTCTGATGCACTGCCAGTATCGCTGGCAGAGCTGTCTGTCATTGTATCTTATTTTTCATCATCTAAAAATAATAACAATTAGGCAATAATATTCATTGTAATATAAGCAATACGAAGAAAATTTTTAAAAAACTTAACCCTTTTTCAGGCTGATGAGTAATTGCTGAAATCGTTTTTGGAAGCTGAGCTCCATCAAACCACGAAAAGTCGTATTTGTTGTCAATTTCTATCCAGCCATAATCTGATGGTATATCGGTATAAATAATTTTTTTGTGTGCTTGTGACCATATTTGAGCTATATAACATGCCCTTAAAAATTGCTTGTGTAGTTCTGATTTGCTTGGAGGTAGGGCTGAGCCATCAACGCTGTTTTTTGGTTTTCTGAAACATAGCTACTCTTGCATCGTTGATATTTTTCAAACTTTTGAAACTGTACATTTTACATACGAACTCTTCTATTTCACCAAAAACATTTTCTCTTTTACTCCGAAATTGGCTTTGCCATTTCCATAAAGCACTCCGTAAACTCTTCGGATTTAGTCATGATGGAAAACGGTATCTTTTTGCCTTTTCTGAAAAATGCTGGGGTATAATCACACCCTGTAAGAGCACGAAATGCTGGAAGAGCTGCACTTAAATTATTACCAAGAGCTTCATGTAATTTTATTACGTTGATCAGTCGTCGATTGTTTCCTACACCGACTTCCATACACACTTGAATATTTTTCGATAATCTACAAATATTGGCTAACATTATAATTAATACGTCGTCGGAACACCGAATGTAACAGATAGTGCCGCAGCTGACGGCCACAATGCTATATGGCACGACTGTCTAAAGCATTTTAGGAGTTATTCAGCCGTAAGGAAATGAACGACCTAAATATGTCGCTGGCTCCTGGACTATAACATAAATTGACGAAATTCAAAGCCTCTCTTATATGCCATATGTACACATGTAAATTTTATTTGCGTCAGCTGAGTAAACAGTGTCACGCCCAAATATAGTTTATCATCAGGAGGAATGTTTAACACAGTGGGTGTGACATATCACTGGAATGGGATGAGCAGTACGAACAATTCGGAAGATTACAAAGAATTCCATACCATTTTTGGATTATAGATCCTGTCAGGTATAACAATAAATAAAAAGTCCTTTCACATATATTTAGTAATCATCTTTGTTGGAATAATGTAAAATTTTCCTCCAAAATGTAGACATTGACATTTTACTGTTTGCTTTTAAAATTGTCATGGCTTTTATATTCTTTCGATCCATTGAGTTCAAATATTGAATTTTTCCTCGAAGGATGTTATTTCCTGTCGGCCACATGACTTCCAAGAATGATGAATCGTTTTGTTTCTAACGAAAAATCATTTATTATGTCAGGTTGTTGTTTCCATGGAATTGCACTTAAAAAATATAATACAAGTCTCTCTTTGGGGAAATTGTAATGGATGCAGTGGTACAAACATAATATAACAAATGGCTTCTGCAATTTTGTGTACACCTACATAATGCAATTTGTTCGCAATTTTCTTTTCGGTGGTTAGTTTTGCCATAATATTAATTTCAATTCAAGATACGACACAAATTGTCAACTCGACCAAATTCTCGGAGCAAGGCACCGAAATAACAATCCTACGGTACTTTAAGGGATGAACTGAAAATAGGAATTCGAGTGCCTTGAGGTGAATAACCTACGGAGGATTGTATCCTACGTCGGACGTAAGCGTGAGCCCGCTGGCTGGTGGGAGTCCCTTTCATCCAAGGGACAGAGTAATTAAAATATTTGCAAAGCAAAAAAGCTTTCCCCTAAAATATGCCGCATCCGGCCTTTTCCTTTCAACTTAAATCACTTAAAGTTACTTCACACAATTTACTAACCACTTTGTTTGCAAACACCGTTAGATACCCCGCAAATCCATGAAATATTCTGACCTATTTATATTCAGGTAAGTAGGATGAATCCAAAGTGGAATTTCATCTTGGTTCTTAAAATTGAATTTTGGTGTTGCTCAAAGGAATACATCACGGAAATTTTATTATTTTAGGGACCTTTCAGGCAGGGTTTCGGAAAGGGTAAAAGGTAGAATTTCGATAGTTTCAAGGAAATTGCTTTAAGTCTGAAACATTTAAGGGCTGCCAGAGTATTTGAAGGATTCAAATCGGATACGATTAAGGTTTTGAGGCTTTTATGAAAATTAATAAGGTTTTCAATTAAGGAATCAATTTACGCTTCGAAAATGAAATTCAGTGCAAATTCAATAAAACGGAAAGCTGAAATGGTGATAGCGTGGGGCTTTCTTGTTTTCGTCTTCATTTGCATTTAAAGAACATGAAAAGGAATTGGTTTGCTTCGTGAAAATTGTTTTTGATCGCTTAAGGAGAAGAGAAGGCACTCAATTCGATCTCTACGGATTTTCCGGGAAATTTAATTTAGACAGCACGTGGTGGACCATACCGTAAATTCACTAATTAACATTTGGCAATCGGCGCAACTTGCCGATAGCGTTTCTTTTCGACATAAATCATTTGAAAGTTCAACAGGGAGGTAACGGGAGCTGATCAAAAAATTTACAAGCTCCTCTTTAGGAACATGTTAAAAGTAATGTGGCATGTGCAAAACAAGTATAGTGGCGACGTGCTTGAAATACTGAGGGATGTGAGAGCGCAACGAAATAAAACAAGAAAGTTCAAAGCTGCCATCTTCGAAGTGCCCTTACGTTTTTACACGTGTTCTTGTCCTTATATGCGAAATGATGGATCAAGTCTCTGACATAAATATTATATGGTACAACATAAGTGAAAATAGCAACAGGTGCTACGTGAGGTGAGTAGTTTGTGAAGAGAAAATGCCGAAACGAAAGAATCTGCAGAATATTGATTGGAAGCAAAACATCACCTATACAATTTTCATTCAGTGATGCAGATATTTAATTGCTAAATAAAATTGTTTGTATAAGTTAAATTTTATAGAATTTTGTTGCTAAAAAAAATAACTAAATTTTTCTTGGATCGGAAGGTCCGATTCGTTTATTGCTAAAATTCAGACTTAGACTAATTACAATAATTCTCTATATTTAAAAGCTACTTGAGGCCTGTGTCAGCGGATTGCTAAACGGGGTAGCAGTGGCTCGTGTCGCTATGTCAGCAGCAGGGTCGTCGATCCCAGGTCGATATCGCTGTTCGCATGCAGGTGTCACGTTGCGCAAAGATTTAAGTTTAAGTTGCGTTAACTCTTCCGCCTTTAAATAAGGATGTCCTCATCCTTAGAAGAAAGGTATTTGGTTGACTCTTGCAGTTGCTGCTAAGGGTGGGTGCACCGAAGATGGAAGTGGCAATTGGTCCGCCGGAGGTTCTTTTTTTACGGTGATGGTCATTGGAATCTCTGTTACTGTCGTTGTTTTAGCTTCTGGGCTTCGTCCGCAGCAACTGGCATAGCGACTGTTACTAGTAATATCACGATTGTGCCGCTTAGCCCAAAATTCGCTAGGTACGAAGAACGCCAGAACAACTTTTATCTTCGATGGCAGATGAGATGTAGGTCTTTCATCGATTGTAGGGTAAGTATTTCTTCTATGGTCCTGAAGGTAGAGTCAGGTTGCATGATCGGTGGAAGTGGCTTCATTGTAAAAATCTCTTTGGAGATGTAAGTTTGTCTGCCCACGTTAAGGGGTGTCACCAAGTTGATTTGACAGAAATCTCACTAAAATTTGAACTTCATTATTGAAGCGAAATGTAAGGATAGAGATTTGAAATTTGGCACACATATGAATAAAAAACTCAAAAATATGGCAATTTTTTTATATTTCGGAAATATTAACAATTGATTTGTTTATTTAAAAAATGTCGAACGACGAGAAAATCTCCGGGCCAAACGGTGTCCACGAATTTTCAAGTTCCGCCAATATGAAACAAAAAATTCCGAATTATTTATTTTGGGAATTACGTTCTTCACGGCTTAACCGGATCTTTTTTCGAAATTTTGAAAAATGAAAAAATGACGACCATTTAAAAAAAAATATAAATTTTGCTCCAAAAAATTATTTATAATTTTCCAATTAAAACTGATATCGAAAATCTAACCGGTTAAACCGTAGAGAACATTAATATCAATGTGTGTTTCAAAAATGAAGTCAATCGGTCAAATTTTGCTCGAGTTATCACCGACACCATTTGAAAAATCGTGTTTCGAGAAAAACGCGTTTGAAAGTTTCGTTATGTATTATTTCCGAAATATAAAAAAAAAGTGCCATCTTTTTGAGTGTTTTATTCATATGTAGTGCCAAATTTAAAGTCTCTATCTTTACATTTCGCTTCAATAATGAAGTTCAAATTTTAGTGAGATTTCTGTCAAATCAACTTGGTGACACCCCTTAAGTGTTGCATTATGGTACTGGATGATGAATGTCTCCGTTAAATTCAAAGCTTCATTATCCACGAAGATGGTTCCATTGAATTGATTTAGAAGCAAAGTGCCTGGAAGGATTTCTTCTATTGTTGGAAGGTGCCTACTATCAATTTCTGTGCAGTTCGAAGGGCGGATCTTGAGTGAAATTTCGATACAATTTGAATCTCTTAGGTCTATTATGTTTTTACTACTACAAATAGTTAGTTTACCCCTAGATAAACATTTTTGTTTTATCCCGTATGTTTTTTTTTCACATCGCAAAATAATTTTGAATGGTGATTTCCTTATTAGACTTCCTCTTTTTACAGCTTTTGACATAACAGTGTTACACAGTTCTGATTTTGTATCAGGAATACTAATAATATAAAGGAGAGTTGAATTACTAGCTGTAATTTTAATTTCTGAAAAATCTATTGCTTCTTCTAAATTTAGATAGGGAACATTATTGTCTTCAAATAATTTCTTCACTATATCCATCTCATCGTTTGATAAAATGAATGAATTTACAATATTTGCTTTTGCCCAACGTAAGGCATAATCTACATTTAGTATTTCCTCTTTTACTAGTTCGAGTTTGTATTATATAATTCCGATTAATCCTGCATTCCTATCTTCGCTAGTTTTGTATGCTTCCAAAATTTTGTTTGTAACCGTGGTTATGTTGTTGATTTGTTTATAACTACCTGTTTATTATTCTTTATTGGTAAGTTTTGCTTTCAGTATTTTGAAGTCGTCATGTTTTGGGCTGCCAGCCAGCCATTTCCATGCGCTTCCTATAAAATTAAGTGACCTTTTCGCTTTCGTGTTAGTTTTGAGCCGGTTGATTAGAATTTCAGTTTTCAAAATTTCGTGGGATAGGAATGGGTACCTGCATAGGATGACTCGTCCCGAAATTTTTTCCTAAATGTATTTCCAAATCAGTAAGTATTTTATTATAAGATTCTAGGTCGATGACGTGAATTAATTTTAGTGTTCCTGTTTATATTTTTGAGACCCCCGTGCTTAACGCGATCACTTTAGAATTTGAGTAGTCCAAAATCTTCACCTCTGCAGAGCAGTGGGCCAGAAAGAGCAAAGCTATTTGAAGTCAAATTAACATCTTGCGTAGAGTGGTTGTTAACTCCGTTTCCTCCGATGACGGCTACTAAGGGGCCTTTTTTCCTCTAGGCAAGCGGTGGTTCTAGGACGCAGGTGCGGTGGTGCTTCTTGAGGACCTTCGATTCGGCTGGTATCTTGCTTCTTGAGGACCTCCTGTTTTCACTGCACTTTTCACTCGATCGCGGTGCTACTTGAGGACTTATTCGATCTGGAGATTTCTCCTAGCGCGAACTTGATAACAGAGAAACCGAATCGTTTTCACCTAGTCGCTTCTCGGGCGCCAGTTAAATTTTATAGAATTTTGTTGCTAAAAGAAATAACTAAATTTTTCTGGATCGGAAGGTCCGATTCGTTTATTGTTAAAATTCAGACTTAGACTAATTACAATAATTCTCTATATTTAAAAGCTACTCAAGGTCTGTGTCAGCGGATTGGTAATCGATAAGTCGATAGGTCGACAATCGCTGTTCGCATTCAGGTGTCACGTTGGGCAAAGATTTAAGTTTAAGTTGCGTTAACTTATATTATTCCACCTCTAAGGGGATGAATCCCATTTATTGATTTTCACCTACTTCCCGTTAAGGGGGAAGGCCACTGTGACGTCCGAAAAAATGAGTGATATTCGGGAATTTTTTTAACCGGGAAAATAAAGGAATATCGGGATCGTTTTTTAATTATTTTATAAAGTGTACATTGACCAATATTTACATAAATTTTTAAAAATATTAAATAGTTTTAAAGTTATGGGCGTTGCCGTAGAGTCCAAAAAAAAATTCCCCCTCCATGGTCGCATCGATTATTCAAGAACGGGTTATTAGAAAAAACAAAAAAATATTCATTATAATCTATATCAATGTAATTTTCGTTGTACGTAGCCGATTTTTTTTATTTTAATTTTTCACAAAATGGCGACCAAGTGAAAATTTTTTCTATCATTTCGACCTTTTTTTTTGTTTCAAAATAGCCTAAAAAATAGTAAAAATTAAAATTCGGCTACGCTTCACCTTAGCCACTGTAAATACGAACAAAACAAAGACAAAAAATTTAAAATCGGTTAATAATTGACCGAGTTATCGATGCGACCAGTTTGAAAAAAGTCATTTCGAGAAAAACGTGTTTAAAGTTTTTAGTCCATTTTTCTCGCTATCATTTATATAACAATAGAACAATGTATTTATATAGCAATAAAAAAGAAATTCGAAAATTTATTTTTTTTGACCCATCACAGTGGCCTTCCCCCTTAACCGATTTTAATAAAACTAGGCACATAGGTGAAAAATATGAAAACAAAATATTATGGTGACCTGCAATAAAAAGTTGAAAATAACATCTTTTAAAAACAATAAAAACCGTCACGTCTACGCGTTCGTCGTCCCTCGTAGTTACTCGACACAGTATTTCGCAGACGTGAATCGTACGGCTTGGCACACACTCCAAAAACAATTATTTTAATGCTTTGGCTTATATTTTTGAAGTCGATTTTTAATTTTTTTAAAAAGTGTTTTTATTATTATTATTTGGTAACACTGCACCACAGAGATTTTGTTTTGAACTGATAGTTATAGAAACATTTTTGACAAAATCGAAGAGAGCTCTTTTTTGTGCACACAATTTTTGTTAAACTTGGAGTGAACGGAGTTTAAAATGTTTCAGAATAAATTAACATCGTATCCTTGTTTCTACGGCCTAGTTTACAAGTCCTCATTATTTAATCGAAATGAAATATTTTATTCGTGTTTCTGAAAGCTTTACAAGTGGCTTCACATATTCAGTGGTCTATTTAGTTGAGTGTCAATCACGCTGGCATTTTCTATAAACATTCTGCAAAAATAAACCTTTAGTTGGTGGCACTAATGAGCCTGCATATGTTACGATTTTTGGTTTTGTTTTCGCTAGAGTTTACGATTACGGAAAATGGAACATCGCTCTGGGTAACGCCCACGTATCTCACACCCGAAAACTCTATCAAAAACCATACCGAATACCCTAGTATGAATAGGCTCAATAAGCTTGAGTAAGTTACATTGCTTCCAATTGTTATAATTCGATAGGCGTGCGAGAGTAGCGCTCGACGCGGTCGGTATTCTATTCCTCTACTCGAACTGAAACTAAACCGCTACTCGAAAGTAAACTTCGAATTACTAAATTCATTATGTAGAGCACCTACACGTATCCAGTGATTGAAATTTGTGTCTAACTAAGCACTGGAGACGAGTATGGCATATGTGTAATCATTTATATCTGGGATACAGTAATTTAGTCGAGATATATATGTATGTATATGTATGTATTTAACACAATTTCAGGAAGCACAATATTTAATTTCGATCGAACGAGTATTGGCCCTGTGAATCTGTCGTATCTAATTTCAAGGTTTCCATTTCAGTTCACATTCTTTAAATCTCCGATTTCAGCTCCCAAAGCATATCCGGAATATTTCAGTTTTCCAAACCCAAGTCGCATTCTTTATCCGCCACGTGGACCATGTGTCTAGCGTAAATTTTAAAATACAATTTATAGATAATACTTGTTCCGAGAGGAAAAGAACGATAATATTTCTGCCTGGCATAAAGGACCCTAAATCCTGGGGGGATTCAAATAAATCTTGTTGAGGTGCGGCTCAAATCTATGTATATGCAATATTTCTATGTATTTTCAATGAAGGCAAGAGATTATTGGGAAGTGAAAAAACGAGCTTCCATATAAAACACCTGTGGGTGAATTGGATTCTCAGGTAACAAGATTTGCACAGATTTTAAGGCGTAGCGGAGCGCAATTATGGCACATAAAGCGATGTTATGAGAAAATAATTTAATGTACCAATTTGCGTTCCATTAAATATTCACAGGCAAACATTATAAGATTTTACATTTTCACATTTTTTATAGATGTGCGAATTGAAGTTGAATTCCTTTTTCAAAGCTGTTAATGAAATGTTATTTGCTTATTTTAAGGTTCGAATCGCTTTCTATTATGAGGGTGACAAGTCACATGTGTACAGGGTGTTTCGAAAACGTACAATTAACCAGAATGGTTCCCAACTAAACTATAGTTGTTTGTGTTAAAATTTTAAATGCTTAGCGATACTTACAGGTGGTTTATTTTGCGTTCTCATTTGCTCCCAAATTTCCTTTTGGTTACTCGGATAAAGTTTATCGGCAATAAATTTGTTAATTGCACTATTTCATTCATCAGGAGAATTCCCTGATTCGGAAGCCCAAAATAAGAGGTAATTATACAAACTGATGTAAAATTCATAGCTTTCCACGAAGTTTGCTGAAGCACCCGCACTGAAACCGTACCGAATTTCAAGTAATCACCTAAATCACTTCATGTAAATCAACAAAGTGGAAAATACGGACATCCGAGCCAACTAGCCATCGGCTCCCTCGATTCGCCTTGGCTGCAGAATGAATTCCAAAATTCAATTCGATTTGGGTGAATAATTTAAACTCTAGCAAAAGAGATTTGGGTCTAAAATTGGCATTCCGACACGGTGCAAGAGAAGCTCTGTTTTACATATGTCCGCGGACAAATTGGACACAGAATTAATGAAAGTTCAGTAAGCCGAGCAAGTCAACGTCAAAGGCAAGCTACTACAATTTTAATGTTAGTTGGTACAACTACAGCAATTTAAGCGAAAGCTTTCGCAAGTTTTTCACGGTTAGCTATTAACTAACACGATGTAATAGATCAGATTAAATGCAGACTATGTACGTACGTTAGTATTAATAATAAATAAATCGCGATACATAACGCCTTTTTATGAGATCAAAACATTAGTATGCATTTGGTGAGTAAATTATCATGTAAACGTTTCGATTTAACATTTTGAAAATATTTTTTGATTTAGTTGAATTTAAAAGATTTTTCATTAAATAATAACAATAATAATAATTTTTATTAGGGAATAAAGTGCAAAGATTATAGAATCTTAAATGTACAAAATGAACTGGAAAAATTATAAGAATTTGAACTAAAATATATTCGGCTAATTACAAAGCATTTATTCTAACCAAGAGAACTAAAATATTAGTAGTTAAGTTGGAAAGGCATTAAGATGTGTAATTCAATAAATACAAAAAAACAAGGGGAGCATTCATTACGTGAATTTCGGACAAAATTTTGGGAAATCGTGAATTTTGCGAAATTTCATTTTCGCAAGTGACTGTACCTGCAGTGGTAGAGGTAAATGGACACTGTTGAGTTTTTTTGGAAAGAACGTTGAGATAGTAGATATTGGGCGTGAGTTTGATGTCGCTGTGTTAATTATATCAAAAGATAAAAATAATTTAACAATATGCATACCATGAAAATTTCGAATTAGAATCACCCTGTAATTCGAAAACGGTTGAAATTCCCCCATCTGACGCTTTCACCTGCCATAGGATTTCTTGTTTACCTAGGTGAAATCTATCACCCCTATCATTTTGGCATGAATTAACTGATACACCCTGTATAGTGTGACTGTGAAGCCAGGCTACTCATAGTTTATTTCTTGGGCCGCATAAACCTGTTGACTGTTTCATGCGGGTCGCAACAATATTAAAGTTTTAGGCAGTTAATTTATGAATTAGAGAGATATATAATTATGTGGACATAAATTAGATATATAAATAGCTGAAATTAGGTTGGAGCATTAGCGGTTGCTATTCTTGGACGGAAGGTTTTGGATTTTTGGTGAACATTTGACCTCATTTTATGTGTTTTTTGTCTCTTTTCATAATCAAATGGCGATTAATAATATATATTATTATTTAAACAGCCTTAAGGGGGTATTCTTATGTGACCACTTCGAAAAATCGATTGAAACCTATTGAAAATATGCTGTGAAAAATTCAGACCGAAATTCCTAGTATTAAATAAGTTACAACTCATTATCGCCGCCGCGCCAGGTCTGCAGCTGCTACATTTCTATTGTTTTCACCGGTCTTTTATACCTGCGTACGGAGTTTCTAACGCTCAACTTTAGTATATTACCTACCTGTGTATATGTGGAATAGTGTATATAAAGTTTTGTCGTAAATTATGAAATTGTATGGTCCAGGTATTGCAGATTAGTGTAAGTATAAATTTTCAACGAAAATTCTACTCTTGAAACTTTAAACGCATTTTACTCGAAACATCATTTTCTAGAACGGTGAAGGTCCTAACAAAAAAACTAATTAACCGATTGCTTTGAAATTTATATATGTTCTTCTACCCTTTAATAGTTATAGTCCTTACTAGAATTGCTCATTTTCGAAAATATGTTCTTATTTTTTTTTAACGATTTTTACCAAAAAAAACCAAGACTTTCGTAACTTTTTTTCTTACAGTCCGCCATTTTGTTGTTTTTCTATTAAATTGATTAATTGTAGTAGGGACCATAGCGACAGACCTACTGAACAATAATCCATTCGAGTTTTTCATTTCAGATAACATGAACAGCCGCTATGACCTTCACCAGTGACCTGCTTTTTTTTGGTGTCTACTTTAATTTAAAAAAAAAAAAAAATATAAACAATGTAAAATAAGCAAAAAAAACAATTTCTTCATACAATTTAAGATACAAATAAAAACGTATAAAAAAATTAAAATGAATGAATTTTATTGTTTTATAAACAAAAATTCCCAAAAAAGAGGTAAAATTTATGCGTTCACATGAGAATAACCCCTTAAGTCACCCGGAAAATCTGTTAGAGTACAAAATAGAGTGCTAAACCATATGTAAGATCACAGATATTTCTCATATGTAGTTTGAGTAAGTCACATTAAATAAAATCTCACTTTGTATAGTTGGGTTTTTTATTACACTTAAACATATTTGTTTTTTTTTAACTCCTTTTATGATTATTCTTGACGGCTTTCATTTTAAATCATGGATGGAAATGGAAACTTAACATATTTTTCATCCAATAATGAAATTAATTCCATTTGTTCACAGGAAAATTTGAGCTAACGTAATCGCGTGCATTGACACAACTCCACATAAATTTTGTGTGAAGTTTAATTTTAAAGCACTGTGCATTGCCCTACCTAATCCTTGAAAATTATAACAAGGAATAACGGGGTAACACCTTCTCAGCACATATGTTGTGTGGCTGCTACAGTGGCCCTCTACGGGATGACGAAGGAGCTTCCCCGTATGAACTTTATTAGAGTAATTCACTTTTCATCTTGTAGGCATTTATTCTCATATGTAGCATAACCAAGAGATTCCTCTTGCATAGTTCACCTGAGAGCAGACTTGAATAGATCCTAGCTTGCAGAGACACAGGCCTAAGGCCATGATTCACTTGGCGTGCACCTACCGTGTAAGTTGCGGAGCATTGAAAAGCAAACAGGAAGACAACACAAGCGCTAATTAATTTTATGCATGCATTGTCTACTCGCTGTTCTCAACGTAAACCAGCGCTGATGGAGCGGCATTCGTGGGTTATTAATGTGCAATTATGTCAATTCAGAAAATTCATATAGTTGAGAGCACGGCAATGCAGTTAATACATAAGGGAATTTAGGGCTTTAATAACTAGGGGCAATTTTCAGTTTTAAAGTTTCCAGAAGTACATACGAGTTATGTATGTACATGTGCAATGGTAAGTATTGATTCTGTCAATCCTGGAAGCATTATCGGTAATTTGTTGAAATTGCAAAAAAGCGGTTTATAACTTTTTTATTTATTATAATTGTGGTTATTAATAGACACGTACATATATGGAAAATAATAATAGGTGTAATTTTTATATGAATTATTAATTGACGTATTAATGAAGGGTAGACTGGGTACGGTTGTGCCAGTCATCATATTAGCGAAACTTCAATGAATACCGCGGAGGGTGCAAGGGGAGATAGGAGCGTCGCGGCGTACCGGGCTGCACGTGTTTCATAGTATTGTGTCAGACATCGCGGCTAATAGAGGCCTACATTACTTTTTAACTGTGAAATGTAAGTATTTTTATTTAATTTCTTATAATAATTGTTGTTATATTTGTACAGATAGAGTAAAGAGTGTTTTTCCTCGTTATAAATTAAGCATCAGTAGTTAAATAGCAGTGATTATTTTGTACGTAGATTATTTTTTATTGTCATTGCGATTGGGTTTTTGTGAAGGAGTGTGTTGGGTACGGTTGTGAAACAAATAAAATTTGTGTCTTTTGGCTTTAGATGCCCAGAAAACGCTTGAGGAAGTCCGAAAGAGGGCAGTGTGACATAAGGGATCATCTCAGTGTGACCCTCCGAAAAATCACTGATTTTCGCGATTTTTTTTTTTGATGTTGTAATAAACTAATCGGTCCGGTTTTTGTTTTTATAAATAAATACATTCATGACGAATACAAAATGATTTTTTTTATGTTTATTTATTAGGTGTATAATACTTGAATAAATTCTTGAAATGACACGTAAAAAAAAAGGTCCTGTATGGTGTGTACGATTGCGGCCGCAATTTTGATCTGAAACAAAAATTTCAAAAAGATTATTAATCTGTAGGGAAGTCGCTATGGCGCTATGGAGGGTTTATTTTTTAATGTGAAAAAATGGCGGCGGTTTGAACAAAAAGTATCGAATTTGCCCCTTTTTTTCGACAGTTTTTCGTAAAAAAAAATAGGAAGATTTAAAAAAAAAAAAAGCTTTCATAGCGCCATAAAGAATGACGTTAAAAATGTTCTCTCCAAATTGGAACTAGATATCTTCAAAACTCTTCCTTTCAGAGTACACACCGTTTTGAAAAACACCATTCTGAGAAAAACGCGTTTAAAGACTGAAGCGCCCGTACATTCTCATCAGTTCCCTGCGTTCCCTTTCTACAAGAAACGCTGTAGCGACCGTAATAATTTGAATTTCGATTTGAAAATTTGAGAGAATGTTTATTACAGTGTATGCTATCCGATAATGCAACAAAAAAATCGATTTTTCGCAAATTTCACACTGAGACGATCCTATAAGCATATATGAAGACGCTTATAAAGAAGTAAAACGCGGGACTTCTTTACGTAGAGCTGCGGAAATGCACGAAGTTAATCGCATGTCCTTGTTACGATATATTCGTAAACGTGATGGAGCCGGCGTGGGCCACAATGAAGACAGCGTCACCATGGGATATGTCGCTCATAATAAAATGTTCACTGAGGAGCAAGAACAGCAGCTATATAACACGTTGCGCGGAAATATATTTTGGCCTTTCTCCGAAAGAGGTACGGAAGTTAGCCTTTGAGCTTACCATTAAATATATTCTGAAGCGACCTGCTACTTGGCTTGAGAATGAGATGGTTGGCGAGGAATGGTCCCGTTCATTCATGAATAGAAAATTTTCAGTCTGTTCGTGTAGCTCAAGCTACTAGCCTTTCAAGAGCAACAAGCTTCAATAAAACAAATGTAGAAGCTTTATATAACAATTTGTAAATTTTTATGGACAGACACACCTATGAGCTACAGGATATATACAATGTCGATGAAATAGGCGTCACTACTGTCCAAAAACCAGATAAAGTAGTAGCAAGCCGATACGGCAAGTGGGAGCTGTCGATTCTGCTGAACGAGGCACATAAGTCACGGTTACTTTTGCAGTAAATGCCTTGGGTAATACTATTCCTCCATTATTTATATTTCCACGGGTTCGGTATCACGAGCATTTTGTTAGGGACGGGCCAGTAGGATCGATTGGGACTGAAAACCCTTCAGGCTGGATGCAAGATGCATCATTCTTAGTATTTCTCGAACATTTTAAGAAATTCTCTAACGCTTCTCCAACGCATGAAGTCTTGCTAGTGCTGGATAACCATTCCTCGCATAACCACATTAATACATTGGATTTTTGTAAAGAAAATGGAATCACTTTGCTTTCATTTCCTCCACACTGCTCCCACAAACTGCAACCCCTGGATCGATCTGTCTTCGGACCCTTAAAAAAGGCTGTGAGTACTACTTGTACACAAATATACAAATCGTAATTCCAAATCCAAGCAATGTTCCGCCAACTGCGTCATCTTCAGCAACGTCACCTGTTTTTTTGCCTGAAATTGTTCGCCCTTTTGCGAAGGCTCCCCAAAGAAAAACAAGAGGTTCCAGAACCAAAAAGTCAACCATTTATACAGATACGCCTGAAATGGAGGCAGTCAGGCAACAATTTGAAGAAAAAGAGAAACGGTTGAAGTCTAAGCAGGTAAAGAAAAATCTTACTGAACCAAAAGGAAAAAAAAAGCAATGAAAAGGAAGACATCACCACCATCATCGGATGAAGAAGAGTATTTCTGTCTGGTTTGTGTGGACGCAAATTCTGATATAGGGCTGGTGAAAAATGGATCAAATGCCAAGGAAAATGTGAGCACTGGCCCCACTCAAAGTGCACAGGTGATAGTCGCCACTACATTTGTCATAACTGTGATGAGTCTGACTAGATCTCAGTATCTTACTTTTCAATTTTAAGAACTAAGAATTAACATTAGATTTCCTAGGGTGTGGTCGGTTGTGACATTTTTTCTTTTTTTTAAATTTTCTCCTATGAGTTAATCCATTGTACTTAGGGACACATTTTAGTATTTATACATTTGACAAATGAACATTTATTTCACTATAAAAACACCTTTCTGCCAGCTAACTGGCATACTAACAACTTTATGGGCGATCAAATGAAAAGTGTCATAACAGTAGGTACCCAGTCTACCCTACCCTTTAAAAAGCTGAACTCCTGGAAAACATGAATTTTTTAATATTCCTTACTCAAGTACTCTAACTATATCTACGTATGTTTTTTGAAGTAGATGCGAAACCCTTATTTATTTTTTATCCACAAATAGCTTAACAATACACTGCTGACAAGCTGAAAATTAACCATCAACACAAATCAGTATACACATATACTCACATATACAGAAGTTTGTTTATTAGTTCTTTATCCTTAATCACGCCTGCTTCAATATTTTGGTTTTCTTGTTCTTCATATTCCATCGTAACGCTCCGTAATAAAGGCTACGGAGTATTCCATAATGGTGAATCTAATATGCTGGCCGAAAATTAAGGAAATACAATGAAAATGCATACGTATGAGTAGGATTGCTGATTTCGAATTTTTAGTCGAAATTTGGGGAATTCAAGTAGACAGCTCCAACATGGCAACCAAATTTTCTCCTTATTTGGGGATATACATAAATTAATATGAGTATAGAGAGGCTTCCAGGAGAATTGTTTCGAGTCTATTATTTATATTTGGAAATTAAAAACGCTGAATACAAAAAGGGTACCAGAAGTATTAATTTAAAGGATTTCTATTGACACCGACACAGAGGTTTCAATGAGCAATGAATTTGAATCTGTTATCTGAATTTGGAAAACGGGGTTTAACATAAAACTTTGTCCACATGTACGTTAGAAATCGGGTTACTGTTAGTCAGAAATGTCTAGACTATTCAATTCCATAATTTTAAGTCGATCTGATAGTAAGAAAATCTTTTCCACCCGCCGCTGAAGTGAACGCTGATTTCGTCGAGCGGTGATAGTAGTGGGCGCGCTAGATGCTCCTTGGACATGATTACAAACAAAGTTATTAACAGATGATCTTGCCCTTGAATGAAGGAAATTAATTTCTGATCATAATTAATATTTTTTACTAGCTTTCCCGGACCCGGCGTTTCCCGGGATACTATTAAATTTGTATTCCTTAATTTTACAACGCCTCCCTACTGCACTACCGCCTCTCCTATGTGACCCAGCGTTTTCCTATTTGCGTTTTGCACATGTTTTAGATATTCTCCTGTACTGTATACTGTATTATTAAATTTAGTTTTCTTCAGTTTACACCACCTCCTTATTGCACCCCCTCTCCCAGCGGGGTGGGGGTGGTCTCATATTTGGAAATTTGAATAGCAGATTCGAAATCAGTGATCCCAAAAATTCCCTAGTGCGGATTTTCAGGGAAATCCCTTGAAGTTTAACTTTTTCTGTCGCCATATTGGATCCGACATCTTGAATGCGAAAATTTTGAATGCAAGCTCGTGATCTGCAACCCCAAAACTTCCAATTGCCTTCCTATACTAATCGCTTCCTATACTAAACGGAAATTTCGATTTTTTCGATTTTCCGGCTTTTCCTTTGGGGTTTCCCGAATTTTCTTTTTCTTAAACCTCCCCTGTATTATAGCGAACAAAACGAAAAAAAATTATCCAAATCGGTCGAGCCGTTTTTGAGTTTTATCGACACTAACGCACAGCAATTCATTTTTATATATGTATATCGTAGGAGTTAGAAAAGCAAATATTTGGTTAAAAAACGGTATTTTTTTTAAAAGACCGCCATTTTGTTTGCAATCACCATAAATGAATTGCCTTCATACAAGCGCAAGCTTATATGATATAGTTTTAAGATCGTTTGGTTTCGTTTCCTTAGAATAAGTTGTTTCCGAAAAGGTATTGTGTCCCACCGCACATCACTTTCGACTCCGGAGTCGAGCCATAACTCTGCCAATTCTCTTTATTTTTTTTATACAAAAGTTCTTTAATAAACTTTATCACTCAAGGATTCAAACGTACTCCTTGTTGTTTTTATTTATTGTATGTATACTTTCGGCTTACGAAATGTCAAAAATGACCTCCGATCGGAATTTGTGACTGGCCGTATTCACGTATTCGTTATTTATGGATACGCGCAGAACATCTTCTTCATGTGGCTGTAAGACTACATGTACAATGTTTTCAACAAATCACTAAATAATTCCAATAAGTTATACTCTTACAAAAAATGTTATAATATCTAATTTACTTTATCTCCTTCTAAGCACTGATGATGTTTTTAAATCATAAGCTGCAAAGCCTTAAAGCTCATTAATTAAACTAATACCAAAATAAATAAATAAATAAAAATATTTTTATAATCTTTGTTAATACGGTTTGCCCGACAATCTCTTTGCAAATTTTATAAAAGGCAAATATTCAGCCAGGGCACATTTTGTGAATGTATGGAATGCAGCTAACTTCATGGTGTGACGGGGAACCAACAATTTAGCTTAACTCTTTCCCTAAGGACAATATCTGCCATAAAACAAAGTTTAAGATATCAAACGAAATTGTTTTTGTGAGTAGCTTAACGGACTAATTGCCGAATTTCCAGCAAAAACTTTTAAATCAATATTCCGGATGTGCCTATGTATAATATGTCTTGCAAAAGTTTTAAATTTCAATATACACTTTCCCAAAAGGCTTCTAATCAATTGAAGTTAATGGAAAGTTTGCTTACTTTGCAATAGTTCTAAAGTTCTAGTCTGGCCTCAACAGCAAGTTGGTTAGTGATTTGCAGAATAGTTTTTAAAATGTTTCAAACTTTCCGGCAGCTGATGGAAATCGTTATAGCATGCATGATGTGGACTATTTATGTAAGGAACTAGAAGTTTTAATCTGGAGTTTAGCACAAGCAATATTTCTCCATGCGGGTAAATAAGATAAATTTAGCTCTGCTTTTAAAGTCCGGGCCGTGCAGACTGTTAGCTACAGAAACGAAGAAAGGGTGCAAGTGATGTATTTGACAAGCCTAGAGTGAGAAAATGCAAATAGGGTTTCATCTGTCTTCGCAAGTGTCCCGGCTAGTATCGGTCTAGCAAGATCAAAGGAAAATAGAATCAGCGAACGTTCGAGATTTAGCCGGAGTATCATAAATCAGCAGTCGACCGGTGCGGATTCCTAAAGCGATAGAGTTTAAAGGGAACGTTATTGGCAAGACGGTAGCGAAAATTTTGTTCTTTCATTCACTCGGTCGCTATCCTAGCATTGAAAAACCACAAAATCATTATTGCTGGTATTATTTTTTTCAAGTAACCACTTTTGTACTAATTTGTTTAAATAATTAACCTTCTTTATAGGGAAGTTAATGTAATGGGTCCAAAAATCAAAATCGTGCTTTTCAGCATATTTTGAAATTTGAAGATCACTTTTTAGGTACGGACAATTTTATGCTCTTTTCAATGGACTTGGTGCCGCTCGTGTAAGATTTTTATAGATAAGAGGTAATAGATGAAACTGTTAAGTATATTCTTTACCATGTTATTCTTATGGAAAACTAAAAAGCTCGATAAGCAACCAGTAAATATTGATATTATGAGCTCCGCTTGGACAATAATTTTTCTTTCTATTCAATTAGTAAACCTGTTTCAAAAAAGAAAAAGAAATAAAGTTTGAATCACCCTAATGAATACGTGTATGTAAATATATAAATCACGAATGAATTCCCGTGCTTTGTATTTTTTCTACCAAATCATATTATGCAAGTGTTTCTGAGCACAACAACTTTAATATCAGATTAAAGCGGCTCATTTTATCAATTGAATTCATCACAATAGAGGACAGAGGATTCTGGACCCAATAGAGCACCAAAGAATTGACACAGCTTTATATCGCATGCAAGCTTTAGAAAATTAGTTCATGCAGGGACACGCAATGGCATTAGGAATAAATTTATGACCCACCGAGATTTATTGGTATTTATCACCCATGTTTTATTGAAGCCAACACAATTCCCAAATTTAGTGTAATATTTATGCACTTCGGGATATAAATTATAACTTAAAGCCAAAGCGGCCATTCAAATGTTCTATTGAGTAAATTGGAATTTCGTATAGATATATAAATTCAATAAACAGTCGAGGGATTTGTTAATTATACGCCCTTTGTGCTACTTTCCAAATTGAACTTTCAGGTAGTTGTGAACATTAAATCGCATCCAAAATGGCTAGCAATTTAATCTAACTAACAAATTCGAAACGGTAAAGAGTAAGGGCATATTGGAAATCTTCCCTAAGGCTGAATTATTATTATATGGTAGTACGATGATGATTTCAAATATATTAACCATAGATATGCAAATGCAACTAAAATTAAAAGCTATAGAAAATATACACTGAAAAAGAAACATGTTAAAATTAAGTGAAAATAAAGAGAACAATAAAAAGATTAAGAAGCTAAAAAAAGTTGGGCAGATCAAAATTCGAACCTTGGCTTATGCCGTTCAGTTCGTTACCGCTATGACTTCCTAGTCACATAACATTAGGCATTATATTGAAGTATATTCCAGTATTCCTCGGTAGTGGATGGATAGTGCGTGCTATTATTTTAGTATATCACTACAGTAAGGCTGCAATATCACCACAGGAAAGCTGATCCGATTCCGAATTTCCCACCTCGCGCCCTCTCCTTTGTAGGAGCCATATTTCGACTTACATAGAGGTGATAGTATATCACTACAGTAAGGCTGCAATATCACCACAGGAAAGCTGATCCGATTCCGAATTTCCCACCTCGCGCCCTCTCCTTTGTAGGAGCCATATTTCGACTTACATAGAGGTGAAATCTGGTATAGAATTAGAATCATATTATAAAGGGTGGTCCATTTAAAAATTGGAATTTCTTTTAGTTGTAAAAAAAACGGCTCAATATTTTTCAATGGTTGAACATTTATTTGAAAGGATGTTTTATCTCATTTATTTATGAAAAACAATTTCGGTCAAATGACCACAACGGCTGACTTGGCAGTAGCCCATTCTGTCCACCCAATTTTTGAGTACATTTTCGATTGTTTCGGGCCTAATGTCAGCAATAGCAGCTTGAATCTCGTACTTGTGGTCTTAAATTGTTTCTGGTTTATTGACGTTATTTTAATCTTTCACCGCTCCCCAAAGACAATAGTCCAACAGCGTCAAATCGCAGCTTCTTGCCAGCCAAATCACATCACCATTTTTGCTGATTATGCGATTTCCGAAAATAGGGCGCAAAAGATCAATTGTGGCGTTCGCAGTATGGTTCGGATGGTCAACCGGCTTTAGCTGCTGTACCAACTGAACTTTATATGGCTTCATGGCAAGGCCTTTACGCAAAACTCGCATCAAAGAAATGCGTGCAATGTCCAATTGTTGAGAACAATGACGAGTTGATGTTGATGGTTGCTCACGCACAATTTGAGCAACAGCAGCAACCGGACGAGTTGCTTCACGAATTTATCCACAAATTGGGTTTTTGGAAGTTTTTTTTTCAAATTTCTAACAGTTTGAGTAGAAGACTCACGAGTTTGGAAATGAGTTTTTAATATTTGCCAACCTTTTTGAAGCGAATACCGTCCCATTTAGTAAATGCGAAACCTTAAACTAAATTTCTGTCAAGTCGAGAATGAGACATAGTCAACTAAACTTTAAATTAGCGGTAGATCAAATTCCAAACACTAGATGGACCACCCTTTATATATGTAGTTAATGATCAGAACGCGAGTGCAGAAAAAATGTGAGGAGAAAGAAAGTGTGATCATATAGCAGATGTTGGCATAAACATATAAACACAGTACAACCATTTTTAAAATATTGCAGCATTGAAATATTTGATTGCCCTAAATTCAACTAAAAACAAATTAAATCCAATTCCATATTCCTTCTGGGGCAGTCGGGTAAAAACAAAAACTGATTGACTTTATATTAAATTTAAAACATGTAAAAACCTTCCTGTTCCTTCTGTTTAAATGCGTTTTTGTTATCACAAAATTTTTTGCTTCAATTTTACAGCAATTTGAACAAAAGCGCGTATTACCACGAAAAATTCGAATAATTTAGTCACTCACACCTTCTGTGAAATTCCAACGTCACAGACATAAATTGATGATGAATTATTCCAAAAAGGGAGCACCTTCCCAAAAAATTGCGAATCAGCGTAAAAATTTTGCTCGCATTCCAGCTTCCCCTTTTGATTTATTTCATTTATTTGTAACGCAAAACCAATTAAATGTTTCACATCCCACGAAATTTTGTCAATCAATTTTCCATAGAATTTGCGGACAAAGCATTTTCGTTCATTTAATTTTTCAAAGAACTTTTTGCGATTCCCAGATCTGTTTCGTATGAATACGACGCTCATTTTGATTTAATGTCAGCTATCGACACCGAATTGTGCTGGCCTTGGATTGAACACGATGTAAGGAATCCCTGCTTAAGTTAAAGCTCCTCTAAGGGATGCGGACGGGGTGTGGTCAAGTACTCGGACTCAACATCCATTTATTGATTTGCTAATCCACTGAGTCGTTTTTCATACTGAGCCCCAACAGAATAGGTAGTTATATTTGCATGTCGAACAATTGTGTTTAATGTGGAGTGGTATTGTTGGAGAAGCAGATTAAAGGTTTGTTTTATGCTCTGTTTGCTGTTCAAGAACAGCAACTGCACATTTTAAACAAACGGTGGTGTATCACGACAGGTTAACTTTAGAGAATGCACGAAATAAGGCCACAAGGCAAACACTTGTGTTCCTTTTTGTGAGAGCGCGTGTTTAGCTTGAGTCCATCCATCGCAATAGTCGTTAGAGAAAATTACCAGTAAAACTACGGTGACCTTTGCAATAACAAAATGGACGATAAACTTTTATTTTCCTACTAATTGGGAAGAAGTATCATCGAAAACTTGATGCTGCTTGGTTAGTCGTCATAACAAGCCATATTATAGAAATGGGAAACAAACATTTAGCCAAAGGAGAACAATGCAAAACTAAACGCGAAATCTACCAGTTAATCTATCTCAGCTCACCTATATATGTATGTATGTATGTATAAATGAGAAAGGATTTTCGCGTTGTTACCTCATTCCTCGTAAACTAGCAAATGGATCCGAATGTGGTTTTCACCAGTGACCAAAAATAACCATTATTTCGTGTTTTTCAAATAAAAAAATCACTGAGAAATAGTGATCTGATTTTGTAATGACATGGACCAATATGGTCCCCGCAAGTGAACTTTCAATTTCTGGCGTAATTTTTTATTTATTTATTTATTAAATGTCTACAGATATTAAATCTTACAGACTAGGGGATAAAATTACATGGAAATTCATATTAAGTTTTAGTGCTCTACATGTTGATTTTCCAAAAGACATACAATTTAAAACAGGTTCATGGCAACCATAATTAGTCCTAGGAGTATGCACGTATAGCAAAGATCTCGAACGAATTTATCTTTCGGGTGCATATAAATAAATTATTGTCAATAGTTCAATTTAATTCTAAAAGACAGAATATCCTTAACGAAGACAGCACAACTTACTTCCCGTCTGAATTCTAAACTTGACATAACTAGAAATAAACACCTAGCAAGATAAGATGGCATGGAGTCGGCAAGCAATCTACAATTAAAAAGACGCATCGAGTGAAATTCTTTTGTATACTTTCAATTCTCTTTATATGCAACTGATAGTAAGGGCACCATATTACAGATGCATATTCAAGGATAGAACGCAACAATGCAAGATAAATGGACAAAAGTGTTTGTGGAGATTTAAAATCATTGGTGTTGCGTTTTAAAAATCCAAAAGCGTGAAATGCCTTTGTGACAGCAAATTCTATATGATCATTAAAAGACATACTAGTATTGAAAATAACCCCTGAATCCTTCTTTTAGTCTACTTTAGAGAGGAGTTTGCCATCTAATTTATATGGAACAGGGATATGATTTATTTTACGAGAAAAGCTCATGGTTTTGCATTTTGATATGTTAATATATAAATTGTTAATACTGCACCATTGATAAAGTCTGTCCAAATCGTCGGATATTAGAACATAGTCACCAGGAGACCTGATTTTGTGGAACAACTTTAGATCATCGGCAAAAATAGACATTTAACAAAAAGCAAAGTCAGTATAAATAACATCCACTTGGCAACCATCCTCCATTGCTCTAATAACATAGTTTGAGAAAAGTGCTAGATTGGTCGAACATGAACGTACAGTTATGAAGCCGTATTGTTGAGGACAAACAATTTCCAAAAACAGAGCTTAGAATGGACTAGTGAGTCCAGCAGCTTACGAATATTCTTCATTATTGACATCCCGTGGTAATTTGTAACATAAGATTTGGAGCCAGATTTAAAAAATGGGACAATATCTGATATTTTCCACGTAGCCAAAAATAAACCTGTTTGTAGAAATTTATTGAAAATATCACGAAGAAGACCAACCAGCGACCCAGAAAAATTTTTCAATAAAAATGTCTAAATTCCAACAGTGTCAGGTTTTGTACTATTCACGATGTCCTTTAATGCTATCAACACTGTCAGAGAAACCTATGTCCAATATGTTTGCATCAGTGGAATTATTGTTGGAGAAGTCTATGTCCTCAATGTAAGATTATGTACAGAACCGAAATATTCTGCAAATAAGTTACAGCTTCTTAGCAAGTCATAAGATTTATTGTCATTATATTCAAGCACTTTGGGAAGACTAGAGCAATTTCGTTTATTTTTAAGGTATGACCAGAAAGTTTCACTATTAGATCTTATATTCGATTACCATTAAAAACATGTATTGCTTGTATAAAAACCTGTGTGAACATTTAAATTCAATTCTTAATGTTTTAAATCTGTTAAATGTTTCTGCGCCCTTTTGAGCCTTATAAGTATAACTAATAAAATAAAAATTACACATTTATATATTTTTTTCAATCAATTATTTATTGGTTATAGTTCAACCATCATTTCACAATTTATTAATTTTGGTTATGAAATAATAGTTTTGAACAACTTTTATTATACTTGTTGATAATAAGACACTATTTAATTTTTATTGCACACTTTGAATTCACGCACTTTTTTGGTTGATTCGGAAGAATAATCCATGGTTTTTGATAATCATGACACCAATTGATCTATTTCTATGTTTAGTAACCAAGTCAAATTCAAAAGCTACTCATGACCTTTTTTAATCTACGAGGTCTGTTCAAAAAGTATCGCGAATTTTCTGTTTTTTCCAAAATTATTTATTTATTCATGAATATCTATTTTGTTCCCTTCAAAGTAATCCCCAGCAGATATTATACACTTGCGCCAACGTTTTTTGCAATTCTCGAAGCACTTCAAAGTATCATTTTTTGTGATCTTGTTCAGCTTCATCTTCGATGCGCGCCTTTTTCGGTCTTGGCTCGTGCGGCAGCTTCCATTGGGATGATTGAGCTTTGGTTTCCACGTCATAACCATAAACCCATGATACGTCACCAGTTATGACCCTCTGGAGCAAATTTGGGTCGTCGCGGACAGAGTCCAACAGCTCCTCAGCAATGTTAATGTGATGTTGTTTTTGGTCGAACTTGAGCAATTTTGGTACGAATAACGCCACAAAAAAATCGAAAATCGAATATACACAACCTGCGGAAAATTCAAAATTCGTGATACTTTTTGAACAGACCTCGTATATCCGAGAATTGGAATGGGATGTTACTATAATCCAAGGATGCAAAAATCTCAAAAGATAAAGTTAAAAGATACGCTAAGGAAAGAAAGGGACTAGAATTACGAAAGAATGATCCGTGTAGCATATTTAAATTTATTTCATTATTGTTTCCAGAAAGTTATAATACATGTTATAAAAACCACAATTGCAACACGCTTTAAGTATTTACTTTTTAACTTTTTATTTTATAACCGAAAAAGAATAAATTGATCTACATATATAATGGTTAACCAATATGTATTAAAAAGAAATTGAATAGTAACTCTTATTATTTATTGATAAGTCAATCAAAAACTTGTGAAATAATGGTTAACTAACATCCAATAAAAATAAGTCTAACTCTTATAAAAAATTAGAATAATAAAAGTTATTGTTAGCATAACTAATAAAAAATGAATGTGTTATTTTTATGATAAAATGAATTTACATTAAAGTTCCCAATAAAAAAATAGTCCGTAAATCGGAGTACACAAAGGCCCGAAATCCAAATCAAAAGCCTTAACAAGAACGTTTCAAAAAGTCGGAAGGAAGTTCGCTGTACAGTGTGACATTATAGTATTTCTCGACAGAAAGTTTTTGGTAAAAGTCAATCGTAGTCTTAGGCCCATCTGAGTCAAGAGAGTTCTAGACACCTTTAGAACAATAAAAAAACAGTGAACAAATGTTGCTGAACTATGTAAAGTAGGTACTAAAACGCCAAAAACCTAATATAATAAAAGGTGAGTAAAACTCTGAAAAAATTTCAATAATTTTCTCATTTTAATTTAAAAAGGAAAAGGGGAAAAACGTAAAACCAGAGCATTGCTGCCATTTTTACGATCAAACGCGACGAGGTAACTCACTAAAAGTACCACGTGCTCTGTTTTATAGCATCGAGTTATTTTACCCAGTGGGCTATTCCTATCCCGAAATTACCCTCAGCTTCCTTTTAATTTTCGCAAAAAAAGAGGCAGAGTGCATGATTTTGTTGACTGGCTCTATTTAATTTGTCGTTCTTAATTTGAGGATAAGGGACTTTAATATAAAAACCCCTTCAGGGTTAACCGTAAATTTTCTTTTAAAGAACCCACGAATGAATTTTTCAATTCAACCAAATTGATGCTAACGACCTGTCAATTATGTGTTGCCTTTCAAGCTTAAGCATAAAATGTCCCAGTCCCTCTCATTGTGTTATTGAAGTTACTAGTATGAATCTATCTTTAAAGTTACTGAATTTTATTGTTTTATAATCGGGATGTGTTCCGGATAGATTTTTTAATGTTCCTCTTTCCTCGAGGAGATAGGCTGCTCGAAACTTTCGTGACCCGGAAAGGAAAAATTCGTTGAGAAATAGAGACAATAAAACCGGAAGAAAAGTGATGGAAAATGCCATAAAAAGGCCGCCATTTGAACGATGATAAGTCCCAAACAAAATAATAAGAAAAGATAATCCCGTTTTTATTTTAGCTAGAAAGTTAAAACAAAAACAAATAGACTGATACGAACCTATTGGCCCACATTGTATGCATAGGAACATAACATATGCGTATATATTATTTTTGTTCGTGAAAGTCGTTAATAGCTGAGGCTCATGATTCCGCTAAGCATTGCTTTTGGGGTTTGCGCTTCCAATATCAGATATTTTACCAGGAGCAATTTCTCGAATTTTCAAGAAATGTGAAAACAATTTGATCAGGAAAGTTCAAGTTTCCATGAAAATTAATACTTCTGTTTTGTATAAACTAATAAGTTTATGGTCTGATTTTCGTTTTAAGTAAAATAACATTTTTTTTATCTTACCTTTAATCAGTGATTATAGCTGCATAAAGAACGTTTCCGTCGGAGAAGCAACATATTCAATTGCATTGTCTTTGACGCCTTTAGTGTTAAAAAAAACACGGAAAATCTTTACTTGCGGGTCATCATCATTTGTATCAAGGGAGGGAGGATCCTAAAATACTTGTGAGGAATTGTCGTATTAAATCGATTTTTTGCATTGCATTTAATTTTGATCTTTTATTATGAGAATTCGTTTGGAATTAACTTTAAGGGACACGATGGTCATTGGAAACTCATTAGTGAGCCACTCACTGATGTGAGCTTACTGAGCCAGCGCACCAGGAAGTAAATGAAACACCAAGGAAACAGTGATTGCTTTGCTGTGTGCGTTCTGACGTTATCTGCTTTCCTTGCTCACTCACTCTTTGGCTATGTCGCACGTTCGGGTAATATGCATTCTGTAGATTAATTGTACATAATGCAATCATGCAATGCAAAGCAATACGTGGGAGTTCAGCGAATCTAGCAGGAGCTCTGTGAGTATGTGTGCTCAAAGAGTTTAATTTTAATTTTTAAGGTCACGTCGCGTCGCTGTGGTTACTGACTTACTTATTTAGTTACCCATCTCCAGCTGCGAAATTTGATGTAAAATTCTATAGCTACAGCCAGACAGACCTTAAGTTTGATACCTTTCAGGTAAAAAATTAGTAAGCAGTCTGCTCTCTCGACTAGGAAAAAGCATCGAAATTGCTTGCTTTTTTCCTCTGACAGCTCTCAGATCTGTTTATGCATCTTTGACATAAAACGACAAGGTATTACATATTCCAACTTACCTTATTATTAAAATAGGCATATCCAATATGGCGACCAAAAGTTATCAACGTTTAATTCAATTGGGTTCTTAGGGTCTTTGGCTTCGACATAACTGCTGTTCTTCTAGGGTCATATGCTTACTTACACGAAATCAACACCACCACCCAAACAAGGGTTTTTCGAATTTCGGGAACGGCTGAACCGATTTCGATGGGACATTCACTGAAAAGTAGAGTGTTTGGTGTTTTGGTGGGCACAATTAATATAATGTTTTAAGGTCCCACGAAAGAAATGGAAAAATATGTTCGGGCATGGAACAGGTTCATACATTATGGAACAGTTTTAATTTACTAACTCAGTAACTCAGCTACTTATATAATATATAAATTGTGCTGTGTCGACTGTGAGTTAGCTGATATAATTGAGTCAACGAAAGTGTGCTGGTTCAGTAAAAGGGCTAATTTTGCTTATGACTAGTGCACAAATCTTTTTAATGTCACATTTCGTTACGTATGCTTTGAAATTTAAAAAGAAAGAAAGAAAAAATCTATCCAATCTAGCGAGCTGCTGTCGTTTAGCCTTGTGAGAGCACATACCAATAACTCCAAATGTTTGAGAGGAGGGGAACGCATCGGTGAGTTTTACAACAATATATAAATTTGTTCTTCTATTTTGAATCTGCGTTAATTTCGTTGGAATATTTGGTTTAGTGTCGCAGTTGCAGTCGAAAAATGCGTTCATAGTTCCAACTTAAAGTACTCGAAGTAGTTAGTAGTTTGTATCTCTGATAATTTGACGTCTTTCTTCGTGCAGCAAAATGAAGCCCACACAGAATCATAAAGGTCATCTATCCCTTGTCTCTAAGGGTTTTTATTCGGAAAACTTTTATTGTATCTCCTGAAATGAGTTCATCGGAAGCATCTTTTATGTAGTGGTTGTACACATCAGGGCCTAGTACATAATACAAATCTAATATTGGGAAAACCATCAATCCATCTCGATCAATAGCAACTCACAAAACATCTGTGAGTGAATACGCAATGATTCCTCCATCGTTGGTTTGAAATTAAAGTTAATGTACAAGTCATACCCATGAGAGTCTTATTGACTTTGTTCTCCTTAAAACAGGACGTTTATGGGCCTAACGTAAGCTATACGCAACTCGTAAAAAATCAAGAAGGTTTAACCAAGGAGAAATAGAGTATCACAAATAAAAGCACCCTCTGAAAATAACGAGAAAAACTTGATGAAATTTTAATGACAAGCATGGCTTGGATTTTCTTTGTTTTGTCATGTGTTTTGGTCCCTGTTGCCTTTGGAAGAACAGCACCGGAAGTCTTTCCCCGAACTAAACTCAAATTAATCATCCTGCTAAACTTGACAACCCCAAAAGGGTCTGGTAGATGATAGGACATTGAGTAAAATATTACGGTATGGCTGGCCGAACGAAAAAATATCTTCCAAAGAAACTTGCATCATTCAAGTACGAGCCCATTTCCCTAAAGTGTAATCTAAATACATTTTTTGTTCATTTCGGATCCCTTCCGACCTTTTTGAAGACGGCTCCATTCGCAGCATTCCCCACTTTGACTTCTGCGAATTTATTCATGAACTCATTATATCGGGAGGAAAAAAGCAAGGTGCACCTTGAGATTGCTCCAAAGTAAAGCTCCGGGACGGGACGGGGTATTAATGCAGGCACGATACATACACACGAGTTGCACACATGCACACAGGTAGTTTGTTTCGTATCTAAAAGGAAATCAATGCACTGGCAAGAGCACATTGCAGAAGAACTTCTGGCTGCAAAACCCATTACTGTAGTGCTGACTTCCTTGGGAGACGCTCGAAATGTTTACTCATAAGTGTGATTATGATGTTTCAACACACAGAAGAGAAAAAGCCCCGTTTGTCTGGCAAGCACTCTGGAACAGAAGAAAGGATGAGATAACAACGTCTTCACAAAAAAATATTCCCTTACTCTCCGTGAAGTGCACTCTAGGGCTTTCTGCCTCTTGAGACCGCAAAACAGACACGTCATTGTGATTTCAATGAACCCGAATGAGACCGTTAAATTAAGCAGATGTAGCTTCTGTTGTATGACAACTAATAAGGGTTTACAATTTAAGGCCCTAACAAGGAACACAAATTGCTCGAAATCTGTCAGATAGCTTGTCCCTACCACTGGCCACATGAAATGAACACGACTTTGCTTTTAAGTGCTGAAGAAGTATTTCAGAATATTTTAAATCGTTTGGATTTCAAACAGCAGCTCCTCTCACTGAGTGGTTGTAATGGCGTACTCAATTTGTTTCTATGCTTAACGGAGAGGGAGGGCGTCTAGTCATTCCAAAGGATGATGCAAGGGGCCGTAAAATGCACTCAGTGCAGTCTTTTGTTCAAAAGAATACCATGTCCGGTTTTTGTACGCAAGGAAAATTCATCAATTATTTAACGGCCTGCGGATACAAAACAATATGTAAGGTAGCGTATGTTTCAGTGTAAGAGACTGTGAGATTTTCTAGAATTAACAAACTTTCAGCCATCTATTTTTATGTCGTGTGCCTATGTATGTATGCGGAAGCATTATCGCGTTGTTGTTTTTAGTTCCAACCAATAAAAAGGTTATTCTTAGGACTTTTAATTATAGAATTCAAAACAAAGTAAGGGTTAGACTGCATTGAAAAAGATAAAATTAATGAAGTGCCTATTTACACGGCGAGTGAATTAATTAGAGAGTAATAGAGTGAGTCAGAGTGGGGGATAGAGTGGCTGAGAGTGGTTCAGAGTGGTTGAAAGTGGACCAGAATGCATGAGAGCGGGCGATAGAGAGACTCTGGGCCACTCTCACCTACGCTATATTATAAAACTACCTATATTCTGAGCTTATTCCTATTCTTTGTGGAATATGGAAGGGCCCTTGAAATAAAAAGCCCTCTCAAATTTGATGTCGCTTACGATACAGAGACTAGCGACATAATTCCCCTACATCAAATTTTTTACGACACCTACATATTAGTGGTGCAAAAATTTGGGAAATTATATAAAGTGCAAAATAACGTTGATTGCGATAAAAACCGAATTTCGCAAAATTGTCATTTACGATAAATTTACGGGATGGGCTCAATATATTCTTGCGGCATTATTTGAATTAATATTTAGTGAAAATTTATTTATCCTTCCAATTTAATTTTCCATCTGCACAAACTCATAATATAAAAATTGCTTTAATAAAATGTTGGTATGAAAATATTCAAAGAATTATGTAGGTATTTAAATTTAGAGCATGCTTTACTTTTGTCTATATTAAATTGATTGATGAAAGAACTTCTCTGGAGTGCAATTGTAGGGATGATTTCCCATCTGAGAAAATGTTTTGAAATCTAGTATAATACGGAAATATAAACTAATACTTTTTATGACTATTTAGCAAAATATTAAAAATCATAAAACAAATCTGATTTTTACTGTCGAATGAAAAATAAATTATTTAATGCAATATCAAAGTTTTTCGATGAAAACATTTATCAAAAAATGAATGACTATAATTTATTAAATAAACTCGGCTTTCATTAAAGCTATGACAAAAGTGATCAGCTATCAACGTAGAGGTCGCTTCGAGCACTACAACTTTGCATATTTCGACTTTTGCGTAATGGTCATGAGGGGCCGAGGGGAGGGGCAACAGGCAAAACTGTTTCTGTAGCTATGACGAAAGTGATGATACCACCGTAGAGGGCGCTTCTAGAAGTACAAGTTTTCTTATTTTTTTGTTGTATTTTAGTACTTTTTCGACGTTTGAAATCGCCATATTTTAGGAATGGGAAAAAAGGGGAAAAAGTAAATGAACCATTTCTGTAGGGATTTGCAAGGTCTACAACTTTTGTATGAATTATTCTTACAATAACACTTACCGTTTACGAGAAATATGAGAGAAACCGATGTCGCTTGACTTTTGACCTTGAATACAATTTTTAGCGCAAGTCGGATCTGTGGGGGCTTTTGAGATTTCATTTGTAATGATGTATTTGGTCTGTACCAATTTTCAGCTCTGTGGAAATTTTGTCTAGGTTTGGACATTTTTGTGTCTGTTTTTACTGGACAAAACGCAAAAGCATACCCGTCAGTTCCAACGGGCTTGAAATACCTGTGTTTGTACAGTTAGAATTGAATGACATTTAAGAGTTGCAAGATCGCAAGATGAAGACATGGCTGAAATGGATTTAAAATTACAGGACGTGCTTATCCCCGACTCCAGTGTAGATCCACCATCAGCACTGAAAAGGTGGCATTAATCGTAAAAAATCTGGGTGAAGATTAACGAATCAGACTTTTGTAACTTTTTCATGAAAATTGATTCGTCTATGAAAAGAAGCCTCGTCCATCCCACTGCTGAATATCAACCTTAAAAGTGGTAAAACAAAATCAATATCACAACATTTTTTAAACTCTTGCTTAAGCCTGGTAATAATTAATTTAATGTTGTTAAACAAACTTTTATTAACTCTATTCGATATCATTTTCAAACTTGGGGCTTCCTATATAATGTATTATTCCGTATTCACGGTTTCTTTGTTCGTGGCATATTTACGGAACGTGACGACCGCGCATAAATAGCTGTGACTGTACCTGGTTACTTAGTGGGCCAAAGGGAGTACAAAATGATTTACCCAGTAGAGTGGTGTATCTTTTTAAAGGGCTCATTTCAAAACTCAATATTTTTCCATAGCTCCTTTTAAGAAAAATTATCAATAATTTTTGAATTTGTTTGGTAGGGCGCACGGTGGAGAAAGGAGAAATTAGATTAGAAGTCTTTAGTTTTCGAGAAATGTTGAAATCTAACTTAACCCCACATACTTAACCTCATTGCGCGAGTAAAATTCGGACATGAACGAAATTTTGTTAATTTTATAATATATACATATTAATTTAACAAATGACAAAAAGAGATTCCTTTCTCGTAAAGTTCTCTTTTGCTATCTCCTCTCTTGAATATTAAATTAGACGTAAATTTATTTCTTATAGAGCTCATAATGCGATTTTAGTTACATATGTATGGAAGGACAAGAACTCACATAAAACAGCTCGTCACAATCATGAGGTGACTCGCTAATGAATAAACGGCCGGCGTCAAGTCACGTCGCCCTGAGACTCAACCACTCTTATTTCCCGTATAAGTTGGAAACTCTTTAACTAGGCAAGTAGTCCACCCACGTACTTGTTTACAGTACCTACTAATTTAAGTATCTCGCATCACCCCTCTAAACACTTTTATATTATTCCGCGTATGAAATTTCGCGTAGTCTTGCATTAAGGACCCGTTCAGGTAAGTTTTAATGCATCATTAAAGTGACACTACCGTAGTCTGCAGTGGAATTAAATTGCACAATTCCAAAAGGTGTCTAAGAATTCCCTTGCTCTTGTGACCGTTTCAGCAATAATTGTTTTCAATGCGAACTGCATGCTGACATATCTAAAAATTGACGACACACTAAACAACTTTTATCCACTAGCTTCTTATGTATGCATCAGGTGCGAGTATTAAGGAAGGTTTCCATCGAAGCTTTTTTAATTGAGAAAATTAAAGAACTTTATTGTGGTGTGGGCAGTTCTGAAGGGGCGCATAGACGTCTGGGTCAGTTGTAATTTGAATGCCTTCTTTATGCAAATGAGAGAAGAGAATTTTTTAGAACGTTGCTTTCATTGTTTCGAAGATGTTTTCCAAATCGAAACAAGGAAAGATTTTAAATGGAAATTTCCGAGAAGGCAATTATGTCTAAGATATCTCTGAAATGTCCGAGTGGTATGTTGCTTTAGTCCTTGATAGGATTTTAATGGAGTTTTTAACAAAGATTGCGAATATTGAAGAGGATTGTGCTTATGCTGTCAAGAAAAGGTAATTCGCCATTTTGTGGTGGCCGCGTATTGGATGTATGTACCATAAAATAAAATATATGATATTGCATTGTCTTCAGAACCAAAAATGTGCTAAAAATTTCACCATAAACGGATATCCGCAAATGGTCGAAAATTCGATCGCCAGATTTGTCCCACACAGACAGGAAAGTAACTAAAATAAAAGCTTGAAACAAAACATGTACTTTTTATATTATGTCGTGTCCTGTAATATGAAAGATATTCAATGCAATTATTTAATTCATGTCTTCTTCATAACAAAATAAATTCCCAAAAAATCGGCAATCCGCTAACCATATATAGCAACGACACAATGCTGGTTGTGACTGTTAAGTTCCACTGCTCCAAGTTTCGAGTTAGCTCACATCTCAAAGTTTCGACTGTGGTTAAATTGCGTTTATTTTTATTTCCCGTTCTTGTCTACATTTTTCCCGACCGTCTTACCTAATCGAACATCAAAGTATCAGTCGCAGTCAAAGCAAAGCTGTAATTGAATCTTGCTGAGTTTGCAGTCGTAGTCGGTTTGGAATTATCTCTTCGTTCTCGTCCATAGTCTTCGCAACCAAATGCGAATGCAGTGGTGATAAATTTATTTATGCATTCGCAGAGCAGCAATAAACAATTTTAAATATAAATATAATAGAATTTTTTCTATTTACGGGTAACAAGTGATAAAGCAGGTGGTGAGAAATTGGTAAAGTATTCTTACCGGAAATTAAAACAATATCTCTTAAGCAGCAATCGTAATAATTAAAAAGATGACATAAATGTACAACAGACAAAATGTTTCCTTTTTATTTATGTGGCTGACATTAAAGAGAGAAGCGCATTATGGCACACAATTCCAGTTCTTGACTACCCACTTGTCACGCCATTTAAAAAAAATCATATATTTCCACACTCAGATTTCCACGAAATTGCACAGAGCTTAGTTGGCTCCCGTTTCCATTCTGCGAAAATATAACATTACAAATAAAAATTTCTTCTCAAAGCAAATTTCGCTTGTCAGGTTTCTTTGTGCAGTTTTAGCGAGAAGATTTTTTATTTTATATCGTACAGCAGATGTGACTTTATGTTCAGAACGGTTTCCACGCATGGAGAAGCTTTTAGTGTTCACTAAATGGAAAACGATTTCCCTCTAGTCGCTTTCCGCACACTATGCAAAATATTTATAAAGATATCGTTTTTCCTTTTTTACGGTTTCGGTAAGTGCGCCAGGGAGGGGATTTTTGCAAGCAACGAATTATGCTCGGTTCCATGAACATTCGTATATGTATTGTGTTTACTAAAGATTTACATTTTGCATACCATTTATATATTTATTCAAAGTTCGTCAAATGATTGATTACTTTACATGGAAAAATCATAGCAAAAACAGCAAATAGGGATATAAAATTGCAAATTACCCAATCTTGGCTCTATAATAGATTTTTTAGACAAGTTGAAGCCATAAGCGTTCGTCCAAAGGCAAAGTTTGTTAGAATGACCTCCTTTATGATGTATTTTGACACAAATGGTCTTCGAAATGAGGGGATGGGGGAGGAGTTTTTTGAATAATGACTCTCATTTTAATAATGTGTTTTTTCCTTGGAACGATTTTCATGCCAACTATGAATTTTGACGTATATAGTTTTGGACACATAATTCATACACAAATCGTTTAAGCATAATTTCATCCACGCACTTTCCAGACTCCATACAAAAACCCCCGTTCTTGCTTTATTTTATTTTAGAAAATGAGCCCCAATTTTGGATAATGTCAACATTTTGGAAATAGGCTTTGCCTACTGAACTATATTTACCAATGCACTCTCAAAAAATAATCTGACATATGGAAGTGCAAACATTTATGAAAATATTAAGACACATTACAAAAATGGAGACCATTTTGCAGTGAAAATTCGCAAATTATATGTTCATTTGTGTCTGCATAAGCGTCCATCGCAGATCAATGGAATGGACGTAAATGACATGTGATTTCAGCAGGATGGCGCGACCTGTTATATCGCATGTGAAACTGTGACGTTATTGTAAACCAAGTTCCCGCCGAGAAGTTTTGATTTGGACTGCTTCCTCTTGGGTTTTGTTTAATGCAAAGAGATATATGTTATTGTAATATTTACTCCAAAATGTGGTCAAAAGTTACACACCTGAAAACGGAGCCGCGGTGGCCATGTTCCACTCTATTCCCTGTATAAACAATGTATTACAACGGAGAATTCACACAATTTCACTTAAATACTGTTTCATTATAATATTGAAATTAGAGTTCTTGAGATCCGATTAGATTGACTAATTTTGACGAAGATTTTTCTTTGAAGGTAGTACAATCGACAATTATCATTTTCTATTTATCATAAAAGATCTGTCCATAAATTTAAATTAATAAATATTAAAGAATCATAAACAGAAAGATTGCTGTCCGTTATTAAAATATTATTTATAAAGTTTAATTGCTTCGTTTAACTTTTTTACGAAAATTCTGATGAATAACTTTGGCACACATTTTCTCCACAAGTATGTAAACATAATTTGGGTACATTACCCAAAGCGTGTATAGGAGATGTTGACTGAAAAAATGTTAAACTTTGACCGACATAAAAACGGCATGCATCGAAAGTATTCTGTTTATCGCCCCCACAATATCAAATATCCTTGACGATATGTCTTTCTCTTACGGCCATTAGTCAGTGAAGGATGTGTAGGCCTGATGAGAACCCGGAACGGATATAATTTTACCAGGTGAAGGAGGTTTCCCAGAAATGCTATATTTGTGGGATAATGGACATGAAAATAATTTTAAGGTTATTCAGAATTATATAGTCATTAAAAGTAAAATTAGAATAATAAACTTGATGATGTTTATAAAAGATATTTAAGTTCTGTGATATAGCAAAGATTGCATTAAGGAATAACTCGAACATTTTTTTTATGTTTAGTTTTCGTTCTCTCGTAATTGTCGTTCTTTAGTAGTAAGAAGTAAAACATATTTTTAATCATGCATTATTTGTCGTTGCATTTCTGCAAATTAAAATGTTTCTATCACACATCTTTAATTTTTTAAATTTATACAACTAGAAAATGAAACTTTTGGGGGAGGTCAGTTCAGCATCGAACTGTATCGTAGTACGTGAAGTTATTACGGACATGAAATGAACAGCATTTGTAATTGTGGAATAGGCTTAAGACAACCCTCAAAGCATCGACTTGTTAGTTGTATGAATTTAAATTTGCCTTCTCAAACTCTTAAAACTGAATCAAATTAGATTTAAGTTAATGTATAAGCAAATTCCTTGTCTACTATTTTTTTGCTTGGTTTGATCTCTAATTTATCTTCAACCACACTTAAATTCGCACGTGCCTAAAACTGTCTCTTCATTTAATGGTTTACAGTAATTACCTTAACTTATTACGTTGAAACCAAACCCATGTCTATACTAGGCGAAACTAAAATTACATACAGAACACACCCGGAATACGAATAATTCCATAAATTGCATACCATATGAACTGAGAAATTGTTTCAACTTAACATCTTTTGAGCTTCAACGGGCCCTTCACCATGCGGCCCGCACAGGAGGCAAGTACCCTTTTTACCTTAAAATTACGCTGAGTTCAGCGGTGGTTTACCATTCGCTTCCTTAATAGTTGAAACTTCCATGCATGAGCGGAGCACTGCGCGGTTTTGCAAATCCAGCTCATCCGCTTCTATTTGATATTAAAAGCCAATATACCCGAAAGCTTTTACATGCTTTAAATATTTACGTTCAAAGCGGATGCCATTCCACTTCTTAATTTTGGCAATTGCTATGGGTGTGGATTCCAAGGTACGTGTATAAATGAGCTGGTTACACAGGTTACTTCGCCGAAAACCCTAATAAAGGGAATGATTTATTACTTTAATGGTACTCTAGTGGAAGGACGAGCATTAAAGTTGTATTTATGAACTCCTCTGCATTGAATTTTCGTAGCCGGGTGTAAGCATATTTCCTTTTTTCTCAGGCATTTATTTAAAATGTACTCCTCCCATTTAGTTAATTACTCGTATAATGGAAGGTTCATTATAATGGAAATGTGCAACTTAATTACTAAACTCGAAATCACAGCAAGTATTTCCTTATTTGTCATTTAGTCTTAAAAAAATTTATACTTACTACCTCTTTCTTTGAATAGTTGCAGTAAAAGTTGTTTTGTAAGACCGATGTAACCTTAAATTAAAAATACAGAAAAAGTTAACTTTTGATCAAAAATCTTTTTTTATTCGAAAGTCCAATTTAAGGCATAAAATGAACGCGGGCGTATGGCCACTGTGACTGTTCTTGACGAAGCGCATTTTGTCAGTCTAATTTCAGGTCAATTTTTCGAGCAATGTGGTCCGTAGCCCGTATGGAACGAATAACATGAACATTTTTGCTTTCAAATCGCCAATTGTTGTTGGTTTATCAGCATAAATGAGAGACTTCATTTAACTCCATAAGAAGCAGTCGAAAGATGTCACCAAAGAAGCATCGAAAGATGTCGCCAAATTGTGATTTCAATAAATTCATGGTTTCAGTCGTTTTGTGGCACGTAGCACAGTTGAAACAATATCATACCAGGTTCAATCTCATCCATAGTTTTGAACAAATATAGACACGCGGCATTGTGCCAATGCCAAGTTCGAAAAGTAAAGACTCTTCTATAACTCAAAACCGCACTCGTGTAATTTTGTTTTTCTGAGTCACGAAAGTGTCTTTGTTTGTTTGTTTGTTACTCAATTACGCCTAAATGTGAAAGGTTAAACCTTTAAGGATTGCAATGCAAATTCACACAAGGAGGTTTATGGGGTTGCTGCTTTCGAATTCACTATTTAAATTTGGAAAGTAAAGATGACGGATCCAGTATGGTGACCGGATTTCTGTGTAAATGAAAGTAGGGTCGGGAAAAAAAATGAAATCTAAATTATTACACGCTGAAAATTAACTGTCGTTTCGGCTGAATGAACAAGATAATCAGGCTGCTGTACTCGCGACATGATGAGAATTACTTCGTCCTGCGGTTAGATCATTGTCAGTAATTTCATGAACTCTGCTGGGTAATGGTGATGGTAATCGCTGTTGGTCCTCCGAAGCTGTCGGTCGTGAATTGGGTCCTGATCCATTGATCGACGCGAAGCTGTAAAAAAAATTGTATAGCCCGAAGCGGTATTTTGTTTGAAATTCTTACCTGCGTGTTAAGCCGAATAGTTTATTTGTAAAAAGACTTCACAACTGTAAAAAAACATTAGTATTGATAACCGCGAATAAACTAACTTACCTGTAAAAGTGAAGACAATTACTTGCTTACCGTAACTTAGTCCACGAATTGCGAATTAACTATAAATTACAAATTAACTGTGAACAGCCAATTAACAGGAATAAAGTGCGAATGAATTAAAATAAGTCAAAATCTTTTTTCTTATTATTACTCCTATCTCGCGCCTCCTAATCCCATAATTACTATATGTACCCACAGGAGATTTTGGGGTCGCTAATTTTAAATCCGCTATTGAAATTTTGGACTTAAAGATGGTGGCCAAGAGCTCTCGAGCTACATAAATTAATTTTCATATACTTGAGCTTTTAGGGTCTGTAGTTTTGAAATAACTGGCGTTTTCCAAACTCATATAGTATGTATATTTATTTACATGATACCAAAATACAAACAAAGGTTTTTAGAAATTGTGTATGCCTGATTGTCTGGGCTTATCTGCGGAACGGCTGAACCGATTTAGGCACGAGTTAGGCTACTTTTTATCCCGGGAATGTTTAGGGCACACGCTGGAGAAATGAAAAAAACATCTCCGTGCATGAAACAGTTTCAGTTTTAATTTTAAATTACAGAAAACCCCGGGCAAGACCGGGTAATTCAGCTAGTGTATCGTAAATAAAAAAAACCGGTCAAGTGCGAGTCGGACTTTTACAAAATATAACACTATGTACATTTTAAATACTTTTGTAAAAGAAACAAGAGATGAGCTATAACGTAATCGCAAATTTTTTTTTCTGATTTGCATGGCGGCCATTTTGATATTCGTCATCTTAGTTTTTAATTATTTGATGTTATAGTGACAATAGATATATACACTCTGTGAAAATTTCAACTCTCTACCTATTTCGTTTCATGAGATACAGCCCGCTGACAGACGAACGGACGGATAGCGGAGGCTTATGCCCGCTCTCCAATGGGAATGCCGACAACCGACCAGTTGGCGGACAAAATGCGTTCGTACATAATTCTATCAATGCAGATGTGAACAGTCAGAAAGTTCTGTTTGTTGTGATCGGTGAAATGCAAAGAAACGAACTAAATTTTATTTTATTTATTTTTAACAATTAGCTAATTTAGCAGAACTAGCTGCTTAATAAATTCCATTTCTTCGTTTCTACACACTTTTACACAATATTTACTTGAGCTTAAGCTCACTTTTGCTTGAAGTTTGACAATTTTCAAGTACTAAATACGTATCTAGGGCCCGAACCACTGCTAAAAAGTGCTGAATTAAATTGCGGCAACTCAAATGGTTTAACTAACACAAAGGAAAAGTTAGAGCATGTCGACCAAAACACGAGCGAGAAGGGACACGCATTTTATAATGAGAAGGAAAAGGCAGCAGCATGGTTCGTGGTCGGTTTGTCGTTGGTATGCCCATTGGAGAGCAGGCATTAGTAATCGGGTCCCGTAGGGCACCCTTCGGGTACGTAACCCTAAATAACGGTCAAATTGTAAGGATGTGACAAACAGACAGACACCGTGAGCTTTCCATAGGGGTTTTCATGTTTACCCAGTTTGAGTATGAAACCCTAGGAAAGAACATAAAACTTTTCTTATTATCCACAACAAAATTCCTTATTCGCTTTTTTATTAAGTATTCAAATTGGTAAAATTTCTTTAAATCTCACATCGAATCTGGCCAATAGAATATCAAAATTTCAATGTACTGAAGGTAAATATTAGATACACCAAAGTGTACAGTACCTTTAGATCTAAAATGAATCAAAAACAACAGCTGAAAAGGGAGAATCTAAATAAAAATTGGCACAAAATCCAGAAAAATTCTATGAAAATCTGTTTAGATTTTCATATCACGTCTGACTTTATCTCAGTTTTTCATTTAAATGTGAACAAAATGCTTAATTCAGGGAAATTGCCTCCAACGGTTTGACGAGCAAAATGATTTCCCACCACCACTGGAGTGACAATTGGAGAACGAAAGCGTTGCTTTTATTCTACGTATATCCTCTGGTGGCACGGTGACGTTAACGTAACTTCACTTGATATTTGAGGCACGTTAGCACATCATACACACTTGCCTTCTGTCATATGAACATACATATGTTATGTGCAAACTCGGTTGCAGGAAATTCAAAAGGGTTACATACTCGGTGAACAAAGGTCGTTGGCACATTACAATTATTTGCCTTGCCCTTGATGAGCCACATGCCTTTTAATTTCAAAAAATAGTCACGACAGGAGGCATCCTGAATATGTCATGAGCCTGAAGCTGTACATACAAAGCGAGCTTGTTGCCTGCATTTTTGTTGCCGCTTTCCTTCCTCGGGACTGCATTAATATCCGTGTAATTAGTACTTGCTCTAAAATTATTTCATTCAGATCATGATTAGAAAAGTTTACCAAACACTGCAATGTTTGATTTCAAATCAACTTTAAGATATTGCATTTTTAATTACTTTTCTCTTACAATTATATAATTACATAAGAGCATAACTTTGGGAGTTTGAATTATGTATTTAAATAATATAATAATATATAATATAAATAATAAAATACAAATGAATTTGAGAAAAGAGCAGCTTATTAGCTACTGATTACAATTACCATTTTATGCGTATTGGTGAGTAGGATCGAAATATTTACAAAGAGGGTACTCTTCTACCTACTATAAGTCATCCATTAGTAATCATCATTGATTTGAACTTTTCTAATCCTTCTATCCAATAACTTTTGGCTTGAATAAATGGCTCCGGAAAGTTATAAAAGATGCACTAAATGACAATGCAACACAAAGTAAAAGAGAGATAGACAAATTAATTATAAATGATGAAAAGTTAAGACGAATAGCATTAACCCTGATCCATCATTTTACCATCGTAGGTACACGGTTTTTGGAGACCCAGATGGAAACAACGGAAGAAATGCGATCAACGAGAATAACTGAAAACACAATGTTTATTGTGCCGGTAAGTAGCGAAGAGTTCGAGCATACTATATTGGAATTGAAACTAGACGCAGCGCCAGGACGATGCAGATGGAATTACAGTGAAAGATTTAAAGGAGTTAAAAACCATAATAGCTCATGATTAAATTGGGGCATCTAGCTGACTGTATCTTTACAGATTTCAGTAAGGTTTTCGACCGAATTATTCATAGGCTTCTGCTCTATAAATTTTCTATACTTGAGTTTCCATCTCTTTTTGTTGATTGGCTTTCCTCTTATTTATCTGGCCGTATGCAACGAGTTTTGTTCCGCGAAGTTATCTCATCGGAAATAGTTAAATCTTTTGGAGTGCCTCAGGGTAGTAATCTCGGCCTACTAGTATTCACCATGTCCATCATCGAAGTGCTTACGTATACTCTGTTATACTGACGATGTAAAGTTATTTCGTGAGACTTATTGCCACTCTCTACTTTCCGGCTTAATTATGTTTTATATGTGGTGCATCTCTAATAATCTACCATTGAATGTAGTGATATGTTCAGTTATGTCATTCTCTATGAAAAAGTCATTCCTTAATTTAAGGTATTGATGGAAGCTCATTAACCAGACTTGACAAGACCAAAGGCCTAGGCGTTATCCTGAATTATGCACATACTTTCTTTTGAGTACCATATTAATTCAGTCAGCAGCACACCCAATTCTGCCTTAAGCTTTATAAAAAATTGTGTGTGCTTACGACCACACGACAGAAGTGAAAACTTCAAAAGGTGAAATTAATAATACCAAATACAATTTTTTTTGCGTTGTATATTGACAAAGTAATAACATTTATAATGTCCTTAATTATAATTGTGTATAAATTACTCTAGTGATTTTTGTCCTGAGTGGCCTTCATCTGCATCATCATACTCTAAAAATGAAACTATAGGTTTATGGCCGACAAAGCGGCTGGCGCTTTCAAAGCGCCGAAAGCGTACATTGGGTTTCTACCTTTAGCCGACTCGAGCCGACTTCTCCCGAATGAGCGTTAATCAGCCGAGCGTGACGGCTCAGTTTAAATCAGTGCCCACAAAAAGTGCTAAACGCGCCTAAAGAAGTTTCCACTTCAAAGAAATTGTCCAAAGAGTTTGACGATCCCTACATTACTAAGATTTTGTATTGAACCTTTGCTAGGCTCATTTTGGAATATGCCAGCCCTGTTTGGGCCCCATGTTATTCTGTGCATATTTATCGTGTCGAGGCGGTCCAGCTAGATTTCTTCGGTTTGCCTTCAGTGGTCTATCTTGGATGGACTGTTCGCTGACCTTCTCCCTTATGTCGGTAGGCTTAAACTGATCTCATGGCCATGATTTCTAACATCTTGAAAGGGTCTATTGACTCTCCGGAACTGCAATTTCTATTTAGGTTCAACCTTGCTCCTTAAGGACTCATGATTTTCTTCATATTTCTTAATAGACCCAGTTACGGAAATTATTAGCCTATTACTGCAACGTTCCGTTTGTTTAACAGGTACATATTTTATTTTGATTGTAATTCTGATAACATTGTACTTGTTGACGAATCTTGTTAACTAAATAAATAAATAACAAACTGACAACAAACAGAAACAAAACAAACTACATGACATTCCAACAGAAAAATAAAGAACATTTGGAAATGAATCTAACTCATATAAGACTGTAAGATTAGAAAAACTAACTATACGAAATATTTGGGAATCATCTTCGATCAAAAACTGGTATGGAACGAACACATTATCGGAATAATGAAGAGACGACGCTACTTTAGCTCAAATTCGCATAATCTAATATACAACGCTTTTATCTTACCAATAATATCATGAGTATACGACAGTTAATATTTGCAGAAAAAATCAAATTTATATATTATTTATTTACTGAAGCACAACGTGTCATATATATATAACATCAAGTTAAAAGAAAACAGAGCAGTTCACACATACATATTATACACCTGCGTTTCGAAGCTCCTGAGATTCTCAGCTGACAAATATAGATAGGAAAATATAAGGGCTCAAGAATATGGCCATGCCGGCGGGAATTAAGGAAAAAAATTGCAACTATTTTAGGAGAGACTAAAATAATATGCGAGAAATAATGCTGTGGAGGAAAGAAGGAAAAAAAAAGAAAAAAACCTAGATTGAAAAATTTCCAAATGCTATGTGTTCGTTATTGGCGTACTTTAATTCAAAGTTAATTTTATGTTCAATAATAAATATTTAATATGCTTTAAAGATGTTAAATTAAGATTAAGAATAAAATCTGATAAACTGACAGACACCTTAATTGCAACTTGGTTTCATAAATTAAATGTCTTTTAAGCTTTCGTCACGCTTTGCTTTATATTTGTCACAAAATTTCATGAAAGGAGGCTAATTAAACAACATGATTCTGAAGGAGTGAACTAATTAGCTATGTAAGCAGAATTAACGGCTAATTAATGTGATGTCTTACCAGGAGTAAGAACTGACTCAAAACGCCTTCAATATAAACCAAAGCGTTTTATTTAACAAGCAGAATGTAAATCAATAGATAAATATTTAGCAATAGTTTCGTTTCTTTGAGTCGCTTTATGTCTATGTACATAAGTGAAATTAGAGGGTTCAGTCCTAACTTTTGCAATTTCACTTGTGATTCATTCTTTTCATCATAGAATTAATGTCTTTCACTATATGGATTTGATCTTATTCAGCACGTTGGAAAACGAAATCAACTCAAAAAGGGAATACGGAACCACCGAAAGAAACAGCATCTACTAATGTGAAGCTTATAGAATGTGTATAATTTAAGGCTTCACTCCAACCAGACAATTTATCTCCTGAATCATTTTATGTTGCACGCGAAAATTGACAGTCGAATCGACCCAGTCTTCACGATATATTTACATACATACATAACATATGTGTGACTAACAGCAGTATCCGTCTTCATCAGTTTCGCCAGATCTGTTGAGCGTTAACGTCATACGACCTAAACTGCTTTTTCATGTTGGCATTTTGTTATCGCATAAGTTATAATAATAATGAAAAATTGAATTCACTTTTTACCGACGTTTGGCGTTTATTCGACGCTTCCTGGCTCAGAATCTTACTATAAATTTGACAACGAAATCAAAACCTGCTATGTAGCATAAAGCCTTTCTCGAAAAAAATATCTCGAAATAAAGGTGGCACTGTTTGTATTGTATGGGCACGTTTGTATGAGCGTGTATGCAAATGCATTTACAGCATGTGGCTGTGTATGTATTATGATGTGATCTGTTATGAAATAATTGCGAACCACATTCTCTAAACGGTTTTATCAGCGAAGATACTTCCCACACTGAAAAAGGTTATATGGGAGAGTTGCGGACAACTCTATCCCACCAAAAACATTCTGTAAAAAACTAGCCAAGTCTCGATGGAGCTGCTTGTAAATATCTAAAAAATAATGAAATCTATACAAAGTCGTGCCAAGTCTAAGATTCGTTACTGCGATTTCTTTATTATTATAGTTAATGTTGTGACTTGGCCGTTGAACATTCTTTATACGTTAGTGGGTACAAGTCAATTGTGTCAAAAATGGGTAGCGGTTCTGGCGACAGATTGGTGCAATGGTGTCATGGAGCACCTGGTTTTGTACCTTGTGTACCCTTCAACGGTCAAGTCACACAACATTAACTATGATAATAAAGAAATCGCAGTAAGGAACCTTCGACTTGGCACGACTTTGCCTAGATTTCATTATTTTTTAGAGATAAACAAGCAGCTCCATCGAGACTTGGGTAGTTTTTTACAGAATGTTTTTGGTGGGATTTCACTTCTTTTTGTAGAAACGTGGGCATATTGATTTATAATACAGTCAGATTAAAAGCAGAAGGGGAGACATTCGCCCAGCAGTGGGACGCTATAAGCAGAAGGGGAGGCATTTTGGTTGGGCTCTTGTGCTTTCTAATCAGGGTCACCAGGTACTCCAGATCTTCGATTATCCTAGTATTTATAGTTTTCCCTTTATGTGGCCATTAAACCCTAACTCTGTACCAAATTTCAGCTCTCTGAGTTTATGGGAAGTACTAGTTCTATTCTGATGATCATGAGTGAGTGAGTGAGTGTCATAAATGCGAAACTTTGCTTTCGCTTAACTTCGGAACTAAATGACCTACAGACTTAAAATTTGGATTTTAAGTATGTGATTATAGCTTACTGGATGACGAAAATTTCTGCGTTCTGGTCTTATCCAGAGGTTCTCAAATAGGGGCCTGAAAATGCGGCGAAATGGTCCCAGTAAAGGATGGTACGGCACTGCTTGCTTCGCGCTCAACTTGGCGGGGGCACTACCGTGCCCCCAGATTCTCTACATAAAAGATCTGAACGACTTATCTAGAAAAACCAACCCGAAGTGAGATATGGGTATACGGGGAGGAAAGTTCGAATTGGTCCGTACACTAAAGTATACCCCATATCTCGCTTCGAGTTTGTTTTGTGATGTAGGTCGTTAATACATACACAAATCGCGCATTTGCATGTGTGTGTCTGGTGTATTTCACCGTAACGATTTCTTACTAAAATCTGTTCCAAATTTTCCTCCAATTTTGCTCTAAATTCCATGTTTACCTTTTCCCGTAGAGTAAAGCGAAGGTGAAAATAGCATCGAAATTTGTTCCTGGATTCCAAAGTTTATCAGACTTACACTATTTATATTTATTTTGTTGGCATATTTATATTCAAAACATAATTGCGCAATGCAAAAACTGCACTGCGCTTTGCATTTTGTGTAATAACTCATTTGCAATTGTCTGGGACCAACTTGAGAATTCATCGTGACTTTATTATTTTGCGTAGTATAAATTTAAATATTGTGTATAAATAATTACTCTGCGTCGAAATTAAATTTATTTGCTCAATTTACTCGGCTAAGGAATAAGAAAGCAATTTTGTTGTATTTATTTAGAAAATCACTTCTTTTCTTGCGAGTTTCAACAAAGAAAATGCCTACGTAGAATTTATTTGCGCTTTGCATTTTCGTCACATAGAGGTATTCTGAAAGGTATCCGCCCACCGTAAAATGCTTCTGATACTTTTCAGCTTGAATGGCAAAGTGCGTCCCCTTTTCGCCTTCTGTTTTAAAATTCTCATCATTCGTCCGACATTTTTCTCCCCTTTAAGGAGATGTGACATATGAAAATACACCTTCAGTTTTACAACGTTTTCATTTTTCAAATGTTTGTCGATTGCGTTCGACGAAGTGTAAGAGTAAAGCCAGTCGCGCGGAATAGAAGAAAGTTGATCACGAGTAAAATGAGCGCCTTCAGCATTTATCAATCTTATGTGCAAGTCTCAAACAAGTACATATTGTTCAGATCAGCATAAAAATCCCTTGCAATTGAATAATTATCGTGTTAACTTCAGATACGAGATGAGATAAACGTTTGGCATTTTGGTTTATATAAAGGTGCGTAAAAAATTGGAAATTATGAATCATTCGTTACGATTCGAAAGTTATAACAAAGACCTACATACTTACATTTAATTCCGAATGAATTAAGTTTGAGTTTTAAAGTTATAGAAAAATAACAGTGGCCAAATATATTAAGCCATGAAATTTGTCAGGGCGCTGTGTGGAAATCGAAATAGGCTGGGAAAATTATTCATTGGCGTATCGCTTATTGAGGTTTTGTGCTTAAAAGCAGAAAATTCATCAAATTCATTCAAAAGCGTCAACCGAATTAATTGGATTTAAATTACACACAAGTTGATGTCCACAGCCTCCTGACAGCGGAGTTCGTACAGCTCATCTTTGCTTACCATGCATTCAGTCATCACTCATCAGTGTAACGTAAGTTTCTTAGTGGTTGAGCAAACATTGCCACGTAGATATTTCCGGAGTACGAGTAATATAATTTGCGTGCATAAATCAAAGTATTATGGTATTACGATTTGCTTTATTTAGCATAGTGCGTAGCTTAGTACGGAAGACTTATGCGTAAAGCCCAACTTCCACTTGATCGCTTTTTTAAATTGAAATTAAAATTTATTTATTGAAAAATATCTAGAGAGTTTTAAATGGAGAACGAATTTTTATATAGAATAGAATATCAAGAAAACTAAATAATTAGTATTATAATATAAAAAATGTTAAACTGCAAATTTGCCGAAGATACCATAGTCAAGGCTGTACCGGTTTTACTATGGGTTGCCTTCGACCTCCGCATTGCTCTGGACTGGAGTAATTTCGCAATTTTGTTTTTGTTTGACATTTTGAGGGCCTTTGACAACGTCAATCATATTAAATTGCTTAAAAAATAACAAGAACGCTTTGCATTTTAATCTCCTGCTATCAAACTCTTGAGCAACTTTTTCCATCAAAGAAAGCAGATAATGTGTCAATCGGTATATTGTCTGACGACGCTAGGTCCCTAAGGGATCGATATTTGGCCCCTTACTGTTTTGCCTATTCATTGATGATTTCCCTTGGTCGTACAGAATGTCATAATTCATATGTTTGCAAACAATTTGCAACTTTGTCTGTGCAGCGAAGATTGTATTGCTCGCGTTAATGATGATGTAAGATTTGTCATTGACCCTTTGAAAATTTAACCTTGTAAATCTTTTGCACTCCCCCTATTCACCTACACATACATACATACCTAGTTTCATTGCTTCATAACTTCCTCCAATCAATATCAATAACTTCCACCTGCAGTATGTTGATTGAGAGAGTAATATAAATAAAAAAATCGAAATTAAAATGTTGCGACTACTCGTAGGTGGGAGGTCAATTACAGAATATCCATAGCGGTCTAAGACTTCCTTGGCTCTCTGCGGGATTATTAGATGCCGTTTTTTGTGTACTTTATTCTGGAATAACCATACATTGAACAGAACAAATTTTTTCTGCTGGTTGAAGAGAACAAACCGAACAAATAGTGCATCTATGACAACACAGGTGACGCTGAATTAAATTTCACAAAAGGATTTTGTCAATTTTCATAAAAGTACAAGCTAATAAATGTTAACAAATTTGTATTCGTAATGAAGTATTGATATCTCTAACATGTTACGAGATAGTGGAATTTTGTACTATGTGTACGAAACCCTTAAGTCACGAGTCCGACTCGCACTTGTTTGATCTTTTCTTAGTTTAAATTTGACGCGCTTGGATTCTTCTGTGTTCGCGAGATCAAGGAATGGACACTGTTCTAACTCCTATAAGACGACGCGATTTGGGGATATTGGTTGTCTGTAGCTTACCTATATATATAAAAATGAATTGCTGTGCGGTACGTCTCGCTAAAACTCAAAACGGGTTGACCGATTTCGATAATTTTTTTTTGTTTTGTTCGCTATAATACAGGGGAGGTTTAAAAAAAAAAGAAAATTCGGGAAACCCCAAAGGTAAAGCCGGAAAATCGAAAAAATCGAAATTTCCGTTTTGTATAGGAGGCGAATTTTCCAATATCAAGGAATCTTTATGAAAAAGGCAATTGGAGGTTTTCGGGGTCGCAGATCTCGAACTAGCATTCAAAATTTTGGAATTGAAGATGTCGGATCCAATATGGCGACCGAAAAAGTTAAACTTCAAGGGATTTCATTGAAAATCCGAACTTTTGTTTTTGGTTTGGGATTTTGGGGTAACTGATTTTGAATCTGCCATCAAAATTTTGGAAATCAAGATGGTGGATCAATATGGCGACCGAAAAGTTAAATTTCAAGGGATTTCCCTGAAAATCCGCACTAGGGAATTTTCGGGATCACTGATTTCGAATCTGCTATTCAAATTTCCAAATATGAGACCACCCCAACACCGCTGGGAGATATAGGAGAGGGGGTGCTATAAGGAGGTGGTGTAAAATGAAGAAAACTAAATTTAATAATACTGTTGGAAAATATCTAAAAGATGTGCAAAACGCAAATAGGAAAACGCTATGTCACATAGTAGAGGCGGTGGTGCAGTAGGGAGGAGTTGTAAAATTAAGGAACACAAATTTAATAGTATCCCGGGAAACGCCGGCTCCGGGCAAGGTAGTAGAGACATAAAAATTTTCGTTTCCTTTTGTACAAACTTTTCCTTGTTGCCTATTAGTGTTGCTATTTCTTATCATTATAACTAATTTCCGACTTTCATATCCTATAATATCTTTTTGTTTTTTATACACTTCATAAGATTGTGATTCTTTTTAGCTCATGTGAAAATAAAAATGAATGAGTATTAATTTGTTCATGATAATTTGCATTTGGTACCTTTGTGATAATTCATCGTATTTTGCAATAATTGGAGTGTATGGTATATTTTGATTTGATGATACTTTTCGATTCGATTCCGAGGCCTGATATGACATTCCCATATTTTTAATTTATTATTGTATTAAAGAGAATCGTAAATACGTGCTTCAAATACAAATCCAATCACAAATATTTAAGTAAACCTTTCTGAATCTCTTCTATTTTGTGTATATTGCAAGATGGAGGTAAACGCATTCATTCTTAAACTTAATTATTCATAAGGCATTTTCACAAAAAATAATTTGTTCTTTTTATTACTGGGTAACTACTATTAAGTCATCAGGGAACTGAGGCACGACCGTGTTAATTCAGAATTTCAAAGCCAAGTAAAAAAAGATTATTACAAGAATTTTAAAATATGCACCGCACAGTCAGTAAAATTGCCTGCCTCACGATAGAATTTTAATGCTGTTTTGCATTCTGTATAAAATATTCACTACTTTTGAGCGCCAGCCACTGGTTCTATCAAAAGAAGGCCACTTTTTGTTGCCACAGCGAACAGCAAAAGATTCAACATAAGAATGTGTCCTCTTTCTACACATGTACAGCCTTAAGGAGAGCTGTTGTCAAAATTTAAATAAATAAATTACTCACACGCCTACAATTTTCCCGCTCAATTTAACCTTTTATTTACTTACGCGAGATCACTGCAATTCAATCCGGTCTATTTGGCCACACCCGTGGGTTTTCGCTGCCTTATAAATTATTTAGAATTTTCATCTCCGCAAAGGAACTGCCATTTCCGTCCCTTCGCATTGGAAATTCACATCCAGGATTTTATTTTTTAACATAAATTCCCGCAGATACATGGCTCCAGAACAATTTATGGACCCTTTTTGCCTTTCATACGATGCCCATCAGCAATCTGTTACACTGCATGCTAACACAAGTGAAATGGACCACGCCTGATTGCGGGGAAATTATTTAGCCTGGAAAAAGGATCATAATCGCTTCATTTAAAACGGCTTACTTCTTTTTGTTTATTCTCCGTATCCATGAGTACCCACAGGGTACACACATTTTGAGAGGACTTAAATTAAAGTAATTCTCATTCCCTCGGGGCTTTGCTCACGATATGCACTTGTGCGGAAAACTCGTAATTTTCTCAGTATTTTTATATAGAACTTTTTAATATTACTCTTTTCTTATTACATGTGTTGCATTAGTAAGACCTCCGTACGACAGATTTGACCGTTTCTACGTTCTTGATAGAAACCCCAACTTGGGCACGTGTTGGGTGTGTAAGTGCAATTAAAATTAATTTCTAGAAAATTCAAATGAACGGATTTTCTTAAAAATGAATTATGTTAAATTTTTTATGATCTCTTTTAAGCCTTTAATGAAAAAAGATTCAAACACCGGATTTTTCTTTAATGGGATTTATTGGATTACTCTCGTAAATTAATCAAGACCGAAGGTTGGAATTTTATGGATTTAAGAGGTAATGCGAAAACCTTTAGTTACTTGTACTTTAGCGTTTCCTTCATTAATTGAAAACTCTACATACAAAAATTAGTTTTCATCAAATGCTTTAATCGTGAGTTTCGGGTTATTATTAAGAGACCATGGCTCATATGTATATAATAACAATTATTATTATATGCAAACAATAACAAAACAATTTCAGGTACAAAACGTTTAGAAAGTTTCGAAATAACCCAAGATAAATAATTAGTCTCATGCAATGTGTATGCTTGATTTGGGATGTTAAATACAGAACCAAAAAATCTGTTATAGTAAAAAATTCTACTCTAATACTTACGTACCAATATACACATGCTGACACTTAAAAAAAACAAAAATCCCACCATCGAAAATTTGAAATTTCCGTGAAGCAAACCATTCCTTAATCACTTTAGCAGTATGCTTGAGTCATTATCGTATAGAAAAAGTAAACGCATGATGTGAATACGTTTTGCGTGGTGTACTTATTAAAATAAGCCAGAATTGGTATAAGATGTTAAATTTAATTTATTATTCATAAGATCATATTTTATAAGGTACTGGCTAGTAGGTCAAGATATGACCTAGCTAGTAGGTATAATATAGTCTAGAACAATCTATATCACTCAGAACGTCTTGGGCGATACGCCTGCAAAATGTCATCTAAATCGGATGAGTACTTTTGGGTGGCTCACCATAAACATCACTGACTGTCATCCCAATCTGAATTCGATGCCAAATGCCGTCTACACATGCTTTCACAAATCATCAAACCATCTCAAAATTTGACGGTTTGTTTAATAATAACAATGTATTTATTTATGGGGTCTCCTCACTTTTTTTGCATTCATTTAGTTAGACCAATCTGATCCAATGCTACTAATAATTCACATTTATTACTTGTAATGGTAATCCATCATTCCGGTTTTTACAGCTCATGAACTCATGATTTTATTTTTAAGCAAAAACATCAAAATGGATATAATGAAAATTCCAAAATCTTGGAAAAACAATATTTTTGTCTCAATTTTTCTACAATTTACCTTTAATCAAACTGCAAATATCCTCAATATTTCAACGGGGTGCTTTTTGAAGGGAGAAAAAAATTGTCGGATTTTGAAAGTTTCGTTTTTATTCTTTTTAGGTCTGCTTAAACATTTTTAAGCAATAGAATTAGTTACAACGTAAAGCAAACCTAAGCAATAAACAAAATTCATAAAATGTTTTCTCCCTTAACAAATTCAGGGTATTTTTAGATTGACAAAACGAAACCGTTTAATCCTTTTAACTCTATACACTTAGTCCAGCGTTTTTCCAATTTTGTTACTCCTTCCAAATAATAGATTTTCTCAAGAGTCTCAAAATAGGCGTTTGTTTCTGTGATGACCTCTTCATTTGACCCAAACCTCTTACCACCCAGCCATTTCTTCAGGTTTGGAAATAGGAAATAGTCACATGGGGCTAAACCTGGAGAATATGTTGGATGGGGTAACAGTTCCTATCCCAATTAATGAAGGATGGATGCGGTCGTTTTTGCTTCAAATCAATATCAAATCTGTCCAAAAGCTCTGCATAATATACACCGGTGATCGTTTTGCCCTTTTCGAGGTAATCGATATGAATGATATCGCGTGCATCCCAAAAAACTGTAGCCATGACTTTGTTAGCTGACAAACACAATTTCGCCTTCTTTGGTGCACGTTCACTTCGAGAAACCCACTGTTTTGATTGTTCCTTGGTCTCTGCTGTATTGTTATGTATCCATGTTTCGTCAACGGGTCGGATTGCGGCTAAACATCGCCAAACAATCCTTTGAAGTGGTCAGACGGTTGCGCTTATGGTCGAGTGTGAGCAATCGCGGCACCCATCGCGCGGATAGCTTTTTCATATCCAAATATTTATGTGAAATATGATGTACCCGCTCAGTTGAGATGCCTACCGCCTCAGCCACCTCACGCACTTTCATTCTCCGGTCATCCAATATCATTCCATGGATTTTATCGACGATTTCTGGTGTAACAACCTCTTTTGGGCGACCTGAACATTCGGCGTCACTTGTGCTGATACGACCAAAACGGAACTCAGTAAACCACTTCTTAACCATTGAAATTGATAGCGCAGTGTCACCATAGTATTTATCAAGTCTTTCCTTGGTTTCGGTGATGGTTTTTTCACGCAAAAAAATAATGCTTAATCAGCACACAAAATTCACTTTTTTCCATTTCTGTTAAAAGTCAAGAGGTTGTCTGCTTTCAATGGTTGTCAAGCATAAACTAAATGACTCAGCTTGATCAAAATTTGACAGTAGTCTATTAATAGATGGCAGTTAAGTTATTTGTGCGGGAAATTCATAAAGTCACTGACTTATCAAACCGCCCTCGTACTTTACACCTTACACAACAGAAAGCTGTTTATTGTTTTTAAATAGCCTTAAAAGTAAGCAAGAAATGTTTTCCGTGGTGTTATGTTATGTTTGCTTATTTTAAAACGTAATAATTAGAAGAGATCACATTCCATAAATGAAGAGAAACTTTCTGATATGTATGGTTGAAATGTTTTATATGTTTTAAGAATTGCTATTCTTGTTTCAAAAAGATAATTTTGTGTTTTACTCTGTAAAATATTTTTGTTTTTCTTATTTTGAGCTCCTTTTCCTTTCGCCAAAAACGAATGTATTATGCTACTTAAAATGCCATTGTATGAATGCCCTAGAAAACTCGTAACTATGGCGTGCATTTCCTTTAAGGAGGAGAAAAGACGATCTTCTGCAGATAGTGTATCCTTAAAATTTGCACCTCCGACAAAAGGTGCAACAATATTAACTAAAGCATAGACACCAGCATAAGTGGAGCACAATAAGGCCAGGACATTTAAATTTCAATGTTATCTGTCTTTAAGTAGTCCAACCCTTAGCACATGGAGGAGAGGGTTGAATTTGGGTTATGTATGAACCAGGTAAATTCAGGAGAAAGTGGGTCATAAATATACAAACACTTATGTATATAAAGGTGAAAAGCTAGAGAAGCTACAGCCTCTCCGCGCACAGGATCAAGTAGCACATTTATTTTCTTTCCTGTACGCGGGGAATGCTGCTGCAAATACCTTTGGCGTACAACTTTTAACCTAAATAACTGTGGTCGTATTAAGAATTCACCATCTCAGGCATTCATTTTTGGTCGACGTGCTAAAACATCTCGCTACAATATCAACCGTCGGTCGCCACAATTTCCTGCACCGAATACCCGAGAAGTGTCGCAAACGTGGCCAGAATGCATAAAATATGACCTGACGTTGCCGTATTCACGCCCACGCTCGCTTCTGTAGAAACGGTTGACGATATGTGCACTAATCCGCCGAGATGGTGCACTGATTTGCCGTCCGCTCTAAAAGGGTCTAATTACAGTACTCCTATTGGTTGGTTGGTCATTTTGTAATAATTACATGAGAACGTTCCGTAAGATTATCCATTTGCGGGCGATAAAACGGAAGGAGGCATATATCATAGTAAAACCATTCAGGATCCATTAATTGTGTTCAAAAGTATTTTTATAAACAAATTAGTAAATAAACGGGTGGTTGGCAATTTTTACTAGAATATTTTATTTCATTTATTTATAGATCTAAGCAAATGGCCGGTAGGATAAATCCTAATTGCAAGCATTCTCCACTCGTTCACGGAAGATGTCCACAGCCTCAGCAATCCGGCGCACCTTCACTCGACGATCGTCAATTATGATACCATGGATTTTGTCGACCATTTCTGGTGTGGTGACTACTTTTGGACGCCCTGGGTACTCATCATCAAAAATGCTCGTATAACCGCGTTTAAATTCAGCTATTCAATATTTTATTGTGGAAGGTCCTATAAAACTCGTTTAATTCGGTGTTGATCTCATCGATCGTTTTCTTTTTCAAAACCAATTATGGAAGTACTGCACTTTTGTGAAAATGAAAAAGTTGTTCGCTTTCAATGCCTGTCAAACGTACCCTGCAAGACGCAGCCATGGAAATATGAACTAAGCACGGAACGGCTGTATCGTGCATAAACCCTGTACATGAGCGACCACCTAAAGATAGCTACGCAAAGGAGTACAGCAACAGCGTGTATGAGGGAAGCTAAATAAGAATTATAGCTACTAGTGAATGGCAGCGTGTAAATAGATGTTAAGGGGGCATAGCCAACATGGAAGGAACTTCGGAAAATTTTGAATTGTAAGCCCCCTTCTGATAATGTCTTCATATTTACGCTTGCACTGAGCTACCATACGAACACAGCCAATTCTAACACATCAGGGAATGTGGTACGCTAAATCTGGCTTACAGCCGTTCCGTGCTTAGTTCATATTTCCATGGACGCAGCTGGGTGAAAAGTTGACAGTAATCATATAAAGGATAATATTCTCGAAGCAAAGCATTGATTCGATAATTGTGGTGCCACAACTTGCCTAGTCCAAATAACTTTCACCCAACCCTCGCATGCACCTCGTACAAAGCACAGAGTTCCCTGTGCTTCCGAACTTTTAAATTAAACATTTACTTCGGATCTGTTACGTTCTATTATGAAAAGCATTCACAGGTCAGCTGATCTGACCGACTTGTTGTTTAGAATTTACCAACCTTTGTAAAATGCCCCTCTCGAGTAAATGTAAATGTAAAAAGAGGTTGGAGTATTCATTTTTAATTTTATAATTCACTTTGGTAATAATCAGTCAATAATTAATCGCAATTACGACGATATTGAAACACCCCAAGCAGAGTTATAGATTTGACGGAACTTATCCCCTTACACATTTCTGTTTAATTAGTCCAATTGCACAAATCTTAATTACTTTCTGGACTTTCAATTTAATAGTCTTATGGAGTTTTGAAAAATCAATTAAAAATGTGGAACATCGTACGGAAAATACGTTTACAAAATGCAATCGGGCGATATTTTCTCGTAGTGCTAATCAAAAATACCGCTGCCTCAATTAGTAAGATATGGGAAAATATGTTGTTTTGACAAGAAAGAACGGGTATGCGATTAAAATCCTGGTTACCCTGCTGGAGAATGCGAAAAATCCGAAAGGGTTAGCACGAAAAAAGGATTCCCCATACATATGTACACACATACATGCATCTGCCGTATTAAGTAAGCATATCGGCTGCAAAGAAGACTCTCTGCTAAGCCCTGCAAAATTGATTTATGAAAGTTGGTTTCCTTTTAGGATTTTGCGGGATTGGTATCGAACATTTTCCTCAGGAATTGTAATACTCCTGCGGCAAGGGGATACGCTGGCAGATAAAATGTGCCACATACGATTTTCCATTTTTCTTCTGTGTTAGTTGGTACTTGTGCTGTCGATTATGCAAGGAATTTCATTTTAAGTTGTTTAATTTAGAGTTTGGAAATTTCGGAGAATCCATTCTTGCTCCTTTGAGGAAAATTAATTCTTTCATAATGAATTTATAGTATGAGATTTTGCGCTTATACATTGTGTTGTGCACAAACTTTTATTGCTTATAAAAAACATAGGAAGAGTTGCAAAGGAACTTGATAGTTTATTTCATCCATACCTGAACTTAATTAATTTTTTAATTAGTATGTGGGTAAATAGTTAATTAGTATTGCAGATTTACTCCGACGACTAGCGCTGTCTCAACTCGTATATACAAAATAAACCCTTATAAACTATAAAGAAAGGCAGGGTTCATATTTAAAAATTTCTTTCATGCTTTCGTACAAAAGGAATCGCCAAACAACTTCATAAAGGTTCAAACTTTACGGTAATATTTACTTTAAGTGACTGGCTGAAAAGATAGTAGGTACATACAGCAATTTCACTGTTTGCTTATCATTAGCATTTAATGGTCACGCCACTTTCAAAAAGGTCCAAAATGGCTTAATTCCTTTTTGGGTAGAATTATGAAATGTCTGTCTTTGCTTTGCACTGCCAACAGACGGCAATTATTTCAATTTTTTAAAAGAGCTCGAAAGGAGTCTAAGGGGACCCCTTATCACCTTTATGTTGTGCCTGCTGGACTGATACAGCATAACTGCGATGTAAAATGGGCGCCTTACCAAAGCAGATTAAGCTCCGCAGAGAGTGCTCTAGTTCCGGTTGTGGAAACGTGTGCTCCTTTGCCGAAGAAAGGTCGTCATAGGGCATGTGACACTAACAAGCTGTTTCAAGTATTTAAGCTCTTAGGATATTGGCCCTTTACCCACGGTTTTGCGGTTTTACCGATTCCTGTATCAAGTTAACAAAGTTTTTCTAGGACATTGCTATTTGTAAGGAATTGGTATAATTGTAGTATTCTTTGTATATCAGCTTTGAAGCGATATTTCTGCCACTTTATTATAAATCGATTTAGTTGTATTCTATGCTTGTTTACACATCCGTCTAATAAGTGAGTAGAACGTAATAAAGAAAAGTAGAAAAATGTAGGGCACTAAAAAGCAAAACGTCGAATAGCTAAGGTTTATTAATTTAGAGTTTTGGTGAGCATGATAAATTGGCAAAACTCCATCACAAACGAATTATGAGAAAATTGTTTGTTGTAACAATATCATAGTTCCTTCCAATCATTTATCTCATCTTCAAATATAAAACATGATTAAGGTTCTCATCAAAAATTGATCAAAACTTTAACCTGCATTGCACCGATACGAACGTCCGTCCAAGTTGCTATTTAATGGTTCATAAAGATACCACCATAAATTCTTGAGACGACATTTCTACTAAAGCAAAAGCATCAAATACGTACTTGCTGGATTCCTCCCGCATAGGACAATTACTGGTAACGGCACCAAGTGACAGCAGCAATTATTGTTCGTCTTACTTAATGGCCCTAAGCAGACATCCTGCTGCAAATATAGGAGTCATAAAAATTCAACACGTAGGACTTACACAGCAGAACCAGTCTAAATATTGCACAGTAAACTGCAAACACGTTACAAGTATTCGAGATGAGTGTGCGAGCTAAGTGATGAATTCTTGCAATTGCTATATTTAAACAAAGTGCAATTAGCATACCTTTTAATATTCAAACTATGTCATCTCTTGACGGGGTTATTCGTGGCCGACCACTGCGTGGGATTTTTGCTTATGATTTTCCTGTCTTATACCGTTTTGTAATGCGCGATACTATAGACTTTAGCGTATTGAATTTTGCAGACTCCATTGCGATTATATTTTTAATTTTAAATCACTTGAATATACATACAGATATGTACATTGTAATGTAGTAAAGCACACCAAAAACATTAACATTAATTATCTAAATAAATTGGCTTCGTATGGATAACAGTAAAAGCGAAAAATGTTGCCGACAAATCCTGGTGTGTGTGTAATATTTACTATATTTTAACTTCGGACGAAATCTACACATATTATTAAATGTAACGGGGCCAATTCTGTACATGAGATATTTTTTAAAAATTATGATTGCGGTGAACGGTTTACAATTTTTGCCTGTCTGTCTGTCTGTGCACGCATAACTCGGAAACTATTTGACGGATTTAAATGAAACTTGGAATATTGGTAGCTTATCTACTTGATCAGGTTATAGAATACTTTTTAACTGACTTAAAAAAAGAGGAAGTTGTCAATTCGACTGTATATTTTTGTGTGTGTGTGTTACGCGATGTCTTCATCAATTGTGAACCGATTTTAATGATTCTTTTTTTTATTGAATAAGCTATAGCTCGATGTGTGTTGCATTAAATTTACCCTATGATACACGTCTGCGCAGTTCTGTTTGGAGTAGCTTGCGCGTTCGGGTTGCCCACTGCACCACACTCGCGCGGCCTTCAAATAAATAAAAACACAATTCTCTTGACCTTCCTTATTATCTCATTTTGGATTGATCATTAGGACTGGGACTACCTGCATAATAGACAAAAATTATCGATATATATATAGGTACACAAAAAAAAATATATTTAATACATGCAAAGACCAGATAAATCCAGATAAAAAAAAATCGAAACTCTGTACCATTCAAAATATTTGTGGGTCTGCAAACACACTTTCAGCTATTAATATTTTAAATAAGTATACGCACACGATGTTTAAAAAATGTTTCAGTTTTTTTTGTTAGTTTCACAACTTACTTATTGTGACACCAATTGGATCGAATAATAATGCGTTTGTAGAGATGGTTTTGTTTAGAATTAATAACTTTTTGTCGTAAATTGAAGATAGATAATGTAATCCTGTAAAAATGAACGATCGGAAATTGCATTTGGACTACTGGTTTTTAAGGAATAGTGTGTATTAACATGTATGGCATCTATGGCACTAGAGAGTAATATATTTTAAATTGTTTTTAATTTTTTTAAATATACTAATTTTACTTAATCAGTTATTCATTAGGGCCATACTGTGGACCTTTATCTTTACCGCAGATAACCTCTAGTTTTTTGTTTTCAGCTCTTGTAAATTTTTGCTTTTGTAACCACGTCACAAATAAAGAGTTAGGGTTGCCAGTGTTTGATAAGTAAAACAGAACCGCATCGACTAAAGACATGAAATTAGGCTCAAATTAAATATAAAATTCAGATGCTGTTTACCTCCCTCATCAGAATGCCGGAATTGAAGGTACAAGTGTGAATAAGGTGTGCTTCCGGTAATCCTTGCTAGTTAGTTGCGTCCGAGTATAATTCACCTTTCCTGAACATCTCGTCACGCAACTCAATGTAATTCACTTCTCTAGGGTCGCCTCTCGGTCTATAAATTTGATACAGCGGCAGGTCTATTTATCGCTGTGTTACTATATTAATATCTACTCCATTAAATCATCACAAATATCGGTAAGTGTCGACTTTTGTTGAGCTCAAGGTATTTTTTGTTCACAGTGCTTGCTTTGACATATCTTAAATGTTTAAATGTTACGTCAAGTAACCTTTAATCTAAGAAAATTGTCAAAGTGGTTTATAGCCTTAGAAAAATAAAAAAATTATCGCAAACCAACTGCGACACATTTCCGCAGGGGTGAAACACCAGCAAAATTACACCGTATTTCTTCACCTTGTTTTTGCCCTCACTAAAGAAGAGACAAAACGGAGGAAATATAGCCAAGGTTTCCCTGTTGTCTTTAATAAATTCCCAACTCAAGCTGATGATAAAGTCAATATCAGAATAGCTCGCCCAATAAATCTTGTTCAGACCCACGTAAAATTCAAGCGCCACTGTTTCGTGTGGAAGATTTAAAGCAAAACTCCAAGCCGGTCGTCCTTCCAGCAATTTTTTTGTACGACAAAACCATAAGTTAACCTCATGCACTAATGTTTGCAATTTCTGCTTTCGGAAAACATATTTGTTGTGTGGAAATCAATTTGCAATACAATACAGGTACAGTTTTTTTCAGAATTCTTAAAGTTTCGAGTAAATTTTCACAGAGCCAACTATTGAACTATTTATATATATCGTGAACATATCAGCTAAATATGATACTATTGTTTAATGTATACTGCAATCAGAAACCGTTACGTCTGCTTTTTGCATAATTTTAGTATAACTAAATATCCGTGAATTGTTTGGTAACCAATTGTTGACCTTAGGCAGCAACCATTGACCGAAAAATGGCTGACATGACCGCAGAGTCGCTGAACTTTTAATAGCATCAAGACAAATAGTAAAGGCACTAAAGCTCATTTTACGCATTTTAAGAGAAATTCATCCACAAGCACACGGTAAAGTTTTCCATTTAAAATGTCTATTAGATTCCATAAGTAGGTATCAGGCGGTTTGCCATTAATTGAGGAAGTTCGTGGTGCCTCCCGAAGGCCTTACTACCACAAGCCCTAGTCAGGAATTTTCTTTTCTAACGCATTGAAAAGTGTAATTTAGTAATTCTCACTTAAGCTAATTAACCGCATAACTTTTGTGCTGCACTTACTTGCATGAAAAGACTGCTTGAAAGATTGCACAAATGCATTAAAGTGTGTGTACGAGTTAAAAGGATGTCGGCTCTCTCAAGTAGCAGACATAAGCTCTATGTTAAATAAAGCGAATGTCACTCTAGCTCCATATTAGTTGCAAGTAATTTCATTTGATGTAACAGGTTACATTTAAAAGGAATAAAATGCAACGAAAATTTAAAATTAATTGATAAATCGTTAAGATGTAGACTGCTATTCGTAAACAATCGTAATATTGGGTTTTTGGCAGTGCTGGGCATTAGTTAGCTAATTTTTCAATCAACTAATCAATTGATTAAATCAATTGTAATTCAAACTTAATTAAACTAAAAAATTAATTGTAATTTGCAATTAAATCACTTAATTGCTGTTTGCAATTAATTTAATCAACACTCAAAATTCAAACTTCAATTGCAATTAACTTTTTCAATTGTTAATTGTTATTAACGATTAAATTGCTTCCGCTGCAAGTCGTTCCGAAGCATTTATAATTCAGAGTTCGGCAATAATTATATTTTAAGAACATTTTCGAGAATTATTTTCAGTTACTGGGAAATATAATAATTTTCTGTGTAATTGTGTTTTCAATTTCTAGATTTTCATTTAAAAAATAAAAATCAAAAAATAATGTTTGGCCTTAAAATAGACACCAGAAAATGATTTTTGGGAATTTTTCGGTTGACTCGTTCTTGTTTTATACGAAAAAAATGTTTTAAAAACGATGAGAATCGGAAAAATGCTAAAAAATTTGTGATTAAAACACATTCAAACTTATTTCTAAACTTTAAATTTAATTTTTTTTTCAATTTCTTCGGTCAATCACGAAACAATCCTATAAAGAGAAACTGTGCAAAGTTTCAGCAAAATCGGTCGATTCGTTCTCGAGAAATCTTGCCTACCGCAAAAAAAAAAGCTTGGACGAGGAAAACTGCAGGAAAATCGACAATTTTCAATTTTTTTAGTTGGAAATTGTTTTTTGCAACTTGAGATGCTAAACTTTTCTATGTGTAAATTTCAAATACAATAGAGTTTTGGTTTTTAAAATACAATTTTTTGAAAAAGTTGTTTTTTCTTTCCTTCAAGAGCTATATGTAACCCCTTGCTGGTAATAACCACTTAATAAACTTTAGTTTGATTTTTCTTTTCCATTTGGCCGGTGACAGGTATTTTTTTTTGTGATTGATTTATATGTTGCTAAACTATCATCTAGCGAAATTTGAAGTAATTCTCCCGTTTCTTTAGTTTTGATCCAGCCTCCTTAAAGAAAGGGATTCCCCGATTTCGGCACAGTATAAGTAATGAATGCTCATTTCGATCGGTCCGAAACAAAAATATGAGATGGCTCAAATACTTACAATATATTATTATTATTTATTGTGAAATTTTGCCGCCCCCTATAGTGACCCCCCCCCCCCCCCCGCCCCCCGCCCCCACTACGCTACGCCACTGATTCTTATTACATCCTTTACTATATTTCAAAGAAACTTGATTTGAACTTGGTTTGTTCTTAAAACAGTTTGTCATTTTGCTAAATATTAAAAGAATGACTAAGTTCAACTACAATAATTGCATTTATAAATTTTAAAAAAAGCAATCGTTTTTGTTTTCACATCAACTATGCCGGAAAAACCGTTCCCGCTGTTAACGAAAAGAATTCTAATGGATTTCGACGTTGTATTTCATATATGGTAAGTACATATATGTACATATTTCGATAAGTTTTAAATTTTCGCTCAAAATGTTTGTTCAAACTACATGTGATTGCATACTCATCACGCAATCCTTATATATTAAATTAAGTAATGTAAAAGCAAAAATCACAAAAAAATCTCATAGTGGTGTTCCTCCTTGAAATGAATAAACATGGAATCTAGTCATTATTTACGACTATCCGCTTAAACCAATCTTACTTGTATTTTTTATGAAAGAATTGTTTTATAGTTTTTTTGTAACCTCGGCACACTTAAATTTGTTTTTTTATCAAAAAATTTCTATAAGATTTCCTGCGGAGGTTTTCGAAGATTAAAATCTTCAATTATTTGATTGGTTTTAAGTAAGGCAAGTAGAGTTAAATGTAAAAAATGTTTACTTTTAGATATGTGCTTTGAAATATATAAAACTTCTTGAAGGCCACCTAGTGGATCATGCAAAAGTATTATGTTCTTCCAAAAAAGAAAATATATTTTTTTACGCTTCTTGCAAACATTATTTATAAGCGCACATTAGCTGATGGGGATCATTGATTTTCTCACAAAATATGAATTTGAATTTGTAGTCCACTGTCAAGTTTTCTCTTCGTTATAACCGTGGGGTCGGTGTAATTGAGAATTGACTTTACGGCGTCGGCTGCCACCCCATTTGGCCGCCATCTTGAAAAAAGGAGTGATAGCAGCTTATGCTCTATATCCCCGTAACGGTACATTTTACGGAAAATTTGTAGAGAGGCTTTCGGTTTAGAATTGAATAATTTAAAATCTATAGCCCTTAGAAGAAAGACATTTCTCTCAAAATTTTCTTTTAAGTACCAATACTTTTTTCTTTCATCAATTACATAACTCGTTTTTTGCAGAGGATTTTGTTACGAATAATTTTCATTTATACTTTTGTTAATTTACTTTATTCTTAAGCAAAATGCGTTTTTTGCGTACTTTATCATCATGCATTTCTTTTAAGATTATTTTATTGTTTTACATAATTCTTTCTTATCGCATTTCCACAGCACCCAATGAGGTAAACCGCGTTTGACTTACATTGAGCTCCATTAGAAATTCATATCTTGTGAGGAAATTAATAGTTCAGAAATTTTGAAGAAAATTCATTTTCGTAAATGTTAGAGAACTAACTAAATATGTGTATTAAAATGAAAGAAATTTTAAGAAAAAATTAAAATATGTTTTACAAATAAACAATAATCTGTAAATAAGCTTTAGATGTCTTTACATGACATGTTAAACGTAAGAAGATCTAAACGTCTAAAAATTTATTGGACAACTTTTCTAGGTATCTGCTTATGCTTCCCTAAGATTAGTCATTTTACCCATAAAAAATCGTTATCGAACTGATTCCAGAAACTGATATTAAATTTATATAGAAATTACACAATTGAAAAGATGAAACAAATAGGGTCTTTCCGGAAAATGTGTGCACACAACAGTTGGTTCGGAGATGACATTTTTTGTATTAATTAATCGGGATTGCTTCGGAAATTGTACGCAGCAGCTGCTGCAAAAAAAGATGACAGTGCTGTTTTATTTTCGTATTTTCATATGTTCTCACTTTCAATATCCGCAGTTTGCCATCTATAATTGATGAGCTTTTAATTTGTCTGTTTTCGTTGTTGTTGATCTCTTAGTCCAATTTGCCGATCCAAAAATACATAAAATATAGGTGCACTCAGCTTCGATGGGGAAACATTAAAAATAATCAAGATACTCATCAAATATTCAAGGAAAGAACTTGTTGTTGGTGTCCATGCACATTCATTCATATCAACAGTTGCTTAAATGTGTTTACAAATGTGTGTATACGTACATTGTCCTCCGTTTCACATTTTGAAAATTAAAATGTTTATAAATGTTAATAAAATCCACCCCTATCTGAGGGCAACAGCAACCCCAACTCCATGTCGTCTGCTTTCTCGAGTAACAAATGTTTTAGAAATCAGCTTTAGTGGGAGAGTAAACATCCGGCAGAAGGAAACTAAAGCTCTGCCTTCGAAAGTCCACACGCTTCGCAAAGGATAACTAAATATTCATGCGGCTGGGTAGTAGAAACAAATGCCCGGAATTTGGGAAGTTATTGAGATACATGGAGTATTGCTTATCAACAAGTTCGACCGGCTTCAGCAACTTTCTTTTCAGTAAATGTGTAGAAACAACATAAATGCTTGTACACATCACTCGGAAACTTAAAAAGAGCGACAGATCCAATTGATGTTGCAGGGACTGCTAATGTGGGTGTACATAAAACACATAAGCTTCGTTGAGTAACGAAGGTTGTTGAAAATTCACACCTGAGTTCAAAGTTCGGTTGTTTGGTTGGTACGCGAGATTGAAATAATATTTTCTTCTGTGGGATATTTGAAAAATAAGCAACCTTTGCTTGTTTTCCATCTTTCCATCTATTTGACCAGTCCTAAGCCTAAAAAGATTTTATCCAATTTAGAAAGGCTTACCTTAAGAAGCAAAATATTATTAGTGGGGCTGAAATTTTCTTTAAACGTGCAAATATATATATAATATGATGCGTTGCAATTAATTAGGTACGGTATTTTGTAATATATTTTTATTTGTATTTCTTGTGAGGTTATGTCAACCCGGATGTGATGCGTTCTTCTTCTTTGTTTTCATGTCCCACCTTATTTAACAAGACGAGGTCTGATGTAGCTTTGCAATGTGATTCAGATATTGATTTGAATAATGATAAGTAACTACATAACCAACCAATTTACCGGCTCCTAATAACCACTACCTTCACTTCCGACATTCTGATGAGGTAAAACGCAAATATTTTTTCCTAAAAATAGAGAATTCTATCTTCCACCCCAAATTCGTTTTTCTTGTTTTCATGTAGATAAAAAAACCGCTTCGAGTAAAACCATGACATTAGGTTCAAATGAAAGATAAAATTGTCTATTTACAGAATAATATAATTGCGTTTTACCACCTTCGTCAGAGTGTCGTAAGTGAACGGGGGCGGATCAGATGAGGGTGAGGCAACCCATGATAGAACTCCATTTTTTGCGGTCGCCTCTCGAAATATAATGGCATGCAGATGAAAATTTGTGAGCAAAGGTTCATCCACCGAAGTAGGAATGAAACAAGCCGCGCCTGGGAGCCGCGCCGACAATGCTGCTGCAGGGAGGAGACAATGAATGTGGATATCAATTCAACCACCGAGAACACGCATAGATGTTTACACATAATACAGGGTTACAGGAAAAGTCGTACTGAATATTAAAGGACGTTATTATTCAGGTCGTTTCTGATGGATTTGATTCTGAATCAAATCCATCAGAAATGACCTTAATAAAACCGTCTTTTAATATTCAGTACAACTTTTCCTGTAACCCTGTAAAACATACAGTGGTGCTCTCACTCAAATCAAATATTTTAAATTCTTTATTAATTTTTAGTTTATAAATAAATCAGTTCTAAAAGTCTCTAAAAGCGCAATATCTGAAAATGGGTATGTTTTAGATATATTTAGGAAAGAATTCAAAAAAGTATTAAAGTAATATAATTTGCAACATAAAGAGAGTTGATTTTTAGTGTTTTTCCAAAAATATAAATAAAAATGCTGATTAATTTAAAGCCTCCAGGATTATTTATTATACATTTTTACAAATATGACTAACGATCGTGTCTTGTCAACGGAGTTATCGGCGTGTGTACATATGTATGTATGTATCTACATTGTAGCGCCCCATTTTTCTCTATTTAGCGACAAATAGGAATAGGAAATAGGATTGCCAATTGATCTGGAATTTTTTTCTATATGAATACCAATAAGGCAAAAAAGGTATCAGAATAAAAAATGTATTATGCTTTGGAAAAACAAATATTTAAAATTAAAAAGAAAACCCGACTATAAGAAACAAGGCCATTTTAATATTTTAGGTAGGTAGGTACCAACTATTTATGAAAATCCATCAAGCCGTTTAGGCTACAGGACGTGTTTCTTTCTCTACCAGGAAAATTAAGGTGACTCATCCATTTATGTTTCTAGCTGGCAGTGCGCAGAAAAGTTGAGATCAATTTTGAAATGCGAATGATGTACAAAATCTGTTGTTGAAAATAATAATGATATGTTTTATATAGGTATGGTATATACTAAGGAGAAAATGGATTTATTTCAGAATAACTTCAATGGGATAGCTTATAGCCTAATTTGACTTCATTTCTTCAGGACTACATAATACAAATACAATCGTAAAGCGCCATTGTATATGCTATCTCTACCTGAACGTGGTCAGTCAATAAGATGGGAAATTCAAAAAAAAGATAAAAAATGAGATAAACGTGGAATTTAGAGCATTATTTCAATTTTGTAAGTGAAAATACCTGCTGTAGAGGTAGATTAACATTGGTGGCATTTTTTGATAGCACATTAAGAGAGTAGTTGTTTAGCGTGAGCTTGGTGGCGCTGCATTAATTAGAATATCCATTCAAAATTTATGAATCACCCTGTAACCCGAAAACGGTTCGACGCCCTAGTTTAAATAGTAATATCAATGGGTTCCAGCCGCTTTAACTGAATTAATAAAGTTGAAATAAAATTCTTAATTGGTACCTACATACTTAAAGTATTAAAATGACTTCGTTTTTTGTAGTCGGCTTAATTTGTCATGTTTTAATAATGTTTTTCCTACTGATTTGACGACGATTTGTCTTTAGCCTCAAAATAGGCTTCAGTTTCGGCGATTACCTCTTCATCGGTGCGAAATTTCTGTGGAATTGGATCTGGTGTGAAATAATGGAGCCATGTTTCATCCATCGTCACATATCGACGCAAAAATTTGGATTTATTACGATTGAACAGCTCCAAACACTGCTTAGAATCATCGATGCGTTGTTGTTTTTGGTCGATTTTGAGTTCCATCGCGGCACCCACTTTGTACAGAGCTTTCGCATATCCAAATATTCATTTACGATATGACCAACACGTTCCTTTGATATCTTTGGGGTCTCAGCTATCTCAATCAACTTCACTTTACCGTTATCAAAAATTATTTTGTGGACTTTTTTGATGTTTTCGTCGGTAATAGACTCTTTGGGGCGTCCACTGCGTGCATCGTCCTCGGTGCTCATTTCGCCTCGTTTAAATTTAGCAAACCACGGTGCAAAGTCCAAATAATGTTTATCAAGCCAAGCCTTGGTTTCAACAGTATTTTTTTTCGCCAAAAAGCAATGCTTTATTAACCCACGAAATTCCTTTTCATCCATTTTTTCAAAGTAACAAAAGTTCTTTCACTAAAAATGCTATAACTCAGATACTAATAATACAACAGCTGTCAAATTTATACACACGTCTTTTAAAGGTTTGGGCTAACTAAAAATCATATAGATTTGATACTAGTAGAGCCATCTATGGGTCAGCCTACGAACTTTTCAGCCCGCCTGTTATATGCACCTTAAATATTTGACAGAATAGTACAAGTTACAACATACAAAAATTGAATATCGAATGACACGCTTTTCTCATATTTGTCTTAATTACCTGCAATAGCAGATTTTTTTATAATATTATATAAAAATATGATCTAATATGTTAGCAATAATATATGTACCTGCGAACAAATTTTTTTAAATAATACTCCAGAAGGACACGGAAATAAAACTATTCCGCACCACTGTAAAAACGTATAAAACGCGCAGTTATTGCATCCCAAAATCATAAGAGCACCTTCCCCACCCAAAAGCAAACAAGAGGACTGGAATTTTGGGAAAAAGACCACAAGGAATAAGAAGAACGACCGCTTCTCGTTACACCGATCCAGACCGCGTATGACCAAAATCACGGCGGTCATCGATGTCGTTTATTTCCTTACGAAGTGAACCCAATAACAATCTACCTTAGCAATCTTCCGGTAGCTTGGGTTGAGAAAGTTCGCATTGGTGCCTCGTTTAACGAATTTTAAGCTAAAGATGCAAAGACAAAAACCCTCTAGTGCGAGTAAGATAGGATAAACAAAGGGAGGGTCCTTTCATTCATAAATACATATGTATATCCTGCGCTACCACTTGGGTTTCGCTTTGGCAAGAACGAGGAAAAAAGACGCATTCAGCTGTCAAAACATTAAGGGAATATGAGAGTATCTCTTTCATGCACATACGCCGGGTTTGATTTGCCTCGGTCAGTGGGTTGGCAAGCAAATGAAGAGATTTGTTCGAATTCTAACAAAATTTGGCAAAATAATTCGAAACTAACAGGTACCCGATGTCGTGACACCTCTAAGAAAAGCGCCGTGTATCAGCGCCCAATGGCTTTCCCTCCGTGACTCGTAAGAAACTTTTTGGTGACTTTTAAATCTTATAATTAAGCACAAACGCGTTGCTCAGAAACACAAAACTGAATTATAATAAAACCGCAACGTCTGTTGGCATTCCGAGCATAATTAAGTTTTGGAACCGCACTTACTATATACGTAAATGAATTTGGAATTTTCAGGATTTATTATGAGCATGTGAACAAAACCACGGGATTTTGGTAGAAGTATTTTTGTGGAAATGCACTCAATTAACAAGCTAAATATGGTCGGAAACCTAAAACTTAGGCACATAATCTGACTTAAGCTTTCTGAATTCCGTCCATATGGCGAAACAAACCGTGCGATAAAATTTAAAGTTCAAAACTTAATAAGGCAGATTATCGTCTGGTGGTCTTAATGGTTTTGCATAGAAGTGACTTTTGGCATCCTCGCATCGGGGTTTTTAGTTTCCAGAACATTTTAATAACGAACCTGTGCAAAAGCGCCACCTTGAGTACAGCGAGTGCAAACGATTCTTATAGAGATTGGGTTGAGTTTTACCATTAAATATCCTAACAACAACTGCCTTATTTGAATACTAATTATCAAAACATCCTACGCAACGCAAACCACTGCGACTTGGAGTTAATTTCGCGGCCTGTAGATGAGTGGTGAATCTAAACCAAAATTATAATGATTGAGGTTTATAGATTGAAGGCAGATTGGATGGCTATTAAAATTAAATTATATGGAAAGTGGCTGAATAAAATTCAGCGAAAGTTGAAACCAACTTATAAAATTTGACAATGAAGAACAATAATAATAACCTGAAAAGTTTATAAAACAGCAGAAACCTGTGAAATGGAACGTACCTTAGGAGCGAAAACTAATACATACCATAATTATGTAGAAGCACGAGCTAGAGTAGAGTTTTAAACATACGTAATTTGCTATATAAACCCTCATTTGGTTAATGAGCATCGTGGAGTGAAACAGCGCAAAATGTTATTTGAGGCGTTTTATGCTAGATAGAAAAGCTGTAAATAATTTCATTTCCGTTCGCTTTTATTAGGTGTGAGTACCCTAATTTTACGATGAGCCTAAACTTGTGATGGATTCCTTTCTTAAGGAGAAGACCTTGGAATAAATAAAATTCACATAAAATGTTTTATGGTCTTCCGTCTATATTCGCACACCTGCGTAATAGTTAAGGTTTATGTACATTTCTCTGCGTATGTTAAATTGAACCATTTACACACACTTCGTATATTATCTCATAAAATAATTTTACTGCAAACTTTTACAACTGTGAAGAAAATCTCAGACTAATATGTACTTTCCCTCTTCTTCCCACATCTCGTTTGAGATCGCCAATATATTTTTACAGATCGAGTTATGCGAAAAAAAACAAATATTCAGAATATAAAAAAAATAATTATAAATATTCCTTTCTTTAATTTAGTAACAGTGTTAGTTTTTAAATTGAATCTTTCTATTTGTCCATTATAAATATGTACACAACGTAAGCTGACAATTTTTTTTTCAACTTTTCCTACATACCTACATATAGTTATATATTATCATTTTATTTAACTATATGTTCAGTATTAAATAATTCCGTTTACACATGAGATAACTCGCTGAAATGATATTTTGTGGAATGTGTGCATATATGGCGAAAAACATGTTTCCCGTAACCGGACAACTGCTTTCAAAAACTAAAAGAAAGCATTTTTCTTTCTATTATTATAATTTTAGAATATTATATAATGCATAATATCTTTGTACTATTTTCAGTTCCTTATATTATACATATAATACATATATGAGATTCAAATTTTTCCTCGAACTTAAGGGCGTGTCTTGCTTTTAGGCTTCACATTTTTTAACGCTAATCGATGACAATGCTTTTTCGCCAGCTCCGTGCGTGCGTGACACGTCCGTGTGTGTGTGTGTGGGCGAATGGCCTGAAATGCATCTTTCATCAGCATAAAAAGGCATTTCAGTTCGTAGATATTTAGTAAAAGGAAGATATACAGATATTTTGAAAAAGGAAAATTTTCCTTTTACGTGTTGTTTTATGCCGATGTGCGATGCATTTCCCGGTAATCGGCACACACACACACGGTCGTGGCACGGACCAGACGCGTACGTGCCTCGGACGCACGGACCTGGTGAATAAGCACTTCCCTAATCGGTAAGTTATAATCTTAAGTATACCAGGTGTACCGGAAAGTGCTTACCGGTTTTTCTAACAGATGTCGCTAGCCATAATATGTATCGGGGCTCGTTGCTGGCTATCTGCGTGTAAAGGAAAGTCCATAAATTTTGGTTTAATTATTTATTACAAAATATTGCAATGCGAATCATGTGCTAAACATACGACTAACAAACTCCGAATGGCTCTCTAGATACCGAATCCTTTTTCTTCTCTTTTTGTGTGTATTGTTCTTGATATTTGTATTTAGACAGGAGCGGTCAGCCGACTAAGGCGGCATTCCAATTGTCACTGTAATGCATTCGCCACATATGGATTAATAGTATATTGTGCAACAAGGGCGGTAAGTAGCTGCAGCGTAAGCAATCGGCTACGCACCGCCCGAGTTGCACATTCTATTTTTCCGCACTAGTGAGGCATGCGATCGTCGGAAGAGGGTGGTTGAGGAAGGGGCGTTTATGGGGGGTGCAGAACAGAAAAAATTATTATTTAAACAATAATTACAACTGAAAATTAATTAATTTTTTTCGTATTCAAATATATAGAAAAATTAGAACAATTCTGTCATAAACCGTGGTTAAATAATACATTTTTAAGATATGTATTATTTACGAACTGCATTTCCTTTGAAAATTGCGTAATTTATTTTGAATCTCCGGGTTTTATTTTAAAGCGGAGCCGGCCAAATTTCAAGTCATACAGAACAGCTACTTGTGTCAATAAGGATCCTTTTTTCAGTATCTCTCGGGTACCGAGGGAAAAGAAAAAAAAACTAACCTTTCATATCTTCTCATTGCGTTAATGAAGCGACCCAAAATGCACTCAGGTATACGGCTCCCATGAAGGTAAAGTTTGCCTGCTCCGAGGGAAAAGGAAAAAAAAGTACCCTTACGCTTACATACGCCACGGAGCCGAGTCTGACCGGCTCTGTCATAAAGATGCGTGTTTTATTTTCTGCAGCGTGTTTTTTTGACCGTCGAAAGCACGCAGTGGGAAATAAGCAACTTACCGCACGCAAAGGCGTGCGTTTTAGTGGTACTTATCCCTCATGCGTGCGGAAAAATGATTTGACATAAATGTCATTTTATTCTACTGTCATTAAGCTTCAAAAACAACAAGTTTCATTCCGCCTAAATAATAGCGTCATAGTGTTATAACTCTGTGCATATGTCGAATTTCGTGCCTGAAAAAGAGCATTTCGGAATGCGTTGCTTTTCTTATTTCATCAAAAGTAAAAGGCCGTTGAAAGTCATCGTTTGCTGGTAGGAAATTACGGAGAGCATGTCCCAAGCATAAAAACATGTGAGACAAGGTTTCGAAAATTTATAAGTGATGATTTTGATTTGAAAGATAGTAAACGTTCGGGTAGACCAAAAATATTTGTGGATGCAAAATTGCAGGAGTCATTGGAAGAAGACCCAATCCAAACTCAAAAACAATTGCCACAATTAATTTTAACCATGCGTTAATCGAAAAATGTTCAGAATGGGCCCGAAGAGACGGTAAAGTGATTTTGTTGCATGAGAATGCACCGTCACACACAGCAAAACCGATGAAAGGTGCATTGAAATCGCTTGGATAGACAGATGTGGCCCGTCCGATTATCACCTTTTTGAATCAATGGGACACGCGCTGGTTGTGCAGCACTTTGCAAATTTTGACAAAGTCAAAAAATGGCTTGATGAATGGTTTGGCTCAAAGGACAAACAGTCGTTTTGGAATGGCATTCATAAATTGCCAGAAAGATGGACCAAGTGTGTAGAATCGAATGGCCAAATTTTGAATAAATAACTTTTTCCAATTCCTTAAAAATCATGTTTTTTTTCCAGTACAAATAGTACACCCTTGAAATTTCATTAGTATATTCGCAATAGTTATAATGTTACAGACAAATAAGTGAGGCGATGTTCGGCTGGGCTATAAAATTAATAAAAAATAATAATTCACTTCTAACCTTGTATTCACAATGCGAAGTATTATATAAGGTTAAATAAATATTCTGAATAATTAGGCTTTTTTGAGTACAATTTGAAATATTTTCACTATTTTGAATATCTAATTCAAAATAAAATTAGAATATATATTCGATATAATTCGATCGGCTTCGATTACTCACATACATATTTACTTTTTTCTTTTAGGGTTGAGAAAATAATTTTAAACCACCAACTGAGTTACCCGTAGTTGTAAATTAAAACTGTGCCGCAATAAATAAAACTGGTTTACGCGTGGATCCTGTCTTGAATACCTCCCGTGGGAACCCAAAACATTCCTGGGATAAAAATTAACCTAAATCATGCTCAACAATGCAGGTACTCTATCTTCCAGTGAAACTCTCATCGAAATCGGTTCAGCCGTTCTCGAGATTAACCCGGACAAACAGACAGAAAAAATCTTAATAAAACCTTTCTTGATTTTTCGTATTGTTAAATTATCATATGTGCTTCGAAACCACATACCCTAAGAGAACAAAACAATTTCATGAAAATTCATGTATCTATGTTGATAAATTTTGGCCCATCTTTGAGTTCGAAATTTCGGTAGAAGATTATAAATCAGCGACCCCAAAAACCTTGCATTTATATGAAAATTCGTTCAAGTTTAAAGTTTTCGGTCACTATGTATATTGGATCTGCCATTTTTAATATGAAAAGTTCTATAGTAGATTGATCAGCGAACCCGTAGACTTTCCATTGTGGATTTTCACAGAAATCTAGTGAAGTTTAACGTTTTCGGCAGGCAACTTAATTGTCTGCCATTTTGAAACCTTATACTTCATCAAAATAACGAATAGTTTATTTGTTAAGTTGGAATATTTAATACCTTGTGGTAAAGGAAGAAGCAACCGTTTAGGCGTGATTGAGTAACAAACAAACAAGTTTTTATATATTTATACATAGATATCATGGGTAGAGAATACCATATGCCCAGGAACAAAAAATTCTTTAGCACAGGTTGTGCGTCATTATTCATAAAATTGCAAGGCAGTTCTCGCTGTTTAATATGCAAGTGTTGCAAGGAACCATAAATCAATATGCTTTGGTCACCCAGCAGATTCAGTATATTTACATCACAATACCCACACGAAGGCCACGGCGAAAGCTTTTAGGAAGGTATTTCCTGTCCGAGCATTTTATGGGGCTTGTAAATCCCTACATTCTTCATGCTTTTTAGATAAAGAAGGGAACAAAAGTTCGAAAAAATTAGTTATCCCTGGAGGAATTTTTATTGACCATGGATGAAGTTGTAAGAATTCCTGAAAATGTGTGTAGGGTCTGGCGGATACGGTTCAATTAATATGGACCAACCATTCAAATCCTTATCCCTTCCTTAGATTGGCTGATGCAGCTACCTATTCAATGATAAACCAATGTTTCATATAAATTCCCAGTTAACCTTCAGTGCACAATGAAATTTCGCAATGCGATTGCTGTGCCAATCCACTTTTGTTTATGTAAAATACCCCGCGGTAGTCAGTTCCACCCTGGAGGTATGCACGTAAAATATTCAGAGTGTAGCAGAGATAGGAAAAATCAATTTTGGTTTATAAGGAATCAAAGACACCTTTACGAGATGCAATACGAACAAGAAAGAAAAGTTTGAGAAACTTTAACCAACTGGGGTATTTTCTCTGCAAGCATTTCTTTGGGAATAAGCCTTCCGGAAGACGATTCCACTTGTGTCTCCCGGAATGAAGGAGTGCACCCAGTCTTATGCGACAGCATTAAACGTATAAGGTAAAACATAAAAGCAAAGGCTTCTTTGCATTGCAAAAATAAAATTGGAAAAGAACGCAACCGACTACCGAGAGGAAATTCATTTTATCAATGAGGACCAACTAGACCTCAAGTAAGAAAACAACTGAGGAAACTGTAGCGTTTGTTGTGTTGAAATGTATTTTTTATTACTGTCTGGAAACGAGAGAACTTCTATTCTGTTTTCACTTTTGCCTCTATTTTTTGCATTAAGAGCCAATTTAATGATAATTAATCTCCACAGAACACTTTATTGCAAGCCATTAGGGCATGTTATAAATTCAAGTAAGTATGGATGTGTGTTACATAAATATCTTTAGTAATTAAAAACACCTCATTTTATGACTGATGAACAACTTGCACCTTGACGTCATAATGTTTCGCCACAATTCTGCCGACATCATCGAAGTCGAAAATTATTACATCTGCTGACTTTGCTTTAATTGCCTATAGCAGGAGCCCAACTGAGCATGTTCCGCTTCACTGCAGAGAGATAAAGTTTTCATGTTTCCGTGAGTTTCCTTAAGGACATTTGCTCGTATACACCCCAAAATAACAGCACATTATAATTTATGTGACAGGTCCGCATTGTGTTGTATAACTTTTGACTTAATTTATGCGTCTGGCAAATAAGCAAATACAAATATTTCCTTTAAATTCCGGAAATTAGGTAGGCACCCTACAAACAATTTCATCCATTTAAAAACTGACTCTGTCTCGATGTTCTCGAGGAAAGTCTGGAAGGAACTGAATAATCTAATTATTAGAAATGAAAAAAAATACAGGTAATGTAGTCACAATGAATTTAAATTATGTTAAGTTTATTTGGTATAGTATAATGAAAGATAGATAGATAGATAGAATTGTTGCTGTTCTCCGGTTAATCATTCCTAATATTCCTCCGTAAATCTCACACTGTTTTTCCAGTTTTATGATGTTCTAGTTGTTAATTATAACTTTGGTTTAGTATGGACGTGAGTAGTCTAGCGGCAAGCGTGCTAGATTGCCGATCCAAAAGTCCCAGGATTGAATTCCATTCAGACCCCACGCTTCTACTCCCAGAGTGCTCGGATCTGTTTCGGGTCATCAAGAATATTTTCCACGATGGTCTCTTGTTTTGAGTTCGTGAGTGAGTGCAATCTTGCAAGCTCGAACGGTAAGCCTTCATTAAAAATTATCACAAAGCCCATTAGAGAATGCTTAATTGCTTAGATCGACGAAAAATCGACACGTTTTGGCTTTCATGAACAATTCTATGTACTGCATAAATATCGCAGCCACACAAAATAAAAAAAGTGGGGATTACTTTTGATGCCATATGTCATATCCGTAGTAATTTTGCCTGCTGATCACGAATCCGCGACCAGAATTGAGCTTTGACGTCCAGATTCTTTTCTAACCTCCAAAAAGTGGGTTAAAAACAGAGAAAATCGTGGAGTAAAATTCGGAAAAAATTTATTTTTAACATTTAAACCTATATTCATATGAATTGAGATCTGCTGAGCACGAATCCGTCACCAGAATTGAGTCATCACGTTCTGATTTTTTTCTAAAAATTAATAAAGAAAAATTTAAGAAAAAAATCATAACGTGATGGCTCAATTCTGGTGACGGATTCGTGCTCAGCAGGTCTCAATTCATATGAATATAGGTTTAAATGTTAAAAATAAATTTTTTCCGAATTTTACGAGTGTATTTTCCACGATTTTCTCTGTTTTTAACCCGTTTTTTGAGGTTAGAAAAAAATCTAGACGTCACGGCTCAATTCTGGTCGCAGATTCGTGCTCAGCAGGCCAAAATACTACGGATATGACGTATGGCATCAAAAGTAATCCCCACTTTTTTTTTTTGTGTGGCTTTGTATTCTATTCGCTTCTTGAATTTTTGTGCCTCACTCGTAATGTTGATGCGAATTCACTCAAAAGACTCTCGATTGTTCTTCGGTTTGACCATTAAGAACGACCACAAGTCGGTGTTAATATATACGATTGAATAAAAATTTGATTATTTGTAAAATTTTTGGAGATGGATGCCTTTTTACGATTATATAATCGAATCTGCAAAAGACGATTCTCAAACAACAAGAAAAATAAGTGTCAACTATGTACCATAATGACGGTCTAAATACGAGTCACCCTATAACAATACTGCAATATTTTTGTGGGAGCATTTTGTTAATGAAAAACTGGATCAGTACTCAGGTATGCATTACTAAATGGCTTATTAAAATCCGTTTATTGTGTACCAACGTTTTTCTTGTAACAGAGGGAAGGTTGGACTTTATAATTTGTATATTCACTTTCATTACTAATCGTACCTTAAGAACTCTATAAAAGACCTTGATTTTACTCAGAGAAATTTAGCACTTTGAAATCAAATGAAGACATCTATGTATATATATAAAAGAAAGTCGTGTTATGTTAGTTACACTATTTATAACTCAAGAACGGCTGAACCGATTTGGCTGAAAATTGGTGCGGAGGTAGCTTAGAACCAGGAAACGGACATAGGGCTTTTCATTACGTTCGACCGCGTTCCCGTCGCGTCCAGGAAGAAGATGAAGAAATTTGTCAATATAGAATTATGCTATGTTATGGGTATCGTTGGAAAGAGGAGGTAGTGTAGAATGTGCTGATCAAAGAAAGGTTGGTGAAAAGTGTTAATTATGGGAACAATTGGTGAAAACGTGTTTTTGTTGTTGGGGAAGGGTGGGGGTGACACCCCCCAGAAGTGTATCTCAGGGGTGGGAAGAAGAGGCACTACAGGCAATTGGGCCAGATTGGTGAAAGTTGGTGAAAATAGTGAAAACTTGGTTTTTTCGGTGGATGCCGACAAAATTGAAACGGCTGTGGAAGAAAAGTGTATGCATGAATTGGAATAATTTTTTCACCAATCGATAGCTAAGGAAGCAGAGTAATCTATATATATAGAAATGAATCCCTATTTCCCTTGGTCACGCCATCACGCGTAAACGGCTGGACCGATTTCGTTAATTCTTTTTTTGTTGTGTTTGTTATTGTCAGGAGAAGACAATGAAAGAAAAAATTAAGAATATTGCGCGGAAAATTTGAAAATTATATATATCTACGCCAAAGGAAAAACCGGAAAATCGAAAAAATCTGAATTTCCATAAAAATGAATTGCTGTGCGTTAGTCTCGCTAAAACTCAAAAACGGCTTGACGATTTCGATACTTTTGTTTTGTTTTGTACGCTATAATACAGGGGAGGTTTCAAAAAAAGAAAATTTGGGAAACCCCAAAGGAAAAGCCGGAAAACGAAAAAAATCGAAATTTCCGTTTTGTGTAGGAACCGAATTTTTCAACTTCAAGGAAAATTTATGAAAAAGGCAATTGGAAGTTTTTGGGGTCACTGATTTTGAATCAGCCATCATAATTTTGGAAATCAAGATGCTGGATCAATATGGCGACCGAATAGTTAAACTTCAAGGGATTTCCCTGAAAATCCGCGCTTGGGGATTTTCGGGATCACTGATTTCCAATCTGATATTCAAATTTCCAAATATGAGATCACCTCCACCCCGCTGGGAGAGGAGGTGCAATAAGGAGGTGGTGGAAAATGAGCAAAACTAAATTTAATAATACTTTACAGTTTACAGTTAAAAAAGTATTAGGAATAGGTGAAAGTGATGTATGTATTGTGTACGAATTTATGGTTGATTTAATGAGACAACCCCCACCCCGCTGGGTGAGATAGGAGAGGCGGTTGTGCAGTAGAGAGGCGTTGTAAAATTAAGGAATACAAATTTAATAGTATCCCGGGAAACGCCGGGTCCGGGCAAGCTAGTATTTAAATAAAGAGTTTTAATTTTTATAGCCACGAGGCTACATATCTGTAAATCAATGATGAGAGCTGTGGACTACTGTTCCATAGGTCCCGGGATCGAATTTAACATGAATGACATTGTTTTGCTTTCTAAAAATTCGGATTATAAGTGTAGCAGCTATGAAGTGTAAAATTGGAGGAATGCCGACGTGTCCACACTAGAAACCAGGCGTCTCGAGTTCGAATATCATCGCAAACCACACAAAAACTTTACATAAGAAAGCAATTTTCATTTGCGTTCGACAGTGTGGAATCAAATATGTCTGACTTTTAAACCGACAATTTTTGACTTAAATGAAAGGTTAAAAATGTTCAGTTTTGAATTTAAGTTTCTCAATGTTCCTTTTCATGTTTGAAAATATTTATTCTAAATTCGTGTAATTTCAAAATGTTTTTCTCTGTGTTGTTGTTAAAAAAATGTTATAGAAACAAAAACGCAAGTAGAGGTAGCTGTTCATTGTTTATTCTTGGAACCTACAGAAATTTCAATTTACATGTCTTGTAAGACGAAATAACTCAAATTCCTTTCAATGAAATGTTCCAACAATTCCAATAACAAGGGGAGGGAAAGGAAAGGAAGGGATTATGTCGATGTCACTAGTAACAAAGAGATCCGTTCTCTATGTAAACCAAAATGCAATAGCCCCGATTCAAATTCGATTGGCTCTTTAATTTTCGAGCAAATTCCATGATCCTGCTTAATATCTCTACGTGACTGAAATGTTGCGAGGACATTTAAATCGCTTAAAACGTCTGGTCTGTTGTTTCACTTTTTTATCATTGGAAAGCCAACATTTTCTACTTGGGCTTCTGCCTGTAATCCATAAATTCCTCCCTTTGAAAGGAAAACCCAATGGCCAAGGAGAAGGGAGAATTTTAAGGATTAGCAGTCGCGTCAAACATTTCTCATGGAACTGAGACTTTTTTGCAAATTAATCTCTCAAGGAAAAGTTGGAACTTTTGTTGGCCGCCGCAAATTAGTTCCGCCCTCATCGAGGCATCCCAGATCCCTTGAAGGGTAGGTTTCTTTGCAATGGTTTAGGATAATTTTCTTTTACAGTGAGGCAGGCTATTCAAGCGGACGTTAAACTATACGGTTAACTGCAGTTTTTGTTTTGTGATATTATGAAAATCAAACTTGTAGCCATGTTGAGCTAGACAAAGCATTCTTTCAAGGAGTTTTCTGAGGTTAAAACATTTTGTTCTTTGTTGGAAGCCACTTTCTTTATACAGCAGTTTATTGCACGGATCAAGTGACTCTTCATAGAAATTTAAGAAAGATACTTTCTGTTTTCTGCAGAGATATACAGGAGAAGTTTTCTTGTACATATTCGTGAACCAGATAAGCAATATCACTGAACTTAAATAGGAACTGCATTTTCTTCATTCATGAAGATTTTATGATACGTCTTAACTTGTTAAGTCAATTATAGCTTAAAAAAATAATTTAATTAGTATTAAAGAACGTATACTATTTATTATTATTATTACATGAGAAAACAAGTTTTTTACAGTACATAAATATTCGGTTAGAATTGTACAGTACTGAAATTGCCATACCACATGGAAATATTTCAATTTTGTCTAGACATTTTGTGTAAGGCAAATATTCAATCATCAATAGATATTTTGCAAAAGGGAAATATTCGGTGATGGGAAAAATCTACTACTGGAAAATTTAGAATGGAGAAAGTGACCCCGTACCTAAATTATTAAATTTGAAATTTTCAAAATGATTCTTTTAAGTTATCGTTGTCATTATTTTCTGCGCGATTCAAAGTTTTTAATATAGATACATAAAAAATTTATCAAGTTTTGTCTCACGATGCGAATTTTCATATCAGTACAAATTCATTAAAGATGGCAATTAGGGGCTTTTCCGACGCTGCTGCGTCCTCACCATTATTCTGAAATTTTATACTCAAAACTTGAAAAAGTATAGGAAAATTCGTTGCTATTTCGGCCACTCTTTAAAGTCTATGAGGTTCATGCAGATGGACAAGGGCCAGACATTTTAATGAGATTAATAAGTTTCCTTGCGGATCATACGAGTATAGAAATCTAAGGATATCAAGGTACTGCTTTGAATATAGATTCCTGGAAGGAATTTCCACAAAGCGAAATGAAACGAAATATTTCTGTTAGTTATCATCCCAAAAAAAAAATTTTTTTTTCCTAAGAAAAAGTGTTCATAGGAAAAATTGGCTCTGGTAAACATTTCTTGTAAACAAGACCTCTCATCTCATTCATTTCTCATTGTGATCTAATGGCCCACGAGCTGGCTGCAAAAAGCTAGCCTATCGGCCTACAAGATGAAATGTGTTTTAAATGCTAGTACTTACAGCGACCGTAAGGAAAAAATTTGGGTCTGTCTGGCAGTGGCGTAGCTAGGTCCCCAAGGGCCCTGGGGCAAATCAAAAAATGGGGCCCCACTGCTACCTAAACTGGTTAGGTTTTAACAAGTAAAAATATTAAATATACAAATACTTTAAAAATGCTAAGCTACTTTATCATCAACTATTTTTAGTGCACTGCAGGGAAGGTAATAAAAATATTAAACAGTAACAACAAATGTTCATACATCATTTGGATAGTCTCTTATCAGTCTTTCTAAACTTTCTGTGATTTCCTCCTTCGACGCATTTAAATTGACAAAAAAAGAGAATTTAGCCGCGATATCAGTGTATGCCTTAGCACATTGTCGCAAGTTGGTTGTCAAAGAATCGATCATCGGAAGAAACGATTTTATCCGAAAACTATCACGCGGAGACAAATTTTCAAGCGCATCTTCAGCAGGCCCGTCGTTTACATGGATTTTTTCATTTCGCATTTTTTATTTTTTTGTTTTCAAATTTCCGAATGTGTTTTCAAAATTTTTCAATTTTTGGGGCCCCTGTCCAAGCGGGGCCCCAAGCAATTGCTTCCTTTGCTTCCCGGTAAATCCGCCACTGACTCTGCGGCTGCCGCTTGCCGACGGCAAAGCTTTGCCGGCCGCAAGCGGTTGGCGGCAGCTTCTTGCGGCAATGATAATCGTTTTCGAAAAAAAATCTTGACTCGAATTCACAATAAAACGCACATCGATGAATAATAAAACGCACATGTCGCTATCCGTCAAATTGACAACACTGCAAACCCACAGAAAGAATTTAGGGGAATTCCCTAGGTATAACTTTCGAATTTCTCTCAATTGAGTTGCCATGACTAAAGTCGGGTTGCAACCTGTCATATTTATTTTGAAAATGGGATATGTTTTCAAAAGTTCAGTTCGATCGAGATTTTCTGGTAAGGATTCGAGGGCCCCCTGAGCTTGAGGGCCCCGGGGCACTGCCCCGCCTAGCCCCTTAGTAGCTACGCCAGTGCTGTCTGGGACACGAACTTTAGAATTCTTTTTGGCTAAATGGACATAAGGTCTAAGGTTTCATGTTCTTTCACGCGCTTGGGGCTCATATGTCATAAGTTGTGAAGCAATAAGTATATTTTCATGACTTGAGCTCTCTTGCGATACTTATGCTTAAGCAATATTTGTTCGCTGACAAATTCTTGCTTAAGGACCCACAGAAGTGCTTAAAGAATTTAAGAATTTAATTAATGACTTCTGACTTATGATGCAAATGACTTAGTTCTTATTATTTAATTTTTTCGGTATGCTGGCTTATCGGAACTCTGCCCGAATGCCGATATGTAACATCCCTGATAAAACGAAAGAATGGACGCAATATGAAATATTAAAAAAATATTCTGTTCGCTATTTCTAAGCAGCTAAGTAAAAAGTAAAGGTAAGTCTTGAAACACAACCATGTCGGTGTGGGGTCCGTCACCCATCCAAGTATTATCAACAGCCTTTACTGCTTAACTTTCAAAATCGTCAGAGCTGAATACTTGGCCCTATCCCATGAGTTAGTTTCTTTTTCTTTATTTCAACGCATTTATACAGAAGATTCAGTAGCGGTGATGATTAAAACAAATTTCGTGCAAAAGCGTCGATGCGATTGGGTCAGTACAATTCAAAACATTAGAGTCCCCGAAATAGTGATAAGAAGACGAAAATTTAATTTGATTACTTTTTCACGCATTCCCACCCACCAACCAGTCAAGGAAGAAGGGCTATTTTGCCCCAATAAGGAGGAAAAATATTATTATTTCGCGAATGTGATGTATATTTTTAGTAAATGGAATACAGTGTAAGAGAGGTAGGTGTTCACTTTTGAATGTTTTGTGAAAATAGGGGTGCAGGGTGAGGTATGAATTTTTTTTCGACAATAGAAAACATGTGGTGAAATACGAGTACCAAATTTAGCATCAACATTTTAATAAATGTGGAAAGCGTGGGTGATGAAAGTGGAATGTCGAAAAATGTTGCTCGGCCAGAGAAAAAAAATTGATAAAAAATTTGTTTAAAGAGAAAAAGTATTAAGAATAGGTGAAAGTGATGTATGGGGGGGTTGTGTATGAATTTATTCGTGAATTAATGAGAACACCCCCACCACGCTGGGGGTAATATAAAAAAATCCAAAAAATAGTCGGAATTCATTGAGAAAAGTATGGAAATGGAGATGGAAAACAAAAACAAAGAGGAAAATTAATAAAAAAGTGGAAAAAAGTAAATTTTTGATGGCGAAAACACTAAAGTAAAAGAACTTTTCCCACATCCGCCTTCCGAACCCGATAGAGTAAGATAGCTGTACTGCTAGCCGATGCGCACTGCCAGCTGTGCCACTTGCTCTGTTGGATGTTGAGTAGATAAAAGAGCCTTATAAATGACAGAGCAATGATGGTTTTTGTTTAAAAAATATCATACTATTAGCAAGAAAAGTGATATGATATGGGTATCTACCATAAGAGACGGGGGAAATGAGGTAGAATGTTGGAATAAAATAATATTTGGATTTTGGATAAAAGTGAATATTTTATGGCGAAAAGGTGGTAAAAGGAGGTATTTTGATTTTTGGTGGAAAATTACTATTAGCAAAAAAATGAAAATTAGATAAATGGACTACTGAGAATTTATGTAAATTTTTAAGACCTTAACGAGGTCTGTAGGCGTGATAGACTAGGATTTAGTAAAATGCATAGTATTAGTAACAATAATGAGTTGAGATTAGCATAGAAAGATTGGGATAGGGTCACAGATTGCAAATATAAAAAAAATGGGGAAAAAGAAAGTATTTCTATCGGAAAAGAGGAAGGAAAGTTCTCCTTAATTGGCTTCTGTTTGGCTTGTGTGCACGAAAAGAAGAAGAAGCACCGCACCTTTGCCTCTGTTGGCGGCGAACGATCGGAATTTGGGGGGAATTGATTTTGAAGAGAAAAAAGGCGATTTTCAAAAAAATTATATCTTTAAATTTCTATGAATGAGCCATTAGGGATTTTGATAGTTGGTGGAGTAGGATGTTGCGTATTAGAAGAAAAATAGTGGTATAGGCTCGGCCTCACTGTTTTTGAGTTAATGATTTTAGAGTTGAAAAAGGGGTGAAAAAAGGCGAAATCAGCGACGCACCACCACAGTCGAATGCTCTTACCGATTAGACTACCGAGCAGACGGGCAGACCAGCAGAATTAAAGGGTATATAAAAGCGAGTGTCTGAACAATCAGGAACACTGAACAATTTAGATATCTTTTTAAAATCGAAAAACACGAATTACTTCTGAACCCCGCGACGTAATTGATTGAAATTCTTTTTCCAAATATAACTTTTTTGTCATTTATTTATTTATTTATTTAATACATTCATCAAGGGTCTGATTACTACAATTGAAAAAAATTAATCAACAATCAACCCCAACGAAGCCGATTTTTCAATTCGCTCCTAGTGAGATTAAAGTCTAAAACGTGGAAGACGTGGTTAGAAGCACGCGACATTGACGTGATGGGTTCTGACATACCGTAGTTCGTGCGATGAAATGGAACATGGAAGAAAGAATGTTCCCTCAGTGCACGAGCAGGGACAGCAACAGAGAAGAAAGAGACAATCTCAGGCGAATTTATTCGACCCAACATACAGTCCATGGCGAAAACCACTTGAGCATTAATGCGACGCGTCTCGAGAGTGCGCAAGGAGAGCAGTTTGAGCCTGTCCTCATAAGGGGGTAGAACAAACGGATTGGTCCAAGGAAGATCCCTGAGAGCGAACCTGAGGAATCTTTTCTGAACCGCCTCAAGACGGCGCACCTGAGTTCTACACGACGGAGACCAAACTAGGCAGGCGTATTCCAGAATAGGTCTGACGAAGGTACAATAAAGAATTCTTGTGACGTATGGGTCATTGAATTCTTTCGACCAACGCTTGACAAAACCAAGGGTGGAAGTTAGCTTTGCTGATGATGGTGTCAATGTGGATATTAAAAGAAAACTGGCTATTAAACCAGACACCTAGATCCTTCACTGAGTCGAGTTTCTGTAGCGAGCATCCGTCAATAGTATAATTAAAAGAGATTACAGTATTCGAACGCGTAAAGTGTATGTAAGTACATTTGTCAATATTTAATGGAAGCTGGTTCAGCTTGCACCAACTGGAGAAAGCAGAGAGGTCATGCAGTGGACCCTATTATAGATTTTTATTGAACAAGTCTTTGATTATACATATATATGAGAACTAAAATACGAAAAAAAAACGGTTTTTTCTCTCAACTTCGCGTAATAAGTTTTTGCTTGGGCGCAAGAAAAACAAATTTTTTTTTCTATCAACGCGGCGCCCCCCTTGATTATTATGAAGCCAGAAATTTGTTTGTACATTTGTAAATAATTTGGATATGTAATGTATTTTCAATAAGTGAAATGATGTAGTGTAATGTTGAATAAGTCTGTAAAAATTCTATAACATGTGTAATGTGTGTTATTCTTATCTACTGACGAATTTTGCAGTAATTAGTATAATAAAGTAGGGCGGATGTCCCTGTATGAAGAATTATGTATTTTTTCCCAGGAAATTCCTCCTTTTTACAAAATTCGTGGAGAAGCAAATATTAAGCCAGGAAAATGGGATGGGACAAGTTGGGCAGCACAAAATATCAAAAGAATTACGAGCGTTACCCAGCAGATGCTCCTAAGGCTATAAATCACTGGGCCATTTCAGTAGCAGAGAATTTCAACCCTCTTTGCTGACTATAAAATTATTAATGATTTTCTTGTCCTCGGGATAGATAAATAAAATTGTTCAGCGACAACGAGCATGTTATTGCGAAGGCATTCCCATTAAGAAGTCAGACCTCATTTGCGCGTAATTGCATGATGGTACAGCCGAGTAAAATATGCATACATTGCAAAGTTGCACGGAGCAGTGACAAGAAATGTGTAGCTAAAGTGAATATTTGAACCAACAAACTAATGGGTAAAGTGTTGCGAGAAAAATGAACAAAAAGTCAATATTCGAAGCAGTTATGATTGCATTCTCATTTTTCATTTCACGGATGTCAACACAGTTTGGTTTTATTTCATTCCATCTATATTAGTTTAATTGCTTAAGTACTTACCTATATATTAAAGTTTTACAGTAATTCTATTGCCTAAAGACAATATTTAAGAGAAATTGAGATCCGGAGTAACATCAATGCATAAAACTTTGTCCAAAAAATATATTTAAATTAAAAATATAATTAATAAAATTACATTAATTAATAACACGCCTAGATAGAGAATGGATACACAAATTTGTTCGTAGAAAATCTTTTAATGCGTGCGTTAACTAGAGCAAAAGATAAAACTAAAAGAATAATACGCATCCTGAATTTATTATTCACCCTGTAACTCGAAAGCGGTTGAGATCACCACCCCCATCCCCCCTCTTACTCACCGTCCTCCCCTGCCACTCGATTTTTTGTTCGCCTATGTGAGATCTATCATCCCGATCATTTCTGCATGCGTTATACGATACATCTGGGGATAAAAAGGGGTATACAAGTTTGTATGGGAAAACATATTCGTTTGTTCGGATTTACTTGAAACTTGGGATAAATGCTCTACAACACAAATAATGAAGCACGTCTTTCAGCATTTAGAAAATTAAACCCCTAAGGAAATTCAAGATGGCAGATCCAATATAGCGGCCGAAAAATCCTAACTTCAAACGATTTCTGTGTAAATGAATATATGTATAGCAGTTTTTTGGGTCGCTGATATTAAAAAACGAAGAACCGCCTCTGCGCATGAAACAGTTTTATTCATTCTGCAACAGTTTTAATTTGGATGTATGGAAATGCCCGGATTAAGGCGGTGCAGGTCTGCTGGAATATTATGAAATATTTATTGTTCGTTGATAAGTTAATGTAATATGGAGACAAACATAATGAAAAAGCATGCTAACTCAATCAAAACTTATGCAACGATAAAGTTACTAGTGTAGTGATGCACCGGTAAGTAATCCTAATTATGTGATAACGACATCATCACATTCAAAAGAACAGTGGGCCCATCAATAATGGCCTTAAGGTCCCTAAGATTTTCCGGTAAATTTCCCTAAGATTGGTTAAGTTTCTGTCATATCGTAACGAATCTTAAGCTCAACCACAATCGCCTTAAGTATTTTTGAAAATTGCAAAAAGGGAGGTGTCAGTCGGATCTTAAAACAAGTTGTCTACCATGTCCGCACATTTTAATGATGAGCTTATAGAGCTAGTAAAGAATTTCTCTCGATATATCATCCAATTTTTACACAAACGTCACTTTTGTCAAGTTCCCTTAAGATTTGTACGCTCCGGACCGTTCTTTTAAGACTTGCCGAAAGATTTTGAAAGTTGACGATAGATTGTATAAGACTATTATAGCACTTCATATTAACGTACAAATTCTCAAGCTGCCTTAAGGTACCGTAAGGCTATTATAATCAAGGCTAATGGGCGTATATATGACCTAAAAGACAATAATTTCTTTCATCCCCACCCAAAACACCCGCGGCCGGGTCGACAACACATCACACAGCCTACGTTTTTTTTACATATACTCTATACATATGTATATATCATCGACTGAGAATTAATTTACCATCTATCAAAAACTTTAGATTTAGGAAATTGAAGTTTGTTCTTAATCACATCATGCTTATTTAATTAATCCGTTTACATATTTTATGTTAACACATTAACACACGCATTTGAGTCCAAAAACACTCAGAAATAATCTTAACTAAAAATCGACAAAATGGTGTACATATGTACCGTACATACGCGAATATATTTGAGATATTCGAATAGTTCAAATATTGGAATATTTTCGCCTCTAATATGTATTATCAAAGACATTAAATTACATTAATAAATATAAATAAAATATATACACACATGCATACATTATATTGATTTATGGTAAAAACAGCAGAGCTCCCCCTTAAATAATGTTTATTTCTCTGCTTCCACTGAACAAAAAAAAAAAATACATATGTAGGTACGTAGTTCATAAAATTTGTCTATCTCTTATATTATACTTCTGGCCTTCTGAGCAATATGCCATCAACTTCAGGGCAGTAAGTCCAGACGAAATGTATTGTGTACCGCACGTACTAATAGCTATCACTAATGTCTCTTAACTATATGTGACAAAATGTCATACATGAAGAAGAAGAGAAAACGTCAGTCAGTCGTGCTTTCATTAATTTTTTTCAGAAATGTATCTTTAACTTGGTTGTGTGTGTAAATGTATACAGAGCAATACAGCTAAATGATTTCATAGAGTAGCGCCGAAATTTCCGCAAACTTAATAAGAAAAAATCAGGTTAATGATATTGTTGCAAAAAGTGCATTTTGCAATAAATAAATGCATTTGTCCGGTTTTGTCCGATCAGCTACTAATGCAAGCTGGCACGACTTCTGATTTTCGCTGCTGTTAGAAGTGTTTCCGTTGAACTTCCGAAAAAGAGGAGTAGTTGGACGAGTCGGATCGAGTGTGTGCGGGCGATAGAGCAATAACGACGGCTAACCTTTTTTTTTAAAATTGATTATCGATTGTTGTGTCAAATGAACGGACAAACATTAAATTTAATTTTGAAAACTCGAGCTGGTGTGTTTTTCCTTAATGTGTCCGGAACTATGGCCCTGTAGCAAGCTTTGCTCCCTCCTATCGAGCGCTTCTACAAAACCTTCGGTGATGCAGCGGAAAACGCACGGACTTTCACGCCGGAGTCGGGTACGAGCCACCTACAATTCTTTTTTTAACATTTCCGTCACCGAGATTTGTCAGCTAGCCGCTCGGCTGGTAAATTTCGTAACAATATACATACATATAACATATAAAAACAATACGCAATCGATATGTTGAGAACTACTAAGATTTTGTTCGAGAGAAATTCTTCTAATTAACAGTATAACAAACCGCCCGAGACGGCACACATTGTATGGGTAGATGTAACTGTTGGTGTTAACTAATAATTAATAATTCAGATGCTAAGTATGCAGTCCTACGCAATTGAATGGCACTGACAAAACTAATACGGTCATCATAACAGGTAGCCATCGATTGTCGTTGACGTTCACGAATTTATTCAAGTGCAAGAAATAATTTTCCGTGGAAACCGATTTGATGACAATTCAACTACTCTGAGGACACGGTCCGAAGCATTCAAATTAAAGTCAATCGGTGCGCTGATCTTGTAAGGGTCATTAAAGTCGTTATTATCTATAGCATAAATTATGTTGTAGTTGAGAACTTTGTCTGGCTCTCACTTCTTTGCTCTGTCGCCGCACCCGCTTTTAGCGGGCCTTCCAACTAGGCTAGAGGAACTTTCAAAATTATCGAATTTGTAACACGAGTTATTAACGTTTCCGAGAGGAGTTTAGCTCGGAGCTCCTCAAACTTTCAGACAACTTGATTTATAATAACTCCTAAGCAGCGCACAATTACTTATCAAAGATCCGATTTGAATTTTAATTGCGAAACTTTATCGTTGCTTGATGTTTTCAACTATTATAATATCAAGGCTTGCTCTCTGTGCTAATTTTCGTTCTTAATACGCGTATGTCTGAACTGCATAACATTTTATTAGGTCGTTTTAATTCACTTTATGAAAATGATTTGCTAATGACTGTTAGTATGATTCAACATATTTCTGGAAACGAAGTAAAGGCTATTATAAACTGTGTGTCATTCCAAATCATTACCTTTTGTTAATAAATCTAATGTGCATTAATTATAAATTTTAAATTATGCTTCCTATTCCATAAATTATCAAAAAAAGAACAACAAAATAAAATTACGATTTAAGGTTTAGCTTTAACACGTTGCTGTGTAGGTAAATTAGAACAAGCCAGAGAGCACTTGTCTCTTACTGAGAATATGTTATATGGGGCATTCCATGCCAAATCACCCAGTTTTTGACCCGACCCTCTTCGATTTCGCTGTTTTAGTACGTATTAAAAGCAGCTTGCACTCCAATTTACAGCCTTCTATTCCAAACCGTTATTGAGTAATAGATTTTTTAAATTTTTAGGCACAAAATATACATATATATACATACATTTACTAGCAGGTTCCGTCAGACGCTTAGCCTACATTCGTAAATAAGTAATTTAATTTTGTTATTTTTCTTTAGCAATAAGCAGCATGAGCCGAAACTCACTCGATCGATGAATCGAGTAGATTTGATTTGCATAAAAATGAATTGCATATTCGGGGAGAACGTATTAAGAATAGGTGAAAGTGATGTGTGCGTATATTGTGTATGAATTTATGCTTGAGTAAATGAGACCGCCCCCACCTTGCTGGAACATTTAGGAGGGGGATGTGGGTGTAAAATGAAAAAAAATTGATAATAGTGTAGAAAAATTTCCAAAAACACGAAATTCAAAAAGAGAATGATTGGAAAAAGTGAACGAAATATTAACTAGAAAAATGAATGAAGCTAAACATGTGGTAGTATGGATTTTGTCGAGATTGAGGACACAAATTGAAATATCTCGGTAATTATTCGCCGTGATGTATTGTGGGTGGGCTTAATGGAAGCGCATTGGAGAATTGAGTAAATTTATAATATGAAAACTTAATGAATAATAATTTTAAAGTCAAATGGAATAAAGTGTAAAAGAGGTACGAGTTCACTGTGTAATTTTTTGCGAGCGAAAGACGGGTGTGGAGAAAGGTATGAAAACAATTTTAAAAAATAGAAAAATAGAATCAGTGAGATATATGATTATTTTGAAATCTTTTTCTTTGTTGTATAGAATTCATGCATTGAGGAAATTGGAAATCAGTAGTGAACATTAATATGAGCGTAGCGAGCTCGAAATTTTTTGGGATTTTTTGCGAAAACATGACCTCATTCTTAAGGTTTTGTGTACCTATTAATATGATCACCATGTAAACAGCCTTGCACTGTACTGGTCAAACTGAGATGTTTCTTCACAAAAATTGTTGTATTTCAACTTGTTAAAGATTAAAATACATATCTAAGAAAACCGTGAGCACTGAGCGCACGGCCGGACAAGGGAAAAATTGAAAATCCGTGTGTGGTGTGTGGAGAAGCGAAGAAATCCAAATCGCCGTTTTTTCTTTCCTATTTTTAAAAACCGCATATAAAAACGAGGATGTTTCTATTTATAAATTAGGCTAGCCTGTAATAAAAAGAGTCCACACGAATGGCAGCAGTTTGTTGAGGCGGCGATTACCTGAGCAAACTTCTCATATTTTATTGCTTAGATCCTTCTTAATCCTAGCTCGGCCAGCGATCTCACGGCGCCCTGCCAAACCCGTTGAACATGAGGCGCACACATGACAACCACTGGGTTTTTCCCGAACCGTTTTTTTGCTCTTCTCTTTTTATATATCTCGTCCCCTCCCACAATTTTGGCACCAGGTCGGAATGGTTGTTGGAAACTAGCTACCCTTTCTTAACCATCATCCTAGAGTCCTGTGAGTCAGTCTGTTTTGACACCTTGTAGAGTGCACATCTAAATACAATAAATAAGTGAGTGAGTTTTCATAGGTATTTATTCTCTTGGCTTGCTGGGTCCAATCAGGAGTGATTCTCATCTGTCAAGACCAGCAAGTTATCATCTCTAATCGCATTGACTCTGGCCTAAATCATAGGTATTCTCTTGGCTTGCTGGGTCCAATCAGGAGTGATTCTCATCTGTCTAGACCAGCAAGTTATCATCTCTAATCGCATTGACTCTGGCCTAAATCATAGGTATTCTCTTGGCTTGCTGGGTCCAATCAGGAGTGATTCTCATCTATCAAGACCAGCAAGTTATCATCTCTAATCGCATTGACTCTGGCCTAAATCATAGGTATTCTCTTGGCTTACTGGGTCCAATCAGGAGTGATTCTCATCTGTCTAGACCAGCAAGTTATCATCTCTAATCGCATTGACTCTGGCCTAAATCATAGGTATTCTCTTGGCTTACTGGGTCCAATCAGGAGTGATTCTCATCTGTCAAGACCAGCAAGTTATCATCTCTAATCGCATTGACTCTGGCCTAAATCATAGGTATTCTCTTGGCTTACTGGGTCCAATCAGGAGTGATTCTCATCTGTCTAGACCAGCAAGTTATCATCTCTAATCGCATTGACTCTGGCCTAAATCATAGGTATTCTCTTGGCTTACTGGGTCCAATCAGGAGTGATTCTCATCTGTCAAGACCAGCAAGTTATCATCTCTAATCGCATTGACTCTGGCCTAAATCATAGGTATTCTCTTGGCTTACTGGGTCCAATCAGGAGTGATTCTCATCTGTCAAGACCAGCAAGTTATCATCTCTAATCGCATTGACTCTGGCCTAAATCATAGGTATTCTCTTGGCTTGCTGGGTCCAATCAGGAGTGATTCTCATCTGTCTAGACCAGCAAGTTATCATCTCTAATCGCATTGACTCTGGCCTAAATCATAGGTATTCTCTTGGCTTGCTGGGTCCAATCAGGAGTGATTCTCATCTATCAAGACCAGCAAGTTATCATCTCTAATCGCATTGACTCTGGCCTAAATCATAGGTATTCTCTTGGCTTACTGGGTCCAATCAGGAGTGATTCTCATCTATCTATACCAGCAAGTTACCATCTCTAATCGTATTGACTCTGGCCTAAATCATAGCTATTCTCTTGGCTTGCTGGGCCCAATCAGGAGTGATTCTCATCTGTCTAGACCAGCACGTTATCATCTCTAATCGCATTGACTCTGGCCTAAATCATAGGTATTCTCTTGGCTTACTGTGTCCAATCAGGAGTGATTCTCATCTATCTATGCCAGCAAGTTATCATCTTTAATCACGTAAGTTTGATCACTCTCTCACTCACTCACTCATTCATTCATTCAGTAACTTCTTCTCCAGCTATTTCATGTACGCGAATCTTTATACACTAAACCGTAACTTCATTTCATTTATACAACCGTCACAATCGACGGACAACCTTATATATTCTATTGCGAGACGTATTACACTTTGTAAAACTTTTTTTAATTATGTATCCTGAATAAAGAAAAGAATTGAACATTAATTGACTCGAATTTTTAAGTTAATTATCATTCATAAATTCTCTTATTGATCCACGTCCTAAACTCTTAACATAATTTAAAATAATTAATTTGGAGCCACCAGGAAGAAAATCAAAAGTGCTTGCAAAGCAAGTACTCAAACTTACAAAGTTCCGATTAAAGTCTACTTCAGCTTTAAAAGTTTATTTAATTGAATTTCAAAAATTAAGAAATATCATCTTTTCTTATTTTTTGCGTATATCGGCGCCCTTTCCCGGCTCGGCGCATGGAGCGGCCGCTCCATTCGCCCTATGATAGGCCCGCTGAAATATGAAGAAAAAAAATATTTTGTAGGCAAATAGCCCGCCCGAAAGATGAAAAAAATGAAAGTGGAAAAAATTGGAAAAAAGTGAATATTTTCTGAAAAAAATAAAAATAAACATTTAATTTCGGTATGGCCTGCTTTTTAACCACGGACCCACGGTTCGCCTTACTATCCTATTGTTGCATATTGCTTACCACTGAGCCACATATTTTTTGCCCATTCAAAGACACCCCAGGGCTGAATGTGGACAAATGCTGAGATACGTGATCCATTATTTGTATTGCAGAGTGTTTATGCACGGTTTCAAATAAATTGGATAAAAATATATTTTTCTCCATGCAAAATTTTACCTTTTACCCCCTTGTGGGTTCAATTTTGGGAACAGTACCTACCTAGAAAGCTTTCCTGCAAAGTAACTTATATATGGTGTGAATGTGGGTTCAATAGGTATAGAAGTTAGATTGTGGCGACACCTGTCGGAACCACAGTACTGTAACCAATTCCCGGAACCTAACATATTTTGTGAAGTCAATCGGTCAAGTAGTTAGGCCGTAATGCGGCTTAAAACATACGTACCAAGAATTTTATATATATAGATAGTCACTTTATGAGGTCACTTATGAATTATACCTACAATGGTAGAGGAGGATCAACGTTGTTGATATTGGAAAGAACATTGATATAGTAGTTGTTTGGCGGAAGTTTGATGTCACCGCGTTGAGTAGATCAAAAGGTGGAAACAAAATTATAATATGTATTCCATGAAAAAGTCGAATTTATGAATCACCGTGCAACACGAGAATGGTTGAGAATAACTGCCTTTTCTTCCCTAATATACATAGTCCTTTTTTGTTTGCCTAGGTTAGATCTATCGCCCCACTCATTTTCGTTCACGTCATAAAAAACACCATGCATAGGTATAAATGTAGGTAGGTACTATTCATGAGTATGTTATTAAAACACGTATTGTGCACAAACGTATATAATAAAATGTCAAACCTTCCTCTCAACCACTTATGTAAGTAGTGTTACATTTTTTTGAAACAATTTTTTTAAATTATTTTTTGCCTACTTTTTGCACATGCTGCTATATTGAATATTGATGCGATCGATTAACCCTATTATTCCATTTATGCTTCATTATGCATCATATAATATCTGAACACCCCCATACACATACATACATCATGCAAAATGTTATCAATGGACTGTTACTTAACCAAAACTAATCAGGAACAGAAATAGGCCGGGAACAAATTTGTCATATTCAAATGTTACTTCCTGCAAGTTTTGCTTATTTTCCATTGCGGTAGACCTGCTCACGTAAATAATTTAAACATGCTGACAGAGAATAATGCGGGCTAAGTATTGGAATTAAAATATGTATATTTTAAACATTTGTCTCACTTGAAAGGCACGCCATGTACGAGTAGCCGCTTGGATATAAACGATGGACGTTTTTAGAATGAAAATTGTTCTGATCTAATCAGGCCACTTGCAGTCAGTGCACAAGGATGAAATGTTGGGACAAATTGTCGTCACATTTCTGCATGCCAGCAAACAAGACCTAATTATTATCCATAAACCAAATGGGCTTGAATATGTCCACACGCCTATTAAATCTGTTAAACATTGCATATTTGAATAGGATAGCTTGAATTTCCTGTTTTCAGTTCTGTGCTTTGACGACAATTACTTCTGAATTATACAGAGCCGGACATTTCAGTAAAACAAGGTTTGCTTGGTGGTAGTTTGCTCATAAATTCACATTGAAGTACGCTAAATTGGGCACTCACAGACGAATTTTGGCTCAGTGGGAAATTATTTAGTGTGAAATTGGGCGCTCATAATGAACTGCATTGGTTTTTGGTCTCGTTTGCATTTGTTTAATGCTAGAGAAAAAACGAAAAAAAAACTCTTCAATTATTTACACAGGATGATTCAAAAAGGTGTGCACAAAACATTATTGAGTGTATGTTAATTTAAAATCAAGGTAAAAGTTAAAGCAGCTCTTACTTTTAATTGGCTTTCTTTACCAAGACTTAAGAAGTAATAAAACAAACATTGTAGGTAGTTCATTTGAAAGAAAGAAAAATAAAATATTAATAAACAGAGTCTATTGGTAAGCGTGCTAGAATGCCGGTCCAAGAGTCCCAGGTTCGAATCCCATTCGGACCCAACGCTTCCACTCCCAAAGTGCGCTTTTCTTAATAGCGACGATACAAGAAACGTAAGCAGAGCATCGAAGTGGACAGGCTTCGTGGAAGCCCAATGCTTCTAATTGGAATGACGAAGGAAATATATGAATGTTAATATTAAAGGCAGGATTACTTACGTGTTAATATTTTAAAATATTACCTTTTACAAACATATCCTATCCTATATATTATATATATAAATTACCTTGGCAATACAGCAGCAAATTATATTTGCAAAAACTTTTACATTTAAGTGCTCCCCACAACAAGTTTATCATCATTAATACGAAAACGAAGCACTAGCTTCGTTAGAATGATAACTAATTTTCATTAAATAAAAAAGGAAAATCTATTTGAGTTTAACTTTATAGCTCAGTAAAAAAGCACCGGACAAAATAAGCGAAATAACGACCAGCGATTTATCTGGCTTTACCGCAGCCAAGAGCTGTCTCCAGAATACGCCTAATCAAATCTTTAAAACTCCTGAAAAGTTTTGGGGAACTTTTTTACTGACAATCAATTTGGAAAATCAATTTATTTTCAAAATTTTGCTGTTTCATCACAGATTTAGGGCAATAAAGGTGCAATTCATTTCAGATGAAGGAATTTAGCTGAAAAGTATTTTAGCTTGAAATTCTCGAAGTATTCAGCTCAATCATTTCACTCAGAACCAGGGTGATTTGGGGAATTCTCTCAGAAATAAAGTTTCGGTTTCTTGAATTTCGTATTCCGGAGATATTCAGGCGTCTTTAGCTCACCTGACAGACAGGTCGTATATAAGGAAGGTAGAATACTCCGACATTGAGAAATTGTGAACGTTTTTTAGGCTTAAGAAAAACAGAGTGTCGGAAATCTTATTAAAGTTCGGTACGTGCAAGACGAACCTCAAAAGAATGAATTTCTTAAATTTTGCAAGCACGTCAGCGAGTAAGCCTTTGATTATTACCATTTTATCACTCAGAGTGTGCATGTCAAGGACGGGAATTAGCTTAGCTTATTGTATTCATTATACCTAGTGACGTGGAATTAGTATTATCTAAAAAAGGTGACAATTTAAAATTTCCATATAATCTTCTAGAAGCAGTTAGTTTAAACATTATGTTAAATAATATTAACAGCATATTACTTAATTGTTTGTGATTAAATTAAATCTCTTAAGGGAGTATTCTAGTCTAGGAGTACAATTCTAGGTGTTTTTTAAAATCCGATAAAAAAAAACTAAGAATATTTTTTTTTTTAGATATTTATTAATATGTTAACAACACACAAAAAAAATATTTTAAAAAAAATTTGCAAATTGAAAAAATCACAGTGGAGGTGAAAAATAAGGGTGCGTCCTCGTTGACATGATTCCAACCCTTCTAGTGATCTTAAAAAAAAAATAAAAAAACATTCTTAATCAGTAAGAATGTCGTTATCATCTGAACTACGGAAATGAAAAAAATTTTATTTTCGAAAAATGGCGGCTGTTTGAAAAATAAAATTGATTTTTTGCCCTTTTTTTCAACGTTTCGAATTTTTTTTAAATAGTAAAAAACAAAATTTTTACGTAATTCTAGTTCCAATACGATAGAGGGATATATAAAGAAGTTACGCCAAATTTCATGTCAATTTTCATGTCAATCGTGTTGGAAACAGTGGTTTTGAGAAAAACGCGTTTAAAGATTTGGGCAAAGTTGTAGGTAGTCTGCATTTATATTTCATTAATCGGCGATTCCTGCTCCATACATTGGGGCTACACGTACTCTAGAATAGCTCCGAGCAAACTGAGCTGCACTGCATATGTGTGTATAAAAGACTTTCTGTAGGATGATTCATCCTCAGGTAGTCAGAGAAAGTCAACCGCTTATTGTTCGATTCACTGTGGCAGGTCCCGTTTACGCGCTGTGTCACTAAAATAGCCATAACTCCGTAAATATTTGGAATTTTAAAAATTCCTTTGGAGGATATATTTTTGAAGGTCTGATCTTTAAAAATATGCAAAATTCTAGACTAGAATACCCCCTTAACAAGGAACTTAGGTACTAGTGTCTTCAGCTGTTTAATAGAACCAGAGATAACGTATGTAATTATATATAGAATTGTGAGCATCACAAAATGAAAGCTTCTAGTACAAAAGCTTTCATTTAAAGTTATACTCTAATCGTAAGAGTCACAAAAGTATGTGACCATGCTATAAGAGAGAAACTTGTAATCTCTTCGCTTAAGGCTAGGTTATGTGCGATTGGAAATTCATATTAATCGTGTGTGTCTAGCCCGAACTACAGTCGATGCACATGATTTTTTTTTATTCACTACCCTACCAGACACAAGACTGCGCTTATTCTGACTGCCGTGAACAAAAAAAAATCAGTTTCTCTTAAGAAATTCGCGAGCATGCTGTAAAAGAGGAATCCCTATATCCCTATCGTGCCCTTATATTTCTTTATTTGGATATTAGACCCACAATACTAAATTCATAAATATTTTAAAGTAACAAAGAAAATAAGATAGTTCAAATGTGTCAGTCCGTCATCTTGAATTCATTATTTTTTGGATTGGAATCGGGGTCATAACACATACTAAATTTCGTCGAAATCGTTAAAGTGCAAGATTTCACAGCCTGCTATTTTGTGTGTAATAATGTGTCCAGTGTTTCCATCGATGATATACTATTTTTTGTGTAGATCATGCATGGCTTCACCTTCATATCAATCCTGGCGGCGGCGGACAGCCAAGATGGCACGTTTAAATTTTAAGGTTATACAAGTGCAAAACGGGCGACGTAATTGGCTGATATTGTAACAAAGCTGTTGGACGACCGAAAATGAAAACTTCAAATTTCAGTAAATTCGAACATGCGAATTTGGCAGCATTTCAAAAAATTAAACGTTAACCCATCCTTCATTTTGTTTGCCTACCCACGTAAGCTTGTTGTTTCTTAAAACTTTCCTGCGACAAGGATATCTCAACAAATACCCTGGAGCCATTATTAAAGTGAATTTGAACAATTGAACTGGTGCTTAGGTTTGACCATCCCTCTGAAACGTCAACCCGCACCTCTTTTTGTTTACCCATCCACGTATGTTTCTGAAAATCGAAAATCAGTTTCCCACTTCCGAGAGAGTTTAACAAAACGATGAAAATACACTTTTCTAAATTAGTTGAGGATCTCATGTTAAATTTTTCACGGCTGTAAATGCGCTGGATTCAAAGAAACTGTAAGGAGCTTTAAACATATTCACCCTCTTTACTTTAGTTAAGGGGGTGGGAATTTTCCGAAACGCAAAAAGGTTTTCGAACTAATATTCATTGCTCATGGTCTAGTAACGATCTCCATTGACTGTAACGTGAGATCTTGCCTCATTTTTAAAGGAATCATGCCCCCAGCAGCGCGTAAGCCATATTAAACGGTACATTTTTCTGGATGTAACGGGGACTCTAGAGTCTCACTATGGAAGCAACGATTGTGCTTTTTTACATACGACTAAAACCAAAAACGAGCCTCGTGATTGAACTAAATTTTCCGATAAAATAACCGATCAGCTTGCAACTGCCCTTAGAACCCAATCAAATCAGCGAATGAACGACGTCAGCGATGGTCTTTTGGCGTTAATTCCTGCACCAACTGGATCTTTTACGACCAACATGTTTGCCCAAATATTTTTCACGAGATGCACGGATAAAGTTCCAATTGTTGCGAATGACGACGAATTAATGAATTTGAAACCTCTTGTACACTTTTGTTGACAGCACCAATATTTGTTTCAGAACGTACATATGTATATTCCGATGACGTGTATTTGCATCATGCAGACGGTACGTGGTACGAAGTCTATTCCCAGTTCGGCGGATAGCTTGTTCCAATGGACAATATTATGATCACCATAAAAATCACGAAGGCGTCCATAAGTCTCACAAATCGACGATCAGTTTTCAAAATATGTTTTGCAAATTGATAATATTTGACCAATCTTCAAGCGTGAATATATTCATGATCCAGACTACACTCAACATAAATATGAAAAAGAGCTGTCAGAATGACAACTCGGATTCCCTGTTGGAAGTTCTAACTAATTGTAAGTTAAGCAAACACCCTTTATGCTAAAAGTTGTATAAACATAAAACCAGTTATTTTGTTAAAAAAGTAAGTCTATTCAAAACCGCCAAAGAAACGAGAAAATCTTGTCCTGTCCTTCAAACCCTCTTCCCTACCAGATTAAATCTCGACTAGCATTTCCTATGCAAAGGTCTTAAACTTACTCTTTATTATTGAAGCGGTGCATTACCTATCTATAGGTACTGTCCGTCACAAGTACTTCCATTGATTGCGTCTTCCTTTTGCGGCGTCTATATTACAAAAACAAAAAAAAAAAGCTTTAGGTGCCATAAAATTGATTATATTCAAAAGTGCATTTGCTTCAATTGTTGATCAAACTTTTGAATTATTCCGCTCTCTCGATTTACAAGGTAAAAAATGGTAAGATGATTCAACATTTAATCTTCCATTTGTTCAGTGTTCTTTATTGAGCGGGTGTCGCAGACTGCAGATTTCTGAGTAATGAGGAGCCAAGATTTGGCTATTCTTTAGTCGTGAACAAAGTAAGTGGTTTCTGATCCAATATTCCACTTTAAAAGGGGCAACTTCCATTAACCTTGTGCACCGAAGGAGATATGCAATTAAGGAAAGTTCCTGCTTTATAAATGAACTTTTAGGAAAGTTTTTAATTAATTTTCGTTTGAAACTTACCGCTTCTTAGGATTACTTTTACTATTTAGCAAATTGCAATATTTCCTTCCTTTCACTAACCGGGAGTCCGCCTTATGGTAAAGTCATCCGAGAGAAGAAAGAATTTTCATAAAATTTAGATTGTGGAAAAGCTGCTTGGTTTACTTCTGTTCAGAAATTATTCAAGGGAAATTAGAAAATTTTGGGAGAAATTATTCTCAGAAGCATTCATTGAAGCTGAAAATTGGGAAAAACTATGCAGTCAGCATTTCAGCTCAACAGGGTGGTTTGGATGGGCAGGGTAAATAAATTAGTTCCTTCCCGCGCTGAAAAACTCCGGCCGCGGGGCGGCGTTTTCGAAAGCAACCAAACGGCCACACCATTCATTTTTCATTATTTGAACTCATTAGTCTCCTTCATTTTACGTGGCGCACCCAAGCGAATTTCATTCATTTCTTACAGTCTGCAGGTCTTCAGAAGAAAGCTAATTTAAATGCACTAGAATGGCAATTTGGCCATTTTTCACTCCCGCTAATTATCATTTCGTAGCTTTGTTCCGTGATGTTCCATGTAAATTAAGTTCTTAGCATGGATGGATCCAATTCTGCACTTTGGTTCCGTGCCCAGTAGTTGCATGGGCGGTTCCCCGCCTTCCATATGTACTTCCGTTTTAGGGGCGGATCATAGCATTAATGCTGATAAAATTAACGATGTTGTCCCAGACCTCTACCAATTTATAAATTTTAGTGGCAGCTGGAATAAATTAACCTAGCACTACTTTTAATGTACCTAACGATCACAACGAAACACATTCGGCTCTTCTATGTACACCCGCATGCTTTCCTACGGAGAAAGGAAGCGAATTTCACGCAGTCTTACGAAAAGAAAATGGCCAGTGTAAAGCGAAGCGCTACTTAAGGGTTTCTGGAGTTCATAATTTCGAATCTTCTTTCAGAACTATGGGAATTCAAAGGTGACCGAAATTTCTCAAATCCAAAAGATGTACAATCTAAAAGCTTTAATCTGTTGTTATAAGGAAGATTACAGGGATCAAGGCTGGCCCCCACAGAATCCAGAGCAAACGTCGCCTTCATCGTCGCCGCACAACTATTGAAATGTATGCATTCATATGGGAGCTGACCCATAGCCGACGGAACGGCAGCGCGTTGCCGGAGAGAAATTTAGAGGAACCTTCTATATTGCGTTGCGGCAATCCGGCGTGAGAGAGCTTTTACTGAGAGACCTTTGAAAACTACCAGTTGGCATTCGTTGTATCAGCTTGACAAGCAAAGGTTTGAATTTGATATCTGTGAATTGTTTTGGTGATTTTGTGATTATTCGGTTTGCTGTTTCTTCGTTTGGATTTCTTGGAGGGTGCCCAGTTTTTCCCGAATTCATCAGTCTAGTTGCTTGACAAATTGGTACTAGATTTTCCTGGTTAATTCACCTGCGGAGTATACTGCGCCAGTTGACAGTTGGTCTCGAATTGTCATAAACAGCTGAGCGGGAACGGATGCGTCGACGGATTCTATGGGTTCGGGTCGCTCTTGCCGGACTCAAAATGCTTTAAGCTCTCAAGCTCTCCGGCAAAGGCGACGCTTCGTTTGCCGTTGCCGGATTCTATTGGGGAAAGCCTTCACTCTACGGTAAATCGCGAAGAGTAAAGCGTAGAAACAGCTTTTGCTTTTCCTCGATGCGTTCGATATGGATCACGTCCACTGAGGTACCCATGCAAACTACTGACGCAGATTCTGTAATATAGAGTGTACGAAAGCACAGAACAGAATTTTGCGGAGATAAGGATCGGTAAGGAGTGAAGTCGGGCGTTGAATTAGCCCTATTGATGATATTATCAACATGGGCCCAAAATTAAATCTTCCGTCAATAGTAATGTTGAGCTCTACAACACTTACTTGTCGAGATAAAGAAAAGTCATTCATTTTGTATTGATGATTCAAAATGGAGCATTATCTTAAATTCATATGATTTTTTGCGTACACTATTCAGAAAACTTCATGAGGTTAATTAAATACTTTGTAAAAGTACATATATTTTGTACATATTTATTAATTTATATAAGGGAACAAAATCAAACAAAAATTAAAAAATCGTATACAGGATGGAATAGTCAAAGCCCGAAATAGATTATTTTGATTTTGACACTTGACTGCTATTTAAAAACACAAAAGAGTTTTCGAATTTGGCTGAGACGTCTACCAAGTCTGAAGATTGTCTAGCAAACCTAGGAGCGCAAGGGCTTCGGCTTTTATCTAGAACACATGGACAATCTGCAAGATTGAATTAAGTGCAACTTTTAATGTCATAAAAGGTTTCCTATTAAGTCTTACGACTATTGGAAAAATCTAATCCAAATACGGTGTCAATAAAGCAGAATGCCAAAGCGGTTGCAATACTGAATAAATTGTTCCAACTACATTGCAAAGATGAACATACCAGGTTAATGTTCTGTTGCATACTATTCCCAAGTTTTTCACGCTATTTACGAATGGTACTATTACTCCTCCCAAACACACTTCGGGAAAGTTGTCGTCTGTCACCGCGCATTTATTCACTGACTCAAGGCCATCATCAAGTGAATTGACAGTTATAATAGAACTGCAGATGACGTGAAATTTACAAAAATTAAAGCACAATGTCATGTCATTAACAATACATACATACACCGATACATTACCAACATCTGAAAATAAATTATTAGACAGGGAAATATGACGACGACATGACATGACAAATAGTTATGAATTAAAGTGACAAATTCGCTACTTTCCATGCGTTTAGAAAATAGCACGTCATTTTTTTATTAAATATATTGACCAACTAGTAAAGCAGTGGGACATTAGATATACATATAAGTTAACACCGGCTAAGTAAAAACACCTGCTAAGCAAATCTATGGGAAATTGCGAAATTACCAACGCGGTCCCACGCGCCGCCGCCAAAAGCGCTGACACCATGTCTACCGAGTCAACGTGAGTAGCTCAGGTGAACTTAGGTCAACGTGACTAGCATAGGTAACAATTAAGGCAATTGTGTAAAGTAGCTTAAGTCTGTTCTCAGCGTTGAATAAAGAGACATCAGTCACTCTGACTGTTGGAAGAAATTGTGTTTTTTTTATTAAACAAAATCTTAATAAATTTAACTGGCGCCCGAGCAGGGACCGGGTACAGTTTCGGTTTGATTAAGTCGGTTGATTTTTAAATCGGTTTTTCGCTATTAGCTAGTACGCGCTAGGAATCTAAGTTATCCTAGACTCGCATAAGGTCCTTAAGCAGCACCGCGATTGTGCGACGAGTGATATAAGCGATTCGAAAAAGTGCAAGGTCCTCAAGAAGTACAGCACTGCCGATTAGGTCCTCAAGAAGCACCGCATAACCACCGACTAGGTCCTCAAGAAGCACCACCTCAGCTGAAACACACAGGAGCTAGCAGCCCACAGTACCTGCGTCCAGGATCAACAACCCCGTAGAGGAAATAAGGCCCCTAAGTAGCCGTCAGTAAACGGAGGAAAAGGAGCTAGGAGTCCTAGCAGCCACTCAACGGGGGAATGCTGAACAGACTTCATTTAGTTCTGTAAGTCCTAAAATTTAGTTAGCATATAAGAAGTGAACTGTGCAAATTAATAATTGATTTCCTCTCAAATACGAGAATAATTTTAAGATAATTGTGAAAATATTGAAACGTGTGAAAGTTGATCAATCGATCGTCGCGCGCTAAGAAATCAGATAATAATTTATAAATATTGATAGTATAAAGTAAATCGACAAATAAAATTAATCAATAAACGTCGATAGTATAAAGTACCGCGAATCTCAAGAAGAAAAAAATAAATCGCGAATATTAACAAAATAAAGAAAAAGCCGTGAAAGTTAAAAGTAGTGAATATAAACAACGATTAAATTTACTAAATTTTGAGTGTTAAGTTAAGAAAAATGACTACCCCAAATAATTTAATTAGACCCGCGACCCTCAATGTCGAGCCAAATCCTACATTGCCGCCGGTCTCAAGTCAAGGCCCGTCGCATCAACTCCCATCGGGAAATAATGACCGGGGTCGCAATCCTGAAATCCTAGAAAGAACTATTGCGGGTATAGTTAATCGAATCCTCCAGAGTGAGTGTAGGAACATAGTTCAAAATATAATCAACCCTAATGCTGACCAGTTTAGTGGAGTTGATCAACATATCGATCCTCGCTACGAAAATAACTTGAGTGAACTGGACAAAATCCCAGACGTGGTCAGATGTCTAAAGGACTTTTCTGGGATTCCCGGTGAGTTTAACTCATGGAAGAAAAGTGTCGATAGGATACTAAAACTATATGAAAATTCCAAGGGAACGCCTAAGTATTTTGGCATTCTGAGCGTTGTGAGAAACAAGATTGTAGGTCAAGCAGATGTGGTATTGGAATCATACAATACCCCCTTGGACTGGAAGTGCATAGCTCGCTGTCTCACTATGCACTATGCCGATAAGCGTGATCTATCCACGCTGGAATACCAAATGACCTCACTAGTTCAAGGTCATCAGACGATCCAAGAATTTTATCATTCGGTCTATTCGCATCTTTCACTCATTCTCAATAAGATTGGTTGCATGGACGTCACAAACGAGTCCATAACCTTGTTAGCTCAGACATATCGAGACAAAGCCCTAGACACCTTTGTAAGAGGGCTCAAAGGAGATTTGCCGAGACTTTTGGGTATTCGCGAGCCTTCCGACTTACCGCAAGCTCTGCATCTATGTCTCAAACTCGAGAATCAGAGCTATAGGACGCAATATGCGAATTCTCATCAAGGACCATCTCGCGCAGTCCATAATCAAGTCGTACCCCCACTTCTTTCTCGCAGACCCGTAGCAAATCAGAACAAGGTAAATTTCAACCGAGGAAACCAACCTTTCTATCCGCAGCTAGCATACTCGCCTCAGCCGCAGGCAAACTTCAATCCTTATAGACCTCAAAATTCTTACAGGCCACCACCGTTTAATCAGGGTAACGTTCGTAATCAAGGCCCACACCAAGCCGGTCCAAGTCGACCCCTCGCGCCGAAGCCACTGCCGCGACCTGAACCGATGGACGTCGATCAGTCCATCCAGACAAAAAATGTGAATTATATGAATCGACCTACGCAAGGGCAATTTTACGGGAAAAGACCACCATCAAGTGCTCAGGTCCCGAATCTTGCCAATAAATATCAGAGGAGTTATCATATAGAGCCTCAAGAGACGACCATCAACAATTACGAGCAAACCCAAGGTTTAGGTTCAGCCGCTAGCTTTGAACAACCCTTCGCGGATCAAACGCAATACGTAGAGTATAATCAGGGAAATGAGCCTGACGAGCAGGATTATACAGATATCTCAGGTTCAGGCGCTAGCTCTGAACAACCCTTCGCGGATCAAGTGCAATACGCAGACTATAATCAAGGATACGAGCCTGACGAGCAGGATCATACAGTCATCCATTTTTTAGATTAAATTGCTCTTCGTTGCCTTACTTCGAGTGCAAAACGAAGAGCGGCCAAATTCTTAAAATTTTGATAGACACCGGTTCTAATAAAAATTATATGCAGTCCAGTCTTGTGCCTAATCCTAAACCTAATGAATCAATCTTTTACGCGAACTCCATAGGCGGAAACATAAAAATCAGCCATCATACTACAGTAAATTTATTTGGAATTCAAGAAACAAATATAAAATTCTTTTTACTACCTACCCTTAAGTCGTTTCACGGTATCTTGGGAAATGACAGTTTAAAAGAGCTCTCTGCCGTCATCTACACAAAAGAAAGTTACATGATGATCAGAAATAAAATCCGAATACCAATAAAACAGCAAGCTTACTCGGCTGTTAATAAGATCGATATTAGGACAGATCATATGAGTGTAGAACAGAGAAATAAAACTAATGCTCTCGCTCGACAATTCCCCAGTCTCTTCACTGAACCCGACGAAAAATTAACGTTTACTACCGTAGTCAAAGGAGAAATCCGGACGACCTCAGACTCCCCCGTATTTTCGAAATTTTATCCCTATCCCATGTCTTTAAAAGACGAGGTTGAGAAACAGGTGAAACAGCTTTTGAACGATGGAATTATACGACCTTCACGGTCTCCTTACAACTCCCCGGTATGGATCGTGCCGAAAAAAGCCGATGCATCTGGCGAAAGAAAATACAGAATGGTAGTGGACTATCGTAAACTGAATACCATCACCATTCCGGATAAATATCCAATCCCAGAAATCAATGATGTTCTAGCACAGTTAGGGAAAAACAAATGGTTTTCCGTCATAGACCTGAAGAGTGGTTTCCATCAGATTCCATTAAAAGAATCTGACATTGAAAAAACAGCATTTTCAGTGAACAACGGAAAGTATGAGTTCACGAGGTTGCCATTTGGTTTGAAGAATGCGCCCGCGATATTCCAAAGAGCTCTCGACGATATCCTGAGAGACTATATCGGTAAAATATGCTACGTCTATATAGATGACATTGTAATATTCAGCAAAGACGAGCAGACGCATTTCGAAAACATAAGGACAATTTTCCTAACCCTACAAAACGCTAACATGAAGGTCCAATTGGACAAGTGCGAATTCTTTCGCAAACAGGTTGAATTCTTGGGATTCGTAATATCAGCCGAGGGCATAAGAACAAACCCGGCAAAGGTCAAAGCTATCGTAAATTTCCCACCTCCTAGAACGTTGAAGGACCTCCGTTCCTTCCTTGGTCTATCAGGATATTATCGCCGATTTATTAAAGGTTATGCAAATCTGGCGAAACCCCTGACAGCCCTTTTAAGGGGTGAGGGAGGCAGAGTCTCAAAAAACGCATCTAGTAAAAGACTCATCCACCTCAACGACGAAGCCACCGAGGCCCTCAATAAGATTAAAAATTCTCTCACATCTGACGATCTGTTACTTGCTTACCCAGACTTCAAGAAAAAATTTCAATTGACCACCGATGCTTCGGACTATGCGATCGGAGCGGTCTTATCACAGGAAGAAAGACCCATAATATTTATCTCAAGGACTCTCACCAAGACCGAAGAGCACTATGCCGCCAACGAAAAGGAGATGCTGGCAATTATATGGGCGTTAACTTCATTGAGAAATTACCTATACGGCTCACCTCAGGTACAAATTTTCACAGATCACCAGCCGCTTACTTACGCCTTAAGCAGTAAGAATAATAACAATAAAATGAAACGGTGGAAAGCCATACTCGAAGAGTACAACTACGAGTTGAAATACACTCCAGGTAAAACCAATGTAGTTGCAGACGCTTTGTCTAGGCCTCCAAAAGATCCTCCAATAAACTCCTTGACAGTGACCCAGCATAGTAGCGAAAGCTCTGCTCATGATTTAATACCGGCCACGGTAGCACCTATAAATGCGTTCAAAAACCAAATTATCCTAAAAACAGGCATAGAGAAGAGTTACAGATTCGAAATCCCCTTTCCAACCTATCATAGGCATACTATAGTTCAACCCAACTACTCCGAAAACGAAATTATATCAATATTCAAAAGATATCTAAACCCAAGTGTTATAAACGGTCTGTTTACATCCGAAACATTAATGGGTAAAATTCAAGAAGTATACCCCGCACACTTCAGAAACTTTAAAACCCGTTTCACACAAACTCAAGTAGAAGATCTTCAAAATGTCGAGCGACAGAATGAAGAGATAATAAAGACCCATAGAAGAGCACACCGCAATGCTCGCGAAAATAAACTACAACTAATAGAAAAATTTTACTTTCCCAGAATGAACTTTAAAGTCAATGAAATAGTTAAGCAATGCGTAGTCTGCAAGGAACAAAAGTATGATAGGCATCCCAATAAACCCGAATTAAAAAATACACCCATTCAAAAAGGAAACGGTAAAAGAAAATCACTCGAAGACCATACTAACAGAATCAGGCAGAGTAATACACAAGAGCAATATTAAAAGTTAACATCATTTTCCCCTTACAGATTTTCTATAGCCTACTGCTTCGCAGAGGTTCAGATTTTAGACTATTCAAATTCTAAAGCCATAACGATAAATACCGGAATAGCAAAAATACAGACGGGAGCACTCAAGCTAATCCATGTAATCGACCTGGAATCCTATGAAAAGACACTCGAAGAGCTGGAAAAAAGAGTTGCAAACAACGTCGACAAGGGTCATCCTATGTATCCGTTCCTTACCCATGAAACCGCGCAGATCATATCCTTACTAAACAGATTAAAACCCAAAACGAGGTCGAAAAGATCACTAAATTTTCTCGGAACCGCGTGGAAATGGCTGGCCGGAAGCCCAGACCACGAAGATTTTCTAATTTTAAAAGCCAAAATTAATAACGTACTAGAAAATAATAATAAACAGATAATAATTAATAAATCGATGATCGATCGGATCAACGAAATTACCAATGTAACAAATAATATCATAAGGATGGCTAAAGCGAACGAAGGTCTTAAAAACGAAATTGTCATAAATATTAAAAACAAATTGGACTTAATAAAAGAAGAAATAGTTAATGTAGATTACGCCTTACATTGGGCTAAAGCTGGAATTGTAAATTCATTCATTTTGTCAAATAGTGAGCTTAATATTGTGAAAGAACTTTTCGAAAAAAACAATGTACCCTACTTAAATCTTGAAGAAGCTATCGATTTTGCAGAAATAAAAATTGCCTCTAGTAATTCCACTTTATTGTATATTGTTAGCATACCAAATACCGAAATAAAAAATTGTAAAACCTTGTTAATAAAACCTGTAAAAAGAGGAAATCTCATTACTAAAATAACTCACGAAAACCTATTACAATGTGAAAATAAACTATACGCGATTAAAGAAAAATGTGTAACTAGTAATAAATTAACAATTTGTAAAAATAGACAGATTATAGATTTAGGCCAGTCTAGTTGCATCGCAGACTTGCTCACGAGTAGACCCCCGAACTGCACCGAAATTGATGGTAGTCACATCCCAGCTACAGAGGAGATCTTTCCCGGAACACTTTTGCTAAACCAATTTAGCGGAACGATCCACATCGATGGCGAAGCCTTGAATCTGACGGGTACTTTTATAATCCAGCATCATAACGCTACACTTACCGTGAACAAACAGCTGTACCTATCTAAAGAAATTTCCAGTACGAAACCGCTCCCTCCGATCATGCAACCTGACCCAAGCTTCAGGACATTCGAAGAAACCTTGACTCTCCACAGCATGAAGGAACTACACCTAAATAATACAGGACGAATAGAGCTAATAGAAGAAGAAAGCAGAATCGGCTACTCCACCAGCCTTGGATTAACCTCAGTGATCATCATCCTCCTGATAACAACAACCATCTTAAACCTAATTAAGCGGTACAGGGCCAAAGCATCCAGTAAAGCATCTGCAGTCGAGTCCATCATCATAGCTCCAACGATAAGTCCTGCAACGGAGAACCAGGGGTCAACTTCGACCCTAGCAGAAACACCTAGGATAAGCCAAATTCCCTATTTCTGAGAATGGGGACATCCTCATTTAAGGCGGGAGGAGTTAACACCGGCTAAGTAAAAACACCTGCTAAGCAAATCTATGGGAAATTGCGAAATTACCAACGCGGTCCCACGCGCCGCCGCCAAAAGCGCTGACACCATGTCTACCGAGTCAACGTGAGTAGCTCAGGTGAACTTAGGTCAACGTGACTAGCATAGGTAACAATTAAGGCAATTGTGTAAAGTAGCTTAAGTCTGTTCTCAGCGTTGAATAAAGAGACATCAGTCACTCTGACTGTTGGAAGAAATTGTGTTTTTTTTATTAAACAAAATCTTAATAAATTTAACTTATATATATGTACACTCCGCGACAACTGGATAGCACACCCCTGCAAAATTTGCACGATTTTGGCGTGTTTTTCTACAGGAAGGTACACACATTTTTGCAGTTAGAGTGTCCCTCCATTGTCCAAAGACAATTCGAAAGCTTTCTTACCTCTTCCCTTCACTAAAATTCAAGCATTTTCCTCTAATCTAGAATTAGAGTGCGACAAGTGAATAGCACAGGTTATAAAAAAACAACTGATAAGCGGGCTTTGCGGTGTGAAGCCTCAAATTCTGCTTCAACAACAAGGGAAATTGCAGTAGCAGCTGGCATTGCCAAAGTTCAAAAATGGTCTAGGCAGGAATTGGATATCGTCAACGGACGAATATTCGTTTCGTTAGTGGTCGCATGAACAGCGATGATTACCTAAAACTTTTAGATGAAGAGGTTGCCCATTCCACGAACAGCAGATGCGGTGACCACTACAGTTTTCAGCAAGACAACGCCGCAATCCACTCTGCTGGGAAAGTTAAGCAGTTTTTCGAGCGCAAGAGCGTGCAGACTCTTAACTGGCCAGCGCTTTTCCCCGACCTAAATATTATTGAGAACGCCTGGGGGCATCCTTAAGGGATGGTGTACCAAGGAAGTCGCCAATATATGTACACCAACATTGAAGAACTTAAAACTGCCACAAGGACTGCGTGGGACAGGTTGCCCAAAAAGTATATAAAACGACTGTTTAAGTCATTTAGGTCAAGGATGTTGTAAGTTGTTGAAAAAAGAGGTTACATTACTAAAATAAAAAATAATCTTTTAATAATAATAAATTGTTTCTTTTAAAAATCGTCGGCCTGTGCTATCCACTTGTCGCACTCTAATTTCACTTCAGAGAAAAATTCTAGAATATAATCAGGGGAGGGATCAAAAACCTTGCTAATTCTCGAATAGTTTTCTTGGAATAATGTATGGAATGTCTGATTAAAAAAATTGGTTGCCTTTTTGTAGAAAATTACCCCGATATCGTGTTTTTGCAGTGGTGTGCTATCCAGTTGGTGCGGAGTGTATATATAAATATATGAGCGGAAGAAATTTGGGACTGATATAATGAAGACTCATTGAACTTGATTTTATATGAGCTGCAGCAACCAATACCTACCTCCACTATTGACATCAAACAGCTCCCACAATTCATCCGATTTGCACCTTTGCGGATTTGAAATTACTTACAATTATATTTCATGCGATACAAGTTCTTGGAATAATTATTTAATTGTTAACTAATTATAGTTATTCCATCTTAAATTCATCAGCTCCAGTTCAGTATCAGGCCTAACACTTGTTCCCGACAAAAAGATTGTATCATCAGGAATCACCCAGTATATTATAAAAATGAATTTTAGTGCCTACAGCCTACATTAAAGCTTATAGAAATTCTTTACGAACAGATAAGTGAAAAGCTGCCGACAGCTGCCAACATATTAATGAGACCTTTATCTGGTATAAGTAGAAAAAGTGTAGTATATGTACTTTTATAATGCATGACTTTGGATGGCGTTCCGCCTTCTCTGTGGCTTTCCGATGCTATTTCTTTGTTCTATAAAATAATTTTTATCGCTGTTGCAACTTATTTTTGGCAAGAAACCGAAAACTTTGCGGAAAAGTTAAGAAAAGTAAGAAACAGAAGCCAATCTTGCGGAGTTGTACCCATCGCAACATGTTATTTGGCAAAACTAAAACTTTGTACCTGGAGAAAATGCTCGGACAAAATGTAGCAATATTCCTATGATGAACCCAATCGGCACTGATCACCTTTAATATGTACTTTTCCAGCCATTACCTTCTTTTCGTGCGTATCAATCTTGCTTCCAAGTCACGTCTCCTCGTGGTTGTGTAAAACACGATCCTAAAAGTAAACATTAGAGAGTATTCGGAAGGAGATTCGAATTACCATTCCATCTAGCTTCCCGATTTAGCATATACCCACCATAAAATGGCATTCCATTTGATTTCTGTCTGGGCTGTTACCAACGCACTGCGCCATGTTTGTCGATAGCAGGGATGCTGTTGATATCCTGACCTCATTTCTTCTTTGACTTGCTCATATTTTATTATAGGGTTTCCTTGATCCGAACACCCCCTTAGGGTACTGTAATTTTACCTTGGCAATATACGATTTGTGTGGTCTTCCGATTTTATGGATTTACTTCACGGTTGAAATAAAATTTGAATAAAAACAAAAAGGGGAGGACTCACTTCTTCGCCACATGAGTTCCTATTTACGAAGGAACGTCAAGTACCAGCACACCTCACCGCGACTTCCATATTAATCCTTTGCATAAATTTGTTGCCAATCCCGTTCAGGTCTGTTTGGGAAACTTGTAAAATAGAGGCCGTGACATTTGGTGCATAATAAGTCAGATCTCCTCAAAAGTTTTGCAGAAGGCAAAATTCTTCTTAAATGATGCCGCCATTTCATAGAGCATAATTAAAATTTCCAGCAATCGTCCTGCCCTGCTTGTCCTTTATCGGAACACCAACAGTTGAAAATTAATTGCTAGGTTAAAGTGAAATGCAAAGTATGCATGCAGCTGGGCCCCCTCAGAAGGTATCCGAAATATTCAAAACAGCTGAAATCAATTTCCAGGACGAATTGATATGAACCTTTCAGCAGTTTGAATGCTGCTGCGGATCCCTATCTGGGGCACATCATTTATTGTGAATGTTGAGTTTTACTCTGCTGAAAAGGGAAAGAAGCATGGGACTGCAAATAATCTCAAGGAAGATGAATTAATTTTGTTGGAATATACTTAAATTCAGGTTTCTTATCATCCTATCTGCGCGCTATTGTGTATACTATAATTACATTCACACAAAAGATGTTTTCTGTTTATTGTCCAAGTTCTCACGGCGCAAATTTGTAAATTTAACAGAAAATATGATAGGATATATCAGAACAACGTCAAACAAAATCGAGATTTTTTAAATTATTTGTAATTAAATTATTTAGTACCTACGTTGTTCATTTACCTGATGATACTTATAAAGATTATAAATTTGTTTTATTTACACATATAGTTTTTGAGTGGGCTACCAGTATTCAGTTAATTATAAACAATTTATTCGTCTTTGTATAAGCTGCATTTCCATACAGTCATCGTGCTCGTTATTTAAAAATAAAATAAACAAAAATTGAATAGTTTTCCCATCGATCTGATATATTCTATCATAAGGTAACAAAACCAAATTAACATATACACATCTCTTTTTGGGTTGTTTTTGTATGACAATAAAATAAGAACCTGTATGTAGAAGGACCTATTTTCGAAATTTCGGACGAAAAATATTTAAACAAACCTATAGGTCTATATAATGTTGTTAACATCGAATAAAAAATAGACTAGTATTTAGCATTTAAGAAATAAAAAATATTCCCTGGAAGTTGAAAGTTAATTGTGACAATAGTAACAGAAACTTTTGCCATTATTAAGTTATGTAAATATGTATAAACATTTTATCTTCTATCTGTATATATAAAAATGAATTGCTGTGCGGTACGTCTCGCTAAAACTCAAAAACGGCTTGATCGATTTCGATAATTTTTTTTTGTTTTCTTCCCTATAATACAGGGGAGGTTTAAAAACAGAAAATTCGGGAAACCCAAAAGGAAAAGCCGAAAAATCGAAATTTCCGTTTTGTATAGGAAGCGAATTTTCCAACTGGCAATTGGAGGTTTTCCTGGTCTCAGATCTCGAGCTTGCATTCAAAATTTTGGAATTCAAGATGTCGGATCTAATATGGCGACCGAAAAAGTTAAACTTCAAGGGATTTCACAGAAAATCCGCACTAGGGAATTTTCGGGATCACTGATTTCGAATCTGCTATTCAAATTTCCAAATATGAGACCACCCCCACCCAGCTGGGAGATTTAGAAGAGGGGGTGCAATAAGGATGTGGTGTAAAATGAAGAAAACTAAATTTAATAATACTGTTGGAAAATATCTAAAACATGTGCAAAACGCAAATAGGAAAACGCTGGGTCACATAGGAGAGGCGGTGGTGCAGTAGGGAGGCGTTGTAAAATTAAGGAATGCAAATTTAATAGTATCCCGGGAAACGCCATGTCCGGGCAAGCCAGTGTCTAATATTTGTTGAAGGTGATTCCAAAAAGGAAGAGTTTTTAAACTCTTGGTGGAGTTATAAAAGTCAATAGTGAAAATAAGAGACTTTTTTTGCAATGCACATGGAAGGCAAAGGAAAGGAACCCAGCCCAGCGCTGATGAGATCAGCTTAGCTTCCTCGGATCGAAACACTCATCAACTCGTTCACTTTGTTGAACGAGTACCATCTTTAAAAATATTATGCCTCACTTTTGAAATTACCAACAAGTGTATTATTTCGACAATTAATATTTATTGACATATCCATTATTTTTGCTTACTTCTGTACTTTGGCGGAGCATAGAAGATATTAAATTGTCTATCACTTTCATGGACGAATTATCAATCGGAATCAGGTGTGGGGAATGTGCAGGCCAGTGTCTTGCCGTGGGATTTGGTCAATATCATGTTAAAATGATACCTAAGCGGTATATCATCTTTGGCGAAGGGGAGAATAATACTCTGCAATATATTCTTATGAATTTTAAGGGGCTAAGTAGGTATGGGGATACTCTGGCCTGAGAACCGAAAGTTGGGCCCCTCTGGAAAAAATCGGTTATCTTCATTTAAGATGACTTGCTAAGGTCAAATGGTATCATCTTCTTTGATTGATGAGGTGTCGTCTTCTTTAAAACTACCTTTCAAGGTCATTTACTTCTGCGTTAAAGTAAAAGAAAAAGTGAAATAAAATAAAATGTCTGTGTCTGATAAGGACTGAAATACAACCATTTTTAATAAAATACAGGCTTTCAGCCGATGTTTGATTGCAGCGCCTCCAAAATACCGCAATATCTTTTTGTACAAATATATACCACTAGCCGAATTTGTTCGTAATACCCCCAAAAAGATAACACACATACTTATGAAGTGCGTTCCCTAAATTCATGGCCATGAATGCATTTTGTCGCGATGCTTGCAGAAAGTAAACTGAACAGAACCTGTTTACAAGCAAACTGAAGCAATAACAGCTATTAATAATAACACTGGTCTTCATTTTTTATGCTTTTTTTCTCCTTTTAATAATTATAGATAACTTTGATAGCGCTTTTTCCATAGACTAAAAATCTGAACGAAAAAGTTCTCCATCACGTACGAATTTCGAGAAAATAAGTGTTAAAAAGTCAAAAACAAGTTTTTAACCATATTTCTAGGTTTTTAAAAAATTAATCAACCACAATACATAAAGACAATAAGCACCTTAAATAAAAGCTTGATGCTTACGCTATTGTTTAAAAATATAAAAGATCCCAAAGCATTACGAACTTTGTCTAAATCTTGGATTTTCATCAACACGTGCTGCTTCCTTATTGGAAATATGGTTACGCTTCATTTGGCTCATTTTATGAACATATATGAAAACATGTTAAACTGAAAACTGTTGAAATGATATGTAAAAGTAAGTTGAATTTGCTAGTTTAAATGTCAATTCCTATAGATGGCGCAGCAATGCCAATTTTCTCGTTGTTCGTTTCAAGTAGGCAGGACATGAGCAAAAATACAGAATAAAAGGGACTTGTACTCGAGATTGACGTTTTTTGTTGAATAATAAAACTTTGTCTAAAAAGGTGACCTAACTGTTTAATTTGATACAATAGAAGAACTATAACAAAAACAAATTGGGGAGATTAGGGTTAACCCTATAATTTGAACGAATATTAAATTTCTCGAACGCCTGAAAAATTTTTTATGTATTATATTTAGGAAAATCACCCAAATTTTCCATAATTTCACCACGATTTTTTCAAAAACTATACGTGGTGCAGTGTTTTCGTTTTCAGATTCGTAATCTATAGAAAAGGGGCTATCGGTATCACCTATTCGTATTTCAAGGAGGAAATCCTTGCCGACCAGTGTCATTGATGAAAACGTTGCCAATAGAATTAGCAAGCTTTGGCAAGTGCCTATAGAAAAACTACATGTTTATTGTTATTTACATATGCACAATTGCTTGTATATTTTTCTTTATAGGTTTTCCCACCACACTTCATGGACAAAAGTTTCACAGAATGACCTCGGCTATGAGACATTTCACTTTCAGTTAAATCGAGGGGAGCGGCGCCGGTGTTCAAATATAATATGATTTTCTGAAAAACTTATTATAGTTAATGTTAGTACGTTATAAAAGTTTAATTTGAGTTAAATTTTTTTTAAATTTCACAAAAGGTTTCCTAGGTATAAATTTGTATATTTTTTTCACAATTTCAGCATTTCGCCGTTTTGTTTACGCAAATAACGATTTAAAATTCTTTGTAACATTAATTGTATAGAAATAAATGCGCTGTAATAATTTGTAACCAAAATCCAAATTGCACCAAAAAGCAATCTTCAAGTAACAATCATATTTCCAGACGAAACAAAAGTGAAGAAAATTGCAACGCCCTGGAGGAAAGAAATTTATAACATTCATTGGGATCATGAAAGCTGAAAGCGAGAAAAGTAATTTTGTGGTCAAAGGAGCATGGAGCACAGTGGCGCGCTGTGTTTGCACATTAAAGGAAAATGAGCTTGAAGAAAAGCTTCTTGATGACAAGAAATAAACTATTTAAGTGAGTCTCGAGACGATAAAAGACGTTGGTTCTCACCATATGTCCCGTGTAATTTATCAGGGAATCAGTAAAGGTTGCAGCTTTAATTTATCTTTACTGTACTTGAAAATTGTGCACATTTGCACTACGCTAGTGTCTGATGCTATTAACGTTGCTTTTCTCATTTTTCGTTGGGACGACTATTAAATAGTCAATGTTTCATTAGTCAAGGAGGAAAGTAAACATGTTCTTTCATGACGTAGAACGAAAAAGTTGGGAAAGAATATAAAGTATGTCTAGTTTTTTCATGTTTCATACTTGCCTTAAGTTAAGTTAAGTTAAACATTTCTAACATACCTACTATCGTTAACTTTAATAAGTTTCTATTTGAGAAGAAGCATTTTGGGGTTCATTTAAGTTAAATTTGGTGTGAAATATAGATTTTTTCAAATTCCGTAAAAGGGTTTTTACGTAGAAATTTTAGAGCATTTGTGCATTTCGTTGGTGACTGTACGTACAGTGGTAGAGATAGATCAACATTGGTAGCATTTGTGGAAAGCACATTAAGATAGTAGTTGTTTGGCGTAATTTGATGTGACTGCGTTAATTAGATCAAAAGATAAAAATAAAATTATGATGTGCATCCCGAATTTAAATAATAAACATAAGTATACCCACGCACACAGGCACAAACATATACATACATACACACACACGCGCGCGACCACAAACATTTCATTCATTTTGTCACGCAAAAATGAAGTAGGGTAGAGCGGGGCTAGTTGAGCATAGGGGCAAGTTGGACAATCGAAATATCTCGCAAACTATTCACCGTACGCATAGGCACCGTATTTGTGGAAAGAAGGGGTCGCGGGAGGGGTAATCACCACGCAATCGCTAGTGGCCGCTCGACAAGCGAGTAAAACGTACGAGCGTTTTGTTTATTTTGTGACCAAAAAGTAAAAACGTCGTTTATCGCAAGTTTTCGTCTGTATTAGTCAAATGTTATCTGTTTTCAATCAGGTTAGTGTTAATCTTTTAGAAAATTATTGTACTTTTGATATGTAGAGAGGTTCTGGGTATAATTCTCACGATTTTTTTATAATCTCACTTTTGTTTTAAAATTCCGGGTTGGTGTTAGTTGAGCAATAGTTGCAATATGTATATAGTGACAATGACCATTAAGTTCCAAAGATCTTATTAATATTTTCTTTTAAGATATAAGCTATATGGGTAATAATATAAATATTTAAGTCTGATTTTAAACATAAAGACTGAATTTAATCCTGAAGTTAGTCTTAAGAGACGTTGATGTTTTGTTTATTCTATTTTCAGTTAATTATCCAAAGAATATTACTTTAAATTTTGTTGTTCTGTCACTAAAAGACTATAAATAAAGAGCTGATTGTCAAACACATATTTTACTTCATCTCTAGTCAACATTGAACCCATGGTTTGGCTAGACATTCTTAGTGCTCAACTTGCTCCATACCCTTGCTCAACTTACCCCACCTATGGGGTACGTTGAGCATACTTGACTTTCTGCATTTAAACAGCTGCAGCTCTTAAATTCGACTTGTTACAAAAAAATTACTATGGACACTTTTGCTAAGGGATAAATTACTAATCCATCAGGCCGCATAACAACTCATTGAGACTTATCATTGAGGAGCTATATCCGCTCAAGTGAAAAATTGCTCAACTAGCCCCGCCCTACCCTACTCTGTCTTTATACGCTGTCTTCACAAGCAAACCAAGTCCAGACTCCAATAGGTTCACACATCCCACAGCCCATAAAATTACCCCTAATGTGACTGACAGCTTAGGTGCACGGGTAGAAAAAGAGCGTTCCACTAGACAACTACGCCGCCAGAGTAAGTCGGCGGCATACCTTACATGGTCCAATGGAACGTGGCTAAAGTGGGACTTGTTAACGGCCAGCTACTTTACTGGGGGAGTGTAGATATCTGCACAATGCTTTCGGTAAACAGTCAAAAACCGATTTCGAATTGTCGCATTGCTTAAATTATAAATGTACCTTTAAGCCTTTTCTAGCTGACAAATAAGTTAACAATTCAAATAAGTCACCAACATGTTGGTGAAATAACCAAGCTTTTACAAACATGTTTGGTTTTGCAGCAAAATGAGAGACTGAGAAAATACTTTATTTTATAAAGCTCTTCAAAACTTTCCGTACTTATAATTAATTCAACGGAAATTATTCCGTTCAATTTTTTAGAGCATTGCTCACAGGCAGCGTAAGCAAATGCGGAAAATTAAAATAAATCGCCACCAGTCCCTGATGCGCACTTATATAAGAACATTTTTTCTAGGCTTTTAAACATTCATCAGCTTTTCGTTGTTCTATAATTTATTTAGCATTACCCCATTGTAAAAACTCGTTCCCTTGCCGCCTCTAGAATTTCGGGGTTTTTCTCCTGAATATAAATTTGTGCTGCTTTGAATTCCGGTAATTTATGCGTTCCTTTTTGCCTTTATGGAGCTCATCAACAATCTGCTTCCAGGATATGCCTATGTATATTGCGATTCCCATTGTATTGGCCCGCATTTCATTATGGTGGGCGCTGTTAGTTGGTCGACGGTTTCGGTGGCTTTGTTTTTCCCATTTTTCCCTTTTTCTTTTTAATTCACTTTCTAATTTTCCGCTAAAATAATAACAAGATTATTCCATTCTATCACCATGGAATATTAGCTTTTACGCGAAAGTGGGCAAAAACAAATCTCAAGTTTTTATTTTAAGAGTAAGCTTTTGCGGAAGATTATCTAGGCCACCTTAAAGATGATATTTCCATATTTGTCCCGATGAGACTTGTTGAAGTAATTGCCAGACATCCACACATAAATTTTGAGCACTCCTTCAAAATATACGCAGTGTGTGAACAGACAATAACAGAATTATAGCCTTCAGGCATTTTCTCGAATTTTAACCAAATTTTCGTTCACAAAAGGGAGATGAGCTCTGTCTTCTCGGACTAGTAACCAATTAACATTCGATAATCTCAAAGCTCCCCTCAGGTAATTTGATGCCTCTGAGGAAAATCATTCTTGACGATGGAGATTGCGTTTTGATGATAACACTTGTTATCAAGGGATGCCAGAAGACTTGCTGTTTATGCTTACTCAATATTGATCTCATTTAAAGTTCTTCACCTGATATTAAAGAATATCATCTGAAACTTAAAATAAAAATGTGTTATTTAAATGCTTAGTTTTCTCTATAGTGAGGGACTATGATATACATATTATTATATATATTATAATATCTCTTAAGGGTGTTTTTTGTTGTAGGCCATATTTTTGCTTGATACTTTGATTGAGATATCATTTTGAAGATTACGTTCCCCGTTAACAACGAAAAATAAAGAAATAGTTTAAAATTAATGTTTTCGTTAAAAAACATTATTTTGAAATCTTCATATAAAAACCGTAATTGCATAGAAAATGTAGAAGGGCGCCATCTGTTGACAATTAGTTTAACTAACATGTATGACAGCTGTTAGTCTAAGTTGTTTACATCCAATATGGAAGTGTAATCTAGCTGTTGCTAATGTATCACTAGAGTAAACAACTCCAATGGACAGCTGTCGTACATGTTAGTTAAACCGTTTGCATGTACAGGGTTTTTCAATAAGGGCGGTCGACTTTTAAATGTCAATAAAACTAGTTGTGTGTGAGATATCTACTATATTTTTATTTTATTTGAAAGAATATTTTATGGCATTAAGTATGGAGTATAACGTCGTTCAAATGTCCGCCGCGGCTTTACTTGATGGCACGTATTCGGGAGGTCCCAATTCCGGCCCCAAAGGAAGAGATCTGAAGGCGTTAAATCGCACAATCTCAGTGGCCTGTTAACATTGTCCTCAAATCGCTCGTGCAGAATGACCATAATGGCATGCGCTGTGTGGCACATAGCACCGTCCTGTTTGAACTACATATCGTCGGTATCCATATCATCCAGTTTAGGCCACAAGAAGTTTCTTATCATCGATCTGTAGCGCTCGCCATTTTTGCAGAAAACAAGCAGAAAGCAAAGCCGCGGCGGACATTTGAACGACGTTATGATCCATACTTAATGTCATAAAATATTCTTTCAAATAAAATAAAAGTGAAGTGGATATCTCACTTGTCCTAAACTTGTCCTATTTACATTTAAAAGTCGAGTGTCCTTATTGAAAGATCTTGTAGCATTCAATTGTTTATTAGCTCCTCTGAATTATTGTCTACGCTAAACATTTCAACACCAGTGCGCTTCTTGACGTAGCACAAGCTCAAAAAATTGTTGGATAATTTTTTAAGTAGATGATTTCCGCATTCACCATGTCTAAAAACACTCTTTTGAAAAATGGCTCAAGTTTTTACTACATATCGCGAACCTTGTGCATATTTCCATTTTTAGAAAATGGCTCTAAATTCTGAAATTGCTGGACACGCTCAACTAAATTTGTTTGTAGATTTTCATCCATTTATATAAAACTTTGTGAAAGTATCCCACCCACGGAAGTTGAATAAGGATGGCCAATATTGGAAATGCGATCGAAAGGTGTATAATACAAAAGGTAGGTAGGTACCTACCATATGGCAATGTTCACACAAACGTCCGGCGAAAAAACGTTGCACAACAGCATGTTTTGGGAAAAAATCTCTATGCCACCCATTGCTCTTCCATATGCAAAAAGATGTACTGCACAGGGCTAAATGAAAATTATTCACACGATGCAACCGAGCGTCAAACCTGTTGCTGAAAGGACGCGGGAGTTGTTTGAACATGACAACAAAACCGATTGCAGTGGAAAAAATAAATTATAGGAGAAAAAACTCAAAGAGACTGGACTACTGCTTTATTTTACATTTTACCTAAACATTTCAGATGCGTATTTAGAATAAACTGTTAGGTGTGGTAAATGTACAAATGCGCTTCTTTTGAGTAAATAATCTATTGCAGGGTTATCAAAAAGAAACTACTAAATGTAACCCCCCAAAGGGAGATAATATTTTTTTTCTTTAAATAGGATATAGGACAGGAGGAAAACTGAGTAATATTAACATTAATTAAGGGGTTGAACTTTTTTATAAGCGAATAATTACTAATTATAATAAGAGAATATTTTATTTACGAACGCAATAGGGACTTCTAACCTACGCCGCTTACAACTAGAATTCCATTGCTGACATACTTTCAGGGATAAAAGATAGTAGTTTATGAAAAGCAACCTTACGTTATATGTATATTTTTAATTTCTCCATTGATCATTTACTATAATATATACCTACACGTTAGATGTACGTTGACCACTAAGTCACTAATTTAGATACTGTTAAAGACAGTGGACCGTCTATTGGTTGATATATTGTAATAATACAAGTAACAGGTGTTCTGTAATTGGAAAACGAAGTTCTATTAGGATTAGAGTTTAGGAAATATTGTCGTTCCACTGATAAAGATATAAGTAGATAGTAGCAGGAAACGATGCATCATTTCCGTTTCGTCCACTGCCGCGCGGTTAAGGGTTCCTTGAAATCGGGTCCATTTATGTTTTTGGGTACGGTGATCTCGAATCTACTATCGAAATAGAAATTCAAGATGGCAGATACAACATGACGACCAAAATTTCTTAAATTCAAAGGATTGCTTTGTTACTTCTAGATTGTGAAACAATGTGAATTTTGTGTACAAGTTTCACTTTTCCATTGTGTGGAATTAGATAATATTTGGAAATTTTGGTATAAATTTGAAACACATAGTTTCTTGTTTCTATATATTTAAATCTACACAAATTTTGTTTGCAAGGAAAACTTCTAAAATTTTTTAATCTAACAAAATCCTACAAGCTTAGAGCCCAAACTTATTATAGCTTATACATACATCACACTTCAAACTCTCCGACAATTTAAAACACAATATTACTGATTCAAATGGAAATTGTTGTAAATTGTGACGTAAAAACGTACTTATTATGTAGGAACATCACATTTTTATTTATATAGGTGGCTCTCTTTATGATTTCCTAATGTTTCCGATGGGATTCGCACCCGTGATCCATTATTATTAATTATCCGTTTAGAAACTAAAGCAACCTCATTCATGTGGGATTCGAACCCGAAACCTCTGGAATACTAAGGCAGCGCTCTCCCCGTTCCTCTACAGATACCCTTGACGAAGAAAAATGTCGTCTTTTTTAGCGTATCCGTGAATCACAATTTTATAAATAACATTTTGACTCAATTGCTTTCGAGTTAAGTTTAAAATCTAAACTATTGGTGCCTACTAGTAAACCTTAAAGTTTACTAACACATGATTCTTTAATATTCTGTCTAATTTAAGAGGAAAAACAATGTAAACAAATAATCATTTCTAATATTTATCCGCTTAAAATAAAAATTTTAAAAATAAACCAAATTTCTGAAAGAGAATTTTAGGCACAGGTTTTGAAGAAACTTTGGGGAAAAATAAAAATCGCCGCCTGCTCGAGCCCCATTTTTTCGTCCATTTGTGTAGACTATTATGTTATATGTAATATATATGTGGGAGCTGGACTCCGAGTAGCTGAGCCGGGCCTCGCCTAATCTAGAAAAGCAGAGATCATCAGTTGTGTTCTATTGTTTCTAACTTTACTTACCGCTAAGCCGAAATCCCAGCTGAGGCAGATCATTGCATCTGCATTAGTACCAAACTCATTGCTGTTGTCCTTCTGCTGCTGGTTAGACGTTTTCTCTTGTGCTGAATCCCTGCAGTTAGTTACTTTGTGCCGCGAACTGCTGATTTTACTTACCTGCGCTGATAATCTGTGGATTAAAGAAAAGATTATTATAGAATAGTGATCAGTGAATTCCAAATCAATTAAATCAAACTTACCTTTTTACTCAGACTAGGAGTGAATTAAAATTAGTTTAATCATAGTAATTAAGTGCTACTTAGCTGTGAAGAATTTCACACTAATAAAACTTGAATTTTATTAATTTTAAACTATCGATTTCTCACTACTTAACCTTTGATCCCACATATATGTACATAGTTGAACTTCTCAGTGTGAATTATATCGATGGAAAATAGTTCTTAGAACCTCACTTCAATTAAAAAATTTTGTCAAATTCAAACTTTGTGGTTTTACATAATTTGCAGGCGTTTTTGATACATTTAAGTATGTTTTTTTTACACATTATTAACAACTTTTGCGTTATTATTACACAAGAATGGACACAGCCACTTACTTCATAAACATTTTCCTTGTTGCATGTTTTTGTACAAAATTACACGTTTTCTGGTACATAACTATCTTACAAAATGTCAAAAATGTGTCTAAAACGTACACAGTTTTAGATACTTCTTACCAAGCATCTAACAATAGCACTAACGTAAAATACAAAAATGAAGTTTAAATACTTTAAAGCTATTTCCGGGTCAAGAAAACTCAGACTAAGGGTTTATGCATGTCAATGAAAATATGTACATTGTGCTCGAAGCTCATTTGCAACCATTGCAGAGGTATACTTTGTACTCAAAGGAACAGAGCTGGAAATCATTGCAATTTTCTCTTCAAAGAAGGTAATCTTAACTTTTTCCATCCTTAGTAAATGCTACGCTTTTTTAGAGCAAAAGAGGTTTCGTAAAGACAACCCAATTTCACGCTTCGAAACATTGAAACCTTTTAGGCAAAAGCTGAGCTGTTTATCTACGGGATATTGAAAATGCATAGCACGTCAAAATAGTCTCCAGTATCCTCAGAGATTTATGTGTTTGTAGATTTACCTCACTCGAGGATTTTGGCTTTTGCATGAGGATTTAACTCACTTCGATTCCACGTCACGTCCTGAGTGGCCGAGGTAGAACAGAAGCTAGAATGCATTCACCCGGTGCATGTACTCGTATTTCTTGTAGAGCGTATTTTGTAATGCCCTTGATTATTCTGTAAGATTGCATTAGCATTATGTTAAGGTGGTAACCATGAATTTGGTTGCAAAGTAATTTTACGATGTGTTGAGCACTGATTCAATTGCAGTGATTTTCTTGGACTGCATGCAACGATGCGGGATGTTTGAAATGGCAGTGATTTGCGTTATTACGCGTTCTTTTCAATAAAATTTAGGTGAAGTAAAGGGGGCTCTGAGCATTGAATGATTACATATATTACATAGAAAATATAAAAACCTTATCCTAAATTAAAATACAACTTTTTTACTAATTCAGATAGGGTGCAAGTTTCCACAGTGTTCAGAACAAGGTAATACCGTTAGTACCGAAACAGCCTGGCTTATAAATACTTCCAAGTGAAATGTAATAAAAACGGACTGAAATATCTTGAGATTTCGTCCCTAAAGGTTCACAGTCTTTACAGTATATGACTTGGTCATCTGTATTTCAGTTTTGTCAATACCTAAAGGTGGCGTTACCATATAGTGTAACTTCGTCAGGCAACATGTAATTTCGAGTGTCTTTTGACATTTAATGACGCACCAAAAGTTGTCACTGACAAGTCATCTGACAAATTCACAAATATAACGTCGAGTCGCTCATATCGAAATTAAGATGGCAGATTAATTATCGCGACCGCAAATTCTCAACTTGAATGGATTTTTGTGTAAATGTGATGTGGGATGTAGAGTTTTCATACCACATCGCAACATAGCTTTTCTATCACGTAATTGCAATTCATAGATTAATATTATTTATTTTTTTATTTATGTTACAGTTAGTGCAATTCCAAACGCTCTAAAGATTTCATATGTAGGTACGTAGGTAATTGGATAAGTATGATAATATTTATTTTATTTATTTATCTTTTAGTACATATGGTTTAAATAAAGCAAGTTTATACAATAATTACTATTATAGTTATTTTATTTCAATTTTAAAGAAACAACATTTTTTGTGAATTATAATAATTCGTTTTTCTAACAAATTTAAAAATGATAAAAGGTGGTTTTATTAATTGGTTGTGGAAAATATGAAACATTGAGTAGTGTGCAAATGTTTATAAATTTTCAATGTGCATTAAAAAGAAGTGAAATCTTACTGAAAACAATAACAAAAGATCGTGCCCTCAACCTTCCTGAATTAGAGATAAGACATTTGACATTCTGGTTTCAGCCCACGTGGGTGCTCTGGATTTAAAGAAGGGAAAGGCAATTTCCAGAGGTTTGAAGAAAAGGTCTCCAAGTAAATATATTTGTAATGTTTGAATATCTCCATTGTGTAAAAAGTTTTATTATATAATAACTTTATTGGATATATTTAGTGCTGGTTGCTTGTCTCATATTTTATGCAACTTGATGTAAATATAATTTATTCACTCGCTTTAATTTTAACTAGAACCTATCAAATGTATATTTTAAGCCCCAAAGACTATACACGTAAAGTTCAGGGCCCATTGCACAACGGCGACGATTAAAATCCACTCAATCCATCCACATTATGTTTGCTTTACACTATTCGCAGTCACCCCAAGGTAATAAACTATGATAAAAGCCAAAGTTTCAGAATAAATGAAAGGATAGTTATGCACCGCAATAATAAAGTTCAAGGTGTAAGTGGGAATTCGCAAAAATGAGCTTCGAGTGAAAGTATATTATGAGCATACTGGAAGGTGGAAACCGTTCCCCCATTCAAACAAATCGTCCACCGCTTTAACCCATTTAACGATGAATAAAAAGAGAACAGTGATGGCCTACTTATCTCGCCTTTTATGCAAAATATTTGAGTTTCCTCCACAAAAATTCATAACCTGGATAATGTCTCTAAATTGAATTGTGAAGTGTTTGCCCTAGGCAAAGCAAGCTGAGATAAAATCTTTTTACGGTTGGATGGGATGTAGAAAACGACTGCAAATAATCAGCTTTGAGGAATAGCTCAAAAAGGTGGGTGAAGGAACTCTACCTCAAAGATGAAAAAGGGATAAAGTATTCACTTGAAAAATCGGATGGAATTTCAGTCAATTTTGATATTTGGGCACGGTGTGCATCTTTATCCCAAATAGAAGACATTTCATCCTATTTGCGATCAAATTCTGAGTGCTCCAGTGAAAACAATTTGTCAGACAGATGAATGATTTTACTTGGGAGTAAGTTATTTAAGTTTTCAAATCCCTTTTCTACGACGTACTTTTAACATGATTAAATATATATTTCTTTTCCGACGGTGCCATTAGGCATCACTGTGTTATAAAACTCCATCAAATTTAAATTATTCGTACTTTAAAGTTCGAATATCGAACTTACTCTGGTTACCAAGGGCAACATCGAGTATTACAAATGAAGCAAGCCTTTGATGTGCAAAATACGTGGATTCAATGTTTATTTTTGGTGGCGTTATGTGCGTGCCGGGACGTAATGCCCATCATTTTAAAGTGGGGTATGGCCTCTTTGTTACTAATTTTTTTTACACTGTCTTACAGCCTTAGCGTTAAAATATCGCAAAAAAATATGTGAAAAAAAATGGACTTACCTCTCTTTGAAAATAAATGACTCAATTCGTGTATCGTCCCCGAGTTGAGTAGGAAGTGATAAAAACAAACAATATTCACATAAGGCGTAAGAAACGCTTACGCTAAAAATTTGTTTAAGGCTTAGAGGCATATTACTTTGATAAATGCTGATGGGAGTCATTTTGCTGATGAAAAATTGCTTTCTTCTATTACGCCCGATTACACATTTACGCCTCGCCAGCTAAAAATGACAAACATCTTGAAAAATGAAAAGCCTGCAAAGTTGGGAATGTTCTTTCTTCTCGGAACTTTCCCATAGGAGAGAAAAATGATAGGCGGATGACGAGAATTTGAAAACATCGACTTAAAGGACTGGATATATTTCAAGTAGATAACTAATGAGATGTCAGGCAAAAAAAAGCATCAACGAGGAACATCCCTTAAGTTACAAGAGTGATTGGTACATGTACAAGCTCCTTAGCTCACACCATCTCTTATAAGATTTTATCAATTTTGAAATGACATAAAAAATGGTGAGAGCGGAAATTGGATGTGGCGAAAATGGCAAGAGGGTGAGACACATTTTTCCTCGAAACAATTAGGAAACAGCGGTGTCTATGGTAACTCCACTAGTTTAGACAAATATGTTGCAATTATGGCAGTCATTACTTCTTTTGTTATTTGGTTTTTAGATAAATATCTTCGGAAGGAAAAAGGGGAATTTAAATTGGTAACAAAAAGGGATGCAAAATTTAAAAAAAAATATACATATGCACGAGTACGTTTATATGGGATCTAGAGCCTTTATTTTAGCCATGGTGGCGCCAAGGCATAGTCTTCAGAGATTTCCATTATCGACAGACAACTTTTTGTGCAATCGATCATGAGAAGGGGTAGTTATATTCATATCTCCCCTACACATAATTACAAGCTTTATCTTAATTGTGTAGAATTACTGAATTGCATATATAAATGACCGAGCTAATCGACGTCAGAAGTCATAATCTTCTACATATACAACAACAGTCTGCACGAGTGAATGAGACTTTGCTCCTGTAGTCCCAGAACTGCAACTTGTTGTCCTTATTTGAAGACATAAAGCACTGGCAAGTACTTGCTTTGATAAGAAACATTTTTGCTTGTAAAGAGCAGCAGGTTGAGATTGGTGCGACCCTGTCGGGGTCCCTGCTACTTACGAGTGGAGTCCCACAGAGATCAATTCTTTGTCCCTTTTTATTTAGCATTTATATTAATGACCTACCTGAAGTCATCAAGCACTGCAGCGTTTACATGTATGCGTATGATCTTCAGCTCTATCTTGCCAGACCTGTTGAATTGAGGAGCTAATTCTGACTTATGGAAAGTTGCCGAATGGGCGGCAGTGAATTCTCTCCGCATAAACCCGGCCAAATCAGCTTGCTTGGTTCTGCATCGCAATAGGCTGTTGACCTCCGACTTTCTTCGGGTAACACTGTATGAGTATGACCAACCACCTTTTGCCGACAGTGTAAAAAACTTGCTCTTTGTAATTAATTTCTGCTGCGATCACATAGAGGCGATTATGAGAAAAATATATGGATCCCTTCCCGAATTGTGTTTAAGTGCCGGTATCGTACCTTACACCAATCTAATGAAGGCTCCCATTTTGCCTTATTTTGTTAATGTCAGCATAGTCTTTTCACGCTTGGATTCGATTTGCAGAAGGAGACTGAATGTGGCGTCATTGTTTCAAACAACGCGTTGATGCTTCCACTGCAGTCTGGTTTTCGTCAGAAACATAGTTGCGAGTCTGCTTTATTTAAAATGACTACCGTTAACATAGCTATCTTGGTACTGCTCGATTTTTCTAAAGCTTTCAACACCATTTGTCATCAAACTTTGTTAGATAAACTATCGCATTATTCACAACTTTTTGAAGTGAAAACTTCTTTAGCGGGGCCTTGCACTTTTTTGGGATGGGTACAAAATGTTAAACTCGCGCAGGTGTCACGTGTCCTGATCGAAAATTCGTAAGACAGAGGAAGAGTGTGAAGGCCAGCGCGGCGTAGGAGAGGAAGTAATATCCCCCTCGTTTAAGCAGTGCAGGGCGCTTGCGCGAGTGTGCGTGTGTGTTTGTACTACAGCCTGCTACGCGATCCACGGATGGTGTCTGCTGATGGCTCGACCGTCTGTATACTTGTAAAATTCGTGTATATATACCGATTGCCCACGATGGCGGTGTTAGACACACGAGCGAAGCGAGTACGTTAATAGCTATCGTGGGCAATCGGCTACTTATCGCCCTGTGGTTAGTTCACGACGGGTTTCCATACGGTAAAGTACTATTTACTCCGACGTGTGATGAGTTTTCACTTCTGCCGGCACTCCCAGAGTGCACCCGTTGTTTTTTTTAAAATAAACTAGGGCTTTAATTCTCGGGTGTAACTTTTTTAACTGTCTTCGACGATCGCAAAAAGTTATAAAAGATAAGGAGACCATTCAAACCATTCAGTTCGTAGTGTACCCCAAGGATCGATCCTTGGCCCTTTGTATAAATGACTTGCCATAAGTTATACAAGATGTTCATATTTACATGTATGCTGATGACGTCCAAATATATCTCGATCGGCCTATCGAACTTATAGAAGACTGTGCCTCAAGGATTAATGAGGATCTACAACGGATTTTTGTTTGGTCTCCTAGCAATAAATTGGAGCTTAATGCTGGTGAATCCCAATCCATTGCGTTCTCTTGCAGACCGTCGATCCCACTGATATTCCTCCATTTTTAATAAACAATAAGATCGTCCCTTATGTCAACAAGTTTCGTAACTGGAGAGTTATACTAAATTCAAGCTTGATCTGCTGCGATCATATTAATATGAGTTTTTATATGGGCTGCTCTAGAAAACGAAATGTGGAATTTAACAGGCTAAGGAGATTTGATCATAAGTATATCGCAACACAAGGAGTAGGTTTTGGGGTGCTCACTCGATACTTATTTGAAACAAAAGATGTTATACTACTTGTATAACCTGGTGAAGTAATCCCAACCTTCCTACCTTAAAAACTTCTTTGTGGCTCTCAATTCCACCAGAAGACTCCATTTTCACCTCCCTAGATATCGAACCACAAAACCAGAATCATCTTTGACTGTCCAGTGCTGAGACTGGCTTTGGGGATTGCTTGCCTCTTGGCGTGCAGCGGGCGGGGTCATATAGCACATTTAATTTGTATAGTTAAATTTTCAGGATTGCTTACAATTTTTTAAACATTGGAAACTCTTTTGTACGTGTGCTGGTTTTCATTATAATGATTGATTCGTTCTAGTTTTTTTATTTTGCAAATTCTAGTTGTATATATTTATCTGATTTTTTTTTAATTTGGTTGGCCTTAATAGGGTTTCTCTAAATTTATTTTTATTTAGTTTCTTTTATCACTAAATTTTTTTGAACTTGATTGTAAAAATTCTAAGTAAGATTGTAAATCTTGTGAATTTAATCATCATTTAATATATGATAAAGGATTGTAGCTATGTATCATTTAGTCAGATGAATAAACTTAAATCAGCCGCCAGTCAAGTACATATACATTATACATATAAAGGGTGGTCCATCTAGTGTTTGGAATTTGATCTACCGCTAATTTAAAGTTTAGTCGATTATATGCCATTCTCGACTTGACAGAAATTTAGTTTAAGGTTTCACATTTACTAAATGGGACGGTATTCGCTTCAAAAATGTTGGGAAATATTAAAATCCTATTTCCAAAGTCGTGAGTCTTCTAATCAAACTGTGAGAAATTTGAAAAAAAAATTTGACGAAAAAAAACTTCCAAAAACCCAATTTGTGGATCAATTCGTGAAGCGATCTCGTGAAACTGGAATTTTAGTGGATAAACCAACCCGTGTACGAGTACGTACTCGTCCGGTGCGCTCAATCGAAAACATTGCTGCTGCTGCTTAAAGTGTGCGTGAGTAACCATCAACATCAACTCGTCATCGTTCTCAACAATTATTAATTAAATTAAATTTCAATTAGTACAGCAGCTAAAGCCGGTTGACCATCCGAACTATACAGCGAACGCCACAATCGACATTTTGCGCCCTATCTTCGGAAATCGCATAATCAGCAGAAATGGTGATGTGATTTGGCTGGTAAGAAGCTGCGATTTGACGCTGTTGGACTATTGTCTTTGGGGAGCGGTGAAAGATAAAAATAACGTCAATAAAAAAAGAAACAATTCAAGACCTCAAGTACGAGATTCAAGCTGCTATTGATGATATAAGGCCCGAAACAATCGAAAATGTACTCAAAAATTGGGTGGACCGAATGGGCTACTGCCAAGTCAGCCGTGGTGGTCATTTGGCCGAAATTTGTTTTCATAAATAAATGAGATAAAACATGCTTTCAAATAAATGTTTAAACCATTTAAAAATATTGAGCCGTTTTCTTTTTATAACAAAAAAAAATTCCAATTTTTAAATGGACCACCCTTTATTAGTGATATAAAAACCCGTTTGCACTTTATCAGAACTTCGCTTTGATTTTTAATTTTGGTGGAGGTCATGTTAGGAACTTGAAAGCTTCATATTTTTAATGACACATTTTCTTGGGATGGTCATAGTTTTGGGGTGGTTAATATATGTAGCGATCTTGCTTTGTTGTGGCATTAAGCACATTTTACAAAATGTTTAGGAAACATGACACAACATCCCAAATTCAGTAATTAATAATTAGCAAATCCGTATAAGTTCATGGAGTTCATTTAATTTACATAGTTTTAAGTGAGCATCAGCAATTCTCAATGAATCTTGAATCATGGGCCTGCTGAATTAGCGAAAATTACTTATATAAATTAGGAAGCTGTAAGAAATTTGTGTTCAGTTGTGATTAAAGAGATTCAAAAGTAACTGAATACCACTGACTCTATTCAAAAACTGTAAAGCTTAAGTGATTTACAAAAATTCGACGTCATTTATTCGTATGTGAGAAAGATCCTGGGACAACACTGCAGCTGATTCGTCTCGCTGTGCATGGGGCAAAAATCCCTCTCCAGGCTGCCGCCCTCCTTTTATTTAATATCAAACTGGTGTATCCTTGATAGACTCGACGGATAGTTCCTGATGCTCTGACTATACGCACTATATAAACAAGTTATATTTAAATAATTTTTCTTATTGTTACTTGCATAACATGTTCTGCACGAGGATCCCTGTTTAATCAATAACTAATGTTATGTGTTTTTAATACCTTTCATCATCTCGGAACTTTGTATACATATTTGGAATTTTTGAATAAATGAAATAAAATGAATTAAATCCCACCCAATTCGATTTTGTACAGAGGAATTTATCGATTTTAAAGCCAACGAAATGCGAAATGTAGAAATCGCCCTCTGAGGAGCTCCAGGCGAAAAATAAAAACAAGCTGGCAATTTACGGCATAAATAAATAAATACTTCTTCAGATATCGCCAGGAAAAGGAAATGTTAAATGGCACATTCCCTGCTCTTTTGCTGTCAGCTGTTGTCCTCCCAGCCCTAACGCCTTCCCAGAAACTATTTCCTGCTTGGTGTAGGTATCTCTTTTTCTTGTCTTCCATTTAGTGACCTGTCGTTATTGTCAATGTATTAGACGGCTGAGGGAATTTTGTTTCAATCCAATTTGCATAAAGTAGGAAGTTTGCAAGTTCTTCTCGGAATATTTATTGATGGGCCAATAAGGATGAATATTTGGGAACTGCTATTTTCCAAAACTGCATTACATCATATTTTATTACGTAGCAGAAATATGGTTATGGTCAGGCAATGGGGATATTTGACGCAATTGTTTATTGAATTTCATATTCCTATATTCGGGAAAGTCTTTTTAAATATTTAGGCTTGTCCCCATAGCACACCAACACATACACATAATACAGTGGATTTCTGCCATTCTCTCAATAAAGTGCCATTTTTTGTCAAATTCTAAGAAACACATTGTGTCCCGTCGATAATTGTGTAAGGAGGAATGCGAAGGAAACATTCACAAATATGCAAAACACAAGCACCCAATTAAGAAACCTTGTATTGTAGTTTAATTTTATCCGTCTGGATTCGTACATCATAGCCTTCCTATTCTCTTATTTACATTTGGCGGATTTTGCAAGCAGAATGTCCAGAAGGATTTGTTGAGACGCCGTTACATCTACTAAAGGTTACTGTTTGGTGTGCTTTATTGGCTTCTGGAGTCATTGGCCCATATTTATTCAAAGATGATTCCGGTCAGAATATTACAGTAAATGGAGAGCGCTAGAGATCTATGATTATGAAGGTTTGCTTTCAACAAGACGATTCAACATGCCACATAGCGCGCGACGCAATCAATTATTGCGGGAAACATTCGATGAGCGCATAATTCGCGAAATGGACCTGTGTTATGCCAATAAACCACACACAGGACTATTTGGAAGTCAACATTCGCTACGTTATTGCCGAACTGTTATACAGCTACTCGAAAAAAGGGGTCGAAAATTGGACATCCGGATTGCCCTTCATTCGAGGCATCCGTAGTGCCCATATGCCCGAAATTATATTGATGTACGGATGTACCATAAACACTAATGACATAAAATTATCTTTATAATAAGGCCAATACCATTAACCATTAAGGCCATTAACATTATTGTTATTATTTCAACAATATTTCATTTCATATTAAAACTATAGATGTATGTACATTTAAAAGATTTCTAGATAGATATATAGATTTCTATATTTCACATATAGTACGCACTACTTTATTTAATAATTTTTCGTGCATGGAGAGTCATGAAGGGAGACTAACGCTATTCTTTATATTAATATACAGCATATCTTGTTTTTATATTCACAGAAATTTCTTCGTATTGTGCAGAATATTTTCTTTCTTTAAACATAATTTCCCACCAAAAACAGGAGGCACCCAACCAATGATAAGCTGTGTTTTATGTACATACGTTACCTAGATTTCGTGCCCCTCAGTTGATAATTTTCCTCGATGTGTAGTAGGTTCCAGCCGTCTTCGACTTAAAACTTTTGCGTTGAGACAAATGAGAGAAATGAACGGTTACACTGTAAATATGTTACACAACTTTTATGAGATTAATTTCATTCTATTTCAGTAATTTGTTGGGAAAATACCGTCGTGTTTGAAGTTTGAAAAATAATATCTGCTGTTATAATATAAATAATATAAAACCTTATTTATAGTAAACCAACTTATAATTTTAAAAACAGAGTTTCACCTTATTCATAAGTCAAGATTCAGTAGATCAAAAGATAAATATAAAATAATAATGTGCATTTCGAAATTATGAAACACCATGTAACTCTCAAACGGTTGAGAATTACCCCCACCCTGCCATACAATTTCTTGGTTTTTGTTGTAAGATCTATCATCCAACTCATGTTGTACCACGTTTCCACAAAACAGCCTGTATATTATAATATGTTAACTTGTGTTCGATCTGTTATTTCTGTCACGAAAAGCATTCATAGTTTAGCTGATCTAACAGACATGTAAATGCTCAGAATGCACGGGACGGATCGGATAGAAAATAACAAGTAAAATCCCATCAGAAACATTTCATGTAAAAAATGTAACCAATTCTCGCGACTCTTTCACCCTAAAAAAGTTATGAGATCTCTTGTAGAGACAAATGTATTCGTCCTACGAATTCCAACACAAATTCAATAATTCCAAGTCTATACGTATATTAGTTAAAAAAAATTTGTGACTTGGCCCCAGCCTGCATACTAAAATGCAAGTTTGTAGGTCTGCTAAAAGTACCTTAACCTATTTTCGCCATTAGAATATGCACACACACACAGACACCACACACACACACACACACACACACACACACACACACACACACACACACACACGCACACACACACACACACACACACATAAGAGTTAGAAACTTGTACTTTGTGAGTTTCGTTTAACTTATTAAGTAGTCAACAATTTCAAATTTAGTTTTTACTCTGATACAGGGGCTTCAAAGTGCCCTGAGTTGCTTTCAGTAAAAGTATTCCGGTCATGCTTGCTGGACTTGGCGGGGGCACTACCATGCTCTAAGACACATTTCACTTTTACGGAGAACACAAAACGGAAATGAGCGGAAGCATTCTGTTGGGTCCTTAATACAGTTAGGCAAAGACGTCATTTATGTAACTCATACAGGCATACATACATATATCGATATAATATTTATCATCCTCTTCATTAACGATTTTTTTTTAAATTTACCAAACCACCAGTTTTGCATTTAATTTTAACTAAGCTGCCGTAGTACGAAATGAAGTAAACTCCAAAAGCTTTCATATCGCAAAGGTTTCATCACTGTTGGTGGATTGGTCCACAATGCCCATGGTTCTTAATTTCATAAAAGGTGTTTTGAATGTATTTCATCTGCTGAGCTGTGTAATAAATTCGAATGCCGGCAATATTTTAAAAACGTAGTTAAGGATAGAATATTACGCCCAAAGTTGTCTGAGTGTGCATGCAAAAGTTGCATGCATAAAGAGCACAGCACGTATTACTGACGTCAAAGCAAACAATTTCAAGTAACTGCAACTCGTTTTTCGTTTTTACTTTGTCCAAGTTGATGTTTTGGGACATTTTTCCCATTCAGTTTTATACTTAACACACACCGCATCCGAAAACGTTGGATCTGTTTTTGTGCTTTACTGACAATGAGACTATATGACAATAAGTATCTGACTCTGTACTGTATATTTGCATAACTTCTTTAACATGAATGCAACTCAGTTTTCGGGAACATGACAAATGGTCCCTAACACATACCCTTAACACTGTTCACATTTGTTTCAGGTGTCTGCTAGGGACACGACTATGTGCGGAAAGTACAAGAGTACGGGCATGCCTCCAACATAATCCTGGCCGGGTAGTTGCATCCTTCTATTGCATGGTATGCAAATTTACAAATGTAACTTTTTCCAGTTCATGCATGCATCCACCATACCAATTTCGAACTTAAATTTTTAAAGCGTATGCCCATGGGGCTATTTTGTGATGTCAAGTTTTGCAGTGCAGTGATTTTTCAATAAGAGTTATTTCGTTTTCATTATTCAGTTGATTTATGTGCCATTTGGTTCGAGTAAAAACATTAACTACTCCTCCTCAAAAATTGTCTATCTTTTTTTTTTAACGTTTCGATTTTATTAAGTTATACGACTATTTAGTGGAAACTAAACGCTCTGCAAATAAAAGTTAACTTACTTGTCTGCTCCAAACCAAAGCATCTCATGGTAAAGAGAACTTCGAAAATGTTAAAATATGTAGGTACGTACATAACATATGTACACATTTCACTTTATTTGAAAAAAAAGACGAATCTCTATGCACTCATCAATTTATCAAATATGTACATTTGTCGCTAGCAATGCGTTTGCAATTCCATGAAGCATAGAAGTTAAAATTGAATTAAGTTTGCAATATGCACGCCTTCCCTCGGATATGAGGCCAATTAACAAAAAAAACCAATTAAATATAACTACGTATAGTGGAGTTAAGTAATATTGTCATTGACACGCACACATCAAGCGTGTCTGGTTTCCAAGTGCTCACAGTTTTTTTTTTAACAGAAACTCGCAGCAGTAGGCAATGAATACATTAAGCCCAGATTGACCGAAATTGATCCGATTAGCTGCTGACCTGTTTTTATACTCACCTGTCTAAGTTCTGATTTTTTTCCAAATGCAATTTATTTCCCGTTAATTGAATCGAACGATGCTCACTAAAACTGAGTGGAGTTTTATGTTTTCCATTTAATTAAATTATTGCGCTCTTAATTTGCTCTCACGTGGACATTTTGTGCTTATCGGCTTTCCCTGGGTGCTCCTGATTGATTTCCCTTAAAAGCGATTAATGCGCTCAAACAGATTTCCCAGCCTGAAGAGGTTAAATGCGTTTGTTAATAAACTTCGTCGACTGACGAGGATTCAATTCGCTAGAGCTGTTCTGGGAAGCATTAAAGTAAATTTAAAGAGAGCAGAGCTTTGTGTTTGTACAATTCCAGATTAAAAAAATTAAACACTAAATTCCGATTTACTCAATCTTTGTGTATTCTAATATATGTACATATGTATATACCTGCATATATATTTAGAGGACTGGTAAATATTCAGCCATCAGACATTTTGTGAAAGGCAAATATTCAGTTATGGCAAAATATACTAGTGGAAAATTTTGAATGGAAACTGTGACCTTGTACTATTTAAAGTGTTCTTTTTAAGCATTCGGCAATTAGAAAGCCTAGCATTTCAAAATAATTAATTTGGCTACTTGGCAGCGGAAAATGATATAGAGATCGTACATTTTATCAACTGAAAATATATTTAATGGAAAATTTCAAAAAGGCAAAACATTTGATATAAGTTAATATTTAATTTATTCGCTGTGGTGTTTTTCCCTCTATGTGGAAAATGTCGCACATTCTGCCGTTAAACAGAAAAAGAAGAAAGAACGACATCTCTAATGCTAATTTGTCATGTACCTATCGCGCAGTTATTTGAATCTCTTATCTATGACGCGCTATATTTTCACTCTAAGCCCTTTTTAAGCTCTTTTCAATATGGTTTTCGTAAGGGTAAGGGTTTCTATACTATTGAAATTCGCGAATTTTTGTACCTCTGTACTCGAGCATGATAAACAAGATAAACATACTTGAGTAAAGCTTTCTACCGCCTAAATTATCAGCTCCTTTCATACAAGCTGAAACTTCTGGAGTTTTCTTGTCTTTTTCTTAACTGGTTGTCTTGGTATATTATTATATTTATTAATGATATCAGCTTCACTGTGCCTAATCCTATGCTAAAATATTTCGCGTTATTAACAACTCCTCCGATTGTGTTTCTTTGAATTCTGACCTGACCCTTTTCAATTATTGGTGTCCTAAAAACTACTTACAGCTAAATATACCTAAGTGCTCGGTCCTTCACCCGTAATAAAAATTCTTTATCTTTCGTCTCTCTACGAGGTTCATTAACTAGACTTCTGGTAAGACTCACGTGTCTACGAGCTTCTTGCTGCCTATTTGGACGACCTTTCTGATGACATCTTACCTTCTGACGAGCTCATTTTGGTTGGCGATTTCAACATGCCGTCTGTGGAATGGAGTTGCTCTGGGGATGATATTGGGCTCCCCTCGGTGAATGGTGGGCCGCACTTTATTTCCTCCTTTCTTGACAACATTGCCTCCCTTGGACTATCGCAATGTAATACCGTAACCAACGATCATAATAGATTTCTTGATCTGGTTTTTTCTACTGATCCATCTTCTACATCAGTTAGACACTGTCCTACACCGTTGCTTCAGGAAAGCGCACATCATCCTGCTTTGTGTATACTCTTTTCATTCGATCCCATATTTGTCGCGTCATCTTTGCCATGCAATCTCTGTTATAATTTTAAAAAAGCCGACTTTTCTAAAATGAGTCTCTGGGTCTCTAATTGTGACTGGAGTGGCGCCTGAATGAACGTGACATTGAAAAAGCTGTTAAGTCATTTTACGATGTTATATCGCTCTGTTTTGCGTCTCTTGTCCCTGTTAAGAGGTCCAATAGTCATTCGGTTTGGCAACCCTGGATTAACTCTGAGGTTAAACATTTAAAGAATCTTAAGAGTAAGGCTTGGAAGACGTTCTGTTCCTCTCGGAGTGATCCGGATTTACGCGCATACTGCGACATTCGCAATAAATTTGTCGCAGCTGTTAATGACTCCTATTTTGCCTACATTCGTAATGTAAAAAGTTTTCTTCGTGACGATCCGAAGCGGTTCTGGAGATTTGTTAATGCCAAACGTGGTTCTGACGGTTTCCCATCTTCACTTTTTTATGGCCCTACGAGTAGCAGTGATCCTCGAGTGATTTCTAATCTTTTTGCAGATTTTTTTAAAACTGCCTTCTGTGATACTGCCTGTGATATTAATCCTAACGATTTTACCAACTTGACGAAGCTTCCGCAGACTTTTATTCTACCTGACGACCTCGTTTTTAATGACAATATTGTTCTAAAACATATTGCTAATTTAGATGACAATTACTCAATTGGCCCTGATGGCATTCCGGCTTGTTTCTTGCGTAGGTGTGACTCTGTTTTGTCCTCTGTTCTCTGTTATTTATTTAATCTATCTCTGTGTACTGGTGTCTTTCCTAAGCCTTGGAAGATCTCTGTGATTTTCCCCCTGCACAAGAAGGGCAACAAAAGTGACATCTCCAATTATAGACCTATTGCCAATTTATCTTCTATTGCTAAACTCTTTGAAGCCTTGGTCTGTGATGTGTTGTATTTTCATTGCAAACCTTTTCTGATGTCATTTCAACATGGCTTTATAAAAGGCAAATCGACTACTACCAATCTGTTAGAATTTTCTAGTCACTGTATTTCTACTATTGAATCTGGTAATCAAGTCGATTGTATTTTTACCGATTTTAGTAAGGCTTTTGATAAGATTGATCACCGGGTACTTATATATAAATTGACTGCTTTGGGTTTCCCTTCTCGCTTTGTTGGTTGGACTACGTCATATCTGCTTGAGCGTGCCCAACGGGTCTGCTTCCGTGGCGTTCTTTCTGATATACTGATGAACACATCTGGTGTTCCGCAGGGTAGCCATCTTGGACCTCTTTTATTTACCATCTACATCAACGATCTCTCCCTTATTCCTACTTACTCGAGGATTCTTTGTTATGCCGATGATGCAAAACTATTTTGTACAGTCTCTGATGCTCGTGACTATCAGCTGCTGAATTCTGACTTACAGGCTTTTCAGTCGTGGTGCTTAGTCAATCGCCTGCCATTGAATATTTCAAAATGCACTTGTATGACTTTTTCGCGTAGGAAGAGTCCTTTGCTTTATAACTATTCGTTAAATGGACGTTCTCTCTCTCGAGTTGTCAAAGTGAAGGATCTTGGTGTTGTGCTCAACTCTCGTTTCTCCTTTGAGGATCACATCGATGCCATTGTGAATCGAGCTAACGCCACTTTGGGTTTTATCAAAAGATGGTCTAAGGAGTTCGATGATCCTTATATTTCTCGCCTCCTGTACTGCACATTTGTTAGAACAATTCTCGAATATGGTTGCACAGTTTGGTCACCTTTTTATGAAAGCCATATTAACAGGATTGAAGCGATTCAACGCAGATTCTTAAGGTTTGCTCTTCGTGGACTGCCCTGGGAGGACAACCTTCATTTGCCACCTTATATTGATAGGCTTGCACTCATTTACCTTGAATCATTGGAGCAACGGCGGAATAACTCCAAAACCGTTTTGACTTTTGACTGCCTGCAGGGCACGGTTAACTCTCCCGAATTGCTTGCCCTTTTCAATGTCTCTGTTCCGGCTCGCTCTTTGAGGCATCACGACTTCCTGCATGTTAATCACCACCGCACTAACTATGGCCTACATGAGCCTATTTCTTCAATGTCACGTTCCTTCAATTCTCGCTATAATATTATAGATTTCCATATTAATCGTCGTCAGTTGAAAGGTCGTCTTCGTTAAAATTTTTATTTAATTTGGCTGTACTGACTTGAAACTCTGTTATAGTAATCAGTGTAATCAGTTATTTGATGAAGTTGTGACAATAAATAAATACGCTTGCCTAGTCTGGTCTCCGGTACCATCTTAACGAGATTAAACGTGTGGAATCTGTTCAGCGCAGATTGTTATGGTTTGCACTCGCAATTCGATAAATTAAAATTCGATAAAAATAAAAAACAAAGAATATTTTTACTAGGCATTTTTTTACTAGATATTTACTAATATGTGAACAATACGTAACAAATATTTAAGAAAACAATTTTGAAAAATGAAAAAATTACAGGGTGGTTAATTGGGGGGGGGGGGGGGGGGGGGGGGGGGTGAAAAATAAGTGTGCATCATCGTTGACATGATTCCAACCCGTCTGGTTATCTTAAAAAATAAAGAAGAAAAGATTTTTAATCAGTAAGAATGTCGTTATTGTCTGAATTAGGGAAATGGAAAAAAAATGTCCACAAAATGGGGGCTGTTTGAAAAAATAAATTGATTTTTTGCCCTTTTTTTCAAAGTTTTTAATTTTTAAAAAAAAGTAAAAAACAAAATGTTTACATAATTATATAATGGTTCTAACGATAGAGGGATATATAAAGAAGTTCCACGCCAAATTTCAAGTTAATCGGTTCATTAGAACTTGAGAAATCATGTCAACCGTGTTGGAAAAGTAGTTTTGAGAAAAACGCGTTTAAAGACTTGAGCAAAGTTTTAGGCAGTCTGTGCTTACATTTCATTAATCGGCGATTCCTGTTCCATACATTGGGCCTACACGTGCTCTACGATAGCTCAGAGCAAACTGAGCTGCACTGCACACGCGTGTATAAAAGGCTTGCTGTAGTATGATTCATGCTCTGTCTACCACCTATTGTTCGATTCACTGTGGCAGGTCCCGTTTACGCGCTGTGTCACTAAAATAGGTATAACTCCGTAAATATTTGGAATTTTTGAAGGTCTAATCTTTAAAAATATAAAAAAACCGATTTTTTCAAAATTCTACACTAGAATACCCCCTTAATCTACCTACTTACTCGGACAGACTGAAACTTATTGGTTCGAGCAGCATCGGAAATAGGCGCGAAACATCCAAAACAAGCTTCACCTTCAACATGCTTCCTATTATTGATTCCCCTGAATTACCTACTAGTCCACATCATGAATGTTTCATATCACCGCAAAAATTACGGTGTGAATATCCCAATCCCTTCTATCTCGCGACTTTTCAACTATTACTATGTACATATAAGGATTGCGTAGAATTTAACCTTATCAAAACTCAGTTGAAAAGTCTGCTCTCTTAGTCTATATTGTCATCTTCTTTTTTGTCTGCAGTAGTTAGTTAATTTGATGAATTTGTAAATAAATAAATAATTAATTAAAAGATCGATGCTACAAGCAAATTATATTCTTAGTCAAATATAGTGGGGAGAAATATTGCCAGAAAACGATAAACCTTTTTTAGAGACGTACTACTTCAGTAACCTAAAAATGGTGGCCTGAAAAGGGTTACACCAATTACAGTTTACTGAAGGGGGTAAGATTAGGCGAAAATTTCCACCTCAGATTTTGCTGTTTTTCGGACACCTATGAACTTATAAACGGATAATCAGAAATTTCTTCACATTTTAAAGTCGGGCTTTAAATGACTATATAGAGTGTTTGTTTTAGAGGTATGTAACTTTAAAATGAAATAAAAAATTTAAAAATCGTTAATGACCACGGCATACTGACGTTATTCTAAAAATAATATTATGTCATCAGTTTTTAAATATGGTTTTGGGCATATGGTCGCCACGGCTAGCTCAAATGGCTGGATGTCCAATTTTTAACCACTTTTTCGAGCAGCTGCACTGTAGACCAGAATCTACAAAAGTGGACAAAAATCATATCTTTCTTATTTCGCATATCATTTCTATATTTGATGAATCATTAAAATGATGACCACTGCTAAGGGATCGCAAACACAACCATTCTGCCTGACACTGATCAACCGGGTTTCCAGCTAATTGTATTATCAACCTTAAAAGAGATAGTGTGAATTTAAAAGGTGTTAGTTCAAAGTGAACTTTTTCCAGTAGCTTTTATGCAGTTATAAGTCATGGCGTCTTTCATAGAATTTGATATATTCTATAGGTAACTGCTAATAAATTTTGATTCAATGTTAAATTTCCTCTTGATTTGAATCAGTGAGAATAACTATTTTGATTAAAGTTGCGACTAAATTAATGTGAGCGAAAAGCTTGATCTGATGGTGGCTAAGCAAATATATAAGAATTAGATTTAGCTTCCAATATTTACCCGAGGTGTAAGATGAGGCTACTTAACCGTCCATCTAATACTTGTTGATTTGGCTGGCCACTCACATAAGTGCTGCATTAAAGCTAAAACATTACGTCGACTCTATTTGCATTACCAAAGTTGATTCAGTGTTACCATGTAACTCAGGGCGAGCACTCTATGCTCCCATGAAAGCAGGTCGCTGCAATGCAAAGTTTAATTAATTTCAAAATAAATCGTCCAGGTAGTGAGCTTCAGTTCTGTTCATCAAAATAAACACATGTAAATTTAATGGCAAGGTGTTGCAGTAAAGGGTGCTTGAAAGCTTTCCTTTAGAGTACACAAATTCACAATATATGGAATTAATTGCTGTATTCGCCAAACTTTTAATTGCAGTTAGAGTTTCTGTGATGGCTGAGATACAGCAAACTATGAGGTACCTACTGGCGTAATTAAGCTGTCTAAAGAGATCTGAAACATGTCGTACATCTAGCCCCATAAAAAGTAGAAATCAAAAGTTAGTTTGCTTTCAACATTGTATCAGTTTATTTACCTCCAAATTAGGCCAAATTATATCTAGGTATATGTGCGTATTTAAGTACATATATACATACATATATGAGATAGCAGTTTCGGAGTTAGGATAGTAAATGAAAGGATGGAGGAAAGTAATTAAGTCATTTGAAATGTGTCTCAAGGGATCCACTACGAAGTTAATATTATTTAAACGCGATGTCATCTTTTGCAGTTCATCATAATAACACAAACAAATACTAATAATTTGACTTTTTTTCTATTGAAATTGCCATCGTGGGATCCCTCGAGTTCGAATATAAATTTACAACTGCTTCGCTTCCGTCGCCGTGAAAAAGATTAAAACAAAGACTAATTATTTAAGGCTTATTTAAAGTTAATATTAAAAAGAAACTTAAATCTACCAGAAGCTGCAACTAATATGCAAGTTTAACCATTATCGTTCCTTCATTCTCATTCTACTTAATGTGAAGCGTTAAATTTATTCCGGCGTTGCGAACATTTACTTCGTGAATTCAATTTTATGAGGACGTAAAAACTGAAAAAGAGGATGGTAAAGACCTCTGGTTCGTGACACCGCACTGCTGACTATAATTCAATTTTTAATTGCCTCAAGTAAATGTTAAAAGGGGAAACAATTCAAGTGAATAATTGAAATAAAAATTGAGTAGTTTGCTGAATGAGATGTTTTTAAAATAATTTAATTTTGCACTCAGTTCACAGACAGCCCACACCCATTCAGTTATTCCGGTACAATATGAGAACTTGCTGGATTTTACATATTTTTCCTTTTAATTAAAATTTCTCAATCTCACTTTATCCCCCTTATGGGCTATAAATGTGGCCGCTCCCATATTCGGTCAGCTCTCAGACTGCCATAATTTAAAGTAGGTATTGTACGTGATGGAACATAGCCAACCGCTAAATGGAGCTTTAAACAATGCGAGCCCTCTTGGTGAGCAAAAATAATTTAATTATAAAATCAAAGAAAAATATTATGCACTCTTCGTCCAATTCAGCTCGTAACAATTTAAACAGAAGGGGTGAAAATTTATGTATTGCATTTGTTTTTCCAGCGAAAATATGTGATCATATTTTTAATTAACATGTATAAAATGTTGCTCATCAGTTTTTCTCGCAAAATAAAATTGTTTCAAAATATATCCTATACTTCGTGCACTTATTAATTATTTATGGAATAACTGATAATTTATATCTACAAATAATCGAATAAACGTTAAACAATCACGAGGTCACTTGCATAATTTTACTAGTACCTACCTACATTTATTTTATTTGTAAAAGCGGACTGCCCGAGTAGAAATTCAATCTCATGTGCGACGTGCTATGACCTAGTTATATTTAGTATCACTTCAGTATTGGCTAAATATGACAACTCACGAGGCTAGGTAAAAAATGTAGCCAGTGGTGAGGCAAAAAAGCGGAAACTCTAACTACAAGTCAATGTAAAGGTAGCAAGTGCAGTACATTTTTTTTATTTATAAATTTTTCAACTTTGCTTCTGAAACTCTTTTAGTCCAGGTGGCTTGTGATAAACCCACCTATACCTCGCTGATTTTTTGAGTACGCTTTAAGCCCCCGCCCGCATTGTCCCAAATGCAAACTTTTTTATAGTTTTTAGGGCACGTGGAGGGATCTAAAACACAAACAATGAATTTGTGAACCCCCATAATGCAAAAGATGGCCCTTATTTTCGAAGGTAAACTTTTTAAATGCACACCTTCTCTTTTCGGTCGGTTTATCATAAATCATATGTAGCTTGAAGTATAGAATGAGTTCAGTTTAGTGTGGCTGTGATAAATAGCCCTCGAGATATGTAATATAATAATAATATATTAAAATTCAGTAACAAATTTTTCGAGCATTATTTTTATTTAATTATAGACTGACCGAGATGTTAACTCTCCACGCAAGCGCGTAAATAAGTACGTTTTTTCCCCGAACACTCACCGTATATTGGGAGCGTTATCTGCGAGAAAATTTTCTAACTATCAATCGCTGTATGATTCTTTAGCCCCACTAATGTCAATAGACCAGTTTGGCCATAATCATCAAGGAGGAAAACTGACAAATTTAAATTGTCAAGTTGTCGAATGTTATCGATCGTTAATAAACGTCAATTAAACTCCAGAGTTCAATAAATTGTGGTTCATTTTCTCAGCAAGTACATCCTTCACCACACCACACTGTAATTCTAGGTTGTGTGATAAATTTCAATAATGTCGTGATGTCAGAGGTTTACTGTTATATTGCACTCTTAAACTTTTGTTAATCAATCAATTTTTGTGCGCATGTGTGTGTTGCGTGAAAAAAAAACCACATTTCGTCTGAAAAGCGAAATTCAATTACTTTTTCGTTCACTGATTTGTAAATCATCAATTACATGTCAAAATATAAATAACAATTTAATTACTGAAATTCTTAAAATTATCCAAAGTATACATAAATACATATTTGCAGTATTTAAAAAATTTATTAAAATCCGCTATAATCTTTTGCAGAAAATTCTAAAATTACTTTAAATAATTAAAATATACCAAAAATTTCATAAGATTTATTACACAATTTTATGCTTTTTGTTTGATTTCAATATATTTATTTAGTGGATATTATTTATGTACAATAATTTACGCAGTGTAAAGTAAGAAGTTCACTTCGATGTGCTCACGATGGTGGCTGGACGGCAAAAGGAAGAACAATCAGTCAGCCCCGAAGATCCAAGCTGGCGGCTGGCACTTCTGCCAACCTTTGCGATTCACTTGTCTAAGGCCGGGTACACAACACACAAGTTGTAAAATTTGATTTCTTTTTAAGGCAGTGTCAATTCGCACACGATTTTCCGTGTAAGTACACGGGTACACGGGTTGCTCGGCAAACTTCGGGATTGTTTGAAATTTTTGCTTACACGGGTATACGGGTACACGGGTACACGTCCACGGGTACACGTACACGGGTACACGGGTTTCCCGGCAAACTTCGGAATCGCCTGTCCATGTCCGAGTTTCTCGAATAAATAAAGAAATTGTGGTCTGTTTTGGCGCAATGAAATTGCTTAAATTTTCGCTGAAATTAGGAATGATCGATGTTAAGAAATGTCAGCATAATGTTAACATCTGTAGCTAAGTATCGATGTCCGATTATCATCGTACTTTTAACATCGATGCTGTACTGCAAAAGTACTAAATACTTTATTAAATATCTCGCAAATGGGACGAGTGCGAATTTTTGCAGTAATTTTCCGTCGATGCGCTATCCAATTAAGGGGCACCGCTTATGGGTGAGTACCCAAGCCTGCATACAGAGATAAGTAAAAGAATCGCAAAGCCAAGTTTAATGTCATAAGTCGGTTCGATTATTTGCTCGTAGCATCGAAGTCACGATGTTTGATATCGCCATCGCTCAACATTGATGTTTCGTGTCGCAGCGGACCGGCCGGCGGCGGCGGCATAGTTACCAATATAAGATTGTTTTCCTTAAATTCCTCGCGCTTAGGATAATATTGAGGTTTTTGTGATTTGAATCCCCTTAATATAAACAATCTATTTGGGATATTGCAATCTTTGGAAAAAGTCACCCATTTCGGTAAAGTGTTGCGCAATATGATTACCCTTGCGCAACGGCACGGAATACAGGCAGATATGGTGCGGTTTTCTAAGAATTTTTGATGGATCGCTTTAGCAGAATTTTTGGCCGCTACTGAGAATTTTCGTAGTTGGGTTCAATTGCGTAAGGTGTAGCCAAGGATGGCGTGGACGCACCTCACAAATTGCGCCCCTGCAATTCACTCCGGGTATATTGGGTCCTCTGCGTGGAGTCGTCCTGAGCCATCCCGATTTCCACACTTTCCCGTAGCCGTTATAGATTCCTAGTAAAACAACATCTTTTCTACGAATTTCGTGCCTCCTCCTTCATCGTTCAGACCACTTAACCAAAAATAAGAGGCCCGAACGATATGAAACGTGTGTCAGTGACGTCATTATTTTCATACAAAACGAAGCTATTGCCGCATACTTGCTACCCACGTGGACTGGCTTAGTATACATTTAAGGAGACTGGATCGAAAATTAAAAAAACTGTAGAATTAATTCAAATTTCGCTAGATGATAGTTTAGCATCATATAAATCAATTACAAAAAAAACTGCATGTCACCGGCCAAAGAGAAGAGAAAAATCAAACTAATATTTATTTAGGGGGTTGTCTCATCTCCGAGGTTAAATTTTGAAGGTTTTCAAAGATTTTTGTTGTTGCAGAAAATGAGAAAATGAAATACAAGCTTATTATAATAATTATATGATATTATTTAGCTATTGAATAAAAAAAAAATTTTTAAACGTTATTTTTTTTATTTAACAAAAATTGTTTCGTATTATTCAATAGCTAAATAATATCATATAATTATCATAGCAAGCTTGTATTTCATTTTCCGCAAAAAAAAATCTTTGAAAACCTTCATAATTTAACCTCAGACATGACACAACCCCCTTAATAAATTTTAGTTTGATTTTTCTCTTCTATTTGGCCGGTGACATGCATTTTTTTTTGTAATTGATTTATATGATGCTAAACTATTATCTAGCGAAATTTGAATTAATTCTACCGTTTTTTTAGTTTTCGATCCAGCCTCCTTAAATGTATGCTAAGCCAGTCCACGTGTGTGATGACGTCACTGACACACGTTACAAACCGTCACCGTCGGGCGCGTGAATTGGCCTCTTATTTTTTGTTTAAGTGGCCTGAAAGATGAAGGAGGAGGCACGAAATTCGTAGAAAAGATGTTGTTTTACTAGGAATTTATAACGGCTAAGGGAAAGTGTGGAAATTGGGATGGTTTAGGACGACTCTGACTCCACACAGACGACCCCATATACCCGTAGTGAATTGCAGGGGCGGAATTTGTGAGGTGCGTCCACGCCATTCAGGGCTAGACCTTACGCAATTGAACCCAACATCGAAAAATCTCAGAAGCGGCCAAAAATTCTGCTAAAGCGATCCATCAAAAATTCTTAGAAATCCGCACCATATCTGCCTGTATTCCGTGCCGTTGCGCAAGGGTAATCATATTGCGCAACACTTTACCGAAATGGGTGACTTTTTCCAAAGATTGCAATATCCCAAATAGATTGTTTATATTAAGGGGATTCAAATCACAAAAACCTCAATATTATCCTAAGCGCGAGGAATTTAAGGAAAACAATCTTATATTGGTAACTATGCCGCCGTCGCCGGCCGGTCCGCTGCGACACGAAACATCAATGTTGAGCGATGGCGATATCAAACATCGTGACTTCGATGCTACGAGCAAATAATCGAACCGACTTACCACATGAAACTTGGCTTGGCGATTCTTTTACTTATCTCTGTATGCAGGTTTATTCGGGTACTCACCTATAAGCGGTGCCCCTTAATTGGATAGCGCATCGACGTAAAATTACTGCAAAAATCGCACTCGTCCCATTTGCGAAATATATAATAAAGTATTTAGTACTTTTGCAGTACAGCATCGATGTTAAAAGCACGATGATAATCGGACATCGATACTTAGCTACAGATGTTAACATTATGCTGACATTTCTTAATATCGATCATTCCTAATTGCAGCGAAAATTTAAGCAATTTCATTGCGCCAAAACGGACCACAATTTCTTTATTTATTCGAGAAACTCGGACATGGACAGGCGATTCCGAAGTTTGCCGAGAAACCCGTGTACCCGCGTACCTGTGTAAGCAAAAATTTCAAACAATCCCGATGTTTGCCGAGCAACCCGCGTACCCGTGTGCCCGTGTACCCGTGTACTTACACGAAGAATCGTGTGCGGATAGATACTGCCTTTTTTTAAATATATTTTTCTGAATGTACATACGTACTAGTTTCTTCAAATTTACTGAATTTTTTATGGGATATTGAGCGTTGACAGGTGTTAGGACAAAATGGAAATAAAATTAATAATAATGAGCAATTTATTAGATTTTTTCGATTTAATATGTGTAGGTATTATAAATGATTTGTAGAATTTCTTTTTTTACATTTTTATATACGAGTATGTAGAAAAAATAACTTAAGACAAATTTGGAATAAAACACATTTTCCGGTGAAAAGGAATCGTTCAAGTTGTATGACACAAAATTTTAGTTGGAAGACTTTGCTAAACAAGTCAGTAAATTTATTTAGAATACAAACAGTTTATTGAATAATTTGCAAAACAATTTTTGATATTGTTTTATCTGATAAAAGATTCGCTAAACTAATTCAACATCATGGTGGCATACAAATGTGATGCTCTTATTCATGCAATATATTATATTATCCATGTTTGCTATATACTGCAAAACCAAATAAAATAATTACACATTTCTCATCATAAATTAGTTTCTCGTGATTTATGTTTGGGTCTTTCTTCATAAACAGGAAGTTGTTTTCTAATAGATTTGTTTTTTAATTCATTCAGTAGAGAAAAGAATTCCGAAATTCTATTACCCCACCCAAAATAAACTGTTTTCAAGTTTCTACCACTGCTACTATCCACCAGCTCAGACGTAGGGCAGTGCTGTTAAAGGCTTTAATAGGATTCTGCTACCCAAAAATGTTTTCTGCTGAGTTTTTAAAGCGAAAAACACAACACCACCATCACTGTTTGCAGAATTTAAAAAACCGAGAAATTATGTAAAAACTTCCAATGAGCCAGCAAATGGTATAATTTCAATATCACTGCCGAAGTAGCGCTGTGCAAAATCAAAACGCAAAATGGACTTGGCGTTTCTGGTGTAAATGCAAATGTGGTCCTTAATGAGCATTGGGTAAAATTCCACAGGTTGTCCTGATTGTAACAACTCCACCAGATTTCGAGACCCGGCAACAACGAAAAGCAACTGGAATGTGGGTCGGAATATTTTCTTATAGGGATTGGCTGGTTGACTCTCGAATGGATTCCCGGCGGGTAAAAGTTTATTATTGTGTTTGCGCACTGATGCTGCTATTTTGCATGCATTGAACGATCTCCGAGGGATGTCTTGTGATTTTCTTTGGCACCGAAATACCGAGGATTTATGGTGCGAATGGAAGGCAAAACCCACAGCGAAAGAAGACAATAAGACAACAGTGAAAGTTCCATGTAGTTTTAATTAAATTCGTCTGAGAACAGCGAGTCCTGATTATAAGTGGGACGCTAAACAACAACCACGAAGCTCTTGTTTTCCTCGGAGGAACCATAAAGCAAATTTGCAATACTTCGTAGTCAAAGCTCAATTGTCCTATGGGCCGAAAAAGTGCGGTTCAATTGTCCTAGGGTCTGTCACAATGCGATTAGCACCGTAAAATATGCTCTAGGGCTACAATCCGCTTAAAATGTTCACGTGATCCCCGAACACTCAAAGGTTAACTGAGTAAATGAAACGTATTGAAAGGATTACCAAGAGGGTAGGTACATCTGGCACTGGTGACCGTCTGCTTTACGTTTTAATGTCAATTTACATAATTGAGCCTGGGAAAGTGGACATTTGGTTTCAAAGTTGTCTAGTTGGCATTTGATGATGACCACTAATTGTGTTTGGAAATTCATCGAAGGTAACGGAAAATTAAATACTTAATATTTATGTGGAAAAGCTATATTTTCTCCGATTTCTTCTTCTTCTTCTTGATTTTGAAACATACGTAAGCGGCATAAAAACCTGCATAACGGTAAGTCTTCTACCACAGTCAGGCTAAATCAGAAACATCACCGGATTGGATATACGGAGAGACAAATGCGTGCCGCTTGGCTAAGAATGATTACAAGAAGTTTCGACAGTTTTATACATCGGATTTCCTTACAGGATCGATTCAAAACAGAAATGTATTTGAAAGGAGAGTTGGAAATATCAGGAAACGTGAGCGTGTCAGTGAGAATCACTCGTCGGAGACTTCAGGAGGTTTGTATGGACGACGTTTAATTTCCAGCACTTACATGGGCACGTCAATTTATTGAATGAACTCAAGATGGCTGGAACAGAGTATTCTTTTCGGAAGGACTCTTTACGTAGGGCGACGCATAGGAAAAAGATTGAAAGGAGCATATTAATAACCGAAACACCGGAGCCTGGACTTACGGTGTGGAGTTGTTCTAGTAGTCGAGGATTAAGAAGGTGGATATTTGTAAGAAACCGGATAAATGGTTCGATGTATAAGAGCATGTATTTTAGGTGAAAATTTGATGCCATCTATCAATGATATGTTTTCTGATAAGTAATTCAATTTTCAACAGGTAAACGCTCCTTGTCATTAAGGTCCGATGTTAATTTTTGATTCGTTTTTTTAATATTGGTATCAGTGATTCCAAAGAAAATAAATTTCGCCTTCGACTAGCATTGTATATTGTTCAGTTTTCAGCCCTTTTATAACACGGATTGACTACCGTATTAGCCCTTCCTACTACCTTCAGCCCTTTTATAACACGGATTGACTACCGTATTAGATTGGCCTCAACAGAGTCCCGACTTTATTCCGATAGAAAACGTATGGAGTGGAATTATGTATGTTGTACGAAGAATGCAACTGATACAAATGAAAACCTTCGAGATAGTATTGTAATGGCTTGGGAGCAATTGAATTCATCATGATCCGGATCAATGCCAACGAGTTACAGAGAAGGTAGATGGAAAAGAGGAGGACCAATTATTTTTTTTTATTTATAATCCTTAGTCTTATGTAACTAATTGCAAGATAAAATAATAAGTGCAAAAATGGTTATATCATTTGCTCGGCTCTTTTTGAAGCTACGATACAAGTTGGGTGACACCATCGTAGAGCGCACTTCCAGGATTACAAGTTTGCTTGTCATGAATTTTGTTGTAAGTTAGTGTAGTGGGCTCTTGAACTAAGATGAATACATCTTTCCAAATGTCTGTCCGTAATCAGCACCCCCGGTCAACCGTGACAGTTACAACAAGAGCAAACTTGTAGTGCTTTACGCTGGTATCATCACATTCGTCGTTGCTGCAAAAACAGCCGAGAAAATAGAAAAACAAGTTTTGTACTTGTTGCACCTCCTCCCGGCCCTATTGTGACAGGTAGGACAAAATATATAATAATACGTAGTGCTGGAGCGCCCTCTATACTGGTAGGTATAATCACTTATGTCGTAGCTTAAACAGAAGCCGAGAAATTTAAAACAATTTTTGCACCTAAAAGAATATATCATTTTGTGCATTTGGAGCACTGTGTGCGAGCTTGAGGCACATGCAAAAAATCAGCGATATAGGTGTCATAATATCTTACGGAAAATCTCAGCGACCTGTACCTTGCTCCGCAAAAGTTTGACCCACCCCCAATCGATAACCGTTGCAGTTACGAAAAATGTTATGAGGAGCAAGTTTGTAGTGATCGAAACGCCCTGTACTCGGGTACCATCGCTTTTGTGTCGTAATTTAAACAGAAACCGAAAAGATTGGAAAACAATGCTTGCACTTGTTAGGCCAGCCCTCCACCTCCGCGGGCCTTAAAAAAAATAGAATTTTGTACATTTGGGACGCACAGGGGGGGGCTTCAAGCGTATGCAAAAAATCAGCGAGTTAGGTGCGTTTGTCATAATATCATAAGGAAAATCTTCCTGCCGCCTATACTATTGGGGGGAACCTATTATAGATTTCGGTATAAACCATATGTGCTGGTCGGACTCTTGAGATCACGGGTTCAAATCCCACTCGATGTTGGCCCTTTCTCCTCACACCTAGATTTCCTTATCACGGTATTGTTGGCACAAAACATCAATGTGAAGTGTCTTACCAACTTGAAATCTTAACTAAATTGCCTAGTTTTTAAAGCACCTGGAACACCTTGCTTGGTACAACATTTATAACACCAACTGTTAAAATCACGTCACGGAAATTGGGCCGACTCACATTTTGGGGAAACTAAAGTTTTTCCTGGAAAAAATTAACTGCTGCTGTACACTTGTATCGTTTATCACATTAAAGAATATTATGCAAAACACAGAACGCAAAAAATACTATCATTTGTACAAATTGAATTAAGGTCGGAACCTTCGAAAAAAAGTAGCATCTTTAATAATTTGAAAACCATGAGACTTTTTCTAAGGTTAACATACATATATTGTATGTGCTCATTTGATACCTATTAAGCCCTATCAACGGTTTCCATATTATCCACAATTTACGGGACACCCTGTATTTAGAAACAAAGCCGTCCACTGTTGATCTTAAGTAATCGATCATGGCTTTTATGAATGCCTAAAATCACCTATAGTGAAATTATTGTAAGAAAATCCCTATATTTTTTCCCTCTAGTGTTTTCACAGGGTAAAGGCATTGGGCTACAAACGACACCCTCAACTGAAATTAAGAAAAATATAACAACCGTGAGTCGTTTGCACATTGCTTCCAACAAGATAAAAATACTGTATACAAGAAAATTCTGTTGGTGATCGTACTTTCACAAAGTATTCATTAGTTTACTCTAAAATTCTCATAATGAAACCATAAATACCGGGATAGTAAAACAGAGGGATGCGCGGAAGCAAACATCAACACGCATCAATTGATCATCTGGGTGAGAGAGAAGACTCACAAACAACCTGGAAAACGCAAGGTTACACCACAAAGCATCACAAACACAAACTAAGTGCAAGGACGGACTCACTAGCACTTAGTACTCACAAATATTGGGTAGTTTCGCTCTTTTTGGTACAGGAGCGAACACACAAGTCCCGTCACACTTATCTAATCTCTAAGCGCAGGGGCGGACACACAAGCCTTAGAGAGAGCCGCACAGCCTCCATCATACCTTACTCCTATGAGTAATTCCCACATTGATGGTATAATTCTCACTCAAAAAGGTTGTTAAAGTTACAATAATAATAATAAAAAAGTCTTAATCGCCAAAAAAGCATGTTAATTAAATAATTTGAAATTTCGAAAGATATATTTAATACAACATAAACTTAAAAAAATATCAAGCAATTCAGTGATACACTCACTAGTTGAGCGCCGTAAGGCGTAAAAATTGTAAAATCTCGGAATCCAGGGCCAGTCAATGAATCTTCATAAAAACTGTTGGATTGCATAGTTAAAAGCTCAAATAAAAAAGTTAAAAAAAAAATTGTGCGATCTTGATTACAACAATTTATAACAACAATTTACTGAAAAATGAGAGGGACAAGGGAAACAAATGTTTAGAGCAAAGATTTCAATTTTATACCTAATAAATAATATTTGCATAGTAACTTTAATGTTAATTTATTAATGATTCGCAAAAAATAACGAGTTACAACAACAAAATTATTATAAACTATATATACATTATAACATTATTGTTCATTACTGTCGACGTCATCGATTTCATTGATGTGGATTATAGGTGAAGGATTAGTACAGCTGTCACCATTGCATTCCAAGCAATCCACAGTGCAATTTTATCCACTTTTCCTGCACCCACAAGATGCTCCGCATCCTGTTTTGCATGTGCAAAAAATAATTTTTAATAAGGATTCTGGAGCTGGTCGCCGCGTCATTGTTTGCGGTATCAGTTTTCCGCATTCATATTTCCAACCCCATTCTTCTGGTGATATTTCTCTTCCGAGCCATGTTTGAATTTGGGAATAGGTCATAAAATGTAGATTTTGTTGTTATTCGTATTTCACCATCTTCAAAAAGCGCAAGAAGATAAGGAGCTAATTCATAAGTCATGTAGTTTTTAAATTCTTCTTCTGATTTTTTTATCATGCAAATACGCTGAAATAACAGTAGTGGATTAATTGGAATAATATCATCATCCACTTTGATTTTGCTAGTGGAAGCCAATAAAGGAATGGTTTTGTCTTGATTTCTTGACTTCTTTAAAATGTTTGCCATTTATTTTCTTCATTATTTTTAACCCTTCCTCAAAAGCTACGTAGCAATTCACGTTTTCTTGCCCAGTTATTCCATTTGCGATAGACATAATGAGAGCGACATGTTGGATAAAATATTCTTCCAATTTCTTCAAGTCAATGTCGTCTCTTTTGATTCATGCATCGGTTGAATCAGCATGTTGATGACTCTTTTTAAAAGATATATTACAAAATTCTTCTACTCCTTCCATTATATCTTGTGAAAAATAACACTTTTTATCCATTTATAAACAATACTTTCCCTTACACCACGTTTTAAAGGTCCTCCTTCAACACTCATACATTTCATTAGAGTTTGTTCAATGGTTTGATCCGTGGAAATCCCAGAAAAAAAAACATTGGAACGTCGCCCAGTGAAATATCCTTCTGTGAATTTTAGAAACTCTGTCCTGATGCATGAACGTATGGAATCATCCTTTCAACGGTTTGTAAATGCAGATTCCAATCACCCATACGCTCAGCTGCAATAAAAGCTTTGGACGTTTCATTTTTACTTCTAGATCATGTACTTTGTTTTCGAAAATTTCATTTAATCTTTGAAATCCAATATTTTCCGTTATTTCAGTGTAATTAAACATTTCAAAAATATTAGCATTCGTTTCATTACTAATTAAATTTTGAAATTCCAAATTATTTTACAATACATCATCGAAAAATAACCTTTATAAAACTAGCTGCAGAAGTATATGTGCACGTACCGCTCTAGCACATGTACGTCCAAACATGATATGATCAATTGTATTTTCAGCTTAAACCGTTGAGAGGGCTTCTTTAATTCCACTTCCGGCCATTATATAACCAATAGACTCCATATATGACATCAGCGTATGGAAAGAACCCAATCGGACAACAATAAACATTTCATCTGATAAACATATCGCTGAAGGCCCAAAGACAAGTTTGTAATAGTTCTCCTTTTCTAAATATAACTTTAAACTAATAAAAATAAAAGAAAACTCTGAAAAATCAATAATTATTTATTGAAATAATTAAAGAATTAAATTCATATAAAATTTTTTTTTAACATTTTTTTATATACTTATTGTTAAAAAAACATTTCAAAAGTTTATATAAAGATTCAGTGACTGGCCCTGGATTCCGAGGTATAAATCTTACGGCGCTCCACTACACCTACAAATTCCTTTTGTTTTTTCAAAAAACCACAAAACTCACTCAAGCCACTAATATCTTTTACTATTACACCGAAACTTGGAATGAATCGTGCACCACCAGACAACCAAATTCTCCCTAACTATGGATCCCGCTCCTAATTCTAAAAAAAAAATAGCAAAGACCAATCCCTGAAAGGGTGAACTGTGCAATTTCCCTGACCTACCTTTTCTTACATCTTGGGTATGCAAGCAAGGTAAGAGCTGTACACACCACACGATACAAACAAATGCACAATCAGATAAAAGAAAATTAATATTAAACTAAATATTAAATTTGTTTTGTAAAAAGGCGTAAAATGTTTAGATAATTGAAAATAAAGCACCTCCTGTACAAAAACAAGAAGATGTAGATATGTGTTTACATATGTAAAGTATGCGGTTGTTTTCATGATACATAGCTCACGACAATAATGGATGTCTTGTAATGATACTTTCAATTTTCTGAAGTATGGATAAAATATGCAACAGAGTTATGCAGGTGTAAGCAACCACTTTCATTTTCGTTCTACCGTAACCACTAAAACATAAAACAGTATTTTTCTGTTCGGGAGGAGAAGAAAATGTAACATAAAAATGTGGCGCATTGAATATGTATTAGCATAACTTAGGAACAAACTTTTCATGCTTGACTTGCCATTTCCGTGACTGCGTAATACTGGGACATGTCGTTGTTTCCAGTTGGATCACCAGTTGAACTTGCCTTTCGGGCGCTGCAAGCGAAGGCAGCATAATAAGTTTTGGAATTGCCTCGTCGCGTCGTATAGTTACAAGCTAGCACTATCTTAGCAACAAGAGTTTCAGTTTCGGTTGAAATGTACTAACTGAACTTACGAATGTATTATTAATGCTTTAAGCGTTTTAAGAATTAACAAGTTCGTTCGATTACTTAAACTTCAAACTAATATTAAAGCAATCAACCAGCAGATATATCAAGCAAAGTTCCGAATTTCAACCCTAAATATGTCCATATATCCAATGGTAACTATGTATATGCACAGATACATTGACTGTGAAAGTAATAGAGGTTCGTTACTTTTCAGAGATATTTGTCCTTCAACCATAAACAATTTCTCAGCTTCCTTACATGGCAAACATTTCTAGGATTCTTTCATGGGTTTGGCGCGAGCTGTAAAAAAAAGTCTTATATACACAGCAATTTTCCCGTTCCAAAGTTTGTCCGTTTTTCATCCCTCTAGAGCAAATACTTTTTTGGAATTATATTCTCATGACAGCATTTTCTTATTTCCTTGGGTGCGCATCCCAAGGATTCTGAGGTTTTCCCAGGCGACAAGAAAGAGTTTCTTCTTTCAGCTTGGCAAAGAGAATAAAGGCGTCAGAGTATTTAATAATGGATGTCGAGCGCAAAAACATCAAACGCTTTCTTTTACAAAGTGATTTCATAAAATCAGAAATGTAAGTTAACTCATTCTAAGGAAAATATTTAAAAGGAGTCTGGCAATTTTTCGATCCTTCTTAAATCTTTCGAGAGACTAGTGGTTCAAGTTTAATTCACCAGTTACTCTTTGTCTGGATGAGTTTTTTCTGTAGAACGTGGTTAAAAGGTAATATACGTAAATGTATTACTAACTGATTGACTTTTGAATTTTCGTTTTATTCATTTTATATAATATTTGCAAAATTTTTATTTTAAACGGCACTTTTATATGTAAGTATGTAACATATGTATATATACAGACAGCAGCTAAACATTTACATATATCGCTTCGAAGCACTTACTACACCAGAAATTAGTGTTCCGTTAAACAGCTTTTGTTGAAAAACATTAATTAACACCTATAAATAAAAAGAGCATTTTCTGCTAAAAGCATCCAATTTTAAAGTTGAAATGAAACTGGGAGCATGTAATTTCATTGTTCCTTTAAAATTGTTCTTCTCCTTTTAATTCGTACGTGTTTGCGGCTGGAGAGCAAGAAGACTTCTTAATTGGTGCCAAGTATTTTAGGGCTCGCAAACCCCACACAAATCGGATGAAACTCTTTAAGGCTTTATTGCTTTCTTCCCCAGATGGATTCTTCACCTGAAAAGTTTTCACTCGGCACTTGGCACTGTCTGTGTTAAAGCGGCCGCAAAGTACAACAGAAAGTTTTAAATTGCAAATTGAATCATGAAATGGAAAATGTTCTCCCGAAAATCTCATTTTGACCTAGTCAGACGAGCAAAGACAAATAGAACTTGAGGGTGAAAAGTTTGTCATTGTGATGAACTTACTTCTCTAACTACAATCCCACTGCTGTATACACTGTGTTTCGTTTCAACATTGATAAACGGCAGCAGAGGCACAGATTTACGCCTTACATTAATGCAAACCTACCAAGAAGGATAGCATGTGATTCCCACCTCCCGGGGTGTTTTGCAAGTACATTGGTACATACATACTCGTATATGCTTCCTCCTACAGCAGCATATACCCAAAGATTCCACAGAGACCATGTGAATTAAAGCACAAAGAGGAATTGAGGTGTAAGCCAGAGGGTTATAATCACAGGAGCAAAAGAACTAATCAATACGTTTAACGCAGATTTTGCGTTCAGTCTCACACGGAAGCGATTATTTTGTCTGCTTTAATTATAAAAATTTCGGGAACTTTCAAACTTTTTTCAGTTACGTTCTGTTTCCCAACCAATTTTGCTGAAAATTTAATTAAATCAAACAGTCAAATATTTTCCAAAATGAACTAAAAAGCAGAAATAATATTTTTTCAATGATTGTGAGCTGATAAGAATAACAAATGTTCAACATTTGTAAAAAGAATGCATTGGGCGCTTATATTACGCAGCCACACAAAAAAAAATTTTCGGGCCCGGGGATCGGACTATGTGTTCCATATGTTTTTGGGGTCGCTGAAACTGAATCCGATGGCAGTTCAACCCCATCACGTCAGGTATTTGACATAACCTTAGAAAACCTCAGGAAAATGGGAGAAAAAAAATTTTCAATCTGGGGATCAGACCATGTCTTTTATATGTTTTCGGGGTCGCTGAAACCGAATCCGATGTCGATTTAACGACAAAACGTCAGGCTTCAGCGACCCCGAAAACATAAAAGACGGTCTGATCCCCAGATCGAAATTTTTTTTTTTTCAAAAACACGGCACGGGACGATCGAGTTTTTCTCGGAGCATCCAGAGACCAGTTAAATTGTATTTTCTGCAAACCGTCCACAATAGAGTTGGTGATGGGGATATGTGGAAGGGTGATAGAAAAGCTTGAGTTTGAATTTTTGAAGCCACACCTTGAGCTTTCGTCGCCATGTTAATTATAGCAGCAAAATCGTTTTTCGTAAATAGTTCACCATCTGGCCATGCTAGATATAGAATTTAAGAAAAAATTTTATGTATTGAAATTCTCTACAAATTTAGTTACATACAAACATCAACTTTTTTCGTATACTTAATACCTTTCGAGTTATGGCCAGAAAAATGTCAAAAAACCAGGAGAAAAATTAGTTTTTCGCACTTATCTCGATTTAGGTAGCTTGCAGTAAAAAATTTATCTAACAAAAGCTGTAGACCACAAAATTCGCTATAGTTTTAAGGAGTAATATTTTACCCTGCGACAAAAGGTTTCTCTAGAGCAATACCAAGTTGCGAAATTTTCCTTGCTTTTGGAAAGAAATGGAGAACCCAGTAAACTCATTCATTCTTAATTTCTATATGAAGACGTCATTGTCGTCGCTTATATAAAAACCTCAATATAACTTTTTCCCATTTATTTTGATCGAACTACTCTTGTTGATATTTTCCGCAATACTGTCCGTGTCTGACAAGCCGTAGGTTGATTTAAAAAATAATGTTTTCGGAGAAGGACGGAAAAATAAACTAGAGTGAGGTTATACGAAACCACCGTGCAAGTGAAACTTTTTTGCCACAACCCTAAACGATAGCATATCCGAGATCAGCCACCCCAAAAACAAGAAAGGACTCATTTTCACAGCAATCCTTTGAAGTTGAGAATTTTCAGTCTCCATATTGAATCCGCCATTTTGAATTTCTAATTATAGATGGTAGGTTCGAGACTAATGACCTCGAAATTGCCTATTTATTAATTTATGCGGAAACCCGTTCCAGTTTCAGTGCTATTACAGTTCCCTTCGACTGGACGTGACAAGCGACATACGTAACCGAACAAAAACAGTTCAAACGGGCCTGATAAAATTTCACTTTAAAAATATTATTGAAATTGTATATTGCTTGGTGAATCGCTAAATCCTTTGATGACTATTGTAATTTTATGGAATTTAAAAGAAAGAGCCATATAATGTTCGACGTCGATGTTCACATCATGAAGTGAATTTGTATTCAACTCAATTCCCACAATGTCTTATACTTAGACACCAAAAACCAAATAGTCGTAACTACACATCAAGCTCATGCTGAAATCATCACGAAGCCCAAACCGCCCACTCCCAGTTCAAAGAAAGAACAACGAGTGACTGTGCCTGCCTGTGTCAAGGTTAGAAAATATTGCCTCCTTAATCTTGTCTAAGGATCTATACGAGCAGTGTTCGGATCTCCTTTGATAAAACTTTTAAATCGGATTGCAGCAGACAATAGCGTCTGGAGGAGTTTATAATTAATCTTTCTCGAAATAAGCTCTTAACACTTGGCAGGAAATCCGAATAAAGCTCTTCCACATCATTTCACTCGGGCCGGAGCAGTCCTTAAAGGAATTGATATTGCGTCGAACAAAGCACAATTCTCAAAAGTAAAATGTTAACAAAGATCTGGAGTAAATAACGATAGGCCTAGAGTGTCTGTCTAATCCTATTTGAAATGGTGGGCTAGATTAAGATTTTCATTAAGATTTCTTAAAACGAATCCCTGGCTTATGCAAGGAGGTTTCATTTTGGCGAAATTTTAAATTTTATTTACTCGAACAAGGCGGGAGCGGGCGGAGCAGGAGATGCGTTTAATACCAGAATTATTGTCATGAGCCGGAAGCAATATTTTACTGCTCCCCGGCTGCCTTCTACCAAAGAGCTGTGTAAAAACAGGCCCTTTTAAGGGCAACAATTGGGGGCTTATGGGATTACCCCTGATGAATAGTGAGCATAGCAAGAGCAGGATTAATCTCCGCTGAAAGTTGATTGGATTGGATTCTGCTTCTTCCTCTTCCAGGGCTCACTGCGATGCATAGAGTGCTGTAGTGGATGTGTTAATATGCCCCCTCTACGTGTCAATGCAGACGTTTTTCAATTGTGGAACAGGTGGGCCCCCAAAATAAATTTTACATGTGCCACCGAACGCCATGCAAATTTGCTCCCAACTGCTGACGGAGACAAATTGTTGGCCTCCTTGGCAAAATATTCCAAAGCCCAACATATGACTGCCGAGCGTGTTTGCAATTTTAATACCGCAGATCCTCCTCCAGCCTCACGATGTCGAGTCGAGCGGATTTTGGGGCACTTCCGAGAGATATTCATAGTTAGGAAAAATATTTCTGTGTGGATGAGTACGCCCTTCTGGAGGGAGCTGGCGAGCTAAGCATTGAAATGTGCTAAAAAGCGTGACGCGAATTTATCAAACCGGGGGCTATGAATTATTAAATTACTTTATACACAGTCAAGCTCCTGTTTCTCACATTAAATGCATGTGCGGGTTGAGATCCACTTCTTTTTTTTACAGATTTAAGTTGCTTGCTGCAGCGGGTCTGCCTCTGAAGAATATTTGGGCAGATTTTAGGAAATGTGTTAATTAACTTTGCTATGAAGCTTTGTAAGCTTTGCTTTAATAAAGGTACACATCACGCAATCCGATTTCGATTAGAGGTAACATGAGACCTTACAAGAAAATATTGTGTGGGCTCGTTTACGTCAAGCTTCTTCGGCCACGTGGACAGCTGTGTAGGTAAAAGGGGAACTAATTGCAAATATGTACATATGTAGTTAAATATTGATGTCGCCTACCACGCGCAAAGGCCGGTATCAGTGGGCCGTACAAATCCCAATAATTTAGGCCTTCATAGAATACTTCTCAGCTTTTTGTTTTTTGCGTTTGCATTTATTATAGGTTAGTACAAGGTCTTTCAATAAGGACGCTAGACTTTTAAATTTAACTAAAACAAGTTGTGTATGCGATATCCACTCCATATTTATTTTATTTTATGGCATTAAGTATGCAATTTAACCTCATTCAAATGTACGCCGTGGCTTTGCTTGGTAGCACAGTTTTGGCATCCCCAGATCACCGTTCTTCACTGAAACCTATAAAACTCACATTATATCGCTCCGCAATTAAATAAGTCCGAGTCAACCATTTACGTTCGTGCGCAAACCGCCCGTAAAATTGCGTCGACGAGATTACATCTAATTTGCGAACCCAATTCGCACGAACGATCTAATATCGGCACGGGCAGCACAACTGTTTGTACCAAAGAATATCTGGGCGATTCTCTGTAAGCTCGTAATCGGCTGTTCCGAACGATGTTTTCAAAAAGTAATTTAATTATTTTTTAAAAAAATACTCCTAATGAAACTTTAACCCCGAAGGTTTACGGGCCCATTGATTTTAGAACCGTAACTATTTTAAGTTTTTTTCTAGACGTGATAAAATCTCTAAAAACACAGTCCCCTGGCTGTCCCCATCATTGTGTTGCCACCTACAAATGAGATTTACGAAGAAGTTATTGAAACTGCATACATTTGGCAGTTAATATCATAAAGAAAAATAACTAAATTATATTATTTTCGTAAAACAAGGTCTCATTACGTATTTTATTTATTTAGTAAAGTCCTGTAAACTTTATCCCCAGAATTTCCAAACAGTCCCCTGCCAAAAAGTTAAAGCCATAATAAAAAAAAACTGTGATGTTTACAAACGTTTTTTTGAGTGAAACGAAACGCAATTGTTGTAAAGTTGGCAACCTTGCCGAATGGGGCGGCGAGACGCCATTTTGATTAGTGTCAGAGCGTCATTAGTAAGGTGAACACGCGTTTGAACCGCTCTACCACAAACAGTCCCCTGGAAAGTAATAATATCTATGTTAATTACTTTAATTATCTCTATATATAATATATTGTTTTATTATTTATGTCTAAATTGATCGGTAGGTTCTTAAAAAACTATTTTACACCCGTTTTGTAAATATTGTGAAATTTAACCGAAATAAACAGTCCCCTGGCAATAGTCCCCTGCCTGAAAATGCAGCATGGCACTGTTCTACACAACAGGGGACTGTGTATTTTGCGTATTGGTTTTAATTTTTATGTATTGTTTGTGTAAATTTATCCGCTAGTCTGTTTTAATAATGTATTATAAGAATCATCAAAGCATCATTGCTTCGCATTATTTTCGTTTATAAACTTAAATTATTTTACACAGACTGATCGAACACATGACATGGCTCCCTAAAAGAAAAAGTTATCCCGAGAGGAATTACAATTAAAATTTACAGAAAAAGAGAGAAGCAGAGCGACTACGATAGCAAAGAAGAAAAAATGACCCTCTAAAGAGAGAAGAAACGAGAGAAAAGGAGAAGTTGAAATACCTCAAACAGTCCCCTGTCATGATTTTTTGGAAAATCGCTAATAACTCGGAAAATACGTATAAATTCAGTGGGCCTCCTTATCTAACTAAAATAGTAGTTAATTATCTTCGAAATAGAACACAGTTTTTTGGCAAATGTTAAAAAAAATTGCCAGGACAGCATTTGTATGGGACCTGTACGAGCTTACAGAGAAATGCCCATCTAACAATACGATAGGACACTCTCTATACGCCTGCAAATCCTTAACACATATGCAATGTCTGGAACTGGAAGTTTTTGAATATTTAATAATTTCGAACAAATAAACAATTAGTTCCTTTCATTTCGATCAACTGTATTATATTCGCCCCCAACCGGCTCCAACACCTCCGACCTCTTAAGTTGCTGCAAAATTTCGCACGGGCGGGCACACTAGTTATTATTATTTAGTGACGGTTGTGTCAGTTTAATCCACGATAGATGGAGTACTAACTTCGTAGAGCCACACATTCTTGGGTATATAATTTATTTTCTTTGGATTGGCCTCGATTCGATTTATGTTCATGTTATAATGAGGCCTCCACACTACGGAAGCATATTCCAAAATTGGGCGAACAAAAGCACAAAATGAACTTGTCTTGATGTCTTCAGGGTTTACAATAATTGAATTGACCACCTGGCCGGCGTTGTCCACTTTTTTAGAATTCGTAGTGCCCATTGTTGGTAGTTTGTTGCGATTGACTGGCGATTTTGTGTCTGTGGGTCTCTTTTTAACGGATTGTTATGCTTTAGATTGCGCACTTTAGTGGGTCGTTCTTCTTGACCCTTGTGAATTTTTTGGTTGTCAGTATTTTTCTGGCTGAGAGGTTAGGGTGCTTTTTAAGCCTGGTCAGGTAAATGGTTTTTAAAATGGTTAGTAGCAATGCCGTCTACCTAAATTATTTTTTATTTTTGCCACCATAAACGGGCATCCCTGTGTACATACGAGTATGTATATGTATGCAAATATTGGATTGTATCGTCTCGTTAATTAACCCTGTGCTTCAAAAACGTTACCTACATACCTTCCTAATTTTTAAAGTCTACCTAAACCTAAATAAAAATAATCACGAAACATAAATAACAGATGACCCAACAAAAGTTTTAATATTTTAAAACCAAAAATCATTACAGCAGCGAAGCCTGCATAGAGCGAGGTCAGTGTATTAAAATGTTGAACTCATTTAAATCTGTAAGCTTAGCATTTAATAAGTGCTCCGGACATCGGGCGAACATCGGCGTGAATTTCTAGGTCAAGGGTGAGTGCAATCTTTCACTGGTAGCCGCCTGAAAAAGAATTTAATTTGAAACTTTGCAAGCTGTTCTTTCTCCGTTGCCACCTCTATCAAGCTCCTTGAAATTATTCTGTTATTGCTCCGTATTTTACGGAACTTCCACAGAAGAGGAGAGAGCATTATTGCGCGGAGAGTGCGAAATTTTGTTTCAAGTTTTCGTATAAAAAAGGAATGAGAAGTTATTGATGGTGTACTGCTTCTGAATTTAATTAGGCGAACTTTTCCCTGTGTAAAGATACTCAGAGGAAAATTACGTGAAAACTTGCCACGAATCCGGATGAAGAGCCAAGGAATTCCTTCTTGTTGCAAAGGTGAAACATATCGTGCTCTCACGTTTTGTTTTCCAAATAATATATTATTTATTTGTTTTCGACGTGACCCCAATTTTGAAATGCAATAAAAACATACAAACGTTTAAATTTTATCCTACGCTACAGCGAATGTTGTGGTGCCATTCGGTCTAAATTGTTATTGTTCCTTTTATTCAATGTTTAGGCAATTCACGAAAAGAGCTTATTGCGGTATAGAGTCAAATCATAAGAAAAATTCAAACCTTAGGTTTGTATATCACACGATTTATTTAAATTGAGTATTTTAATGTGGCACATATTTGGGAGACAATATGGATATGCGCCTTCTTTTTCACAATTATAAAGGGCGTTTTTTTAGTTGTTTGTTTTTCGAATTGGCAACTCTGTTTCTAGTTACATTCAATTTGACAGCTGACAGGTGATTTGTGCTCAGTATGATTTGCCATTTACCCATAATACGCTGAGAAAAAACAATTGTTGAAATTAAGTGAAAATATATTCAAATCAAATATTTTCAAATATAATAGTCTCAGTAATGGAACGCACTCTTAAATTCAAAATATACTTTTGATTTAAGAGCACACATTTTTAATCAAATAGATAAAGCGCACATTTCTTAATCTTTTTCATTTTGAATTTGAGGAACAGTTTGTATGGGAAAGGAATCTTAGGAGACTTTCCTTAAAATACCTTCTAATATGTATATTCATTAGTGTCATTAGACACTTCATATTTGCTACTTTAATAATAATTAATCTGACCATTTAGAATGGAAAACAATTTGAATCATGTGAGATTCGAACCAGGCACCACTAGAACAGTAGCTCGTTACTCTTACCATTGATCTACAACAGATAGCCTCATGGCTATAAAATATTCTTTTAAATCAAAAAACATTCCAACTGTTGTTATATTTTAAAAGCACCACTTTACAATTGAAGTCTTTACTTTTAAATCACTTTTATTTCAAATCTTCACTTTGCAAATCGAAGTATTTTCTTTCGGATCAAATACGTGCAAGAATATTCATATTTGTCAATTAAACAAATTAATTAATTAATTTAAATTAATATAAAAGAAGGTTTTTTCTCTCAATGCAGACTTACGCCTGGAAACGCTTACAAATTGTACAACCTTATTTCGAAGGTCGTTTTCATTTTGCGAAATTTACCGTGCGGTACGTACATTTTACGGTTGACATAATCGTCCATCCGAGCGATTTATTCGAATAAGCATGGATTATATTCGCTCGACACATACTCTAATTAATACGTGATAATACGCATCCACAGGGGCATCTAACAGTGCGCACCGAAGAAGTTTTTACTGCAGTGTGGCATAGTGTTGAGGAGGACCCGAATGAGTCGATTCATCATCGTGCACAACAATTGGAGCTGTGTCGATCCACATAATGATCGATTTTCCGGAAAAATCTTGGTTTACGAGCTTACAAGATCCAACTTGTAAAGTATTGAAGTCCTGTGACTATTGTGTGCGTAGTACGTCCGCGAAATGACCGAACAAATATTGGTTGATCTTTAGTTTCAACACAAAATTTTTTTCAATTCATTTTTGGTTGAATGGCTCGTCAATAAAGAAAATTGCCGGATTTGGAGTGCAGAAAATTAAGAAGAATTTGTTGAGATGCCTTTAGATCCGCTAAATGTCACTGTTTTTTTTTCAAAGATGATGTCGGTCAGAATGTTAGTCAATGGATTTATGAATAGTGATTTTTTTGTGCCCCAGTTGAATGGCGTTAATGTTGAAGAGCTTTGGTTTCAGCACAACAGCGCAACATGCTACACAGCGCGCGACGACACTATCAATTTATTGCGGGAAATATACGATGGGCATATAATTCCGCTAATTAACTAACCTCCACGATCGTGTGATATTACACCAATGCACAGTGGCCGATTTGTCGAAAAAGCTGGCCAAAAGTCGAAAAAAAAATTGTTTCGTTCTGTTCAAGCTACCATCCTATATCATAAAGAACCTTTTTCTACACATTTCGGCAAAATAACAGTAATGTACTGGTAAAGCATTCAGCATTAGAGAAAGTCAAAGTGACTCTCTTCGACGCATCATCTGGCACGCTGTTTAAACCTGGATTTGTACTACGCCGTTTTGAAAGTGATAACAGCTTTTCTAGTGGCTGTTTTCAAATCGCGTTCAGTAACGGGTGTTTCTGCAAGTATAGAAAGTACCTACTAAAGTTTCGCTGTGTAAAAACTTTTTTTAAACACAGTCATGCACGTCAAGCTTTTTCTTGTTGACATTTTATAAAAATGAAGAAAAATAGTTAGAAGTTCCGCAGAGTTCCACGATAAGATCATTTTTATTATGTAAAAGAAAGTATTTTCTTTCATTTTACGAAAAAAGCAGCTGCGATAATTTGCGATATTTCATGAAACATAATTTTCAATCTTGCGGACTGAAGCTGGCCGGTTCCTGAAAAAGCTGGGCAAAAGTCGAAAAATGATAGGAATTACCCAAAACTTCGCAATTTTATGTTTTTAAGGTCGCTGATCACGAATATGAAATTTATTTTCCAAAATTCAAAATGGCGGATTCAAAATGGCCACACGAAATTTTGTTGAAATCAACGGCACTTTGAATCAGCCATTTTTAATTTTGGAAAAAAATGTCATATTCGTAATCAGCGACCTCAAAAACTAAAGCATACAAAATTTTGTTGAAATCGAATTGTTTTGAGTAGTAGACGTCCGCCATTTTGAATTTTGGAAAAAAAATGTCATATTCGTAATCAGCGACTTCAAAAACTAAAGCATACAAATTTTTGTTGAAACGGAGTTGTTTTAAGCAGTAGACGTCCGCCATTTTGAATCCCACCATTTTGAATTTTGAAAAATAAAATTCATATTCGTGATCAGCGACCTCAAAAACATAAAATTGCGAAGTTTTGTGTAATTCCTATCATTTTTCGACTTTTGGCCAGCTTTTTCGGGAAATCGGCCACTGTGCAATGGGTTATTTGATGTGGGGTTAAACCACAGACGTTGGACCACGTGGAAGTCAAAATTTGCCGCGTTATTGCTGATATACGCCCCAGTTGCTGGAAAATGTGGTCGAAAATTGGACATGCAGACTGCGCTTTATTCTAGCCAACCGCGGTGCAGATATGCCCGAAATAATATTTAAGCATACTAATGGCATAACAATAAAGTAATAATATGAGTTTTCATGTTTTATTTTATTTTAAAGTTATATACCTCCAAAATAACACCCTATATTTAATAATGAAAACTTACAATGGTAGATCACATCTTTTAAATCTGTATAATTCCTAAGTAGGTATGATTGATTCATCGGTTTTTCAACTTTTGATAATGTCCACGGTATGAGATATCTAGATGTTCATAATAGCGTAACACAAATACTCACAATTAGCCATAAACGCCATTCCTATTTACTTACATAGAATTATGAAGCGTTTTTGTCCGGCTGTACAGCCGTTTAGTATTCACAATAGTTTTGCAATGACACTCAACCAAAAATATAAATAAAAAAGCCATGCAACAAAGTAAGTCACCCCAATATAACGAAGTCTGAAGTCATGTTAGTTTTTAAAACGGAAAACAAAATTTCCCATGCAATGCAAAGTAAGCTGTTGGTCCTATTAGTTCGCGCTTAAAGTAATGAACTTTCTGCATTAGAACCGAAAGTCAAAGTTTGCCGAGCAAAAGGGCTCGAAGACCTAAAAAGTGCAACCAATTAAGGGTCCAATTGACTTGGCGAAGTTTAATTTAGCTTGCATGGAAAATATGCCAAGTTAGTTCTGTGGAATTCGGGACTACTAGTTGAAATGTTCGAAAGTTATAATTTATTAATGGACTAAAGTTTCGGCCAGATTTGTTTTTATTCAGAAAACAATAATAGACAGGTAGTAAATAGAAGTAAAATACGCCCTTCCCAGGTTTATAGACTCGATTAGAAGCTTTGATTGAAATGATTAAATTTTTCAGTTACTCATTAATTTTATAACTTAAAATTAGTAAATTATATAAAATAAGAAAATTTTCGGTTTAAGGTGACCTTCTCCTAACTGGGGTAAGAAAAACATCAATTTGTTTTTTTTTAGGAAAAATGTTTCTTAATATGTCTAGAATCACGTCCTATAATTTTACGAAAAAAAAAATATGGTTTTCGAGTTATAGTGCTATATATTTTGAGAGAAAAAGCGGTGACGCAGCTGTCGCCCGAGCACGCTGTTTGGGACGCCGGAAGAAATTCAATTCAGTTATATTTTACTTCGCCACTTGAACGTATCGATAGTCTTTCTCTAGAACTTTCGAGAAAATGCCAAAAACTCAAACAAATTTTACATCAAAAACTCAAAAAAAAAATTCCGTGGAAACCGGCACACGGCACTTTCAGCCGGTGAAGTCGATCTAAAATCATACGCATCTTTCTCGACTTCATTTGTTCAATCGTAATTCCACGATATCTCTTGAACCGCTCCACCGATTTCCATAAACCTTGGCTCATTTTGTTCAGAATTCAATTGTGCACAAATCTAACTAGGGTATAAGACAAAAACCAAGTAGTTTTTTTTTACAGCACTTTATGTAAAAAAATTTTCGAAAAATTCTCGATTTCCGACTTCAAATGGCCGCCATTTTTTTTCTAATCGACCGATGGGTTAGATCCTAGTTAGATCTATAGATTTTTATGTCTAAATGAAGTTGTTTTTCGATTTTTTATTTCAAATGATTTGACGAGCTGCAATCACGGAATTACTGAAAAAGACCGATTTTTTTTGGCGCCCTCTGGCGGCGACGGGTGATCGAAAAATAAAAAAATGAAAAAAAAATTTCTAGTTTTTGTTAAAGACTTCCAAATAAAAAAAGATTCAAGGTCATATGTTGTTTTGTTTTCTTGTGAAAGAATCCCAAAGGTTTTCTTTTTTTTTTAATTCAGTTAGGAAAAGGTCACCTTTACAATTTACTGTGAAGCTAGTACTTATGTTATACTGTGCCAATTTTGTGTTTAATTGGTTTTACAGTTTTTGTACGTAATATTATGGGGAAAAAGTGCTAGACGGCTAGCATCTCCCACCGTTTCTAACAGCAGCGGCGGAACCTCTAGCGGGATGATAACCTCCTCGACTTGACGGTCTTCTATGTCCCTGCTCCGTGGGCAAACTGTCATTTTCCGAGCAAGACTTTCGTGTTTTCCAAAGGCTGTTGTTGAATCGTTGACTGGAGAACCGGTTGATGTGTGGACGCTTTAGTAACGGATTAAGCTTAAGCCGCCCTCGAGAAAACTTCTCGCAGGCTTAAATTTCTGTAAGATTGCCTAACAGAGACCTGTATTGAAGGTCTGGCTGACTAAGCGCCGTTAAGATAGACGGCCGCTTGTGATTCGAAGTAGCCTGAAATTCGTCCTTTTTAAGGACCGAAGAAGTTCCCCCAGGGACTAGAATTTTTTCAATTTTGAATGACCCAAACCTAAACGATCGGTGTGTACCTTGTATTTGGCGGGCAGTTCCGATCGACGAGCTACAGGGAGACCTCCGAGGGTCGTACTGATGATAGAATTGCTACATGCAAAGCTGACTCAGTCAAATTGTCTAACGCAGGACCGAACCATTCTTTTACGGGAGTTGGAAATCACCCTATAGCACTTCGTTGCTAGCAGCAAATGTGTATAGGGAAAGAACCTCATTCAAGGTATTCACACTGAAGCCGTAAGCAGAATTTAGCGTAGTGTCCGGCGTCAACGTTCGATTGGAATACAAAAAACATCGGCTTTCTCACGATACAGCATCAGCGTCAGCTGAGCATTTCACAGCTCAGGAGAGATAGAGATAGCACTGTGTTGCGTAAGCATTGTGTACATACTCAAACAGTCAATGTCATTCAGCAGGCAGGCATGAAATTCCATAGGCAGGCAAATGGCAAAGTAAAAATCCTTCGTCAAGTTCATGGCAATTGTCAAGCGGTCGGCGTCAAAATAAGAATACTTAGATCCTATTCGAGTATCGACGCTCAGTAGTGTGTGCGCACATGCAACAACCAACCGTGCTTGACGCTGAAACACTGGACTCAATGCTGCATTATGGTTACGGCTTTATATGGGTGGAAGAACAAAAACCGACGGCTTTTCAGGATATGCTTAGGACAGCGAAATAAAGGTCTCCACAAAAATCCAGCTTGGTCGGACTATTTCGTAGTCAAAGTCTAACTTTATGTGTCTATATGTCAGGAATTAAAAAAAATCAATAAAAAATTATTTTGGTCCCTAACAACAAACACGGTACTTTTTATACCATCACCGTATTAATAAGTTGGAAAATTTAATGTTCTGAAACATTTTAGTTAAATTCAATCAAAATATCTTTTTAGGCACACCGCTCTGATAGAAATAAAAACAAACTTTACTGAAACTGACATCATGTCGGACAGAAATTCATTGCTTATAACATTTTCTGCAAATTAGCTCCTACTGAATATTGTGTTATTCTTATTTGCCATTCTTTAAATATTCAAAGCACGTAATTATCCGCAACAGATATTATGACCTTTCTGAAGATTTTAATTAAAACGGGAAGCATTTCTTGAGTTTGTGTGTCAAATTCAAGATCCTGCCTGCCTACCGTATCCTGATATTACGTTTCTAAGAAGTTTTATTAATATTTTTCTGGAGATTTTCCTAAGTATTGAGCTTGCAATAATCGCAAAGAATTTAATTATGAATTTAAGAGATGCTCAAATTGATTATTCTGCTACTCAAGCAAGCATGGATTCTCAAATTAATTAATTAAATTAAGTTGGACTAGAAATATACCATCAAGTAGGATTAGGATTCAGAGCACCAGGTTGGGCATATAAAAGCAAAAAGGAATTTGTTTAAATGTTCTCTCTTTTTATTTTTATTCAGCTATTCAGATAGAAAAACGAGACAATCCAATTTCTAAGGGGGAATTTTATCGCATCGGATGCTAAAGTTTGTGCAACAAAACATGCACAGGTGAGTTTGAGCATATTTGAATAAAAAGTTTTATTTTAGTTATTATTATTTTTGTGTATTTCCTGTAGTAGCGTAACCTTTAACAATTTTTTATATGGTTCAGAAGAATTATTGTGAACTACAGAGCCAATAAGAAGTTTTCACCAAAATGTATTAAAAACACGAGTCGAAAGCTATTCACTAAAGCTAAATATTTTTATCTATACTAATATAATATTATAATGAGGTAAACATTTATTTGTGTTTGTTTGTTTGTTCGGGGTCGTCTATGGAACTACTAAACCAATTCTAAAAATGCACAGCCTAAGCCACTTATTTGAAAATATGTTCCTTGGCGAAGGAATAGGTGCACTGAGAAAGGATTCTCAAAATTCAACCCCTAGGGCGGTAAAAGGACGTATAAGAAATTTCATGTGGAAAAATAAATTTTTGATACAATTCATTTGGAACTTTGCATAAACACTCTACAACATAAATAAAGGAACACGTAATATATATCAGCATTTCTCAAAATTCTACCCCCAAGGAGGAAAAAAGGGGGGTGGCGGAAATTCCATTAGCCCATTTCATATTTCTCTGGAAAAATAAAAAACAATAACGGCTTATAACAAGACTTGGTACTTATTTTATTTTAAACATCTTACATAAGTAGTTAATGTGACTAAATGTTAAAAATATAAGAAAAGCTTTAAGAAAATAAAAGAAATTCAAGAAACATAGATTTTTATGTGGAAATTCGATAAGCCCATTTTAATTTTTATCTTACAAATTATGTTTAGTTTTTAAATTTTTTGTTTTAGTACCTTGTACTTCCTCCGCTATTTTGTATTAACTCGAACATCCTGTTAGGCATTGAATGAACGAATTTTTGGAGCTCTTCTGCTGTGACGGATCGCCAAGACTCTCTTATGGCCTCTTTCAGTTCTTGTACAGAATTAAACTGACGGCCATTGGAGTAAACTCTTCCTGCAATGATGTCCCATAAATTTTCAATGGGGTTAAGAAACTTTGATATTTTTCCCCCGGAACCAATTTTTAGTAAAGGATGCTGTGTGTATCGCTGCATTGTCCTGTTGAAATATAAAGTTTTCTGGCAAAAGATCTTCTGACATGTTGATGAGAAGCTCCTCCAACATTTCTGTATATCTTACGGCGTTCATTCGAGGAAGTATCCAGGCAATCTGTGATTTTCCATATACAGAAAAAGTGGACCAAATCATAACACTTCCCCCTCCGAAGTTTCGACCCATTCTTATTTCCTGTGGTTTCCTTAAATCATGCCAATAATATTGAAAATCATCGGGCCCGTCCAGATTAAATTTTATTTCATCGCTGAAAACTACTTTGCTCCATTCTTCACTAATTTCTAACTTTGTGGTTATCAGTTAAAGGAGGTTTCTTTTGTCTCTTTTTGTATTTAAGATTTTTGTCTCCATGTAAGATCTGCCTAACACGTCTTGCAGTAACTGGTAAATTCAAATTGGAGTTTATTTGGGTCGAAGTGCAGTGATTTTTTCTCACTTCTTGTAGAATTTTTCGTTTCTAGTAATTATTAAGTTTTTGATTTTGATCAAATTTTCGATTCTTGGCATAATTTTCTCCCAAAGTGAGAAAATTACTCACTACTTTCCTTTGTCTGGTTAATTTGAGAGCAATGTCCGTAGTCGTTAGTCCTTGATCCTTGAAAAACACAATTTTTCACATTTCCACTTTCGTGAGGTCTTTTCCTCGCCCCATAATAGCAATACTAACACATTTTCAATTAAAATCTATTTAATGTAATAAAAAATTATGTCGCACTAACATACAAACTTCAAATACTTGAAATTCTCCAAAAATTATCAGAAACGAGGATGTAAGGTGGTTTCTAAAGAGAGCACCATAACGGTAAATATTCCTGTAAGCTTCGATTCAGTGCTTGCAGATTTGCACGAATCCAGCAACTTTTTACAAAAATTTGAGATAATGTTCTAATGGAATTTCCGCCACTGTATTTGTTTAGGAAAAAATATTTTTTCGCGTGGCAACGACTCACTCCCTAGACCTGAATATTCAGATAGTTTGTGTTTCGAAATTAACATGTCTATCATCAACTGTTTCTGTCAAACTAAAAGTGGTGTATGCAATATCTTGCCATTTGTACCTTAAGACCTTAGCTAAATACTCACGGTATTCTTTTCACGGACTGGGAGCGGGCTTTATGCATGCAAAGGGACAAAATGACGTGAGGCTAATGAACGGATTTTCATGTATAGAATATAAATATACTCGTACATTAGGGTTTTCGTTGTCGCGGAACTTGAATTTGACGTTGATAGTTGGAAATTGAAGATGGCGGCCAAAAATTCTCAATTTTAAAGGATCGCCATGAAAACAGGTCCTGTTATGTTTTCAGTCGCTCCTCAACTTGAAAAGATTTCTGTCTTATTGAAATATATGTGTTTTCGGATACGCCGATTTAAAATCTGCTATCAAAATTTCGAACTTCAAAATGGCGGCCAAAAGTTCTAAACATAAATTAATTTTTCGTGAAGTTGGGTTCTTGGTCTCTGCGGTTTCGAAATAACTGCCTTTTTCTAAGCTCGTCGGTTTATTTACACTATATCATAAACTACACAAACGTGTCTAGATTTTTTCTATATTTGTCAAGGCTAATCTCGGGAACGGCTGAAGCGATTTCGATTAGGCCTTTACTGAAGGATAGATTAGTTTATATTATTGCTTCTTATTGCGTGATTATCTCGGGTTCCCGCGGGAAGAATGAAAACCCGTCTTCGCGCATGAAATATTTTCAATTGTGCTAATGCAGCATTTTTGATTTAATTTACAAATATGGAAAAACCCGAGGCTGCTAGTTCTGAAAAAAAAGCTTGTTGTATTGCAAGAAACGAAACCAAAATATAATGTTACAGTTTTCATCACCTCTTCAAAATATCGTTCTTTCTTTTCAATAACTATCAGCTCCAACACACTTATCTAATTCATTTATTGGTTTACTACTTATAATACAAGATTACATGCAAAACAGAGCATTTTTTTAATTTCGAATTAAATGCTTAAGGGATCGTCTCAGTGTGACCCTCCGAAAAATCACTGATTTTCGCGATTTTTTTTTTTTATGTTGTAATAAACTAATCGGTCCGGTTTTTTTTTTATAAATAAATACATTCATGAAGAATACAAAATGATTTTTTTTATGTTTATTTATTAGGTGTATAATACTTGAATAACTTGTTGAAATGACACGTAAAAAAAAGAGCACCTGTACGGTTGGCACGATTGCGGCCGCAATTTTGATGTGAAACAAAACTTTCAAAAAGATTATTAATCTGTAGGGAAGTCGCTATGGCGCTATGGAGGGGTTCTTTTTTGTTTTTTAATTTGACAAAATGGCGGCGGTTTGAACAAAAAGTATCGAATTTGGCCCTTTTTTTCGACAGTTTTTCGTAAAAAAAAATAGGAAGATTTCAAAAAAAAAAAAAGCTTCCATAGCGCGATAAAGAATGACGTTAAAAATGTTCTCTCCAAATTGGAACTAGATATCTTCAAAACTCTTGCTTTGAGAGTGCCAACCGTTTTGAAAAACACCATTCTGAGAAAAACGCGTTTAAAGATTGAAGCGCCCGGGGATTCTCATCAGTTCCTTCCGTTGCCTTTCTACAAGAAACGCTGTAGTGACCGTAATAATTTGAATTTCGATTTGAAAATTTGAGAGAATGTTTATTACAGTGTATACTATCCGATAATGCAACAAAAAAAAAATCGATTTTTCGAAAATTTCACACTGAGACGATCCCTTAATCAGATTGATTGCGCAAACTAAAAACGCGGTTTAAGGAAGATACGTCTACAGTTTCAGAAGGGTGGTGTAATTGAGCGAATTTTCTTATTACTCCAATCGCTCTAAAATAAATCCTTCTACAAAATTTCGTAGGCATATTGTTAGAGAAATAAAGATTTAATGAATACAAAAACCTAATTTTGGTAAAGTGTCACTACGGTTTGGTTTTCCCCTTGTAAAGGATAGAATAGACAGTCGGATTAATATAAGTCATAACTCACTTTAAAGAGAGGCACTTGTCAAAGCCATTGAATTATTTTGGATACCACTTCAAAAAAGGCAGACGGGTTATCTTTGTGATAAATCAGCGACGAATCAGTAAGTTGTTTTAAAATCATTTGAAAGGAAATGTTGAAGATATATTCATAATGCTGTAAAATGATGTCAGTCCACAATAGAGAATGAATCTTTCCCTACCCTTCTACTTATCATTGAAAACATTTCCTCCCTTTAGAAAAGCAGTCGATAAATTATGGCAGACAAACGTGACCTCGTTGTATACGAAAGACTCTATTCGCAAAGAAATATTTCTCTTAATTAAAAAGTCATTTGTCATGTTTTATGCAAATCATTAAATACTGAAAGCAACATCGTGAAGATTATTATCAACGTTGAATTTGTATTTGATGAATATTCCCTCCGAAGTATATTCTTAAACATATCTAGGTTACCCATATTTGAATATATTAAGAGAATGAGGTTAAACTTCTTGAAAGCGATGTCCTTGTCATATTTTTTTTTGAGTTAAGACACCATAGTTCAATCACCCTGGTGTGTAGGTAACTTCAAAAGTCATTGCCTTTGGGCGCCAGTGCCACATCTTGATTGTTTTTCACTATATGTCCGAGAAATTGTTTTGTTTTGTTGTTCATATTTAAAAATATCGGAATATTCTGTGAATTAATAATATTCACCTTATGATCAGAGAAACAATCCAATAATTCTTATATTATACTATAATATATATTATATTCAATATAACGAAAATCGTTGAATGGCAAGCCATTGAATTTATTTATTGAATAAAAACTCAACTCGGCTGTGACCCAAACATATTTTAGTATACATATGAAGCTATTAAATCGTCGCCTTCAAACGTTGTTAGATTAATTGCATAATTTGCTATTGGTTTCAAAAAATTATTTGAAACTACAGCTAAGTTAGTAGTAGCATAATTTCATTCAACGAATAAATTTATCTGATTGTGAGTATTGTAATAGTAAAATTGAAATATAATACATTCATTAATGTTAGGTTAACAAAATTCGTGATTATAATTCAAAGTATGTATGATATTTACCCCATCATTCAAAATAGGTCTATGACATAGGTATGTTAGAAGAACAGAACAAAGATACATACAAAATTCTTTGCATTTTCCCGCAACGACAATTCTCGCATGCACAGACATTTGACAAAAAACGTAAAAGAGATTTTGAAGGCATGTGTAACCACAATATCGGGAGAAACGGTAGATCTTATGTATCAGATGACCAGATCAAATGAGCACAACCAGCAGACTCAAATAATCTCATAATTCCATAACGCCATGACCCCTAACCCCATATCATTGAACCCAACATACCAATGGCCCTATAATAAAGTGGGGCCTGTCACCAGGGGCTATGAAATTTCCAGGAAAGGTTACTGATGCTCGGAGGAACCCCCTAAACTAGCGGTCTATAGTAGATAATTTCAGCCAAGAATGAAACCAATTTCATGCTTCCACTCCAAGCGTTTTTTTTTATCTAAAAAACAAACCATGATTTCGGAAACCCACAAAATCATTTAGAATTTTAAAAAAACCCGTTTCAAGTAGAAACATGCCTACAATTGGGTTTAAATAAAAACTGAAATCCTCTACTTTTACCACCCTCATCAGATCGCCAGAAATGAGGGAGAGGCGAATTTCAATCAGCGGAAGCTGAGGCAACACATGCTAGTTTCTCCGAGCTTACTCCTCATAGAAAACTATACCTCAACCACCCACGACCAAACCAGAAAACCATTTAACTGTAATTTGCTGAAAAATCACGTCTGTACACATTATTAGCAATGTAGTTGTGAAATGTCAGTCATCAGGCAGAAACCTCTACCAGATGCGCCAGGTTTGCCACCCTATTTTTTCGCCACTGCACAAGACACATTTTGATAACCTTTTCCATTAACCCTCGTTGTTGTCTGTCTGTCTGCTACAAATATTGCAAGTCAAATTGAGCCAGTTCCCGCTATTAGAATATACTGAAATTTGTTACAAATACTTTAGTGTGCAAAACATTAGCACCGTTCGACGGCTTTTCAGTATGGAAACTTGTTAAATCAAAACTATATGTGGTGCAAAAACGGACAACATTTTTTTTATTTAGTCGAGAAACTCGGACACGGACAGGCGATTTCGAAATTTACCGAGCAACCCGTGTACCCGTGTAAGAAAAAGTTTACACGGGAAAATCGGGTGCAAATAGGCACTGCCTTAAGTAAATAGCTGTTCTGTCGTTTTAAAAATGATGCGTACCTAAACATCATATAATGTGTTTAGTGTGTGGCTTTGCGAGGGACGATTATCAGGAAATAAGTTTTGTACCTTGCTGGAAAATAAATTGTTCATAATAAAATCATGCACCCTGTAGAAGCGCTTCAATTTTCATATCATCCCCCCCCAAATTTTTGCATTGCTCTTACAAATTATTTGTTTATAACTATCTATTTCAAACAAAATGAAAAGTTTAGTCCGGTTAACGGTACCCAAGGTCGTTGAAAGATAAAGGAAAACGTCACGAGTGTGACCTTTTGTTATTAGATATTCTTTGGTTCTGGGTTCCGGAGGCCTCTCTTTCCTCTGAAGCTCTCTCTCTCTCTCTTTCCCTCTCTCTCTCTTTCCCTCTCTGTCTCTCTCTATCTCTCTCTCTTTTTGTCTCGACCGACCGACCGACCGACCGACCGACCCACCGACCGACTGACCGACCGACCGAGTAGAGACACCCGAAGTATGCCATGCGAAGTGTGTCATTTCATCAGTTCATTCTACCCCGAGAAATACTCTACCCCCTAGTATATGTAGATGTTCTCACATTAAAGAAAACTTTAATTAAGCACTCGAAATTTGCTAAGCCTTATTACGCATGTTGATGCACATTAATTACTAATACCATATACTGGTGTGCACCCTGCAGGCGAAGGTCACGCAGCGTGTACACATGGATGGACTCACGATTGACCGCGACTTTCCTAGCTGACAAACAATTATGTATCTACAACTTAATAACAACAAAGCTGAGACCCATTCAATAGGACTGTCTTATTTGCTAATTAATTTGCGGCGAAAGCAGAATCAGTTAGTAGGAAGAGCAAAAAATCCATTACATAATTAGACGAATTCATTTCCAACCCCTGTTATGAACTTTCAGCTAAATTAATCGGTTTTGCAAAGAAACCTGCGGCTTCCACCTCGTTTTCGATGACGTAGATGCCACATGAAGAATTCAGAGAATTTATCTATTGTGCGCTGGCACGGCCCGGCGAATAAATCCAATCAAATTTTCTAAAAGCTTAAAAAGTTTTGGAAACTTCTCACGCAGTTGGCAAGTCCATTTATTTTCCAAAATTTGCTATTTCATAAAAACTTGAGGCAATAAAGTCGCAATTCATTTTAGACTCAGGAAGTTAGTTCGAAAGTGTTTTTCACTGAAAATTTTTAGGGCATTCGTTTATCCTCTGTGAACGGAGGGAAGTGACTTTGAGAAATGTACAACAAGCAAATTCAGAACTCTTTCCTAAAAGTTATAGTGTTTCGGTTCGTCTACTTTCTAATGCTTAGTGTAGTTAGTGGTAGGAACTTATTGTATGTCTTCTACGTTCAAACGTAATCAACTTATGTTCTTTCATTTCCAATTATTTGAAGTTATTAAGGAAATATCCTTATTAAATCATTGTAGGTGTTTGATAGAAAATAATAGCTTAAATGAAACGTATTCTTGACTGGAAAAAGTTTAGATTACCCATTTCAAGATTTTTAAATATTTTGTCGTTCCTACAAATCCACAATATCTTCCGGCTCTGGTGTCCCGTGATTCTGCAGGCACACTACGGCATTTAAAACTTGTTTGCAGACATGGATAGGTACTACATGAAGTGCAGAACAGAATACCAGACATTTTCAGCAGTAGCATATTTCAACAGAACCTGAATTTCGTCAGAGGTTGAGACATCAAAAGCAAGAGGTCCTTGATTGCGATTGCTGTAAATCAGAGTCAGCCAGGGTTATTTATAGCTCACCGAGGAAATTTAGACTTCATTACACGCCAATCAGATTAAATTGCATGCACGAATTTCGAGAATTCCAAATGGAATGCAAATTGTAGCACGACTGTGGTTGTTGCATGATTTCCTTATTTTACACCCGTTCATTTTATGCAAGGTGCAAGTCGATGGTATTTGCTAACGAAATAAACATGCAAAAGGTTTTCTAAACAAAAAGTGACGTATATAGAATTAATAGTCCCTACCAAAAATATGGGCATTTTGAACAACTATGAAAAGTAAAAAATGGCAGTATACCCTTCGCTTTCCATAATTCAACTTTACATTATAAATAATAATACAATGTTTACTAATAACAATAATAAGCTGAATGAATTTCGAATTTGGTAGTTGCTCAGAATTTTTTATTTACGTTCGCATAACGATACTAAAATTCCTCGATTTTTTCATACTTCTAGTTATCCAATCGCCAGATAAGCTTAAAGCGGAAGATAGTAATTGAACTCGCGTTCTTCTTTTCCCAATTTCTGATTTCTTATCTGGAAGTTACTTAACTGAAACACGCCCTTGAAAATTGAAAAAATTGCAAGCTGGTAAAGTGGGGGGTGTAAAATAAGAGTGCGTCCTTGTTGACATGATTTCAACCTTTCTGGTGATCTTAAAAAAAAGAAAAAAGATTCTTAATCAGTAAGAATGTCGTTATCGTCTGAACTAGGGAAATGAAGAAAAAATTGTTTTTCACAAAATGGCGGCTGTTTGAAATAAAAATTGATTTTTGGTCTTTTTTTCAAAGTTTTGAATTTTTTAAAAATAGTAAAAAACAAAATTTTTACATAATTCTAGTTCGAACGATAGAGGGAGATCATGTCAGCCGTGTTGGAAAAAGTAGTTTTGAGACAAACGCGTTTAAGGATTTGAGCAAAGTTTTTGGCAGTCTGTACTTACATTTCATTAATCGGCGATTCCTGCTCCATACATTGGGCCTACACGTGCTCTACGATAGCTCAGAGCAAACTGAGCTGCACTACACTGCACACGTGTATATAAAAGACTTTCTGTAGGATGATTCATCCTCAGGCAGTCAGGGAACGTCTACCGCCTATTGTTCGATTCACTATGGCAGGTCCCGTTTACTCGCTGTGTCACTAAAATTGCTATAACTCTGTAAATATTTGGAATTTTAAAAATTCCTTTGGAGGATGTATTTTTGAAGGTCTGATCTTTAAAAATATAAAAAAAAACTCGATTTGTTCAAAATTCTAGACTTGAATACCCCCTTAAATGCTTTTAGTGGTTGTCTTAGCTTGTTATTTAAGCAGCGTTTCCAATACGGCGTGCAGCCCGGCGGCAGAGCAGGCCTTGTTTCAAATGGAATTAATCACAGAGTGTGATCGAGTTTATCAGATTTTTCAAACTTTTTTCGTTTTCATTAATGCCGATTGATAATTTGTTTTTATTGTAGTTTTCTTTAATCTTCTGAGGTTTGTTAATTGTTCTTTTAAAATGGAAAGACAATTTGCAGCTATGGTTGAAATTACCCATTATATAAATATAATAAGCTCGAAATTAACAACAAGTGCAAAAGTGCAACTCTTTTGAAAATACAAATTTGAAGAACTATTTCCTACTTAAATAATGAGCAAGTCTGCAGAATATTATATTCTATGAACGTTTTTATAAACATGACAGCAGCTCCATCTCGTATAAAATCAAATTCGAAAGCTATCGACGTTCCCAGCATGATACTAGGACTAGAACCCACTTCTGCGCCGGCTCCCAGCTGAAGAGCGTGATTTTTAAAGAGACAAAAAATACAAATTTGTCGTGAGGAGTGTGGAGAAAGCAAGAATACGAAAGTTCACGCTGCATTGAAAACGCGCCTTTGCTAAAACGTAGTTACTAATTAATTTAATTTGATAATTTATGAGTAACTAATCAAATCCAGACAGAACAAAACAAATTTTAGCTTTATTTTTCCCTTGCCAAATTTAGTTCCAGAAGTTCCATTAGGAATCGAATGCATTCCAAATTCTCAAACCCAAAATCGCAAGCCCGTCAATTGGGCAACATTATTTTTTTCTTTTAGCACTAAGCAGGAATAGGAGCAGGATGAAAATATCGCAGCTATGTATGTTAATGTGACGAAATTAGGCGCAAAGTTTAAATTAAATATTTTATTGAATTATAAAGATTAGTGATATTGTCTTGGGTTTTTGAGTGTACTTAGTGTTAACATATGTATTTTAGTTAAGGGTTTTGTGATTTATGCAAGTAAGTACAATGGAAAGCCAGAGCAAAAAAACGGGCTGAGTTGCTACAACGATGCTATAGATAAAATATTATTAACTAGAAGATAATCGGAACCTGATCTTTCGAATATATTTAACGGCGCTTATCTCTTAATCGGAAGTGAAGAAAACGAAAACTACGGGTTATCTTATTGTGAACTTTAACTTGACGATAGCTGGAAGTCAATAAATCGGACATAAGTCTGAGCAATGTGTTTGTCACTTTTCGTTGAGTGGCTTATATTAATTAATATTCACTACAGAGGAGTAGCGCAGTGGGGGGGGGGGGGGGGGGGGCACCTTTCGGGGGCGGCAAAATTTCACAATAAATACTAATAATATGGATCTTGTGAATATTTGAATCATTTCATATTTTTATCGCACCTATGATTCGGACCGATGTATAATAATCACATTTTATAATATGATAATATAATAATGTACTGACTTGCAGGGATTCCCCGTATTTTATTTTGTGCTTGTATTGTTTATGACTAAAATTCAACGAGAATGACTTCTATCATATAAAGAATAGTGTTCAATATTATATTATATAATTACACTTGCAAATTAGGTTACAGTACGGGTAAGTCCCTCAAGGGAAGTCCGTGAGTAATGCTTTGACAATTCAGAAAAAAAGTTTAATTGATGGATCGTCAATTGTCCAATTAACATTAACTTAATCGTATCGTATATACCTATATATATATCAATAGGTCCTGCGACGTCATATGTTGGATCTGCTAAAATGATATTTTTGTGTATGTACGGTTTTACCTGTGAAATAGGCTCAGTGGGTAGCACTTAAGTTAAGTTAGGTAAAACTAAGGCTTCTAGTGTCAGAGAATGAGTTGATAGAAATCGGGGGCAAATGTTTAGCACTACTTGATGTTTTGATGTAAGGGGTTTCCTAATAGGGATGACCTGGTTTTGATAGCTCGTGGCGGCCATATTTGTTTTTGGTTTTTTGACAGGTCTATGCAGTTATGTTCAGTAAGGCTTGCGATTTGATCATGACACGTTTCACTTTGATCCAACGCTTGAAAATTGTCGAAAATTATTACGCAAATTCGCATTCTCTTGTCGGTACTGTAAGAGCGCTTCGTGCAAAAAACGGTCATAACGCTCCTTCTGAGCGCGCTAAACGACGCATAATAACATAGTGTGAAAGTTAATTCACTCTTCACGACACAAAGGTGCCTCTAAGACAAAGAAATGCCCGAAGTGAACAAAATATTACCGCCGTTCCAGCTAGTGTTCGTGAAAACTCAAATGCGTCTGTTCTGCGCCGTTCCCAAGAGTTGGGTCTCTCCAGGATGACAACCTGGCGAATTTTGCGTTTGGATTTGGATCTGCATCCTTATAAGATGGTATTGGCACAAGAACTCAAGCCAACCGATCATTACATTCGTCGTCAGTTCGCTGATTGGTCACTAGAAATGTTGGCGCGACGGTGATTTTCATCGCAAAATCACCTTTTCAGATGAGGCTCATTTCTGGCTCATTGGATTCGTCAACAAGCAAAATTGCCGCTATTGGAGTGAGTCAAATCCACGAGTGCTTCATGAATCACCATTGCATCGACAAAAATTGACCGTTTGGATCATCGGACCTTATTTCTTTCGAAGTGAGGCAGGAGATGCCGTTACCATTAATAGCAACCGCTATAACACCATGTCGACCGATTTTCTTTCCCGTAATTTAATGAAATTGATGCGGACGACCTTTATTTCCAACAAGACGATGCACCGCCTCACACTTGCCGTCTTAACATGGACTTAACTTAAGTCGTTAATATCCAGAAATGGTCCCATCGTTTGGCCGTCTTGATCGTGTGATCTAACCCCCTTGGATTATTTCCTTTGGTGCCACATTAAGTCGTCGAAGATTTACAGCAACCATCCTCCATCTTGAAGCATTGGAAGCCAATATTCGTCCAGCCATAGCTGAGATACCGGCCGAAATGTTGCACAGAGTCATCGAAAATTGGCGTGAGCGGATGAACGTGTACAAGAGGAGTCGCGGTGGTCATTTGGCCGATATTATATTCAAATCATAAATCGCATAAAATTATCTTTCAAATAAAGCAATCAGAACCATTTATGCTCGAAAATTGTGTGTTTTATTCAAATTTAAAGTTCGGACGTTCTTATTGGGAAACCCCATATGTATACGCTTTCCAAACTGTGATGTTAGTGCCCATAAGTACGTGTTGTGATTCTTAAATTATTGAACTTTGTGAAAAATTGTATTGGTCGAGTGCATATACATTCAACTATGTGAGCATTAAAAATATTATTTGCGTTTTCTTTATCTAATTGTATGTTTGACTACCTGCTATGTTGTTCAAGCTTTAATTTATGAAAATAAAAATATCAGAACAGTTAAATTTAAGTAAAGTAAGTTATATTTTTTTTAAATTTATTAGTAATTATTTTGAAATGTTCTACGATAGTTTCGTTTATGACTCCAACTTGAACTTTTAATATTTATTGTACATAAGTGATAATAATTTTATTTTTGTTTTTAGCATCAAAAATGAAAAGAGTAAAATAAAGTGGGGCATCTTACCGTAATAAAAGAAGAGCTAAGTTGGAAAATATTAAATATTATTAAATATATCTAGCTATCTTGTCTATTGAGCATGAGGCGTGTGATGCTATAGACATTGATAGTGGAATAAAAAACTTTGCTTTATTTCTCTAAAGTCAGAAAGACAGAAGTTTTGTTTTTAATGCTAACAAGTATATTATTTTTCAATTAAAATATAAATATTAACAGTATCGTTTGCGATTTGCGTTCTATATTCAATTTGCTAATAACTTAATCTTGTCGATCGTCAAGGTATAATCATAAGTGTTCTATACCTGTTATATCAATGTAAGTGGCATACGTGTAAGAATTTTTGTGATAAATTTGATTATTATATTGTAAAACATATATGTATTATACATATGACTTTTTTATTTGTAACCTGTACAATACACAATAATAATGACTGTTCTTGCCGAAAAGTTCTTTAGAATTACTGTATAATATAGTCTTTTAAATTGAAATACCTAAATAAGAGGGCGGCAAAATTTACTTCCGCCCCGGGCGGCTGACACCCACGCTACGCCACTGATTCACTACTTCATAAATCAGGAACGGCTAGTTTTATTCTGGTACATTCAAGATTCCAACATAGCGTCCGAAATTTCCACCGTTGCGTTGGTGTGTGTTCTTTCAAATTTCATATAATATTACAATTTTTGGTGTTGCTATTTTACATTCATCCCTTACAATCTAAGCGCTTAAATAGTTGCTCAGCATTCATGGTCTGCGGTGTGGCGATAAAATTTTACACGTGGAAATGCTTGCTTTACTTGCATAAGTTTTTTTTTTAATAAACAAATTTTTCAACGGTTTACAACCTTTATAGTGTTTTATGATTTCCTTGTTCCGTCCGGAACAGGGAACAGAGTTTTCATTATGCAGCTTTTGTGCATTCAAAAAGGAATATTACACTTGTACTCCGTGGGAGGTCTCATCATACGTTTTCTGCTCTAGACAGGCGTGATTTAATTCATTTGCTTTAGCCTTTATGAGAAATCTCATATACTTGGTGGTCGCAGGATTATACAGAAATCGTAGAATCTGTGGAGAAAGAACAAAGACAAATGCTAACATTTCTCATATTGTTTGCGCTGATCTTTTTTATTGTTCGCACTAATGGAGCAAAAATAATTGTAAGCAAGCAACTAGTAGTAGTACTTATTGTAAGTTGTTTATAAACAAATTTATTGAATTAGAAATGTTTACACTAAAACAAGTACATGGACGTATAAATCATATTGAATTAGATTTTCATCACTCAGAGCAAAATGCCAATGTAAAATCATATCAAAGCAATGTAAATTCAAAAATTTCATTTTTTACAGTACACAACGTTAATTTATAAGACATTGTGTTTTAACATGTGGAATTAATATAACGCAATGTTAAATTGTAAGCTCTATGTTAATTTAATAAGTTTCGTTGTACATTTAACATTTACATTTTTCACCTGTTTATGAAGTATAATATTGAAGAGGCGTAAATTTTAAAGAAGAAGTATATCTGTAAGGATCAATTAATGCTTTTTTCACAGAGGTCTTATAGCTAATGAATACCATAGCCAAAAATAATGCCTGGAGAACACTCTGTTTCGTCCACTTAATTTATTAATTTTGTATGATGTTCTCCCTCAAATTGTCCAAAACGACCACAACAATTTTTAAACAAAATAACTGTGAAAAGGATTTTATGGAATGTGATATTAAATGAAGTGTCGATTCACACACTCCGTGTCCGTGTAATATCAATGTGATCTCGATGTACACGGAAATAAACAGTGTTGCACGGAAGTGTAGGGAAAGTATACGGCAGTATACATAAGAAACCTCACAAAACTTTTAACATTTTCACATCGGCACAAAACAATTTGTTAAAGGAAAATTTGACTTTTACAAAATGCCTTGTACTGATTGAATCATGGGCGGATCCGGGGGGGGGGGGGGGGGCTCACCCCCCCCGGAACTTTTGATATTCTACATCCGACATATTCGCAATGTCCATTTATATGCAATTCTAAAAATTAATTGAAGCTATTTCTGTTAAAAATCCGCAAAGAATTTAGATTTCAATCTGTTCTTGAAAATCGGAGACTCCGAATTGCTGGCGGGCGTTTCTTGGTGATCGAAGTGTCATCTGCCAGCGAGTCACGCAGTCATTCACGTGAAGAAACTGTCATTGTTGCGTCGTCACTGGACCTAAAAGAAATCTCAAAGAACCAATACTCATCATTTATAAAAACAATATACTTATCTGATGCCAAAGACGATGTCGTCTATTGCATTGTAAACCTAAATAGAAAATTATTGTATTAATCAATAACAATTGCACACGTTATGATAAACTTTCCATAAAACCCTAACGACAAATAAAACAATTTAATTAATTTGTTAAATGAATTAATACTTACCGAGACAGAAATCACTTTGCACTTATTTACACATAAATTTCCCTTTCAAAACAACTCTTGAATTAAATCTAGTAGACCTAAATGTATTTTAGGAATCGTAGGAGTCTGTCTCAAATACTCACTCGCTGGTAGAACTCGAATAGACTACATAAGTTGAAATCGCTATTCGTCAATGGAAAGTTTCTTTAACGTTGAATTCTTTTTAAATCGCTTGTCAGTTTATCATAATTGAAATCAAATTGTGTCCGTTTTAATTATAAATAAACTTAAAATCTGTGGTTGAGGGACAAATTGTCTTTTCAATTGAACTCCGTAAGAATACCTTGGTGGACAGTTTGGTAGAGCGTTGGACTCTTTTTTTTGTTATTGACTGTGGAGAGTGGACAATTTACTTTAGAGCAATCTGCGTATTAAGCAGTGGTCCTTCGGCAAACAGTCATAACAAGTCGAAGACTGAGTTTATTCTTCCCTATATTAATAAAAATTAAAGCATGAATTCCAAAAAGATTTTGGATTTTTTCAAACCGACCAGGACCAATATGATCGATAGAGGGACTGTCGATTTATCTGCGGAAAGTCCACCAGAGAAAAAACTAAAACACGAAGCTTCAAAATCAGAAGCAGCTTCAATAAATCATATAAGAATCAGCTTAAAATAACCTAAAACATAAAATCAAGTGAAGTCCCATTTTTTGAGTGTCATATTGGGATTTCGATTTTTGAAACGATGTCCAATTCCGTAGTTTTTCAAATATAATAAAAATAGTTTAAAAAAATGGTGAAAATTTTTTTCAACAAATCTATATCAGAATGGAAAATTATTGAAAAACATTTTTGTAAAGTCCCAAATCTGGCCTAGCCCCGATTGATTTGGGCCTAGGCCTGATATATCTGTATGTGTATGCTCGATCCCTCAAATGTCACAAACCTTACTTGCACACAGATAGCACAAAATGGCAAATTTCCTAGTCCACATTTGTGTCGTTTACACGAGCAGCCGTGATTTTGGCCTACAACCTGTTTTTAGCTTCTAGTGAACGCTCTTTTTCATCTTTGCGCAGATTAAAAACGTATGTATCTGCGAAACAAAACCGGTGAAGAGAGAAAAGAAACTGATTGATTTATTTGCTTATTTGTACCGTGTATTAGCACGTGCTCGGACATGGATTTCGAGTACTTCCGTGCACACGGAGATTACACGGACACGGAGAGTGCGAATAGACACCGCCAATATTAGAAAGGAATCATGCAAATTTGTTTCATAGCGCAATTAAATAAAAATAAAACCCTCAAGACTTTTGTAAAACTTTAGCATTTAATATGAAACTGAAAATAAGAATATAATCGTATCTATACAATAAATGTTGGAAACCACTGAACAATTGCTGAACGTCTGGTCAAAAGAAATAAGAATCATTAATTATTCATCGTGTAAAAGGTGAAAATTAAGTTTTGGGTAATAGCATTCAGTCCGAGTCACGCATATGCATATGCGTTTATTGCCTTGGCCCCCCACTTTTAATTATATCGTAAACAAAACAAACACGAAAGTTCTATCGATTTGATGCCGGAGCACCTATATGAATAATTTTAGGTTTGAAAAGCAAATTTTCCCCGGGGCTTTTTCGCAGTAACTCACAAAAGAGGAGGGAATTGTAAAGACCGCTTTAGAAGGCACGTAGTTCAAGGATAAGGTTAGCCGGGAGAGCAGAAGCCCACCATTCTCAGTCCATTCAAATTAATGGTGTATGAAGATAGCTTTCCAAAAATACGCCGAGCGGGGGTGAATGCGAGCGACGGCAAAGAGGTCTTTATTTCGTGCATGATGCCATTTACTTCAGCAAATATGAAAACGTTTAATATTTCCCCAAGTTATTCATTACATGAGTTGCTACTTTAATGAATAATTTTGGTATCTTGATGTCGGGAAGTGGCAAAAGTTATATACTGTGTTTGTGGATGTTAAATTTACGTTGACTCGGAATAAGTAAAATGCCCTCTTCGGAAATCTGGATGTAAAAGTTTGTGAATTTTCTTATTAGGTAATTTTTTTTCATTCTTTAAAATTAAAGAATAGAAGCTCTGAAGATCGAGCTAATAATGGAATAAAGGAAGCAAGAAATGGGGTCGTCTAAGGTATAGATGGCGATAGTTAATAACTACTTTCACATGTATAATATAATGTGTAGAAATATACGTATAACTTACAAGAATGAAAAAAACTTTACAAGATCAATCAATATTATTTTAGGGTTTCATTTTAACAGTGAGGTATTTATACATCTTCTTTGCATACATTGCAATATATTGTACAAAAGTCAATTGTTTTGAAGAATATGTTAAATACAAGAAGAGTAGAAACACGCGATGTACTAAAAAATAACAATAGCAATACAAAATCAATAGATAGACTGTAAGGCTGTGAAGTGACAATATGTCGATATTTCGGGTATAACCTACAGTCAGAAGTAAGTGAGCTTGTTTATAATATTTTTGAACGTTTTACTGGAACCTCTCGCTTTTCTACTAGTAGGAAGAGAATCCCACCTACATATAACTATATATATACATACATATGAAGGACATTTTTCCCGCAACAACCTATAAAGCAGCGGGAACCCGTGACGTGCGAAATAGTCATATATTGAGGTTCCGAAAAGTGAACATGAGGACATATGACAATAACAAGGAAGATTGTAAACATAGCGTACTACATCGTTGAAAGCAACTTGGGGCCTTCGGTAGCAATTTGAGCCAAGCTTGCTGAAAATGGTGATTTCATAAGTGAAGAAAGGTACAATTAAGATTATTCGAATGGTAGTTGACAAGCAGCATCAACTAATCCACAACTTACGACGGCCACCATATATTTTCCCCAGGACATGCTTAACATAGCTATAGAAGTTAAACTGGGAATTCAGGTGCACACCCAAATTCTTGACACAGTCCACATATTCTAAACCATTTAAAATAACAGGATGCAATCCCGATCTCTCGCTAGAGCTCTTATAAATAGCAATGCAGGTGGATTTGGTGGAGTTCAAAGACAATTTATTGCTTACTGACCAGTCATGCACTGATTTGCAGATCTTCATTCACGCGATCAACAAGTCTTAAGCCAATGGGTCTGCTGAGGTATATTTAAACGTCATCAGCATACAAGTGAAGGGAGGCATTAGTCACAACTCGCGGGAGGTCATTTATATATAAAATAAATAAGAGTGGACCCAGAATTGATCTCTGAGGAACACCAGAAAAAATAAGTGATACCGTTGATAGAACACCGGACAAAAAACTACCAAACATCTTAGATGCCGATTACGAAAAGCCGATTTGGTTGATTACCTTATTCAGCAATTTTGTGTGATCCACAGTTTTAAACGCTTTGCTAAAATCAAAAAGAGCAAGAATAGTGTGTTGGACTCTATCAAGAACCTAATGAATATCCATTGTGAGCTTTAAAAGAGCAGTCTCATAACAGTGCTTCGGTCGGAAACCAGATGGCCACTTATATTTAATATTTTTTTTACTTTCAATATGGCCCATGATTTTAGTAGACATTAATTTCTCTATAACCTTGGGCAAGAAATACGAGGAAGATGGCAATTTAGGGACTGACACAACCATAGTTTTTCTTCCACTGTGATGGAAATTCAGATGGGGTGAGGCAGTAATTTAATATATGTCCCAAGGGCTCAACTATGTATATATGGAGCCAGAAGCTTAATATAGTCAGAAGGTAGAGAGTCTGGGTCAGGACTAGTCAATTTCACGGAATAAAGAACAGAAAGGATTTCTTCATAGTCGACACAATCGAAAGCAAAACCATCAACAGTGTTCAAACACGCATATTATTTGTAAACTCTTTGGTAGTTGATTCATAACTGCCAAAATAGCTTTATTTTTGCCTAGCGCGCTAAAACACATTGGTGCCGTCTTAATCCCAAACGGCATTTTTTTATTTATTTATTTATTCGCTTAATACAAGCTACAAACAAACTATAAACTAAGTAAAGGGGAAGAAGTCTAAGAATTAGGGATGACAGGAGGGACACAATGATTATTAAACTTAATGCAGACAACAACAAGAAAGAGGGGCAACATACATGTAAAATTTAAGATGTGTGATGCAGGATACTCCTGAGAGATGATTTGGTCAGATGGAAGTGAAAGGAAGGAAGGCAGTTGGCTTTCCGAAGCATTCTGGTGAGGGGTTCAGAAAGGTCATAGTTAGTGTGGTGGTAAACAGGGCGGAAGAGAGGGGCCGATTTAAGGTTACGAGGATTGGTATAGAGAGAAATCCGCTGAAGCAGTGAAGGGCATTCAATGGCGCCAGAAAGTAGCTGTTGGATGAAGGTAATATCAGCAGAGTCGCATTGCTTCCACGAGGGCCCCAAGTCGATCAGCATCAGGCAGTTTTCATAGAAAGAACCTTCGCTGGACTGCTTCAATTCTGTTGATGTTGGTAGATTGAGAGGGAGACCAGACTTGGCAAGCGTATTAAAGGAGAGGCCTGACGAACGAGACGTATAATGATTTAGGAACATATGGATTACGGAACTCTTTAGACCAACGATTTATATAGCCCAGTGCAGAGTTGGCTCTAGCAACCACGCTGTCAATGTGATCACGAAAGCTTAGTTCACTGTCACGAATGTCACCGAGATCGCGAAGGGACGAGATAGGTTCATCAGACAAGAGGTAAACCCTTAGGGAAGTAGAAGGGCGTTTGCGGGAGTAGGTAATGGATTGGCATTTGGAGATATTGAGTTCGAGGAAGTTTTTATCGCACCAAAATGTCAAGATCGTCTTGAAGCAGTCGGGAGTCCGAGGAGGAGGAAATTAGTTTGGAGATTTTCATATCACCAACGTAGTTGGAAATATCAGAGTGCTTAATAATATAATCGACATCTGGCAATAATGAAAAGCAACAGATCTAAGTGGCTACCCTGAGGGACACCCGAATTAGCCACGAACGATTTGGAGGAATCAGAGCAGAATAGGACCTTATACTGGCGTTGATCAAGATAAGATCTAATCCAAGAAAGGAAAAGCTGATTGAAGCTAAGGGAGCACAGTTTGAAGAGAATTAATTTATGTGAGATTTTAGCGAACGCTTTGCTGAAGTCGGTGGCAACAACATCGATCTTGTCAGCATTCTCTAAGGCGCACAGTGTTCTAGACAGTCGGTTAGGTTGGAGCACATGAAATGGAATGGAAAGTGTCACAAGTTTAAGTGTTGAGGGCTAGCCACTCGATTTTCTTTTGATGTTGATGAATTGGTAGAAGCGTTTAGGATCAGACATGAGGGCGGATTGCATGCGTTCGAGATATTCATGATAAGAGGATTCGTTGCGATCAGAGAACAGAGAAGCCACAGAAAGGTAGTTTGGGAGGTCAGGATTGGAGCGAGATAAGAGATAGGCCTGCCACAATTTGTTTCGCCTGTTCCGAAGGGATCGAAGTTCTTTATTATACCATGGGGGAGATGCGGTATGGTCTCTCCGAGGTAGCTAGGAATTAGATTGGGTGAGGCAGGCGAAAAGTTCAGTATTGAAAAGATCTAGGGACGAGTTGTGGAGGAGAGGGACGTTTGGTCAAGTAAGTAATTTAATTTCTCAAAGTCGCCTATTCGGAAGTTGAAGTAGTAAGACGATTCTGATTTAGTCAAGTTGTCTACCGAGGTTGTTGGTTATGCCACTAATTTGGCAGATACCACATTTAGAGAGACGGTCGATGACTAAGGTCTCTTTATCGGAGATGGCGTTAGAAGGGACATAATGGAGTTCATCATCAGACCGAACCCATATGAGGCAAGGAAGATTAAAATCGCCAAGCACGATGACTTCATTATAAGATTAACATCAGTGACAAATTTATAGGCCTCAAGTGGTTAGGAGGGACGACGTAGATACAGAGTATGTACAAGAGTTTACATGATAGGGAAATTTTGATACAGACGAAATTGCAGCTAGAGAAGTTAGAGGAAGTGAAAAGTCTGGCGCCAAAATGATTATTTACAGCGAGAAGAAGTCGGTGGAAAATACTTCATTACTGTTTACGCTGGGAATTGAGTTGGATTCAGTAAGAGCGAAGATGTTATACGGCAAAAGGAAGGAATTCTGAAATACTGAGCAAGTTTTGGTACACAAGCCTCCGACATTTTGGTAGTACAGGGAAAGCAGTGGCGTAGCGTGGGTGTCAGCCGCCCGGGGCGGAAGAATATTTTGCCGCCCTCTTATTAGGTATTTCAATTTAAAAGACTATCATATATAGTAATTCTAAAGAACTTTTCGGCAAGAACAGGCATCATTATTGTGTATTGTACAGGTTACAAATAAAAAAGTCATATATATAATATATATATTTATACTATATATTATAGAACACTTATGATTATACCTTGACGATCATCAAGATTAAGTTATTAGCGAATTAGATATAAAACGCAAATCGACTTCCAATTAGAACTACGACGATACTGTTAATATTTATATTTTTACTGAAAATTAATATACTTGTAAGAATTAAAAACAAAACTTCTGTCTTAAGCTAAAACTTTATTGGTCTACATTTTTTAAGTCTATAGCATCACACACCTCTTGCTCAATAGACAAGATAGCCAGATTGGTTAGCCATAACGTACTCATTGTTGATCTTAAATAATTTTTGATTAGTTGCAATTTTGAAAAACTTCCCTCACAGCTGGCATTGCTTATGGCAGTTGTGAAGAATATTCGGAGCATTATTATAATATTGGGAAGAGTATCTTCCATCATAGATTTCACAATAAATTTTAATAATTCAAGTGAGTCCGCTTTAATTAATTAATTTTCGTTGCCTGTGGCAGCAATGAAAGTTCGCAGTCGAAGTCGTTCCAACTTGAAGTTCTGTTCGTCAATTTTGGCAGATGCGTAGTCAAGATTACAATTTGTGTCGTCCGAATTTAATAATATAGCCGGCGTTAGATAAGCAAACTTATCAGCCAAATTCTGTAGTTTTTTTCTCATTTATGTATTGTCATTAGTCCTATAAATAATTTTGTGAAAACCCTTAAAATGTCTTCAAAATATTTAAAGCACCAACAGGTCAGACTTAGATTCGGATTCGACCTGAAAGGCAAATGCAGAATATCCATTTGCATATAATCTTGTGTCTACTTATAAACTATTTGTATGTTACAAATGTCTTTGCATATCATAGGGCGCCCAAGTTGGGTCCGCTTTGTTGTCTACTGCATGGTTGAATCGATTTTTTTTTACGGAAAAATGTTCCTTAATATGTCTAGAATCATGTCCTAACATTTTCGAAAAAAGAAAATATGGTTTTCGAGTTATAGTGCTATATATTTTGAGAGAAAAAACGGTGGCGCAGCTGACGCCCGAGCACGCTGTTTGGGACGCCGCGCCGCCGCCGGAAGAAATTCAATTCAGTTATATTTTACGTGACCACTTGAACGTATCGATAGTTTCTCTCTAGAAATTTCGAGAAAATGCCAAAAACTCAAAAGAATTTTACATCAAAAACTCCAAAAAGAAAATTCCGTGGAAACCGGCACACGGCACTTTCAGCCGGTGAAGTCGATCTAAAATTAAACGCATTTTTCTCGACTTCATTTTTTCAATGGTAATTCCACGATATCTCTTGAACCGCTCCACCGATTTCCGTAAACCTTGGTTCATTTTGTTCAGAATTCAATTGAGGACAAATCTGACTAGGATATAAGACAAAAACCAAGTATTTTTTTTTTACAGCACTTTATGTAAAAATGTTTTCGAAAAATTCTCGATTTTTGACTTCAAATGGCTGCCATTTTTTTTCTAATAGACCGATTGGTTAGATCCTAGTTATATCTATAGATTTTTATGTCTAATTTAAGTGGTTTTTGATTTTTCTGTTCCAAATGATTTGGCGAGCCGCAATCACGGAATTACGGAAAAAGGCCGATTTTTTTTGGCGCCCTCTGGTGGCGACGTGTGATCGAAAAATGAAAAAATAATAAAACAATTTCTAGTTTTTGTTAAAGACTTCCAAATAAAAAAAAGATGCAAGGTCATATGTTGTTTTGTTTTCTTGTAAAAAAATCCCAAACTTTTGCTTTTTTTTTAATTCAGTTAGGAGAAGAAGGTCACCTTAAGGGGTTAAAGAAAGGGATTCCCCGATTTCGGCACAGTATAAGTAATGAATGCTCATTTCGATCGGTCCGAAACAAAAATATGAGATGGTTCAAATATTTACAAGATATTATTATTATATTATATATTATAGTACGCGTAGCAATAAGCATTTAAAATATTTCATATTTTCGTCGCATTTGGTTTCAAAAATACCCCTCTACACACACAAAATTGCGCACAAGGACTCATTCTATATTAAAAGGTCTAACCCATAAACTAATCATATTTTTTCGGGATTTGTATCTGGCACATCTGTGCAAAGTTTTATCCTTCAAAAGCACTACGTAAACAAAAGTATATCAACAATATATCTTAAACCAACGTTTACTTAATTTCGAAGATCTATCGGGATAGATTAGTTTTTAAAGTCAATTATAATTGCTAACTAAACAACATGGTAAACGTCTTTTAGTCACACAACAAAATTCGTAATAAATTAGCACTTTAAATTTATATATCGTACTTCGCAGTATCACTTTTAAAATTAAATACGATTACCCGAAGACATGTGAAGCGGATTTACCTAAAATCAAAGACGTCTAAGACTACTCATAATAATTTCTGTTTGTATATGTCAGCCAGGGAGGAAAATTGCCCTAAACCCGATCACCCCTAAAGGAGGATGGAAAACACAATGCTTTGAGTACAGTTTTCAGAGAACTCCATTGTTCTGTGAATTCTGTCGACGAATATGCTTTCAACAAATTTATATTGGTAGGTAATATTCAGGCTCCTCCAGCTTACGGTTGTCGTATTGTCCTTGGGATATGCATCTTACATTTGCTCATGCTTGACTAATAATAAATGTACAGAAATTTTATGAAGCTGTTGAAATTTTAAGGGACTCTGTTTTCATGTAAATGTCGCATGTTTGTAACGATAACGATTGTAACTCTAACAAGGCTACAATTAAATTACGTTATTATTATATTTTAAATAAATATGATAAATGAGCCGCAAATACATACAAATAAGCAAAGGAAAAATTTCGAAAAACCAGCCTTTGTAGGAATTTATTATAAAATAAAAAACATTCAGAAAATCTGAGAGGCATTTCAATAAATGGTGAACTTATAGGTTCATTCAATGACTGATTCCCTTCATGAACAATTTGCATACAAATTGTAAATAAACACATTGTCACATCGTTCGAACTGATTTCAACAAATGATATGTATAACAGAGACAATTTCTGGACGTAGATATTATATACAAGTACTATCATCGTGGAAGGACTTCGTGCTCCTGGCAACACTTTGTTTGAATACTTTCTCAACTCTCAACTGATGTTTGTTATGTCATATTAATAGAGTCGAGTGAATTTTAAGAAGTTTTGCTTGTTGTGTGCTGTGAATAATTTTTGTTGTTATATCAAAGTAAAGCCATACATATTTGATTCCATAGTAAATACGCAAACGAAAAGTGCCTTCTTATGTAAAGTCGTAGTTTCTGTTGCGATTCGAACTCGGGAAGGACGCCTGGCTTCTAGTGGGGACATGTTAGCGTTATTATATTAGACGCTTCATATCTGACTCTTAAGAGAGCAAAACAATCTCATTCATGTGGGATTCGAACCCGAGACATCTGGACCACAAGACCACCGATCTCTAAAAAAAATATTTCAAAATTATTCTTTTAAATAAAAATTAACACTCTAATCTTACCAGTTTCAAAAACGTCACTTTAAAATCAAGTTATGTCGTGGTCATATAAAAAAGTGAAATTAAAATGTTCGTATTTGACTTCAAAGTGAGAAATTTCTCTCAGTGTACGATGAGAAATCGGTCCAGTATTGAAGAGCCCGATAAAATCTGCGTTTTTGTAATTAACACATTTGATCCACCGCATTTTCAAAATTATGATATTTGCATAATACCGTTAAAAGGATAACAGAAACTTGAACTGAAAATTTAGATGAGAAAAACCAAATTAGAAGCCAAGTTGAATTCAATTATGTATTCATTTCAATACATTCCCACAAGGAATGGATAACGTCATGTCAGTTTCAGTGTTGTCCTAAAATAAGAAAAAAAAGTATACTTTTGAGAAAATTCCCGTCTTGAGAAACATTAATGCTCATTGAAGATCAAAACGATTTGTTTGATGTTCTTCTTTCAATTATTTGTAAATGGGTGATATATTCCAGAGCCTTTAATGGGGAGCTGGTTTGGAAGGATAAGAAAGTAAGAAAAATCTTTTTTTTCTAATTTTGTATTGGAAAAGCTGTCGGAAATGAAAAGAAAATGTAAACGGCTACGATTGCAGAAATCTCCGAGGGCCATTTCTTTGATTTGTTATAATATTACACGTGTGAGTACATCTCAAAGTCGTCACAAAATTATTGGCAGAATTGAAATGGCATCTCGCGCCGTAGGCAGTATAAAAATCTTTTGTGATGTAAAATTAGTGTAACTCTTCAGATGTGATAAAAAATTACTTAAAGCAAAAAAAGCTGTTTGCTGTGTGGGTAATTGTTTATATAGAAATTTATTATTCACGAACCACAGGTTATGGATTACACCTTTTATTTACGTTATTATCAGTGCACTTTTCGGATGTTCATAAAATCGAAGAAGTCGAAGGGACCGTAAGCTTGCATACTTCGAAGGAATAATACGTTTCTTTGGAAATAAGAATGAGCACTTTCAAAATGTTAACACTCACAAAAAGCCGAATTTCTTTCAAAAGGAAATATTTTTGTGGGATACGCTGGAAACACTCATCACCTGAGTACCTACTTATGTTTATGTCAAATATTCATTTGAATTTAATTCTCCTAAGTGCAACATTTTAAATTGCTTAATTCGATGGCAGTGCAAAATCGATGAATTGTATTTTCTGGTAGTGAAATAAAACAATAGCAATAAATAAAACTTGTTGTATTATATAGAATAATTTAAAAACAACTTACTGTACGAAAGAAATTAATAGGAATAAAGTTGTAGTACTCTATAAGTAACCTTCAAAACCGATTTTTAAATAGTGTTCTACCTTATTTGAAAAAAAACACCGCCGGTTTCACATTTTTCAAGATGGCGGCGAACCCCACGACCCGGTCTTCAGTGTGCAGTTATTGGTGAAAATAACATTAATTACGCTGACTGAAGATGCTTTACACGGCTCAGCCACTTGGCTACTATTACTGTTAACTCTTCGCACATATACAATACTAAGCACAAAATAAATATCTCAATGCATATTCCATCAAAGAAAGAAATTGCCGACGACGAATAACTTTCTTTTCTACCATAGAAAAATTGCACATAATGACTGAACTAAGAGTAGACCATGACGCATAAGTGACGCATGGCGTTAACGAAAAAACGGATAATTTCTGTCAAGAAGTTATTTCATTTGTGCATTTTATTGTTGTGTAGTAACAACTATTGAAGAATTGTAGAAGATGTCATTAACCGATAACTAGGGTCTTCATAACGAAAATTCGTCGTGTTTATTCCATTATTTACATGTTAATGGAATGCATTGAAGTGGCTGTAATAAAAAAACTTATTACAAATAGTCAATTATATTACTATTAAATATTACATATTGCTGCGAAAATAAAGGTATTGGTTTTGTATTGTGATTAACAAGCGAAGACAGGAATATTTTACTGGGTTTGTAAAATCTATTACACCAGGACGATCGATTTCACTACGGAATTTCTCTGTGTGCGACCATATGCAATAATCCAATGATGATATGGCATTTGTACGACAAGTCCAACGACGAGATGATATATTCCTGCGCATTGACATATTTGCAAGAGTTTTACGACAACAAAATTAGATGAATACATGATTTTTTGTACTTTTAGTGGGCGAAATAAAAGTTGAAATAACATGTTTTTTCGAAGACGGCTTGAAGAAAGGTCACTCGGAAACGAAAGAAAATAATATTAGTAAAGAATTTGAATTAAAATTTTGTGAAATTAAGATACTTTAATATTCCGCGAAAACTTTTCTACGTATAAATTTATATATCGTTTCTCTATCTGAACATGTTGTACCTCTTTGGAAAGTCAACAAGATGGGTAGTTTAAAAAAATACAAAATAGTTATATTAATTATATTAATTTTGGAGGCAATGTGCGAAAAGCGTTAATTATTTTAATTTTTTCACTTCCGTAAGTTATTGTACCTGTAGTTGTAAGATCGATCAACACTTTTATAAAGATAAAAATAATATAATAATGGCATACTGAATTTATGACTCAGCCTGTAACTCTAAAATGGTTGAGATTTACCCCTTTCTCCCATATCTCATATAGTATTATATATTATATTTGGGAGAAAGGGGAGCGCGAAGCCCCCAGCACTCAGACAAATAGTCCATTGTACTCCCCTCATATAGTGCTCGTTTTTCTTGGTGAAATCTATTACCCTACTTATTTTGTCAGGTGTTGTGCAAAACACCTCTGTATGCAAATCAAACTTAGTAGGTTCAACAATGACCCAACATGTATGTAGGATCCGAATTGACAATGACTCATCGTTATCATCAGTAGCATTACAGTCATAAAAACTAGTCACAGCCCTGCTGCGCAGCACAAATAGCATATGATAAAATATTTCACCCTCTCTATTATCACAGTAGAAAAAATCAACCGTGTGAACAAAAATACCACAGCTATATTCTGGATGTTATGGCTGTTTACTTGGCGTTAAAAAAATTTCGCATATATCTTCTAGGCAACAAATTTAAAGTCATAAGGGATTGTAGCGCGTTTGAACAAACTATGGAGAAAAAAAGACTTACCAGTTGCAGCATCAAGATTGATCTTATACGTATATGTATATACAGGAATTTCAGTTCGAGGTGGAACATAAGTAGGTCGAGCAGCAGAATGCAGCACGTCGATTCTCTAAGCCGAAATCCAATTATATTCACCATTGAAAATGAAATAAGAATAAGAAAATCGCAAAAAGCAGATGACTTTATCAGAGCAGTGAAAGAAATTTTAAAGTTGCGAAACTATGATGATTTCTATATGGAGAAAGATCTATTGTTTAAGTTCCTTGATGGTAAAAAACTTCTAGTTATTCCCAAAAGTATGGAAAGCGAAATAATTAAGATGAATTTCAAATGAATTCATTTGATCAACCAAGAATATTTTATTCAAAACATTGAAAGTAAAGTTCAATAATGAATAAAAAATTGTGTGAAATGCTTGCTGAGCAGCAGAAAACTAGGAAAACAAGAAAGTTTCCTTAACCCATTGGACAAAGGTGATACACCGTTGGAAATAGTTCATCTGGAACACATAGGACCTATGTACCAAACTACGAAACAATACAAACATATCCTTACTGTGGTGGATAGCCTTTCCAAATACGTGTGGATTTACCCAACTAAAACCCTATCAGCCGAAGAAGTCATCAGGAAATTACGAGAGAAGCAGCAGTATTTCGGAAAACCAAAAAGATTAATCAATGACAGAGGATCAGCGTTCACGGCGAAGACCTTTGAGGAATTCTGTATGGAAGAAGGAATTGAGCATGTTCTAAGAACAATAGGAGTACCCCGAGGTAATGGTCAAGCAGAAAGAATAATCAAATCATAGAAGTTCAGAAAAAACTGAGTGCAGGTTCTCCCGAAAAATGGTACAAGTACGTACTTCAAGTACAAGTCGCACTAAACAGCTCATTCCAAATGTCAATAAAAAGAACACTCTTCTAGGTACTATTTGGTGTCAATATGAGAAAAAAAGATGAACTGGACATCATAAATACTATAATATAAAGGAAGTAATATTGCACATAAGAATTCAAAGAGAAAAAACACGACAAGAAAATATTAAAACATTTAATACGAGGGCGGTTTGATAAGTCAGTGACTTTTTGAATAAAATATATTTTTTTCGGCGAAAAAGCGTTTTATTTCTCAACATAATCTCCTTTAAACTCTATACACTTAGTCCAGCGTTTTTGCAATTTTTTTATTACTTCCAAATAATAGCTTTTCTCAAGACTCTCAAAATAGGCGTTTGTTTCTGTGATGACCTCTTCATTTGATCCAAACCTCTTACCACCCAGCCATTTCTTCAGGTTTGGAAAAAGGAAATAGTGACATGGGGCTAAAGCTGGAGAAAATGCTGGTAGCAGTTCGCAGCCCCAATCATGGAATTTTGCCATTGTGACAACACACGTGTGCACCCGTACTTAAAATGCTTCAAATCAATATCAAATCAGTCTAAAAGCTCTGCATAATATACACCGGTGATCGTTTTGCCCTTTTCGAGGTAATAGGTATGAATGATACCGCGTGCATCCCAGAAAACTGTAGCCATAACTTTGTTGGCTGACAAACACAATTTCGCCTTCTTTGGTGCACGTTCACTTCGAGAAACCCACTGTTTTGAATGTTCTTTCGTCTCTGGTGTATTGTGATGTATCCATGTCTCGTCAACGGTTATGAAAGGCGCAAAAACTCGTTCGGATTGCGGCTGAGGATCACCAAACAATCCTTTGAAGTGGTCACACGGTTACGCTTATGGTCGAGTGTGAGCAATCGCGGTACCCATCGCGCGGATAGCTTTTTCATATCCAAATATTTATGTGAAATGTGATGTACCCGCTCAGTTGAAATGCCTACCGCCTCAGCCACCTCACGCACTTTCATTCTCCGGTCATCCAATATCATTCCATGGATTTTATCGACGATTTCTGGTGTAATGACCTCTTTTGGGCGACGCCGAACGTCGTCACTTGTGCTGATACGACCACGACGGAACTCAGTAAACCACTTCTTAACCATTGAAATTGATGGCGCAGTGTCACCATAGTATTTATGAAGCCTTTCCTTGGTTTCGGTGATGGTTTTTTTCACGCAAAAAATAATGCTTAATCAGCACACGAAATACACTTTTTTCCATTTCTGTTAAAAGTCAAGAGGTTGTCTGGTTTCAATGGTTGTCAAGTATAAACTAAATAAACAAATTTGACAGTAGTCCATTAATAGAGTCACTGAATTATCAAACCGCCCTCGTAAAATTCGAAAAGAAGGAAAAATTTATGAAGTGGGAGATCTCGTTGCAATTAAAAAAAACACAACTTCAAGATGGTGACAAATTTTCTGCCTGCAAAATAGTCAGCAAGGGTCGAGGTGGACGCTATACTGTGCAGAAGACCACCGATGCAGATGGGCCTAAACAAACAACAACAAGTTGCGATTTTATGAAACCATGGCGTTCTACTGATCTTGGGGATTTTTCATCGTTCTAGGCGAACGACAGTAGGATGGCCGGATGTATGTAGGAGCCGAATCGACAATGACTCATCGTCATCATCAGCAGCATTACAGTCATTTTAATAAAAACTAGTCACAGCTCTAGCTGCTTTGTTGTAGTGCACGTAGTATCACGGTTACTTATCACAGAGTTACTAAGTCAATCAGTTGTTGGTAGTAGGCAGACGAGTAGCCTCTTGTGTTGCAGTAGTCAGTCGAGTCAGTCAGTATAAGTAGTAGTCAGTTGTTCTAGCAGTAGTTGCAGTAGTTAACTTATTCGCAAGCTCGATTATTTTAATTATTAGATTTATATTTCAATGAACTTATAAACCAAAAATAACTAAATCATAATGCTCGTGTTTTAATCCTACTTGTATGTACTATAGGTATGTACTTTTAGGTGAAGAGGCTTTAAATATGTATATACGGGCAATCGTTATTCGCACCGCTCATGTGCCCATGTGTGTGTGTGTACACGGAGTACACGGAACGGAAGTCTGTAGATATATTGGGAAAGGAAAATATTCAGTCGGTAAGGCGATACATTTCGCGGATTTCGGTCGTATGGGTAAAAGCTTACATGGACACAGTACAGGGCGAATAAGCACTTTCGTACATACATACGTCAAATTACGTGTTTTTGTGTTATCCTGAATCAGCACCACTTTTTGAAATTGCATTTACCGATTAATGTCATAATTTCATCCTTGCAACAATAAGGCACCTCGAAACTACAAGGAAACATTTCTTTAGTCTCAGCAAAAAATGTCCGCATTCATTTCCATTTAACACTTTTACACACTTACGCCATCTTATTGTCCCCGAGCACAGGGAGTAAGGGAATATTAAACTTTTCTGCCAAGGTAAAGTTTTCATGTTCAGCTGAACTTCCTTGAGGAGCATTTTTGGTATGCCAGTCCAAAACAGCAGTGCGCAGTAATTTATGTGACAGTTCAAAATTGTTTTAAAATTATTTTGATCGTAATTTATGCTCTCCGTAAACAGACACCCCTTTTTGCTTAAATTCCTCGCTGAATGTTTCCACGAAAAAGATTGGTACAACAATTTGATGAGAATGTCATAGAGCCGAGGAAGATATTTCCCTAAAGGTAATTAAGAGCAGATAAACGCTTTGAATTGATTTATCGTAGAAGTTTCGGCTGGGTAGATATCGGTTATTGGAAATGAGGGACCAAATCGGTAAGAAGATATTATATTTTCAATGGTCACAAGGGCCACTTGTTTTCAGTAGCTAGACTGGGACTTTAATTACTGAGAGGATATTCGCTTCGTGTAGGGTGTAGGGTGGGGTGGGGTGCAATAAAGTGGTCCCTCTATTTGCATATCTGTCAAATCTATGGGGACACTGTGACTTTGTAAGCAATTGAAAAATATGAAATGACATAATAGTTCCTGTATTGTAAATTGCAAAAAAATTACACGAATAAAATGAACTCCAATAAACCAACCTTACTTATAAGTTGGCTGTAATAAAATCGTCATAAAAATTAGTTAAGCTCAATGGAAAGTAATGCTTAATTGAAAAGAGAACAATATAACAAGTTGGTTCCGTGCCACTTACTTATAGCAACCTGATTTTGGTCTAATTAACGCAGCAACAACACACTCCCACCAAACAACTACTATCTTAACGACCAATGTTGATCTAGCTCTACCACTCCAGTACAGGACTTGCGAAAGAAACACGCTCTAAAATTCCATAAATTTTACGTTTTTCCCAATTTTTTCCCTTTTTTATTTTATTGAATTACCCATCCTTTTGCATTTCCAATGAGGTACGCCTAAGTAGAGAGAGGATATACAAATTTATGCGTAGAAAAGATTTTGCGGAATATTATAAAATCTGAAATTTTAGACATTTTATAGCGTTTTTGTTATTTTCGCAAGTGACTGAAGCTGCAAGGGTAGATGTAGATCAACATTGGTGATATTTTGCAAAGCACATTAAGAGTGAGCATGAGAGATGTCGTTGCGTTAATTAGATCAAAAGATAAAAATAAAATAGTTATGTGCATCCCGAATTTATGACTAACCTTATAACTCGAAACCGGTTGAGATACCCCTCCTTGCAACTCGATTTTTTATTTTTCTGGGTGAGATCTATCACCCCTATAATTTTGGCATGTGATAACTGATACACCCCGTATTTTCTATTTTACTTAAATCATCAGATTCTCCTCTTGAAACAATTTTCAGCTATTATTACGGACCATTCTTTTTCCCGCAACACAGTTGCATTTCGAGTTTTATCGCTGTTTAGTGTGAAACAATTTACTGCAGCACAAATATTTCCACTGTTTTATTTTCTGTTTTTAAGGTCACACTAAACTGCATCATAATACGACAAAAGGCGTGATATGCACTGAAACCTAAATGGACCACTTAATTTTGCGGACAGCTTTTGCAAACTCATTGCGCTTTTATGCCCTGAACTCATATTTGGGACAATAAATTCTGGGGCTCCTTGTGCGCGGTAAAATTGTGGAACTCATGGTGAAAACATTTCAGAATATCCTTGGTAATAAAATCCAAAGGATTTGAACTCTTGAGAACTGCTTCTGCATCGGCACAGAAATTTAGGGGAATAAATCTTTCCTGTTGCAATTACCATCCATTTTGTTTCACAGCTGCACATTGGGCTAGATGACGGACGTTTTGCATTGGCCATATTCGTGGAACAAATTTTATTTCCTAAAGCTATTGGCACTTTAATATGTTAAATTGCATACATGCAGCTCTTTTCTCGGCCTTATACATATAAGAAGGTATTCGTATTATACATACATGATTTTGGCCCAGATTTGTTAGAATAAAGCTAATTCCAGCCAGCAGACATTTTGTAGAAGGCAGATTTCAGTCAATAGGCATTTTCAGGCCATTCCCTCCAAGCTTGACTTTTTCCGTAGCCATTTTGGGTCCGCCATCTTGAATTTTGGTGGATTAGAATTCTGTAACGCCGAAGAAGTCTTCATATTAAATTTCATTAAAATTGCTTAAAATTGAGGAATATCAGTTGCAATATTGGATCCGCAATTCTGAATTTGGTAATTTTGATGGCATATTCGAAATCAGCGACCTTGAAAACCCCCTAACTCTGATTTTAATGGCAATCCCTTGAGTTTAACTTCCAGGACCCATTTTGGGTCAAATATGTTCCAGATATTATGTCGCGGATATTTTGACTGCGGATATTCAGGCTTGTAACGGGTATTACTTTCACGATTTGAGAAAAGAAGAGAGTTTTTTTATCTCGGGCATAGTACTATGGGTTTCACTTTGGCGCAATTTCATACAGGGGTCCCATCGACTTGGTGATTTTAGAAGGCCGTCAAACATCACAATATTACATCGATCTCCTGGAGAATAAAAAGCTAAACATTAATGAGGTCTTCGAGGGATAGCGATGCACTTTCCAGCAAGATAATGCTAGTATCCACACTGCGGGTGTTGTAAGGTGGTGGTTTCAAAATAATGTCGTTTCAGTTCTTGCCTGGCCCTCATTATCTCCGGATCTCAGGGGATGGTTCTCACGTAAAATTTACGCCCAAAGAACGAAATTTAGCTTCAAAAACGACCTGAAAAGGGAAAAAAATTCTAAAAATTTTTGTGACGGTCATTTTGGCGTACATAATGGCAAATTCTAAGTGAGCGTAAAGAAGTGCTCCAAATATTAGTAAATTTTTCTTTCTGTGGATAATGGAAAATTTTTATTTCCCGATTAGTAGTCTATGTAGATTCTACGTAAATGACCTATCACTAGTTCGGCCGCAAAATAAAGCATCGAAGAAGTTGACCAGTAAATGGAGTAACTTTAGGTGTGCAGAAATTACGCTGTGCATCTCAAATTGTCATATGGAGCGTATCGCATGACCCACTTTGCCTTTATTATGTAAGTATTTGTGGTGAGTGCACAAGATACCCCGACAGACAACCTTTTTGAGAAAGTAAAACTTATTTTGTTTCCTTATCGCTCAAACTTTCAATTAGAACGGACTATACTTTTGTTTACTTTTGGATCCATGAAGAAATGCATGAGCTACGACTGTCCTTACGAAAGACTTTCAAATGAGAACTAGTACAAACAAATCTCGTTATATAGAAGTAGTAAACAACATCTTGATGCAAGAAATAAGGAAAGATTGGAAATCCACCTAACGAGACGTCCTCCGTTCCATTCAGTTCGCAAGATTATAGATTCGACACTTGAGTACTGCCTTCACAAAGAGACCAAGAGACATTTAGAATCCGTATCATAATGTCAGGGGGGCCTGGACAGTCTGGTCTGCCATTACCCCAAAATCATGACTCAGATACTGTCGTGTGTCGGATAATATTGACAAGACTTGGACTTGTTTAAATAGCAGTTCCGTCACGTAGCAAAGCAAGGGAAGCCGTGATGGATCGATATTATGTTACACAAATTATTATTGGTTCAGTCAATATCAGGATTAGTACTCTGCTCCAGTTTTAATGCTGCATAGCCCTCCACTAGTGAAATGGGAGCGATTCTGTTTTACTGCAAAATCTTGTAGGATTAGTGCGGTTCTATTGCCCAGAACGAGAAATTGGGATGGCACGCCGTAAAGGGTCACTGTGTAAATTACTTGCGATTGTGATTGAAGTGAAACTAAATTATGGAATTGAGGGGGTGGAAACTAGCACGCGTGTAGCACCTACACATTGATTTGAGAAGGCTAATAATTACGGCACTGGAGTTGCTGCAAGGGGTGCGTTGAGAAATTGAACTTCGTTATGCCGCCAAAGGACGTATTAAGTACAGCCGCAAAATAAACACAAAGCGCAAGGTCGAAGAGGTGGCACTTTATTGCACGCACTCTGAAGATTTCATCCAGACGTGTCGCCATCCAAACGCTTGGGAGCCATTCGGCGGTTTGGAAGGGTGCTAACGAGTGTGCTTGTGGAAGTAAAAAGGATATGCCCTTATTTATTTTGACATTTAACCCTCGCAATTAAATTTCTTGGTCGCCTACATGAAAACAAACAATGTGCAAAGAGCAATCCAACAGTCTAAACAAATTAATTAGACTGAATAGAGAAGGCTTCTGAGCGACATCCCTCTCGTTCAGAGAGGCTGCAATATAAGAGGAATTTTAATTGGATGTAGCGTTTCATTGCAGGGATGTGCTCCCTTCGGATTCAATTATTCCTGTGTTAACGAATTTACTGCGTGACCTCCAATTTTACACTCTGTAAATTGGATGCCATTGTGCATGGCGAAGGGCTCGATTCGAGTTTGTGCAAAAATTATACTCGCAGCCCTCCTTGGAGATGCTCAATTCAATGTTATTGTTTGTGATTCCTACATAAGAGCCACTACATCCACCAACGTATTATATGCATTGTTTTTATGAACAAAATTCGTCATTTCGACTTTCATCTCTGAACCCTCCGTACGTGACGTATATGCTAGCACACCATACAACAAAGGTGTAAGCAGCAAACATTTTTAAAAACTTTAAGGCTAACTTTATAATTAAAATTTTTGTAAAATTCTACAAATGATTTCTTTATGAAAACCCTTAAGATGCGAGTTTCAGCTAAGAGAGCTTCCTATTACGCCTTCAGCTCGTTTTTTAAGCAAAGTTTCACGACCAGCGGCGGAGGTGCAAACTCTCATACAAGAGAAAGATTGGAAGACCACGAACGGTAGCTAAGGAAATAGGAGATAGCGGTAAAACTTGGACGCAAATCAGGGTAGCGGCTCGAAACAGAATTATGTGTGGTATTTGTCGTTAATTAGTAGGTAATTAATTGTAAAAAATCAATTTTGCCGTTATTATTTAAAAAAAATATATGACCTGCTTTGCTAACTTAATATGATCTTAGCGAAGCAACCAAAGAAAAAAAACTTTATCAAAGCAAAAACTATCTCAGAATTTGCCGTTAATTAGACGCCAATTTGTTGTTCTGCAGTTAATTTTGACGTTGGCATTACCTACTCCATTAGACACTTCATATTTTTGCTTCACCTATAATCTGACTCTTTAGAAAGGAAAACGATCTCAATCATGTGGGATTTGAACTCGGGACCTCTAGATCAGTAGTCCGCTATTCTTGCCACTGATCGCCTCGTGGCTAAAAATAATTTTTTAAATCAAAAATGAGACTTTTAAAATATTCCAACTGTTGTTACATTTTAAAAATTCCATTTTACAAGTGTTCAATAAATCGGCACTTTGAAAATCAAAGTATTTACTTTCGAATTAAATACGTTAAGAGATAAAAATTTTTTCAATTAAAAGCATTGACTTTCAATTTTAAAGCCTGTGCCCCCTCTAGATCCGTCCCTGCTAGGTGTGCTAGGGGTTGTAAGATTATATTATTCTATTGCTGCAACTTTCGTAGTAATTTACTCTTCAATAAAATTAACAATCAAAATATTTTGAGCATTTAATTGACGGAAAAAATTTAGGACTATTCTAGTAAATACCTGCATTTGTAGGGAGAAGGTGAATAACATGGAAAGTGGATATATTATATATTTTAAGTAAGCACAATGCAGCCATCAACTTCTGCAAGTACTTAAAACAATTGAAAATCCTCCAGCGAAGTAGCATCGTTTCAAGGACCAGTATTCACTGCTGCACTCAGCAACTTTATCTCTGGACACTAAAAAACTTTTTATATTTCTATGCACTCTGGAAAAGTTTATTGCTTATTTTCAGCTTAAACCGTCACCAAATGTATCAGCTCGTAGAAACTTCTCGACGCTGCATTAACAATGGAACACTCAACTAGGCATGAATTATCCCACAGCTTTGCGTACTTTTAACAGCCACAGCAGCAATCAGCAATTCATAAAGGATCCTTGTTTTGGAAATTTAAGCTGACACACTACGCTAGTTTAACCCGTACGCAAAAGGCACTTGCGCCGTGCTTATTTGCAGAAGTCTGCAGCGAATTGCAAATGTATCTCCATCCGCCTAGAACCCTGTGGAAGCACGCGGGGAATAAGCTGTGGTTCTGAGGAAATTCTGCCCCCGGAACAGCGAATCATGGCTAGTTGCTTCAATTGCAATTATGAATATACGCCGTAACATAAATTATTTCCAATCTGCCGGGTGATGCCGTGTACTTTCGGACTGAAGTTTCAAAAGGCATTAAGGAGCCATTCGCACCGCTCTCTCCAATAAAGGGTCCATTAGCTGAGGCGAGGGGCCGCCACCTTGCGCGCAATTTCAGAGTCGATTAAGTTCGCATTCAGTGGAGGCAGCCATCGAATAAACGCCGATTCAAAATCGAAATAGCTGATTAAGTACCCTTAATAGTTTCATTTACCATAAAGTTCCCCATTGAACTCTTTAATGGCAGTGGAGTCTGAGTGTAACTTCCTTTTGACTCCGGCGCTACCTTCGTTTATGATTGTGTTGCTCTTGTGGAAAGTTTTACGACTAGTTTTCTTCCATTTCCTGTTTTGGCTTCATATCGGGAGCACTTTTCAAATTGAATGTGAAATTCCTTCTTCATGCTCTCTGCAAAATTTCCTGCTATGCTTCCATAAAACCATTTATTTCAGCTGCTGGTGGAAGTAAGTATATGGTTCCAAGTCAAACTGCAAAACTGCACCAACGATGGAACCTGTAATAATTGAGTGAACATTCTCTTCTAAGCAATCCGTTCTGAATTTAGTTGCCAGGAAATTAAATGCTTCTCCCCAACATGTTTATTTCTATTTTACTTATGGATTCCTTCTTCAAGTTGCATTTTCCAGTTATGACGATGCAGTAAACTGCTTGTATGGGCTAACTCGTGCAGATATGAACGACATTATTGTTCAGGTTTTGTTCAATAAAATTGACAAAATACTTGACAACTGTGGAAGAAGTTCAGTGGTGGGAATAATTCTACACGGGCAAGAGATTAATATACATAGTTGAGCTATACTTAATGTACAAACAAATAATGCTTAAATGTACTTAAAATGCAAAAAATGTACTTAAGGACGACTCCCAGGGCTTCATAATTGTTTAATTTGTTAATGTTCTTCACCATCCACACGATGCAACTTAACACGAAAAGTTAAATTTTGATCAAAATTCTTTTTTTTTCATCAGTATTTAAAAATTTCTTTGCACGTATAGCCACCGCAACTATTCTTGACAAATCGCATTCTGTCAGTGCAATTTTGTTGGCTTATCTTATCACCATAAACCAGTGACATCATGTAATCCGATAGGAAATACTCGAGAGGTGCCAGATAACACGACCTTGGAGGACAATTTACGAATTCACATTAACGGCCAAATCGTGATTTCAATAAATCAATGGTTTAAGTCGCTGTATGGCAGATAGTGCCTTCCTGGTCAGCTTTAATTGCTGCCCCAACTAGATTTCATGTGAGGGCAGACCAACAACTTTGCGCAAAATTATCCACTCAGTGGACGAACAGAGTTCGAATTGCTATGATCGACGACGAATCGAGGAATGTGGATCCACTTTTGTTTACCGTGACAATATTTTCCTCAGCATATTCCGATGACGTGTTGGTATTGTTGCCTCGTGCAGAGAGTGTGTGGTACAAAATCTATCCACAGTTCAACGGATGGATTGTTTTCATCAACAAATATGTGCACCATTAAAATCATGAAATTGTCTATAAGTCTCGCAAATCGACGACCGAATTTGGATATTTGTTTTTGCCGTTCCTCAAGCGTCAATCTATTATACATATATAATATATTTGTATACATGATTATTTGGAAGATTATGCTGTACACAAATATCAAAAAAAATGTTGACACCATTTAGAAAACATTGCTTAATACAACCAGAAGTTCAATTTTAAAATGCAGTTATCCATAAATCTTGTATTACTAATCACATAAAATTTTAATCTGATGCCCTACATTAACTCGGAAACCATTTGGCGCACTATAACAGATGAGTCTTCTACTAGCGCATCATTACATTTCATTATTAATTATTTATTATGAATTATGTTTTTGCATAAATTATCATATTATTGAAAGTATCAAACGATTAGTTGGTAGTGCTATGTGATATAAAATTCAAATAACATGTGCTGGTGAAAAACTCTTTCCATGTACAACAGTTCCAATACCGCCCCTTTTTTTGTCTTAGATTTGATTTATAATTGTTTTTGATTATTTGCTTTTATTAACTTTTTGACTGAACTTTCAACTTGGCTTGGAAAATTGATTTGTTTTTGTTTTATATTTATATATAATAATTATTGATCTTGAGAATACACTTTTGATAATTTGATAATTGGGGGACGGTATTAGGACTCAAAACGTAAATTGGTGGAAATGTCCATTTTAGAGTAAAAAAATATTTTTAATTATATTATATTAAATCATATTATATTATTAACAAGTAATATTACACTTTATTATAATTTTCAACCATTACATTAGCGATCTAGGAGTAAAAAGGAAAATGGGGTAAATATCTATATAAATAAAAATCAATGGCTAAATGTGTTACTAAGCGCAAAACTCGAAAACGGCTGAAGCAATTCGGCTAATTTTCAGTTAATTTTGTTTTCCAAATATTCGTTGAAATCCGAGAAAGGTTCTGATGAAGAGCAAAATTGTAAAAATTGCACGGCAAAAAGTAAAAGCCACATTTTTCTTTATCATATTCAAACTGTTCCTAGTTGTCAATTCTAGGGATGGCGATCTGAGATCGATTAATCGAAGAATCGATTTTTTGCGGTCGTAAAGATCGATTCTAGCATTGAATCTATCTCAGACACCCCAAAACTGGCTTTCAATTAATCCGAGGGTTTCCGAGGGTGTTGATTTCGAAACTGGTATCAAATTTCCAAATCATAAATGGCGGATCCAATATGACGACGGAAAAGTTGGACTTCAAGGGATTGCCTGGAATCCTGGAAAGTCATTTTCAGGGTCGCTGATTTCGAATATGCCATCAAAAATCCAAATTTAAGATCACCCCGCTCGGTCATATAGGAGAGGCTGTGCAATTGAAGTGTGAAATGGAGAAATATAAATTTATTAACACTGTTGAAAAATACCTAAAATTATGTGAAAAACAAGACTAGAAAAACATTTCGAAATAGTCAACAACTTTTAAGGTACATGGATTTTTTCGAATTTGAGGAGATAAATTTAAATAATAGTAGTAATTAATGGACATAGTGTAGTCTGGATGGGCTTAATGGAGGCGCCTTGAATGAAATAAAGTGTAAAAGAGGTAGGAGTTTCCTGTTTATTTTTTACGAAAAGAAGTGGGGTTTGATGTGAAACTAATTTTCGAAAGTAGAAAACCTGCGGTGTGCCAAATTTGGGATTAATTATTAATTAATTAATAAACGTAGAAAGAGAAACTCTGGATTTTGAAAGTAGAAACTTTTTGAGAACGGAACCTTACACCTGCCGATTCGAGATAATTGATAAAATTAAATTATTTAGAGTAAAAAAAGTATTAGGGATGTAGTGTATGAGACCACCCCCACTTCGCTAGAATATAAAGGAGAGGGGGTGTAGAAGGGGGGCGAGTAAAATGTATATAAATAAAAATTTAGTGTCCCGGGTCCGGTAGAAGCTCGTTACAAAATAAATCAAATCAATACAAAAATATGATATGACAGGTACTCTCTGATTTTCGAATTTCCAGCTTTTAAACACTTTCCTTTATGCCCGACATCCCCTACTTACAATAGGTAACAGCTCATGACTTCATGATTCAGCGTAATGACACCTCTGAAGATGTCCGGCCCAACAAGGCGAAATGCGTTGTTCGTTACAGCTTAGTTTGTATTAAATAAATAACATTTTTGTAAAGTAAAAAGAAAGGAAGTTTTTTATCAAACATATCCACTCGCTGCACTTGCACTCAAAGTAATGCCTTACTCGAGTTAGCCAAACAGTGGAAAGATTCGCTAGTTAGATTTAACTTTAAGTTCACTCCTCCAAGTGTAGTATTCCAATGAGTGTATTTCAAAGAGAAAAGTTTCTTTGAGTTAACGCAATTGTCCGAGTTGGCACACTAAGTTGAGAGCTTCAAATTTTCTGGGCGTGTCATATCGGCTACTGCCTCGACATGACCAAGGAAAGTTTCCCCTATGAATTTCGGAAATACACTCTGCCGAAGGGTGAGTCTCTCAAATGCAATCTTAGTTGCAATTCACGTATATATATGTACATATGCTTAGAAGTTAGTGTGTGTGTCGAGTACCCAGAGTGCTTGCTTTGGTTGCTACTTAGGGTTTTGTCTGCCTTTGTCCGCATTTGTTGAACATTCACATGATATCACAAGACGGCCATTCTTCAACTTCAAAACGAAGCGTAGCAAGGATATGCGGACTTATAAAAGAAAGATTTGTTATTGTACTTGTGAACGAATCCACCTCAGCTTTATTTTATGCAAAGCTCTGCATTGATTTGGTTAAATTTTGTATGCACGGTAAATACTTCAAATAGGCAAAAAGTTGTCTGAAATATTTTCATAACCAAATCCAACCAAATGCATCTAGGCAGCCGAAAGTAAACGAATTTGAAAGATTTGTTTGTGTCTAAATTATTAATTTTACATAATTAAAATTGTATGTGCATATTATTATATTTTTTAATTTAATATAATATTATATCATTATACCATTACACCATTATATCACCATTGAAAATGGTCGAGGCCAACTGTTTATTGATTTGATGTGGAAAGACCCCTCTAAATTTATTATTTGTACATTAGATAAAATGAAATTTCTTTGAAAATATTAATTACAAATAACAATGATTCATAAGCCCGTATCGTGCCTCCCTGTATTTTTAACTCTTATGCAGTTATGTTCCTGATTACCCAAAAACGGCAAAAATGGTATCAAAATAAAAACTCTATGTGACTTTGAAAAAAGGTTACAATTTTCACGAAAGATTTCGTTAATGCAAAGGAATTGTTTATATTAATGTTTCACCAATTTTTTTAGATTGAAAGAAGAGTAGGATGATGATTATTATCTAACTAATAAAATAAAGTAAACTAAAACGTAACTACGGCTTCAACTGCCCATTAAAAGGTTTTCTACAAGCCTAACTAGCTCCTGTATTTTATATAATAAGGACACAGAAAATCACTTACTCAATTAATGAATTCTTATCATAAATACATTATCTACAGTTACTACATTCAGTAGGTACTATCATTTTGACGCCGTAGTCACACGTAATTTTAAAAATTTATCTTAATTGAGATACGGCCGGCGTTTACGTAGCGGAGCATCCATAAAAATCCAATAATACCTACCTCATTTCTCCAAATGTGATGAGTAGTTTAGGAGCTATGAAGGAACCGCAGTCGGGTAAAAACATTCCAAAAATGTGAATGAGTAAATAGTTTTTTTGTCGTGTACACACAGTTGGCCTTTTTGAACTTCTCACACGTATGCTTCGGAAAGCCAACTCCCTGCCTTCCTTTGACTTTCATCAGACCAAATCATCTCTTAGGAGTATCCTAAGCACCTCTTAAATTTTACATGTATGTTGCCCCCCTTTGCCTCTTTGCCTCTGTTGCTTAAATCATTTAAATAAATATTGCGTCCCTTTACTTTACTCTGCTTAAGATCAAAACGGAAAAAACGATTTCTTCAATGCTACAAAGCACGAGTAGTTCCCCTTTAAGTCACCACTTTGGATATCGAGGATTCCAAAACCTATGTGTAAAAGTAGCAATCAGCAAAGCTACAGTACATACTAAATTTTCTCAGAAGAACTAATTTTTGTTCTTGACTTGCTCCTGTGGGAGTAATAATACCCAGGTAATCTCGAGTGAGTCGCTTATTATACTAACCAGGTTGATTAAAGAAGGTAAGTTAAACTTTAATGAGTTCACTGCATCGTAATACACGCACCCGTAAAGGCAAATTAAATTGGAAATCCCAATAATATTTTCTGGTTTGGGAGGTATAACGAAGTACTTTTAATTAACACAGTGCTTAAAATAATAGGCCTGCTATTTACGTGCCTCGATTCGCTAATATTGACTTAAATTTACACGTACCCCTTGAGTCCGAAGATTTTAAATTTTGTAGGCATAACACGTAAAATTCACGAGTTGGAAAACACTCTTCTTAAAGATCGATCATCAGACTGAACATTTTTTTAAAATAGTGAAGGTGGCTCCGTGATTGCCAATGACCATCGTCATCGTAGCATATTGACATACTTCCTTCGGCTGGAATTAATTAAATGGAAAAGACGTGGTGACACGAGGTTTCAACAGGATGGTGCGACCTGCCACACCGCACGTGAAACTATGAAGAAATAAAGTTCTCAGGTCGTGTCATCTCGCTGGACTTATTTCTCTGCATTTAACAACAGGAAGAGTTCGACCACCACATTTGTGGAACCAAGTCGTATTAATCTAAAACGTCTTCCAAAATTTCGTGAAATGGGCAAGCACAAGCCAACGGCGGCTACTGTGATTTTCTTTAATTTATGATAAAGGTATTGCAAGGGATGTCTCCCTTTGCAGTCAAAAATGATTGTTTTGTTTCTTTTTTCAAAAAGAGGGGATATTTGGTACGAATACATTTCACAAAGCTTATGCTTATATTATTAAATATAATGCAATAAAAATTGAAAACAATGATAAAAATGATAAAGAGCAGAAGGATTCCTTTAAAAGAACAGAATTTGTTTGTTTATTTTATATTTACTTTTAAGTGCAGCAATTTTGTCTTCCCCGGTGCCCGCTAAAAAAAGTCGCGTTGTTGTTATGTAAATTTGAAAGGGCAGAACAAACACGAAATATCTTGTTTGCATACATTTTATTATAGAAACTTTTAATTTCCAAAGTTTGCAGTCAAACAGCGTGTAAAACAAAAGTCCGTTGCCTTAAAAATTATATAGCGGGTGAATGCTTGAATAATGTAACTGAATGTACAAGTTTTAAACTTTACACTCGTATCTGGGGATAATTACCACTGAACAGACCATCAACTCGCCAAGTTTATCTACTCCAGAAATTCATTAGCTAATTAATCCTTTCAGTATGAGACGCCCGAGGCAAAAATTAGCCCTCGACCAAGACTTAATTTCGTCCGTTTGTTGCTGGCGCCTCACGGCACGCCTCCTTGTTAACATTTCTCAATTGTAATTAGATTCTCCCTTCCCTCTGCGACTTGCGAGGATGTTTACCCCATCAGAAGATAATTAATGGGATGTTTGGAGAAAAATTAATTTTCATCCAAAATCAACTCGACACTCACTTCGTGGCACCACTTAGCACTCTCTTAGTGGCCTGGAACGCGCTGAAGATCCATTTTCTGCAGATGTGAGAGAAACGAAAATTATAAACTGATTCGCTGATGCGGCGGTGGCAACGTTGAAAACCGCGAACAATTTATCACGAACGGCGAAAAGTTTTCTCGAGGAGCAGCTAAATGAGAAATTCCCTTACGAGAAAGAAATACACTCGAACCGCAGATTTGGTGCAGCACTGAGGCAGTAAATTAAACGAAATTCAAATAAACTGCCCCTAAAAGTCGTTGCAGTGTTAATTAACGAGCAGCGGAGTAATTTCGGTGAACCGGGTATGACTCAAAATTTATCTGATAGGCAACCAAATGAAAGGATCACCAAGCCTCATTTAATCGACTTCCCCGCGAACATGCATAGCCAGGCGTTCCTTACGAGTTTCCTTGGCGCTCCCCCTATCAGAGCAGATCTTATTATCAAAACTGCCTTCCATTCATGCTGCGAGTGGTAATTAAGGGTGACAGGAACACATTATTTCCTCGCCGGTGCTTTGCAGGAATACCTCAGTTTATCAAGTTCACCACATTTTAACTGCACTCATTATTGCATTGCAGCTCCGCCCGACCCCCGTTGGCTTTTTAATTCAATTACGTCGCATCTCCTCCGCTCCACATGCAAATTACATTCGCTGACGTCCCTTTGCTCCATTGAATGGCGCTATCTGGGGCAATTTAGCAAATAGCACATTTTCTGTATTGCTTGGCATTTGAAGTGGAAGGATATTAAATGGCATACGAGTTGTATTAGGTTCGCTATTGACAGCCGGACCCTGTAAGCTTCCGAACAGAAACAAGGAGCTCTCTGCTAATTGCATTTACATATTTGCACGTCAATTGGGTTAGCAAAACTGGAAAATTTATTGCGCAACTTACAGTGTTTTTCTTGGTCCTGACAAAGCAATTAAGTTGCTCACATGCGGACTTCACGAGGTGAACCCGGAATAAGCTGCTCGGTAACATGTGTTTGAAATGAGGTGAGGCACGACATCCGCAAACTGAGTGGGTGGACAGATTTTATATTCCCATTTATTGCTATACGATATACAAACAGTTCCTTACTTCCAACCTCAATTGCAATTTATTGGAATCGTCCAGCAACTTGTTTTTTAGTTTGAAGTGTCCAAGATTGAGGTCGCATTTGCGAATGACGAAATAGATATGGTATGCATACCTCCACGTGTATGAAACAACCTTACGAAGCAAATCTTCGGGACCCCAGGATTACTAAACAACTTATTCCCTTTAAGATTTGATAGTATGTATATTAGGGTGGTCCTTATTTTTCGACTTTTGAATTAACCCCGGGACACTTTTTCATTTGATTATATGCATCTAAATATGAAATACGTGTGTTTTTTTTTTAGTTAAGATTTAGAGGTCGCTACCAGCTGGCAAAGTAAAAAAAAAGTAGATGGTTGGCCCCTCTGATTGCTCCTTTTGTAATCATCTGAAATCAATATTCCAAAAAGATTATTATTCAGTAGGGTTGACATTCTGTTTCGTAGCAGATTTAAAAAAATCGATTGTGTTTTTCGGTTTAAAATCGAGATAAAAAAAAGTGAGTGGATAAAAAAATCTAATTCTGATACCGGACATAACCATTCATGAAATCAAAGTAAGGTTTGGCTTGTCGGTCGATTATTATCAAAAAAAGAAATACGGATTTTGAGTTTTTATTTAAAATTCAAACCTCGGTAGCGACCCCTAAATGTCATTTAAAAAATTCAAAAAAAAGATTGAAATAGTTTCTTATGAATCAAATTACGTGGTGTCCCGCGAAATTAAAGAAAAAAAATTGTTTTCTTAGGAATAAGGACCACCCTGTTGTATATCTAAAACTATGAAAACCCCTCCATTTTAATATTTTTTTAGATGTGCACGCACTAATATCACAAAATTAACGTAACAGTTTTATAGGGGGTTTGTCAACAATGTCCAACTTACTCCTTATGCTCGGTTCGGTTAGGATCTAAGGACACAAAAGTCTACGTGAAAATACAACTAACATTTTATTTGTGAATTGGACAGAAAATATGATAGGAAAACCATCAGATCCGTGACAGATCAATTGGATTTTGTTTAATTACTTTTAATTAAAGTAACATAAGACAACCTCATCTCTACTTCATGAAAAGCCAATGGATAAAATTTGAGCTTCTTTTGATTCGAACAGCTATTGATCGATCAAACATCTGTTTTGAAGGACAATATTACGGTCAAAATTTGTTACCATATGGCATACGGTAAGCAACATCGGAGCTAAGGTGTAATAGTTCAAAGCTTTTAGAATATCATTTACACTATGAATACGATTCTGCATTACGTAGAAATCTGGCAAAGCCCACTGATCAGGCCAGTTTATTGGACCAGCCATACGTAGACCTTTAGTCAACACAATCAAAAAATAAGGCCATGTATGCCATATGTAGTGTTGGAAACTATAGGGTTAGACCACAGATAAGTAATACAGATGCCGAGCCACTGTGTTAAAAATCCGACCAAATGCAACATTTCCGCTAGACAAGTTTTCGGCTCTCTAGCTAAGTGATGTTGCGGAACAAATGAATCTTGGAAATCTTTGCTGGAGCCTTTGCACTTGGCTACTTGGTCGAGGGTCAGGCCACGAGACCAGCAAAGAGTTTATAGGCACACCGACCTAAACGAAGGTGAGGCGTGAGGGAATTTCAATGTTTCAATCGGCAACAGCCATTGTGGGCTGGTGTTCTAAGATGGCGAGATATTCTAGCAATGAGCGCGGGTAAAAATATGAAAACTCGAAGGCAAATTCGTACAATTTTAGTTGATAACGACGGCGCGTGCATTTTGAAAGCAATATTTGAAAATGTTGTATGCTGTGATAAGTAATTGATTTATCTAGGCAGATTTTTCAATTTTGTATTTTGCTGTTCAGATTTTCATTTAGGTGATTTGCGTACACCTATTTGAATTGAATTTGATTGAGGTACGTACTTTAATGAATTTGTTGGGTTTGATATTTTTTAAAGCAAATACGCGTGGTATCGCATTTAATCGAAAAAAGTTACGTGAATATCAGCCCACATTATCGAAAATGGCAATATGATTGAAATTATACAATAAATATGTATGCAAGATTAGGGTTATAGCCCAGTAAAAGTAGTTACCAAAAAGGTCAAAATTACGGAAAAAGTCCGACCAAGCTGAATGGCTGTGGATACATTTATTTGGATGTCCTTTTAGGTGTCCTGTAAAGTACGCTTAATTTGAGCCATTGGATTTAGGGGGCGCATTCTAGTCCCGTGTCGCTGGTTGTTCTGTCGTTGAATCAAAATAATGTATGTTTTCCTTAAACAAAATTGGTAAAGATCGGCCTTTATTTTCTTTCATTTTTACAAAAGATATCATTATGCTATACATTTGGATTCCCAAGTGTGAAGTACACTGACCAGCAAAATTATCTTATCAAATAAAATTTTTCAGGGAATTGCAATTAGAATCGGGTTTGAAAATATTTCTTTCGCACTTCTTCTCATAAAATCAATTAGTTAAGGTTGAAATGTTCAAGGATTCAAATCGTTTGGCGAGTGAATCGTAGTGTTTTGTTAGTGGCATTAAAAAAGAGACAATTTTGAAGATATTTATTGGCGACGTTTCTGTGTGATAGAGAAAATTTGTTAGCAAAATGTTTATACATTTTAGTGGGTACTGGTTGCGAGTATACATACATATACAAGTCTCAAAATTCCGTGCACTGGAGACACGTATAATCTAAGTGCTGAACACTCTGTGGAAATAGTGACTCTTGTAGAAACTGGAAAAACCCAAAGGTAGGTTGCTAGTAACGTTGGCATTTCCCAAATCACAAGTTGATCGATTTTTGCACTTAAAGCTTTAAGAAATGACAGTGTTACGGCTTCGGAGTCACAACAATCTTTAACAGAAACTGACGACGTTAATTTAAGTATAAGGACAATACGTAGAAGACTAGTAGACGTTATAGTGCACTTAATTTACTGCCATATCATATAAGAGTTCGTTGATGAATGTGAGAGAGTGCGGGGAAGAAGAAATGAATTAAATACCATATTTTATTTATTTAATATTATACGCATTTATAATTACACCAATCGTACCTTTTGGAGGTGGCTTTATTATGGTATGGGGCGGCATATATTATGAATATCGTTCCGAGCTGCTCATTTTCAATGGAAATAGTATGAGCGGATTCTCATATTAGAAATGTCCTCGAAACTGAGGTGATGCTCATTGCTTATGGAGTGGGAAAAAATTTCATTCTAATGTATGATAATGCCTAACAGCATGCCTAGTCGAGTTAGAGAAGTCATTGCAGCTAGAGCAGGTAGTACTCGTTATTAAATTAAATAAATACATGTGATTTCGTTGTTTATCATGTTATTAAGGCCTAAGATTAAATTAATAAAAGGAATTTTTGCTATAAAGGTGTCACATCTCACCTTTTCAACGAAAACCTGAAATAAAGCTATCATATATGTATATTTGAAAAGATGTTAAGTTTCCTATTTTACTTTGATTTTGGTTGTTAATTTGGACACGTTCGAAAAAAATCAAAGAAATATGTGTGATTGCATAATTCTATTAGTCAGTGTATATAGAAGGAAAATAATCCAAACAACGTAAAGAGTAAATAATTTAGGGAAATCCAACTGTTAATTATATTAAGGAAGGTGACCACCTTGTAAATTTAAAAAAATCGATTTATTTTTTCATTTTCTCAATCCTTATTACTTTTACAAATCATCCCCAGAAATTTTTTTCCAAAAATTCGAATTCTAACATATAGTACAGTCATTTGGTGAGAAATATAGTGGTTACCTGGAAAGTTTTCCGGGAGTTTTGAAAATTAGTAATTTTATAGAATTTGAGGTGCTCTTTCCGAATTTCGACTTTGCCACCTCGTATTTTTGCCGCTCGCGCCGCCATATTGGAAAAATGGCGCCTAAAAGCAGTTTTTTGACAATATCTCCTTTCCGACTCATTTTACGATAAAAACAGTTATATACAAAATGAAACTAGAGACAATTGCCTACAATTCATGTATCTACCTTTTTTTCATAAAATCAATAGTTTTGGCGTACGAGCGCCGCAAAGTGTACTCCAACGCGCGCTTTGGTCATTACTCATTATTCATGCAACCTGTGGCATTTAATTTCAACTCATTATATTTGTGAGTTATAAAATTAATGTAAATCTAAACTATACTGACTATAGATATTATATTATACTATAATATACCAGAATATATATATATATATATATACAATAACATCTATATAGATATTATACTATACGTTGAAATACCGACTTACTATGGCCTGTCCTTCGCAGGTATAAGGGTTGCGTCCTCTTTGTGTCGAGCTCCCTTCTCTCTCGTCTACGAAACATCTGCCGGTAGAGCTCAAGAGAAATATTTAGTCTGAGTCATCAGTATACGTCTATCGTTTCAGAGTGTCGTTTACACTTATACATTTATACAGCTATGGCTTTTAATGCAGTAAACTGTTTTATTTGTACAAAGCCATTGGAAGAAAGTGAAGTGATTGAAGTAAAGGAAAAAGGATTGGAGACTTTTCGTATAATGGCGGAAAGTTAATCTCCGAAACTACTCGACCGATTTCAATGTTTTTGGTCTTATTTTGTTCGTTGCGATGTTTTGTAAGCCAGTCCACATTTTGCTAAAAAAAGTTAATTACAACATTTTTCTTAGCAGAGAATAGTGAAAAACACGGGTATTTTTTCAACATTTTTTTTAAACGTCCGCCATTTTATTTATTTTTCTTTTTTTTGGAAAATTGTGGTAAATTGTCTCGTAAGGGACCTTTTTTTTTGAAGATGCCGTGTTTTTTTTATTCTTGAGATTCATCAATCCTGAGATTAACTGTCCGCCATGGGACAGCGTTTTTTTGAGGCCTCAATTTTGGTGCCTCCTGGATAGTTGTTAAAAAATGAAATTAAAAAACATCAAGTATTTTGTATTTTATAAGTTTCAAATAAAAGTTTAAAAGAAAATCATTGTAATATCTTAAACAGCGCCTGAAAAAAAAATTATTGAAAATGTTGCATTTTTTAGCCTCCAAGGTGGTCACCTACCTTAGAGGAATCCACAGTTCTTTTCCTAACTTTCAACCATGGACATTTTTTAAAAATAATCTGCGAGTATTTTGTTGTTGGTTTGGGAATGTAGTTTTCTGTTCTCACAATCAGTGAACATTTGCAATCCGAATATCCATTTTCATGCAAATACTATAAAAATTATATTTAACAGGCTTTCATTTTAAATTGGTTGCGGTCGGATCATCCTGAATGATTTGATAGAACGTTCTCCCAGTTGAATCAATCAATATTGTATGTGTGTTTATATATGTTGGAAATACAGCGTTTGAATCTCTGTGGTTACTTTCTGTAAAATTGTAAAAAACCAAATCAAAAGGTTGAAGGTGTTGAAATGATATTTAAAAGTAAGTTGAATTTGCTAGTTTAAATGTCAATTCCTATAGATGGCGCAGCAATGCCAATTTTCTCGTTGTTCGTTTCAAGTAGGCAGGACATGAAGAAAAAAACAGAATAAAAGGGATTTGTACTCGAGATTGACGATTTTTTTGTTGAATAATAAAACTTTGTCTAAAAAGGTGACCTAACTGTTTAATTTGATACAATAGAAGAACTAAAACAGGTTATGGGTTCCAGTATTCGCGAGTCAATCGAGTACAGAGAAAAAGTACGCGCGAAAGTTTTGCGAGAGTAAGAAAAGAAAAAAGAAAAAGAAAAAAAAAGGAGTTCGCGAAAAGTTCGCGTCGAGGTTGGCTTTATTGTGGAGTGTCGTCACCTCAGCAATTTTCAAGATGGACATGGCGAAACACATAAAGCCCCTGGCTTGTGAGGCAGACTGGCCGATTTGGAAGCGGAAATTGCGGGACCTGCTGGATTATCACGAAGGAGCCCTGGACGCAATTGACGGCAAGTTGGTGAAACCTGAGCCCTTAGAAGATGGAGCTACGGACATTGCCATTAAGAAACACAAGCAGGCAAGTGAGTTATTTCGTAAGGCAAATAGTTTATCAGAAAATAATGGATAAGCAAACAGCGCATGAGGCGTGGGAAGCATTAAAGTTGAATTTCGAGGCAAAGATCAGCTGTTCAAAATATGCACAGAATTTTTTGCATTCAGTTGGATTGTTGGAGAGGATGTTTCAACCCACATTGCAAAATTGAGAAGTTTATGGAATGAACTCAACAATGGTCTGAAATCGAAAGACGAAAATGTGCTTCCTGATTTAATTCTTGTTTGCAAGGTTTTGCAAATTTTGCCTGGCGATTTCGAGAACTTCAGGTCAAGTTGGATGTTGTTGTCGAAAAATGAAGAAAAAACTTTTGACGAATTAGTGACTCAGTTGTGCATGTACGAAAGAAATTTCAGAAAAACCACAAATGGCGCCACTGGAGAAGCATTATTTGTCAGAGGCGAAAAGACCAGGCAAAGGCATGGTTCACAGAGATCAAAAGCAAATGACATGTGCAACTATTGCAAAAGGAAGGGACATTGGGTGAAAACTTGTAAAAAGTGGATTGCTGATGGACGACCGCCGAAGAACGCCCCTCAGAGCAACGCCCTGGATACCAATGTAGCCCTGTGCACCATCAGTGAGGATATTCTTCAGGCTGAGACCAGTACATCAGGATGGTGGATCGACAACGGAGCCACAAAGCACGTGACCAACTGTCCGGACCAGTTTGTCGTTTTTCAAGAGTTTTCGAGCCCCTGCGTCATCAAGGCCGCTGGAACGGAAGCTCTCAAGGCCATTGGGAGAGGAACCATCGAGATCTCATCCTTCACTGAAGATGACCTTGACGGATGTATGGTATGTTCCAAAAATATCCAAGAATTTGTTTTCAGTTTTAGCTGCCCAAGACAGAAACGAAAATAGCAAATTCTTTTCAACTTCAACCAAGTGCCGGCTGGAGGTGAATGGAAAGACGGTGCTGTACGGACATCGTGAGAAAGGTGGGACTCTATACAAAGCAGCAATTGAACCAACCATTCCTGAGAAAGCGGAGAGGGTCAACATTGCCGAGGCAGAAAATTCGACACTGCAGCTGTAATACACACAATCACGAGGTAATCCTGTCCAGAGATGTCCAGTTTCAGGAAAGACTAAAAGAGTGTGAAGAGGAAGTCAAGCTGCCAATAGAAGACATAGAACGTGAGGAAGAAGAAAACCGTGATGAAGGACAATTAGAAGAGGAAAACGATGATGGAGAAGAATCCGAGGTTGAAGACGATGGTGAGCCGCCGATCAACACTGAAGAAGAGATGAAGACATCCGAGAGGAGCTCTAAGGAATCGGTCAACCTTGAAGAAACCCAAACATCTTGAAGCCTACACCATGGCCATAGAGGAACTTGCAAACCAAGTGACGGGGGATCCTGAGACCTTCGAAGAAGCCTTGAAAAGTGAGGATTCAGCCGAATGGAAGAAAGCCATGGATCGTGAAATGACCTCCTTGGAAGAAAATCAGACTTGGATCTTAACAGAACTGCCACCAGGTGCGAAGGCCATTCCATGCAAGTGGGTCTTCCGACTCAAGAAAAATCCGGACGGCAGTATCGACAAGTACAAAGGCAGATTGGTCGTCAAGGGCTTCAGTCAGCGTTACGGTATTGATTATTATGAAACTTCTCCTTCGACCGATCCCCCACCTTGCCGCGGTGAAGGAGCTTGCGCGCGTCCGATGATGGACTGGGCTACGTCGACGGTAACCAAGGTTGCCGGCAGGGTCACCCATGTCGAACAGGCCAGTCTTGAGGCGTCAGACTAAGAGGGGTGATCATTCACATGAACAATGGAGGTCAAGCCTACGGAAATATTATCTGCACGAGGTAACCAGGAAACTGGGAATCCTCCCGCTGAAGAAGCGGCTGGGGCATGGAATGTGCAGGCCCCAACTCCATTGACTGCCGAGGTGAAGGGACCAGGCCAAGGAGGAAGTACTCTACTGGACCCCGATGATAGGATGTCTACAGACGAACTATCATCGATTGGCACATTGACAGGGTCAATGGAGAGCCTACTTTTAAATCAGGAAAGGACCGGAAAGCAGTATTCCTCTGCGACTACGGTTAATCCTGTTTCGATGGACACTCCCACCCCCTTGCTTGAGGCTACAGTGGTAAGGGATCCTCCCTTGAACGTGGCGGACAGCAAGGGGATGTCCAAACGCCAGCTGCGACGGCTAAGACAGAGAGCGAGGAAAGCCAAAGTTCCGGAGGCGAAAGCCGGAGGACCTGATGGACTTGCTCGCTCTGCGTCCACCCCGATAGCACCGGCGAACAAAAGAAGTAGATCCGAGGCGGATTCGTCCAACTCGGGCTCTTCGACTGTCGCCGGAAGCTCTGGGGTGAGCAAACCCGAGCAGCCAGCGAAGAGCAAAAGGAGGAAAGTCGTCAAGACCGGGCTCCCGAGCTCTTCATCACCGAGCGAGGCAAAGGGGAAACCCGATCCTCGTATCGTAGCGCATAAGGAGATCAGCCAGAAAGACTTAGTCGAAGCTGGCCCTTCTAATGCGAAGTCGGGCTCGAGGACTGCGGACAGGGTGGTTGGAAAAAGCTTTGCCAAAGCTGCCTCCGAAGCCTTGGTCGCTGTGATCGAGGCCGACAACCCACAAAAAAGCATGACCCAGCATCATGCTACTTTTGTGGAAGGTCACATTTGGAAGCTTCTAGGTGCAACCAAGGAGTCACCAAAGTTTGAGGGAATGGTCGTCTGCGACGGGGCCATGAAGGTTCAGTGCGCGGACGAACATTCACTCAAATGGCTGCTTGCAAATGTGGCAAATATACCGGCTTGCGAGGGCATAAAGTTTAAGGCTGCAAAAGGCAGCGACATGCCCAAGCTGGTTCGGGCCGTTATGTGGATCCCGGGACCTCGTAAGAGCCCTGGGGACATAATGGCCCGAATCCGGATCCAGATCCCGGGACTCGACACCAAATACTGGCGTGTCCGTGCATACAGCGGGAAGAGGAAGAGCTCCAGTGACCCTGAGGGCTCTACTTTGGCGCTGGGCATAGACCTGGAGTCGTTACGAGTCCTGGAGTCTGTTTACGGACTCCGCCCGTACTTAGGGTTTGGCAGAGTGAAAGTTCACGTCTCCAAAAAATAAGTGCGGTCGACGAGTGAATAGGGAAGTAGTTGACTTATATGCCAGCGGACTTGAAGTTCACTCAGATTAATCTGCACCACAGTAAATCAGCCACTGCATTACTAAGTGGAAGGTTGACCAAACTGCGGACATACCCCCAAATAACTCTCATACAAGAACCATGGGTGTGCAGAAAACGCATCTGTGGCCTTGGGATGGTTACTTGGGGTAAACTCTTCTATCACGATAGAAGTGACAGACCGAGGGCTTGTATGATTGTCCCAAACTCAATCGAAGCCATGATGTTAAGGCAATACTGTAGCCAAGACGTCGTCGCGGTCAAAGTATCATACAAAAAATCGGGGGTCAGGTGCGAAACAATTATTGTTTCTGCTTATCTGCCCTATGATTCAATCGGCCCACCTCCCGCTTGGGAGTTACGGGAAATCGTACGATACGCTGAATCCAATAACTTGGGGCTGATCATCGGCTGCGACGCCAATGCGCAGCACACCCTATGGGGAAGTAGCAAGTGCAACACCCGTGGGGAGAAGCTATTGGATTTTATTCTGGCGCACGACCTTGTGGTGAAAAACGTGGGCAAAGACCCAACTTTCATCACGAGGAGGCGGCAGGAAGTAATAGACCTGACACTGTCCAATAGGAAGGTGGAAGGTCTGATTACCAAGTGGCACGTTCTAAGAGAGGAATCTCTTTCGGACCACAGATACCTAGAGTTCCGGCTAGCTGGTGAGACAAATCTAATACCGGCGGGCCGGAATCCTAGGAAGACTGACTGGGATAAATACAAGCAGGCACTGGGGAATAAGCTAACCCCAGTGCCCAAACTGCACTCTAGGACGGAAATTGAGGATGAGACGAGGAAACTCAGTCGGACCTTGATTGAGTCCTTCGAGGCAGCCTGTCCAGTCAGGAAGAGCAGATGTGGCAAAAATGTTCCGTGGTGGAACAATAAGCTACAAAGGCTCAGGAAAGAAACCAGGAAGCTTCTAAATAGAGCATTAAAAACTCAAAAAGAAGAGGACTGGCAAGCCTATCGCGCTTCGCAGCATGACTATAAGAAAGAGATTAGATCTTCTAAGCTCCAATCTTATAGGAAATACTGCGAGGAGCTAGAAGGGATGAAGGAGACATCACGGCTGCATAAAATATTCCAAAGGGATACCGCAGCCAAGCTGGACTCTATTCGAAAGTCTGACGGTAGCTACACGGACTCCAGACAGGAGGTGTTCAAAATTTTATTTGAGACACACTTCCCTGGTAGCAGAAATACCCTATCAGACGTAGGCCCAGCTGATGATCACTCGTTGAACATTACTAGGCTGGACAGATATATAGCATCCAGGGTTGTCACGGAGGAGAGGATAGAGTTCGCTTTATCCTCCTTTGAAAATTACAAAGCTCCCGGCCTTGATGGTATATATCCTGCAATGCTGAAGGTCGGAGGTAAAGTCCTGGTGCAATCCCTGAAAGAAATATTTAGGGCCTGCATAACTTGGGGATACATACCGACCGCCTGGCGAAAGGTTAAAGTTGTCTTCATTCCCAAACCAGGGAAGGACGACTATACTCTAGCCAAAAGTTTCAGACCCATCAGTCTAACCTCTTTTCTTTTGAAATGTCTGGAACGCCTGGTTGAAAAGTACATTAGAGGAGGAGTGTTGAGAAGATGTCCGCTCAATGTTCGTCAGCACGCTTACCAGAGTGGCAAATCCTGCGAATCAGCACTACACGATTTAGTTCGAAGAATCGAGGGCGCGATGGAGCAGGGTGCTTTTGCTCTGGGCGTGTTCGTCGATATTGAGGGGGCCTTTGACAATGCCACCTTCTCCTCCCTGTGTAACGCAGCCAAAGCGTATGGGGTGGACAACGTACTAGTACGTTGGATACAATCCATGCTGACACAGAGACTACTAATTGCGGACGGTGCGGACGATACCAGGGCTGAGGTAGGCAGAGGATGTCCCCAGGGAGGCGTACTGTCGCCCCTGCTATGGTGCTTTCTAGTAGACTCGCTGTTGGATGAGTTACAGACTCACAACGTACACGCGCAGGCCTATGCCGATGACTTGAGTGCACTGGTTTGTGGCTACTCACTAAAGATAATTTGCCATAAAGTGCAGAAGACTTTGGATAGTATCCAGAACTGGTGCGAGAGGCACGGGTTATCAGTGAACCCTAGTAAAACGACACTTATATTGTTTACTAGGAAGAGAAAACTGAATAACCTTAAACTTCCAACACTAAAGGGTGTTACAATCCAACTCTCCACTGAGGTCAAGTATCTGGGAGTAATCCTAGACAGCAAGCTCACGTGGAGACCACATGTCGAACAAAAATCCGCCCGAGCATTAAATGCCTTCTGGCAATGCAGGCGGGCCTTTGGGAAGACATGGGGTCTGAGACCAGCGGTGGTCTACTGGCTATATACCGCTGTTATTAGACCCATCATAACTTATGCGTCTGTGGTCTGGTGGATCAGAACAGGAAAAACATCTACCTGTACGATCCTAAACAGACTACAGAGAGAGGCATGCATAGGGATCACTGGGGCCTTCAGCTCCACGCCTGGTGCGGCTCTCAACGCAATGCTCAACTTGCGACCATTGGACATCACAATCCAGGAAGAAGCAATGAAGGCAGTCTGTCGTTTGAAGAGACAAGGACTCTGGCACGACAACCACAGAAGCGGCCATGGTGATCTATCACGAAGGCTCCAGGAAAACTGTGACTCGTACAGTATGCCAACGGATGACATGCCACCGGTAACACTGTTCGATAGGGGATATCACGTTGAAATCCCGAATAGAGAGGACTGGGAAAACCCACACCATCTACTGGAGAGTTTCTCCCATGTCTTCTACACAGACGGCTCGAAAACCTCTACCGGTACGGGCGCTGGATGGTGTTTGAGCAAAGAAATCAAACACTCATATCCTCTCGGAGATTTTGCGTCAGTTTTCCAAGCGGAAATCATCGCTATTCTGAGTGCGACAAACTGGATAATTGATCAGAGATGGCGTGAAAGGAAGATCGGTGTTTGCTGCGACAGCAAAGCTGCGCTCGCAGCACTACGAAATCCAATCACCCGCTCGAAAATTGTCCTGGAATGTAAGAGACGACTGCAGTCGGTAGCTCGCTACAATGAAGTCTCTCTTATATGGGTTCCTAGTCATCAAGGCATCGAGGGTAACGAAAACTCTGATAGCCTAGCAAAGGAAGGCGCGAAAAGCAGCCCCTTTGGACCGGAACCACAAATTGGCGTGAATTCTGCAATAGTGAAAGACTGGATAACTCGACACATGGAGAAAATCCATGCGCAGAGATGGTCCATGTTACAAACCTGCAGACACACCAAACTCTTTATAGGTCGTCCCGATAAGGGCACTGCAGAAACTCTCTTGAAACTAAACAGGAGAGAATGCAGGAATCTTGTAGGGATTGTAACAGGGCATAGTACATGTGGCAAACATCTACATACCCTGGGAATCGTCAGTGATCCTACATGCGCGTCGTGCGGGGAGGATGAGGACAGCGTAGAGCACTTTCTCTGCGAGTGTCCCGCGTTCTCCCAAGCGCGGTGCGCTGTATTCGGCGCTGACGTATTGAGGATGGGAGAGATCTGTCCTCGACCCCTAGCCGAGGTTCTTCGGTTCATCAGAGCAACGAAGAAGTTCGGTTAGGGTGGGGGCAGAGTACAATGGACTGTTTGTCTGAGTGCTCGGGGCTTCGCTCCCCCCCTTTCTTACAATTATTATTATTATTATTATTATGAAACTTACAGTCCTGTGGCGAAGATGGGCACAATTCGTTCGGTTCTCAGCATTGCAGCAAGTGAGAAGCTACATCTGAAACAGTTTGATGTATCAACGGCTTTTCTGTATGGAGAACTGGAGGAAACAGTGTTCATGAGACAACCACAAGGGTACGAGGACGGAACCAGCAAGGAGTGCCTGCTGAAAAAAAGTCTTTATGGCCTAAAGCAGGCACCCAGATGTTGGAACAAAAGGCTTGGATTTTTTCTGGAAAAACATGGGTTCAAGACCAGTGATGCTGACCCATGTTTGTACATTCGAGAGAGGGATGATCGAAAACTCATTGTTGCGATTTATGTGGATGATGGCTTGCTAGCTGCAACGGACTCACAGCAATTGGACTTTTTTATTGGAGAGTTGAAATCGGAGTTTAAAATTGTCTCAAAGAATGCAGATTATTTTTTGGGGCTTCAAATTGAACAGACAGAAGAGTTTATCAAAATAACGCAAAAAGCATATGCGAAGAAAATTTTGGAACGTTTTAAGTTTTCAGAGTGCAAGCCCGTTTCTACTCCAATACTCAAGGACGCTGAAACTTCCGTTTCAGGGAAAGCTGACAAGGGAATAAAATTTCCATACCGACAAGCTGTTGGAGCGCTGATGTACCTGATGCTTGGCACGAGACCAGATCTGGCCTACAGTGTGGGGTTCATCTCAAGGACACTTGAAAATCCAACCCAGGAAGACATCGTTCGAGTCAAGAGAGTTTTCAGATACATAGCAGGGACCTTGGACCTTGGAATAGTCTACCGGAGCCATGTGAACAAAGGTTGCTTGGACGTCTACAGTGATGCAGATTTTGGAGGGTGCGTAACAACGGGTCGCTCAACCTTAGGAGTCATTGTCAAGTACTCGGGTGGAGCAGTTTACTGGATGAGTCAACGTCAAGCAGTTGTCGCTACTTCAACAACAGAAGCAGAGATCATAGCAGCGAACGAGGGGGCAAAAGAGGCCATCTGGCTAAGCAGGCTCTTCAGAGGTATCATCAAACTCAAAGAAGTTCCCATCTTACAAGTCGACAACTCCGCAGCAGTGAGACTTGCACAAAATCCAGAGTTTCACCGCAGAACCAAGCATATTTCTATCAAACACTTTTTCATCAGAGAAAAGGTGACGGAGGGAAAACTGGGCATTCGGCAGATCTCTACGGAGTATCAAGTAGCTGACATCATGACGAAGCCCTTGCCAAGGACACGGTTGAGAATCTTATGCGTGAAGATGGGGCTTATGTGAGATAGAAAATGCAGTGGACAATAGAATGAATATTATTTGTTGTGAAATTTTTTTTCCTTTGTATCGTGTTTATTTCGTTCAACTGTATTTTACAAGGGAAAGTGTTGAAATGATATGTAAAAGTAAGTTGAATTTGCTAGTTTAAATGTCAATTCCTATAGATGGCGCAGCAATGCCAATTTTCTCGTTGTTCGTTTCAAGCAGGCAGGACATGAAGAAAAAAACATAATAAAAGGGACTTGTACTCGAGATTGACGTTTTTTTTGTTGAATAATAAAACTTTGTCTAAAAAGGTGACCTAACTGTTTAATTTGATACAATAGAAGAACTATAACAGAAGGAAGACATCAAGAGCTTCCGCAAACAATATAATTGATAAATTGCACTAATACGCTTGAAAAAGTATACTTGTGGCAAAAATTAAATTCATTCAGTATAATCCCTTGGTTAGCACACATTTAATATCAAATTTAACAAGAGGTAAAACAAACCTAAGGTGATGAAGGTGTTTCACTTTCAGATATGCAAAAGCGAAATATTCGTTATAAAGCTAGTTTGAGTCACCACGGATGAATTATTTTTGTTTACATTAAAAAAGGTGGCTTCTTCTTAATTTTCGTTCTTTTGTTGCCTTTCTTATCATCTGCCCAGCGGCTGTTGTAATCAAGATAACCCCACGGCAAGAATCTGTTCAAATTTTCTGTTTCTTACTCATCTTACAAGCTCTGTCTGTTTTATGCCCCAATTTCCTCGGCATTTATCATGTTCTTTTCTCAAAAAAAAAATTTACTTATTTCCTTAGGACCCGGGCACTTTTGAATTGTGTCAGTTCAAGAGAGAGAAACGAAGTAAAATTGCTGTATTTGCCGCACATTTTTCTTGCCATCTTTGTTCTATTTCCAGCACTTGAAAGCGGACACATTTGTGCAATTACATTCTCATGGCCGGCATCCCCATCCCTTTGGGGCTCTTTCCGAAGTATCCTAAAGCTTTATGGCATACAACCGAGCAACAAAGATTTTTTTATTTAACCAGATGGGAGTCTTAAAAAAGAAGGATATTCTGAACATTTAATAATCAGCGCTAAGTTGGAAAAAATTAAACGTTGTCCGCAAACTGATACCATTTGCTCTGAGATGTTTTCCTAAAGGTTGTAGTTGAGCGACAGCAAAATGTGTTCGCCGATGTTTCTTGTAGGACTTCCAGAATATTTATTTGTCAAACAGAATTATTGCCCGGGATTTATGAGGGTTCCACAAAGTTCGGTCTCTGAGCAGTCACAGCGATTAATTACATTTGCACCCTTGGCGAGACATTTTTTGCGGGGCATGGACTGATTTATTTTTGCAACATTTAAATGGAAATCCCCTTGGCTAAGCAGAATAACTTAAATTAAATCATTTACATAAATATAGTATACATACATATACTTAACCCTATACAGCAAACTTAAGCAAAATTAAAGCGAACTCGTGCGATTCATTACACAACGGCTTAGTGAAAATGTTTTTAATTCAAGGGTTTGTTCAGAACACCGACACGGGGCTTCAAAATTTAAATGCCAACATCTATGTTATTGTTCGAAAAATTGTTGTGGCGTGGTAAGTACTTTGATTTAGTAAAATGACAATTTCGCATTCAATTTTATTACCCAAAAAGATTTGCTACAATAGTAGTTAGTTTTGGGTTTATTAGTTTAACGTTATCCGTTGTGAATTCCCGTACTCGATACGGGTCAAGAAAAACAAGTTTCTGAGGGAATATTCTACGGTAATAATTGTAATATTGGAAGCAGAAACTATGGGAGCTTTACCATAAACATTTAAGTATAATATTTAATTTTTTATTTTATGCGTAAAAGAAATGGCTGTTACTTTTTGGGGCTTATTTGTTGTTTATGAAGATGGACTTCACCATAAAGTCTAGTTTCAAACACATGCAACTTTTTTTTCAACTTATACATACTATATACTTATATACTATATACTTATACATCCAAAAGCCGCCAACCGATTACAGTTAGCTAATATTTGCACTTCAAGGTTCGATTTTAAATGTCACAAATTTCTCATTAGTTTGTTTATAAACATTCTTTGATTCTACCCCTGCACAAGAAAGGTGATAGTTGTGACGTTACTAATTATAGGCCCATTGCCTTATGCCACATAGCCAAAATTCTCGAAATGTTGGTTGATTATTGCTTTTACTGGAAGTCCATTATTGGATCATTCCAGCATGGATTTTCCATAATTCTTCAATTATCGCCTTCCTGCCATCGAATCTGAGGACCAGGTTCAACGTAGTTTTACGGATTTCAATTAAAGCGTTCGATAGAATAAACCACAAAATTCTTCTTTTCGTTTAATTCCATTTATTTACAATCACATCAATGGCTGATACTTTACAATAGAACAAAAATAAAAGAGCTAAGAATAGAAGAGGCATTGCAAGACAAGCAATTAAACAAGAATTGATAGCACGTTGTCTCGGATTATTAAAATCTAAACAATCAGGCATATCATTGAAACAACGGGACATGGATGAGATGGGTTCATTGTAACCATAATTTGCACGGTGTGGTGAAATATTTAAAAAAATTCTTATTCTTCTCCCATGCAAAAGAGCCAAATCATGCTTTGTATCCGGATCTCTACACGCACTTTTGTATGGGGAGAATAGTGGAAAGATTTATATGGATCTCTCAAAATGAGCCTGACAAGCGAGCAATGCAGAAATTGAGTGATATATGGATCATCAAACTCTTTGGACCAACGTTTCACAAAGCCAAGTCTTCCTTTAGACATGACAACGATCGGTATGGTCGTCGAAAGTGAAATTGTCGTTTATCCACACACATAGGTCCATGAATTTGGTGTCCCTGGCGAACAACCATATTTCAACGCGTGAAGGACATAGTTGTAGACTTGCCAATATTTAGGAGTAAGTAGTTAGCTGAACACCATCTATGAAAAGTAATCAGGTCGGAGTGGAGGAAAGAATAGGATATTCGAAATAGTGGGTAAAATATTCGCATTGTCAGCAAATAATAGAATGAGACAAGATTATAAGGATGCTTATGAGGAACCAAATAAGAAAATATATAAGGAATAAAAATGGCCCGACATGGTAGCCTTGCGGAACTTCGGATAAATACGTAGGTATCGCTCCTCGAAGGATGACTCTTTGTGTACCCCCGAACAAATAGCAACACAATCAAGCTTGTTAGGAAGAATGTTGTGGTTGATTTTATTAAAGACCTAGGTGAAATTAGTAGGTACCTGCTCAACCTCAATCGCTGCAATGCAATAGTTGTAAAATACTATAAGGTTGGTTGTATTTTATGTACCCTCAAATCGAAATCTCAAAGAACTTCGAAATACAATAAGAGCATCGTGAAGTGATTAAAAACATTATTAAAAATATCACAATAAGAACTTCGAAATTCGCCACACTTCCAAGGAAAAAAGAGGACGGATAGCCATTTGTCCCACGTTTGGAGTTGACAAACCTCCAGAGCTCCTTGAGTTCAGAGCGTGAAGAGCTGCAAACATGATATATTCGTTATAAATCATTACTTCAAATCATCGGTATTTGTATCGACAAACATATTTGTGGCATTGGAAATTGTGTTTATAAACTAGTATTTCGAAAATGCCACAATAAATGCAACAAGTCAACTATTTCCTGAGATTTTACGGACAAGCATAAAACTTCACAATACATAGTTACCATAACATCCATAACTTCAAAACCGACTTGGAAATTGCTTCTTTTGTTGCCCAAGTTGCAGAATTAGTATCACGTGGACTAACATAGTATGTTTGTCACATACATACACAGACGCAAAAATCGGTCTCGAAGATTCAGGGGAATAAGTAGACAAACAGTTTACATTTGGCCACTTTTAAAATGGATTTTGAAATGGAATACTTTTGTGTGGAAAAACATGAAATCCTGCTTGAAAATAATATACACAAATGTATTTTCCGTTCAATTTAAACCTATAGTCAACGAATATTCATAAACATAATTCTTTATCTATATATATTATAACATACAATTTGTTTAAAGGTCCTAGAGGAAGAAAATGATAAAAAAGGAGACTTTTAAAATAATATCGAAAAATAGTTATCACTACAAGCAGCAACATATCTGGAAGGAATAGAACACCTAGAAGTGATGCCCTATTGTCCCAAAAGCAATTACACCCATTGACGGTATGTTGCCGGTTCTCATTTACATTCCGCAGGAGCATTATAAATGGAATATAATTTCAGTTGTACGCTTGTATTTCCAGTAATTATCCCCGAGTTAGCCTATTGAATGGGAGTGTACGTGCCTGTTTCGTGCGTCCCTACCATTTCACTGCAAAACGCCCACTGGGACATTAATTTCCAATATTTAATCAATTTCTCCGAACTCGTTTTCTGTGAAGGCTATATTGTTTTAATTTGCATACATTCCACAGAGCTCGTGAAATTCTGTTCATTGCTCATATGGTTACGCACCACCCTTTCAATAAATGGACCATTCGAATATTGAAAGAAGCAGTTATTCATTTGTTGCATTTCGAACATTGATGCGAGTGAAATTTTGAAGTTCCGCATAAATGAAAATAAAAGCCATTGAATTATATTTAATATTAACCATTTTCACTATCCTGTCCAAGAGTGCCTATTGGATGTTCTATTAATCCGAAAAGCACCAACTAAAACTCGAGCACTATTGTGCTTTAAATATTAATAAACAAATGGATTAGTTACACCAATACAATGACAGGCTTATATATGAGTTACGGATGCAAGCAGAATTATGATGCAAGTTTGGAAATTCCTATAATGGTACGAGAGCGCCCGTAAAATGCTAATCGTATAATTAAAGAACGGAATGCTTGGCTCAGTAGTGTGTGGCTAATCACCATGAAAGGTTATAGCCTTGAACAACTTTTGGAAATAATCAGATGTTATTATCAAAGCCAGTGCTCCGTTCTAGAAACGTTCCGGTTCCGCGCAATACGACGTTTGGTGACCAAATTTGAGGCAACTGGTACGGTAAATAAACACCGAAACGTTAAAGAAACGCAAAATCTGCCTAAAATATCACTCCTGTGGGTGAGAGTGTACTGCAGGCGTATAAAATCCAACTGACCTAGGCACTCAAGGTAAGCGACCATAAATAACGCCGTGTGTTCGCTGATTTGGCAGTTGGAAGTTGAGCCAAATTTCGAGAAAAAAATCATCGTAAGCTACGAAGGCTATTTTTGGATAAATGAAGCAAAATTGTCGTATTTGGGGCGATACCAATCGACACGAGATATACCAGCACCAAATCCATCTCGAGAAAGTCACTGTTTGGTGCGGATTTTGGTCTGGCGGAATTATCGGCCCGTACTTCTTTCAAAATGAAACTACCATTGCCATAACCGTCAACGGATCGATGATAAGTAACTTCTTGTGGCCAACAAGACGGCGCTATGTGCCACACAGCGCTTGCCACAATGGGCATTCTGCACGAGCGATTTGAGGGCATGGTAATCTCTCGCCGCGGCGCCGTGAAATGGCCACCGAGATCGTGCGATTTGACGACTTTAGAGTTCTTCCTTTGGGGCTTTTTGAAATCACATGTCTATCCGAATTGAAAACAATTGATGCGCTCAAAGTCAACATAACACGCCTTCCACCAAATCGGCCAGGTTTATTCGACAAAGTCATCGAAAATTGAACCTCCCGAATACGTACCACCAAGCAAAGCCGCGGCTGATATTTGAACGGCTTCATATTCCATACTTAATGACATTAAATTGTTATTCTTTCAAATAAAATAAAAATGGAGTGTGTATCTCACACACACTTATTTTGTTGACATTTGAAAACCGAGCGTCCTTATTGAAAGTAGTAGACAAAGTTGATCTCAATAAGATTAGTTAAAAATATAGGTTTCCTTATTCGAACCTACCCGCAGCTAGGCTTTCTTTATAACGCAAACAATAATTTCAAAATCTGCTTTGTCAGAAAACATGAATGAATACGAAAAATATTGTAGGATCCTTAGTTGACTAATGTAAAAATATTGTTGTGGAAAGGACGCATCATCATACCAGAAGTGAAGACAGATATGAGGGGTCAAGGAAATATCATCGTATTTGATTCGTTTGTATTGATATTATTGTTCTAAAAGTAATTTACGGTAGCCTCTAAGACTAATGGACCTTGGATTATTTTTATGGAAATGCAATAGAAAGATATTTCATTACAAAGTTCTTCAAAACATTGTTGACATGTGAATCGCAAACCTGAATACGTAAAATATAAAGTTTTTGCTGGAAACTACAGGAAACCTCTTTAAGTTGTGTCCTTGTTTTATGACACAATTTTATATTTGTAAGACACACAATCACTTCAGGAACACATTTGTAGAGACAGCTACTTTTCATACTTGCGAAGTTTCCAGTCTTTGACAAAAGACATGAATTGTTTGCTAAGCATCCGAAATGCAGATCACGTCAAGGGGTATCCAATAGCATCCCAGATTTATGCACGAGTGGGTTTGCCTTACCCGAGGGCTTTGATTTCTGCATCAATGTGAGGTCATATTGCTTCCATGTCACGTATAGGGCACCCGCAAAAGTACTGGGGACACAATGCACTCTGCCAGTGTTTAAGCCCGTTGCTGAAATCATCCTCCTTTCCTATGGATTATTGAATGATGATTAGCCAGTGGTTTATACCGAACGTTAACGAATGTCGTAATTGAACACTTCACTAAAATGTCATTCTCTTTTGATAGAAAACGATAGAGATCTGGCAAATAGACTAATGAAGACAAGCGCTGGTGGGCCTGTGTGTGTTAAACTAAATCAATATTTTAGTATTCCAGAATATTTAAATTCATCTCTTTTTTGCGTCTGGACAAACTTTGAGCAATAGTTAAATATTTGCCTAAATAAATAAAATAAACTGCTCACATGTATAATAATTTAATAATTTAAAACTGTTTTCATATTAGTCTTTCATAAATATTTCAGGTAATATTTTTTAAAAGTGTAAAAAAATAGTAACACTGCATTTGGACGAACGGGAAGTGATACCAAATCAAATTGCAGTCAATTCGGCAAATACTGCCGGGCTTGGCAACATTCCAAAAAATCCAAAAAAAAAACAAAAAATCTTACAATGTATTTTCCATCGGATATAAATTCTTCGGCTCGAAGTGCAGAATTTTAAAAGTGTAAAAAAATAGTAACACTGCATTTGGACGAACGGGAAGTGATACCAAATCAAATTGCAGTCCATTCGGCAAATACTGCCGGGCTTGGCAACATTCCAAAAAATCCAAAAAAAAACAAAAAATCTTACAATGTATTTTCCATCGGATATAAATTCTTCGGCTCGAAGTGCAGAATGCAAATACGAGTATATCATTTTCAACCATATTCGCCAATCCTGAAGGGGTTAAATTCAGCTGCAAATCCTGCGCTTTTATTTAAGTCATTCAAGTGTTTTGTTTGATGAATCGTTTTAAATAAAAACAGTATAAGCGTTTTTTCACTAATTTTAAACATCACAATGTTTTATTATAAGACATTTAATATTTTTCTTTAGACGTTTTAATTATATTAAATCTTTCTAACGTTTTAACTGGTTATGTAGAGTATACAAATTTTGTCTCAGTGTATTGGTGCCGGCAACTTGTTTACGTTAGGTTTGCCAGCAATGCAGCTTAGTCAGTCCGTGAATAATGGGATGCGTTAAAACCGGTATACCGGGCGACAGTACCTGGTATTTTCCGTGAATCTGCAAGTCTCGAGTACTTTTATCGTGAGCGGCGGCTCAAAAAAGAAAAAAATCGCCGCACCAAATTGGATCACATCTGTGTGTTTCCGTGTTAGTGTGGGCGGCTCCAGGCGACCCAATATGCGCGATTTGTAGGAACCCTACAAATTTTGTCATGTGTAGGCACGTAGGAACGATATTTATATAGCTATCCCTAGGTATGACGGTTATTCGAGGCAGCTTACCAAAATTAAAAGTTGAATAAAATGAAAAAAATTAAAAAATTATAGCCAACCGCCAAAAAATTCCTTCAGATCCTTCCGTTTTGGGGCAAATGGAAGGCACCTGCAAAATTTCATCGACATTGGCGAAGTGCTCTTATTGTATACCTCTTCCTTAAACCACTCCAACCGCTTTCAAAATAAAACAAATGGCTTAAGTCATGAATAGCCAAATCGACCCGATCTCAACGAAATTTTGCAGGTACCTTCTATTTGCCCTAGAACGGGAGGATCTTAAGGAATTTATTGGGGAATTTATTTATTTATTTATTTGACAAATTGTCAAAATTAAAAGTTCCACATTTTTATCGCAAAATTCTTTAATTCCTGCAAATTTCCCCGAAATTGAGACAAAATATTTTACACACTACACATTGTGAGGACCCTCTGGACTAGACTTTTCGGTCTTCTGATGGTTCAACGATGGTCTTTTAGCGTAGCTTGTGGCTACAGGTAATCGAAGAGAGGAGCCTTCCGCAAGGTAGTACTCCTGTAGGTGTCAGCTACTTAGAGAAGAACACCTAAGGGAGAGTTAATTTAGTGCCGTAACGAATACAGACACCAGGAAGTTTCAGCAGAGGTTCCGCAGGGAATGCAGACACCAAGTGAATTACACGAAGTTCAGTTAAGCAATCCCTGTTTATTGAAAATTATTCATAGAATTTTGTTAAGCAATTGCTTGCTCAGATGTAAATATTCCAACGCATACAGATGAGTCACAAGAACGAGCACAATGGGCACAAACACCTGCTCGCTCAAATGTAAATATTCCAACGCATACAGATGAGTCACAACAGCAGCCAGGCCGCAGATCACGGGCCAGCGTAGACTCGGTGCCGAGCTCTGAAGTCGGGTGAATTCTTGGATTCATTTCTGGTGAAATGAACGCGGTGGGAGCCAATCGAAGACAAAATGTTCATAAGCACGGCGGACAAATTTTTGTTAGAGATGAGTTCTCTATATACTGTATGCTTGGTGATTCAAGTTAAAGTTGCGTGCGCAGAATTTCCAATGAATGGTCACCATAACATCATTGCACGTATAGCCACTATTTATGCCCTAAAAGTCTTGAAAAAACATTATTAACAGAATACCCAAAATGTACTCACCTGCATTCCTTGTCACTTTGTTTTGGTTTTTAGTTTTCATTTCTACTTGCTGGGGCTGACTGCGGGCTGCGTCTGTAAAATTTAAGATATTGCGAATGGAAAAAATTACAACCATATCAAAATAGTTGTTCATATTTGTTAAATATTTGTAAAAATAAATATTTCATTTTTCATATTTATGAATTTTGTTTTATCCAAACGATTTTCCTTATAAAAATTTGATAATTCCGCTTATCGACTGAAAAAGTGTGTTTTGTTCCTTATATAATAATATACTCCACAAATACGTGTGCGTCTGTTTGTGCCTTGTCAGCTACTTAAATTAGTACTCTAAATTAAATTAAAATTCGGAGAATTCAAAATTCAAGCTCCGAGTATTTTGTAAAATATGTAATGCTCACACCGAACTAAGTATATCTCAGTCTTACCCAGCGTGAGAGCAAAGAGAACTCTGAACCCTACGTTAAACATTATTTAGTAAAATTCTCATTTAACACATATTATTAATTAGTGGAGTGCCTGTCTGTCAGCACTTCTCCTAATCATGAACTATAAGGTGTCAGTTGAATCTTTTTCAAATCCAGTTGCCTTTGCACTTCCGTTTTTGAATTTTTCTCATGAATGACAGTTGTTGTGTTTCTCTCCTTCTTGATTTTTGTAATGAATAGCCCAAGTACAGTTACAATTGGTATAGAAGTACAAATTCAGCTGAGTTCTAGCACATTTTTCCATATTTAGGTATAAATGATGAAAACAATCAGGTGAAAATCGTAAATTATCAAGTTTTTCCTGTATTTAGCGGCCATGATGATGATTAGTTTATGACAGACAGCGCCTAAATTACTAATTAGAGCAAATCTTTAATTACGTGCCCTGTCTGTCCAGGGTAGGTATAATACATCAATTTGATTTGCAGTGCAAATTCTCGCTTTGTCAAGTTTATTAAGGGAGAATCCATTTAACGTGTGAAAGACATCCAAGTGCTTTTACAAACAATTAAAAGAAATTTATTAATAGAACACCTTTATGAGCCAACAACGAGTTCATAAATATTTTGCTGTTAATGGTCTTATTTAATGTAAGAAAAATGCAAAACCTTTTGAATGATGAGCACCTCTATAAATAAAAAAGCAGAAAAAATTCTATTACTGCTGCGAACGAAATTGTTTTTCTTTTGTTTTCTCAAATCCCAAAATGGAGTTCATGATAATAAAATATTTACCTAGTGAATTTCTTTGTATTCTCTTTCTAAAATATATCTGCATACGGAGTCAAAGAGACAAAAGAATAATCTATCCTCAGTAGCAAGTTAGTTCTATACTCTTAAAAAGGTGAACAGCCAAAGTATTCCCTCGTGCGCACTTAAAGCAAAGTTTTTCTTATGCAAATGCTTAAAGACGGTCGAGTTAAATTTCCTGCACGTTTTTATAGTTGAACCTTCCTGTCAAAATACTTTATACAGGAATCACCCTGGGACGTTAATTTGCGGATCGATAGTGGAATCAGCCGTCAGAGCGAGGAGGTGCATCCGCATGAAGACCATGAATTTTTCAGTTATTTATTGAGAGCTAGACAACTTATGCTTCAGCTTAATCCCATGTGGATTTTGCGGTGGTTGATTCGATGCCGAGAAAAACATGACTGGAATCAATAAAATTGACTTCATATGAGTGAACGCGGACTGAATTCGCAATAATTATTAATAAATATGTTGGAGATCTGATTATTTCCGTTACCCTATTTATTTATTTACACATTTATTGATTTCAAGTGATAACAAACAGACAAAGTCCATTTATGTTACAGCGAATAATTCATATAATTACGATATTAGATATAAAGAATGCGGAAACTCAGAGCAAGATGGAGTACCCCAATTTTCTCGAAATCTAAATACAACACGTAACAATTTCAAATCATCTTTGATCCCCTCAACACATCCATTTCCGATCGCACCAACGCAGCTGTAAAAGAGAGATAGGCGCAGTTAGAAATGCCAAGAATCAAACAAACAAAAATCGCATTTTCGAAAACTGTGTACTTTTTTCTTAAGTTTACTAAAGCTTTGCAAGACGTACATATGGTACATACAGTATCCCGCCACTGAATTATGACAGACTATATATAGAGAGAAAAGTAGTACTTTGTAGGAGCACTGCGTGTAAACTTTCGTTATTTTTTTTCTGGGAAAAGCGGAAATTTAGAATCTGTTAAGTTTTCCCAAGATTTGTAAATCATGAAACTAGCAAGACCTTCTTGAGTACACTGCTGTCATTTGGTCTCCAAAGTACATGGCTCACTCAAACAGAATCGAGTCAGTGCAAAATTCCTTTATTCAATTTTTTATGCAGTAAGTTAAAAATTATTGAGGATAATATTCCTTCTTATGAATCCAAACGTTTACTAGTGGGACCACCTTAACTTAGTTTTCGTCGTGATGTAAGTTGTAAAACTAATTACGGTAAAGCAACCCTAGGGGGAATATATTTTCATGTAAGATGTAGCCCCATGTCACACATCGAGAATTAGCATAAACTTGCAAAATTCGCTTGATTTGGAAGTTTTACTTTAGCCTGGAAATTCATCGGATTTAAATTCAATTGAGAACAATAACTTTTGTATTAGTAAGGAATTAATATATACTATAGAGAAACGTTGTTAATTTTTTTTTGAAACTTTGGGAAGGAACTGCACGCCGCTTGAGTGACACGTCGATACTGCGTGCAGAATTCTGGGCCCACCATTAATCTTAAATCAAATTTATAAGTACAGAAGTTTGCTCAACTCTTAAAATTCATTAAAAATTTGACTTCTGGAAAATCTGATCCTACACGGAGAGAAAATATAGGTTTTTATGGCACAACCCGCTATGTGCTCTTTTAGTGGATACTGTTCTATCTAAGAAAAGCAACGGCACATGAGAAGTTTGAGCGCATTGCTCTGGTAAAACAGCACGCGGTGGGTTCTGCTATAGAAGCTTTAATTTTCTCTCTCCGAGTGGATATAATTTTTATACAATGCTACAATTTTTTATAGTATACGGTAAAGGGTTGTTTCTTTTATTTCTACTAGAATATATAATATTAATATTTTGTCTTTGCTTCTAAATCATTAGTCATGATAACAAAGGTTATTTAGCAAAAGGGCATTTATAGAGTTCGTAAATATTAATCTCGCTAGCACTTACCATTTTGGGTTATTTGAAATAATTAATTAAATTACAATAAGTTTTAGGAAAATCAATCCTTCAGCTGACAGACATATAAAAATCATAAAAAAATTTAAAAACAGCGGAGTTACCACCTGAACTGTGAATTGTTGCAAATTCGCACCGACCATCAATAGTGCCGATAATATTTTTTCTCCCAAAACTGGAAAACAAATAGCCTCAGCTGAATAGAAATAAAGGCCGTAAAGATTTATGCAGTTATTCGGCACAATCAATCACACTATTCAAAATGTAATTCATCATACATAACATATGCCTCTGAGCCGAATCTGATAAAATCTCCAACCTAATTTGAAATAAAACGAAAAGTGCAGAAAAAAATCGCTTTGCTTTCCGACAGTGACGGGGCCTCGTAGGTTTTGCTTCAATCAATTAAATAGAGCGAGTCTCATGTGTGCTGCTGCGAAATTCTTTCTCGTGTGTGCATAAATCGTCTTTGGAATATCTAAACGAACGGACGTCATACAGGAAGATGAATTTGACCATTAGGCAGTTTTTCACAGTGACCGAGTCATTAATTTCAGCTGCGTTCTACTGCTGTTTCTGAACTTCCGCAGTTGGAATAGAGCTACGTGAGATAAATGGAGGTGGCTAAAGTTGAAGTGTAATACGTACAACGATCCTTTGGTGCAATCGAAAGGAACTATATATATGTATATATGTACATTCGCTGGTATGGTAACACCACTCATTTGTTCTGAGATTTTCTGTTTAAATAACACAAGATTTGCACATAAATATAAAATATTGTGGGCATCAGTTCGCACTATAAACGATTACTTAAATATTCATATTTTTCGTTTGGATATATTTGGGATATTCCCGAGGTGAAAATCAAAAAGGAGAATTTACGGAAAGCATTAGACGAAGTGCCGATCAATTTAAATATCCAACAAATTCTGCAAAGACATAAAAATAAATGAGGAAATAAATTACACGCTCCGGCGTTTTTCTCGCATCAAATTTACCTTTAATTCACTTACAGAAGCCGCTACGAGCAATATATATTCCCCTTTCCTACACTTCATAAGCTTTTATAAAGTCTTATAAATAATTTAGTGCTTTCGTCCCTTAAAGGCTGCTCTCGTCCTTCGCATACAGCACAGCACTCACATTTTTAGTATTTTTTATCAACATAAATTCCCACTGATGGATGCATGGTTTAAAGGAGGCTCCAGTTTTTTTTACCTACTTTGCAGTACTTATCATCGACATTTTATATTACGGATCTGGGAGCCTGCACGATTTTAGGAAATTTTCTTTCCAAAGTGAGTCTATTTGTATTTTATTAAATACATGTCCACAAAATGAAAGATGAGGATAATCCCAATACTCGTAATTGACAAATTAACAAAAAACATAACACATGATTCGGATCTTATGTGACCTGAGGTGGTTTGGATTAAGAGTAAATTTATAGAACTTTCCAATCATGTAATGAAATATACTTGTATCGTGGAGACTGAATTTTACTCATTTTGAATAAATGTCATCGTTAACTTTAATTAAGTAACTTGATGGTTGTTCCTACCGTTTTTTTGTATTTAATAACTTCATATTTCTTACGTGTTTACGTCAGTTATTTCGGTGATCACCTGGATTGTGTAAATGTATCAAAAGCATTTAATATATTATAATTTCAAGAGTTTTACAGAAGGATATTTTATGTTATTTTCTAGTTGAGCATACCCCAAACACCTCCTGGTAAGTGACACAAAAATCATAGATATGAAACACCCCACCCATGTGTGCGGCCGCGTTAAGAAGCAATACTGCGTACAACACGGTCTATCGCGTTCTATGAATAAAAAATAATAAATAAAAAAAATTTAAGAACAAACTTTTATTAAATGTAATAAAATGCTTTTATCAGATGAACTAAAATGTAGAAAATAAATTTGTTCTTTGCGCCACCTGTATGTGATTATAAGTAAAAGCTTGGGGCGCTCAGGTTCCACTCGTTTATAAAACTGGAAGCACTGGTTTCACTCGTTTATAAAACTGGCAAGGAAGTAAATGGAAAGTATACGGCAGTCAAGAAAATTTTCAAACCTTTTTACATTTACATACAATCAATTCGTACAGGGATAATTTGCCTTTTACAAAATGTCTATACTGACTAAACATTTTCCGTTTACAAAATATCTATGCACTGAAACTTGCCTGTTTGTTCCTTGTACTTAGCATGTACATGGACACGAATTGCGAGTACTCCGTGCAAACGCATTATTATTGTATTATTTTATTCCGAAGATTTAGCAGGGTCACGCATTATGGCCCTCCTTGTATGTTAAACTAATAAATCGTGTCGAATAAAGCTGTAATAATTTATCACGCATAGTCTCCATGTTTATTCGATACAGGTACCTACACAATTTTTGTTGCGATATCTTTAGGTTTAAGAAATTAAAATGCCACTTTTAAACATGTGCAATTTAATATTTCATAATTCCAATAATACAAATTTTTTAGATTAGTGATTTAGCAAAGAAAATTCACTTTGAATTTACTGGATATTTTCTTGACTTTTAAATGGCTTCCAGCCCAACTAATGATTCAATAGTTCTGTAAAAAGCCAAGAACGAAAATGGTGTGTACATATGTACACATGTATAGGCATGTCTCTATTGCACTTACGAAACATGCGTATGTATTATACATACGTGAGTACATATTCACGAAAAGTATTTTTGTAATTTATAGCATTTCGCATTCGAAGGATGTAAAAGACTTTAAACGAATCAAATGGTGACTGTTACCAATTGTGCTTCCGATATAAATACTGCCGGTGGCATTGAGGAACTATAACCGGTGTGATTAATAGTTGCCTGATTTAAGTGTTCGGTAGGTTCCCTCTACAGAAATAGATATCGTGTCAAATTCCCATAACTTTACAAATGCATGCACGTACGTGTGGCGCTGATGTTTGAGCGCAAAGTGCCCTAAAACCTGTTCTTGATTTGACAGTAAATTAATTTTGCAGTGATGAAGTGGCACTGTACCAATCCTGCAGATAATAAGTTACCTCCGACGTTTACACCGACAAATTTCTTATGATTTGTGTCATAAGGAATATTAAGCTGTCGTTCTAGCTGGATAATGGGGTTAGAAATAGCTGTTTCGCAGAGCACAGCGTAACATATGTGTATTGCTTAGTTTCCTCAAAACGACTTATCTGGCTATTTGGTTCCACTGATATGTAGATAGACGAGATGACCTAAATCTTATTTTTTGGCTCAAGTTTGTGAGTAACAACAATTAAAAAATTTAATTGATTATTATTACAGGTTAGGCTAAAAACAAAAAATGAATTAATTAGTTTATGACTAAAAGGGTAATATCGTTAATAAAAAAAATAAATATCTACATATTGGTACCATGCATACATCTACGAGTGCAATTACTTGATCTAATATAATGTAAATTATATTTTAGTCTGTTTTTTTAAAAATATAAGATCACAAATATTTGTTTGCTTGTATTAATATTAATTTAATTAGTTTAATTTTATTTAATGAAAGTGTTTATAGAAGGTATTTCAATAAGGACGCTCGGATTTTAAATGTAAATAAAGCAAGTGTTGTGTAAGATATCCACTCCATTTTTATTTTATTTGATAAAATAGTTTATGGCATTGAGGGATCTACCCTCTTTTCGGAGGGAAAAAAAAGGTTAATTTCAATAAAGTTTTCGATAGGTTTAAATTATGAAAATGGAAAAAAAAATTGTTACACTCAATAAATACACTCTCAAACTATACCACAAAATTTTATTTTATTCATTTTTGTGAAATTTTAAGCATGGAACTGCTGGTCTAAAAATGATCCAAAAAACGAGAGGGGTGTGCGGCGTTGATGAAATCTTCGAGATGCATGGTCGGGGAAAAAAAAGCAAAGAGTTTTAGGTTCAATATATTAATAGCTATAGCGCATCGGAGGCGATTTTTGATTTTTGCAAAATCGACGAAATGGCGAACATTTTTTCAAAAACTACGAAAAAAACATGTTTTTTTTCACCGTTTTTGGCAAAAAAAAAATTTTTAAATCAAAATTTTGAAAAACCCCCTCGTTGCGCTATAGCTGTAGTCATAAAGAATGTTTGGTAAAAATTTGGTGGGAATCGGTTCGGTAGTTTCCGAGATTTCATCAACGCGGTGTCGAAAAAGTTATTTTGTGAAAAACGCGATTATAGTTTTGTTAATGCCATCGTAAAAATGTTCACCTAAGCCTAATCAGCGATGTCTGGACCATATACTATGCCTCAAAACTTCCTCAAAATGCACATTTTCATCCAAAGTAGCGTTCCAGCGATATGTTCTGGCTTTCTTGGAGGCTTCAGTGCTGCGTCGGCCGCACGCCGCACTTTTTGATTATAAACAAACGCGCAGAGATGTTGTTATATCAAAATTTTAAAATCGACTAATACAAAAATACAGTTACACTGCTCCCATCTTTATAAAATTTTAATATGATATTTCTGCATATATATACTTTGCGAAAATGAAATAAAAAAAAAATCGGTTTATAAAGAGGGTAGATCCCTTAAGTATTGAATATAACGTCGTCGTTCAAATATCCGCCGCGGCTTTGCTTTGTGGTACGTTTTCGGGAGGTCCAATTATTACTTTGCCGCATAAATCTAGCTGCAGCATAGGCCTGTGATTTAAAACAGCCCCAAAGGAAGATGTCCGAAGGCTTTAAGGGGGAAGACCACTGCGACGGCCGAAAAAATGAGTGATTTTCGGGAATTTTTTTTTTGACAGGGAAAATAAAGGAATATCAGGATCATTTCTTATTTATTTTATTAAGTGTACATTGAACAATATTTACATAGAATTTTATTAAAAACTATTAAATAGTTTTAAAGTAATGAGCGTTGCCGTAGAGTCCAAAAAAAAATTCCCCTTCCGTGGTCGCATCGATTATTCAAGAACGGGTTATCAGAAAGAAAAAGTTCTTTATAATCTATATGCTTGTGGTTTTCCTTGTACACAGCCGATTTTTTTTATTTTGATTTTTCACAAAATGGCGACCAATTGAAAATTTTTCCATTTTTTCGACCTTTTTTTTGTTTCAAAACAGCCTAAAAAATAGTAAAAATTAAATTATTTTAAATCGGCTACGCTTAACCTTAGCCACTGCAATTACACACAAAACAGAAACATAAAATTGAAAATCGGTTAATAATTGACCGAGTTACCGATGCAACCAGTTTGAAAAAAGTCATTTCGAGAAAAACGTGTTTAAAGTCTTTAGTCCATTTTTCTCGGTATCATTTATATAACAATAGAACAATATATTTATATAGCAATAAAAAAATAAATTCGAAGAAAAGAACCCCAATAAGTCATCTTTAGATAAATACGTTTGAGCAAGGGACTTAGGGGCGTGCCATTCTCATCGGGACGTCAAGCGGAAAACAGTCGGTCTTCCTGCTCTCACTAAAATGGCTGTAACTCAGTCAATTTTTGAAATTTTAACCCGCAATTTTGTGCACATATTTTTGAATGTATAAGCTTTAATTGAAGATGGAAAAACAATTTTTTTTCCCCGTCACAGTGACATTCCCCCTTAAATCGCACGACCTCGGTGGCCCTCAAATCTCTCGTGCAGAATGTCTATCGTGGCATGCGCTGTGTAGCACGATCCGCAGGAATCACATGTCGTACGTATCCATATTATACAGTTTAGGCCACAAGAAGTTGCTTATCATCGATCTGTAGCGCTCGTCCCTGCAGATGATTTTCGATGATGAACATTTCTCGAACGGAGCACTGATTTTGATAATCAAATTTGATGATTCTTCAAGGCTATAACCTTCCATGGTGATTTCCTACACACTACTGAACAATTTACAAGAAATTTGACAGGTGTTACTTAACAACATGGCCGCTGTAACCTAAAAAATTTCGAGCATCCATATTGAGAGACCCTTTATATTCAGGTAGGGTCCATATGCGTACAAATTTAAATGCGGATAATAAATGTAATAAATTTGAAAGCGGGCTTCGGAACTGTTTGCAAAACCAAAAAGCACTCCCGTCAGCATATCATCAATCTCCTGCAGCTTTTCAATACCCCCCGTTGTTTCATCCACAGTCTTTCCAACTCTTTGATGTGAGTAATGACTGAGTGGATATCCTTCAGCGCCGCATTGTTCGTCTTGAGGACGTATAGAGCCTATTGATCGGCCTATTCGAATTCCGAAGTGATCTTCTACAGTTTCTCCGGCTGGACGTCTGTATTTTCCATTGTCATTTACGCCCAATCCTAACCTAATTTGTAATTGTGTCCGACATTGCAAATTTGTCTGAACAATGTGGGCCATATCACCTACACTAATTGGTGATATGGTCCAGAGGTAAGCTTTTGGTAAATTGGAATTTATAGATACCGAAAACAGTTTTTGTATATTGGGAGGGGAGGGGGCGGCAATTTTTCTCTGATGGCCAGATAACTGGATAAAAAATTTTTAGCGAAAATATTTTGGGTTTTATTCAAAATGGCACCTACAATAATCGTCAAACAATATAAAAATGGAAAACAGAGTTGAAAAGCAAAAATATGTACATATTTGGGGGGTTAATTTTCAATTCAATTTTTAACGCACGCTCTGTAGAAGGGATAAGGCGTATGCATGTACTTGTACATACTTCGTTTCTTGTTATCATCGGGTGGAATGACTTTTTTTACCAAGAGGTAAACACTTTACCGTAACAGAGATCTTGGATTACAATATATGACATCGTCACATGTGTAACATATAAAATAAAGTGAAGCATTTTTAGCTGCAAATTTTTCAAGAGATTTGCAAGGACCCCCCATTTCGCTTATTTTGCTCATACATCTCGAGTAAAGCAGCACTCCCGTCGACTGGAGACTCTGACGTGCCAATTCCTGCACTTTTGAAGGAAGAAAATGTTTACATTGCGTGACAGGAATATATCAAGCATTCAACCTTCGGCCGGAACAAGTGCGAATATTACCGTCCCCTATGAATCGCTAATAATTTATTCAAACGGTACTTATTCGTGTTTCATATTATAGATGCTGCTCTGAATACATTTGTTTCTCTAAAGAATTTCCTTCAGATTCCTCCTGATAAGCAAAGGCTTCTAGCAGGCCGCCAAAGAGATTTATAAACATAACGGCCCGTCGTACAAATGTTTTAATTAACCAGGGAAATTCTAGCAAACTGTAAGTGACGTTAAGTAGGCCTCACGCGATCCATCGTCGACCCTGACTGGCATGACACCTTCGGGTAAAAATAACGTCGAACTGATTTTCATTGGCCCAACTTATATGAGCCGCCGGATGAGTGAACCTGTGACAAAGACCGATGCGAAGAGTGGCATATATCAAAATCTGCCGCGGCTACCTGCCACCTAGAATGCCGCTCAGTACGGGTTTTCCATTTCGTCGCCCTCAATTATCACTTCTGCTGACAACGGTCTGGATACTTACTTTTCCACGAAATCTGCAGAATGCCTGTTCGAAATGGGTGGTCTCCACCGTCTGCACTTTACATGTTTTCTTAATATGTACATGTCGAACCGGCAATTCTCGCACCGCCATCCTTTAATGGTTGGCGGCTTTTGACACAATTCGCACAGTCTATGACATACATATGTATATATTTTGATTTAAAGCAGGTAAAATGGGGTTAATTAAGATTAAGCCATATTGCCGACTTGTTCAGTTTGAGCAAGTACGGTGTAAATTAAGGATATAGTTTTCGACATTTCAACAAGATTTTCAATTTTCTCCACCATAAATGCAGTTAAAATTTAAAAATATTAAAATTTCAACTTCCACTCCAAACAAATGTTTCAAGCATCGCAATAAAACTCGGAACAAGTCCAGTACGGCTGTATATTTTCGATTTAAATAAAACTTTGTAGAAACATTCTATTCGTATTGAAATAAATCAATATGCGCAAAATTTTTCCAGGAAAGCAAAACTTTCTAAACTATTTAACTTTAAAATTTGTTTAAATTATGCCTATTTTTAGTGCTATTTCTACACAGTTTCAATCGCCGTGACTGAAGTATCTAACACAAAACGATTTAAAACTGCACACTAGCTCTTAAGGGGTTATACGCTGTTGCGAGGTTAAAAAAAGACGTCCTTTTATGAATTGTTTATAGAAACAGTTTTTCTTTACCAATTACAAGTGATGGTAATTCAAATAGAGCCTACTTTTATGAATACAATAGCGCGTCGCTCATGTAAAAATATTAATATGCACCGCTCCCGTAGATGATGTCCCGAACGACCTCTAAAAAAAGGCGCTTGGCGGTGATCTCCATTTCGGCGGTTTGGATTATGTGAAATCAAAATATATGGTGGATTCTTTTAAAGGATAGATTAGTGCAGGTATTGAACGAAAGAATAATAAAATTTTGATTTTTGACAAAATGGCGTCTATTTGAAAAATTTTTAGTTTTTGACTGCAATTTTCGCTTCAAATTGTTAAAAAAATAGTGATAATTTTTTTAATCTAATTTCTTCGTTCAATACCTGAGGAATATATCTAAGAAGATTGTGTAAAAATTTGCGACCGATCGGTTGACCCATTTCTGAGAAATCGAGATCTTCGACTTTGAAAATACCGATTTGAGAAAAACGCGTTTATATTTAGTATATTACGACACAAGGGCGGTAAGTAGCCGATTGCCCACGATGGCGGTGTTGACGCACGAGCGAAGCGATTACAAATTCAGGTATATCTCCGTAAATATTTATCGGATTGGCTTCAAATTTTCAGAGAATATACTTAAGTATATGTACATTCCGAAAATGTAAAACAAATCTTTTGCAAATAACTAACTGCGTATAACCCCTTAAAACCTTCAAAAATCACTGAAATATCACTTCACAACAAAACCACAAACTTTTCAAAACAAAGGCTTAATAAAATTCACATTTCCTTTGTAAAATTTCCCCTCCAATCTATGGCCGCGTTCAAAAAGGGAGCTTGCATTCGCCATTTAATCAGACAGCCAACGAAAATGTTTAATAATTTTTAAGAATTCTTTCGTTATTTTCAGAAAAATAATCTTAGTGGTAGAGGATCAAATTTATCCTGCCGATTTTCTCCCGGTTATTTTTCCCAGAACCCCTTGTTTGCTCTTAGCCTTTTTCCCAGGGGTTAAATTTGTCCCGGTCATGTTTCTCTTTCTAAGTTTCTGACTAATAGACTTGAATGTAGCTTTAACAAATTATTTTTACACTATTTTATATACTGCACAAAATATTTTATAGACTGAAATGTGCCTTTTACAAAATATACTACAGACTAATATACAACAGAAGAAAAATATCCGGGTAAAATTTAATAGCCGTGGCAAAAATGACCGGGGGTAAATTTGACCCCCAATCATTTTTAGTACTTAGCAGTTCTTGGAGAATAAATTGTTATATTTAAAAGACTATTAAATACAAGACAATTTCTTTTTTTTGCTTTTTTTCTTTTAATTTATCGAACCTAATTTACAGGTCTAATATTCAGTTAAGACATTTTATAAAAGGCATTCCATGCCTACGGACTTGTAGCAGGCAAATTTCAGTCTGTAGACATTTCGTAGAAGGAAAATTTCAGACTATAAATATTTTGAAGAAATAAAATATTTAGTTAATAGACATTTTGTAAAAGGAAAATTCAATCAGTAATTATTTTATTTTTGGTCCCACCAAAAAAATACGATTTACTTATATACAGAAATTTCTGATTGAAAGATTATTCGTTGTTCTAGTTCTGTTTATTATTTTTTTTTATTTAGGGTTACAAAGTACATCTAACCCCGTAATCAATATTTAGATATATTATTAGCTATTACTTATGAATACATTTTGATTTGTTGAGAGGCATGTTCCCTTTTCGAACGCGCCCAAAAGATTGGTAGAGAAATGAAATGTCAATTTAATTAAGCCTTTGTTTGAAAACTTTGTGGTTTTGTTGTGAGTGGTTTTGAGGGTGTTATGCCCCTTTAAGAGTTAGTGTGTAATTATAAATCATTTAGTGTTAAATAGGTCATTCGCGCGAACAAATTGTTGCATATTGATTTATTTCAATACTAATAGAATGTTCTACACAGTTTCATTGAAATTCCATACTAGACTTAAGCCTAAACTTGAGGGATCGATAAACGATAGACTTTACTCATGGCTTTAATTAGTATAGATATATGTGGATTGTGGGATTATTGTCGGATGGGCAGATCATTAAAATAGAATTAACGATGAGTTATGAAATTCACTTTTATTCAGATTATTCGAGTTTATGAACACTCTTGTTAGTTCAAAGTCCCATTAATTAAACCGGTTGACTTCGATTAAATAGGTAAATATGTATTAATAGTCACTAGTTTCACCATTTGCTTTTAAGTACGCGCGCAAAGATGATAATTAGTTTTAAAAGTAAATAATTATACACCACTACGGACAACTTCGCATCGATGGGATGGCTTAACGCCTAACAGCTTCCGCAGATCTACTGACTCTGCTTCTCGTAACTAATAACGAATCTGGTAGTAGAGGTTTCTAATTTAATTTTTGCGTATATCGACTGTACGGTAGGCAGTAGCTTTACTTTTAAGGCTCCCGCTTCCACATGCATATATTTTGACAAAGCAGACATTACCGCTGATGGATTTACTCATAGGGATAACACACGCCTTTAAATTATGCCTACGTAATATTTTAACAATACAAATATATTGCTCCTAGACATATCTACATAACACTTACATATGTATAGCACCTTTTCCCCATTCGTCAGACTTTGAATCTTCACGTTGAATCTGAGGATGATCTGAAATTTAGATACCCCACTATGTAGTATGTTACTGAAGTAAAAGCGACTTATCGTTTTAGGCAACTCGGTGGCTTATTTGAATTTTCTTGGTATTTTTGTTCAAAATGTCCTCTCAACAAAAGTATCGCTTTTATTGTCCCAATGGTTCAAAAAAACGAAATAAAACCTTCGAAAAGAATTTAATGTCAGGCCATAAAGTTCAGTCAACATAAAAGCTTGGCTGCGTTTTACGACTGCACAAGTTCCTTCACTATAGGTTATTGGAGTTTTATTAGAAAGATAGAATTACTGGATCAATGAGGAATGAATAAGGAGACAATGTCAATATGCAAAGCGGGTTGTGTGAATATCTAGTCAAGTTCCTTATCTCTAAATTGCTTTTCACTTGCAATTAAATTTTCGTTTTATTTTTATTCTTTTTATGGGCAATGTATACGAAGGTTAACAAAAACTCTAAAGTTTTAGATCATGCGAAATAATAAACATGGCGAGCTTGACGAAATACTAATTTATTGTATTCAAGAGGCGTTCAGTATACTTTCTATATTATATAAAATTATGTACATATAATGTACATATGGAGGTATGTTGGAATATAGAGGCATTTCCTTTTTCGTGCAAAATTATAGAAGATCCAGCTCTACCAACAAATACCGGATTTGTATTTATGCATCGAAGAAACATAAAACACTGTCTCTAGATCTACAGGCTACATCATACGTAAACCAAATAGTTCCGTTCGATACACACTAAAATAACAGAAATGGTAAAAATATTGAAATTCAATTTCCGTAATAATTTCTTCCCTGAAAAAACAAAAGCGTCAGGTATGTTATAAGTACGTACTAATATAAATCAGGAATCCTGAAAATTTGAAAGTTGGTAGCGATAAAACCTTGGCCACTTCAATATATATATTTTGATAATAACTGTGAAGCTGAAATAATTAAATATCTGTAAAAACTGCTATTTTAAAAACAAGCTTTTGTAAAAGTAGAAAATAAAATAATAATTACATATTAAATTACTTGTCTTGGGGCCCGATAGCTCAGACGGTGGAGCGCTGCACTAACAATCCACGGGCCGTGGGTTCGATTCCCACCCAAGTCACCTCCAACTTTGTGGAAGCCCTATGCTCCCAAAGGGAGTAGTAAGGAAAAAAAAATTACCTGTCCACTTATGGAATTTTTAGACATTTTGAAATGTGCACAAACTATAACCAATTTTACTAGATTTGCACTAACGGCTGTAATTACAGATGCACTTGCAGAAGAATAGGTCTCCGCTGTTCTTCAGTATGTGGACATTGCCGTAGGTAATTATATTTAAACGTCGAAAAGAAGATATGTATTTGAAAAAAAAACAACGCAAATTTCAAACTGCACGTTTAACACAAAAAGGATTGATTCTACAGGAAAAATTGTACGAACCTTTTTGGTGCAAAACTAGGCTACAATATTATCATGACTAATTTCCTCGGCAAATTTATATTTGACGAGATATTTGGAAAAAATTAAAATAAATCCCCTTTAAACCCAAAAAAAATTAAAACCCCGACTCAAATTTAGGTAACTTTTCAGGATATGCTTAGGACATCGAAGTAAAGGTCTCTAATTCTACGGGGCTATAACATTTTTCGCTGCGACAACAGGTTAAGCCTATAGAGAGGCGCAAAGTTGCAAAATCGGTGCAAAAAGTGGTCAAAAAAGCTTCCGATTGCAGCGCAGAGGACGGAGAACAGACTACAAAAGTGTTACCGAGTTGGTGGACAATATTTTCAGGAAAGGTTCACTGTGCTCTGACAAACTTAAATAGCACGAGTTTCCTTCCCCTTTCTGATTCCTCGCCCCTTTCCACGCCGTCGAGGGTTCTGATCAGGGTTGGTTACCGACTCAGCGTGGCAACGTTACGCCCGCGCCTTTTTCACGCAGAAAATATACATATATCCCGTGAAACAAATTCATCACGACTACTGATTAACCGAGATAGTGACACAACCAGCGCGTGCATTGCGGAATTGCGTGGGTTCACATTTGTTAAGGGGGTATTCTCATGTGAACACATAAATTTTACCTCTTTTCAGGGAATTTTTTTTATAAGACAATAAAATTCAATCATTTTAATTTTTTTATGTTTATATTTGTATCTTACACTGTATAAGAAAAAATTTTTTTTTCTTATTTTACATTTTTTATATATTTTTTTTAATTAAATTAGACACCAAAAAAAAAAGCAGGTCACTGGTCATGGTAATAGCGGCTGTTCATGTTGTCTGAAATGAAAAAATCGAATGGATTATTGTTCAGTAGGTCTGTCGCTATCGTCCCTACCAAAATTAATTAATTTCATTGAAAAAAAAATGGCAGACTGTAGAAAAAAAGAGTTACGAAAATCTAGTTTTTTTTTTGTTAAAAATCGTTTAAAAAAAATAAGAACATATTTTCGAAAATAAGCTATTTTGGTACGGACGATAACTATTAATGGGTAGAAGAACATATATAAATTTCAAAGCAATCGGTTGAATAGTTTTTTCTTTAGGCCCATGACAGTTTTAGAAAATTATGTTTCGAGAAAAATGCGTTTAAAGTTTGAAGAGCTGAATTTTCGTGGAAAATTTATACCTACACTAATCTACTATGCCTGGACCATACAATTTCACAATTCACGACAAAACTTTGTGTACACTATTCCACATATACACAGGTAGGTAATATACTAAAGTTGACCGTCAGAAACTCCGTACGCAGGTATAAAAGACCGGTAAAAACAATAGAAATGTAGCAGCTGCAGACCTGGCGCGGCGGCGACTACGAGTTGTAACTTATTTAATACTAGGAATTTCAGTCTGAATTTTTCACAGCATATTTTCGATAAGTTTTACTATCGAAATACGAAAAAAAAAATCGATTTTTCGAAGTGGTCACGTGAGAATACTCCCTTAAGCACTGTATACGAAGTTGGTAATTTACAACAGAATATTACACGACAACTGATAAGCAGATTTTATTTTAATTACAGGAAAAATTGATGAATTTAAATTAAATTTAATATTTTTCTGTACATATATTTTTACATTTTTCATAAAATCCTACAAACAACCCTTTGTTCCAAGTGCTGCATTCACATTTCTCCCACATTTTCTCCGAAATTCAAGTAACTAATACATCTATTTTTTATTTTTATTAAATTGCTCATCTTGTTGCCTTCCCAAAGAGACACAATATATCCAGGTAGAGGATGGATAATGAATATACAAATTTATACCTAAAAGCCTATTTGCGAAATTTTAAACCAATCTTCATTTTGAAATAACAAAAATCAAATAATAATATGTATCCCGAATTTATTAATCGAGTTGTATCTCGAAAACGGTTGAGATACCCACTTTACTTACCTGCATATGTCACCATAGCAATTTGAACAGAAATGCACCACCTATACGTACGTGAAAACGTTCTAACAAATAAAACTGCTATTGCGGTGTTCCTTTACTTTAATATCAAAAACAACTAAAATTATCATTATTGTTTTCGATGGAGCGGAAGTTCAAATAATGATACCGTGAATGCCGGATTAATTAAAGGTTTATAGTCTTCCAAGAGCTGAGGCTATCTAAACACCTCGTCTCGTCGGAATTTTGCAGATTACAACGTCTTTTGCATTATTTGCCTTAGTCCCGGTGGTATTATTTTGATATTCTCTGATATGCCCGCTTTCTATTGAACATATTTCGCTAGCCGTCGGCAAGCAGCGTTTTATAACCTAATTTCAAGGGAGCATTACTTGTTTATAAATTTCCTGTGGAATATTTGGTATGCTTCGCATGAAGCAATTGCCAGAAGGGATTTCGTTGACAGAAAATAGGTCCGGTCCTTGTCCTCTTATTTGGGAGTGTTATTTACCCCTGGGCTAGGGTGATAGCAGTATACGAAACGCTTTCTTTTCCTTAATCAGATGGTCATGAAATTGAGTCTTTCTTCAGACCAAAGTCAATAAAATTTGATATGTACTTCGTAGAAATTTATTTCATGGCAGTGTATACATTTCTTTATCGCAAGGAACTTGGTTTTGTTCTTGATTTAAATTTTTATTAGAGTTTAGGCAATATGTTCCTCCCTGAAGTTAGGTCAGGATAGCAATGTAAAACGAAATTTTTTATTGAACAGATTCGCTTTAGGTATTTCGCTCATTCATTTAAATTTCATATTAAGGGCTTTCCATTCCGTTTATCTTTTGTTACCACTCATGATCCGTACGTTCGTAATTGCCTTTCCTTCTCATCAGACGCCTGAAATAATAGTAATAATTACCTCTTTTGAGCAGGGAACCTGAAATTCTAGTGAAAATTAACCAAGCGTTGAATGCATGTACGTATTTCGTGCAGAGCTCCCGACGTTTCAATTATGCTCTTCGGAAAAGTTTCTGTCATCGACGAATTTCTCGTATCTTCTGTACCTATGGTGCATTGAAATTGCAACACCCAGGTGTTGGCTTTTTGCGACAACCTCTATAATTCTCAATTCAGGTGAAAGCAAGGAAAGTTGGGCACGTCTGCAGGAGCTCAGTTCCCTTGAGAGCTGCTTTACAAATCCTTTGCATTTATTTTCACAAATTCACATATTCTGTCGTAATGAAATTATTTACCCACACAACGGGGAAATACAACTTGTAGAGGATAATCGGGCTTAGGTGCTTTATATAGTACACACAACCTGTAATGTACCTTCTGTAGTTTCATTATTTATTTGTTTTCCTATGACTCAATGTAGAACGTTTTCCATGTATCTTCTTTCTTGTGGTTTCAACAAATAATTTATAATATACTTACAACTGATAATGAGTAATTAGGGTATTGATTTCACTTCATATATCGTCGTAAGTATCGTAAATGCGTAATCAGTTTGCGCCCACTTGAGTGCCTACTTCTTCGAAGTTTTCGTAAATTACCTAAAAGCGGAAAAATTTACGGTTTCTTAAGATCGGTGAATTTACGATATTTACGACTATTGAAGTGAAACAAAACGTTTTGTAACCTTGGTGCTATTCCCCAAAACAACTTTGCAACTTAGCTCTTTACACTTTGCAATTTTTATATTAGAGTGAGAGCCAGCACCTGACAGACCTACGTCATAGTTTAAAGGCTGAAATTTTCACTTCTCTAGGTAAAAAAAACCCTATTGTTGTTACAAATCTTGACTAATGATGCCGCAATGTTAATTATAGTAGGAAAGAGCGAGTTTCCGTGACGCAATAAATCTGTAATCAAAATGGTTTGTCCTTATCAAGGCGCCCGGTCGGGCGCCGTGTTGATAGTTAAAAAAAAAAAAAAAAAATTTTTCGTGCGCCCGAACAAAGACTTATTACGCTATTACGCGAAAGTGAGAGAAAATATCGTTATTTTTGGTGTTTTAGTTCTCATTGATATAATCAAAGACATGTTGAAACATGTCGATAACGTATTCGACAGAAATCCAAAAGTTATCTTAGCAAAAAAAATTTCAATCAATTACGTCGCGGGGTTCAGAAGTTATTCGTGTTTCCATTTCTAAAAAACTTTGAATTTTTATTCAGTGTGCGACGATTCTCCAGACATCCGGTACTTCCGGTTGCGATGTCTTGGGATGTCGGCACGCATTTACTCTATCGCATATAATAGGCGAAGTCATCACACCGAATTTTTGAATATTCAGGAACCGTTAAAAACAAAAATGCTAATATCTCGGAAACCGTTGCTCGTAGACGATTTTTAATGAAAATTTTATCCCCCACCGGTACCATCGGCCTAACCGGAGGAAGCATATAGAACCCATTGGCATTTCAAAAAATGTAATATTATTAACTTTAATTATTCAGGAACCGTTAAAAACAAAAATGCTAATATCTCGGAAACCGTTGCTCGTAGACGATTTTTAATATTAATACGGTTTTATTACGAGCTTAACTTGTAACTATGTATGTAAGAAAATCTTGGAATCTTAATTTGACCCACTTCCCGGTCTTCGATTAGGATGAAATTTTGCACACGCTCTGAGTTCTGATGACAATACATGACTAGCTAGGAAACGTCATTACAAATCCAATATGGCGGCCTCACCAAGATGGCGGACTGCCTGTTTAAAATCCACCCCCATGATATGGATATCAAATGAAAGGGTTTGCTGGCAGGAATACGAAAAAAATAGTCACGTGACTTAAATCCAACATGGCGGACATCCAAGATGGCGGACAGGCTATTTGAAATGCACCCCCATGATATGGGTATCAAATGAAAGGGTTTGCTGTCAGGAATACGAAAAAAATAGTCACGTGACTTAAATCCAATATGGCGGACGTCCAAGATGGCGGACAGGCTATTTGAAATGCACCCCCATGACATGGGTATCAAATGACAGGGTTTGCTGTCAGGAATGCGAAAAAAATAGTCGCGTGAGTTAAATCCAATATGGCGGACGTCCAAGATGGCGGACAGGCTATTTGAAATGCATCCCCATGATATGGGTATCAAATGAAAGGGCTTGCTGTCAAGAATACGAAAAAAATAGTCACGTGACTTAAATCCAACATGGCGGACATCCAAGATGGCGGACAGGCTATTTGAAATGCACCCCCATGATATGGGTACCAAATGAAAGGGTTTGCTGTCAGGAATACGAAAAAAATAGTCACGTGACTTAAATCCAACATGGCGGACATCCAAGATGGCGGACAGGCTATTTAAAATGAACCCCCATGATATGGGTATCAAATGAAAGGGTTTGCTGTCAGGAATGCGAAAAAAATAGTCACGTGACTTAAACCAATATGGCGGACGTCCAAGATGGCGGACAGGCTATTTGAAATGCATCCCCATGATATGGGTATCAAATGAAAGGGCTTGCTGTCAGGAATACGAACAAAATAGTCACGTGACTTAAATCCAACATGGCGGACATCCAAGATGGCGGACACGCTATTTAAAATGAACCCCCATGATATGGGTATCAAATGAAAGGGTTTGCTGTCAGGAATGCGAACAAAATAGTCACGTGACTTAAATCCAATATGGCGGACGTCCAAGATGGCGGACAGGCTATTTGAAATGCATCCCCATGATATGGGTATCAAATGAAAGGGCTTGCTGTCAGGAATACGAAAAAAATAGTCACGTGACTTAAATCCAACATGGCGGACAGGCTATTTGAAATGCACCCCCATGATATAAGTATCAAATGAAAGGGTTTGCTGTCAGGAATACGAAAAAAATAGTCACGTGACTTAAATCCAACATGGCGGCCTCCCCAAGATGGCGGACTGGCTGTTTGAAATGCACCCCCATGATATGGGTATCAAATGAAAGGGTTTGCTGTCAGAAATACGAAAAAAATAGTCATGTGACTTAAATCCAACATGGCGGACATCCAAGAGGGCGGATTGGCTATTTGAAATGCGCCCCCATGATATGGGTATCAAATGAAAGGGTTTGCTGTCAGGAACACGAAAAAAATAGTCACGTGACTTAAATCCAATATGGCGGACGTCCAAGACGGCGGACAGGCTATTTGAAATGCACCCCCATGATATGGGTATCAAATGAAAGGGTTTGCTGTCAGGAATACGAAAAAAATAGTCACGTGACTTAAATCCAATATGGCGGACGTCCAAGATGGCGGACAGGCTATTTGAAATGCACCCCCATGACATGGGTATCAAATGACAGGGTTTGCTGTCAGGAATGCGAAAAAAATAGTCGCGTGAGTTAAATCCAATATGGCGGACGTCCAAGATGGCGGACAGGCTATTTGAAATGCATCCCCATGATATGGGTATCAAATGAAAGGGCTTGCTATTTAAAATGAACCCCCATGATATGGGTATCAAATGAAAGGGTTTGCTGTCAGAAATACGAAAAAAATAGTCATGTGACTTAAATCCAATATGGCGGACATCCAAGAGGGCGGATTGGCTATTTGAAATGCGCCCCCATGATATGGGTATCAAATGAAAGGGTTTGCTGTCAGGAATACGAAAAAAATAGTCACGTGACCTAAATCCAATATGGCGGACAGGCTATTTGAAATGCACCCCCATGATATGGGTATCAAATGACAGGGTTTGCTGTCAGAAATACGAAAAAAATAGTCACGTGACTTAAATCCAACATGGCGGCCTCTCCAAGATGGCGGACTAGCTGTTTGAAATGCACCCCCATGATATGGGTATCAAATGAAAGGGTTTGCTGAATGGGATACGAAATAAGAAGACTAAAAAGTATAAAATAAAAAAAATAGTTTAAAAAACTCCAAAACACGCTTTTAGCACGCACTAAAAATTACAAAATAATTCGGACATTTAGTTTGATGACTCAAGAGTTTTCCCTTTGCCAAATTTTCATTAGATCGCAGGTAAACATAAACAATTTCAGTTCGTGATGAACGATAAATAATTACCTATGCGAAATGGTTATAAGTAGGTAATCATCTTTATTAAATATTTACTATGATTTATTATGAAAGAAAGCGTGAAGCGTTTTGTCCAAAAAGAATGAAGATTACATTAACGCTCCACGTTTATATGATACAAAGGCGAGCGTAGCGAGCGGGATTTTTTTGGGTTTTTTCAAAAGACATGACCTTAATTAAAGGCAATTTTAAGACAATTTTAAGTTTTGTTTCTTTATATGGTATAGTCGCCATTTAAATCTCCGCAAATTGGCGCACAACAACTTTGCTGACATTTGGGAAGGAAGGGGGTAGGGGGAAGTTCAAACCTCAACACCGCTCCTGTGTACGCGCCCGCCATATACGTTAATAAGAAAAAAGTGACTCCTGCTAAAAAACGTTACTAATTAATTCAAGGTATACTCTTTAAATCGACAACAAAACAAAACTGATATCCCACAAAAAAAAAAAATTTTAATTTTTCTAAGAAGAAGTGTTGATAGGAAAAAACGGCTCTGGAAAACATTTCTTGTACAAAAGACCTTAAGTATAATATGAAGACCTTATAAATAGTAAAAATCCAGCAACAAAAAGAACTGATATGTGCAAATATTACAAGAATATAAGATTTTCGCTGATAAGTGGGTTGGAGGAGGAGGATGCATTACACGTCAACACGAGAGAGACATCAAAAGAAACCAACGATTCTCTTCAAGACTATCAACAGCCCGCTTTTGCGTACAGATACATACTTGTTACAAAATAAATTCTGAAATTAAAAGTGTTTAATTTGATTACTTTTGTCACATTCCTCTACGACAAATAAAATGTTGTTCTCTTAGTTTCAACTTTTATTGTTATTTAATCAATTAATTTAATAAAATTCTTTATTTTATTGTGTCAATTAAAAGTTTTTTGGAAGTACTGCCAGTGCTGTTGCAGTTTATCTGTTAAATGGTCACGCTTGAAATACTTTAAAATATATGCTTGCCTCTCTCGGTATCTATCTATATCTTTGTGGGCTCCTTCCTGTGCGAACTTATTCTACGTACGACCTAAATTTTTAGGTTTCGCTAAAAGCGGGCTGTTGATAGTCTTGAAGAGAATCGTTGGTTTCTTTTGATGTCTCTCTCGTGTTGACCTGTAATGCATCCTCCTCCTCCAACCCACTTATCAGCGAAAATCTTATATTCTTGTAATATTTGCACATATCAGTTCTTTTTGTTGCTGGATTTTTACTATTTATAAGGTCTTCATATTATACTTAAGGTCTTTTGTACAAGAAATGTTTGCCAGAGCCGTTTTTTCCTATCAACACTTCTTGTTAGAAAAATTTCAATTTTTTTTTTTTTGTGGGATTTGTTTATGTGAAAACATTAATGACAAATTTGCCTATTATGACCACCTGTAAGGTCATAGTTAAGTCTGGCCCCCATAGAATTCGGCAACGGCAAACAAAGCGTCGCCTTTGCCGCAGAGCTTGAGAGCTTAACGCTTTTTGAGTCCGGCAAGAGCGACCCGAACCCATAGAATCCGTCGACGCATCGGCACCCGCTCAGCTGTTTTTGACAATTATACTTTATATTGGAAAGGAATATGTATTTGAAAAAAAGCAACGGATATTGCAAGCCGTTTCACACAAAAATAATTGATTTTACGGGAAAAGTTGTAAGAACCTTTTTTTGCAGGACTTCATAAGTTACAATATTCTCATTAGAAATTTTCTCGACAAATTCAGAATTTACAAGATATTTGCGAAAAACTAAAAAAACGAAAATCCCACGATCGAATTTGATTCCCATCGAAGTAAAGGTCTCTGCAAGAATATCCAGCCTGTTCCGACTTTTTCCGTGATATGGACCTTTTTTTGATTAATTTTACTTGGCAAGAAGTGGAAATATGGTAATAGTTTCCAATTATGTTACTGTTGAGCATGACGATTCGTGCCGATTTTATAAGAATTCCTGTATAACAATAAGATCGATATTAGCTTAGTCTCAATAAAAGTATGCTGCACCTCATGCTTGTTTATGAAACCATTACGTGTACCTCAAATAGCACTTTCTGAAATTATTCCTTGTAGTTCTCGTTAGTTTTGGTTTAGATAAGGTTTATAATTCTTCTATAAAAGAAGGTGGAGAAGAGTAGATCTTTGTGTGTCTCATCACTGAACCGCATCAATGAGGGGAGTGGGCCAAAAATAAAAACACCAAATTTTCGTAAACAAATTGTATATTTTCTATATAATTTAATAATACTTAGATTTAACGCTAGTAACAATGCCTCATTACACATCTCTACGCCTTTAACCCGGTAGGTTTGGTCATTTTGTAGGAAAAGATTTCGTTGGATTAAAATATACTTTGTGGGGCTTGTCATACACACAAGTACGAGTACTTTTTTAGGCACTGAACGCTGTAGGTACTCATTGGCACAAGATTCCTCTTTGGAGTTCATCCTTTGTAGGATCTGCCTGAGTATTATGTATATTCCATAGTAAGTTCGGGCAGATTCTAACAGCCGACCTTCAGCCGGTACAGGATGAAGAACAATTAGAATTAGAAAACATTGAAACGTTCTACTGCGAAACAAGATACATTAGAAATTGATAGGATCATACGCTTGAAGCGCCGTACATGCTTGTGCCCGAGTACATACAGTCGTCGGTGTCGCTAAGTGTAAATACTTATCTAGTCATCAGCTTCCATATGAATGCATGTATTTCAATAGTTCTGAGGTGAATTTTGCATAAAGACCTCGGATTACTCCTTTGCTAGATCCACCTGACTTAGGAGGAATTGAAGCAACCCGAATCGTTATCGCATCTTTTCGGATGAGGAGCATTTTCATATTGGTGGCGACGGTTAAGTAAACAAGCAAAATTGCCGTGTTTAGGAAAAAAAGGAAAACCTACATCCGTGTGTGAGTTTTTGGAGTGGCTGTATTATTAACCCATTTGTCTTCGAAGATGAAGATTGTATTAACTTTGCGGTCAATGGTGAGCACTACAGAGTTATGATAACCGATTTGCTTTCGCCAAAAATTTAAGAATAGCATCTGGGCAAGTCTGGTTTCAGCAGGATGCCGCTACTTGCCACAAAACCTGTCCAACAATCGATCTTTTCCGCACAAGTTCAATAATATACATGTAATCATCAATTTTGGAGAAGTGCTAGTGCCAGTGAACCGCGTTGCTGCGATTTAGCGCTGTCAGAATTTTTTTGTGGGGTGCTGATAAATATCGATGTTATGCTGGCAACCCAGAAACGATTCAGAAACTTAAGCACAATACTGCTTGAGATATACAGGGCGTATCGTAGAACGCACGCAGAAATGATAGGCGTGATAGATCTCACCTAAGCAAACATAAAATTGTGTGTGTGGGGGGGTTATTAATCTCACCAGTTACAAGATTATTATTTCATTTGTACCTTTTGATCTGCTCAAAGCAGCGACATCAAATTCACGCCAAACAACTAATATCTCAATGTACTTTCCAAAACATAAATGCCACCAATGTTGATCGACCTCTACCACTGCAGGTAAAGTGAAAAATTCCCTAAAATTTCCTATTAAAAAATTAAATTTATCTATAATAATTAAAGCAACAAGATGGGCAATTATCACATGAATTTTGGAGAAAAATTGAGAGAAACATGAATTTTAGGAAATTTTAGAGCAATATTTTCAATTTCGCAAGTGACAGTACCTGCAGTTGTAGAGGTAGATCGACAGTGGTAGCTTTTTTTTTGGAAATCACATCAAGATAGTAGCTGTTTGGCCTGAGTTTGATGTCGCTATTGTGATAATAATCATCCTGTATCATCCCCCATCTTCCGTTCCACAACATTTCTTGTCTGCGTGCGTTATACGATACACTCTGTATGTATGAAAAATTGGGTTGGCAGGATGATGCCAGCAAGGGCAGCCATTTGAGTGAAATTATATTCCATACAAATCGGAAGCTTTGCTCTTTCCAATAAATCAGCTAACTCTGTCAAATACTGAACAGTTTTTACTTTATAATATATAAAAAAAAAAGCCAGTCGATGATCCACCCTATATGTAAAACCTTGCTTATGAAAAAATTTGGACCAACGTCAAATAAACAAGATTAGCTAGCCGTATTATAAATGCATGAGCTGAAGAAGACGTACGACGACAAAAATAACAACAAATCACAATCCCTGTAGAAGTTATTGAACTATAACTTCTACTAATTGTCTACGTTCCCTTATACAAATATTTAAAAAAAAACCTTTCTGGAAACTGCCGGTGTATAGAGGCATTTGACATCTCTGAGGTCATATGTATTTTGTTTCACCCTAAGTTCAATAAATTTCCTCTCTAACTTTGCACATTTGACATTACTTTGAATAGACTGTCGTTACAGTCGTTAAGCGTCCAATTTTATCACACAAACTTTTTTGTCAGTTCAGCATTACCGGCTTCATATTTTTCATGCAAACTTTTTTGGTGCAAAGACTGCAAGGAAAGAATAGCATGTCTGCGTGTAATTGTAGAAGTGTCATCACAATGGATAATTACGAATAAAAATGAATATAAACTGCATCATAAAACTGCAAGATAAGTCCAAGCCAAAGAATCAGCACACCTTCCCTCCCACGCCAGGAGAAAAGCAGCTGTGACTGTAATTTTAACTACCCATTTCGCGGTTGACGTAACAGTCAATTAGTAAGAGTCATAAATTTCGCATTTCCATAAAGTCCTCTTTTAACACTCTTCTCCTGCAATTCAAAATTAGTTTTGATACTTTGCAGCCAAATGAACTGATATAAACTGGTTCTGCGGGTGCTCAAGAAAAGCGGTCTGTTAAGAATATCGACGTGCGTCGGCCCTCTAAATCTGCTTATAGGTGCCAGCAATGTTTACCTAGTCGTAGCGACCTACATGGGACTGTCGAAGGGACATTTCAACCCAGCTGCTGTACTTACAATCGCTGGTAATGATCCCAGGTGTCGATAACGAGTCGTTTCATTTAATGCAGCGGGAGGCACCGCGTGCGTGATTAAAAATGTGAAATGTTTTGTTTTCTTTCTGCCATACAAAAATTGTCCCCTGACCCTTGAAACCAGTCTTAGCGCGTGCACATTGGACGTAGACAGGGCTGAGATGACATGTCGCTTTGTATATGCGTTTGCAGATTTTATATATAGAAAATCTTGTAAAAGCGGAACTCTTATAATAATTTTCTTGCATCATCTTTTCACCTGCATGAGATTGTTTACTGATAGCAATATGTTATTAACACAAAAGCATTCATGGCAAGCATATAGTCTTGAAAGAGCGCTTGAATGGATGTTTGTCTGTCTATGGTCGAGCCTCTTTAGCTGCATCACAAAAGAAATGAAAATATCGATAAGGAAAGGCTCGGTCAAAATCTGATTGCTTGAAGCTACGTTTATGTGCGTCAAGTCGGTCGAAGTTCACATGCCATTCACTCCATTAAGTCGGAGGCGGTTGGTCCTAACGATGTTTCCCTTCGCTTTGTTAGATTTCTTCTACCATGGATTGTTTCCCCTTTGAAGCACATTCTCAATTATTGTATAACTTCATCGCAATTTCTCAACATTTGGAAGTGCGTAACGACCCCTTGTGATCCGGTGGGCTATCGACCTATCAGTATACTGTGTTTTTTCTCAAAAGGAGACTGATGAATGAGCAGATTCTGCAACACCTAGAATCAAACAACTTGCTTTTTAAGTGGCAGTCTGGCTTCAGGGCTGGGCACAGTACGAAACTCCAGTGCTGAAAGCGACATTTGAAATCCGAAAATCGCGTGATGCGTAAACAATTTACATATCTATTCTGACCCTGTTGGATTTCTCTAAGACATTCGATAGTGTCAGCCACTCCAAACTAATTGCTAAGCTTTCTTTCATTATCTTCTTTTCAGACTGCTGTGCACGCTGGTTAGGAGCTCTCTCTCTCTACAGCATACAACAGCCAGTTAGGGTTGGTGAAGCTATATCGAGGCCCTTGCCATTTAAAATTGGTGTACCGCAGGGATCAATTCTTGCTATAAGCATGTACATAAATAATCTTACAGAGGTCATTAAGCATTGCAGAATTGACATGTATGCTTACGGCCTACAGCTTTATCTTGCTATGGCTTTAGGTTTGATAGAGGATTGTGTTGCCAGAGTCAACTCTGATTTAGGAAGAGCAGCAAATTGAGCAGCTTTGAATTCACTATGCTTGAACCCTTGCAAATCAACCTGTTTGATTTTGTATCGAGATAGGTTGGAGTCTTCAGAATTTTCCCAGGTAATGCTTTGGGCTTTAGAATCAATTCTTCCTTGACCTGCTGTGGTCATGTTAAGATGACACTTAGTAAAATATATGGCTCATTGAGAAGACTGTGGTTTTCTGCATGCATTCTGCCCACTACTCTCCGCTCTAGGTTGGTGAAAACTTTGACAATTCCCCACACAAGTTCTGTCGGTATTATTTACCCATGCCAGGAGGAACCTGAACGTGGTATTTAATTACTGTATCAGTTTTGTATATGTACTGAAACGCTATGCACAGGTTTCCGCTCTTCGATCGTCTCTGATCAACCTTCCACTTGACGCTCACTTGCATTGGAAGGCTTTACTTTTTATGCACAAGCTCATTGTCACCACGCAACCTCGATATCTCTACGATGGTCTGGTATTTTTGGTCTCAAGCTGGCATTTGAGTCTACCAATTCCTCGTCGGAATTATTCTGGTTTTGAGCTCTCTCACCTTATCCATGCAGCACGTTACTGGAATAATCTTCCAATGAGTTTACGACGTACACAAGTTCTTTTAATTTAAGGAACTGCTTACCAGCTATCTTGCTTGCCGGCCCTTATTATTAAGGAGCGATATCCTTGCAATATCGTAGAATTCGTCCTGTGCGAATACCCCCCAACTATGCTTCTCTGCTTCTATTTTATTTTCTTTCTTTCTTCTATTACAATATCTCCTGTATCACACTTTAGTTTTAGTGTAATTCCTTAGTAATATTCCACATTTATTTTTCTACCGCTAAATAACATGTATCTTTAAAAGATTGTTATCTTATGATACTGCTCCATAATAATTAGAATTAGTATAATATTTTAACGTTATACATAAAATGTCTTCTGAATATTTTTTATAGTTTTACAACAGAAAACTAACAGTAAGAAAGACAACAACAAACAGATAATTTATTCTCTACTTACAGTCTTCGAATTAAATCTGCTCCTCACCTGCAAAGAACAAAACAAACATGTTTTTAAGGTAATCTACAATGATGAACAGAAAATGGCTTTACCTTCCAGCCGGCCATGCACGCTATGGTCTACCGGAGAGGTCTACCAGCGCAAGTCGACCGTATGTCGTAGCGTGTGTGGGACGGTTCGGTATGCCGGAGAGGTCTTCAGTTCACCGTACGGTGTCACTCGAAAGAATTGATTTTCGATCTTACGCCGGTCGCCTGCGCAGGTTCACGAAACCGCACAGATCTATTCCGGCTTTAGAATTATTTCCTTTGTAATCGGAAAAGAATATCGGTGTAGTATGTTTTTTCCAAAAAAAAGAGCTCAAGGAAAGATGGCACTTATTCCTAAACGGAATTTTGACAGCAGGTCAAGAAAATTTGACAAATGCACAAATGGATTGAAAATCGAAAAGAAGTTAGCCCGGTTTACAATTTTGTCATACTTTAAATACCTAACATTCAGCGTTTTATTTGCACTAAAGAGTGGCAAATTAAAGTAAGAGTGTTTCAGTAGAAAAGAAAGGTTATGTAACCCTGAGCACAAATAGTTTTATTTATTGAGGGTGTACCTACTCCAAGTTATTGAAGCTAGTGGCTTAAAGGCCAAAGGAGGGCTTACCCCGGCTTCCTGGGTATACAGTATTAGTTGCTGATGGAGGGTTATTCCAGGACAACTAAATACGCAGTCATGGGTCGAAGGTGTACCCAATGTTGTTTTCGTGCTGTGTTTGGAATTGATCGAAGGGTTACTCTGAGTTCCCTATGTACATACGTTGTTCTGGTATCTAAATAAATAGTAATACGAGAATATTCTTTACCTCTCTTAGATATTTCAATGCTAAAATGTGGTCCTCCTATAGTAGTTTGTGTTTGCCAACACACACTCACGGTCGTATTTTTTTTATTATTTTGCAGGAGATTGGTCTTGGTTGGACCCGCCCAGACGTCACGGGGACGAGAGATTAAATAACTATTTACATATAATATATTTGTATATACATTTGTGCACTAGAAAAACCAGCAAATGATTCGGTATGATTTCAGTGCTGCAAGTGGGAGATGTAGAAACAGTTTTTATTACTGTTGCCTAACTTTAGGGTCATTCCCTAGCTTTAAGCATATTTTTAGGCACTCTTCTCTTGCCTACAACTCGGCCATATCGTTACAAATCGAATGGTACATTAATTTGGCATACTTTTTTAACTCACTTGCGCATGCGCGTGTACGATTGCGACCTAATCATTATAGAATGTGCAAATAAAATAAGAGTGGAGAAGAATGTCTCAGCTTTTGTTTATATACAGTGTGTCAAAAAGTTCTTCGCACTCCGCCAACATGTCACATTCAAAGGCACACACTTTTATCCAGACAGAGGTCTTTCCGGAATACCTGTTAACACCTATATGTGTGCAGCAAAACTATTTTTAAATCCACAGATTTAAGTCAAACAATTATTCGCAATCTTCAATTTATATGGACGATATTGAAATGTGTGAGCTCCTTGACTCCAGTGAAATTTAGGGTGATACATAGAAGTGGAGGGGTGCTAATTTTGATTAAAAGGTGAACCACCTATTATTTTCATTTGTTTTCGTATGACATCACTATTTTCCTGTGACGGCGCCGCATTTGTTGTACCCAGTACCATAGATAAATAAAGTATAAGTAAAATTTTCCTCGCTGATTGTACTTCGGGCTGGTACGATTGTATACATACATATATCGCTATCGGACGCACACTTGGAACAGTGTTTAATAGAATGATATATTCCTCAGTGTCTAAATTCGTTACTTTAAGCTATATGGATCATGAGTCAAATAACTAGACATAATACACACCGATCGCAACTGTGTACTCTCCACATACAAAATTCAGCAAGATCGAGGCACTCTGTTCAGCTCATAGCTAACTCAAATGTAAAGAAGACTGTTCCAGTATGCCAATGTGGCAAGTCGAATAAAGAGAACATCTGTCTTACTATCTATCTGTCTCTGCGAACTAGATTTGCATTAGTTTTGAGCTTGATCGGACTTCCGACCATTTAGCCGGCAAGCGACTTATTGTTAGTTCTGTTGTTTATGAGGTAAAATTTCATTATGGCCACGAAAAGTGCAAGAGAGGTGCAACAGGAATTCGCTGAGAACTTCGGATCCGAGAGTATTGTTTGGGATTTGTAAGTACTTCTATGTTTTAATTTATTATATTTTACTTATAAGTGTTGCCAACGATCAAAGATAGCAAAACTAAAGTTTGATGGAAAACAATCACGCTGCCGTAGATGTATCACTTTATCGTCGTTTTGCTTTAAATATTATCTGTCATCGCAAGCTTCAGTTTATTTTTGTTTTGCATTTTTTATTTAGTTAGGACTATGTAGGTACTTATCTTATACTTCTTCGCAAAACTTGGCTTATTCTCAGCTTCAATGTTCAATGCAGGCCAGTTTACGCATTTCGCCGCTCACAAAGTTTGGAAAACGACACTTTTAACCAGGCGTCGTTATCTACGGGGTTCGCGCCTTTCAACGCGACGATTATCGTTTTCAGATAACAGCTGTGTGCTTGTACACAAATAAATAATAGAAAATCCGAACTCGATCTCAATTCAATCGAGACCAAACTCGGTTTTTCTATTATATATGAAAATTAAGACTGAGATTTGCACAGCTTTTATGCAAAATGGGCATTGTTGGAAGATACTATGGCGATATAAAAGTTTGAATATGCCACAAAATAAGAAGAAGTCGTGTATGCAGTGAATCGTTGGTTTATGATTCAGGTATGAATGATAACATGGTGATATTGTAGCGATATCACGTTATTTTTGGCAGCTTAAACATTGGCTTTGTTCGCAGTAATGATACTAAGCCAATTTAATTTTCGATTGTCGCAATAAGAAGTAGACAATTTTTTTACTGGTGATAAAAAAAAACAATATTGCCTTTTTAAAAAAACAGATTCTTTGTCTGTGACTATACAATTCCCATATCGTTGTTCTATCGCAACAGTTCAAATTATTCAATTTTCTGATTTTTTGTTGATGTTAGAAATGATTGTAACAATATTGTTTTTCCATTAAATATTTGGCCACTGCTGTTCATAAAGTAATAATAAGTATATTTAATTAAAATTAAATTGTTTGGCATTTAATAAAAATTCTGCAGCAAAAAAAATTATGTGTTTCTGTTGAATTTATAGATAAGAATCTAGGCGGTGTCCTCCCCATTATTTTATAATTGCATAGATAATTTAGAAATTTCTCTGCGAACATTGAAAATCTCGCTAAGGTCATGATGGTCATTTGTGTGTGAAGCAGCTTAACGCTAATGCAAACTCTGTGCACCACTTATCACACATTAGGCAATTTATCATGTGCGTTTTTGTAACTGCTTAGTGTGGTTTGCTTTTACTTTGTTTCTTGTTTTTCGATTTCCTTCTTTTATTTTTTTATTTTTCTTTATTTTCATATTACTTTAAATATTGTAAACAATGCAGATTACTATATCATTGAAGTTAGTGACTTATTTGGGGGGTGGTGGCTTCTCGTTTCAATATGAGTGCGGATAGTAGTTGTTCTGGGTCGAGCGGGGTAGGAGCTCTTCTTAAAATAATTTCCTTAGATATGTTAGTTGCTGGAAGGTGCTCTCGTCGGTGAAGTCTATTTTTTTCCAGTGTGAAACAGACCAAGAATGATGGGATTCCAACGCATTATATTTGCAATGTTGCGTTGAGTTACTGCAATATTTTTTTGCTGCGGTCCTCGATCAGTACTCAAGAGATCGCAACTTTTCTCTGATTCTGGAGGAGCGAATTGACTCTCTTAGGAAATTTATCTTCCAGAGTTTGTAAATCCCCAGATGTACAGTGGTGGAGGAGAAGTATCGGCCTAGGGTGGGGTGTCTCGGTATGGGTTAACCATGCTCCACTTATGGACTCGGACCGTTGATCATTTATGATTTCATTTATGGAAAATGAAATGCCCTAACGAGGGTCTTCGTTGCAGCAGGACAATGCCAGGCCACTTACTGACACGTCCACCCAGCGCTTGCTGAGACATAAAAATATCAATTGCCTGGAGTGGCCCTCTCAAAGTCCGAACCTGAACATGAGAATGTGTGGAAGGTCCATAATGATAGATCTGCGAAAAGAAGACCGGAAACCCTCCAGGAATTAAACGATATTATAATTGCCGAATGGAGAGGACTGTTGGCGGATTTCGCAAAGAAATTGACGGAGTCCTTACCTCGACAAATGGACGACGTTATAATGGCCAAAGGGCAACATATTAAAGGCTGAGAGAATTGGTCTTATAATGTTGAACACAATTGCACTAAGTTTTCTTCATTTTTGTTCAAATTAGTGCACAAAATTGTATGAAATAAGATAAGAAATAAGACATAGATTTACACCCGTTGTCACCATCCCTCTTCTTCTTATCAACAAGTAATGGGCTACTAGGTAGAACTGTATTTCGAAATGACCATATAGGATAGAAAAGGTGGTGGCGTGGCAATTTACTTAAGGTATACCCTTAAGCCAAAAACAATATACTCTTCAAGGAATCTACATATGTAGACATTGAATTCAACTCGAAGGTACTTTTAAAAACATTAAAAAATTTCGCATCGAAAAATTCTTTCATTATTTGAAATTGATCATATTATATTCAAGGTACTCGTAACATGATATGACCATAACAGCTGGTAGGTGTAAACGCAAAATTAGTTTAGCTATTGACAAATGCTTGTTAGCTGACAAATTTTGCTGACATGTCGTTTTGTTGCCATTGTTTATTGGGTCATCAGAACATTGTATGCTGACCACCTACTTTCAGATTTTCAAGTTTTGAAAATTTTAAATTAAACAAATGAGAAATTGCTTATCTCATACCTACTAATTATAGCTGAACACTGAAAATTAAACAACAATATGTTCAAGATTTACAGAGGATCAACAAAATGATGTCGAAGAAAAGTTGAAAACGACCTTTCCTTCTCCAGACATAGAAGCTGGAATTATGGAAATTGGGAAGTTGGACATTGAACCAGATGAGAAAAATAAAAAACGCAAAGAGTTATTGGCATATGCCGAAAAACAAGGGAAAAAGATCGTAAGTTTCTGTATAAACATTGTTCTAGTACTTAAGTAAAGATTTGATATTTTCAGAGAGAGTGTAGAACGGCTCTGCTAAAAGTACTTTGGAATCAAAGTAATCATATTATAAAATTTGCGAAACTTTAATAACACAAATATTTGCAGGGAAGTATAACAACAAAAATCTACTAATGTCAACTATTTTTATTCTTATTACGGACCCTGAAAAAGCTTACGATGATGTTTTAAACGCTACTGAATATGCGTGCTATCCACTATTTCGAATAAGAAAATGTCGAGGTAAGAGAACAGTAGTCTTAAGATTTGCCATTATGTTTCATTAGTTTTGCTACAAGCTTCTGACCCACCTACATATTTTGCGTTTGTGGTTTATAATAAATCACAACCCAAAATTAGAATAACTCATTTACAAAATAACTAGATTTATTATCCTTATCATTCATGCTTTCCTTGGATATTTTAAATATGCGATAAATTGCTTGTGCTGGCAGGTTTTAATAATAATTGAATCGGTTATTTAATATATTGCAGTCTATTAAGATTAAATTTTCTTCGACCTTATTCGACAGTGTAATCGTGCTGTCAGGCGTTGCGAAAGGGTGTCATTTCGGACCATTGCTATTTACAGTCTTCATTAATGATTGGTTTTCTCCAATTCATATTCTAGCTGATGCCGAAGTTAAAGATTTTTAGTGCAATTGAATCCTTGTAAAATGCCATGAGAAATTACTTCATTAAGTTTTCTGAATGGTGTCATATGTCAAAGAAAATGTGGGAGTAATCTGAATTTTAGGAAATCTTTTTTACTTTCGGAACTGACTCTACCTATAGTGGTGGAGGTTGATCAATATTGGTGGAAGTTTGGAAACCATATTTAGATAGTAGTTGTTTGGAGTGAGTGTGATTCTGATGCGTTCATGAGGTCAAAAGATAAAACTTAAAATAATAATGTGCATCTCGAATTTATTAATCACCCTATAACTCTCAAACGGTTGAGAATGCCCCTCCACCCTTGCCAAATTTTTGCTTGCCTACGTCACCGTATTCATTTTAGCCCCCGATAAATGAAACACCCTGTTATAGATGACACAATAAATAATTTCTAAAACCGTATATATAATTTATGCTATTGCTTATGAATTATGATAAATTCAATTATTAAATATTATTATTAGCAGTTTGATGATTTTTGGAGTAAACATTTCGTTAGATTGCATAATTCCTTGACTGAGGCAGGGGGTCAAGTTCACTCTGCCGATTTTCCCCCGGTTAGTTTTCCCCTTCTTATATTCTCTGAGCCCCTGTTCCCCCTTAGTCTTTTCGCAAGTTTCTGACTAATAAACTAAAATGTGCCTTTTTATAATATTGTATAGACTGAAACACAACAAGGAAATAAAAAAACCCACTGCCTGAAGTAATAAAAAGCCATGTGAATTTTCAGTAAAATTTAAATTAAGTTTAGCCTATTTGATTGAAGCGCAAACAATTTGTTTTAATTACTATAGTTGGAGAAGATACAAGTAATCGCTGCATGCTATTTGTTGATGACGCTGCTCGAGTTTATAAAAACTGGAATGACTATCTTGAATACAATGTTCTGCCAGAAGGAAGGATAGTGGTGCCCAGGGATGGAATTTATAGCATCGGTGTTTCGGGAGATGTATGAACTACCAATATTTTCTTTGGAACAGTTTTGATTGCTCTTTGCATAGGTTCTTTTGAGAGTTCACGAAACGCCAGCTTTAAGAGGCCGAAACCTAAAAAATTTTGATAGTGGCGCTGGGTATGCAGGTATGACAGCTGCAGGTGTAACAGCGGGAGGGCTTTTTTTACCTATTGTTGCACCAATGGTCGCTGTTGCAACTGTTGTCGGTGTGGCATCAGTAGGATGGAGTGCAACTCGTTCAGCTTTGGAACTTAGAAATAGAGACCTACATGAGCAGTCAAATAGCATTTTGAACCGTGAAGCCAGAGGACACTGGCTGGGAGTTGCTGGAGGGGTTGTAGGCCTTGGAGCAGCGGGAGCAACTTTTGGTTTGGTCAAGGCAGTAGCCGCCGGAGAAAACGTTTCAAGGGTATATTGGTTGACTTCTAATCAAAATATTTAAATCACAAAAATTTTAGATGACCGCCGTTGCAGTTAATGGTTTTAATGCTTCCGCACTTGTTACAAATGGTCTTCACGTGGGACATGGATTTATGGAGCTCTACTTCGTAAGTTTGATGTTTGAGAAATTTTAAAAGTTTTCTATTTAGGAAGTTTAATAGAAAAAAAATGAAGATGATGAGCCCATATCACGCCTTGAATTTGCCCAACTTGGAGCATCATTATTTTTGTTTACACATTCAGTTAGCAATTTTCAAACTGCCGCAACGATTGCAGAATCAACAAGGAATGGGAAAATCTTACAATTCCGCAACGAACTAACCAAGAGGCAAAGGTATTTATTTTTATTATTATTATTATTTTTTTATTATCTCTAACACATTTCAAACAACAAATGAGCACACAAAATTGTTGCTAAGCCTTAATTAGCTAACAAATTTTTAGCAGTCGAAAGTTAAAAGTTCGGGTGGCTTCAGCGTTAGAAAGAGTTTTATTTAATTAATGTACTACCCAAGTATTAAAACGATCATAACATATTATACTTTATTATGCAGCAAGCGACTTAAAACTAAATGTAAAATGTATGATTGTTTGAAGCAGGGTCTTAAGAGTTTATCTTATTTAGGTTTTTTCAATAAGGACGCTCGCAATTCAATTGTAAATAAATCAAATAGTGTGCGAGACATCTGCTCCATTTTTACTTTATTTAACAGAATATTTTATGACACTAAGTACACAATATAACGTGGTTTAAATGTCCTCAACGTCTTTGCTTGGTGGCACGTATGCGGAAGACGCAAATTTCCCCAATAAAATCATGTTTAGCGACGAAGCGACAGATCGGTGATAAGCAACTTCCAGTGGCCTAGGATGACATGGAAAGCGACGAAATGTGGTTCCAACAGGACGGCGCTACGTGCTACACAGCGCATGCCACGATGGACATTCTGCACAAGTGATTTGAGGGCGACGTGAACTGGTCACCGAGATCGTGCTATTTAACGCCTTTAGACTTCTTCCTTTGGCGCTATCTTAAATCACAGGTCTACGAGAATAAACCGCAAACAATTGATGCCCTCCAAATCAACATATCGAACGCCATTCAGAAAATTAAGCCAGATTTATGCGACAAAAACATCGAAAATTTGACCTCCCGGATACGTACCACCAAGCAAAGTCGCGGCGGACATTTGAATAATACCTACATAATGCCATAAAATATTCTTTCAAAAAAAATTAAAACTGAGTGGATATCTCACACACAACTTACTTTATTTACATTTAAATGTCGAGCGTCCTCATTGAAATACCCTGTAGAACAAGTAACGACGGCACCAAGTCAATTTAATAATGAAACTTGTTATATATTTTACAGACAGGTTTTATCGTTTTGTTGTGAGTTCAACTAGAAATGTGTATAAAACCATTTCATAACGCAAAATAGTCATATATTCTTTTTTTGGCGACTTTTACATGAAATTACTCTGAGTGTTTCAGATGATACACGTTTTATATGCGCTTATACCCATTTGCTGTTCATACACAGGACATACTGTCCAAATTGAAGAAATTTTCCTCAACATACACTACGTTGAAAGTCACTGCTGCTTTAATATAAATAATTGACTATAACTCGTATTTAAAACGATGAATGACAATCAAGCCTTTCAATGGACACCTGTTGACTGTTACGTTACGGAACGAATGTATTAGGGAGGTCCTTATTTTTCGACTTTTGAATTATCCCCGGGGCACTTTGTCATTTGATTACTATATGTATCTAAATATGAAATAATTTTGTTGTTGTTAAGATTTAGAGGTCGCTACCAGCTGGCAAAGTTCTTACAAAAAGCGTTGAAGGACAGCTTAAGTGATGGTTGCACTAATGTTTCATTTAAATGTTTATATCACTTTTAACGTGCAAGTGAAACTCGCATAGACTATCGCTCCTTATCTCCTCCTGCCTTCGACCCCTCTTCTGTACCGACGCGTCGAGGCTTAGCCCGCCCCGCACTTTAGTTCTAAAAAGTCATTAACGAGAGCGCACGCGTTTTATTTGTAAAAGTCATAGTAATGTGTTTCAACTTGCAATGGCGTCTACAAGTAGCGGACTCAGTAAAGCTACTAGAAATCAAAGAAAGGTTTGGCTTATCGGTCAATTATCATCCAAAAAAATACTGATTTTGAGTTTTTATTTAAAATTCAAACCTTGGTAGCGACCCCTAAATGTCATTTAAAAAATTCAAAAAAAATATTGAAATAGTTTGTTATGGTATATAATCAAATTACGTGGTGCCCCGCGAAATTAAAGAAAAAAATTTATTTTCTTAGGAATAAGGACCACCCCAGTATGTATGTTTACGCCAGCTATCTTTTGGAGGGAGATGATGCCAGCAGCCCATGATAAAGCATTCTTACATCCTTTTTCTACACAACAACATAAATATTTTTTGTGTAACATTCATAATTTTCTAGTTATAAACCCTTAGAAACTTTAATTTTTCGCACCACATCGCACTCCCTAAAGGTTCCCCAACAAAACAAACTTTCTAAAAATTCAAGATGGCGGTCACACCTTGTGGAATCCGAGGGTGGAAACTTAGGTTGAGTGTTCTGGTGACACCCCCTACCTACCATTAAAATTGCGCTGGACTCTGATTTAACGCAAACCTCGATGTGTCCTATTTGACAGGACTATTGCGATTTTAAAATTTGATTCTTATTTTTAGGGCTTCTAAAAATTACTATAAGGATTTGTTTATAAATTCGAAGTTGAAATAGTAAAGACAGAAACAGATTATTTATTTCTATTTTCACAGAAAAATGTTTGATAGAATGGCGAAGGAAACAGTACGCGTCCGAGGTAGTGAGCAAGGCAAGATCGACATTATCAGAGGCTTAAAAAATATACCAGACAACAAGTACTTCGACGATGTGTATACGATACGCAAACAGCTAAAGAAAAATAACTTAAAGCCGGGAATTGCAGCTGATGGCACTGTTTTGTTGAATAACGAAATATCTGTCGATGCACGTAATTTGCAGAAATATATGCAGTCACGTGATGGTGAATCGGTGGTGATGCCTAACAAAACTAGTGCAATTCCCCCAACGCATGCAGACCAACAACCTATAGAGATTTATGGGAATATCAACGCAAGCATTGCAAACAAAATTCTCTTTGGAGTATTATCTGGTGTGAGCGCGAGCAGTATTTCAAATGTTACTGACGTTCAAAATTTAATTTTAAATGTCTTGACAAAGTTTAATGAAGAAGTTCTTCAAAAACTGATTGATATTGCTGACAAATTTATGAAGGACTTTGCGCAATCTATTCGAGAAAAGGTGCAAAGATATATTGATTACGATGAAGTACTGTCTCGCATTTATGCTATATCATTAAAACTAACCCATGGAGATTCACGACTAATGACACTGGCCTATATAAAAGTTCGGGAACAAGATATCCTTCTAAAATTGAGGGACTTGTTTTTAAAATCTAACCCGAGCAGCACTGAAGGAGAAAATCGCTGTGAAGAGTGTCATGGGTACTATTATATTTCTCTATAGTTACTTTTCATATGATCATTTAAAAATGTAATAAATGTTTAACTTTACTTAATTATTGTGGTTTATTTTCAAAGAATACATCATACATCCCAACATGAGCTTGGATCGGCTGCATAAAAATATAAAGTCATTGACAATTACTCTTGTTAGAAATTGTGGGAAAATCCCAAAGAAATAATAATAATGTCCGATTTCTTGCAGAGATTGGCACTGATGTTGGCAAACTATGATAAAAATATAACCAACATAGAGCAGCTCTATTCATGTTCTATCACATGTACTTACTACTCTCAAAACAGAGTTTTGATCAAAGCACAAAAAACCGCATAAAAATCATATCATTTCTCTGATTTACAGTTTATACTAACTAACTATGTGTTCTATAGTTTTCTTATCTTGTCTTATACATATATAAAGCAGAAATTAGGTACTCATATCCGCGTCCGCTTCCAACGGTATATTTTAGAATTACAAAAACTGACTTGTGGAGGTTTTTCGGGTTGCTGATGTTAACTACGGTGTTCAATTTTACAAACGCCAAAATGGCGAACTCAAAATACATACCTCGTTTTTTCAAACCAAATTAATTTTGAAGGATGTTGTTTTTGAGCTCGCTGATTTCAAATATGACGCCACTGATTGTACTTCGGGCTGACATGATAGAATATATCGCTATCGGACGCACACTTGTAACAGTGTGAAGTTTAGCAACGTATTTAATGTGAACGATATATTCCTTAGTATGTAAATTCGTTACTTTAAGCTTCTTTATATGGATCATGAGTCTGTGTACTCTCCCCGTGCAAAATTCAGCAAGATCGAGGCATTCTGTTCAGCTCATAGCTAACTCAAATGTAAAGTAGACTGTTCCAGCATGCCAATGTGGCAAGTTGAATAAAGAGAACATCTTACTATCTATCTGTCTCTGCGATCTAGTTTTGCATTAGTTTTGAGCTTGATCGAACTTCCGACCGTTTAGCCGGCAAGCGACTTATTGTTAGTTCTGTTGTTTATGAGGTAAAATTTCATTATGGCTACGAAAAGTGCAAGAGAGGTGCAACAGGAATTCGCTGAGAACTTTGGATCCGAGAGTATTGTTTGGGATTTGTAAGTACTTCTATGTTTTAATTTATTTTCTTTTACTTATAAGTGATGCCAACGATCAAAGATAGCAAAACTAAAGTTTGATGGAAAACAATCACGCTGCCGTAGATGTATCACTTTATCGTCGTTTTGCTTTTAATATTATCTGTCATCGCAAGCTTCAGTTTATTTTTGTTTTGCATTTTTTATTTAGTTAGGACTATGTAGGTACTTATCTTATACTTCTTCGCAAAACTTGGCTTATTCTCAGCTTCAATGTTCAATGCAGGCCAGTTTACGCATTTCGCCGCTCACAAAGTTTGGAAAACGACACTTTTAACCAGGCGTCGTTATCTACGGGGTTCGCGCCATTCGACGCGACGATTATCGTTTTCAGATAACAGCTGTGTGCTTGTACACAAATAAATAATAGAAAAACCGAGCTCGATCTCAATTCAAACGAGACCAAACTCGGTTTTTCTATAAGAAAATTAAGACTGAGATTTGCTCAGCTTTTATGCATAAGGGACATTGTTGGAAAATACTATGGCTATATAAATGTTTGAATATGCCACAAAATAAGAAGAAGTCGATATATATGTATATAGTGAATCGTTGGTTTATCATTATCATTATCAGGTATGATAACATGGTGATATTGGAGCGATATCACGTTATTTTTGGCAGCTTAAACATTGGCTTTGTTCGCAGTAATGATACTAAGCCAATTTAATTATCGATTGTCGCAATAAGAAGTAGACAATTGTTTTACTGGTTATAAAAAAAACAATATTGCCTTTTTGAAAAAACAGATTCTTTGTCTGTGACTATACAATTCCCATATCGTTTTTCTATCACAAAAATACAAATTATTCAATTTTCTGATGTTAGAAATGATTGTAACAATATTGTTTTCCCATTAAATATTTGGCCACTACTGTTCATAAAGTAATAACAAGTATATTTAATTAAAAATAAATTGCTTGGCATTTAATAAAAATTCTGCTACAAAAAAAAAATCCTGTTTTTCTGTTGAATTTACACATCAGAATCTAGGCGGTGTCCTTCTCATTATTTTATAATTGCAGAGATAATTTAGAAATATCTCTCGTCTTAATATTACTGCGAAGATAGAAAATCTCGCTAAGGTCGAGATGGTCATTTGTGTGTGAAGCAGCTTAACGCTTTTGCAAACTCTTTGCACCACTTATCAGACATTAGGCGATTTATCATTTGCGTCTTTGTATCTGCTGAGTGTAATTTGCTTTTACTTTGCTTCTTGTTTTTTAATTTTCTTCTTTTATTGTTTATCTTCTTCTTTATTTTCATATTACTTTAAATATTGTAAACAATGCAGCTTACCATATCATTGAAGTTAGTGACTTATTTGGGTGGTGGTGGTATGCATCTGTGTGCTTGTGCGGTGGTGGCTTGTCGTTTCAATATGAGTGCGGATAGTAGTTCTGGCTCGAGCGGGGTAGGAGCTCTTCTTAAAATAATTTCCTTAGACAGTTGCTGGAAGGTGCTCTGGTCGGTGATGACGACTATTTTCCAGTGTGAAACAGACCAAGAAAGATGGGACACCAACGCATTATATTTGAAAAGTTGCGCTGAGTTAGTGCAATATTTTTTTGCTGCGGTTCTCTGATTCTGGAGGAGCGAATTAACTCTCCAAGGAAATTTATCTTCCAGAATTTGTAAATCCCTAGATGTACAGTGGTGGATGAGAAGTATCGGCCTGGGGTGGGGTGTCTCGGTATGGGATCACCATGCTCCACTTATGGACTCGGACCGTTGATCAATATTACATGCATATCGTGAAACCTCTTTTCATTTATGGAAAATGAAATGCCCTTACGAGGGTCTCTGTTGCAGCAGGACAATGCCAGGCCATTTACTGACACGTCCACCCAGCACCTGTTGAGGAATAAAAATATCAATTGCCTGGAGTGGCCCTCTCAAAGTCCGAAGCTAAACAAATTAGTAGTAATGGGCTATTAGGGAATAGAATATATCTCCAAAATCAACGCTTGATCCTAAAACTTCAGAACTGTATTTCGAAATGACCATATAGGATAGAAAAGGTGGGGGCGCACAGTGGGGCCAAATCCCAAAAAGCTGGCCAAAACTAAAAAATTCAAGTTATCGATCTGAAATCTCTCACTCGGGGGTTTTTGGGGGCGCTGATTACGAATCTGATATCGGATTTAGAAAAATCAAAATGGCGGACCGGAAGTGACGTAATGTTTTACGAAAAAATTGAGTTAGCGCTCTGAAACTCGGTATAATATAGTTTTCAGGGGCGCTGATTACGAATCTGATATCAGATTCATAAAATTCAAAATGGCGGACCGGAAGTGACGTAATGTTTTACGAAAAACTTGAGTTAGCGCTCTGAAACTCGGTATAATATAGTTTTCAGGGGCGCTGATTACGAATTTGATATCAGATTCATAAAATTCAAAATGGCGGACCGGAAGTGACGTAATGTTTTACGAAAAACTTGAGTTAGCGCTCTGAAACTCGGTTTTATATGGTTTGCGGGGTCGCTGATTACGAATCTGAAATGAGATTTATGAAATTCAAAATGGCGAACCGGAAGTGAAGTAATGTTTTACGAAATAATTGAGTTAGCGCTTTGAAACTCGGTATTGTATGGTTTCCGGGGGCGCTGATTACGAATCTGATATCGGATTTATAAAATTAAAAATTGCAAAAATTTAAGTCACTTCCGGTTCGCCATTTTGAATTTGTATGTATCTCATATCAGATTCGTAATCAGCGACCCCGCAAACAATATTAAACCGAGTTTCAGAGCGCTAACTCAATTTTTTCGTAAAACATTACGTCACTTCCGGTCCGCCATTTTGAATTTTGTAAATCTGATATCAGATTCGAAATCAGTGCCCCAGAGAACCATATAATACCGACTTTTGAAACGATTCATCACTTTTTCGATTTTTGTCCAGCGAAACAGGTTATGCTTACATTTTTCGAAAAAAAGGCGGTCGGTGATATGCGGCGCTGATTTTTCTTAATTTTATTTCTTATTTATCTAATTTATCACCTCCAATCGTTTCAGAGCGGAACAATGCGGAACATTTTATATATTTCCATTTTAACATGGCATCTTACATAGTTTTTGAGTATAAAATGTAAAAAAGTCTATCTCTCTCTAAAATTAGTGTTTAATAATACAGTAACTAAATTAATTTTATAATATTCTACTAATCTTTAACTGACGATTCCATTTTGTTTTATTAAAATCTGTCAAATTTTGAATATTTTGTGCCTTCTTGAAAACGAGAACTTTTTCTCTCTTCAAAACACACAATCACTGCTACCCTTGGATGCCACTTTCACGCTGGCATTCTACGGGTGAGCGTCCAGTTGGGGTCCTATTATCGCTTGATTCTATAGCACTGGGAAGTACTTTAGCCAATTTGAGATTAAAAAATCCCAATTTGAAAACTTTTTTTTTTAGGTTTTGGCCAGCTTTTTGAGATTTGGCCCCATAGTGGGGCGTGGCAATTTACTTAAAGGATACCCTAAAGCCAAAAACAATACCCTTTTCAAGGAATCTATGTAGACGTTGAATTCAACTCGAAGATACTTTTAAAAACATTAAGGAACTTCGCATTGAAAAATTCTTTCATTATTTGAAATTGATCATATTATATTCAAGGTACTCGTAACATGATATTACCATAACAGCTGGTAGGTGTAAACGTAAAATTAGTTTAGCTATTGACAAAACTGTGTTAGCTGACAAATTTTGCAGCACTTGATCAGCTGACATGTTGAGTAAAGGCACCTTTACGTACAGATGAACGAATTTCCACTGTTTATTGGGTCATCAGAACATACTATGCTGACCACTTCTCCCTTCACACCTACTTTAAGATTTTCTAGTTTTGAAAATTTTAAATTAAACAAATTAGAAATTGCTATTAATATACCTACTAATTATAGCTGAACACTGAAAATTAAACAACAATATGTTCAAGATTTACAGAGGATCAACAAAATGATGTCGAAGAAAAGTTGAAAACGACCTTTCCTTCTCCAGATATAGAAGCTGGAATTATGGAAATTGGGGAGTTGGACATTGAACCAGAAGAGAAAAATATAAAACGTATAGAGTTTTTGAAAGATGCCAAAAAACAAGAAAAAAATATCGTAAGTTTCTGTAAAAACATTGCTCTAGTACTTAAGTAAAGATTTGATATTTTCAGAGAGAGTGTAGAAAGGCTCTGCTGAAACTTCTTTGGAATCAAAGTAATCATATTAAAAAATTTGCGAAACTTTAATAACACAAATATTTGCAGGGAAGTATAACAACAAAAATCTACTAATGTCAACTATTTTTATTCTTATTACGGACCCTGAGAAAGCTGACGATGATGTTTTAAACGCTACTGAATATGCGTGCTATCCAGTATTTCGAATAAGAAAATGCCGAGGTAATAGAACAGTAGTCTTAAGATTTCCCATTACGTTTCATTAGTTTTGCTACAAGCTTCTGACCCACCTACATATTTTGCGTTTGTTGTTTATAATAAATCACAACTCAAAATTAGAATAACTCATTTACAAAATAACTAGATTTATTATCCTTATTATTTTAAATATACGATAAATTGCTTGTGCTGGCAGATTTTAATAATAATTGCTTCGGTTATTTAATATATTGTGGTCTATTAAGGTTTAATTTTCTTCGACCTTATTCGACAGTGTAATCGTGCTGTCAGGCGTTGCGAAAGGGAGTCATTTCGGACCATTGCTATTTACAATCTTCATTAATGATTTGTTTTCTCCAATTCATATTTGAGCTGATGCCGATGACTTGAAGATTTTTACTGCAATCGAATCCTTGTAAAATGCCATGAGAAATCACCTCATAAGGTTTTCTGAATGGTGCTCATCATATGTCATAATGTCAAAGAAAATGTGGGAGTAATCTGAATTTTAGGAAATCTTTTTTACTTTCGGAACTGACTCTACCTGTAGTGGTGGAGGTTGATCAATATTGGTGGAAGTTTGGAAATCATATTTAGATACTAGTTGTTTGGAGTGAGTGTGATTCTGATACGTTCATGAGGTCAAAAGATAAAACTTAAAATAATAATGTGCATCTCGAATTTATTAATCACCCTATAACTCTCAAACGGTTGAGAATGCCCCTCCACCCTTGCCAAATTTTTGCTTGCCTAGGTCACCGTATTCATTTTAGCCCCCGATAAATGAAACACCCTGTTATAGATGACACAATAAATAATAGATTTACCCTTCTTATATTCTCTGAGCCCTTGTTCTCCCTTAGTCTTTTCGTAAGTTTCTGACTAATAAACTGAAATGTACCTTTTTCGAAATATTAAACCCCACTGCCTGGAGTAATAAGGAACCATGAGAATTTTCAGTAAAATTTAAATTAAGTTTAGCCTATTTGATTGAAGTGCAAACAATTTGTTTTGATTACTATAGTTGGAGAAGATACAAGTAATTGCTGCATGCTATTTGTTGATGACGCTGCTCGAGTTTATAAAAACTGGAATGACTATCTTGAATACAACGTTCTGCCAGAAGGAAAGATATTAGTACCGAGGGATGGAATTTATAGCATCGTTCTTTCGGGAGATGTATGAACTGCCAATATTTTCTTTGGAACAGTTTTGATTGCTCTTTGCATAGGTTCTTTTGACAGTTCACGAAACGCCAGCTTTAAGAAGTCGAAATCTGAACAATTTTGATAGTGGCGCTGGGTATGCTGGTATGATAGCCGCAGGTGTAACCGCGGGAGGAATTATTTTACCTATTGCTGCATCTGTGGTGGCTGTAGCCGCTGCACCTGTGGTGACTGTAGTCGCTGCACCTTTGGTTGCCGCAGCATCTGTCGTCGGTGCGGCATCGGCGGGTTGGAGTGCAGTTCGTTCAGTTCTTCAACTTGGTGATAGAGACCGTCATGAGCAGTCAAACAGCATGTTGAACCGTGAAGCCAGAGGACACTGGCTGGGCGTTGCTGGAGGGGTTGTAGGCCTTGGAGCAGCGGGAGCGACTTTTGGTTTGGTCAAGGCAGTAGCCGCCGGAGAAAACGTTTCAAGGGTATATGGGTTGACTTCTAATCAAAATATTTAAATCATAAAAATTTCAGATGACCACCGTTGCAGTTAATGGCTTAAATGCTTCCGCACTTGTTACAAATGGTCTTCACGTGGGACATGGATTTATGGAGCTCTACTTCGTAAGTTTGATGTTTGAGAAATTTTAAAAGTTTTCTATTTAGGAAGTTTAATAGAAAAAAAATGAAAATGATGAACCCATATCACGCCTTGAATTTGCCCAACTTGGAGCATCATTATTTTTGTTTACACATTCCGTTAGCAATTTTCAAACCGCCGCAACGATTGCAGAATCAACAAGGAATGGGAAAATCTTACAATTCCGCAACGAACTAACCAAGAGGCAAAGGTATTTATTTTTATTATTTTTATTATTTTTTTATTATCTCAAACGCATTTCAAACAACAAACGAGCACACAAAATTGTTGCTAAGCCTTAATTAGCCAACAAATTTTTGGCAGTCGAAAGTTAAAAGTTCGGGTGGCTTCAGCGTTAGAAAGAGTTTTATATAATTAATGGATTACGCAGGTATTAAAATGATCATAACATATTTCACTTTATTATGCACCAAGCGGCCTAAAACCAAATTCAAAATGCATAATTGTTTGAAGGAGGGTCTTAAGAGTTTATCTTATTTAGGTTTTTTGAATAAAAACGCTCGCATTTTAATTGTAAATAAAACAAGTTGTGTGTGAGATATCCACTCCATTTTTACTTAATTTGACAAAATATTTTATGACACTAAGTATATAACACTAATTTACAAGAAAAAAGTACCTCAAGGAAAATATTTTTTTTAGACTAATTTGGGGTCGCTTAACACGAAAATGACATCCATTTATTTTTCCAAAGAAGAGGTTTTGAGATATTAGCAAAATACTGGTTTTTGGTTTTTTCACCAAAAAACGGCCAAAAACTCCTACAACAACACACTGCTCCAACCTAAAATGTGTACTAATAGTAAGGTACTCGTTTCCCCTTCACGCCAATATCTTGGTTGTGCCCACTGGAACTGTATTTTTTGAGATACAAGCGTTCAAATTGTAAAAAAAAGTGAATTTTCAAGCTTTCTTCTGTAAATTAAATTAATTTGAATGCAATGAAAAATGTTTCAACATATTTCAATGACTGCATGTGAAAGATACTTTTGTTACGGAAATATAAATTCCAATTGGGCTCAAATCGGATGATAAATGCAGGAGATATTAAAAAAAGAACAATGAACTTTTCGTTCGCGCGGCAACCCTGGTGCATATTTCCGACCAAAAGTTTGAGTATATTGAAAGCCTTCACCATTAATAAAGCACATCACTTGAAAATCTACTTTTACTTAATGTATTATATCTTCTGCAATTGCCATCTGATGTTGGCCCAGTATGATTTTGTATTTCCGTAACAAAGGTATCTTTCACATGCAGTCATTGAAATATGTTGAAACATTTTTCATTGCATTCAAATTAATTTAAGTTACAGAAGAAAGCTTGAAAATTCACTTTTTTTTACAATTTGAACGCTTGTAACTCAAAAAATACAGTTCCAGTGCGCACAACCAAGATATTGGCGTGAAGGGGAAACGAGTACCTTACTATTAGTAAACATTTTAGGTTGGAGCAGTGTGTTGTTGTAGGAGTTTTTGGCCGTTTTTTGGTGAAAAAACCAAAAACCAGTATTTTGCTAATATCTCAAAAACGCTTCTTTGGAAAAATAAATGGATGTCATTTTCGTGTTCAGCGACCCCAAATTATTCTAAAAAAAATATTTTTCTTCTGGTACTCGAAATTTTCCTAAAATTTGTAAACTAGTGTAATATAACGTGGTTTAAATGTCCTCAACGGTTTTACTTGGTGGCACGTATTCGGAAGACGTAAATTTCGTCGTCAAAAAAATCATATTTAGCGACGAAGCGACAGATCGATGATAAGCCACTTCCAGTGGCCTAGGATGACATGGAAAGCGATGACATGTGGTTCCAACAAGATGACGCTACGTGCCACACAGCGCATGCCACGATGGACATTCTGCACGAGTGATTTGAGGGCGACGTGAACTGGTCACCGAAATCGTGCTATTTAACGCCTTTAGACTTCTTCCTTTGGTGCTATCTTAAATCACAGGTCTATGGGAATAAACCGCAAACAATTAATGCTTTTCAAATCAAAATAACGAACGCCATTCAGAAAATTCAGCCAGATTTATGCGACGAAAACATCGAAAATTTAATGTGCCACCAAGCAAAGTCGCGGCGGACATTTGAATAATCCCTTCATAATGCCATAAAATATTGTTTCAAACAAAATAAAAACGGAGTGGGTACCTCACACACAACCTGTTTTATTCAGATTTAAATGTCGAGCCTCCTCATTGAAAGACCCTGTAGAACAAGTAACGACGGCACCAAGTCAATTTAATAATGAAATTTATTATTTATTTTACACACAGGTTTTAGCATATTTGTTGTTAGTTCAACTAGAAATGTGTATGACAAAATTTCAAAACGAAAAATGGTCAAATATTGATTTTTTCTGGATTTTTGTATGGAATTTTTCTAAGTGTTTGATACGATACACGTCTTGTATGCGCTTGGACCCATTTTCTTTTCATACACAGGATATACTGGCCAAATTGAAGAAATTTTCCTCAACATACATTACGTGGAGAGTCACTGCTGCTTTAATATAAGGAATTGACTATAACTCGTATTTAAAACGATGATAGACAATCAAACCCTTCAACGGACACCTGTTGTCTGTTACGTTACGGAACGTATGTATGTTAACGCCACCTTGTGGAGGAGATGATGCTTTTTCTACACAACAACATAAATATTTTTGTATGACATTCATACTTTTCTATTTATAAGCCCTAAGAACCTTTTAGTTTTCGCACCTCATCGCACCCGCTAAAAGTTCCCCCTATTATCCAACAAAACCAAATTTCTAATGGATAGATGGCGGCCACACCTTGTGGAATCCGAGGTTCCAAACTTAGGAAACTCCCCCTACCTACCATTAAAAATTTCGCTGGACTAAGATTTGACGCAAACGTCGATGTGTCCTATTTGACTGGACTGTCCGGATTTTGAAATCTGATTCTTGTTCTTAGGGCTCTACGAATTTCTATAAAGATTTGTTTATAAAATCGAAGTTGAGATAGTAAAGACAGATTATTTATTTTTATTTTCACAGAAAAATGTTTGATAGAATGGCGAAGGAAACAGTACGCGTCCGAGGTAATGAGCAAGGCAAGATCGACATTATCAGAGGCTTAAAAAATATACCAGACAACAAGTACTTCGACGATGTGTATACGATACGCAAGCAGCTAAAGAGAAATAACTTAAAGCCGGCCATTGCAGCCGATGGAAGAGTTTTGTTGAATAATGAAGTATCTGAAGATGCACATGTTTTGCGGAAAAACTTGCAGCCACACGATGGTGAAGCAATGGTGATGCCTAACAAAACTAGTGCAGTTCCCCCAACGCATGCAGACCAACAATCAACAGAGGTTTATGGGAATATCAACGCAAGTATTGCAAATAAAATTTTCTTTGCAGTATTATCTGGTGTGAGCTCGCGCAGTATTTCAAATGTTACTGACGTTCAAAATTTAATTTTAAATATCTTGACAAAGTTCACTGACGAAGTTCTTCAAAAACTGATTGATATTGCTGACAAATTTATGAAGGACTTTGCGCAATCTATTCGAGAAAAGGTGCAAAGATATATTGATTTCGATGAAGTACTGTCTCGCACTTTTGCTATATCATTAAAACTAACCCGTGGAGACTCACGACTAATGACACTGGCCTATATAAAACTTCGGGAACAAGACATCCTTCTAAAATTGATAGACTTATTTTTAAAATCCAACCCGAGCAGCTCTGATGGAAAAAATCGCTGTAAAGAGTGTAAAGGGTACTATTATATTTCTGTATAGTTACTTTTCATATGATCATTTAAAAATGTAATAAATGTTTAACTTTACTTAATTATTGTGGTTTATTTTCAAAGAATACATCATACATCCCCACATGAGCTTGGCTCGGCTGCATAAAAATATAAAGTCATTGACAATTAAAGTCATGATAGGAATTGTGGGAAAATCCCAAAGAAATAATAATAATGTCCGATTTCTGCAGAGATTGGCACTGATGTTGGCAAACTATGATAAAAATATAACCAACATAGAACAGCTCTATTTATGTTCTATCACATGTACTAACTTTAAAAACAGAGTTGTGATCAAAGCACAAAAAACCGCATAAAAAACATCATTTCTCTGATTTACAGTTTATACGAACTAAGTATGCGTTTTATAGTTTTCTTATCTTTTCTTATATAAGTTAATTTTATGGCAGTGTCTATTCGCACATGATTTTCCGTGTAGGTACACGGGTACACGGGTACACGGAAAAAGAGTATCAAGAGCTCTTATCATTAGAGATGATGCAGGAACTCCACATTAACAATACGGAGCAGACCAACCTTCTAAAAACTGTAAAGGAGATCCATCAATGGAGTACGTACGGAACTATCACCATCCTCGGCCTCGTACTTATCTGCTTCATCATAGCCAACCGAAGGACCATGGCAAACAAACTTATCATCCAGCATGAGCAACATAGCTTACAAAAACAACCCCAGCCTGAAATAACCGAAGACCCGAAACCAAGAGCATCATTCTTCTAATAGGCCATCAAGAACATAGTTTATTGGAAGTCTGTAGCTTGTATTAAGCGAATTAATAAATAAGAACATCAACCCCAACATCCACATTTCATGATGGACCGTCACCAGGAGTTGGATGAGGACATCCAAATTAAGAAGGGAAGAGTTAACACCTGAGTCAACACGTGCCGTGAGAAAGATAGCTTTCCCACGCATAAATTAAGTCAGTCACCTCAACCGCCGGTGCAACGTGAATGCAGCGTCAGCGTGTACGACCTGGGTGCAAAAACAGATCAGGTAGCACAGGTAGATTTTAAGAAATTTAGAATAATTAGTCTTTAAGTAATTCTCAGTGCAGAAACATCGTTCGGAGAAATAAATATTTTTGAAATATAAATTTTATTTTTTTTCAAAGTTTACCTCCAAATAAAATTAGACAGTGTCTATTCGCACACGATTTTCCGTGTAAGTACACGGGTACACGGGTACACGGGTTGCTAGGCAAACTTCGGGATTGTTTGAAATTTTTGCTTACACGATTACACGGGTACACGGGTTTTCCGGCAAACTTCGGAATCGCCTGTCCATGTCCGAGTTTCTCGAATAAATAAAGAAATTGTGGTCCGTTTTGGCGCAATGAAATTGCTTAAATTTTCGCTGAAATTAGGAATGATCGATGTTAAGAAATGTCAGCATAATGTTAACATCTGTAGCTAAGTATCGATGTCCGATTATCATCGTATTTTTAACATCGATGCTGTACTGCAAAATTACTAAATACTTTATTAATTATCTCCCAAATGGGACGAGTGCGAATTTTTGCAGTAATTTTCCGTCGATGCGCTATCCAATTAAGGGGCACCGCTTATGGGTGAGTACCCAAGCCTGCATACAGAGATAAGTAAAAGAATCGCAAAGCCAAGTTTAATGTCATAAGTCGGTTCGATTATTTGCTCGTAGCATCGAAGTCAAGATGTTTGATATCGCCATCGCTCAACATTGATGTTTCGTGTCGCAGCGGACCGGCGGCGGCGGCGCGGCGGCGGCTTAATTGCCAATATAAGATTGTTTTCCTTAAATTCCTCGCGCTAAGGATAATATTGAGGTTTTTGTGATTTGAATCCCCTTAATATAAACAATGTATGTGGGATATTGCAATCTCTGGAAAAATCCCCCATTTCGGTAAAGTGTTGCGCAATATGATTACCCTTGCGCAACGGCACGGAATACAGGCTGATATCAAATATTATATAAACATTATATAAGTATTTATATAATCTTTGCTGATATGGTGCGGTTTTCTAAGAATTTTTGATGGATCTCTGCAGCTGAATATGTGGCCGCTTCTGAGAATTTTCGATGTTGGGTTCAATTGCGTAAGGTCTAGCCCAGAATGGCGTGGACGCACCTCACAAATTCCGCCCCTGCAATTCACTCCGGGTATATTGGGTCGACTGTGTGGATTCGTCCTAAGCCATCCCGATTTCCACACTTTCCCGTAGCCGTTATAGATTCCTAGTAAAACAACATCTTTTCTACGAATTGTGTGCCTCCTCCTTCATCTTTCAGACCACTTAACCAAAAAATAAGAGGCCAATTCTAGATAGGAGGGCCTTTCCTGGTTTGTACTGTAGGTAGTTCATAATTGTACTCTTCCAGGATGGCTTTCCATCTCTTCATTTTCGAATTAGTGTTTTTATTGCTTAGTGCGTATGTCAAGGGTTGGTGGTCGGTGAATATTTTTATCTTTCTGGATCCGTACAGGAAGTTTCGTAACGAATTGAGAGTCCAAATGATGGCAAGCATTTCCTTCTCATTTATGGCATAGCTCTCTTCAGTTGTGTTTAAGGTTCTTGATAAAAATATTATTGGCTTATCCTCCTGTGAGAGGACGGCGCCAACGGCTGAGGCATCCATAGTGAGTTGGAATTCCTTATTTAGACCAGGATGTCTCAGCAATACTTCTTTTGACGTAAAGGAATTTTTTAGTTTTTGAAATGACTCGACTGCTTCGTCGGAAAAGTGGATAGATTTATTTTTAGAAAGGTTTTTGGACACTCGTCCATCTTCTCCTCTTAAAAGGGATGTCAGCGGTTTCGCGATTTTTGCATAATCCTTAATGAATCGCCGGTAATATCCTGACATTCCAAGGAAAGATCGAAGGTCTTTGAGTGTCTTTGGCTGTGGTAAATTCGAGATGGCCTGTACTTTTTGTGGGTTTGTTTTAATTCCATTATTAGAAACTATAAAACCTAAAAATTCGAGTTCTGTCATAAAAAAGTCGCATTTGTCAAGCTGAATTTTCATGTTTGCCAATTCTAATGTTTTAAACACTATTTCGAGGTTTCGGAAATGTTCGTGTTCATCTTTGCCGAAGATGATAATATCGTCTATGTAGACGTAGCATCTTTTGCCGATGTGGTCCTTCAATATGTCGTCTAACGCTATTTGAAATATCGAAGGGGCGTTTCTGAGCCCGAACGAAAGTCGGGTGAGATCGTACCGTCTTCTCGATGTCTCGTTCCTCGAGAGAGATTTGGTGGAATCCACTTTTGAGGTCCGCTATAGTGAAATAGTTGTTCTTTCCTAAATTTAAAAGAACCTCTCCAATTTCGGGTATTGGGTGTCTATCTGGTACCGTTACCATGATCAATTTTCTATAGTCAATTACTAATCTGAATTTCCATTTGCCAGATGAGTCCACCTTTTTTGGAACTACCCAAACTGGGGAATTATACGGAGATCTTGAAGGTCTTATTATTCCATCTTTTAACAATTGTTTAATCTGTTCTTCCACTTCTTCTCTAAACGCCATGGGGTAAGGGCAGGATTTTGAATAGACAGACTCATCGGAGACTGTCCTTATTTCGCCTTTTATGACGGTCGTGTACGTTAGCCTTTCATCGGGATCGGCAAATAAATTTGGACACTCTTTTATGATACTGTTTAGTTTTTGAGATTGGTTTTTATTCATATGAGAGATTTTTGTGCTCAAATAATTTACTTATTCTGAAGTTTGTTGTTTGAGAAAAAGTTTTATGCCTGGTTCAATGATCATGAAATTTTCGTTAGTGTGAATTATAGCCTTTAACTGACTGTCGTTTCCAATTATGCCGTCGCACATAAGTCGATTTTAGGAATTTAGGTGGTCAAAAATATTTTACAGTGTGTTTTGCTTTTTTTAGCTTTATTTTATCATTTAGTATTGTTCTTTGTATAATAAGCATGTTTTACTGACCAAACACGCAAATAATTCAGCAAAAATTAAGAGTATTACCATATTTTTATTATATAAGTAGTTATAACATTTTTTATTGTATGTATTTCAAAATAATATATAATGTAGTACTATTTATTTATTCTTCACTTTCTGCATCTGATATATCAGACTCTGTGTTTGGTACAGCTGGTAATAGCATATTTATTGTTTCTGGACAAAACGATCTTGCTTTGATGCTTTTTTTTGTTTGTCTAATGCTACTTTATAGTGGATCTGAACTCAACAATAATCTATTGTAAACATCAAGCTTGCAATGCTCCCTTGAAAATTTTCTACCATAATTTTCCTGATATAACCGAAAATGCTTATTTCGTGCTTCGGCTGCCTCCTTCGACAACTGTCCTATTGGCAATAATGCATTTTCAATAATTTCTGCGCCATGAATTAATATTACTATAGTATTACCATGTATTAATAGTACTTCATTTTCCGCAAAAAAAAAATCCTTGAAAACCAAAATTTAACCTCGGACATGAGACTACCCCTTTACGTTTGCATGTTTGTAGAGCTTTCATTAAAAATAATTAATAAATAAATAAATAGACAGTCGTGAAACGGTAATAAAAAAATTGATTCGCTAACAACGCTACAAACGTTGCAATTTGTAAGTGGTTGAGTCAAGTGGTTCATTCCACCCAAACTACAGAATAGAGTTGACAGTAATAAAAAAAGTTGCCTGGTTGTTTCGATATATTGCACCTTCAGCAAGCAAGCAAGTTTCCACAAATTAATTAGTAATGGATCAGTACTTGCGCTGATTCACATAGAGCTTTTTTTCCCCCTAAAAGACAATTTTACAATTTCAAGTAAAGCAACACTAACCAAAGTTTCTTATTCGTGCATTTAATGACTTAAAAATATTTTAAATGATTGAAATGAATGAATTGCATCTTGTGAATATCGTGATCTCACATAAAACTCGGCATGATTATAACATAGTTTTCTGCTTTTAATAACTAATTGAATTATCATATGCGGGGAATCCCAGAGTTATGTAGACGTGGGCTAGTTTCCGACTTAAATGATAAAAGAGAGAGATAAGAACGTTATATATCTTGTCAGCTCTAATTTCAATTAAATAAAGCTACATGCCGGTTCGTGTACACCAATGGAAAAAACCGTATAAAGCTGCACAGCTCAAGAGCAGTGCCGTAGTGGAACGATCATATATATAAGTCAGAAAAAGGGGCTACATAAAACATTTCCAGTAAGTATAATTTTTTTTTCATAGTCTATTTGAATGCAAATGCAAGAAATATTAAACTTAATTGAACCTGAGCTTTGAACTGACTGTATTAATTAATCATTTTTACAAAACCACAAAATAAAATCATTGTTGCTTGCATTGCTTTTATAAGAAACAAATTTCCCCTGCCCTGGTTGAATTTTTTTGATGGTATAGATTGAGTGACTGCAGCTAGTGAGGTGATAAAAGCTTTTGATGTTTTCTCTCTTTTCTACAACAAGATAACTTGAAACAAGCAGCACTCGGGGTCAATAAATAGACTCTCCGGTAATGTTTCGCATTAGTTTTGAGCTTGATCGGACTTCTGACAGCTTAAAGTAGTAAGCTACTTTGTTTTGTTTTTTATTATTTGAAATTGCATTATGGCGACGAGAAGTGCAAAAGAGGTGCAACAAGAATTTGCAGAGAGCTTTGGATATGAGAGAATTGTTTGGGATTTGTAAGTATTTCTATGTTTCAATTTATTTTGTTTTACTTATAAGTGTTGCCAAAGACCAAAGATAGCAAAGCTAAAATCCCTTATTGATAAAAAAGAACCACACTGTCGCAGGTGTATAACTTCATCGTCGGTTTGCTTTTTATATTATTTGCCACGTGAATCTTTAGTTTTTTGTCTGAATTGCATTTTTTGTTTATTTGGGATCTGTCGTTGTCGTCCGTCAAAGCTCTTATATTAACACGTCACTTCCGTAAATTAATTGCATTTATATTTGTTCATCCGACTTCTGATCTCATTATATGCAGGTACTTATGTATTTATTCTTCTGCGCAAACTATTTACCCACCGATAGTTTTCATCTTTAACGGTAGAAGTTCAAGTCCAAACTTACTTGCGTAAACGTTCAATGCAGTTGCATAGTATAGATCAAGATGATAAAAGCGTCGATTTGTGCAGCGATCGATGCGCTCTGAGATTGGCTGCAGTCGTAAATGCAGTCCATTTTATATGCAGTGCGACATATTTGCGCGCAGTACTGCTTTCTGGTTTAATCACTGCACATTTGCATGAAAGAGATGATGCATTTATGATCAGAGCCGGTTATATTCTGTATTATATAATAAAAAAATTTATACGTTTTCGCGGAATATTAAAAACTCAGAATTTTCAAATTTTAATTAAACGTTTGTAAGGTGCATACTACCAACAAATGTAATAAGTTTTGCACCGTCAATGGTCACACCAGGCTTACGCTAACCCTGCCTTGGTAAACTAGTACTCCGAATCCCCAAATAGCTATGGCGAAGGTATTTATCATAGGAGGGGGAAAAGTATGACCCTTCCCCTTCACCCCGTTGGGACCATGTCCTTATCGTGAAAACCCAGTATGACCAGAGTGTGTTTTATAAATATTTATTGTATTTTGTTTTGTTATAAAAGCAGGTTATTTATTTATATTTTGAATGTATATCAAGTGAAAAAGTGTTTGTAATTTATTTTATATTCAGAACGTGTCATTTTTTTTGGGCCAGCACACAGGATGATTTTCTTAGAGGTGTCACCTCGCACCTGTGAGTTGTGGAAAGGAAATCGAACAAAATTGTATGTACAAACACAAATTCTGGCATTTTATGTTCTTAATTTTTGTGAATGTGTTGCATCCGAAAAATATAGAGCTACCTTCCCCAGTCAAAAACAAACAAAACAACCAAAATTTTGGGAAAAGGAGCGCAGGGAAGAAGATGAATGTATTATATATAGAAACAAAATACTTTAGATTTCTTCGGTTTATCTTTTTCCTACGGTACCCGGCTAAGTTTTCAAATGAGCACTCGTCTTTCATAGATTTTAAATGTTTATTTATTATTATTTCAAATGTTTATAATTTCTCAATGATTCTGATAACCTATTCTTTTTTCGCATCGTTCAACGTTCTAGTTGAGTCTGAAGTTGTTTTTTTATCAAATCAAACCGAAATTATGAGCGTTTAGAGATGCAGGGTTACGTTAATCCTGGTAGGAATGTTACGGTAATAACCTAAAACCTAATAATATATAATTTTGTATATCCATTCTCTACCTGGACGTGTAGAGAAATGCAACAAAATAAACAATTCAATAATAATAAAAACCAGGTGTATACATTACATGTATATCGGAGAAAAAAAGGGAGAAGCGTGAATTTTAGGAAACTTTAGAGAGTTTTTTTTCAATTTCGTGACTGCACCTGCCGTAGTCGTAGAGGTAGATGAACACTGGTAGCTTTTTTGGAAAGGGCATTAAGATAGTATATGTTTGGCGTAGGTTTTATGTCGCTGCGTTGAGTAGATCAAAAGATGAAACTAAAATATTAATGTGCATCCCGAATTGATTAATCCCCTGTCCCTTTAAAACGGTTGAAATGACCCCTCCCTGCCATATAATTTTTGTTTGCCTGATACCCCATTCATTTTTGTCCCCGATAGATGAAACACCCTATACAATCCTTGGTGCTTGCATGTGAAGCCTCATCACAGCCAAACCACTCGACCGATTGATTGACTTCTTTTTCACAACATATGCCAGTTAGGTATTTCGAGAAAGGTTTATAGTTAGGTGCGGTCCCAGGTCCCAGTAAGTGGTGCAATCTAACTGCTGTGGAGACCCTGTCATCTCTGAATACTACAAAATATGAGGACAGGTGGCGCTTAAGCGACAAGCCAAAGAACATAAAAATCAAGTACGTGAAAAGACATTCGAGGAAGAAGAAGAGGAGCTAACTCGGATTAACAGCAGGAATTGCAAAGGTATTATGACGATTACAGGCATTCCGAGTATACGCAGCAGGATAGTAAAGATCATCTTTATGAATATGTGCGATCGGCAAATCTTCATAAGTAGGTGCTCTTCTCAAAATTCAAGCTCCAAAGGGGTAAAAGGGAGTATGAACAACTTAACTCTCTCAAGCGCATTTATAAGCCCAAAGATACAAAGATGGCATGTATCAAATGAGGTCTCCATGTCGGACCACATGCATATTAGATTCGACATCGAGTCTATCCTAGCTCAAAAAGAGGCTCACAGGGTTCCAAAGATGACTGACTGGGAGCTCTATCGAGAACTCCTAAAGGCACAGGACGTCAACCTTAGCAGTCATATCAGTACTGCAGAGGAACTGGACCTCGCCTCTGAGCAACTCCACACAGCTATCATGACAGCCTTCGAAACCAGCTGCCCTGTGAAACAAAAAATGGGCACACGAACTGTGCCCTGGTGGAACAATTAGCTGAATAAGAAAAGAGCGGAAGCCAGAAAGCTGTTCAATAGAGCCAAATGCTCCGGAGAATGGGCTGAATACAAGCGGGCCCTCACGAGCTACAACATTGAATTGAGAAAGTCCAAGAGGAAGACTTGGAGGACTTTTTGCGAGGGAATTAACCAGATTCCTGCGGCAACTAGGCTCCATAAGGTCTTATCTAGGGATCACTCAAATGGTATAGGCTCCCTTGAAAAACAACATGGAACCTACACCGAGAGTGGAGAGGAGACAATTAAACTCCTCCTGGAAACTCACTTTCCAGGCTCTCGTATAATAAATCAAGGCAACGAAATTCCTACCGGGATCGACACACCTGATTACCGATCACAGAATAGGAATAAAAGCCTTGCAGGGAGGATCTTCACTCCCAATAAGGTCAGGTGGGCCATCAACACCTTCAAGCCTTACAAATCTCCTGGGGGGGACGACATCTTCCCAGCCCTACTTCAGTACGGCATAGAAAAGCTACTCCCCTCCATACTCAAGGTATTTAGAGCTAGTTACTCTTTGGGACACATTCCAAGAAACTGGAGAGACGTAAGGGTAACTTTTATACCCAAGGCAGGAAAGAGACCCAGCACGCTTGCGAAGTCCTTTCGGCCCATAAGTCTCACATCATTTATGCTTAAAACCATGGAGAGGGTCTTACACCTACACCTTAATGAAGGTGTGCTGAAAAGATCACCTCTCCATGCAAAGCAATTTGCTTATCAAGCTGGCAAGTCTACGGAAACTGCCATTCACACACTGGTCAAGGACCTTGAGAAAACTTTTCAAGCCAAGGAAATTGCCCTTTGTGCGTTTGCCGACATAGAAGGAGCCTTTGACAATACCTCCTTCGAGGCAATCAAAGAAGCTGCTGTGGAAAGGGGTTTCGAACCTGCCACGGTAAAATGGATTGATTCCATGCTCAAGAGCAGGAGGATAACGGCGAATCTGGGGGAAAAATCGATAACGGTAATAGCCGCTATGGGCTGCCCGCAGGGAGGGGTGCTGTCACCACTACTGTGGTCGATCGTTGTCGACGATGTCCTAGTGGAGCTGACTCGCTCTGGCTTTAATGTTCAGGGCTATGCAGACGACATAGTTGTCACCGTCAGAGGCAAGTATGACCATACTGTCTCGACACTAATGCAAGAAGCCCTGTCCATGATTCGCGGTTGGTGCCTGAGACATCGTCTCAGCATCAATGCGAACAAAACTGTTCTGGTTCCGTTCACCAAGAGGAGGAAGCTAAACCTTACGGCTCCAACACTTGACGATACGGAACTCAGTTTCTCAAGTGAGGCTAAGTATCTAGGGGTAACCCTGGACAATAAACTCACCTGGAACACGAGTCGAATGTGACTAAAAGAGCGATCACCTCACTCTACATTTGTCGCAGTTTCGCGGGTAAAACTTGGGGTCATAAGCCGAAGATGGTGTTTTGGCTTTACACAACAATAAAAAGACCCATGGTCACTTATGCATCCCTTGTATGGTGGCCAAAAATAAAACAAAAAAAGGCGAAAGTCGAGCTACAAAAGGTACAAAGACTAGCCTGTTTGGGAATCACAGGCGCAATGAGCACCTGCCCAACTGCAGCCATACAATTCCTTCTTAATCTTACACCACTACATCTTCAGGTTAAGAAGGAGGCTCTCCTGGGAGCACTTAGGCTGCAAAGAACCATGGTCTTCAAACCAGGGGACCTGGTGGGACATCTCGCGATAATCGAAGAAATTCGAATAGAGGAGATGACCAAAATATCTGACGTGACCACAACCAAGCTGGATTTCACAAGGCCATTTAGCGTGGTAATCGAAACCCGTCAACAATGGCAAGCCAGTGAGGCGTCCCCACCGAAGGGATCGATGGTGTGGTATACAGACGGATCAAAAACAGATAAAGGGGTAGGAATTGGCGTGTATGGCCCAAGGTGCCGCATTTCAAAGGCACTAGGTAAAACCCCTACCATATTTCAAGCTGAAATATTGGCCATACTAGAATGCGTCAATACCTGCATCAACAGAACCATCAACGGTTCTACTATCTTTATATTATCAGATAGTCAAGCCGCACTAAAAGCGCTCAAGTCCTTCAGTGTAGACTCAAAGCTGGTTTGGGAATGCCTGGAATCCCTGAAGCTTTTAGCAATCCACAACAGGGTTACTCTTATGTGGATCCCAGGCCATGCAGGCTATACAGGAAATGAAATAGCCGATGGTTTGGCAAAACAAGGGGCGGAATCTGCTCTTACTGGTCCAGAACCATTCTGTGGCGTGTCTAAATGCCACCAAAAGGGGGCCATAGAAAGCTGGGAGAAGAGGAGCCGACTCCGGTACTGGAATAATACCCCACGATGCCGGCAATCAAAGACCTTCATGGGTGCACCATATGAAAAGGTCGAGAAACTCCTCCACTTAAGCAAACAGGAGCTCAGAATAATTACTGGGCTCTTCACTGGACATTGTTCCTTCAGGTACCACCTTAAAAAGATTAGGAGAGCTGACTCTGACACCTGTCGCTACTGTGCGGAAGCCCCAGAGACAGCGGTGCACATCCTTTGTCACTGTACAGCCCTAGCAAGGCTCCGACTAACACAATTAGAGGATGCCTTTCCAACACCTGAACAGGTTTGGAAAACGACTCCCAATAAAATCCTAGGCCTCTATAAGAGGCTAAATTTGGGATAAAATATTGATGGGGATTCACAATAGATCCTAGCGGTCGCGGTGAACGGAAGGCTTTATAGGCCTGAACGCCCCCCTTTCAAACAAACAACAAGGGATTATGAATCTCTGTATGGGGAACATATGTAACATATATGATATATACATATAAAACATATATCCGATTTAATTGAAACTAATGGATCAGGTATGTGTACAAATCTAGGCTAGGCTGAAGAAACGTTCTCTGGGTTCCGCTAGTACTATATAGAATCGCTCTTACTGATTTTTTAAAATCACAAATAAATTTTTACTGTGTATTGAGTCATCAGAGCACAGTAAGGTTAAAATCCCTTAACCTTCTTTTACATCTACTTTTGGATTTTTATGGCTTGCAAACTTGCAAATTTTAAATTAAACAAGTTACAAATTACTTACTACCTACCTGAACCTACTAATTGTAACTGAAAACTAATAATAAAACAAAATTTTGTTCTAGATTTACGGAGGATCAACAAAATGAAGTCGAAGAAAAATTGAAAACGACTTTTCCTTCTCCAGATACACACACTGGAATTATGGAAATCGAGGAATTGGACATTGATCGAGAAGAGAAAAATAAAAAACTACTAACGTTTTTGAAAGATGCCGAACAACAAGAGAAAAGGATTGTAAGTTTCTGTGAAAACATCATTCTAACAATTAAGCACAAATTTGATATTTTCAGAGAGAGTGTAGAAAGGGTCTGCTGGAAGTACTTTGGAATCAAAGTAGTCATATTAAAAAATTTGTCAAACTTTAATAGCACAAATATTTGCAGGGAAGTATAACAACAAAAATCTACTTATGTCAACTATTTTTATTCTTATTACGGACCCTGAGAAAACTGAAGATGATGTTTTAGCTGCTACTGAATTTGCGTGCTATCCAGTATTTCGAATAAGAAAATGCCGAGGTAAGAGAACAGCAGCCTTAGATTTTTTACTACGTTTCATTAGGTTTGCTGCAAACTTTTGACCTACTTAATTTGCTTTTGTCGTTTATAATTATAATAAATTAGGGAAAAATAACTTTTTAAGTTAAATGTTTTTATTGCTCAATTCATGATATACTAGAAGCAAAAAAAGAATTATAGGTTACCAATGTGGGGCTTTGAGCACATTAGAATAAAATCGCATTTAATAGAAAACTTTGCTATGTTGGAGCTTGGAAATTATACTGTTATATGTTATTATGTGTCACCTGCATCTACCAAATGCGCCCAACATTTTTATTTTAGTCTGATCAAAGCCCCAGATTGGTGACCAAAATAGAATAGAATAGAATATTTATTGTGTCTAGGAAAGTACAATTCCATCACAAGGGTTCTGTTATTCGTTGATTATAAATGCTCGTAACTAATAACTCGTAGACAGTTTGAAACAAAATAATAAATACAATTCATATAATTTTCATCTTTTGACATTAAAAGTTTTTCAGTGTTTGCTGTTTCGTCTAGATTAACATCAATGAATTTTCTAAGTAAAACATCTCTCAAATTTTGGTACATTGGAGATTTTAAAAGTACATGCATAATTGTTTCATTCTCATTTAAATTACATATCGTACATAATTGCGCCGGGTAAATTTTATAAGTTAGGCCTTTGATAGTTATAATACATATGTATTTCGAGGCGAGCCTCAGTTGACTCATGAGGCGTTTTCTGGCGAAGGTACAACGGTTATAAAGATAATCAGCCGAAGACTTTTCACGATAGAGTTTAATCTGACAAAGAGTGGATTCGGTGTATCATACAAGGTCTTGTTGTTTCAATACGGATTTTAATTCGTCACATATGCTTTGTCTTTTCTGTGCCCATAAACGTGGGTCTTCATTCTCCCAGATATCATCATCATAACCAACTTTCGATAAAAATTCATTTACTTGTGCTATCCAATTATAATTAACATTTCTCATTCCTGCTCTATACAATTCTAAATGCCGCAAAAAACATTTTTTTGGTAGACGGTTATCTGGCAATTCAAACAAATGCATTATCCAACCTAATGTTAAATCAACAATTTTATGTTCAATTTTATCAATTCCCAATTCCAAGCGTAAAATAGAGTTCGACGTATTTCTCGGTAGACATAGAAGTTTTTTGAAAAAGTTGAGTTGGCCTTTTTCTAGCAATTCTGTGTATCTAAGACTGCATATAGGGGCGGCGTACAATAGTGTCGCTGAAATAATCGCGTCGTACAATTTGAATACTCCCTGCCACGAGACGTTTTTACCTATCGCTAGCGTGGACAATACGCTGCCCGTTGCTATGTTAGCTTTTCGCAGTGCCTCCTCAGGCGCTAATCTTCCCTTGGCCGAGCACGAGATATTCAGACCTAAATATGTATGCATTCTCACAGTTTCAATCGTTTCGTTTTTGAATACAAATTCTCTCTCACATTGCTTACCACCGTTTCTAAAATGTACAATTTTTGTTTTTTTTTTGAGTTTACAGTTAAAAAGTTTTGATCGCGGGGACTAAATACATACATAGTACATTAGGCGTAAAGGAGGTCATTCTGAGAAAGTTTTGTTTGGGACATATTATATTTTCCAGAGACCTACAGAAAAACAGATACAACCAATTTCCAATGTTTGTAATCTTCGGAGGTGAAATTAGAAAGCGGACCTCTCCCCCCCCCAAAATTTAATAAAATTGAAACAGTATATCATACAGGAGGACATGGAGAGAAAGTTTGCTTTTGGACGAACGCCGCGGACACCAACGAGAAAATAGATAATTTTTCCTCTAAGTTTACAGTGCACTACTTATGTACAAAACCCATATCCGGTGGCAGAATCCGCCCTCATATTTTTGCATACTCACTTCCTTTCAGCGTCCGCCCTAATAGGCTTAACACAAAATGTGATGGCAGACCGTTCCATTGCTCCAAATTTCCCTATTCTGTGTTTTGTAAGGCACTACAAAAACACAACTTCACTTATAACGCTCTCTAGGGTGGCGCAATTAACGCACGAGATTGAAACTCTTATGTGACTTAGCGTTTAGAAGGGACTGACGTAGAAGCTATTAAAGAAGATTGTGTTATTGTATTTTCAAAAATATGTACATTTTAAAGTGGATGGGGGATCACTTGGAACTTGTAGTGAGTTACTAACAGCAATAATATTAAATTACACACAACGTAATCTTGCTTGCTTTTACATTTCCTGTTTTGTTTGCGTAATTTGAATAGAAAAAAAGAAATATATGTAATAATATGTACATATTACAAAACCAAATAGATTAAATGAAGTAGCTAGCGCCGGAGTCTACCATAAAGGCGGAAAACATTTTACTTAAACGGCGTTACCTCAATGTGAACATCTATTGTTTGTGAGACTGCACCAAAGGTTATGGAGTCTATGTGACTTTTGTTTGCCATGTAGGCGGAGGGGGATGGCAAAAAAATGTGGTCTATTGAGTATGGCGACGAAATTTTCAGGAAAGATTCCTTATCAAGAAACCTAACTGGCATGGATTGTCTGCCCTTCCCTCTCCTCCCCCATTTCCATGCCACTTTCAGACCACTTCCGGCTTTTTTTGTATGAAAAATAAGGAGAACCGCGTGGCGAACAGGTAATACACGTACATACATATGTCACTACAATTTGGTGGGCAACGTCACGCGTTCAAGACAAATGAAATAACGCTTTTTTAAACCACGATATTGTTAATTAGATATGCTTTATATTTTAAAAGTTATTAAGATACCAAACAAATCAAACAAATACACAAGGTCATAACATCGACTTGCGCCTAGTTTTTCGCATACTGGACCTAGCGTAAGACGTTTTCAGTCAAAAATGTATAGTAATCGAATATGACGATTTTTTAGGTTTATTTATAAGAGGGTATTCTGTAAATAGTGGATAATCTGGAAGCTTATGATAGGGGAAGCTTATTAGCTATTAAATGAGGACAATATATACTAATGAAAAGTCTCGCAGTTTTCGAAAATTCCTACCTTGTACCAACTGTTTGCATACCATTTTGCGTTTTTTGTGCATTATATTCTTTACGAGTTTTGTCAGCAGATAAATGCTAGAAGTTTTCGGCACCAGTAGTTTTTTTTCAGAAAAATTATTTTTGTCAAAATGTGACTACCAAATTTCTATGGCGCGATTTTAACAGTTGGTGGTGTGAAATTTGTACCAAGAAAGACGTGCCAATTGTTTTAAAATCTTGCCTATTTGGTTAAGATTTTAAATTGGTATCAGTCTTTATATTTCTCTTCTAAAATAAAAATATATTGATATTAAAATGACAAATAAGCTGTTTTAACAATATTAAAATATTGACCAAAATCTGATTTTTCTCAAATTCTATCCAGTAAAATGAAAACATGTAAATGAAACATAGATTTAAAAACAGTTTTAATTGAAATGCGAATATTGTAATATCTAATACATAGTTGGAGAAGATACCAGTAATCGCTGCATGCTATTTGTTGATGACGCTGCTAGAGTTTATAGAAACTGGAATGACTATCTCGAATACAACGTTTTGCCAGAAGGAAAGATATTAGTACCCAGGGATGGAATTTATAGCATCGCTGATTCGGGAGATGTATGAACTGCCAATATTTTCTTTGGAACAGTTTTGATTGCTCTTTGCATAGGTTCTTTTGACAGTTCACGAAACGCCAGCTTTAAGAAGTCGAAATCTGAAAAAAATTGATAGTGGCGCTGGGTATGCAGGTATGACAGCTGCAGTTGTAACCGCGGGAGGACTTCTTTTACCTATTGCTGTACCTGTGGTGGCTGTAGCCGCTGCACCCGTGGTTGCCGCAGCATCTGTCGTCGGTGTGGCATCAGCGGGATGGAGTGCAGTTCGTTCAGCTCTTCAACTTGGTGATAGAGACCGTCATGAGCAGTCAAATAGCATTTTGAACCGTGAAGCAAGAGGACACTGGCTGGGCGTTGCCGGAGGGGTAGTTGGCCTTGGAGCAGCGGGAGCAACTTTCGGTATGGTCAGCGCTGCAGCCGCCGGTGGAAACGTTTCAAACGTATATTGCTTGACTACTTTGAAATAATAATATTGAAATCATAAAACTTTTAGATGACTACTTTTGCAGTTAATGGTTTAAATGCTACCGCGCTTGTTACAAATGGTCTTTCCGTGGGAAATGGATTTATGGAGCTCTACTTCGTAAATATATAATTTTCGAGAAATTTTAAGCAATTTCTAATTAACAAGTTTAATAGAAAAATGAAGATAATGAACCAATATCACCCCTTGAAATTGCCCAACTTGGAGCATCTTTATTTTTGTTTACACATTCAGTTAGCAATTTTCAAACTGCCGCAAATATTGTAGAATCAACAAGGAATGGGAAAATCTCACAAATCCGCAGCGAACTAAGCAATAGGCAAAGGTATTTATTTTTTTCCTTACCTACGTAGAAATAAGGTATTTCATACAACAAGCAAAAACAAAATTGTCGTTAAGCCCTAATAGATAGAGAGATAAATGCAATTTTGGGTCAAATATTGTCCATTGTAGAAATGTTATTTTTTGTGTAGATAATGCCCCCCTCCACAAACAATCCTTATATAGGGTGGTCCATTTAAAAATTGGAATTTCTTTTTGTTATGAAAAAACGGCTCAATATTTTTCAATGGTTGAACATTTATTTGAAAGGATGTTTTATATCATTTATTTATGAAAAACAAATTCGGTCAAATGACCACCACGGCTGACTTGGCAGTAGCCCATTCGGTCCGCCCAATTTTTCAGTACATTTTAGATTGTTTGTTTTGTTATATCATCAATAGCAGCTTGAATATCGTACTTGAGGTCTTGAATTGTTTTTGGTTTATTGACGTTATTTTTATCTTTCACCGCTCCCCAAAGACAATAGTCGAACAGCGTCAAATCGCAGCTTCTTGCCGGCCAAATCACATCACCATTATTGCTGATTGTGCGATTTCCGAAGATAGGGCGCAAAAGGTCGATTGTGGCGTTCGCTGTATGGTTCGGATGGTCAACCGGCTTTAGCTGCTGTACCAATTGAACTTTATATGGCTTCATGGCAAGGTCTTTACACAAAATTCGCATCAAAGAAGTGCGTGCAATGCCTAATTGTTGAGAACGATGACGAGTTGATGTTGATGGTTGCTCACCACACTTTGAGCAACAGCAGCAACCGGACGAGTACGTACACAGGTTGGTTTATCCACCAACATTCCAGTTTCACGAGTTCGCTTCACGAGTTGATCCACAAATTGAGTTTGTGGAAGTTTTTTTTGGTCAAATTTTTTTTTCAAATTTCTCACAGTTTGTTTGATTAGAAGACTCACGACTTTGGAAATAAGTTTTTAATATTTCCCAACCTTTTTGAAGCGAATACCGTCCCATTTCGTGAATGTGAAACCTTAAACTAAATTTCTGTCAAGTTGAGAATGACATATACTTAATCAACCAAACTTTAAATTAGCGGTAGATCAAGTTCCAAACCACCCTTTAAATGCAGGCTCGAAATGAATCCTAGCGGCGACGGCCAGGACAGTACGTCTGAATTGCAAGATTATAAACGTACAAAATAGGCGATGTGATTGACTGGTATTGTAGCACAGCTTTCAGATAACCGAAATTTGATCCCAATTCAAATTTTAGCCAATTCAGCCTCGGCCGGTCCTGGATGGTTTTGCAGGATTTCAAAAAATTTGATTTGATGATCAATTGACGATGTCACGTCATTTTAAACGAATTGACGAGTAAAATACGACAAGCTATATTACGTTATTCTAAACCCAATATGGCGGACGCCCCAAGATGGCCAATCACATTTTACTTCAGAACCCCTTGACATGGATATCGAATGAAAGGGCTTGACGAACAGAATACGACAAGCTCTCTGATATCCTTGCCATAGGTTAACAGAGACAATTTCTGGACATAGATGCTGCTTTGTCCTATTTACATATGTGAATACCTATATTATTCTAACGACTTGTGACCACGATTATACTCTAAACATCACCGTACCTATGTGTCGAATTGAATCAAGCAAATAAATAAAGAATATTTTCTTGTTTTATACTTTTCGTTTTTCCGTTGTCGGTTTTTATTATTTATTATATAATATGTTTTGTGTTCCGTGTTATTCTTTTCTTTTAACATAAAAAAAACACCATAAGGAGTACAAATTAATATAAGATGAAGTCATTCCATAGACTGAATAATTGCTAACTATCAAAAAAAGGGTTAACAGTTTTTTGGGTCATATGAAACTAAAAAATGTATCCTCTGATCATTTAGCTAAGCCCAGGTTCTAGTGCTCAGGGTGTGCCATAAATTTTAGATAATATGGAAAGTGGTGATATACAGCTTATTAGTTAGTCTCACGTTTTTCGAGTTATTTTAGTTTTTATTTTATTTTCGAATATTCGTACTTTAATTTAAGTAGGTAGTATCGTTCGGCTTTTTGCATGATAGTCCTGAATAGTATTCAGCAGCAGTCGATTTGTTCCAGAAACAATATTATTTTCCCCAAAATGTGAGTCTGCCAAATTTCCATGACGCGATTTTAACAGTTGGTGATGTAAAATTGTTGTGGCATGCTGGACGTGCCAGTTGTTGTCAGGCGACACGGTGTGAAGAGGGGGGGGGGGGGAGCCCCATATTCCTGGGTACGAGCCTGGTTGTTATAAAAACTATCCTATTTAGTTAAGAGTTTAAATAGGTGTCATACTTTACATTCCTCTTCTGGAAAGATATTGGTACCTACTAAAATTTCAGCGAAACTTGAAATCTGACTAAAATGTGGAAGGAGGTCGCCAGCGTTAGCCGCCATATTGGAGAACAGTTTTAAGGGTAGTTTATTTTATCGGGCATAATTTAAGCAACTTCTTCCCCGGGAATTACTTAGGTTTTAATTTAGGGTTTAATTTACAAGAGCATGAAAATCCCTGGACAAAGCCATAACGACACATAACTAAAACAGTGGCTCTCAATTATAATAGTAGTGAAAAGGTAAACTTAAAAAACCGGTCAAGTGGGAGTCGGACTCGCACACGAGGGGTTCCGTACCATCGTACAAGATATAACACTAGTTAGGAGGCAACTACTACACTACTAGGAGGCTTCCGTACCATCGTACAAGATATAACACTAGTTAGGAGGCAACTACTACACTACTAGGAGGCTTAGTAATAGGGACCCGTAGGGCACCCTTCGGGTATGGAACTCTTATAAGATTGAGAATTACTTTTGCAAGATGAAGGCAGGGATTTGGCTTAGGATTATAAATTTGTTTCTATATCTTAGTTATTCTAAGCATTTCTGTAAAGATTTGTATATAAATCAGAATTTAAAACACTAAGGACAGAAACAGATGATTATTAATTTTTATTTTCACAGAAAAATGTTTGATAAAATGGCGAAGGAAACAGTACGCGTCCGAGGCAACGAGCAAGGCAAGATCGAAATTATCAGAGGCTTAAAGAATATACCAGACAACAAGTACTTCAACGATGTGTATAAGATAAACAAGCAGTTGAATAGAAATAATATAAGGCCGGCCTTTGGGGCTGATGGCACTGTTTTGTTGAATAACGAAGTATCTGTCGATGCACAAGCTTTACGAAATAATTTGCAACATGGCGTTGGTGAATCCGTAATTAGCAGAGCTGGTGTAATTCCGCCAACGCATGCTGATGGACAACCAACAAATTTTTACGGGAATATCAACGCATCTAGTGCAAATAAAATTCTATGTACAGTATTAAGTGGTGTGAACGCGTGCAGTATTTCAAACGTGACTGACGTTCAAAATTTAATTTTAAATATCTTGTCAAAGTGTAACGAAGAAATTCTTGAAAAACTGATTGATATTGCTTACAGATTTATGCAGCAATTTGTGCCATCTATTCGAGAAAATGTGCAAAGATATATTGATTTCGAGGAAGTACTGTCTCGCACTTATGCTATATCATTAAAGCTAACTAGTGGAAATTTACAACTAATGACACTGGCCTATATAAATGCTAGGGAAGAAGATATCCTTCTAAAATTGAGGGACTTCTTTTTAAACTCCAGCCCGAGCAGCACTGAAGGAGAACATCGCTGTGAAGAGTGTCAAGGCTTTTATTATATTTCTATATAGTTAAAATCCGAACCACGTTTCATATGATTAATTAAAAATGTAATAAATGTTTAACGTTATCTAATTATTGTGGTATATTTTCAAAGAATGCATTTGTCATACATCCCGACATGAGTTGGGCTCGACTGCATAAATATATTAAGGGATTTATACTTATGCCCTAGACAGACTACAGCAATTGAACTTTTAGTTTATGGTATCACGTTTGAAATCTGAGAACTGGTTCAACACGCCGCCGCACCGTCACACACTTTGAACTAGTTCAGTTTCTCGTTTCACATTTTGCTGTCGTTTTATAGAAATCCCTGAAATTACCGTTAACTCTTCCCTGAATATTGGAATAATCGAATTACATCATTAATTCATAATTATTATTCACATTCCGTGCTTTTCTTTGTAAAACACCACATAAAATACGTTTTATTCCAGCATCGAAAATTTTTTAGTAAGGTATTTTTCCGCCACTGGCGCTCACAGCAGCAAAAGGTATACAAACTCAATTTGAACCAGTTCAATTGCGCGGATCTTTGATCATCAATGGGCATTTTTCATGGGTTACGTCGTTCTGAAATAGTGCAATAGCTCTAATCAGTACAGGGCATTAAAATTAGGGAATTGTGAAAAAACATAAAGAAATCACAAATATTGATCAACGCAACATATAGACCGGACAGGCATATGCAGGAGCACATCTTTTCATAAACGATCTATTCAATCCGCAAGGCTCCGGGAGAGGATCAAATTCCGGCTATATTTTACAAGTACTTACCTCAAAATTGGAAATTATATCTTTTAGTGTTATTTAATCGAATTATGAAGACTGAGAGTCTTCCCCCGGAGTTCTCGTCAATTATTTTGACTCTGTTGTTCAAGAAGGGTGACCGCTTAGACCCGGCTAATTACAGAGGAATTGCTTTACTAAATACAATAACAAAGGTCTTTACCCAAATTTTGAGGAATAGATTAGAATTGTGGACAATGGACACAGGCTGCATCTCGCCCTTTCAGTCGGGTTTTGTTAGGGGTAGGAGCTGTAGCGATAACATATTTACATTGGCAACTATAGTCCAAGAGGCAATAAAAACAAAAGGTGGTAAGATTTTCGGCATTTTTGTGGACTTTAAAAGAGCCTTTGATTCTGTACCACATAAATTACTCTGGCTTCATCTGTTTCAATTAGGCATCAGCCCGAAAATAATAAGAATAATCAGAAAATTTTATGAACAAGCCTCACTTGCAGCTAAGGTTGGAAAAAATTTTACAGAGCATTTTGATGTGTCGGAGGGTGTATTGCAGGGCGAGATCTTGAGTCCCCTCTTGTTCATTTTATATTTACTTGATTTTGATGATTTTTTAAAGAAGAAAGGATTCAAAGGAAAAAAACTCGATGATTTTACTGAGATTACGCACCTATTATATGCTGACGACTTAATTATATTCGCAAGCTCATGTATAGATGTTAGAGAAAAATTGCAGGCACTCTATGAATATTGTGAAATGAAAAAACTAACTGTAAATATTTTAAAAACTAAGATAATTCCGTTTAAGAAAGGTGGAATTCATTTGAAAAAACTTGAAACTTGTGCAGTGTACAATAATGAAAAAATTGAAATTGTCAATAGGGTCGTATATTTAGGAGTTACTATCTCTTCTTTCTCGTGTGGACTAATGGCAACAAAAGAGGCAATCAGGAAAGCTAAATGCGCAATCGGTGCGACTCTTTCCACACTGTCTAAGGCAGGGGCGGACTCTTGGAATTGTCAAAAAAAAATGTTCGAGTCTTGTATTATACCAGTTTTATTATACGCTGCACCCATCTGGGGGCTCCGATATTCTGACTTGTTGGAAACTGTTCAGCTTGACTTTTACAAGAGGCTGCTCCTCCTTCCAAAAAACACACCAAGCTGTGCGCTCGGGTTGGAGGTGGGTGCAGTTAAAATTGAATATTCACTGTTTTGCTCTACATATAATTGGTTCATCAGACTGCTTAAAATGGATGACTCGCGAATTCCAAAACTTTGCCTTCTTAAATTACTAAAAACAATTAACGTAACGGATAATAAATATAACTGGTGTGCTCAATTCAAAAAGTTATTAAATAATATAAATGCTGGCTTTTTACTAGAAAACATAAATTTAAAATTTTGGCAACAAAAGCAGGATGAAATTCAACAACAATATTATAATTATCTTAGACTTTCAGATATTCGATCTTACTCTGAATTAAAAGCTCTGCAACTTAAATCTTTAAATATTACAAAATATGAACGTGCACCCTATTTAAATCTGAGATTGCCTTGGTCGTTTACTAGAATTATAGCTCAAGCTAAATTGTCAACACTGCACCAGTTCAAGATTTCTTATAAAGGAGCGGTTTATCATCTATACCCAGTTGAAATATGCTCAGTATGTAATGAGATGGAACATGAGACCTTAGAACATTTTATGCTTTATTGCCCGCAATACACCCCTTTAAGAAAATACTATCTCGAGAAATATACTAGTGTAAATACTATAAAAGAAAACATTTTACTCGATCTCCTTGAGATAACTACGAGCGACAAAGCGACAGCTATTGCTTTATATATAATTAATGCCTCTAAATTAAGATGTTTTTTAAGAAATGAGTGACTGTGATGTAATGTATGCTTATTGTATTCTTACTCTCTTTGCTACAGGAGATCCATTGTATCTTTTTTATGCATCAAATAAAGTATCTATCTAGTAGTATCTATTCAATCCGCACAATCAAACTTTCTCATCACACCATAAACACTTTAAATGTGAATATATGTACGTATGTGACTTTAGCGGTTATTGCAAGGTTGCTCGTTTAAAGGGCATAAATCTCTGCGAAATCATGACATACTTTGTTTGAAGTTAAGTGGCTTCGTTCCGTAGCAAAAAATTACCTTTTTCACTTAATTTGAGATACATTTTTACAATTTATGTGCCAAAATATATGCAGTACAATATTGACTATCCTTCCGCTTTAAAAAAAATAAACAGCAGCAATACATATGTATGCTTCTGAAATGTCCATTGACATACACTCCGCGACACATGATTGTAGACAGTCTCAAATACTCAGGTATTTTAAGTAATTACGAATTCTAAGAAAATGCATACCCCTCATTACTTAGAACAAGTAAGTGCTAATTACTTTGTGGGATTTTCCCGTCCATTTGATGCGTAATTTTTTTTTATGATTTTTTACCTGAAAATTGCTATAAAAACCTGCGACACTTGATTGTAGACACTACCAGTTTTCGGAAGAAATTTTACGGTTAAATAAAAAAAAGTGAAATGGGTTTAAAGGAAATTAAATGTCCAACACCACATTACCATTTATTCATTTTTTTAATAATGTGTGTTACCACCATTGCGGTTTATAACTTCAAAAATTCTATTTTCCATAGGATTGTACAAATTCCTTATTATTTCCAAGGGAATCTCGTTCCAAGCTGTTGTTATTGCTCCTTTCAATTCTTCAATGGTGTGAAATTGTTTTCCGGACCCATAAATTCTTCTTGTAAGCCATCCCCAGAGATTTTCGATGATATTGAGGTCTGGAGATAGTGATGGCCAATCCAAAACTGCAATATCTTCGTCCTCAAACCACCGTTTAACAACTCTGGCTGTATGATCTGCAGCGTGATCATGTTGGAAAGTCCAATGGTGACCTTCCATCTTTTCAATTATTTTTAGTTTGGCGCTCCTAAGCACTTCTATGTAGTCATTAGATGTGTGCCGTCCACTAATAAAAATTAGGTCGATTTGCCCATTGTAAGGAATGGCTCCCCAAACCATGACACCTCCTGCTCTGCTATGACGACGGACTAGAAATTTCTCCTCCTTTCGTAAGTCATGAAAGTAGAATGCATAACCGTCGGGTCCATCCAAAGTGAAGCGTTTTTCGTCTGAGAAGATTATGTCTCTCCATTCGTTCTTCCACGTCATGTGTGTTCGAGCAAATTCAAGCCTTTTTTCTCTATGTCTCTGGGTTAATTGTGGCTTTTTTTCAGGCGGCGACATTGTAGGCCTGGTGAGCTTTTCAGTACGCGTTGCACCGTACGAATACTGGCCGATGTTCCAGCCTCTTGTTGAATTTCCCTCGATGTCTTTGATCCATTTGAGGCTATTCTTAAGATTCTGCGCCTCTCAGATGACGACGTTGCTCTTTTCGTCCTTCCATGTTGTTGTTTCCCACAATTTTCGGGATCCTTAAGGAAGTTGCCAACTACTCCAACACTTCTGTTGATCCTTCTACCAATTTCTCGATTAGAATATCCTTCTTCTTTTAATGCCCTTATTTTTCCAATTTCCTCAAGAGTGAGTCTTTTTCCACTACCCATTTTATTCTATCCACTAGGTATTTACTTCTCAATACAATATGATTACAGTTATGCAGTTTGTTTCGCTCCAAATGACCAAAAACGTCTGTGTCTACAATCAAGTGTCGCAGGTTTTTATAGCAATTTTCAGGTAAAAAATCATAAAAAAAAAATTACGCATCAAATGGACGGGAAAATCCCACAAAGTAATTAGCACTTACTTGTTCTTAGTAATGAGGGGTATGCATTTTCTTAGAATTCGTAATTACTTAAAATACCTGAGTATTTGAGACTGTCTACAATCATGTGTCGCGGAGTGTATATAGTAGGGACAGGTTAGACTATCCCTGGCTGCTTCTTTACTGAAATTTCGGGTTTTTTAGGAAAAATTGACATTACATTAAGGCAGTGTCTATTCGCACACGATTTTCCGTGTAAGTACACGGGCACACGGGTACACGGGTTGCTCGGCAAACTTCGGGAATGTTTGAAATTTTTGCTTACACGGGTACACGGGTACACGGGTTTCCCGGCAAACTTCGTAATCGCCTGTCCATGTCCGAGTTTCTCGAATAAATAAAGAAATTGTGGTCCGTTTTGGCGCAATGAAATTGCTTAAATTTTCGCTGAAATTAAGAATGATCGATGTTAACAAATGTCAGCATAATGCTAACATCTGTAGCTAAGTATCGATGTCCGATTATTATCGTACTTTTAACATCGATGCTGTACTGCAAAAGTACTAAATACTTTATTAAATATCTCGCAAATGGGACGAGTGCGAATTTTTTCAGTAATTTTCCGTCGATGCGCTATCCAATTAAGGGGCACCGCTTATGGGTGAGTACCCAAGCCTGCATACAGAGATAAGTAAAAGAACCGCAAAGCCAAGTTTAATGTCATAAGTCGGTTCGATTATTTGCTCGTAGCATCGAAGTCACGATGTTTGATATCGCCATCGCTCAACATTGATGTTTCGTGTCGCAGCGGACCGGCGGCGGCGGCTTAATTACCAATATTAGATTGTTTTCCTTAAATTCCTCGCGCTAAGGATAATATTGAGGTTTTTGTGATTTGAATCCCATTAATGTAAACAATCTATTTGGGATATTGCAATCTCTGGAAAAATCACCCATTTCGGTAAAGTGTTGCGCAATATGATTACCCTTGCGCAACGGCACGGAATACAGGCAGATATGTATGGTGCGGTTTTCTAAGAATTATTATTAAGGCGAAATTTGAATTAATTCTACCATTTTTTAGTTTTCGATCCAGCCTCCTTAAATGTACGCTAAGCCAGTCCACGTGTGTAATGACGTCACTGACACACGTTTCATATCGTCGGGCGCATGAATTGGCCTCTTATTTTTTGGCTAAGTGGTCTGAAAGATGAAGGAGGAGGCACGAAATTCGTAGAAAAGATGTTGTTTTACTAGGAATCTATAACGGCTACGGGAAAGTGTGGAAACCGGGATGGTTTAGGACGACTCCACACAGACGACCCAATATACCCGGAGTGAATTGCAGGGGCGGAATTTGTGAGGTGCGTCTACGCCATTCTGGGCTAGACCTTACGCAATTGAGCCCAACATCGAAAATTCTCAGAAGCGGCCAAAAATTCTGCAGCGGCGATCCATCAAAAATTCTTAGAAAACCGCACCATACATATCTGCCTGTATTCCGTGCCGTTGCGCAAGGGTAATCATATTGCTCAACACTTTACCGAAATGGGTGATTCTTCCAGAGATTGCAATATCCCAAATAGATTGTTTACATTAATGGGATTCAAATCACAAAAACCTCAATATTATCCTTAGCGCGAGGAATTTAAGGAAAACAATCTAATATTGGTAATTAAGCCGCCGCCGCCGGTCCGCTGCGACACGAAACATCAATGTTGAGCGATGGCGATATCAAACATCGTGACTTCGATGCTACGAGCAAATAATCGAACCGACTTATGACATTAAACTTGGCTTTGCGATTCTTTTACTTATCTCTGTATGCAGGCTTGGGTACTCACCCATAAGCGGTGCCCCTTAATTGGATAGCGCATCGACGGAAAATCACTGCAAAAATTCGCACTCGTTCCATTTGCGAGATATTTAATAAAGTATTTAGTACTTTTGCAGTACAGCATCGATGTTAAAAGTACGATGATAATCGGACATCGATACTTAGCTACAGATGTTAACATTATGCTGACATTTCTTAACATCGATCATTCCTAATTTCAGCGAAAATTTAAGCAATTTCATTGCGCCAAAACGGACCACAATTTCTTTATTTATTCGAGAAACTCGGACATGGACAGGCAATTCCGCAGTTTTCCGGGAAACCCTTATACCCGTGTACCCGTGTAAGCAAAAATTTCAAACAATCCCGAAGTTTTCCGAGCAACCCGTGTACCCGTGTACCCGTGTACTTACACGGAAAATCGTGTGCGAATAGACACTGCCTTACATTAAATGCTTAAAATTTGCCTTTTACTATTAAACACAATCAGACAGATTGATATTTGTTTATACGTTTTTATGTGATTTGATCGGGAAGAAATTTGTTAGGCATAACGTTTTAAGTAATTCTTTAATATTACTATAAATTGTCGATTGCTTTCAAACGTTGACATGATAGCGACTGATGAGAATATCATCAAAATCGAAAGCTCTTAGATATAACATATACTAGTTCTAAATACAGAATCTCATTCTCTCTGATATTTTTATCTACAGTTTATACCAATAATGTAGAGATATTGGTATCGGTATATCTTATTCAATGAAAGAATTGAGGGATTAGTTGAAATTCAGTATTCGTCTGCTTTATGATTGAATTCCCTCTTTTCTTTCAAATGTCAGTCGTGTCAACTTTTCAATAATACACCCTTAGAATGTTTGTCGGAATGGTATCATTAAATACTTAAATTCTTTAATGGAATCTTATCAGAAAAGAAATGTAGAGCAACAAAAGTTGCCAATATTTTTGTGCAATTGCAATTATGTGTATCTCCTGAGCGCATAGGATGCGTTTATGATAAAAAGAGATAAAAAGACATGATTATTTAATAGGGATCACTTTTAGTTACTACAGAAATGTTAAGAAAATGCATTTTGTAGCCAAGTTACTGAAGAATATCTTTTTCAAACGAATTTTCCATATTTATGCTCATTTTCCACTTGGAGAGTAATTAATTATTTAATTAATTAATTACAAATTATAATTTTAGTATTAACATAATGAATTTTTTATTTTTATTATATATCAGCCCAAACGAAAAAGAAACACAAAAGTCGTTGCGCTCCACAAAAATCAATATAACGTACGACACAGTTCCGGACTGTCGGACTGTCCAGTTAAGAGGAACTCAAATATTTCCATGTCAACTTCTAATAACCGAATAATGAATTTCTCCGGTGAAGACCATCAGAACTATTATTAATTGTCCACATAAATTACTTTAATCCGTGCCCCGGGAGGGTTCAAGTAACTTTTCATTTTGATAATTCACCGAGTTGGGTACGAAACAAAAGTAATTTGATATCTTGCTACAACACTGCTCGGCACGGTTAGATTGGACATTAATCATGATTACCAAGATAATTACTGCATTCTTGGTTGCGACAAATAAAGTCAAAAGCGCCCTGCCAGCCAAGAGAATCGATTCCTTCGCAGGTCCGTTGCTGGTCGCGTTATGATAACGTCTTAAGCTTCTCAATTAGATTATGCGAACTGGAACTTGGCAATTTATTTAACTTTCTGCCAATTGGAAGTATTTTTCGGACCACATTACAAAAAACAAAGCCGATTTCTTCCCATTCCTACAATTCTGTATTGTAGGGAATTTTTAGCATTACGGAGGGCATGCAGTGTCATTCCGCTGCACAGTCCAAAGGGGGTCCCGGTTTCCTTGTTTCATTATCATAATATTATGTGAAGAAAATTTGATCGAAAATAGAAAACAATTTCTTCGAGAGTTAATATTAATAACGTATAGAAGGAATTCTATCTAGACATCTTAATCTTTAAAATAGTTCTAAAACAAAAAGCTTGAAACAGTTCGTGATTTTCGAAACCATCTCAATGCAAACGCTAAAAAATCGACGGGTCTTCATAGGAAACGTTTAAACATGTTTTTTGTTTCTTGTAACTAAACCTTGTGCAACACGTTTCCATAACTAAAAGTTTTTTTTTAACCAAACGTTTATATGTTTTTCAAGTGAAGCATATTTACGCATGATAGCATACGAGTGGTGAAGACAAAGGAAATGACGAAACGAAGTGAAAAGCACGTAAATTCAAACTGAGGAGTTATATAGTACTCCAGTACTTGGGAGTGATTCTGTATTTATTTACAAACACTAGGGCAAGTCGATGGTTGCACAATGAAGGAGGAAAGATTTAATTGATAATGTAGGTGATTATATAATGTTTTCGGGGTCAGTGATCTCGAATCTATTATCAAAATTGAATTCGAAAATGGCGAATCTAATATGGCGACCGATAATTCTCAACTTCAAAGGATTTCCGTTTAAACAAATATATAGGGGTTTTGGGGGTCACTAATGCGCGAATATTTTGGGTTCCCGCGGGGAAAAATGAAACCGTCTCGGCGCATGAAACAGCTTCATGTAACAGCTGTTCTGAATTATGTCACCATTCATATTTTTTTAACTTGCACTACGATGTCACCGAAATGGCAATCAAAAAACAGAAGGCCGTGACCAGGAATTCATAGATCGGGAGATGCTTGGCTTTTGATAGTTTAGTTTGATAGCATGGATTTTTTTGTGAACAATAAATAAAGTTTTTTAAAATAAACAATTCAAATTAATTGAAAGAAAGTTGAAACCGTGAACAGTAGTTTTGCTATAGGTATGTAAAATGTGAAGTAAAATCAGCACTAGAACCAAATATTATTGTTTTAATTATTATAATAGTAATCCACAGTTGGAAAATGTGGGTTTTCGAAAATATTTTTGAAAATTAATAATTTAACAAAATCATGTGATGAATAAAATTACGAAAAAAAAATTGATAAATCGAAACACGTATCGACAAAATCTCAAATCGATGGTTCAAATGATCGCACAATGAAATGCGTTTTGCACCAGCTGAATAAAATATGCATACCACCAGATTTAAGTCACGTATTGTGAAAATCCACTTTAAGAACAAAGGCCTCACAGACACATTTGAAAACATTGGAAATAGAGCTTGATATCATTGATGCACAATACAATAAACTTTGCGAATCGGGAGAGATCTTGACTTCGCGAAGGCAATGGTTATAGAGTAGAGCATGCCGCATATTCCCCAGTGGGTGGGATACTTTTGTTTTCAGATTTTCAGGTTACGCCACAGATCCCTATTTTCAATTCTAGATTAGCGCACTATGCATGTAATATCAAATTACTTCTGAATGGATTGTGTTCTCTTAACCGCAGCAACCCCGCTTACCAAGGGATGCATTGCGTGAACTTGGCAAAGTGGGGGCACACTCCATGGTGAAGGGAAAACAATATCTCCGTAATACTCGTACAATTGAATTCAAAGGAGAGCGCTTACTTCGTCGACCATTTCGGGAAACAACCCTTTAAACACTACTTTCGCTTTATTGCTGGCTAGGAATCGTCTCATTCCGCCCTTAAAATGTTGCGGCTTCACAATGTGTCCATATATTATAAATCATGTTGTTCTGCGCTTGTCCATGTTGCAGCAATAATTCTCACTCCGGCTAAGGCTATGGCAACATATTGCGAGCTTTTGTTTACAAGGAAGCGAAAGACTTCGAAGTTGTCGCAAAACCTTTGTAAGAGTATTGCATATAAAATTCTTATAAATCTCGAACAGAACGTCCTTCATTTCTTGCTCCGCTTTAAAAATTTATATTTTTAATTTCAGTCTCATAAAATCGGAAACCTTTGACCTTTTTTAATTGATATATCTAAACGGGAAATGTTTCATACACTAAAGATAATTTAGTAGGATATTATACATTTCATAAATTAAGTGGGTAGGTAGGTACAATGAGCAAAAATTATAAAGGGTGATAACAATTGGCGACATTAATACGATTACGCTCTATTTATTGTTACATGGGTGTGATGAAGTCAGTGCATGTATTTTATTTATGCAATTTATACTTTCGTACTTCTTTTTATTTTCTAGGGGAAGAAGGAAGGGGCAGGGAGATTGGCTTGTGCTATAGGAATTAGAATTTTAAATATAAATAAGGAGTTCTTTAAAACCCATTTTACACCTACTAGCGGTATATATAGGGTAATATAAGTGGTGAGAGGGGTTGCTGGTATTGGGGGAGGGTATGTGGGTGGTGTAATATGTGGGAGTCGTGGAGTTTTTTGAAAGGATATTTTTTTTAGGGTTCCGTACCTCAAAAGGAACCCCTATTGGATCACTTCGTTGTCCGTCTGTCAAGACCCTTTTTCGCTGGAACGCGTGGAGGTACCACGTTGCAATTAACATGAAATATTTAGGCCTATGGTCATTTAAAGCAAAAAAATAACTTTAAAGTCAATGCAATCAAAAAGTACGGCCAATATTTATACATTATGTCCCATTTTACCGCATAGGATGACACTTGTAAATAAAGGAAAAGGTAAAGGAAAAATTTCGAAAAGCGTTAGTTTGTAGTTTAATCACATCAAAAAATATATTTTTAAATTACAGTCATTTCATTTGCTGCAAATATTCGGAGTCCTTAACGCGCGAGTCTCACTCGCACTTGCCTGTTTTTTTAAGTAGGAAAATGCCAAATGTGTGTTAAGGCAAACTGATTATTTAAATATTTAAGGGGTTATAAAAGGGGGAGGATTGAGGGAGGTTTCGCTAATGGTCAAATCGATTAGATATTGCAATAGAAAAACTAAGCATAAAGAAGTTCCAAACCGAACAAAAATTGGGAACACTTTGCCCTGTTAGCAAGGCATCCACCTTATTCTCATTCTCATTAGCCTTAACTATAAAAGCCTTACGGGACCTTAAGACAGCTTAAGAATTTGTACGATTATGTGAAGTGCCATACTAACAACCATAATAGTCTTTTCCAATCTTTCGTTAACTTTCGAAATCTTTCGGCAAGTCTTAAAGGTACGGTCCGGAGCGTACAAATCTTAAGGGAACCTGACAAAAGTGACGTTTGTGTAAAAATTGGATTATAATATATCGAGAGAAATTCTTTACTAGCTCTATAAGCTCATCATTAAAATGTGCGCACATTGTACAAGACTTGTTTTAAAAAAATACATTAAAACGATTGTAGTTACAAAAAAACTTAACAAATCTTAGGGAAATTTGAAAGAAAATCTTAGGGAGCCTTAAGGCCATTATAGATGGGCTTATTCAAAGAGCAGGCAGTTCAGGCAGGACGGTATGGTCTTTCCCTTTTAGTTGTGTGTACTTGGTGGATGCATCGCTAATAAGGAAAATTGTTTCAATTTTTTGTTCGGCATGAAACTTCTATATGCTTAGTTTTTCTATGATATTACATATAGTTAATAAAAACATTCGTTTCCAAAAAAAACAAGGTAACTGCACTGCCATGCTTGAACAAAGTGAAGGTGAAGGTGAAGGCAATAAACAAACAAATGATTCGTGGGAGGGCAAAGGGATACAAGCGTGAAAGTTTTATGGGCATTTGGGGGACAAGAAAAATATTATTGTTTTGCCTGCTACTGGAATTGTTTCATGATTTACAAGAAAAATGTAGATTTTCTACTGTTTAAAGCTATGTGTTCGAAATCTGAAAAACAATTTTCACAATCGATGATTTAGTCATTTGACGATTATCTGAAATGCAGTTTTTAAGAATGTGGAATTTTTTATTTAAGTAAAGTAATTTGAAAACTTAGTAATGTTTTACTTCCTTTCGAAATTTCAGATGTTTAGATTTTGATATTGCTGCCAAAATTATGAATTGAGATATTTTAAATATGGAGGACAGACATCCGAGCGCAAAGTGTAAAAACTCAGGTTGTGGAAATCACCTGTTTCAAATCAGGCAAAAAAAATATTGTACGGTGGTGACATCTTCCGTTTTCGAGTTACAGGGTGATTAATAAATTCGGGATGTACATTATTATTTTATTTTTATCTTTTAATTTACCCATCTCAGTGACATCGAAATTACAACTACTATCTCAATTTGCTTTCCAAAAATGCCACCTATATTGATCTATCTCCCTAACACTGTACAGTCACTTGCCTAAATGATGCTTAAAAGCTAGAAAATTCGCAGAGAACAAAAGGTATTGTCTTCTAGATGCTTATTTATCTTTGTAATTTTTTTTTATACAAATATTGCCTGTAAGTCCTTACAATTTTGGTTGTGTAATCGTATGTAAATACGCAGTCGAGAAAATGTACATATATATTTTTCTTAAAGTTCTTTTCAATATATATTTTACTTCGCTAAATCTGAATTTTTCAGCCATGCTTTTTGGTTATTATTAATTTTATTATTTTAAAAATCTTTTTTAATAAAAATATAAGCCTACTTTAAACATATAAACTAAAGCAGTAAAGAGTTTGAAATAATTATTTTTGGAGTTGGCGTCAAGCCGTACGATAACCGTCTACGCAGTGCTGTGTCGAATAACTTGCGCGACCCGAGGAACGAACGTGATGGAGTCGGCAACCCGGTGAAATTCAATAAACGGGATTCATCCCCTAATTTTCCGCGTCTATGAATGTTTCCTTCAAATTTAAATGGGACCACCTTCGAAATATAGCCTATTCAATATAAGAAGTCTCATTAAATTCAGTTCACAATCGACGAAGACATAGCGTAACACAAAAAAAAAAAAAACCAGTCGAATTGAGAAGTTCTTCTTTGTTTTGAAGTCGGTTAAAAAGAACCATATTGATATTGTAGTTATTTTTCGCTCAATGAGCGTTCGCACTATTTGGTCGTAGGCCGTAGCACTCATATTCCAAAACCAATAGATAGCACTTGTAGAGATTTGAGCAAAACATAATTGCTTGCAAAATATTGCAACAATCGAAAGTTGTTTTATTTTTGTTTTACTTAATCTTAATTGAGTGTACGAGACAAAGTTCCTTAAAACTCAGACGCTTTCGAGAAAAAAACTTCGAAATGATTAGTAAAAGCAATGAAGTCCTGCAGTCTCCCTGAGAATTACCGGCTGCTCCAGGAATAATTATGTTTATCTAATCTGGCTGCATCCATGCCCATGAACTGCATTCATGAACAAGAACCGGTCAGTGCGTCCCCTTTGTGCCCGATCATAATAAATAACGACCAAGACAAACAAGTGCGACATTGTTACAACTTCAATTGCTTTGAAAGTAATTCTTATCGCATTCCGCTTTTGTGCACGCAGGTCGAAGTCTCCGGGGATGTTAAAACAATAGCGCCTGAGAACGCCTTCTTTGGTCAATTCTGGGCGAAAGGAAATAAAAAACTTAATAAATGGCTCGGCTTAATGTGCCATGTACTTTCGCGATAAATTGCTCACTATTAGCTACAGCTGGATATAGAGGCAACTGACGTCGAATGAAAGGAACGCCATAGAGTACAAATATGTTGCCATTACTTTTGATGATAGAGGCATATATCACGGCCTTTCTATTTGCAT